>CM018086.1:28567887-29823098 GCA_008658365.1 Alca torda | reverse complement strand
CACAAGCATCTGTTCTGAAGAACAAAACACAATAAAGTAGAAAACCTGGGCATTGTAGTGCTAATATTTCAGGCTACCTGCTACATGCAGCTCTGTGCATACGCTGTCTGAGGCTGAGCACAAATTTGGAAACTGTCACCTCCGAAGCTAACTTATAACAAGTCTCACAGCTGTCAGGAAGCTGAAATCTTGAATAATGTACATAATACAGAACGACAGAAAAGAGATGGAAGCATCGAATAAAGCAGCTTTATTTATTTTCAAACTAACCCATAGTTAAGTACACAAGTGGGAAAGCCTGTTACCCTGGTTTAATTTTCTGCACTACGACATTAAAACGTAGTTCCTCTCCTCTGACGCCGAAAGCTTTTAAATGCATTAAGAAAACAAGCAAAAACAAACATTTTGCATTGTTAGTAGAGATTCCACTCAACGCCACCTCTCCAAAACAAAAGCAGCAGTAGAAAACACCGAAATAATCGCATTTTTTCTGCTCGGTGCAACATTATCTTTAGCAAAGCAGCTCCCTGCAAAGACGCCATTTTATCAAACCTGAAACGCAGCCAAAAGCTGCGGACGCTGCGCTGCTGCCGCTCTCGGAAATGTTATGTAATAAATTGATTTACCAGACGCAGATGCTATTTTCTCAGGGTTAGGGTTTCTTTCTCTTTTTTTTTTTTTTCCTTTCCTCTTTTTGGCTCTAAAAAGGGCTGACGAGTAATAAAATACCTGAAGAAAGGAGCCGCCCAACCATCCTAGGAGACGCTACATTGTGTGCAGAGCTGTTTCTGCTCCTGCATCTACGTTCGCCGGGGCTCTCGGCTTCAATATGTCGGCTGTGTACAGTGTGAGCCTCATCCTGTAGAGCTGCCAAGAAAATCTCTCAGTGCAAGCGTGCGCCCAGACGACCTGTGAGCTCGGCCGGGCCTCGGTGGTGCTGGCGCTGGCAATACAGCCCTCCTCCCCCTTCCCCTCGCGCCGCCACTCGAGGTGAAGGTATCGACAGAGGGGGATTTTTAAGCTTTGATTATCTAATTGCAGCTGACACTAAACCGGATCTTCCTTCCTCTTTAAATTCTTTCAACTGTCACAAAACATTTTCACTTCAGGACCCAGCTACAATTAGCACCCGGCGCTGCTTTTGAAAGTCAGCCAAGACACGACGCGGGCGATGCCGACCGCCTGCCCCAACAGCAGCTCCTGCCTCCTTCTGGCTGCCCCAGCTCCTGCCTGCAGCTCCTCCCTGCTCCAACAGAAACTCCTGCCTGCAGCTCCTGCCTCCTCCTGCCCAGCTCCTGCCTGTTACAACAGCAGCTCCTGCCTGCTCCTGCCTCCCCCTTCCTGCAGCTCCTGCCTCCCCCTGCCTGCAGCTCCTGCCTCCCCCAGCTCCTACCTCCTCTTGCCTCCCCCAGCTCCTGCCTGTAGCTCCTGCCCCTTCCTGCCTGCAGCTCCTGCCTTCCCCACCTCCTGCCTCCTCCTGCCTGCACCGGCAGCAGCTCCTGCCCCAGCTCCTCCTGCCTCAGCTCCTCCTGCCTGCCCCAGCTCCTGCCCTACCTCCTGCCCCACCAACAGCTCCAGCCATGGGGCAAGCAGCAGCCCCAAGTCCCAGCTGTATATTGGCGCTGCCAAGCCCTTAATGACTTCCCTGCCTCTATCTAAAAAAGATCTAAGTGGCAAACACGGGAGCGCATTAATCAAAGGCGCTGGTGTTTATCAAGGCAGAGAACAACTGCCCCAGACAACCCAGTGCGGATCATGGCGATTCTGCCTCCCGCGGAAGGGGACCAACCATATTTGAACAACTGCAGGCACTGGTTCCGTTTAAGACACATCAACACAGAGCGTGAACAGAATGGGGGGCAGCTTAATGTTTTCAGCACCTAAATACCATCACAAATTCATGAACTTTTATCAAGGCATATAAACAAATCTCATACTTCCAGTATGTCTAATACACGCCTTTACAATTATCTCCCCTTCTCACCTTCTTGCTCTTCCTCCTCCTCCTATCTGCCCCAAATACATATTAATTACAGAGTAAATGGAGCACGTTTTAAGTTTGCTGTTTCAATTCTTGTCAGGTGTGCCCATTTGAGCAGTTTCACCCTTCTGCACCGGCTCGCACACAACTGATGTCTCTTTAAAGGTTTGGCTGCATTCTCAGAATTGCTGCCACTTCACTACCAGAGCACAATCGCTGCTGCTATTCTTGGCTCAAGAACTATTCCACTGAAGTACTCCTGAAAATAGTTGGTTTCCTTCTGAAGACATTTATTCCCTGTTTCTTTGCAATGGCCTCTGAATACTGGACGGCTTTAACCTCACGATGAATGAAAATCAAATCTGTTAGGTTTTGTTTCCATTCAGAAAACTATTTCAAATGCAACCTCAAACTAAGCTTGAGAGTCAATTTTGCAATATCTTTAAAGTGAAAATATTGTTGCGGTTTATTACATTCCTTTAATACCAGCTATACATGATTTAAATTTCCATTAGTTAAAACGCTACATCAAAACTGGAAGATAACATAAGATATATTCCCATGTTCCTTGCATTTTTCTTATTAATAACATACACTTAGAATCACAGAATGGTTCAGGTTGGAAGGGACCTTAAAGATCACCCAGTGCCACCCCCTGCCCTGGGCAGGGACACCTCCCACCAGACCAGGTTGCTCCAAGCCCCGTCCAGCCTGGCCTTGAACACCTCCAGGGATGGGGCAGCCACAGCTTCTCTGGGCAACCTGGGCCAGGGGCTCACCATCCTCACAGCAAAGAATTTCTTCTTAATATCTAACCTAAATCTCCCCTCTTCCAGTTTGAGGGTACTTCCTGTAATCAATTTAGGGAGGCAGGTGCTTATCAAGGGCACGAAATCAAGGGGACATGTTTAGCAGTGAGGGGTACGTAGGAAGGCAACACAGAACGCCAGGGAAGTGTTAGAGCCCACACCAAAACCTGGGGGAAAAACGAAGCACAGCTTCCGCTCCAGCCCGTGCTGGCCGAGAGCATCTGCTCCCTTCCACGCACCCATCCTTTAGCAGCCTCGACAGGGCACGTCTTGATAAATTTGAAATCTATAGATACCTGAAGACTAAAAAAAGGGGATTTGAGAGGTTATGCAGAGCACTCACCTGATCTAAGCAACCATTCCTGTTACGCACTAAGTGACATTTGCCCAACGCACCAAGGAAGCCCTCCAGCAACAGAGACTGCACATCCCCACATGCTCTCTCTCACTTCTTAAGATAGCTTTCATACTGGCACAATTTTCCTAATGTCTAACCTTAAATCCTCCTTGTTGAAACTTAAGTCCATTATATCTTATCTGATCCATCACAGGCATAAAGAACATATCCTTTTCTTCCTTGCAGCAGCCATTTAGGTATTTCTGCATTTCCAATTCCAATCTTCCTTCAACTCAGCAGCTCCTATTCCTTCACTCTTTGCAAGGCTTGTTCTCAAGGTCTCTACTCATTCCTCTGAGCTTCTTCCAGCTGGTTCCCTTCCTTCCAAAGGCACAGTACCCCACACTGGACTCAACATTCACAGGCCTTACCAGAAGTGCCTCACGGGAAGCAATACTGTTTATATCCCTCAGTATGTCTGTCATCTTTTCAACAATGTGACACCATTAATCTGGTTTACCCTGTGACCAACTCCAGATCCATTTTCGCAGCGTGATACTCATGTAACCCTATTTGTGTACAGAGCTGCTCTGGCCAAAATAAAGAACCTGTCCCTTTTCTTTCTTTCTTATTCAATTATATATTTTTGTCATCACTATTCCATACTGCAATTTTGTCTTCCAGTTGCCTTGCACTCTTCTCCAGCTAGGTATCATTCAAAAATTTAATGAAGGCTGCTGTTTATAGCTGAAAGACTGATGCAAATATCAGAGAGTACGAATCTGCACTCTCACTCAAAACAGTCTCATTTTGCCAGTAAGGACTACCCTCCGTCTACAGCCTCCTGAGCGGCTCTGACACTTCTTACAATGGTTTCATCTTATACTTCCCAATTATTTATACCACCACGCATCCATCATGCGAAAGTCTTCTGGGGCACTATCAAATGCTGTAGGAAGTTGACATTTCCCTCCTGTTTTGCAGTGCCTGTCGCACTGCTGGCAGAGAGCTACTCTCCTTTGGCACCACCTGCTCTCCACAAACCCATCTTGGCTCTGGACTTCTCCCTTGTAAAGTTCTAAATGCACATAAGTAGCTGCTTTGGTTATTTTTTTCTAGTCTTCTAGCAGATTACTCTAATCTGTAATTCCTCAGTTTCTCCTTTCTCATCTTTTAACACCGGTTGGTTTATTTTCTGTTTTGGAGTTCTCACACTCTGAAAGAATGCCGGTGGGCCAGACTGGTCCAGCCCATCCTCAATGCAGGCTACTATGAATTTCATCACTTCCAGACAGTTGGAAACATTTTATTTCCTTAAGTACCCTAACTCACTGTAGTAGTCTTAGTTCCAAGTCAATCATTAGTTTACAGATGAAGGGAAAAGACATTTAAAGTATTCTTGATGCCATCTATCAATGGTGCTCCTTGTTGAACATCAGGCCAGTTCCATTGGCCTTCCTTTTACTACTGATGGACTTCGGAAAGTGTTATCTTTTTGTTCTTTGGGGTTTTCCCTAATGGCTAGAAACATCTTTGTTCGTTATTTATTTCTTGTAGTATTGTACCTGAGCTGAGTAAATTCAGCTTTCTGATAATTTTCACATGATGTTACTCCTTTTCTGCTCTTCCCAAGGACCAAACACTTATTTCCCGGTCATTTTGACCTTAGTTAGTTGCTTCCTACCTTTTACTTCCCCACCATTGGAGACAGATCCTGCTACTCGGTCTCTTCACATGCTTTGTCAGAAAACTGCCATCTGCACAGTTTAACAACTTGCCAGACTCTCTGTCTCCTGACCATGTTTCCCCTGACACCTGAGCAGATCATGTACCTGGCTCTCACTAGAGCAGAGCCATCTGCAGTGAACCCAGAGGTAGGACGCAGGTCTACTGATTCCAGAGCAAAAGCAGCGGCCTTTGACTCAGGACATTTTTGCACAGCTCCACTCTTTGAAAGTAAGGCCAGCAAAACTACAAAGGCATCCCAGTTACTTATCCTTTTACAGATTTCTATTTTTCCTTCTCCCGGTGAAAAATTCTAATCACTGTCAAATAGATTTGAAGCAGCAGATTTATTTTTCACGGTCTGCTGCCTGATGTCAGATAACATACACAATACAGAAAAATCCATTCCAAAGATTAGTTTACTGATGAGTTTCTACCATCATTTTTCATTCATAATGCCCGTATTTGTGCTACACAGCGGTTGCTACTTCTCTATCTATATTCCAAGCATTATATGGAATTTTTTAAAATTTACATGGGAGACAAAACCCTTTACTAGTCAAGACTCACCTCTCTCAGACTTTCCCATTAATGCATTTCCGAGATGTTCATCCCTAAGAAGTACATCCAGACAGTACCTACTGGCTAGATCCCATCTCCGTGTTAACTGCTACATTTTCATCCTTGTACGATGGGTTTTTTTTAAACTTCCTTTTGTCTAAACATATAGCTGTCACTAGTGACCTTTGGTAATGCTGCCTGATTTCCAGGGACACGTACCAGAACAAGCACTACCAAATGCTAAACAAAGCCCTGAGGAACAAAACGAGAAGAAAGAAACATAATCGCTGCTCATGCAACCCCTGGTGGTACCTGAACATCCCTTTACAACACTAATTCGATGAGACTATTGGCAAAAGATGTAACCGAAACAAATTCTGGTAATTTCCTTTTTTTTTCCAAACAAATGTCATAACATCAAACTTGATCCCACTAGTAGGAAAACTTTACATAGCCACATTGGAGAAGTGTTGCGGATAGTGATGAGCTGTAGTGAACTGCTTTGCAAATAATGGACAACACCTAGTCAAGCGATGTAAAAATTGGAAACTGGTAAGAGTTTTACTGCAGATAAGCATTATGCGTTTGCTATATAGAGTTCTCTTCTACAGAAGTCGTAGAAATAGCCAATTCTTGTGTTTATAAAGAAGCATCACCATACTAGTTCTTTCTTTCAAGATCAACGGCCATGATACAAAAATGAACATCTTCCAGGTATTATGTAGCACACTTTTTTAATTTGAAATTATATAGAAAGAAGGCGTTCAAACTGAATAAATATACTATCCAATCTTTGATTTCTACTTTATAGCGCTTAGTGTTTTAACTATTACATATGGAAAACACTGCTTACGGAAGATCCAGAATAAATGAACTTCTAAAAGTTTCCGGTTTGAATTCTGTAACTTTCCAACTAAAAGCAAAATCACAGTAATGTTTTGCCAGCAAAGACGTTCTGCTAGTGAAATTACAGAATATGGGTCCAAAGAGATGAAGTTCAGCAAATCATTTCCACAAAGGCAGTTTTCACATGCGCTTTATTTGTCAAAAATCGGCCTGCTTGCCATGCCTGCAGGAAATCAAGCTAAATCTTATTTCAAACTTTTGAAATGCGACTTTATTCATACGCTACAAAACTACTTTTGCCTATATATGCCTTGCTTACAGTCATCACTAGGTACAATAAGCTAAACTGGGCAGTTGTTCAAACGTGCATTTAGCATGAAGGTCACTACTACTTTGCTAGATCTGATGAAACAATTGTATGTCAAAGCTTATCTGTGTTTTCCAACTATATTGACTGGTTTTAGAAGAAGTATTATCTCTCCCTAAAACTCTTCTCCAAATTTGACTTTACAACCGTGTAAAACTGCCTTATTAGAAGGAACTCTAAAATAACCCACAGTTAAAGGATTGGATGCTTAAAATTACTATTGTCAGACATGATGTTAACAGTAAGCATTCTTTTTAATCCTGCTTCCTAAAAAAAAAATTATCAAAAGCAAAGGTAATACAGATTTATAAGAAGAGTTAACCTGCCACACAATGGCACTCAGCATCTTCCAACTGCCCACAACACTTACTTCAACATGCACATTTATGCCACGAGCATAAATATGCAAACTGCAGCTAAAGAAATCTTGAAATAAAACTTCCAGCTTTGTAGAAAAAAGTTCAGCACGGAATCTGGCATCAACCCACAGCAGGAAAATAAATCTCTGGAACTGCTGTCAAATTCTCACTTGCCAGAAAACAACAGATAAAACAAATTTAACACTTCAGTTTCCACACTGCTTGTGTGTTCTCCCATTTTGACCACTGCATTAATTACTTGCTTTCATTTCTTTTTAGACTTTGGAAACATATGTTGCAGATCTGTTCCACAAAATACTCTACTCGCCAATACAAAAGAAGTGCAGAAGTTTCATGGTGACTCCTGCAGGACATGGTACATTTCTTTTGAGTTGATGAATGTTGGTTTCACGTTGCTGAATTGCAGAAAAGTGAAAGGCATCTTCAAAAAAAACATGATTACTTCTTTTGATCTTTGTTCTTATAATCATCAAACACACAGCGGTTGCCTGGAGACTCCTATACAAACTTCATAATTTGTAAAGAAACAAAGAAGGATATATTACTTGTTATTTTTAATCTCCCATGGTAGTTTCCAGAAATTACCTTGATTCTTTTAGATCACATGGCAAAAGGATCATTCCCTCAATGCCTCACACCTTAATGAGGGAAGTTAACTATTCACCATGTTTATTGGAGTTAGTTGACAAAGGGGAGGGAAGAGATAAAAAGCTCCATCTTTTAAGTAATAATAACAAACTAGACTAGATGTTTAGAATACTGCTCATAAATTACAGGTACAGCTTTCCTTCAGTGTAATCCCAAAAAGGATTACAGAAGGAGCATGTTAAGAACAAGCTTTGTAGCTCAAGAGAAAAGTTCCAGACAAATAACTATTCTACAGAAACTGCTCTAAAGTACTACAGAAAAGAGTTTCACAATAGATAACAACGAATAACAGACTGTATTCAAGGGGTAAGATTTCTAGGATATTCTAGCCAATTTGAAATGTTTTAATTTATTCTCTTAACAGTTTGCCTAGTTAATGTTTTATAGATTACCTTAAGGGGGAAACAAAAATCACTACTCTCATCCACTTCACTGATCTTTCCAGATGATACACCTGACAAAGAATGTATTAGTGGTCATTAATTCCCACTTCCCTTACATTGGCGGAACAGCCTTTTTAATTCATGACATTGCGGTTAGAGTTCTGATAAGTGTTTTGGATAGGCCAAGGCAGTAGATAACACAGACTGCTGATAAGAGAATAAAGAGATAAATTGTGTGATTTTTACAGTGGAGAGGCTGGCAGTGCCTGCCTAACAGCCTCCCTTGTATCCAGGTAGTTATAAATAGGGCCTGGAAGGAACGTGGTTGCATAACTTCAAGTTAACGATGAAGGAATATGATCCTATAAAAAGAAAAGCAACAGATATGAATTTCCATTAAGCATCTTCTGGATACAAGATGCTAGCTTACAACGATCCTGGCTCCTTGATTAATACCAGGTCATCCATCAAAAGAAACTTACTATTATTCATCATGAGTCTAAAGCAGCCACATATGCAGACTTGCTTGGGCAGAACCCAGCACAGGTCTGACAAGCTCTGGTTAGGCAACCAGCTCCCCAGAGAGGGAGAAACCCTTAGCACTGATGTGTTATCGACTGTCTCTAGACTTTGAAGACGTCTAATAATGTTCATGAAATGATCACACTTCTACAACGCAGATGCTGTTCAGGCAGACAAAATTCCTGTTTATATGTGGATCAGGCATGTACACCGACTCTCTGCTGAACCACTTTGATTATTTCGTTTCTTCGCTTCCCCAGATAACTTTTACTTGCAAAGACTCTAGTAAATTAAATGCCCAGAGAAACAGAAACAGACATTTAAAGGAATACAGTTTCTGCTGATGATAAAAGGAGAAAAGCAAAAAGTTTCCTTCTGACAATGTATTGCTCAGTCAGGATCCTCATTTTTAAAATTCTCGATTTTCCTATTCACAAAAATATGATCCAGTTTGAATTAAATTTCACGGAAAATTCATGACTTAAGTGCTGGAGGTTTTCAGGATATTGAATCCCAACAAGGCTAATAGTTACTCAAATCCTAATAGCTGAGATGAAAAGGTTTTGGCCTTCCCTGAATGCTCTTCTTGCTTCTTTGCTCTTTATGCTTGTCAAGGTGAAGATGAAGCCAGTATGAGAGACCGAATGAGATGGTCAATGCATGTATTTCATGGCTACAATGGTCTCTCAGGAGTGAGATATGCTCTACTCCCCCCTCGGCCTCACAGAGCAGCCAGGCACACAGCTGTCCTGGTTATAAACTGAGCGAGACAGAATCATTTTTTTTCTCCTCCAACTGTTTGCAGTTAGTAAACGAACTGATGCTCCACCTGCTGGAAGGAGAACTAACTGAGCTCTTAATCTGATGGTGTTCAGCAAGTTCTTTCTCCAAGGAAGATGCAACCATTAAAGTCTCAAAACACAACCTCCTGCTGTCAGCAGACAAAAAAGTAGCCAAGGATTTCACCTAAGATTCTCTTCCCTGCTCCAAGAACTGCCCATGGCTTTTCAGGTGCCTTTGAAAGCTTTTGTTTTGACTTCACATAAACAACAACCTGACAATTTTGACTCTGCAACGACTGCTTTCAATACTTTCGCTAAGAATTTGATATGGGTTAACTTGTTTTGTGCAATATGGAATATAATATGAAGAGGAAAAGCTGCTGCAGTCGTCCTCCCATTAGTATTAGCTTTTACTGTATTCTGAACTTTTCCAACAGTGACAGTAAAAAAGCAAACTTATTCAACAGTGTAAAACATCTGCTGATAGTTGCCAGGCTGACAAACTACAGAAACAAGTGCTTATTTTATACAGCAAGTTAAAATAAGAATCAGTAAAAGAAGTCTAAACCTTCAAGGTACAAATGCATCTGGCAAGATCAAAGTCAGACAGCTAGTACTGTACTCTTACAAGCTAAATTCTTTTATGGATTATGTTATGATTTACAGTGGACTTTGTTTCACGATTTACAGTATGTTTCTTAAAGACTAAACAAAGATGTTTCAGATACGTCTATAATGATGCTTGGAAGACATCTAATACTGACCCTCAGCCAACCTGAGCCACTTGAGTTGGTCAATCTGTCTCTACCATATAAATAATTAATTTCTGGAAATAAAAAAAAAAATCTCTCTATATATATATATAGAGAGAGACTTTTATATATATAAGTATATCTAACACAGAACATTAATCTGATCGTTAACTAACACCTCCAAATCAAAAAGAAGCCATAAATGGTAGCCGCCACCCCTGCTGAACTGGGATTCACAAAGCTGGGAATGCTGCTCTAACTGGGGGGTACTGATTACTTTCCATCTCACTAAAGCCAAATACTCACGAATACAGAAGCAGAACCTCTTTTCCTCCCTAAAACCCCAACATTTTAAGTAAATAAAAAAATGTTTTATTTTGCCTTTTCAGATTTGTGTTTCTGGGGAGTAGCTGAGTAATATTGTCAAATGCATCTCGATAACCATAAAGGCTATAATTTCTGAGAGAGATGATTTTCTTATCTAACTAAAACTAAGGACAACACCAAATCATTTTCTCTGCTGGAGTTCAGTAGCACAGCAGCAAGTACAGCAAAAATGGTGAAAGATTCGCTAATGCCCAAAGGGAAAAACTGCAGACAGTTCAGATCCAAATTTTGTGATGTCTGACAGCATGAGTGATAATGAGCAACACTTGAGATCATACAGAAATTACTAATGTTCAAGATATCAAACCCGCGCCCTTATGCCTTAGTCCAGGTAACTTTTTCTAAGCCATAGATAACTGTACTTCAGAACACTCCCTGCTTTGCCTAACATGACATACATATACAGCAATGATGAAAAAGGTGATTTATACCAATTACCGACTAAACTCATCTCCACTGTAAAAGTTACATGATCTCTAGAACAGAAGAGCAAATACGAAGAGAGCTGCTTATTTTCTCATCAGCAGCTTCAGGAAATAAAGGTAGCTAAGAGACTTACTACTCAATATGCTGTTTCCGATAGGCAAAAGGTCAGTGTGTCTATCTGCAAAGGATGGAACGAAGTGGTAGAAAGGCCTAAGTTACCAAACTACTTTTCCCAAAATACTGTTTTGCTAATGTGAAAATAACAATTGAGAGCATAAGCAAATAAAGGCATAAAAGTGTCACAAGACAACATAAGCAAAGTTCCTATTTTTCATTTATATAGACATGCAAAACTCTCTTTAAAGAATATTAAAAATGCCAAAATTATAGTCAAAAACTTGGCAATACCTGAATTAACAATTCTTCCATAAGAATTACTGCTAAAGAAATACCTGAATGTCTGCAAGATCATATCCATTATAACTACCAAAGAAACTGAAAAAAAACTGGAAAAAGACCCCACAGGTCTGAGCATTAAATAATTAAGAAAACCTTTTATAACTGGATCCAAGAAATGACATAATACACTCTATAAGAAAAAGAGCAACAGCATACACTCCCCTTTAAATCCTGTTATTTTAAGACAATTCTTAACATTCCTTAAGTTTTAGCAACACCCGTGCTAACAGCGGAGGGCACAACTACATAAAGAACCAGCCGACATCCCACTGGGTTTCCATTCTTACCGGTTTGGGTCTTACTGGGATGATGCTGTCCACCTGCTCCTTGCTGCGGAGGAGGACTGGCCCCTGCTTGTCCAGTACCTTGTGCTGGGCTGGTGCCGGTCAGAGTCCCAGTGGGCAGTGGCTGACCCCGCTTTAGGAGCTGCTTCTGTTCTTGCTGGCGGAAGCGTGGAGGCACCTCACGAGGCAGGTAGCGGGACGCAGCTGGCTGCTGCCCATTAGCAGATGCACGCTTGCCATTGCTGCTGTTGGTGATAGTGCTGGTGGAAGTACTGGTACCGGTACCGGCAGGTTGGGGCTGGCTTAAACTGGTCTTAATAGGTTCTGGCACTGCATTAAAAAAACAAATAAAAAATTGCTTTAATATCAGAAAACTTGTATTGGGGTTTTTTCTTCTGGAACTGAGCAAAAGGATAATATTTTTCAATCTCTCAAACAACAGTTGCCAAAACATGGACTATAAAATACATAAAATATATTCTAAATGGAGAAGTGCTACAACCAGAACTCAGGGCTAGTTTACTATGTATGTAGCCTCTGGAGACATTTTATATAATCATTTTGAAATCTATGTCTAAAACCACTGATTTTGTATAGCTGTCGAATTTATGTACCAGAATACAGATCCCCCACTGAAGTGCCCAAGAGCCATCCCCACACTTTGCAAAGTTCCCAAACAACGTTTCTCTGCAGAGCACTTCTCCTTTCTAAACTGACACTGAAATATGCAAACCACATTTCAGTTTTCTACCAAGCTACACATTTGCAAGAACAGAAGCGAATGGGCACGAGGACAAACGTGCTGCACCGTTCTTCTTCCCCTGCCACAAGTGACTACAGGGAAACTGTCTCATCTGTAGTAAGACGCACTTGACTTCAGCTGCAAAATGGATTCCAATGTGTAAAGCATGAACGTTATTTTAATCAATGTTAGCACTACTTTTAATGATAAAAAAGGTTCTGTCTTTCACAGAAAGGTACTAATTCCCCAGTATATGCAGAGCACACCCACTACAGGTACCAAACCGGCCAAGCAGTTCACGCTAGGACAGAAAGAACACCTCAGCATATCTCACCTTCTCTCTCATTTAATGAATGTATTGACCAGTCTGTAGGATGGGCCAAAGACATACATCTGTGACTAAAGTTTACATTGCAGAAAAATAATTTTTTACAGTTATTTGTACATCAGTATTCATTTTAACTGCACTGTAAATGACTGCACCCATCTAGAGTACCCATCGCCTTTCTAGTTCAGCAGTTTCTCGGTTTGGGATGTGAGATTGCATATATTAACATCAAATCACACTGCCTACAGCCATGAAAGCATAAATTTTCAGGTTTCTAATGATCTCCCAAAAAGCAAATTAAAATACCTGATCTACCAGCTTATTCAGCATTCACACAAAGCTTTTGTTTTCCCGTGGTCTTTACCTAAACCTTTGTATCAGGCATTTCAGGACACCCTAGTCTTCTACGTTTGCCCTCCAGGCACACACTTGATGTACCTCACACTAACCCTGCCTGAAATGAGCAGGCCAGACCCACGCTGGGCTGCAGTGGGCTTTGCTGGCACAGCTTGGGACAGAGAGGTCAGCAGTGCCAGGGCTCTTCGGGAACAGCCCCGAGGGAGCCGGGATGGGGGTATCAGGAGCGCAGCAGCACAGCGCTGGCCAGGGATGGCAGCGCCTGGCAGGGAATCGCAGCGGTTTGCTCAGCTCATTTGGCAGTGTCTGCCAGAGCTGCCCAGAAGAAAGAAACCCTTTGGGCTTCCCAGACGCACAGAACCAAGTGTTCTTCCAGCTTGTCACAAACATAAGAATCATAGAATGGTTTGGGTTGGAAGGGACCTTAAAGATCACCCAGTGCCACCCCCTGCCCTGGGCAGGGACACCTCCCACCAGACCAGGTTGCTCCAAGCCCCGTCCAGCCTGGCTTTGAACACCTCCAGGGATGGGGCAGCCACAGCTTCTCTGGGAAATCCAACAAGTACGATTCAATATGTGCAAAATCGCCTCTCTGTTGTTATACATATGCTATAAACCAGTGCCCAGCCTCTCTCCAGGCTCTGGCACACCTGGAAAACTGACTTCCCCAACAGAAGGCATCAAGGGTGTCGAGGGTGGTGTCACAACAAGCAGAGACTTAGACAAAAGGAAAATACTGCCAAGTTTGACAGCAGCCATCAGCACTTTTCTTCTCAGACTTTTACTTTGGAAACAAAAAAGGAACTTCGAACATAAAAAAAATTAAAGTACCCATAACATCTGAAGAGCAGAAAAAAAGCTGTCTGCGATTTGACCATGGCCACAAAATTCAGGGGAGGAGCACTCCAGGCATAGCCTGATCTGCCAAAAATACTAAACCATTTCAGCCAAGAAGTTTCTCCAACTGGGACACAGACTAGCCACACAACAGACCAGCCACACAAGCCCTGGGCCAGCAGATCCAAGGGGAGAGCAGTGAAGAGGTAGCAGAGGTGGCAGCGGGATGGGCATAAGGACCGCTCCCTCCTTCACTGCCACCTGACGTCTCACCCAGCCAGCTCAGCCCTGGCCACCGAACACTGCGTGCTCCAAGGTCCCGATCAGCTGGGAAAAAAGGCTGGAAGGGACAACGGCATGGCAAAGCGAGAAAATAGAGCCTGCTTTGATTTGCTTATTTTTTTAAACTACGAAACAATCTTTCCATGGAATTAAAAAAGGGCACAAGGGCATTAAAACCACTAACTGGCACAATGCCAGCAGAGCCTGTATTTGTCTGGCCCCAAGATTTTCTTAAGGCATATTAATTAATTTGAAACATTTCAGAGAGCAAGACAGGCTGCTTTTTAAAAAAGTATTATATTCTCAGTGCTGTATATATATAAATCACATCTGATACTTCCAAATAGATGTGCATATATATAAGCCATCACTAATGCAAGTCATAGAATACACAACACTTTTTGCTTTAATGTAAATTAACAAAGCTGTCTCATCACGAAGGTCTGGCCAAAGACACCCGATTTCAGTGTTAGAAACAATGTTCCCCTCTACATACCTGAATCATAGACAAGAGGAAAGAACAAAGAAAATCAAAATACCGAATCTCCGTACTTCAGAAAAAATATTTCTGCATATTAATAGTATTGCTTTTTCCTCTAATCAACACAGCAAGGTGTTTTTTATTGTGTACATCAAAACCTCTTTAAGGTTAGTTAAAGGAAGTTCTTGCAAGAATACTGTGTATACAAATCACAGTAGCTGAAAAATAACCGTTTAATTACACCACTGACAGGACATAAAGCAAAAAAAGTGAACAACATCATAGGAATGGGCTCCATTCCCAAATTCCAGCTTCATATCAGGATAGAATTGAGCCTTCAAATTTAGACTTCAAATACAGCAATAATATTTGGAGAATATATGTTACAAAGACAATACGACTGCGTTCTTTGAAAAAGCTCAACACCTATTTATTAAAGTCATCTTCAGCAACGTTTAAGCAGCGATTTTCATTTGATATGCACCGTGAGAAATACCTACCGCTCAAAACGTCTACATTAGATTTCCTAATTATTAATTGTCATAGGATATTTGCTCTAAGAGCTTCTTTATAACCCACATAGACATTCTCCTTTCCCGCGAGGGATGCATTTTGACATGATGGCTATCCCTCGCAGAAGGTACAATGTACAAAGCCATTGTATTTTAGCCAAGTGCAGGCTAAAAGCAGAGCCAAGAGCAGCCTTTTGCCTGGAGCAGGCGGTGCCTGTGGGCGGTGGGGCTGCAGGAACAGGGATGCTCTCTGTGCTAGACATTGAATCAGCCCCAAGGAACAACCCGCCCCTCTCTGGAGAGCCCTCGCCAGCCCCTCGAGGAGCAGCCAGACTCCCCTTTCACCTGAAAGTAATATACGGTCACGGCTAATGTTCTGTGGGCAGCTGTCTGAAATCCAGGAATTAAAATGTATGGCTAAATTTGCCTTAACACTAAAAATATTCTTTAAAACGTATAAGGGAAGGGGTTTAATACAAAGTGATTTTCATAACTAGCACATGATTAAAGAGCTAAAGCAAAAACATTCCAGTAGAAAGCCTCTTGCAAAAATACAATTAAAGGCGGAAAATAAAAGCCTTGAGATTGCTTGCTCTTGAGATGTTTGTGATGGGTATCTGCTTATTTCACATTCTGAGAGCTGAACATATACTAAACAATGAGCTTGCTTGTAATAATTATCAGTACTTAATGGTATCTAAACTTCTTAATCCAATTTTACCCAAACAAATCCAATAATTACTCCATATGCTTTTTGATGATTACAATCTCGGGAATCCCAACTGCATAAAAAAGTGTTACGAGCAATTGTAGGTGGATTTTATTAATATAATGAATAGGATCAGTCTAACAGATTTCAATTACAACAACAGCTTTTAAGTACATTTCTATGACATAAGGAAAGAACATGCATAAATGAAAGAAACTCGTTAATCCACATAATACTGATTTATGGCAGCTTTTTCCTTTCGTTCACCTCATTAACATTTCTGTATATTTAAGAATCCCCCACACCAGCTCTATAAAACTTGCGTTTCTAAAGCCTTCAAGGACCAGACATTCCAGAAGAGAAACAGTTAAACCCAGAAATGCATTCTTGGCTGCTACTGTGACAGGATTTATTTACAGCTTCTATTAAACACAGCAGCTCCATTACAAAGTGCTGGATGTGAGAAGAATTTTTGATTATACAATGCCAATGCCTCACTGCGTTAAACATATCATGCCAGTGTATTATTTTTTTTTTCCCTTCAGCAATTCGTTCAGGTCATTGTTTGATGGGTTTATGAATTCATTACAGGAAACAGATGGATCCCATAATTCAGAGCTATTCTCCCAGCCAATCATATGGGCAATTTTTTTTCCTCATCTCGCTCCCCCCTCCAAATCAACCTTAATGAAGCCACTTCCTCCATGTCCAATTCCCCGCACACACACACACACTGTAGCGACAACTGGTGCTTATTAAAGCAACCTCCAAACACTAAATGCTTTTGGAATAAAGCTGAAGAGGAGCACGCTCGGACACAGACACCCCTAGGATGTCAGACAGAAAGCCATGAACTTACCCAAGTCGGGCGAAGATAACCAAAAAAATCAGGATTGTAGTCGGCAAAAATAGATGTTCTGATTAGTAAGAAATCC
Source organism: Alca torda (assembly GCA_008658365.1). Classification (NCBI taxonomy): domain Eukaryota; kingdom Metazoa; phylum Chordata; class Aves; order Charadriiformes; family Alcidae; genus Alca; species Alca torda. Next base: position 29,806,266 of record CM018086.1, on the reverse strand, counting down.
ATTTTTCTAAGCTGAAAAAAGTCGTTCTTTAGGAAAAATTTGTTCCCCCCAATCTACTTTCAAAGGATGAATTTTCATTTAGCAAATTACCTCCTTTGTCTACTAAGCACTGGTATTTTTTATCCACAGTGACATCTACTGGCAAAACTAAAGGTATTTCAATAAACTATTGCATAAAAACCTACTTCCTAATGTTTCTATACAATAGTGGGTAATTTTCTGTCTGGATCTTCCCTTTCCCCAAGTACACAAACTTCTCCTGAAAGAAAAAGCAGAAAAGTTACAATCTAAAGCCAAGAGAAGTCCCAAAATTATTTTTCAATAGAACTCATAATGGCTTTAACAACGTAACCAGAAGCTGCAGTTTGACATCAAAGCCCACATTCAGGGTTAAAAAGTAAAAATATATGCATTATTATGGCCTTAGAACTTTAACATCGTTTCTTTAAAGAAATGCTTTGATTTTGTACTTTCTGAACTTATAATTTATTTAATACTAAAAAAAAGTGAAGTCTTTTCCTGGTTTAACTTTATTTCCCCCCTCCGTGTGACCTCCTGGCTGACCACAGTGCATCTTCTCCTGCTGCTTCTTCCAGACATTTCCTCTCCACTTCCTTCTCTTGAGTTTTGCAACATTTCCTGCCTCCTTCCTTAGTCTTTCAACATCCTACTCCTAAAACCTCTCCCCAGAACCTATTTTTCCCAATAGTCTCCACAGACTCCTCTCACTTCTACCAACTTAGACCTTCTACACAGAGCTTGATTTTTTTTTTTCCAGGAAATTTCAAATCAGACTTGGAATTAGGAATAAGCTGCAAAGTTCACAGAAAACCTCTAAATCAATAGTTAGGATTTCTTGATCATCTTCAATAACTCAAGTTTGTGTAATCAGTGGTAGGAGATAACCAAGATGTAACATCTAATCCCTCATCCCTGCACCAGTCTGCTCTCTACTCTACAAGGAGTGATGGCCTCCTACCTCCAGAAATCAGCTTTAGTTCTTAATAATTGCTAATCCTTATATATCACCTAAACGCCAACTGATTAAAACTAGTATTTTAATGTATTATTACACACTGCATTATTAATTAGAACAGCCAGAGCTTACAACTCCAGAAAAGAAAAAGAAATCAAAGCTCTGAATACGTATCTACCCATCTAGACCTGCACCAGCTTATACCAAAAAATCACGTTTGAAAAGTCTTTTTATGACAACAGGAGAATGAACATGGGGGTTTTTAAATGGATTCTGAAAAAGACAAGACATTTCATTCAGGAAATACCTACAGGTGAGGGCTTTCTTCTTTGCTTTGGAGTAGTTTTAAAGCCATGTTTGCCAATATGTTCATTGCCTGATGGAGCTCTCAAACCATAAATAAATGGTTCTGGTTCCAAGTGAGAAGGTATCCATGCTGGGATGAATTCAAACCCCACTCTGATCTGCTTATCTGAACACATTTCACAGGCTTCATCAAGATATGAGCATAATTTATTCTACAACTACATTCATATGATCACTGAATGAAGTTGGCAGATAACTACCCGCCATAAATTGATATATGTTAAACTTTGCAATTTTTTTGTTATCTGTTCAGTGGATTGCAGCTCAGTCAAAAATTAATTCCTAATTTTGATGCTGGGAAACCTCCTTTGAAAATATGTCATCCAGAAACATTTTACAACCATCTGTGGGAAGCTGGTATTTTATGAGGAAATCATAACTTATAGGGCCCATAGTGACAAGTCAGTCACAAATCATCTTCCCAAGAGTGAGACTTTCATATTACCTTTTAGAAATTAAAGGTTTTATTTTGATCTTCATTCCCAGATCTGTTAGAACCATATAAATATTAAAGTAAGCTGGAACGTATAATCCGTTTGGTTGTATTTCACAATTTTTGAAGTACTAAACATTCTTTTCTTAAACAGACATTGGTGTTAGCAGTACTGTGGCTTGTTCAAAGCTCCCTGCTGGTTGACCAGCCAGCTGGCAGACTAACCAAAACAGATAACCATTAAATTCAGATTAAAGAGACCTCAGCAGACAGGTGGGAAAGGGAGGTAATGGCACTAAGACACAGTTCCGCACCCAGCTGCACATCTCAAGGAACCTCTGGGGAACCTCTGACCAAATTGGTTGTATTCCTGTCTTGATCTCCCCATTTAGCGTCAGAAACTCCTGTCTGACCCTGACCAATCTCATAAAGCCTCATTTCCTTAGGAAACTAGGTCAAAAACATATCCAGAAAATGTATTTATTAGAGCATCTTTCCGTAGTTTTATATAAAGTGTCTCTATCAGGGAGTGTAATGACAGGACAAGGAGTAACGGTTTCAAACTGAAAGAGGGTAGATTTAGATTGGACGTTAGGAAGAAATTCTTTGCTGTGAGGATGGTGAGCCCCTGGCCCAGGTTGCCCAGAGAAGCTGTGGCTGCCCCATCCCTGGAGGTGTTCAAGGCCAGGGGGTGGCACTGGGTGATCTTTAAGGTCCCTTCCAACCCAAACCATTCTATGATTCTATTTTTGCAGAAGTTAATATTGGCAACTTCTCTATGAATAAAGAAAAGAGCAGAAATCTTTTGGGGAAATTTACAGGAAAAATTAAACAAACTATACCTTCATAAATCATGGAATAATGGAGGAATTTAAGTATTTAAATTACTACATTTTAAACAGATACCACCTCAGTTACTGATGGAAAAACATACAATATCCGTATAATATAAGGGACTCTTATCTACCTGTATGCAAACAAAACCTCTCCAAGTCACTAGCACAAAAGTTTGTCACCTGCTTTTAGTCCTTGTGCCTTCTCAAGTAATTCCACATTCTTTCCACATTCCTACCCCCACTGACACTCTTTACTGTCTTACCCTTATTTTTCTCCTACCTCTCCATCCTGGGGTCTTGACAGCACATGCACGGTTCAAGTTTGTCTTAATAAACCCACCGTTGCTCTCGCTTGTCTTCAGACCTCTGCCCCCTCCACAGCACCTCTCAGCCCAACCTCTGTCTGTAAACTGAGCTGGAAAACCTTCCGAGTTGTCTAATGGTATTTCCTTAGCTAGAATTTGGTGTCTTAATGCACCCACTTCATCAGAAACATTTATGCCTTCCTTGGTCTGTCCCTTGTTCACTCTTATAATCTTTTTCTTCTCTTCTGTTTTTCTTCCTAATTCATTTAATTACAGGTGTCACCTTCTCAACTGTTGTCTTTCTGCAAAGGTCTGAAATAGAGAAACATTCAGGACTTCATCCACCTCTCTCTATTTTGACTCTAGAGCCGTATATTCACAAATCCAGCTGACCCCTAACTCCTAACCCTGACATTCATTTCTTCCTCCCTCCGCTCACTCATCTGCTTCAGTTCAAACAAGTTCAACCTGTTTTCTCACCTTTTCCATCCACGTCCCATCTTCTGAAGCTCCTTCTATACATCTTGACTTTCTAATGATGTCTGATATGAAATTCTTACTTGATATTGTCATATGCAAATTGGGGCAATGTGAGCTAAATGTAAAACGGGTTGAAATATTCTCTGGGAGAATCAATGGCTTGCTGTCAAAACAGAAGTATGTTTCAGAATAGATTCCACGGGGACTTGATCTGAGCCTACGCTGCTCAATGTTTTCATTAACAACTGGATGATGGACTAGAGAATATCCTTATTAAATCTGCAAATGCCACCAAGCTAGGGAGAACGAAGATAGGGGTGATCAGATCGCTGCGTGGTAGGATCAGAACTCAGCAATGATGAACTAGGGAAGCGGTGTGAAAAAAGCAACTGCAATTCAATAAGGAAAATAATTTTATTAGGCAGGAAGACTTAAATGCAGAACTGCCATCAACTCATCCCACGGCAGTTCTGGGGGAAAAAACCACCATGTCTTAGATCACAAACCAAACAGAAGTCAAAAGATCAGGCTATTGTAAGAATACAAGTGTTGTAATGGAATAAATAGCCAGCTATGAGACTCCAAGTAACTCCTCTCCTTCAGTCTGGCATCTTAAAAGCTTTCACTAAAGCACTGCCCATACCCACGGTTGACCATCTCTCTTCAAGAAAGAGCTGGACCACCTGGAAAGAGTACAAAGGAAAAAGAAATCCAGAAACACAAACTACCACAGCGAAGTAGTAGTTCAGTCTAAAAGACAATGGGTATACAAAGCAAATAAAGAAAAAAAAAATACAACGGAAGAGGAGGAAATAGTTTGCTCCATCCCACAGTAAGACAAGACCTGCTAGGTTTGAATAGAAGCCAGGGAGATTAAGATGTAAATTTCTAACAATAAGGATGATTAAGGATTATCTGCAGACATGATACAGGTTTGGTGATCTTGTCTCAGGGCAAGAGGATGGAACAGATGACCTCTCAAGAACCTCTCCAGCATTATTTTTTACAATCCTGCAAGTAAAACAGAGCTCCAAATCCATCTGAGTCACTTGTCCCGCTTTCCTTATCCATGACAAAGAAATCATTTTTCCCCCAGGTTGATAGTTACAGCACTCTCTCCAGCTTCTGCTGGTTCTTAAGTAAGTTTAAGACACAGTCTTTCTTCATCTGCCCCAGTTGTCCAGACCCTCTCCATTTTGTTCTTGATTAACGTTAATTTGATATTTTATCAAAACCGAATGACATGTTACCCCTCCACCACAAATGGGTCTGCATTCTCTTTGTAAGCCCAGCACAGCCCACCCTGCCGCAGAACTTGCGGGCAGCAGACAGTCCGAGCCCAGCTCTACCGATACAACCCAATATTCACAAATATTACTCTTCTTATAAGAACTGGAGAAGCCCCTAATAAAAACATAGATCCTTGCATACTTCAGAGCTCAGATACTAGATTTTGTTTCCTTTTCTTGAATAGCATCTAAATTTTTTTCCTTTCAGATCTGTCAGCAGAGAGGGTGCTTTTGAGAGAAAGATAAAAAACCTGTTTTGTGCAATTCAATACGTATTTTTAAACGTTTTCTTCCATCCCATTCTACATTATTTCAGGTTGGTTTCACATGGAGCAGTCTCGTGAAGAATACTTATACTTTTTAACAGCTTCTAATATTTTCCTCACTGTTTTCCTCCATGTTAGCACTGATTACAATTTTAATTTTAAATCACAATTAATTAGCTGTGCCATTAAAAATGGTACAGCCAATTAGGTTGATAGCTTGTCATCAATAGATTGATAATCCAAAGCAAATATGATGCTCTTTCACTGCAAGTCAAACTCTCTTATGTTTATCGAAGGCTCTGAGTGCACACACATGGTTTACAACGGCCTAATTGATGAACAGAAATTGGACCATACACATCAAATTAAAAGCCCAAGCTATGAATCAAGATTCTGGGTAATGGAACAGTTAAATTATCATAGCCACATTCCTTCAGGACGTGAACTGACAACAGATGGTAACTTTCAAGACTTAACAATTCGTCTGTTTTCTTTCAAGAGATAGTTCTCCAATTCACAGGCGACATGAAGCTGACATTTATGAATTCATGTAACTCAAATACCAGTATTAATCACGTACATCACTCTACGCACAGACTTGTCCAAATATGCACCCATTGTAAAGCAACGACAAATAAAAAAAAAATACATCTTGCTGGAAGCTGATCTCTAGACTATATTTGTCCTGAAGCCTCTGACATTTCCGCAGAGGCGTATTTCGTTTAGCATGCCATTATACGTTTAACTTTGAATTCAGACTCCCGTAAACTCAATTCCCAGCTCCATAGCAGGACACACTGACATTAGAAAGCCAATTTGCCTATTAAAAAAGGAAAACAATGAAGCTATTAGAAGTTTTTAATCACTTGTGTTAAAAACATTAAGAAACAGCAGCATTAAGAGCTGTCTAAGAAGGCCAGAAGGGAGAGAAGAGTCACTACTGAGATGATTCCCTTGAGCAGGAAACTCAACAAGAAGCGAGAGGCAGCTCTGAAGGAAGAGAGGGATTGCTCGGGTAGCACTGAGAAACATTTGCAGAGTTTAGTCAGGTTTCTGATATAAGACTATAAAGCAAGTTCAGCCCTATAAAGCTAGTTCAGCCCTTTTCACAGCTAGAGAATTCACGTCTTGTATTCCTTCCCAGACTATTTAGAAATATCTAAACTCCACCAACTCATTTTAAAAAGACCCACTCAACAAAGACACCTGAGGTTCTAGCCTACCAACAGGATCCAACAGTCTCTCAAAACACATAATCTCAATAATTTGGTAACACAGTAAAGCATTATACCATTTTATGTATCAGGAAGGAGTCACAGGCATGACTTGTTATAAATAAGACTCCCTCCTTCACCTCTGCTCTCACCCTTTCCTAAGCATTGCTCGAGGGAACGTAACCCCATCAGTAACTAGACAATAAGAGAGTCAGAGAAGACAGGAAACAGCTTAGAGTTAAATCACACAATGCTAACAGTATCATCACTGCAAGCGCTAGTGGGAAAATCCAAGCATATAATAACAGATTAAATAACTTCATACGAAGTCATGTAAGAAGTTGGGGCAGAACCAGGAATTGAATCCTTTAATTTTAAGCTGACTGTGTGCATTTAGTTTCATTAGACAATGTTTTACACACAGTTTTCATATTTAAAGGAATTTTTTAAAAAAAAAACCACATTTACAAATGGTGCTAAGTTATCACACTGGTGACACTCTTCTGCCTTAATTCAAGAGGCCACTTCCAGGCAGAGACAGAACAGTAAATGTTTTTTTACAATAGAAATCTACTCATTGTTAAACTATTCACACAAACAGATAAATATGAAAATTCACAGTAATTAGTATGTTCACAAGTAATTTGACGATTAGGATAATCTCATTGTCAATCGGTTTACTGTATACAAAATTCCATTTGCACCTCAACCAGTAATGCATCTCCAGGTTACAGTTCACATGAACAAGCCTTGAGACTGGTGTAAAACAATAGAGAAAGCAGGGCAATCCCATGGATCGCCATCTTACAGATTAACGCGTGGGGTTTTATTTCAGTAAGCAGAGGCAAAAATCCTATTATAAACAAACCTGTGCCTCAGGAAGTGATTACTGCCTCTACTCTGTCAAACAACTGCTCTTAGAATCGGCACTTTTGCAGCAGAATCCGCCGGGAGTGTGGAGGACCCAGCTCACTCCACACAGCGTCTGAGGTTTGAAGAGATGCTGAAGGCACCTCTTCAGTTGGGCTCGAAGAGAAGAGTGTGAATCACAGCATAAATGCTTCCAGTTTCAAATACAGAAGTGGTTGAGGACTATAAAGAGATACCTCATATATCCATTGTTCCCATCTTGGATTGCTTCTACAGAAATCGATTCCGCTGCGGTACGTACCGCAGATTCTACCACATCTAGAACATCTGTGCCGCACCCGTGGCCTGGGCACGCCAGGTAGACGTTCCTGGAGTTTCAGGGTGTCCCAAGTACAGTCAGTAGCACCCCTCCCAGGGCAACTGGAAATACTAAGCATTCGTGCTATATCAGGTACAACCTCTTTTTTCCCCTTTGGAAATTTGAGCTGGAAAGAAGGTAAGGACCCTGGCTATTTTTCTGGAATGTCTGGAAAATGCCAGTATTTATGGACCAAATCTGAACATGTGGATGGTGAGTTCAATGTGTCCAGGACACGTCAGCCAGTCTGCACGTGTGCCCCGGATCAATACGCTGAGGATGCCCTCAGCCTGTAACACATACACAGCAATTCGTGTCAAATCCACACTGCGTCTAAACATAGCCTGGACACATCAGGTTCACTATACACATGCACACATTTTCATTCTGAAAACTAGAAATACAGCTTCTCCAATTATTTTATTTATGTTTTGGGGGGCGGATGCAGGAGTAGCAGGTCACATTGTTATTTAACTCCTTTTAGACATTCCTGTGAAAGCACGGTGTCAACTGCTTGCAGATTCCAAGTCTGCTGGTGAGATAAGTATATTTTTTACCGACACTAGCCATGCTGCTGAGATCATGGGACTACGCATACACATCAAATTGATTAGAGCCCTGTGTAAACACAATGCCTTGGCTCTACTGTCATGGACATTTATGGTACCAAATGAATATTTTATGTGCAATACTAAAATAGCAACAATTTTGTGGGCAACCAGTAAAAGGCCTCTGTAATTTTGGCATAACGCTTCCAGTTCACATTCTATCTCAAGAGAAGGCTGAAAAGTATGTTTATACTACAGTCCTAAAGATAGCGTAGAGATATCAGAGCTATCATTTTAATCAGTCAGCATGAATCACTGAAGTAGCACCAACAGAGAGGTCAGTATGGACCCGCTTCCCCTCCTCCCCAGCAGTATGGATATATTCCAAGTCTCAGGTATCATCAGCCAGAGAAACTGTGTATGTAGACAACTCAAGCTAAACCTGAAATATTTTGGCCTTAGATTTCAAAACCTGAATCCTTATTGGCCTAACTGAAGATGTGTTCATTTATATTTAACAAAATTGTTTTGGGAATCAATGCTTTGAACAAGTAGGTTCTTAAAAACATACAAAAAGACATAGGGACATCGTTACCACTTTAGGAGACTGTACTTAGAAAATTTCACAGATTTTATATCCAGATAAATATATTATATTTATCTCAGGTCTGGAGTTCCACATCCTGTTCTGGATGCAGTTCCTAGTGTTGGAAAGACAAGCAGTCCTATGGAAATGTCGCTCTTCTGCCTTCAGAAACAAGCAGCTGAGGAAAATTTGAAGCCCAAAAATAAGACTGATCCCTTACTCAAATAAATCCAATTAAATTAAAGTCATGCTCTAGATAAAAAAAGACAAACAAAAACTACTGCTTGTCTGCATACTGATCCAAAAGGGGAAAAAAAGAAAATGTACCAAACTTAAAAATTTTTATTTCAGTTCTTTTGATACTCCCTCTTAAATCTACACATGCCATTTAATATGAAGATAGTGTTTTTCTGAATGAGTTTCCCAAGGATAGCCTCTGCACTGCAAGTTTTCTGTTTAGAACTAAGAGTTCACCTATCTAATAGTGAAGCCTGGAAAATCTGAAGCAAGCTTCATTTCAGATGCAACACAATCTAAAGCGAAATCTCCATTAATTCAGTTTAAGCTGAACAGATTCTTTATGTCTCCACTGCCATCGTGCATTAATACCACATAGGAAAAAAACAGGATTTAAATTTTTCAGAAACATGAAGAAAGTAGTTCCAGCAGTTTTCAGACCTCCTCCTTTTCAGATTCTTTAGGAAAATTTCCTAAATAAAAGCATACAAAAGTCTGACTGGGATTGTGCAATCATTTCACTGCAGCTAAGATGAAGCAAAAAAAAAAAAAAGCTCAGTTCAATTTGTTGAACACCATCTGACAGAAAAGCTCTTTTGTGCGAAGGGTACAGCCACAGCAGGTCTATTAATGCCCGAGCATTCCTTCGGAAGCTTTTCCCTGTTCCTTGCAGTGCACCCTTGGCATCGCTGAAGATTTAAGCAACCAAGTTCACTAAAAAGACGAGGACCAGAAAAAAAGCAGGGAGCAGAGAAGCTCCATCTGTCAGTGTTTATAGGCGAGCAGCCGACGTGTCACTGCGCAAAGCGGGGCTGGTGTGTTTGTTGGTTTAGATGACAGCTCTGGTTGATCAGGCTGTCACCATAGCAACTTTCACGAAGAACTCACAATGCACCCAAACGAACTCCAAGCTAAATTAACTTATTGCATGTCACCAGTGAGAAATGACTGTTCAGAGGTAATTTTCTGTACTAATATGTAATAGAGTTAACTCTCTAAATTGAATTAAATTAATTAAATGCCACTCCCAGTAAATCAGATTCTATTACATGAATGTTAAAAGAAATTAAAGATGTTTTAATAAAGATTACTAATAATAACTTAATATTATTACTTCATTTTAATTCAAAAATTCTGCTCAGTTTATTTTAGACGCATGTCTTCCCCTTACTAGGAAGGAATACCTAATTAGTACACATACATTACACACATTTATTTCACATATGTGTTTAGACTCATCCAAAAGAAATACTGCCAGCATTTTAAAGACTGTTCGCCTGTGAAACACATCTTTGTTTAATAACTGACACCCTAAGATTTTTCTTCCCTACACACTCGTAAGTTTTTAGTAAATTCCCACGCCTTCAACAATTGTGCCTAGTTTCCAAGGAGTTTTATTTCTGCTTTTCCCGGGGAAAAAAAAACAGCTTTTTGCAATAGGTCCTAGTGCAAAGAAAGAGGAAAATACCACACCTGCCTAGACAGGCCACAAAAATAAAAGCTCTTTAATGTCTTTACAGATCTACCTAACAATGTATTATTAACTTTGTGTTTTTCAAGTAGTTTCTTGCACGTTAGAGTAGGATAGTCAGCTGGGAGGCAAATGTAAGATGCTCCCAGTTCCCAGTGCAAATAAAGGGCAAGTTATAATTGCCAACTTATGGTATTAATGCTGTCCTGATGAGCCTGACTTTATCTTTAACTGGTATTATAAGACTCACCAAAACAGTTCAGGGGAAAATGGGGCCTATCTAATATTAATCATCTTTTAGATTACAAACCACGTTATTACTTTACTTTTCAAAAAGAAACTCCGTTGACGCGTGAGAAGGCAGCTATTAACAGCAGGGGGAGCACGCAGTATTTTCATATCTGCCACTGCCTGCGTGGATGACAATGACGTCAGCCCAAGCACCAGGTTCAGGTCAAGTTCTGTTAAAACACCCAGAGGAAAGTCAAGACTGCCATTAAAAGAATACGGTAAGTATTTTAAAACATTTTTTCAATACCAGTTAAAAATCAGGCATAAACGCAAATGTGAAAAGCAAGGGCGCAGTAAAGCAGCGACAATCCAATGGAGTGGAACATGGCAAGATTTACAACATCCTGCCTACGTTCAAGGTATCAGTAAAACGTGATTGTGGATTTAAGTGTTTATTTTTACTATGTACCTAAGTTATTATCCAGAAATTTTAAGTTGGAATTAGATTTTTGAAGTCACTGTAATTATAATAAGGCACCAAATGATAAAACATATTCAAAAATGTGTTTAGTATTCAAGGACCAAACTGGGGAAATATGATGCACGCTCATGGAATTGACTTAGTTATCCTCACATTGCACAAAAATGTATCCTTTTTTCAGAGATGCCAGAGCAAACGGAAGGGAAGGGCCTCCCTCACACATACACCAGAAAAGAACTGAAAACGCAGCCGGGCAGCCTACCACCTCCAGCACAGTCAGGAAGTTTTCTCATCATTTGTCAATCAGGCCTAAATAACTGCAGCAGAAACTGTTGGGAAATTAAAGCATACAATACATCTAAATGTATAGTTCAGAGGACTACTTGCAGAGAGAAAACAGTTAGCGATCAAAAAGGAAAGCCGGGGAGAGTTGCAAGAAGAAACTCCATATTATCAATTCAAGATCCTTACAGAATTAGAGGAAAGGGCATCTGAAATCTAGGAGCTTCTTAAAGCAAGCTGAGTTCAGGGACAGATAACTGAACGAGAAGAACCAGCAGCACTGCTATGAAACAGCTTGGATTAGAGCTGTACAATGGAGTGAGCCTGAAAGGCATAAAAAATAAGCCTTAGATTTTACAAGTAAACAGTAGTAGTAAGGTTATAGTTGCACAGGTTAACTAAAAGGTTACTTAATAATCCTCCAATTACCGACACTGCATTTAAAAAATAATTCTGGACTCACTGGAAGGACCTCCAAAGAAGAGAAACATAAAATTATTACTGTTTGAAAAACAGCTTGAAAACACTAGCACAAGGAAAAACTGAACGGGCTGTTAAGTAAGAAAGAGGATACACAAAAAGGCCCCTGCAGAACAGGGGAAAGATCCGCTCTCCATATACTGGGCAAATCAGCCAAGAAAGAATGGGCTTAAGTTATAGGAAAGACTGTTCAGGCTGTGTGCAAAGATGACTTTCCAACAACAGTCAAAACATCTTTCAAGAATATCTGTTGGGCCTGTCTGACAATGGGGAGATGGGATAAGACAATCCCTTTTTGCTCATCTAAAGGGATATATCTAGTCCTACGATTCTAAGCCTTGAGCGTGACATTTGAATTTTTAATGGAGTTGAGGACTCATCAGTTCTGGAGTTTAGTAATTCATATGCTTCAAAACAAAAGTTCACGAGAGCCTGCCTGGCCTTGGAAAGGTGAAAAGTCCAGCTCCATAAAGATGGCTGAAAAAAAAGACAACACATGCAGCCAAATCGGAAATTACGTCAGAAACGTTAAAAGCATCCTGAAAACAGGAGGACAGATCTTCAGGAAACTCGATGGTAAGACAGAGGGGAACTACTTCTGTTAACATGGGAAGAAGCAATCAAGAGCCTGAATCATGCCTCAAGTTCAGATGTTCCCCTTGGGCAAACAGTAATAATAGTTGCTGACATGCTCAGGGCAGCTGAGGAGCGTCCAAAGCATTTAGTGGTGCTATTAAACGCAGGTCCCACAAGAGTGCTTAGTATGAGCCATGGCTGCCATGCCACAAAGCTAGGGCTGGATGCTTAAAAAGAAAATCATCTCCTTTCTTGGTGATCTTGGACCTACAATCAACCTCATGAGTAACCACCTCTTAGGATGCTAGTGCACACTACGCTGCCTAAACCCCCTAAACCAGCTCAGGAATAACCTGAATGATCGGATGCACGACGGAAACCTGACCAGAATGCTTCAGAGCATTTACCGGAGTGTGAGCTGGTTAAACAGACATTTTAAGTAGTCCTGTAGGATTTGTAAAGTATGGGCTACCACCTTTAACAACTCAAGAAAAACATGAAAATAATCTAGCAAAACACAGGGAAGTCAGGAGGCAGCCTAGGTTCTCAGAGTAGAGGAATGTCAACACCAGATAGTCAACAGGAGAACACAAGGTCCCTCAGGCCAAAGGCATCACACACGGTATAAAAGAATCAAAACACATTTTCATTTCCTTTGTTTTCCCAAGATAACCCTCTTCAACATTTGCAGAGTAACTACCCCAAAAGCGTGTACTAATGTTCCAGTTCAAAGCTGGTTTCATCCTTCCCAAGGAGGGGATCAAGAAACATTAGAAAACTGGCATGTATCTCAAAATAATCAGTACAAACCGGGCTAATACACTTCCTGACGAACCTCTCTTCAAGCTTATGGTTTGCAGTTCTTAGAGATACCATATTTATGTGATAAAAGCCTCCTCCAGGTAGTAAGATAATAATCTAATAATGGAAAGTGGTCAGTGCACTGGAGGTAAATCAAAGCCGATACGTTTTCATGGAGAAGGCACCACAGCAGCCAACAGTTTCCTGTGAGAGAATTGATCTAAGTGAGACAGTCCTCAAGGCAGACAAGAAACTGCCTTCACGTAAGTGTTTCTTTAAAAGAAAGGTAAAAACGGATGACAGACTTTCAGAAAGTCAGGGAGGACCACACTGATAAAACAGGTGAGCTGTGCTACAAAGCCACTTGCAAGAACACAAATCTCAGGCCCTGCTGGGTGGGTTAGAAAGCTCAGAGATGCAGGGTGGGTGTTCCCCGTCTGTTATCATCAGTAGATACAGAACATAGCAGTGGCACACTAAAATGGAAAAACGCGCCTGGTCTCTAGTACTGGGGCATATATGCTCTGATGGACAAGAAGTATCAGACAACATTCTATTTATAACTGGAAAATAGTTATTTGATAAGTAGATTGATAGAAGAACAGAATACACACTACTGTCTGAATTGTTGTGATGCCAGAAAGTGTAGCGGTTTCACCATTTCTACATGCTTAAATATACCGCATCAGGCAATGCCCATTACTGAAAAAGCAGTCTATTGCTGAGTATGAAAGCACACACTGTGGGCAGATAAATAACCATAAAACAGCATGCCGTTTGATCATAACTACCACTATTATCATTGTGTAGCTGTGTTAAAATTTATATTCTAGAATATACAGTTATCAACAACTGCATTGGCAGTTGTTTTGTTTTTCAGAAAGCAAGCCAGGGATTTATCTGAGAGGCATTACCACCAAGGGCACCCTGACAATTAGGTCTAGATGAGAAAAGCCAAACTGGTGTTATCTCATTTGTTCTTATTCTCTCTTCACAGAGTACTCTTGTAGAGATAATGTCCCAGGCTTGAAATTTATTCGACAATGGACAATGTAAAGAGAAATCTGATGAAAGCATGTAGTCCTACTGCCTTCAAACAGGGTATCGACCCTTACAACATTCAGAGCATTTGAAAAATACTTTCGATCAACTGTGTCTAGTGTTTGAAAGCTCCCACTTTCACCCAATTTTAAAACTAAATATATACAGGTCAGGCTGTTACCATCCTCAATCTGATAAACTCAGATGATTCCCTAATTGAGGAAAGCGAGAAAAGGCAAACCACATGGAAGACTAGAGCAGTATTCTGCCTGTATTTATATTATAAGCATATGCCTAAATATACATGATGGCAAACTACAACAGACTATCTCTAAAGACAATAAAAACTACCTCTGAGGAGTTCTAAGAATATCAAAGATCTCTCACTTGAGCTCTTACCTACTTTTCTATTGCAACCGAGAAATCTGCAACCACTGAATGGGACTGTAGGTGCTTTCTTGAGCAGTAAAATGAAGAAGCAACTCTAAGCAAAGATGTTGAAGTGCTCTGCATCTCTCGGGGGGGCAGCTGTCCTGTAAATCCAGCTCAGGACAGGTGCACATTAGGAAGAATGTATCTTATGGTTGATTTTTATTTTCAAATAACCCTGGAGTTTTTGTGTTTTTCTTTGAGAGATAAATGTTTTTGCCAAAGACCTGTACTAATTGCTTTGGTGTCTCACTTGTCTGAAAAGCGTTTATTTGAAAGCAGTCTTATTAGAGTCCACTGCTTCACGAGAGCTACGGAAGATGTAAAACCTTCAGAACTGTCAATCCTTGGTTGCAGGGCCCAGGGTGTCCAGCCTTGACAAGCCCACTCTCCTGCAAAAAGACACCAATTCTCAGTGCCATGACTAATCTCTAGTTGGACACCTTTGACTAGCAAACCAGCAAGACCAACATAGAAAGAGCTCAAAGCCAAATATAGCTTGTAGTTTAGTAAAGATTATCCATACACTTGCTTGTTACTTGACATTTTTCTGCTTCACTTCACAAGCGCAATGCTGATTTGAAGTAATATACTCATATTGTTGCTTACACTTGTGAGAGCAAAAAGCATATTAAATAGCACTGAACTACTGCCACCAGAAACTCAAGGTGGCGCATCACTGCCATCCCACCTGAAACAATAAGCAAGGAACCAAAGGTTTTTCTGTACTCCGAACACTGTTTTTTTCCAAGCCTCCCAGCTCATCCTTCTTGCTTTGTCTCCTTGAATATGCAAATTTCTCCTCCTGTCTGCTCTAATCTTTTTTGTATTTTCTACTCCTTTCCACCCAGTATTATGGCAGGGACTCTACAAATTATCTTTATCCTTTGTAGATTGTAAAATCGTAATTACTTCTCTATCAGAGAAGTGGTATCTCAGTCAGTTATAAGAAAAAATTCATGTTTGTTTAAAGATACATATAATAGCAAAACACCACCATGATAACGTTTATCAAAAAGAAAACATTTTTGTGTTATAAAGCCTTAACGTATGGCAATAGGTTATCATTAGGTTATCAAATGACTGCATATTAAGATCTAATTGAAGAACTTATTACAGTGCTCCCCCTCCTTCTGCAATGATGATTTATGGCACATTTTGTCACTACAATGTTCAGCAGTTCAGTACAAACACAGCACTTAACTAACAAGATGGCAGAGGCAGATATTCAAGCATAAGCTATAAATACTCAGATGAGTCAGAGGTTTTAAGTCTGTTGTAAATCATACCTGATTTGTAGGCTGAAACACCTTTCCTGATCTTATGCAAAAATCCTCTGCTGGTTTCTACAATAAAATAGCACGAACTAGAAAAACACAAAACTACTTTTTTTTTTTTTGAAGACCTCTTTTGTTACACACTGTCATAATTCCTCTTAAAGTACTCATGATATTCTCTAAAAAGTTTAGTTTTCCTTATTTCCTATGGAGCTGCCAATAAACATCAATAACATCTACCACAACCAGAAAGAGCACATTATCAATGTACACAAAACTGCATTTCTGTATGAGCAGAACTGAGTATAGGTTACACAAAGATACTTCACATGCAAACGAGTACCAGCAGAGAACATTTTAACAGCCCATTTGGGCAGGGTAAGTAAAAAATCGATTTAAAACTATGGAACAAGCTACACTGCTTGATTTGGAAATGCAAATACCTGGCTTTGAAGACACTACTTTTGTCATCCAAACAGAAATGCCAGAGCAGGGGAAAGGATCTGAGATCTTTTCATCCACTGTTTTTTCCTTTTAACGCCATTTATAATACAGTTGACCATTTTCCTCCAGCTAAGATATACAGTACTGCTTGTAGTATAAAAAAGGCTGTGCAAATTTTAAAAAGAATCTGAAGAAAGCATGCCAACATTTGCAACACAAATGGTTTATCAAGCAACCACATAATGTTAAACGCTTTCTGTTCTTTTAAGTCCCCCAAAATAAAATGTATTAAAGCATCCACCTTGGCAGAATAACCTCTCAGTCTGCAGACAACCTTCCTGACTCCGCAAGTTGCATATTAAAATCATCATATGGCAAAACAGTCCCAAGACACACAGCACAGACAGCCTGGGGGATGGGAAAGCTCCAGAAACAGACCACAAGTGGAAGGGAATGATGCTCAGCTCAGAGTCCATCATATCACTTTAACAGAGGATGGGCAGTGCTGGATGGGCTGATGAATCCCAGGATTATTGCAGCTATTCCAGCTTCTGCAGTCCTGGTTCATCCCATAAACAGTGAGCTGAAGTTCCCATTTTCCCCTTGGAAAGCCCACATCCCTCTTCCTGGTCCTGTGCCATGAACATGCTAAAGACAGATCTACATGGATCATGAAGTTCAAAGAGGCAGAGACTGGCCATCTCTGCTTCAGAGTAAAGGGAAAAAAGTATTTTCCAGGCTAACATTTCTAATCAAGCATTTACCAAAATAATTTTTATGGTAGACCAAAAATGGTACATACTTAACTCTTTTTATGTCTATGCTTGCAGATTTAACACTTACCTTCATTGCAGATAATGCTGGAGAATTGGATAGATACTTTGAGTTACTGCAGCGGATGTTTGAGTAACAAACCCACTTTAAGCTATTTTATACCAGCACTTTAACTTCATTTTAGACAAAGTGCATAGAATTCAGCTGGGATGGGAGTAAAACAGTAAAGCAATTGATCCCCTGTGTGCTGACTAAACCTGCAGCAAGACGGCTAGAAGAAAAGCAGGCAGCAAAATGCATTGACCTCGTGGTATTTATCACAAGCATTACTCTCTTAAAATTCCCCTGTAGTTATTAAGTAACACCAATGTACCATACTAGTGACTATTTACCATACAGTACAAAAGTCCTCCTGGTAGTTACAGCTGAATGTTTTCATTACAAAAGCCTTTATACACAAAGTTTCTTTATCAAGTGCATATAAACTGGCAAGAGTCTACACATTTAAAATAAACACTAATAGGCTGTGCTCAATAGTCTTGTTCTCAGAAAAATTACCATAAAAGAACAGTAACGTGGAAGTAAAATGCACAGCACGCCATAAAAACATGTTCATTTCCCACCTCATCTAATTCTGCCGCGCTCCTCTCCAGCTGAACAGGAAGACTACTTTCATTTGTTTTCAAGTAATTGAGAAGCATTTCAGCTACTTATCAGCTCTTCAATCTTTTTTCCTTTCACACATTCCCTGGAATTGTTGCCAACAGGGTATTTATAAAACATTCAGCCTAACAAAAATACTCTGGCAAACAATGTTGCAGAAAAAAAAAAGTCAGAAACTGAAGATGCTGCTACATAGAGAAGACTTAAAGAGTTGGATCCTTATTTAAACAGAAAAAAGTAATTTAAGTTGTTTAAATGGACGCAAGAGCTGTGTAAGGGAGCACTTCCTACCCCTGGACCAGTAACTCCAGAAGCAGCCACATATCTTTCCTCTATTGGTGGAAATGTGTGTTTATTTTGGAAGAGGTTTGTGCTCCACATCACAAATGGAAACATTCAGATCCCTACGAGGCCTCAGAGCAATATTTAACTGACAACATGCCATACACACACACCCACAGGAAACCTCTTTCCTCCTTACGAGTTTCTCTTTCCTGAGGCCTCACCAGCGACTGAACATGCAACAGCCAGTATCATCTTACAGCAAATTATAACTACACATACAAAGCATACAAGTAAATTACTAGATAGGATAGTACCTCCACATTTTCCATAAATGAAAAACTTAATTTAAAACATTAAGAAGCACCTTGATCACAGCATAGGTTTCTAGTACAGAATAATCCAACCGAAAGGGCTAACCTTTCCTCCTGCTTACCGAGTCCCACCATTTGTCCCATCCTACCTACTTCAAGAAAGTGCCTTTTTCTTCAAAAATACAGCTGAGAGCGTAACAGTATAAACATATTGTCTCCAATCAGCTGAAAAAAAAGAAACTGAAAAACTGAAACAAAACCAGAAAAACTGAAAAATCCTTCCATATCCCACCTCCAGTTATATATTTTCCTCCAGTATGACCCAAACGGTGCAAGCATCTCCCATCGCTATAGCAACCCAGCCACAAAACTGAATGACACATACATAAAATGAAGGAAGTTTTTTTTTTTTTTTAAGTTACCACAAGCAACTACATTAAGTCACATTTACAAAGATCTTACCTACCAAAATATGGGTATCGTAACATTCTGCAAAACGTTCAGTTCCAGCCTGGTCTTAGTCTTCGATTTAATACATCCGCTACACTGGCATGCAGTACCTGCTGCAATTTTACTGCATCATCCTGTCTTTACAATGAATTTAATTGCTGTGCCCCAGATATGAAGTAAATTAACTAAATTCAATGATAATTCCTTTTAATGCCAATAGCACTTGACACTTAATCTTGAAAATGTATCAAAATCATAGAATCGCCTAGGTTGGAAGAGACCTTTCAGATCATCTAGTCCAACCACCAACCTAACTCTGACAAAAACCATCACTAAACCATCTCTCTAAGCACTATGTTGTACCTTAATTCCAAATTTTTTCATGTACTTGATTTCAAGGGGCTTAGCTATTTACTTCTGCTACCTTCTCCTGAAAGCAAAATCCACTTTACAAACTACCTGAGATCTTACAGGTAAGATGCAAGAGAATTCAGACTAAAATTTTCTGATTTCATACTTTTTACATAAGAAAAGTTCAGAAAGGACAGAGTTTCAATAAGTTATTTGTTAGTTTCTTCAAGTAGTTAGACCTCAATTTTCTGAATTCAGTATTACTAAAGCAATACCTAATTTCTGCTGTATAAATACATAAAAAGCATTTGAAACATAAGTTGTTTTGTCAACCCCATATGTTAGGCTTGGCTCTTCTCTAATTCCCAGTCTTTGGGAATCTGGGAAGCTCAACTTGCCTGTCTGTCACCTAATTACCCAGCAATAAATAACAGTGCTTATTAACTCGTTCGGAACTGTTCCATAGGCCAGAGTTCTGTGTGGTGCCATGTAAATCAGAGGACAGACTAAATAAAATAAGTGTAAGCCACCAGGTGCAGAAGAGAGGCATTATCTCAACTCTCTCCCCCACCATTTTTAAAACCATAGCTTCATTAGCACTTCTCTTAGGGCACCTCGGAGTTCACTGCCCCAGAAAGGAGAATGCCTAGCTTACCTCCGCTGCTTTCTGGAGCATGCTGCAAACCAATTCAGTTCATTTATCAAGCAGAAAACACACATGGAAAGAATAAAAAGGCAGTGGTGGCAGCGGGGGAAATAGCTTTCTCATACCTTCATGGAATTGAGTTCACTCACTAAATTGAGCTGAATCGTGCATGCAGGGTAAATCTCTCCGATTTACCCTTTTTGGTGGCAATTACTTGTCTTTGAAATAGATAGATAACTACTAACAACTAAATGGAAAATTACATCTATCTTGACATCAGACAAAAAAGATGACATGTGTTGTGTTATGTTTCACACGAATTTAATCCATATATTCTTGTCAAAAAGGTGCTATACGATACCTAGCAAGATAAGTGAAGAAAAAGCTTATGCTGGGAATCCCAACATATAGCCTCTCTCCTCCAACAAAACTTTAAGAACAGAACTATCCTAGTAAGATACACCCTCCCCATTAAAAAGACAGAAAGAATAATAAGTACAAGCACATTTTTTTAAAGAAACTTACAAAAACATTTAATAGTTCATAAATAAATGTGAATTTACCTTTGGTTTTTTGTTCAGCAGCCTGAAAGAAGAAAAGAACAAAATAAATCAACTACTTGTCAATATTCAAAATGATACCTAGCAATTATAGGGCTGCAGGCTTAACTTTTTGCAGAAACTGCTTACATAGATTAGGCATTAGTTCCAATTAAGGATTGGAGAATGTTAGTTTGACTCCATCTATTAGGAATGTAAAAATGGGTACCCCTGTCTGACTGAAGCCAAAAGCAGACGCCAAAGAGACAGTATAAAATATGGCAAGCAGTATGACAGCACTCCATCTACCCACCCAGCCTTCCCTCACTTGAGGGTCAGAGGCTTCCTGAACCAACCAGTACGTTTATGAGTTTTTTCAACACTAAACAGAATTAACTTTTTTTAATTTGTCCAATATCGCTTTGATTCCATACATACTATTAGCTTATACAGATTAACTGCACATTTTGTGAAGACCTTATTTTTTTGTTTGGAATCTACTCACTTTTTTTTTTTAAGGATGCCTTAATTTTTATACTGGAAAAGACAGTGATCAATTCCTACCCGCATCCTAAGCGTCATTTAAAATTAAAACTAACTACATTATCCAGAAAACGAGGCAGGAGAATGCACACCACAGAAAATGCGCAATGGCCTCGGAATCCACAGTCACTTCAGTATGAGTTGAGACTAGTCCAGTTAACTTTGCATTGACATTGATGGGGAAGATGCATGTGACACAGCTGTGGGAGCAGCAACTCAGCATCAGGGGATGGTAAGCAGCTTGGGGAGCACTAACGAACTGTCACAACTGCTTTTGCAGAGATTTTCTGACCACAGCCTCACTCAAAGTCGACAGCGCTGCTCACTTGCGTCAGAATTATTCACAGAAGTGAAGGCTGCAGAATCAGTACCTGTACGTTACATGTACAAGTGAATATATCATTTAAAACAGTAACACAAACAAACCTTTTTCTGAGCACCTTCCTTCTTTTTCTTTTCTTCCTGCTTTTTCTTTTTCTTTTCTTCCATCAAATGTTCCTCTTCTTGTGTTTCTTGTTCTTTCTCCCTGATAAGAATAAAGATTGGGAAGAGCTTTTCAATAAGATGAAGTTTATCTAGGAAGGTAAATAATTAATATTTATACTGCTAACTTTCTACATCTCACTTCTAAAAAAGGCTGCTTCTAAAGCTGCAATAAAAGCATTTTAAAAAGATGTTTCAAAATTGAAACCAATCACAAATAAAATAGTAGGCAATGAAAATTCAGAGACAATACATTTTATTTGGAACCTCTTTCCACCATCACTCAAAAGTGCTACTTAATACTAGCACATTCTATGGAAAAAAAGTTTACTACTAAAAAAAAAAAAACAAAACCCAGGTAACTAACGCAAGTTCTGCTGGCTTTCAACCGCTATGATTCACAACATACCTTAAAGATCATGAGCAAGTACATTATTTTCCAACTTTTTTTAATCAAACACATACTGTATTAATTTCTCATATGCATAAATTTTGTTCTCAAGGAGTTGTAAACTAAGGCCAGGCTGAATTCAAATCACTACATTTTGTGTTCATCCTATAAATTCTAGCTGAAGAATTTGCATCAATACAAAACAAGAGTGTTCCAGTAGCGCCTTGGTTAAAATTTAACCTAAAGTGTCCCACATCAAGAAGAAAACCTATCTGAAACCTCACCATTTATGCCTTCTTTGTCCATCACTGTAATAAATGGTTATAACAATGAACCTCCTCAACACCCACCCAAATAAATACCAATGCAAATAATTCATTTGCTCTATAACTATTTTATCTTCCTTGACAGCTCTTTAGGTCCTGATCATTTATCAGCCTTACACTTCTTCTGACAATACTCAGTTTCTGATGGGCTGAAACCATTATTACTATTATTAGATTTGATGTCTTCCAATTATTCATCGAGATCACTTTTAGCCTACCTTATATTGTTTTACATTTAACTTGCCAAAGCCTACAGCCCCCTCCCCCCCTTTTTTTGTTTGGATTTTTTGTTGTTGTTGTTAAGAAAGGTCTTTTTAGTTATAACACTCTTTGCTCAATTGTTTTATCACAAGAGGTGTGGGGCAGGGCTGCTCTTTCCCTAAAGGGGAAACAGATACTCTTCAGACTGTGCATACCTGGTCTTCAAACACCCTCCAGGAAACATTTTGCCTTTTAACTGTTTCTTTTATTTTCTTTTAACAATTTCACATTCTTACAGAGTTTCCCTTTTTATAAAAAAGGAACATCATAGTCAATTTTTTTGCGATTTTGGCTGTTGAAGTGTGTTCTGGTTTTTGGCTTTTTCACTTGCCTGAAAATACTGATTTTGGCCTCTGAAGATGCTTTAATGCTTACAGAGATCCTGCACAGTGCTCCCGACTAAACCAAAAGCAGCTCCCCTTTCCTCGTGTTACCCAAAACAATAAACATTAAACATTACAGTAAGCAATTTAGAGGTCTAAACATAGGTGCCCTTTTAGAGACTTTATAGCACTCAAACTATTTACAGACGTGACAGATATGGCAAGACCCAGAGTCTGGCATAACAGCTGGAGGTCAGGCACATCTGGAAATGCTTGGTGCACAACTGGAGGTCAGAACATCTGAAGTGGTATTAGATATCTGTATTTTAAATACTGAATCACTTTCTGTCATGACCAAAAATTCATCACCTGCATGACTGCTCAACTTTATGCCAATTTCAAAGAGCCACCTTTCAAATATTGTACTTTAAATCAGTGTTTGAAAAACATTTACTCTCAAGAGTTGCTGGCAGGTATTTGCATCACATACTTAACACTGCACTTAAGAAAAGGGTACTTAAAACTGTACTTTTAAATGGATTGTTCCAGGACTTTGCAAAAAGTGATGACTGACTTTGCCAAAAGAAACTTGAATTGAAACCATAATAGATTTGACTTTATTCCTGTTAGCTCTGGAGAAGAACAGAAGTCCCCAGGATTTCAGTAACTACAAAGTAACAACATCGAGTCCCTTCGTTTTTAGTGCTTCCTACCCAAGTCACATCAGACTCTACAAAGCCCATATCTTCAAGTGAACTCTCCCAAACTCTCAGGCTATTGCCAAGGGAAGCTCTAGCCTTTTTAGTTTTTTTTATAGCTGGTGAATCAAACAAGTCAGTGAAAAATGAGAAACTTTTTGGTTTCCTCCTGCTAGTACTTAAGAAAACCCACAACATTACAATAATTCCAGAACACCACAATTACATTTATATCCTTTTTAATAAGTCAGTGCAGTATTAAAAAAAAAGAACCCAACCAAAACACACCACCACTATTTCACTTAATTTGCAGAGTTTTCTTTAAACTATGAAGGTACATACTTCCCAACTTTCTTTTTAGGCCTTTTTTTTTTTTTTCACATCAAGTTCCTTTCATCACTGCTAAAGTCTCATTACTTAAACTGGACTCCACTATGAACTTCCAGCCTTTCTGTCCTCTAAAGCTGGTTCTGTTTTGACATTTCCCAAGCACTGTTAGATGCTATTCCCTCCCTCACGCAGGTAATACACCATGTCAGAGGATTTTCCAAATCAAAGAAGAGCAAACATTTTGCTCCATTAAAAATACAATGTATTATTACCATATTATCATACCAATTACAACATAAGAGGTAAAAGTGCCACTCCTAGCAGAAACCTGTTTTTTATTTCATTTCTGAGATTAAAATAGCCTCAGATTAACTCAGAAAATGATACTATAATTTTTAATGGAGTTCAATTTTCAAAACTGATTTACATAATGACACTTCTGAATACATATGCTTTAAATATGCTTAAAATAGAAATAAAGCTCCAAGTGGCCTCTCAGATGGCAACTCTTGCTGTCACTTCTAGGCAGAAATTAGTCATCTAAGAGCAAAACAAAAGGAAAACAATAAAAACACTGCTATATAAAGTTTGATTACGTTGTCAGAGGCATGTGTTGCAGTTTTACTTCCTGAGCGACAATTTAATCTTTATTACAGGAAACATGCTAAAAAATTTATGGATACAAAGCTCATATGATTTAAACCAGAAGCGTCTTAAAATATACTTAAGGAGTTTGCCTTTTTCATGTACATGGATCTGATGTATCAGAATCATGGGGGATTTTTATGAGCAGAGAACAAAGAGTTTTTCTATAGCATCAAGTGTTATTTTTACAGATTGCAATTAGCTTATTAAATCCAAACCTAAACCAAGGTTATCTCTAAAGTACACATGCTCAAGAGCTCTCTCTGAATAGGAGAGCAAAACAAAATGCAGGTCATGGTCAGAACAACTTGAGAAATACAGCTATGTTTTGCCAACGCCTGTTGCAGAAAGGCTTATTAATCCCTTTAAAAAATTAAGAAATCTAGGCTGGTTTTATTTTTTAAGTTAAGTGAGAACTTCGGTTTTCTACTTGGTATCGGACTTGTGGATTACTTTCACATCTGAAGCCACAGCTGGTATTTTGAATTAGCATTGATGTGACATTCTAACAGGATTTTGCAATGTGCCTTTTGGGAATATTGCATTTTTGAACAAACTTCAAGCAGAGTCTATTTGTGTTATTGCATGTAAGGTTATTACCCATACAGTGCTTTATGGTTCAGAAGTTCCTGCAGTTGCTGAGGACTAGACAGAGACCTGTCTCTCTTATCCCTCCATGAGACACAACTCCAATCCTAGCAGCCTAATGAATTTTGCTTGCATATATTTAAGACACTGAAGGTGCATTTATTTACATAGGAAGACTGCCTGGAACCTCTTCAGAATAGCATCCTTAATCTTGGTCTACAGATTTCTTTGTTTGGTTTAGCCCAATGAGTGAATAGCTCCCATACCTTAATTCTCAGATACTTCTTGTACCTTCAATCCACATCCTACTTTATGCTGGAAAAACCTCCCTTGATGGCTGTGAAAGTTGCTGTTACTGACAGATATCCTACAAATTGCATAGAATTGCTTAAGCATTGCTCTGGGTTTGACTTCCCCCACCATACAACAGGGCATCATGCATTTCTGAACACGTGTTTTTCCTCACAATGATGATGAGAGGGGTGGGGGGGAGAAAAAAAAATGTTTTAACTAGAATTGACAAATAATCCCCCAAAGGCAAGCTACTAAAGCATCCTGAGCAGGCTTTCCAGAAGGAACTAACAGAGCAATGCATCTTTACAGGTGATAATAGAGGGTCTGGACAGCATAGACATGGAACACGAAGTAACCATCTACCAAGTTCTCAAAATCTAGCATCATACAGTTTCAAATAGAAATGAAAAAAAAATTACTTTTCAGAAAGTTCTTCAAGATCTGATTCTAAATGACAAGAAAGAAGTGTCTGAGACCATGAAAGTAGAAAGCAGCTTGAAGGCTGGAAATGGAATGGAATGAAAAAAATCAAATACAATAAAGAGCAGTGAATCCTGGAAAGGCTAGTTTCAATTAATTCAGGATAAACAAAAAATACTGTCACATAGGACGAGACAGGTGTTCTTTCTTGGAAATCACCAAGAATCTAAACGAGAATGTGGATACTCTAAGGTATGAGAGGAATGCCACATAAAGCAAGAGGTCACTATATCATTAGTGATCCTCGTTTTCATTGCTACTGGAACAGATAAACTAAAACTCCACATCTGCCTATTGCTAATTTTGTTTCCTGCTTCATCCTTATCTGGCCCAGCTCTCTGTGATCTTTCTAAAGTAAATACCAGTGAAAGCAAGGAGCTGGTGTGACTTTAAAAAGCGCCAGCTTTTTCCCCTTGATATCTAGGCTCAGTCATTAATCAAGAAGAGTCAAGCTGGTCCCTAATTACAAGCTCTCCAATCACCTCAAAAAAGAAAGCAGCACAGAAACTAGGTCAAAATAAATAAGAAGGAATATGAAAAAAAAAACCAGCATGAACACATGGGGGACAAAAATGAGGAAGGCCAACAAGAATTAGCATTGCGCATACATAAAGTAATAATAAATCAACCTTTAAGTGCTTCATTAATAAGCAAGAGGAAACGTTAGTTTTGATAGTCAGTGAGAAAAGGGGACTATTGACAGCTGACCCTACGAGGGCTAAAGTGACAGTACTTTTCTTTCTGCTTTTAGCCTTCACTAAAGAGGTCAGCTGGGAACAGATGGCCAACAACCAGCAGATGACGACAGCTTCACGGGGGGATTTCACAGTGCTGTCCCCTACGCAGGGAGGCTTTGCTCCAAGCTGGTGGCAGGGGCAGAAAGGAGCCAACAACCAAGCTGTCCCTGCCCCAGGATCTCTGCCACCACCACCCCCATGTTCCATTCTGGCTTCTGTGCCCAAAGTGGCTGGTGAACGCAGCTCTCCAAGCAAGAATCTCAAGATGTGTTTTCCAAGTGCCTTTTCCCCAAATCTGGGAAGAAGGAATGACCCAAATTCTGAAGAAAACTTCCATGAACTGGCAGGGGAAAAACAAAAAAAAACAACAAAAAAAAAGATTGGACTCAACATTTTTCTACCACTCCAAATAGGAAATCAGGCCAGCAAAAGTAAGAACAGCTTAAACAGTCCCTAGAGAAATTGGATGTTTTTCCACTGGCTGGGCCTGATGTAATTTACCACAAGAACAACTGTGTCTAAGTCATTACAGATTACCTTAAAGAATCAGCAGAAGATGGATGGCACTCCAGAACACTAGCAAGTGGCAAAGATTGTGCATATAACTTAAAAAGATAAGAGATAAAAACATCAGTAAAACAAACAAGGATTTTTTTGGGGGGTGGGAAAGTCTGATTTTTTCCTATGGCATACTTGCAGGTATTTTTGAAAAGGACAAAAGGGAGGCAAAACAAGTAATTTATTGGCTTTCAAGCAACATGCAAAGTTTAGTTTATAAGAATATGGTTGCTGTATTTTTTTCTCCTAAAAACAAGGTAGGGAACATAAGCTGAATGAAATTACAATAAAATACTCACAAAACAAGTAACCTCAGCATTTCCCCTTCCGACAAGGCAGAGAACCAATGGATTTTTGTTGCAGTATGCCACGTGTCCAGCAGCAAAATTTTTATTAACCACTTCGCTGCTGGAAAAATGTGTGCACTTACTAAGTTTCCAGAACATGTCAAGTCATTGGACTGCAAAACTATTGAGGACAGACAGTATTCAGAACAACCTGATAAACGCGAGATGTACAAAACCAGTAGAGTACAATTCAGTGAGAAAGAGTGTAGGGTACCACATCTGGCAGGAAGCAATCATATATTATCAATACAGCATGGCTAAACACCAGTTTTGGGGAGAAAAAACACAGGTGTTACATAGGATCTCAATCCAAAGGCAAAGCAACAATGGTCACAAATGGTCAGAAACCCATCAGCTGCTGTACTGTGTCCAGTTTGGGACTATCCAAAGCAACAGAGATACAGATCAACTGAAGACTCCAGAAAACAGCAACAAGAAGGATCAGAGATCAAAAAAGCATGGGTCCTTGGAAAAAAACTTCAGGTCTGGATTCACTGAATCTACAGAAATGGCAACCCCTTTATTCAAATAGGGGTTAAAGACAGAGGTAGAGAAGAACAGAGTAAAATCTTTCTACTTTAGCTATGGTAAGTACCACTGAATTTAATTGCAACAAAGGAGATTTGAATTAGGCATAATGAAAAATCTGCCACACCGTAGCATTTAACAACAACAAAAAAAAAAAAGGACAAAAAACCAACAGCATTAAAAAGACATCCCAAATATTTATAAACATACATTTGGGGAAGATAAGAGGAAAAACACCTAAAGAAAGGAAGACTTGTTTTTATTAAGAAGCAATACTGATAGAAGGACACACCAACTCCTGGACACAAAGACAATTAGACTGGAAACAGGAGGCCTCTACCCATTCACCAAGTAAAACCCTACAATATCCTTTCAAGGGAATTAATGGGGGAAAAGCCCTCAGCCACACCACTGACGACAAGATAAGTTTATGGACAAGTTACATGTATAGGTGTGATCACGCAGCTTGAAACTAAACCCTGGAGTTTGAAAGTGTGGGTGCAAAATTTTTTCCTACAGGGAGTCATAAATGAAGTTTGATGAGTGGTTTTGTTTGACCTCAATTTATAATTTATTAACCCCATGCTCTGGTGTTTCTTGCTGTCAAATGATGCCCCTGTCCTCCACATGTCACTCCTTAATACATTATTTGCCTTGACAGGGAATTCTTCCCTTCCTCTGAAACAGCAAAATATCATCCACGCTAACAATTGTCGGCCTGGTACTTTGATGCTCCCAGTATCTGGTCAACTTATCTAGAAGCATGCAACAAACTGACCTCCTAAGTTCCTGCACAGAAACAGAGCACTAATACTGTCCTTGATGTTTCCTTTCACTGAAGTCTTCTTTGTGTGTTTTTATTTATTTGATTTATTACAGAGTACTGGTAGGTACTACTATGATGCTCTGTGGAGCCTTCTCCGCTGCTGCCCGTAATCGTGAGGGATTAGACTGGATCCCTATGTACTCCCTTCCAGGCTTTCTTTAAACCACAGCACACTTGACTGAGGTGCAAGACATGCACAGACAACTTCATTCACAACTGAAATTTGTGCAGGAGCAGAATGTAGCTGCCATTTAAAGACACCCAAGAACACCACAGCATTAGTTGAGAACGGGGTGTGAAAAGCAACATATTCAATTAAAATATCTTACAGAAACTGCAGAGAGATTTTTAGGTTGCTCAAGAGACTAAATTAATAATCCTGCTCTTACAGTCTATAAAATAGAAATTCAGTGATCAGAAGAAAAAAGAGCACCTGTGTCACACACCCTGTCTCAAAGCTGCATCTCCAGCAGTAGCACGTGGTGTTTTTAACACATCTTTTTGGATTATTGGTTAAAGAGCAATAAAATATTGGCAGGCCCTTGAGGAGAGTGCCAGCTGCTCTTTACTGCAGGACCTCTGCTCTCACTGGAAGTTTTCAGTTCACCCAGTGTTAACTTATTGTGTGC
Source organism: Alca torda (assembly GCA_008658365.1). Taxonomy (NCBI): domain Eukaryota; kingdom Metazoa; phylum Chordata; class Aves; order Charadriiformes; family Alcidae; genus Alca; species Alca torda. The sequence continues at coordinate 29,776,983 of CM018086.1, read as the reverse complement.
ATAACTACTTTATGCGCACATAAAGTGAACAACCACTGAAGTAAACTAGGTAAGAAGAAAAATAAAGCAGACCATAGTCAATATTGTTCAATCCAAGATATTTTTTAAAAGGACACTGATCTGGCCTTGTTTTACCTTCTACTAGTTGATTACCAACCCTAGAAGTGGGGGAAAATCCCAGAGAAGAAAAAGCCTTTATAAACTAAGGATGCAGATTCAGTCTAAGTGGCAGGTCAGACATCACAAGTTTGACACATCCATATTTGAGCACTGCCCAAGTCCCAGTAAATGTAGGGTTTTTCATCTGCAGACTTCCTTTTGTTCAGTTTCTCCTGGATTGTTCCCAGAGACATACAGCGTACTAATGAGAGTACTGGAGTCCAAACGGGAATGTTTCGAGAGATGTACATTGCATCTTCATTACTCAGTAGCACAGACTAATGTAAATGGAGTTGCAGAGCAGAACTGTCAGTGCAGAGGACTTGGTAGCCACACTATCCCCATTTCAAGTTACTTTATTACTTGAGCCTAGCTCCAGTCTGCTCCCACATACTGAACGCTGACTTGCAGCAGGAAAGCATTAACTGCACCCTTGGAGCGCATCATCCAGTGAAGTTTTATTTAAAAGGAATCCAACTGTGGCACTCCAAGACCACTCCATGATGTCAAAGCACAGCAGGTGAGGACAATCAGAAGGTCTGCTTGAACACCAAACTCTCAGTCCAAATCAACACGCTACTGTAGATGATCCTATAAGTTGTGAAGCTGCTATCACGCAAGTACGTCACCTCTTCTGTGAAGGTGTTGCTCTCCACAGTGCAGGTTTATTTATGTGTATAAAAGCTCAACTCTGGGACAACTTAAGTAGTTAGTAGGAAAAACTGGGCATGGGCTAGAACACTGTACACAAAACCTCACCCTTGTTTACATTTCAGGCACAAACCACATCAGAATTTGCTTCCTCAGTCTGCTGACAACATCCCAGCAGACTTCAAGTATCCCATCATGTGCACCACGCAGGCTATGAAAGGACCAAGAAAAAAAAAAAACACACCCAAAAAAAGCTTGTATTACATTCACCACTCAAAGCAGGCTATAAACAGCAAGAAACATGCTATGAACAACATCTCTCTCCATGCAAACAGACCGACTCCTCTCTTGGAAAATTAAGCAACAGACTGTGAACAGTGCAGATAACTAGATTTGCATTCACAGCGCTGCCTCTCTCCCAGGCCTGATGATATTTACCAGCAGTAGATGTAGCATCTGGTCCAGAGCTCTTCCCCACTCTTCCTGGGACATAATACACACAGGAAAACAGCTTAGGAATCTCAGCAAGAGTGCAGCACGTTTGTCTCTCCCCAGACACTACATTTGCTATTTTGCTTTCTGCAAATATTTTAGACCAGAGCCCTGTGCCAACAGAGGCAAAGCCCCACGCTGACAAATTGTTCAACTAAGTATCACCAGTTAACTGACCTAGATGCAGAAGCAACCTATGGACAGGTTTCTGGCTCAAAGCCGGACTTGAAGAGCATGTTGGAGAAGCGCTGCTTCCTGGGGCAGCTGCACAGGGATACTGCAAAGCAGGAGGCCAGGAAACAGGAACAGGAGCAACAGCTCCACAGGATGTTTTGCCAGGCAGCACAACCCCCAGGCTTCCAGAGCTGACCACTCCCAGGATCGGAGGCTGGAGGAGCCAGTCAGTGCATCGTCACCTGTCTGCCAGTAACAGAGTCAGAAGGGAAAATGCGAGCTGGAGGACACAGCCAGCAACACCGCTTCTGTGTAGCATCCCTCCACACCCTTCAACAAAGCACAGACAAACCTTTATGCTTCTTTGTTAAAAAAATAAAAAGCAAGTTTGTGTAACTGAAAGGATGTGCCATTTTGCCTGTAGCGATTTCCAACACCCCTAGTCCTCCTTTCCCCACTTCCATCACAGTCACATGCCAGCACTTGATTATTTCTGAGCCCAATCACTCTGCTATAAGCAGGTGAAAGCATACTCAAATAGCTTATTGCAGGAGCTGAAGACCAGGCTGGTGCTCTCACACAGGTCAAGCTAGACAAGACAGCCTACAGGATCAAAAAGTAGGCAGCAGAATTTATGCTGAAGACAAGTATGTTTCTGGTGCTGCTCTTGGGCTTATTCTGGGGAAAAGGTGGGGCCAACACGTCTTCAACAAAAGACACCCAGCTTACAGCTGTCATAACTACACACGTTCATTGCCACGTTCACAAGTGGCTCCAGCGTGATTAAAAAGGCTCAGGAAGGTGAGGTCTAGAAGAAATCCTCTCCTTTAGGTAGAGTTCCTGCCACAGGCACAGTAGAAAAACGCATGTGCACTTCCCTCGCTCCTACCCACAGGCAGGGAAACTGTACCAGACAAGTCTAAGAATAACACCAACACGTGCCAGCAGCGTAGTGAGCAGCAGCAGACACGTTACCAGACATGCACGTCACGACTTAAATACAGACCTGCATATCCAAGATGACCTCCTGAGCTCCCTTCCAGACTGAGTTTTCCTATGATATTAAAATTGTTTCACAGATGAGTGGTAGAAGGCTGCAGAAACCAGCCCTTAGGAAGATGGCATCCTAGACAGGGAATGGGCCTCTGCAATCTCCCTGACAGGGTCTCCAGGTCTCAGCTCAGATGCACAAGCAGCGGTGAGGTGCAGGACACTGCTGCAGCCCCAACTCGGGAGGCTCACGGAGACAGACCTGGATGGTGGAGTAGAAGGTTAGTGGCCTCACAGGGAACCTTCCCTGTGTCTCAAGATCTAGAATTAGAAAAAAAAATACTGACACCATTCCCCATGCTGTAAAGCTCAGCATGGTACTCCACAGCACAAGCCCTGCCAGCATCACCAGCAGCAGTAAGGGGATACACAGTACAAATGGGCGAATGGCATAAGGTATCTATGAGGTGCACAAAAGGCAGGCGGGGTATGCCGAGTGTAAAGAACAAGCAGTTCTCCACACTGCACACATGCTGCATTGAAAAGCTCAAGTTTCACTATATGGACATACACCACCTTATTATACTTGCTCACAGATACAGACATAAGTCAGGTGAATCCATTGCTCCTGACATAACAAGGCAAGATAAGATGAAAAAGGGCAAACAGATGTCAACAGAACTCCCTGTTGTAGGAACCAGAAATTAAATAAATTTCAAGGGAATATAAAGATGGTAACTTATGTTTTTGTAAAATATTTATTCTTTTAAAAGGTTTCAGAATACACAAACCCATAATTTCCTTTTGCATTTTTAAATTTGCTGGGTGAGCTCATTGAACATTCAAGTTGTTGTCTTCAAGTTTTCCAAATACCATTCTATTTAAAGGCACTGTGAATAGGGAATTCAATTTATCAAATGAATGAAAGAAGAATTCTTAGCAGGAACCCTGGTGAGCTAATCAAGAGTCACAATAAAATGTCAGGGGTCCTGGAATTCTCTGCAGGAGGTTAACACCAAATTTGATCTGAGTCAAGGAAGACAAAACATACTATAGACTAATAAACTGTACTAACAGTTGTGCACTGCAAATATGTGAAAATTTACACACAAATTAAGAAAATCTACTTAATTCTTTTGTGCACTTTTTATACATTTTCAGTGTTTAACTACAAAAATCAAAACACCATGATCATTTCATTCAACTTAAAGAGAATACATTTTGAAGCAATTTAGTTTTTGTTCCATTGCATCTTCAGCTGCAATGCTGTTTTGAAAATCAATATAGCTGCATAGCTCAAGCAAGATAAACCCTTACGTTGCTCTGTACCCATGCTTCAGCTGGAAACAGAAACCACAAAATTCAGGAAGACTTAATTCTATCATCCAAAATTAAGGAAACAGAAAGGTCCAAGCCAGAACCTCTCCCTCCACAAATCTACCAGAGTTTAAAGGATTAACTCTGCATTGCTGAAAAGGTAATCCTTATTTCCATTAAGTTCATCAAGTTTCAAAATTCTCTGTTCCTCCACTTCACTTTCCATAGTAAAAGCATCCTGACGTCAATTCCTTCCAATAATAAATTAGAATATCAGAGCCACCATCAGAAGAACGGGCCATCATCCATTTTTCAACTTAGCAAATGAATAGCATCCCCATAGGGGGAGGAGAGATGGGGAAAGGAAATAGCCATAAATGATCTTGCGGGACAGGAAGACAACCAGTTGCAGTAAATACCACTTTGGAAATCAATTTATGGTCAATTATGATCTTAGTAATAACTATTTTATGCCTTCAGTTAGTCCGTGAAATGCCACTGGGAGCAAATATTCTCAGAAATATATCCAGAATGTCTCCAAGTATGTTACCCAATCAGTAGATGCAGACAGAATTCCAGAAATATCAGCTCTTGTCTGGATGTTGAGAGAGGGACAGGGACAGAGGGGGTAGGGGGGAAAAAAAAAAAAAAAACACAATTTCAATGCAGTTGGGCTATCAGTGTTGCAATATCATCCAGACAAAGTAGATAATATCTATCAGTCTGGGTTATTTGCTTCAAAAGCATAAGGTTTTGTTGTCACTGTAATATTTCACCTAGAAATTTGTGAAGAACATTTCGTCTTCACAAATGCAAGAAAAAATTCAATTTGAGGGTCTTTAAGCAAGTCATTATGTAAGCATCCATCTGATAACACAACCAATTCAATTATTACACATAAGTGTGGCAACACCGTATAGACTGACATCACTAGAGAATACTGCTGGTGCTCAGGGAGACTTAACTTGGATGGTTCTTTTCAAAAAAGCGAAGGATTTCTAGAAGTTTGATTAGAAGAATAGAAATAGTAAAAATCACACATTCACCAAGCTCCAGTAAGTCCCATATAATAACATATTTCACTTGAAACAGTGCTATTTTTACAGAGACTCTCCTCCTCAATAGCAGCAATTCTATTACTGTGACAGACCTAATTTAGTTCCACACCTGGATCAGATAGCTATATTTTATGATGATCATACTAGAAAATATGAAATAGTATTTAAATTGCCACCACCAGGCTCTTCTCCTTCCATATCAGAAGGTGCTGCATTTTCCATGTTTTTAAAAGGCTTAAAAAGATTAACATATACCTCTTCATAGTTTACATCAGCTAAGTTACACAAAGAGAAATCAAATAGTTTCATAAGCAGGAAAATGAAGAGGTATGTTAAGAACAGATGTGACCAGCACTGTTATGCCAATAGGTTATTTTTAACTAGCAGCAATTTTTGCAGCATCACAGAACAAGAATGAGGCACAATACTGCACATTTACAGCATTACAGCCATAACACATAAAGAGACAAGAATGATTAGATTTGCAGAGATTTAACATCTTTCATTACATAGCCACGCAGTAAGAGACAAACTTTCAACTGGAGCATCCAGTTCAAAGCTGAAAATGTGGAAAAAATTATGACAACACAAACATTGGAAGCAATTCTCCTGTACTAAGTAAGTTTGTGGAATTGATTAAAAACAGGGAGAGAAGAGCGAAGTTGAAACCTACAGGAAGAGCAATGTTAGCAGAGGGATAATGAGCAATCCTACTTTAGACTGGCTTTGGTAATACACTGTGTAAAGAGTCTTACTTGATTTACATACACTCCATCAGCCTACGTTTGCAGGGCTACTCAAGTTTTTAACTTCACATTTCATATGAAATATCATCTTCAATGCTATTGCGAACATGCACTGAGTTCAAGCAAAAACATTACAAGCAATGCCAAAGACCATCTTCTGTGGTCTTTTATTATTGACCTTGTAGGAAAATATGGTAAAATGGCAGTCAGCACATTATGCATCTCTACAGTTGGGGGGTTTTTTGTTTGTTTGTTTTTTTTTTTCATTCTCATTCAACTGTTTCTTTTTTCTAGAATGGTTTGTGTTAAAGCACTGGGCTGATGCTCTTTTGTTTACCAGTTAACAGCTACTGTTTAAAAACAAGCATCTCTATTGTCAGCACCAATGACATTAGCATCAGCCATGAAAACATTTCAGAATTCTGAAGAACTAGAAGACCCGAGAGTCCAAGACTATCGAGTACAGCTGAAAAGCAATCTGACTCAACGTAGATATCTGTCTGAGCTTAAAATAGACTTGGCAGAAGTCAGTTTGAACTAACAATCGATATGTGTACAGACTGACCACCCAGAATGGCATCCAAGCCACTCCGAGGACTCTGTATCCCTCAAACAAAACAAAAAGTTCTTCCACTTCTCATCGGGAAGAATTGCAAATACAGTACGAGAGAGAAAACTGTCAACTTCAAGCAGGCAACACACAGACAGAACACAGGAAAAGAAAAGAGGAATAGGAAGGAAACCAGCGCATTTACGAAAAAACAGATTTGCCATTCCAGGAGATTGTTCTTGACCAAGATCATAACAAAGGCACTCCGCACTATCCCTTCAGAAAGCCATCATGGGAAAACATGCATAGACTCCATTAACAAGATGCTGGGGGAGGGGGGTGGGGGGAGAAGAAAAAAAAAGAATGTATCTGCCTCAGGAAAACGCCCATGGGCAGACACTAAACACTTCATAGCCCAGGGTGTTTTTTTTCTGCTTGCGGTGGAAGGGGGGTGGGTGTTATCTTTTCCTAAATGAGCCTATAGCTGGTAGTTGCATGATAACTATTTTGAGACCTAAAAACGTATTTTTCTCTGGGGCTTAACTACCACAAAGGATGCCAATCGATTTGACAAGTCAATTTTTCTCCCAGATAAAAAAAAAATAAAATAAAGAAATCTCACACGCTATCAATTCAGAGCTTACTGCTAAAAAAGCCCAAACAGCCAGGGGATAAATATTAGCTATTTTGAATACAATGCAATAAGCAATTGCTAACATTTCTCTAAAACATAGGATTTCCTGATTGAAATCTAAGTAAATGTGCATCTAGCTTGCAATTTTTTAAATGGATGTACATTTCAAAACACAGAAAAAGCAAGCTGCAGATAGCTGTTTATTACAAATGACTTCCACCTCCATAGCCCTCAAAGGCAAACTATAAAGCTGTGTGCAAAGCTAGACAATCTGGGCATCCAGCCATAAAACATCACTGCTGCAGCACAGATAACTGTTCTCACTCTCAAGCCATCCTTGGCTGCAAACCCACAGGGAAGAGCTCCAGAAAGCAAACCTCACTACCGTCAAAGCTTCTAATATTTTATGAGCTTGAATTACAACTACATTCAAGACCTCAACACTGAAAAAATTACAGTGCTGATTCACATCCAGGGCTAAGACCAAAACTAACTCAGATTTGATGCCTGGTACCCTGAACCATGAGACTTAACAGCAGCTAGTCGTTTTACAGATGTCTTCAGTGAAAGAAGCCTTTATATTGGGATGGCGAGAGAGATGTTACATTTAAAAAAAAAAAAAAGACGAATCAGATGCATACTTTAAAGTACTGCTACATTTGCTTCAAGTGATACAATCCTAAAGAGCACTGTAACTATTCTACGCAAAACCGGACAGCTTGTTATTATGATCGAATTCAGACATCTTTATCTTGTACGTGAGATTTTAAAACATATTAGTGATGAGGTAGGAAGCTGCACAAATGAAGTTCCAGAAAACAGTTGTTGTAACTCTGTGTGAGAATCCACAGTGAAGTTAATCAAGATTAAGTAATGATAAAACAAGCATAAGTACAGCTATGTCTGGTAATTAAGATGTAAAACTAAGCCGTACGTTTGGTAGACAATTTTCCTAAATAGCTCAGATTCCTAAAGGAAGATCAAGTAATACCTTGATTCCTCTGCTTTCATACATTAAGAATAACCATCTGTCATTTTACCACTAGCATTTACCAGTGAAGAGACTGAGCAGAGCACATAGATCATTTAGTAATGCAATTTACTGTCACTTCTAGATCATCTCCCCATTCAATAAAGTATACTTCTAAATACTATTTGCCCTGGCTGATATCTTCATAATACAGCTGAAAACCTCAAGCCATTATCACTAGAAGGCATCAGCTGATCCTAAATTGGCTAGACTGCAGCATCACAGGCATTTAAGAGGTTTTCTTATCATTCATCTTTAATACTAAGGGATCCACAGGCTCCTACCTGCAGCTTCTAGGCCAAAGGGAAACCTTCTAATGGTATTACCATTATCTTGTAATCTGAATTTTAAACAATTAAAACAATAGCACTTTTGTGTTGCACATCTCTACTGTAACCAAAGATGATAAATTTTTCATCACTTCTCACGTTCAAAGTCTTAGATAAAGCACTGTTTTTTTAAAAAGAAGCAATACGCATTCTACATTTACACTGCTATACCTCCAAAGAGAAGCAGCACAGTAACAGGCATTGAGATACAAGTAATCAACACAGACTATTGTGTTTACTTGGGAAAGGTTTGGCCGTTTTATTTTTAAATCTGCCATTCTCATAGTCAATACTATCTAGCAATTCTTTCCAAATGAAAGCCTCTTTTTACTAAAGCAAAGGATGGCTCCACCCCTGACCTCCTCCTTCAGCTTGTTTTGGAAAGGGGCCAGATGACAGCATTTGGAAAAGCGCATGTTTATCTCAGCAAGGCCAGCTGCTAAGTTAACATATTACCCGTTCCCACATACACCAGTCTCGGTTAAGTCTTAACAGTTAAAACAAAGTAAACGCCGCTGCTAGTTTTTTAATAACAAACTTAACATGAAAGAGAAAAGGTGTCTACATCACATATAGTATCCGAATGGATTGTAAAAACGTAGGTCATTTTGAGTTAACAGCAGGCAGTAAATCCCTTACATGACTAAAATTTCCTGGCCTTTCTGAATGAAGTGAATGAGAAACAGAAAAATAAGAGGTTTTATTTCTAGCCTAATTTAAAGCTATACTTTCTATAAGGGTCCCATTCAGCAACAGTTTGCTTCAAGACACAAAGAGATTATATTATAGCCCCAGCTTGACAAAACCTTTAACTTGACCCTGTTTTATTGTTACTCCAGCTAGGCAAGGCATGGAACTTGGGAGCTTTGAGAACTTCAACAAAGAATCTTCAGGTTAAAGTTACTCTTATGCCCAATTATGTTATGCCTCATATTAAGGAAATTTCACCCTATTATTTTTCCAAGTCTCAAAAAGCTCCTTCAAACAAAAAAGAACAGAATTACCTTCCTTCCCTTAAGCATCAGCAAAAGATCACAAAAGTCATCAAGAGCATAACTTGTTATTTTGATAGGGAAGACAAACTCCGGAATAAAAGAAACTTAAAACCTAGAGAGGTGGATTTTTCATCCATCCCACTAAGCCTCAGCAGGCTTTGCAATAGCAAGTGAGGTAAACCTCGTCCTATTCACAGGTGATTTTGAGGCAGATTTTGAAAGATGCAAAGATCCCAGGTCAAGAGGGTGAACCTTGAAGTCACCAAATGCTTCTTAACACCGAATCAAGGCCCAGGGCAGTATCCCAGAGTAAATTCCATGACAGCCTGGACTAGCACAGGAAGAGCACAGACCAAGGCTCCCCACAAGTCTATTCCTAGGAAGTGGGACTGATGCCCTGCGTCCATGACAGCCTAATTACAAAATAATCCATGTACTGTAACAGATGTAACAGCACACAAACCAACAGTGTATAATATACTATTCACTTCAAGCCAGCTTTTAGCCTGATGCATACCAATACTTAAATTTGTCAATGCAGGAGTCCACACGTAGAGAATAGAAACATTAATAAATCCTAAGTATTTTATACTGCAGGGTGGAGGAGCTCTAAACAGTTTGGTCTGCCCTGTTTTTTTTTTTTCATTACTAGAAACAAACTGTTTAGTCAAAAGTACGCAAAATTGCCTAAAATACAGCCCCTATTAACACGCACGGCTCTTGCCCTGAGCCCAGCGCTGCTCCCCAGGCTCCAGCAGTTTTCCCGATGGCAGCCCTTGTCCCCAGGGCTGAACCCAGACCAGTTTCACTGCACAACGCAGGGCCAGGCAGGCCACTTCCACTCAGGGAAGATACATCCTCCTTTGAAGATAAGGACAAAGCAACGCAAGGCATTATTACACTACTGCTAATCCCCTTCAACAGTCATGTCCACCAAAAAATGTTCAAATTAATCTGATTTACTACGGCTTTCTTCATAAACTCAGTAGTCACAGGCTCAGAAGCAGCAAGGTTACCCAATGCCCATGCATAGCGCAGCCTCTGTAATCTCACCCCAAAAAGCACTATTAGTCCTACAAATTAACGAACAAGCCTCCCACAGGCTAGAACCGTTTTTCTCACCAGTTGTACCCAAGCCCGACATTGATGCTTTAACGTTCTGGAAATCATTCCAGAAGCCGGAGCAGAAACAACAGTGCATCCGGGGGCAGGTTCCTCAGCACCATTTTGAGTTCGCAAATAACACACTGAAGTCGCCAGAGAGATATCCCAGGGCTTTCTGAATTTGAGGAACCGCAATTACGGAAAACGATGTGATTTGCTAAGCACAGGCTGCACCCACCGCAAGTCACCCACTACTTCCTTGGAAAACATACGGGGGAAGCAGTGAGAATCTGTGTGTACCTTTCCACTACTTTCTTCAAGTGATAAAAAGTAATATCCCATAGGAAACTACATTTTAATTGTCAGTCGTAGGTCAATCCAAAAAAACCACCCGCCACATGTAATAAGGGCCGGATTTAAAGGACATGACTTTCTTCCGAAGCAATACCCCAGAGCAGCGAGTGCAGATGTTCTCCTGCTCCTCCACACTCGCATTGTCCTCAGGACCACAGAGCACCGCCAGCACCCACCTGATTTAAAGCTCTGCATCATCAAGCAGCCCACTAACAGCCGGATTTATTGGCTTTTTAATTACCTTAACTGGTCTGATGTCCAGAGCAAATCTCACTATATGAATTAGCGTAAATCATCAGATGCATACATATGCATAGGAGAGGAAAAATATGCAACAGACATGGGTATGACGTACTACAGATTATTTCTAAATTTAAACTGGCTGTCATATTAATTGAACAAATATCTTCCCACAGATGCACTCAAGTTTTAGCAGAAAATAAAGCAGCCACGAAGTATGACTAGCAGTATTATATTTAATGGAAAAAGAGGGGAAAAAAAACACAATTGCGTTCAATAAATCCCATAATTGGACCTTCAACTAATTACATATTAAGAAGATTAACCTTTGACACAAACTTGTGATACAAACAAAGAAGATTCAAACAATTAATAAACTTCCAGTGCTTCAATATTTCTCAGGTTAACAACTGAGCCCTCCCCATTTTCTTCCCCCTCAGCGTTGCAGTTAAAACTATAAATTCTGTTTAATATGCTCTCTCCCACCGGACGACATTTCAGGTTTAGACGAAGATCTCTCTCTGAATACTCAGGAGAAAACTACAGTAGTTCCCCATAATCTCATTACGGGGTCGGGGGTGGGGAAGAGAAAGAAAAAAACGGATCTCGAGATCTTAACTTTTAACAGAAAGCAGCCATGAAGGACAAAGCTGGAGCCTCATCTGCTCAGCACTGCTGACCATCCCCAAACCACTCATTTTCCAGACTTGGGATCATTTCCAACACGCCCTGCAATAATTTTCACACGTGTAATTTATAAAGCAAGTGCACACGGTCATGTCTGCAACACAAGCGGTCAACAAATGGCGCTTCCGTTCGCTATTTTGCCCACAACTGCTATTTAAACTGAGAAAATGTTCTCAGTTCAGAAATTCAGAAAAATACCGAATTAATTCTAGCGTGTAAAAAAAAAAATATTTCCGCAAGATGTTTAAAGCAAAAAAAAAAAAAGATATCTGATAAACATAAATGGATTTTGAAGTGTTCTGTGGTGTTACTTGATTCACTAATAAGCAGTGAAAAAAAAAATAATTAAAAATCCGGCTTAGACTTGTGAGAAAGAGAGGTATGCACTGGCTTAGCAGGTCTCTTCCCCTGCTAACTTCTACCATGCCCAGATTAAGAGAGGTTATTACCCCTTCTTACCTTTTAGTCTTTTCTTTATGGGGCTCTTTGGCAGCTTTCGATTCAGTCTTGCTGTAAGGAAACGAGTATTTTGTCTACCGTGTAGGGGTCTTTCTGACGCGTTCCTTTCTTATTTTAATGCTTCTTTTTTCTTTTTTTTTTTTTTTGTAAGTGTACCCGTAATTTCACGAATGTGAATACGAAAAAAATCTCACACGGCCAAAAAAATTAAGGTTTTTTTTTTGTTGTTGTCGTCTGTTTACCCCCCCACAAAAAAAAAAAGTCTGCCACACAGAAGAAAAAAAACCCAACAGACCAACAGGAAAACACTATCCAAGTAGAAAAGCAAAGAGCTTCAGTGTTATCCAGCCCAGAGAAGTGCAGCAAAAGCAGGTCCAATTCCAAAACAAGCTTTTGATTTCCAGTGAAGCAAAAAAAAACAAAAAAACAAGACCAAGAAACCAAGACAAAATACACCTTACAGTCCCCAGCTAAATTTTTGCACGAGTGTGTCTTAAATACAAGCTTGCTTTTATGTGTTGCAGCAAAACCCACGAAAGCCAGGATTTGGAGTTGATCGGGATGAGTTCTCGTGTGTGTGTCTTGATGGGTTCTCAGTCCACATGGAGGAGCATCTGAGGGTTTGTTTTTGTTGTTTTTAAAAGTGCAAATTAAAGAGAGAAACCGGGACCCAGCAAACAGTTTTTAAGATGGATCCCCCCCCTTTAAAAAAAAAAAAAAGAAAAAAAAAAACAAAACACCACCGAACCACGGAGCCACGGGGGGATGCGGAGTCTCACATGGGGCTCCGGGCAGGAGGAGGATCCCGCCGGGTCTCGGGGCGCTCCGAGGAGGGGCGGCGGACCCGCAGCAGTCTCTCGGGGGAGGAGGATCCGCGTCTCTCTGGCAGGGACCCCGGCGGCGCGATCCGGCCGTCTCTGGGGCGGGAGGAGGAGGAGGAGGAGGAGGATCCAGCAGCCGCTCTGGCAGGAAGGAGCGAGCGCGGGGAGGGGACCCGAGGAGGAGGATCCAGCAAAGTCTTTCACGGAGAGTGTGGGGGGGAGGCGACGGGGGGAGCGGGGGAAACCCAAGTCTGTCTGCCTCGCTCGCCCGGGGGATCCGGGGGCAGGAGGAGAGCGATCCCGCGGGCTCTCTCCCTCTCCTCCGGAGGGATCCGGCAGGCTCTCCGGGCCAGGGGAGGGGGCGAGGCTGCGGCAGCGGAGCCCCTTGCCGTGGGGCAGGGACCCCGGTGGGGATGCGGGGGGAGGCCGGAGGCCGAGGCGGCAGCGTCTCCCCAAGGGGGGGCTGCAGCAGCCGCGCCTGGGGCAGAGTCGCTCAGTCAGTCGGGCTGAGGGGGAAGGGGTGAGGGGGGGAGCCCGCAGCGCCTCTCTCCGTCTCTCCCGCTCGCTCTCGCCTCGTCCGCTCGCAGGCAGGCTTCAGTCTCAGTGCTGCCGGGCCGCTCCCCCGCTCCTCCGCGCCGCCGCCGCTACTGCTGCCGCCGCTGCCGCTACCGCCACCGCCAGGGAGGCCGCCGCCGCCGCCACCGTCCTCGGGAGCAGAGCTGCTGCCGCCGCGGCCATTTTGTTGCTAACTGACAAGAGCCCCGCCAGGCAGCGCGAGACCGCGGGGAGGCTTCGCCGCGCGCTCCCCCCTCCCCTCCCCACGCTGACCTCAAACAGGAAGTCTGCCCCCTCCTCCTCCCCCGCCCCTCCGGCCCGCGCGCGGCCACGTGACAGGGGAGCCCCCGCCACATGCAAATGAGCGCGGCGGCCGGAGCCAAAGAGCGGCGAGGCCGCGCGCTCGCTGGTCACGCCCCCTTCCCCCCCGCGGCGGCGGGCGCGCGCGCGCGCTCTGCCGGGGGGGGGGGGAGCGGCGGGAGAGCGCTTCCCCCCCCCGCAGCAAAGGGGTGCAGAGGGGTTCACCCCCCCCCAGGCGAACGGGTGTCGGTGCACTCACATCCACCCCCCCTCGCAAATGAATGTCGGTGCGTTCACACCCACCCCCCCCCCCCCCGTGCAAACGGGTGTCGGTGCATTCACACACCCCGCGGGGGGGCCGGGAGAGCGGCCACCTCCCCCCCACCCCAAAAGGGTACAGAGGGGCTTCACACGCCCCCGTGCAAACTGGTGTAGGTGCTTCACACGCTTCCTCCCCCCCGCAAATGAGTGTCGGTGGATTCACACGCCCCACGAGGGGGGGGGGGGACGGGGGGACGGGAGAGCGGCCAGCCCCCCCGAAAAGGGGTGCAGAGGGGCTTCACCCACACACGCCCCCCCGCGAACGGCTGTCGGTGCATTCACCACCCCACGGAAATGAGTGGCGCTTCTTCACCACCACACCCCCCCCGCCCCCCCCCCCCCGTGCAAATGAGTGTCTGTGTATTAACCATCCCTCCCCCCGTGCAAATGAATGTGCATTCACACACACACCCCCGTGCAAACGGCCGTCGGTGCATTCACACGACAACCCCCCCCTCCCCCCCCCGTGCAAACCAGTGTCGGTGTATTCACCCCCCCGCGCAAACAAGTCCCAGGCTGCACAAACCCCAGCGGGGGAGGGGGGGTGGGGGGGGGGAGGAGAGGGGAGTGAAACAGGGTCCTGCTGCACCCCCTGGGCCCACATCCCACCAGAAGCACCCCCAGTACCCCCCCCCCCATGGATATATACGCCCCTATGGATACATACACTTGGGACAGACTATACCTGTACCTACAGGCATGGCCCAGCCCCTCCAAAGCGCTCTGCGCGTCCCCCCGAGGCCAGGCTGTGTGTGTGTCCCCCCCCTCGCCAGCCATCGGGGGCGGGGAGGGCTGCCCATCCCTTACCAAGGTGCCTACCAAAAATAATTGCAATATTTTACATTTTCCAAAGCGGGGAACGGCTGGGGATCGCGTGCCTGGGCGAGGGGAAGGGGGAACGTCGCGTTTCAGGGGACCGGCTCGCCATCCCCCCCCTCAACAATAACCACATTAATCGTGCGCAGGTTTGAGGAGAAAGCCGGGATCTAGATCTAGTCTCCTGAGTACCACGGGAAGAGTGGAATGCAAAAATGAGTCTTTTTTTTTTGCTAAAAATTGTTGCATCTGGGTCTTTCAGCAGATCCTCTTCGGCTCTCGCTCCTCTCCCGCTTCCTCTCCCCCTTCCGCAGCCAACGTTTCGGGAACTGCGCGGAAATCTAAAGCCCCAGTCTTTATTTGCGCAGGCCGTTCCACTTAAATATTAATCGAGTGTGGGTTCCAGAGCAGGGCGTTTACTATTGCGAGCGGGATGAAACACACACACACACACGCAGCGGGAGATGGGGGAAAATAAGGAGAAAAAAAAAAATATACAGTCCTAATCTGATTTTTATTCAGATTTGTGAACCAAAGCCACCCTGCCCGCTCCGGCAACTGGGCAAGCGCCAGCAGGAGCCCCGAGTTCCTTGACCACTGGAGGGAGCCCATATTGTGCCAGAATGCAACAGAATATATCCTACGTGGAAGACAAAAAAAAAAAAAAAAAAAAAAAAAAAAAAACCCAAAAATGAAATATCAGATCATTGTAGTCAGAACAAAGTGTCTTCTCCAGGTCAGACCGTGATCTATATTTATGCGAAATGTTATAAAAATCAGATTTAAATGCCCCATTGTACTTCATCAGCACGAAGAAAGGGGAAAATTAGTAAGAACAAGGCTTTTTTTTTTTTTTCTGCTGTGTTTTGGGTGTCAGTCTGGCACCTTTCCCCAGGAGTGAATCCAGCCACCACGATGGTGGCAGAGCTGGAGTAGAGCGAAGATGCCCTTGTGCTCCTTAGCTTTTGCAGCCCCGGGAGCAGCACCGGAGCCGGGAGCTCCCCATCTCCCTCCTCTTCCTTAAATGTAGGTCAGCACCTATAGACTCCTTCCCACAAAGACCTCCCCAGAGCAGCGGGAGGTTGCCACGCTGCTGCTTTCGAAAGAGGTTTTGCTCTTCTGATAAAAGCCACCAACCCCCAAATAAGTAGAACAGATAAAAGCCACGCGTGCCCTTTTCGCCTGCGTATGGGGACGAGCATCCTCATCCTCATCACCCACCCGGCAGGAAGCTGCCCTCCACCAACAGCTCTGCCTGGCCATCGCACAAAGGAACCGTTCCTGGTCAAACGGGGCCCGAAATTACGTTGTTTTTTTTTTTTGTGAACACACAAATATTTTTAATTCAAAACACACTTTTAACGCACAAATATTTCCAAGAATGGCGGGCTCCGCAGAGTGATGCCAAGTTGCTGGAGACCCTGAAATGTCAAAACGGAATAAAACTGCAAGTGATTTGTGTACTAATATGTTTTCTTGGCCCTGGCGAAATTACCACAAAAAGCATGATGTAACCTCTGCCGCAGAGACACAGAGAGCCCCTTGTGTTTGATACCTGTGTTTGAAAATACTATCAGTGATGGGTAAAAATGCATTCCAGTAAACCTGAGCTCTTTTACCCTTAAACACAGGGCTTTATCCAATGCAAATTTTATTTTTTTTCCCCGAATTGGTCTCCCTCCTGGGTTTCGCCCTCCCTACTCCCTGGGTGTGTTTGCAGCCCCGGTGCCGTGGGCTGCAGCATTGCAGGGGCTGGTGACCGCTGTCACCACGTATGGTCCATCTGTCCCCTAACAGCCCCCTTGTCCTGAGCCGAGCCACCATCGCTCGACCACAGCCGGGCACAGGCTTCTCCTCGAGGTTTACTTTTCGGAGCTGCTCTGGCATGGGAGCCATCTCTTCAGGCATCCGCTGCTGCCTTTGAACTCTCTCTCCCTCCCCCCAGCGCTCAGGTGGCCTTTTTTTGGTCACACATGAGTAAGAACAGATGTGATGGAGTGTGAAGGGAAGGGAAAGGGACATACGATGCCAGCGGTTCATTGCTGGCAGAGGAGAAGGAATTCCTGCGCTTGCACCGCCGCCTCCTAAACCTCAAATTTCCTCCTACGCCTGTGTCTCGGGGAAAGGGCTGTGATCAAAATGTTTCCCTGCTGTGGCAGGGGGGTTGGACTAGATGATCTCCAGAGGTCCCTTCCAACCCTATGGTTCTATAGTTCTACAGGGGGCTGGACAAGTGGGATGGATGGACCCGAGTGTGAGGAACCACGCAGATAGGGTGTTTTCTTTGCTGAGAGTGACAAAGCTAAGCTGAGCAGAGGTCTTCATGCAAAGCATTCCTCCACTGCAGACTTTGCACCTCTTGCTTATTTTCCTGTGATCCAACCAAGTGCAAAAGTGGCTCAAACCAGTCCCCGAGCACTCCTCACCAAGCAGTAACAAGCACACACAAAATTTGGCTCAAAGCCGGGCACCAACACTAGCCATGCTTTGATGACAAATGCAACCTCATGCCTCGGAGGAGAGTCCGATCTCTGATGCTGAAGAAGATTTCCTAGAGCCCAGACAAGGTGAAGCTGCACCTCAAAAGCCCTCCCGTGTCTGAGCTGATGCTCAGAGGCAGGGGTTTATGTATGGCTGCACTGGGAGGGCAGGATCCAGGACACAACGGGCTCTTGTCCAGATTTCCAAAGGAGTTGGGGACGTGCAAGACACTTGTGTTTAGTCCACTCCCTCTGAAGGACACAAACATCCCTCCTGGCCACCCTACCAACAACCGCATCCTTAGGGTGAACGCTTAAATGAACTTACAGGTCATTCTTTTTATGGGAAAAACTCATTTTAATTAACTTACGTTTCTCTCCCCACATTTTCAGGCAAAAAGAATAACTGTTCTTTGTCCACTTGGTGGGAACATGCCCCACTTGAGACAACCAGCCCCAGGGCGGTTGTATCCAGCTATGAAACGTCTTCTCTGTGACGCTGGCCCAGAAGCCGAAGGGACTCCTGAACTGGTACCCCGAGTTCCTCCCCATCTCTGGCACAGACATTTAACATCAGCAAGCCCACTGCGGCAAACATCATCACGGGAGCCTGAGAGCCCATCTATTACCCCTAGGTTGGATGAGCTGGTTCCCCTTTTTTTTGTGTAATAACCCATTACTTCAGACACTTGCCCAGAAAAAGTAACATCTGGATTCAATTCCCTCCCCCACCTGAGAGTCTCGAACCTGTATTTCCCACGAGAGACATGTAGCACGATGCTAAACAGCAATCTGGCGCGGGGGAAAAACAAGGTATTTTTTTATTCTTGCTCTCTGAGCAGAGCTATTGTATAAACAAGAACACAAGTGTCCCGAGGCCAAAAAGCAAGCAAGAAGCGCATGACTCTCTACCCTCCTTGCCACAGCACACACAGCTGCCACAACATGTTCTGCTTATTATCAATACTTGTCTAACATTAAATACATAACCTACCCTGAACAGAGGGGGCAGAGCCCAGGACTTGGCCCTATAGCTTACCCTATAGCTTACTCTGGGGGAGAATCAGCAACATTTTAGAGGTTGTAACGTGTGAACGCAGCACCCCAAGTTCAGTCTAGAGGCTGGAAAAACCTGCAGAGATACATCATGCTCCTGATAGTCAAAGTGTTTCCAAAAATAGGTTTCTCTTGCTCAGGTTTTTACCTTTTTGGACATCATTTATTGGTACAAGGGGGCTGGAACAAGCAGAGGGAAGTCACCGCCTATTCTGCTGGCACAGAGTGCGCTCATCATCCAGACGTGGCTGCAGATGTTTCAGAAAACGCACCACCGAGTGTGCAAAGCCCCAGTAAAATACTGAAGTTGTTGCATCTGGCACTGGCAGGCTGACGGGAGGGACGCCAAGCCAAGTGTCTGTAATAAAAATCCTGCAGCAGAAAGGGGAAAAAAAAACCCGATTACTCAACCTTTCAGTGAACTGGGAAGAAGGTGCCAGTGCTTCTTTGCTGAGAAGGCCTTTCAAAAAAAGGTTTTTCAGAGTCTCCTTCAGATTTTTCGATTTTTTTCGCCATCCCACACAGAGCCTCACACATGGAAAGCACTGGAGCCGTTTCCCTGGTGCGCTCAAGATGCTTTTGATTTTCCTACCTATTTGCAAGTCTCTTATCCTGATGGAAAGAAAGCAGAGTTGGAGGCAGTCCACGAAAAGGTTTATTTGCTGTATATACCAGTCTGACCTTTTTTGACATGGATAGCTCAAACAGCTGCACCAGGATGAAAAACCCAAGGGGTGAAAATTCTTCTGAAACAAGTGGCAGGGAGCAGAATATCTTCTAGCACCCCACCAGCTATCAAAACAGCGGTTAGTGGACTTGGAAATACTTAAGGAAAAAAAGAAAACCAAGTCCTCGGGCCAGACACCGTCCCCTCGCTGCCCCTGCAATGCCAGTGGCAGCCGAACAGAGTTTCCTTACACAAACAACAGCCTTCAGCGGGGTTTTGCAGCAGGACACTATAAATGACACATCTGACCTCAAATTCTAGCACTGAAGCAAGCCAACACGTCTGACGTGGGTCCCCTACACCCCTGGTAGGTGACTCCTTTGTGCCCCACGCACTGGGAGGCACAGGGATCACCCGCCCTCCAGCACCTCCTGCTCCTGGGAGCCCTTCAGGGCAAAGGATGGCAGCCTGGCAAACGCCTACAGCTGCAGTGGTTTCTAAGCAATTGCTGGGCCCTCTGCTTCGATGTCCAAGGTAAAAAGGAGTTGTCGTAGCCCAAGAACCCAGGTGAGACAAAAATAAGACTCTTGAGGAGTTTTCAGGAGACCAGGTAATGGATGCAACGGTAAAAGAGTTTTTCCCAACGTCCTGGGCAAATTTGACCTCTCTGAAGTCACCCCATATTTTCAGAGGCCCATAATATCCACTTCGTTCTTTCTTTCTTTGGTTAAGCTGGGGATAGCGGCTGCTGCCTTCCATCCCCTTGGTAGCAGAGAACGTTTTGAAGGGAGTTGATGGCAGTATAATGTACATTTACTGCCTGCCTTGGGAGCTTTGGGTGAAAAAGCTCTGATGTGATGACTATTATTCCGCACAGGCGTACCAGGTATCAACACTTGGGGCTGGATTGTACCTAGGGTGGCTTCTGTATTCTTGACAGAGCTGATATGATTTATCCCTGGGGTGAGGAGGTGGGAGAGAACGAATTGCTTGTGACAGATACTAGTCATGTTGCTTAATGAAGTTTTGCAGGGTGTTCAGAGACAGCAGGACGGGGTCAAATCAGGGAAGGTCACGCTGTTGGAAGCCTCAGTCCTGAGTCAAGACCTGGCTACTCCTCAGAGCCTGTCACTCTGCTCCCCACCCGCTAGCAGAGTGGCTCAGATTGCAAAGAATTTATTGACACCCACCCACCATCCCTAAAGTTTTATGGCAATATAGATCCATTAGAAATCCATTTTACAGAGGTATTAAAATAATGAAGGTGAGAATTAAGAGAGCAGCACGCTCCTTGGAAAACCCACTGATCATAATATACTGCTTTAAAGAAAGTTATCGTGCAGTCCCCTTAAAGAAAGTTATCAATTAGTCACTGTATCAGACATAGGAGAATTGTTCCCTGAAGAGGATTTTAGGAGGAAAGCCATTGACTCGGTGATGAATTTGTCACTAGGGGTTGCATGGCTCCATGGATTAAGATGACATGGCGTAGAGGACTCGAGAGCAGACCGAGAGCCTGGTGACTCCTGAGAGGTTCGGGAAGGCTCTTTGTGCTGAACAGGCATCGGTGCGGGGTGGGATACCCATGCTGCTCCCAGGCAGGGTGATGGCACGGTCAGGGAGGAGACGTGACACCAGTGGGACTGTCCGGGTGACGGATCAGAGCTCCCACATGTCCAGCCAGTTCGGGGCACAGGGCAGACAGGCTCATCCCTGCCTGTACCTGCCCGCAAAGAGCCGCCGTGTTGGCTTGGGAATGCTGCCTCCTGCTTTCCTTCCCCCACATCTCTTCAGACCACAATCGCGTGCTGTGTAAGAGCAAAGCGCTATGGATTTTCTGATACAGATGCCCCACTGAAACCAGGGGACATCAGACCTGATGTCAAACACGCGTCGGTCGGCGTGTGCCTAGGCGAGATTTGTCCATCCCTGCAGCTGAGCTGCGAAACGCCCTGGGGCGAACCAGCGGACAACAAAAGCCGAAGTCAAAGTACGAAACAGAATCTGGCATTCGCTGAGGCCAGTGGGAAGACTTTAAAACTACATTTTCATACCCTGCAAGTGCTCTTGCTTTCTGCTCTGTTCAGTGCTCCCCTGGCTCCCTGGCACGTGTGGTGCATGGACCGATGTGCCTAATAGACTCCCTGCATCCCAGCTAAAATCTTCATTCCAAATTGCCTACAAGGATTAATTTTTTTTTCCCCATGTGTTTTTTCATCTCTTCTCCTGCAGACACTATGACAATACAATATTTCCCTACAGGAACCCGCTGTGTCCATGCTGGTCCTCTCTTAGAGTAGGGACCAAGTGCTCTGGCCACTGGAGCACGTCCCTTTCCTCTACAGACATCCCCTCCACAAGGTGCCAGAGGTTGTCACATCCTTAAGGACGCCAGTTCAGATAACAGTGCAGTTACCTGCTGTACAGTTCAGATAACTGAACATGGGCAGAGGAAGGAGCCACGGGGAAATGGCTTTTCTTAGTGGACAAACATCACCCGGTACTGTCACATCTCGGCACGATGAATACACAAGAGCCCGTTCCCATCCCGGCAGTCTGGGGGAGGCAGCGCATAAGAGAGAGGGCTGTAGCATGAAAAGGTTGGGAACGTTCTCTAAACTTGGGAGAAACCACGGTATTTCTGTGAAATCGGAATAAACTTGCAAAATACTTTGTTTTGACCCAAATCTCCATTTTTTTTCGATGCAAAAATGGTCTGTGAGCCAAAGGCTGCCCTCCTCTGTGGCTGCATGGCTACAATGGCTCCTGGGGTGACCCCGGGCAATCGCCCACTGCCCGCTCCTCACTCAGCTCAGCTGAGCCGCTCAGCAAAGCCCTGACAAATTGCTAAGCTCTCCTGAGATAAATAATCACAAACAAAAATATTTGTGTTTACTGTGGGGATTTGTCTGTGCATAATTATGCATTAGTCATTATGAGGACTACAGGAGAGTTTTACACATGTAAATATGTTCAGTTAATTAGACAGGACTGCTTTTGGTTTGTTTCTTCTCTGCAGCCTGATCCTGAAGTCATCAAACGCTCCTGGATCCTGAGTCGGGTTGAACGCGGTACGTGAGGAAAACAGTTCTCCCCTTCCCCGTAATGCAGCTCTGGTTATCGATATATATTCCTTTAAAATCCTTCTTGTAGCTTTTCTGTTAAAGCCTCAAGGTGCTTCATGCACAATGCAACGCAACGCAGCCTTCCCACTGTTCTCTCATGTACGTGCCTTCAAGGGGAGAGTCAGATGTATTTCTCAGGTAATACAATATAAGACATTATTTTCTTCTGAAACGTTTTTAAGTGTAGCAGCTTTTAGTAATTTTCTAGCATCTTCCTATGTATGACAGAGCCTATTAATGTCATTTGCATGAGAAATACACAATAAATCATTCATGCACAGTTTAGTACAGGTTAAGTGTAACAGCCTAACAGTGATTTTCTATAAGAAAATCAGAGCAGCTCATCAACTGGTGTAAATCAGCATTGCTCCATCAAAGCTACTGAGTCACACGAACTAATCGCTTGGCCCGGGGGAAAGCTGTAGGCAAAAAGGCAGCAGGGGAAAAACACGATTCCTGCCACACTTGAAGGAATTTTTAGGAGAGCTTGTCTCCTAAAAAACCTCTCCAAAGTAAAATCCACAAGCGGTGGAGCCAACACAGCCCAGCTGGTCCAAGGTCTGATCTAGTTGAAGATGTCCCTGCTGACTGCAGGCGGGTTGGACTAGATGACCTTTAAAGGTCCCTTCCAACCCAACACATTCTATGATTCTAAGGTCATCACTGCTTCATTGAAGCCCCTTGGCTGTGCTGTGGGCAGGATCCTGGAGTGTTTTTGGGGAGCCAGCCCAGAGGCAGGGTCAAGGAGCCAAACCTTTGGCTTGCCCTGGCCACCAGGGTGTGAGAAACATCAAATTCCCCAAGAACCTGCATCTGTCATCTACATGACAGCCTTAAACAACAGCAAAATGGGATTTTAAGACAGTTTGGCGTCCAACCACTTACTGATCTCCATTTCACCAGTTAGTTGTCCACCACGTGAGCACTGACCTCATTTGCTAATGGGAGGACGCCGTTACCTGTCCCTGGGGCAGCAGGGCAAGTCCCTCTGGCAGGAGATGCCACCCGGGGAGGGGGAGAGGCCAGCCAGGAAGGAGATGGCAGCTGGGGAAGGGGAGATGCCAGCTGGGGAGGGGGAGATGCCAGCCAGGGAGGGGTGACCGCCCTGCTGCACCCAGCAGGTCCCTTATCTCTGCAAGGGAAAGGAAATTCCTTTGTGGTGATGTGGAATTTGTCACCGGCTCTGGAAATGTGGGCATGAGAGGAGGCCAAGGGGTCCCTGGAGGGGGTGGTTAAGGCTTTGCACTGGAAAAAAACCCACCTTGTCCTTCACCAGCCCCGATAACTTATCCTCCGTCTGCAGGCGTAAGCACTGAGCATTTCAGCTTTGCTAACGCGGGAGGTGAATAGGAGCGTGGCTCTGCTGAAAGATGAAGATCTTTCTCCTCCCCCCACTTCTTTTTTTATTTTTTTTTCCTCTCTATTTTTTTTTTTTTTCGGTCTGGTTCTTGTTCTGGCTGCGGCGGCGGCATGTGGGACAGAGGCTCATTGTTCCTGCTGCTCAGGAAACACGCTGCAGGACTGATCTTATTAGAGCTGGGGCCGTGCCCGGGCCAGCCGGGAGCCGGCACATCCCCGGGGGCTCGGCACGGGGCACGGAGCAAGAGGCAGCCCCTGTTCCCCACCGCTTTGGGTCACTTCGGACACTCAGCATCACTCGCCCGGGGCCTGATTTTTTGGCTGGGGTTTGAGGGTTTCGCTTGTGCTCGATGCCTTTGAATCGAGCGCCGGGTAGCTCAAGTTGAACAGCAAAATTCGACGTGAAGCTGTAGAGTGCTGCATCCTCTGCTTCGGGAGCAGGGGGCTGCCCTCGCAGGGGTGACAATGCTGCGATGACAAGGAATGGACATAAACAACTCGCTTGCTTTTAACCCGATTTGCCAAAGAACTGGAGCTCGTGCAGTCATGCTGCATCTTCCCATTGTACCCCGTTCATTTTGGAAAACAACATTAATCGTGTGCGACAGAGAAGTCAAGAAGGTGTTAAGTTCCTGCAGATTTTGCATGTAGGGGGGAAAAAAGACTAGACGAGGGTCCCCAGCAAGGCGGTGAATGGTTGGCTGTGCTCCTGGTTCCACTGACAGCCGGCCAGGCGGCACCCAGCTGCTCTGCATGGACCCAGCATGGCCCTGCCACTGCTTGCCCAGAAGGTGGCAAGAGGAGATGTGGGTGCTGGAGCCTTTCAGGCAGGCAAGAGATAGGGGCTTATCTCAGATTTGGAGGAAAGGCTTAATTTATCCCACTGGCTCTGGAAGTTACCTGAAAGCTCAGAAAAATCAAGCCGACGTCACCTGTGTGGATGGTGTCCTCCCAGGACATCATCAGCATCAGCAATATTTTAGTCACTGTGATTTTGCTATTAACCGTGATTTCCATCAGGTGGTAAGGGCAGGCAACACAGCACAATGACTTTTGGGTATCTGTGCTCTTTTTGGATGCTACATCTCCTGTCCCTCCAAAAGACCCAGCTCATCCATGGGCTGCAAGGAAGGACTGTCCCTTATAGACTCATTTTTAACACAACAGCTGAAATCTGTCTGAGTTGCTCAACTCTGCCTGACCTCAGCAGAGATGAATCTTCTACATGCTCAGGTACCAGACAGAAGTTGCACATTCCCAGGCTATTTATTTGTTACTTATAAAGAACATCATTTTGAATGCACTGGCTAAATAAGAATTAATTGTGTTAAAAATTCAGGTTAACGGCTGCTGTAAGAAGTTGTCTTAAGGGAAATAAAAGGGAAAAAAAATCTCGTGCACTAATGGTTAGAGCAAAACCCTGATGACAGGAGGACTTTGTCTCAGTGGAAGCAGGTTACTCATCTTTTCCAGAAGATACACACATGCATTGCAAAATGTTTATTTTATACTCTCTGAAGTGGTTAATCTACATGCGGAGCAATGAAAAGGTGGCTTATTAGGCTAATTGCTAATAAAAAAAAAAAAAAGAAAAAAAAACCCCAGAACTACTGTGAGCAAATATTTAAAAACAGATGCAGAAGGCTGTGAAAACAAACACAATCTCGTTTTTTTCCATGAAGTTTTCCCACCAGAAATCACACAGTTCAAAGAGACGTCCGGTTAATACGGTACCTCCAGGCTCCCGGCACTGGAGCTGTTCATTAGCCGCTTCGTAATTCTGTGATGCAGAACTGGATTAATGGAAAGGTGACTGGGAAGCCATCGAGGGACCTGCTAATGATACTGCTTCGTCCTTAGAGAAGTCCTCTCTAGCCTTGCCCACGTGTGGCAAAACACACACCATCAGGATACGATGCCACATTATCACAAGAAAACACTTTTGAGAGGGGAAGAAGATGTCATCGCAGAGCGGGGCTGGGAACTGGCGAAACCCAAGATGGAAAAATAATTGCATGCATGTTTTTTAATACAACAGGATTCCCCCAAGCTCATTAAAGCAGATGGAAGTTTTAAAACCTGTATTACTTTAAAAATTAATTTACAGCTATGGGGCTCGGTGGCCCAGAGAACATTAAAATGATAAATCCGGAAAGGTGATGTGAGCAGAAAGGAGGATTACTTTGGTCACAACATGGCCTCTCGAAGCTAGGAAGGGGAGATGGTACAGCTTTGTTGGCTGCCCAGCGGTTACCTCTGCTGTGCCGTTCCTGGGCTTAACCCAGATTTTAAAATATTGTATGAAATTATTAAAATTTTCTCCCAAACGACATGTGATCCAGAAATGATCTTGGTGCCTCTCTGCTTCCTTAGACACAAGTTTACGTGGCAAGGAAGGCGATGTGACCGAACAAACATCTGCTCGCTGGACCACAGGAAAGCCCCTGCAGAAGCTGGACCCTGGCATGGGTTCGGGTCCCCCTTGGAGGGGCTGAGCAGCTCTGCTGCCGTGTTCCCCACCCTGCAGAGAGCCCGATAGACTCAGAAATGCCCTAATTTCCCCTGCTTGGCAGCAGCCTCCGAAGACAAGCCATGCCTGTCTGAAACCACAGCAGCGTGGCGGCGTGCCCGGGGGCCGGGACGGGGGGGGGACAGGCTCTTGCACAGCTCCCAGCATGCCAGGTCAGTGCCAGGCAGGGAATCCTTCATCCAGCACAACCATCACCCTTGTTTGGGGCATCCCCAGCCGCAGGAAGGGCCAGGGATGGTGGGACAAAGCGGGGGCAGCTCCGCCGAGCCCTGCTGGGCATGGACCATCTTTTTCCCCGCTGTATATTTGTACGATGCAGGCAGGTTGCATTCAGCTCACACCGGCTACCTCTGTTTGCTGGGAAGAAAGGAGCCCTTTGTTTGGAAACAGTAGCTACTCCCACAAAAACACGCACGGGGTGTCTGCGTGTAAAAAAGCCTGCGTTACCCACAAAAGAAATTTTGCACAAAATGGTACCTGTTCCCCATGGCGGTAACCTCACGTGCGTATCATGAGCTGCAGGGCACAGGGTGCAATTCCCAATTCCCCGCAGGTTTGAGTGTGTGGCCGGGGACGAAATCACATCCCGGGAATGTGCCGCTTGTCACGGCCCTGGCAGAGCCCACAGAACACACCCACTCCAACCAAAGGTGGGCTACCTGCCGGCATTTCAGCTGCAGAAACAGGAGCCAGGCTGCAGAGCCAGCCCACACTAACATATCCGTAATTCTGACAACCGGCTCAGTTCTGTTCCGGGAAGGCACCGCCGCAGACGCGGCTCACACGCATCCCTGCATCCCCAGCGCCGGCATCACGCTGCTGCAGTACCAGGAATTTCCCATATAAAGGTGGTTTCTCCCTGCAGAGGCTATTCCAGGGGTGCTCGGGCCATGCCTGATGCTGCCCAGCTGTGCTGCGAGACCCGCAGCTATAACGAACCCAGTAATTAGCGGGGAGGGGGACAGTCCTCACCTCGGACACCCCTTCCCACAGACCAGCCTCTCTGCCGTGGCGTTTATTATAACATGCTTCTCCTTTTCTTCTCTTACCCAACAAATTAACTTTAACAGTAAATTAACTTTATTCTTTTGCTGGATAGCCTGTCAGATGGGAGCAAGGCGGATTTTTCCGCTGGCCCATTACGGGAGGCCCCGCGCCTGGCCAGCAGCGCGCAGTGACTCACAGGGTTTCAGGCTGCCTATTGAAGGGATGGGAGCCCGAACAAAGCCCCCATTCACTCCGGGGGCTCTGCTAGTTTTTCTTTGAGCCCTCACTGCTTTATTTTTATTCTTTCCCAAACATTGTTGGCTAATTTCATTGACAAAATTCATAACTTGGAGTTGGAGAGCTCGCTCCCATTCAGCTGCGAGCGCTGGGGGGGTTTTGTTTTTCTTTTCCACGCTGCCCATCTCGTCTCATTCTCCGCATCCTCCCGAGGCCAGTTTCCAGCCTGTGCCGTGCCGAGGGATGGAGTCAAGGGACACAGCCCTGGGAGGTGGTCCTCGGCTTTTGGATGGGGAAGAAAAAGCCCCACGACAAGATCTGAACCCAAAGCATGAGGGCGATGCTGGGGACAGCACGGATGGGCCTGAAATCTGGCACTCCAGAATTGAGTGACCCTTGAAGTACACAGCAAACACTGAAAAACAACAGCCGATTTAGCTTTTAGATCTGCAACGCATTCAGTCCAGTTAATTACAGCTATTTAAAAACATCTGCATTTCATAAAGAACTAACTTTCCCTCCCCTCGGGCTGCCCCTCCTGAGACATCTCTCTCCAGGCTGCCGGCTTACACAGCAATTATAATCCCCGAGTACCTGACATCACCACCAAGTGCAAGGCATTCTGGTTTCAAAAGCAAGAGAAACAATATTACTCAAGATGGGTCCAAGCCAAAATCCCTGCTCCAAACACCAGCATTTTTTTGGCAAAGTTGAGAGCCGGAGCCCGGCACGGCAGCCAGGGCCCCAGTGTAAATGTTACAGACGCAGAACGGAGGAGTCACTTTGTGCTTTGGTAAAAAAGAGGGTATTTCCCCTGCCCGCTGGGCCAGGGGGTTTTAAATACATGCAGTCACAGAGCAGGGCACTACTGCAAGCCATGGCAGCATCACCATGCAACCAGCAACGAGCATGTACAAAAACTGCACTGGAGGTTAGAAACAGCCTTAGCGAGAGCCAACCTCTTCCCTGAAACCAGCTCTGCCCTTCTGCTCTGCCAGGGCATCGCTGGGAGACGTCCAACCCCCCCCGACATCGCTGCCGGGGGAGCCACAGCCCCCTCGTCCCACCCAGCTCAGTGCACATGTGGGATCTGGTGCCAGAATTTGCCAGATCATCATTTTGGAAAGGGCTTGCAGGCTGGACCAAAAGCAGCTCGCGGCGGTGGGAGCAGGCAGGTGTTACCCCGGGCATCTGCGTGCGCCAGCCCAGCAAACGTCCCGGAAAGTCCGGTCCCAGGATAAACACTGACACCAGTGCAAGATGTTGGGGGTTTGTACTCTTCCAGCTGGAAGGAGGCAGAGCCTACCTCTCAAGAACCTGCAACAGGATTATGTATGTTCTATGTATATACGTACAGGCAGACATACATAATGTATATACATCATTTGATTCACAGCTGCCAAAGTGCACTCAGCTGGTACCTAAAGCAAAGTCCTTAACGATGTTTTATGCAGCAAATCCCTTTTCTCCTCCTCTCCCAGGCAGAGGCTGGTCCCAGAGTGGTAGCAGGGCTGCAGCATCAGCCCCCCAACCTGCAGCATCACCCCCCATGAGCCACCGCCTTTTCGCTTTGCTCAGCTCTCCAGGCCAGCTCTCTTTTCTTGTTCATTTATCGGCTTGTTTCCCTGCAAAGAGGCAGCGGTTAGAGGAGAAAGAGCGTGTTTTTCGGTCCACAGAGCAAGCAATTTACTTTTTGAGGTTCTTTGCCAAAACTGCATTCCTGCTTCAGCTTCCAGTCCGAGCAGAGGGGAGGCCGAGATCAGAAATGAGAGTCCTGGGCTGATTTTGCTCAGCCAGTTGTGCTCTCTTTGCCTTGTGCGAGAGCTGAGCTCACTCAAAGGTTGAGGCGTCCTCTGCACCTTCACGTCTGAACAACAAGCAGGGAAAGAGAAAACCACGAAATTTCCTCTGCAGTCAGCAATACCCAATAAATTCACAGCAAGAGCAAGCCTTTAAAAGAAAAAAAAAAACCAAACACCAAAACCAAACATTTTATCTGATCCTAGTCTAATTGGGGAATAAACTTAACAAGTAATTTTAGGGATGAAGGGAAAAGGAAAGGGATAAAAGCAAGTGAAGCCAAACTCTGCACCCTGCGGTGATCACGAGCATCAGGCTGGGTTTTCATCTCCGGGGGAACCAGTAGCTCTGTCGGGCTCCGAGTCAAACCCTCCGCTCTCCTACACAGCTGGTGGGAACTGGGTGACCTCCCAGGCGAGGTGCCTGGAAAACCATGAGCATCCTCAACTGGGAACTGCCATGTGCCGGGAAGGGGTCAGAGGACGGTGGGCACCAGGCTGGGCTCCAACTCCCTTACCTCGGGTACAGCTCCGCTCAGCTTAATGGGTCAATTCCTGCATATGCTGTCCCTCGCCCCTAAAGGAGCTTTAAATGTGCCTTGGATGGGCATTAGATGGTTTTACCTGTATAAGAGGATGCTCTGGTAATGCAGAGACATTATAACCACCACTGCCTTGTGCCTGCGGGGACCCAGGCTGGGGATAGAGGCCCTGGCCCCCCTTTTCCCTCTGTCTGTGCTTTGGCTACCTGCTTGGCTGCCTCCGCTTACGTGCTGCCTTGGGGCCATCTCTCTGTCTGGATGTGCCCAGCCCCTGATGCAGGACTGACCCTCGCCCTGGCTGTTTAGCACAGCTGAAAAGGCCGGAAGAGGGACTATGGCACACCTGGCTTTCCCTCAGCATCCTCACTTCTTCCCGAAGACCCGCTGGGTCTCTGAGCATCACAAACTCTCCCGACCAGAGCATACTGGGAAATGCCTAGAGCTATAAGAGAGACGGTGTCATCAAGGGGATGCTCCTGGGGTGCCTCAGACCCTCTCCAGCTGGGCAGGTCACCCAAGGCACTCCCCGGGGTTGTGAGGGTGCCCTGCTCTGTTTCCCAGGTCCTGCAGGCACAGTGCCACCGAGGAAGTCCCCAGGGAGAAGCGGCACAGCCCCAGCATGTGGGGATGTGGCTGGCAGCCAGCCATCCCCTTGCAACTCTCCCTCATCTTTGCAAATCTCCCAAAGGCAGCCTGTCATTCCCAAAATGGAAATGGTTCCTTAAGAAAAGATGAGAACTCTGTGCTTACTTACCTTTAAAGAGCAATTTACCAAAAAAAAAAAAAAGAGACCTGCTTCTGCTTTCCTGCCTTTCCCTTCCACAAACCACCCTCCCACCTCTGCCACCTCCGGAGCAGCCTGGTCACCCGCCTGACCAGCGCTCCCCTCCCAGGGTGCTGACTCCCTTCTGCTTATCAGGGGTTATATCCCATCAAGGGCAATTAAATGTCCATTAAATGCTGCTCCTAGATGGGCTTTGTCATGTACAGGATAGCTCTGGGTCCTACAGGGAGGCAATGCAAAGCCCCATGGATGGGAGAAACAGGGTCCTGGCACTGTGGTCCATCGTCTTAAAGAGCTGGCAGATGTTTTCACCAGCGGTGCTGAGGATTATTCTTAAATTAAGTCACTTTGCTATTTTTTTTCTCTCCTTGTTGCCCTTTCCTTCTCCCATCTGTAATCCTTTCATCCCATGTCTGTCAGGTTTGGTGTCAGGACCCCAAGGCACCAGCCCTCATCCCCTGCCCGGGATGCTCAGACAGCCATGCATTGCACCGGCTCTTGTCCAGCCCAGAGTATCCCAGAAAAGCCCATCGGTGCAGGGGGAAAGCTGCAATGCTCCTCACTACCTCTCCAGAAAGCCCAAATGCCATCCTTCCCATGGGCTTTAAGTCACCATCAGCCACACACTCGGTGCTTAACACGCAGTTTCCCGATGCCCAGCCAGGTGATTCCCCCTCCGTTCCCGCAGCAGCACAGGGACGGGGAGGCACAGCCCGCCTTGGCAGGCTGGTGTGTCTTTAGGGCAAATACATCCTTCAGTGGGAAGGAAAAGGATTTGTCTTTTTACATGCAGAGAAGATCTATTGAAAAAAAAAAAAAAGCAGCTTATTATATACCAGAATACCTTCCTCCATCACCAAAGGTCAAACTTAGATCCAATTTCAGTCAGGAGGGAGACGTCTGTCAGACAAGCACTAATCACTATTTAGTATTCATATTCACCTATTAGAAGCTCCATGCTGTAAACATGTCTATGAATTAACAAGGCATCTGGCCTCTCTTATACAATATGAGCAGCTTGGATCATGAAGTGTCTGCAGAAAATAAAAAGTGCCTTCCATCTGTCTCTCCCAAATATCACTGCTATCACCAAAGCAAACAGACCCGCTCTTCCAAAGCACCGTGCGGCCCCCTCCCCCAGAACGTGTTAGTCAAACAAAAACAAGCATTTCACGGAGAGCGCTTGACAGATCTGAAACGGCTCCGAGGAGCGAGGCGCAAATTAAGAACGGGGGAAAAATTAGCTGAAAAATAACTTGGCGGGGGGGGGGGGAGAGGCTTCCTAATAACAAAGTCTCTTCTTCGCACTCTGAGTAATTATTCGTAGTGCTGGCACGGCTGACGCCACGAGAAGGGTCAGCGCTGCCCGGCAGAAGATGCACGGGCACGCCGGGACCTGTGCCAGGGCAGAGCCACCCGTGGGAACGGGGCCAGCCGCCCTCTCAACATGCCTCACCTGGGTAGATGTGGGTTTGGGATAGGAAAAAACCTGCTTGGCTCCGTGTCTGCACGTGACACGGGGTGCTCTGGATGGGACCTTCTGCCCAGCCCTTCAGCATTTACACCTTTGGGGCTCACAGTGGAGAAGGTTACTGTGGGATCATGGGATCATAGAATCATAGAATGGTTTGGGTTGGAAGGGACCTTAAAGATCATCCAGTTCCACCCGCCTGCCCTGGGCAGGGACACCTCCCACCAGACCAGGTTGCTCAAAGCCCTGTCATGATGACTTTGGAAGGCCCAGAGACTTCTCTCAGTCCTGCAGCATGAAAAAAGCAAAACCCAGCCAGTCTTGAGCCATTCAAACTGCCCTGGGTGAAGGCCACATGTCTGATTTCTAGGGGACAACTCAGCTTCAGAGATCCCACCATAGCAGATCGCAAGCCCCATCCCAGGCCCACAGGCTGTTTTTTCCCTCTAACTCAGAGCACTTCAGCTCGTGACTCTGCTCCCCAGTTGTTTATAAGGAATACATGAGAGCTAAAGGTGGGTGATTTGTGCCTATTCCCAATCTGCAGGGAGAAGGGGTGATTCCAGAGGAGCTGTGTCAGTGCAGGACATCAAGGTGTGTTGCTGCCGTCAACTAGGAATTGCCGTCAACTAGGAATTGCCGTCAACTAGGAATGGCCATGGGAGGGAAGAGCTGCCCCTGTGCTGGTCCCCACAGGGTTAGTGGGTGTGGTGGGACCATCCGGAGGCTGTTGGTCATGGGACAGCAGGACCAGCATCAGAGCTGGGGCAGGAGACCTCCCATCCCATCCCATCCCATCCCATCCCATCCCATCCCATCCCATCCCATCCCATCCCATCCCATCCCATCCCCACAATATCCAGCTGCTCGCCTTCTCTCCATGTTCCCCCCATCTCACCTCTCCTTTCCTCCTCTGATTTCCCAGCCCACTCCAAATTTCAGCTCTGGTGATTCCCAGGGAAACCCAGCTGCTGGCAAACGGCAGCTTTCTGCTGCCTTAGCTTTTGCCAGGGTCCGGATGGGACCTGGGGCAGTGGGATCATCACTTTTGGTGGCAGCTGCTCACCCGAGGCACTCTCGGGTCCCTGGGACACTGCTTGTGCCCTCGCTAAAGCCGGTGGCCTTAAACCAACTCAGGCTCCTCCATCTCAGGGGAAGGGAGGGTCTACTCCAGACCCCGGCTTTGTTTTCAGGAGATAAATTTAAACCAAGGGGAAGGAAGAATAAGGTTCATAAATCAGGCAGGCCTGAAAATGAGGCATGAAGAATGAGCGAATGGAGTGCGAGCGCTGCCGCCCCGGCCTGCTCCCCTGACAGAGCCCACCCGCGGCTGGCAGCCCAGAGCCAGGCCCTCCCTGCGGCCCGGAGCCCACCGCCGCTGCTGGAGACAGACCCGATGGCTCCCTGCTAATTTTCTTCCCTCTTCCCCAATCTTTATCCACACAGAAAACACCCCACTTGGCTTTAAGATTGAGCTGTCAGGGATATGGCGGGGCTGGGTGGGCTCCAATCCACGTGCTCAGCAACGCTGGGCTCTGCCTCCCTCCTTCTCCCACTTCCAGGTTTAAACAATGTTTTTTTAATAAAAGGCAAACTCTTTGGATTGTCTGAGATGTTAAAGCATAAAAACAGGGGAGCAGAGGGAAGTAATGGCTTTCTGGAAGCAGTTCTCACATCCCCAACACACATGGATGAGAGAAAGAAGAAAACCAGGAGGTTTCCAGACCTCCCGGCTGCAGACATCTTAGGAATTGGCTATGTCAGATATTAGCCTCTCTCAGCTTCCTCCCTGGCCAACTAGCTGCTCCTCTAACAGCGATACAGAGGTGTCTGGCTCCTCCAAATCATCCTCCGGGCGAGCATCTCTCTGTGAAGGGGCGGAAGCATGGCTTGGCGATGCACTGATGCCCCCCCCCAACGTGGGGAGGCAGATCCGCACCTCTGCCATCAGGCTTTGGTGTGTTGAGTCCACAACACCCAGACGTAGTTTGGATCGATGCAAGATCCTCACAACTTGGCAGCCTCCAGAATCGGGTCCAAGTACGTTGGTAATCACGTCCACAAATTTTTGCACTTTGCAAAGCAAAAAGGGGCCGACCAAACCAACCCAGCATGGCTGCAGCTGCTGCGCTGGCACCTGATAACACAGGTTCTGAAAATACCCGCCCGTGGCATTTGACATGCGAATATCTCAAAGAAATAATTCAACCATAGCTTCAGAAGAAACTGTGTGAGAGCGGCCGTTGGCTGAGAGACAACCCAGAGAGGCTGGTGTTGAGCTGGAGAAGGCTGGAAGGAGGGAGAAGGAAGAACAAAGGTGGGGAAATGCAGTTTTAGATTCCTGTAAGGTGATCTGAAGTGGCCCCATCTGGGGGACTGAAGAAGGGTCTCACTGAGTGTCACCATTCAGAACATCACCAGGATCCTTCATTACGTCTTTTCACTGGGAAAAAGCTTTTGAAAAATAAGTGTTTTCCTTGCCGTAAGGATTTACCTTCCTCTGTTATACCACTTGCACTGCTGCAAACATCTGACAGAAGCTTCACAGCAGCCGAAGCTGCCCTGCCAGCTCCAGGGCCAGGACACCACCTACGTGTCCTACAGAACCTGGGGACAGGAGCGGCTGCGGGTGGCCTTTCCCAGCCCCGGGGCTGCCCTCCAGCCATGCTGCTGCCTGACCCCAGCGGGGCCACCAAAACCAATAGGGAATTTGTCACCAGCCTCCGTGGGGACAGGATTGGGCTCTGCATGCACAAGGAAACCCTTCGCGCATGAAAGCTAATTTAAAAGGAACTCATCTCCTTGCGTTCAGAGACACGGAGCAAGGGAAAAGCGTGACAGATTTTGGTATATTTTAACTGAATTATTGTCCACTGGGGTTTGAGCTAAGACCACAAACATTATTTCACTTTCTAGCGAGGCTGCAGTGATGAATATCGGTTTCAAAGGAGAAAAGCTGGGTGGTTCTTGTTTCTAATCTTGAGTCGTTCCTCCTCCTTTGGAGGTTAAGCGTGAATATCACAGAGCTCGGACACCGAAACAAAGCCTTCCATCCCTTAGTATGGCATACAGGCTGGCAGGTAAATGCAGCCAAGTTTAAACCACACATATCAAAATGCAACAGAATTTCTCACTAGGCTCTGTTAACAATATTCTGTTTAATTGATTTTTTTAAAAAATCTATTATGCTGCTCTAGGCACAGCTATTGATCTGCAGTGCTGGAGAAGTAATGAAGAAGCCTTCAAATCAATAACGCCAAAGTATATCTCAAACTGTATCTGCTCCACCGGCACAACAGGGATGTGGGCAGTGAAATTCCCTAGACGGGGACGGGAGTATGAACAAACCTGTTCTGATGACTGCCAAGATTTATTTCTATTGGCATAAACATAACTAATGAAACCCTGACGACTCTTCACTTCCCTGAAAGCTGATAATATATCGCGGTGCTCACAATGAAATGAGCAAGAACACATTTGCAAAGGAAAGAAAAAAAAAAAACCCAACTCCCTCAACCGTGAGCTGTATTTTCTTCTTGGTGCCCTTGATTCTCCTCCACCCCCTTCCCTCAGCCAGGATAATATTTCTTCTTGGAGCTCTCGTACGGGTTTTGACACGGCTTTTATAAGTCTCCAAGGCTGGAGTTTTAGGTTTTCTTTTATCCCTCACTGTCAAGATGGAGTAGGTAGGCAGCTAAAATCACAGGCTGATAATATTGTTTGGGGCTAACAGCCTTATCTTATCTTGTTCGTATTATTCATATTACCTTAGATAAGCCACCTGGGGCCTCACACAAGCAAGATTCAAGGAAGTGACCTCATTAAAGTTCAGACGTCTATTTACTGTAATAAGAACAGCTGGACTAACACAGCCACACTTTGAACTTGGCTGGCACTTTCCATCCCAGGCTTTGGCTTGATCCCTTTCACACTTCACAGCACAGAGGAGCAGCAGAGCTGGAGTTAATCAGCATCTCCACTTTTCCTTCAAAAGGCCTGGGATTACAAAAGGTTTTTTTCCCTGCTGGACACCCAGTGGTTTTGCAAGGGCGGCTGCAGGGTGAGCACCCAACGAACCCCCAGGCATGGGCTGCAGCCCCCCCAGAACTGGGGTTGCTTGGCTAAAGGTCCCCCCCACTGATAGAGAAGAGCTGCTCAAAATGCAACCAGCACTTTATTATAACGGTGATGTTGGGAGGGATTTGCTGGTTCTGATTTTCTAACCCAAATGGTCCCAGCAGCAGACGTAGCACAGGGGCAGGTTTGCCTCTGCACAGGTATTTATTTCTGCCCGGCTCAGGCGCTGGGGTCGCAGGAATAAGGTTCAGGCAGGTTTCCATCAGCGCAGCCGGGGCCGCGGCAGAGAGACTGCGCTGCTCCCATTGCGCAGGACACAGAGAGACAGAGGGACACAGGGTGGTGTCACTGCTGGGTCCAGTCCCAGGAGCACCCGCGGTGCTGCGCCGGCTCCAGTTGAGGACGGTGACAGTCACTGAACACTCCAGTCACTTTAAATCAGCAAATTAATCTAATTTTTTTTTTTTTTTTGGAAAAAAACCTGAACCTCCGAAGTTTAAAAATATGGTAATGCAATTAGCGGCTTTGGCAGGCTAATGAAGCCACTTTAAACCCTCGCAAAAATACCATTAAAAGAGAATGCTTAAGAGCCTCTTCAAACTTTCCAAAATGAGAAGTATGTTCGTATTCAGAAGATGCCAATCTAGTCTCCTTTCTTCAAGGTTCAAGATTAATTAGGGACTTGTTTAGTGCATGAATGAGGAAACAAATGAACTCTTGGATCGCAGAGCACTGGAACCAATTTTTTAATCATTTTTTTTCTTTACAATTACATTCCTATCAAGAAAGTCTTCATTAGACTTTCTGTCACGGGGCCACATCATGTCAGGTAACTATTACAAGTCCTTGGCTTTCACCCAAAGATTGAACAATATGAATTTTCTCAGAAATAAATACACTAGATATATATTTAATGCAGTATTTTCTCATTAAAATGCTATTGCATTTTCACAATAAACACATATAACCCTTCCTCCAAGACTCCCTCAAAACAAATGATTTAGAAAAGACCAACGATATCTTCCTCTTTCCAAAACCAGCCTGGGTATTTAAAGATTACCTTTGAGAAATATATTAATGCCAGATATAAGAAGCGCCATACAATAGAATAAGATTACTAAGGTAAGCAATAATAGATAGGAAGAGCGTGAACATGTTCGAGACTAATTGTTAAAAGAATGCGTTTTGCATGTTTAGTGAAGGAGAAAGGAGAAAGGAAACTGCTCTGCTTTTTTCAAGAAGATGGGAAGGACTGGTTCGGCTAATCCCAGCCAGAATGAGATGCAGATTTGGATCAAAACTGTACCAAAATTCAGGCATTTTTCTGCTCCAGCCCTACTTCTGCTCACAGTAAGGATCAGCATGAGGGAACTCACTCTTCATCACTCCCTTACCCACACACCAGGTTTGTTTTGATGTTGAGAATTTCTCCAGAAAAAAATGAAGCATTAAAATAGAATAATTTGCAAAAAAGGCGGGGGGAGGAGGGGGGTAAGCGCCTTGTGCACTGTCATACTGGGGTAAACCTAATCGCTGTAGGCATGCTAAGAAAGGGAACTGAAACCCAAACAAGGTTGTATTGATACACCACGGTGAGAGCAAATGCTGAAGACACTGTTTCTGCACTGCTGATTATAAGCTTTTACTTATTAAAAAGTTTAATTGCAGCTAGGTAAGCTGTATCCACACTGCAGCCTCGCGCCACGGTGTCAGGGGCTCCCTGGGAAGGAGAGGTGGCCTTTGCTCAAGTAGCTCTTCAGGGGGACTCATGCATGCCCAGATATGCCCCTCTCGGTTTTTTTTCTACAAGTGATGAAGAGCATGAAGATTCAACCCATAACCCAACCCTCACGATGCAGGCATAACAATGACTGGCAGATCTACTTACTCTTTTCCATTAGTACCCGTTTATCATTATCTGGACCTCTACCAGGGTGAACAGATAATGTTTTCCTAAGTGGAAAGGCAAGGGTATAATTTTCATAGCTGATTTGCTCGTTTTTACCTCGCTTCTGTCCTTTGAGCAATTGCAGATCAGGTCTACGCTTCCCAGGACCCTTCTATGGGCATTTATAAATAAAGTAGCGCATCACCTCTTGACCACTTTCCCTAACCTTGTTTCTATCGGGCACTGTAATAAAGTCCACGCAACAGATACTCCTGATGGAGGGGGCAGGTCGCAACACCGATTTCACTCATTACTTCCTCAGCGTGAGCAAAATTTTAAGGTATACAGGGATGAGAAGATTTTGCTCCAAGACCGCAAGCACTTGCAGTTTCTTTTCATAACAACCACGGACAGGCACAGAAATCCGGACTTTTTCCTTACAGAATCCACAGCAAATCTCTGAGAAACCAGCAGCAGACGGATCGGTGCAGCCCAAACCCAACCATAGGCACCTGAGCATGGAGAAGGTGCCCTTCTGCAAGTGTCCTGGCACCAACACACCTCCAGCTCAGGCCCTTGGCACAAGCTGCAGGGAAACCCTGAGCTGGCCGGACACCAGAATTCTTCCTTTCAAGATCTTTCCTTACATTATCTCTGGAGATCCACATCCCAATGGCTCTTAAGTCCTTAGAGGAACTCGTTTTTTGGACTTAAACCAAATTCCTATGGGCTGGATTGTCTCCATCATAAATCTGGCAGGTTGCAGCCTCTGCCCAGGAAATCACAGGCATCAATATCTATTCTTTCCCAGAACTGATGAATAAAGGCTGTACACGGAAATTTCTTATCTACCACCCTTAGCCAATGTTATCAAGCTGTAGTGAAGACTAGATTCTCTTTTGCATGCCTAACCACGGGGCAGTTGCTCTGTATGTCCGTCTCTTAAGGTAGAGACCAGGTACTGCATTTCCACTTGCGTTTCGACCTGTCTGAAACCGTGTCTTAACACAAAGTGAGGAATGGGAAATTACCCCCAAATTGCCAGTGTACCCAGTATGTCCTCAAAAAGGATGCCACAGCTTTCCCCTTTCACGCGAGCGCTGCAAGTCTGGTACCACCAAGCCATGCTGATGCTAGAGCAGTGCCATTTAATTAGTGTAAGGAAAGACAAAGTTTTCAAGAAGAAAGGATCTGGGATGCCGGTGGAAGAGCTATGGGATAATGAAAGACTGCCAGCTGACAGCGAGATGCACAGACCTCAGCAAGCCACACTCCAGCGGCTGCACTGTCCCGGGTCACTTATTTGCATCAAAATGAGGAAAGGCTTGATAGAAAGAAAAGAAGGGGAATGCAAATCTACCATTCTTCTAGTCCCATTATAACCCTGGGGGCCTTGAACCAAATTCAGCCGCAACTCTGGAGATGTTTTACTTGCATAGGAGTCCAAATTTTGCAGCTCAGCTCCCTGCTTGTCATAAAATACCTGTTTGAATTAAGCAACTGTTTACCTTGTCCCAACAATGACGCTGAAAATCAGAAAAGGATCTAAGAAAAGCTGATAATCTCCGCGAGGACGAGACTGTTCGAATGCGGGGGTTTGGAGATCAGGCTAACTCTACAGACCAGGCACAGGGTGGGGGTTTTATCAATGCAGATTCATTTTCTTCAGTGCTTTGTGACCACTGCTTTATTCTAAGTCGCCTGGCTGGGCAAAGTCAGCGCAGAACCCGAGCGTGCCTTGCTGAGAGTGAAAGACCGCATTGTAGAAAACAAGCCCCAGCGAAGAGGAGCTTTGCAGTGTCAGGTGTCAATCACCAAAGGACACGTGCCCAGGGTAACCCTAAAGGAGACACTGGGGATCGGAACACCTCTCTTATGAAGAAAGGCTGAAGGATTTGGGTCTCTTCAGTCTGGAAAAAAGACAACTGAGGGGGGATCTTATCAACCCTTATAAATACTTCAAGGGTGGGTGTCAGGAGGACGGGGCCAGGCTCTTTTCAGTGGTGGCTGGTGACAGGGCAAGGGATAACGGGCACAAACTTGAACATAGGAAGTTCCACCTAAACGTGAGAAGGAACTTCTTTCCTTTGAGGGTGGCAGAGCCCTGGCACAGGCTGCCCAGAGAGGTGGTGGAGTCTCCATCTCTGGAGACATTCCAAACCCGCCTGGATGCGTTCCTGTGCCACCTGCTCTGGGTGACCCTGCTCTGGCAGGGGGTTGGAGGAGGTGATCTCCAGAGGTCCCTTCCAACCCCTGCCATTCTGTGGTTCTGTGATCTCCGTTTGCGCACATCAGCTATTGTCAGCCTCCTGGCATCTTCCAGCGTGGCCTTTTCTTGAGCAAAACCTGGGCTGCCCAGCTTTGACTTTAAAATCCCAGTTGCTTTCTGCTTAAGGGGAAATATTGCATATCTGCTTCTGCGTTTTGCTGGGTCTCGCAGCATTTGATCACACCGGGTATTGGCAGACCCACGGCAGGTTTCATGAACAGGTCCCCGACCAACAGCCAGAGAACAGCAAATCTTGGAAGTGGAGCAAGGAAGGAGAATTCGCAAGCTGCTGTGCTTTGCCTCTGTGGGTCAAGATTATGGAGGAATATCTACAGCTGGACTCTAAATAACCAGGTTAACTACCCTCTGCAAATAGACAAAACCTGCTGCCCTGAACCCTGCTGCTCTCATAGAGTTTTAATAGCTTCTGCAATAAAAACCAGTGAGTCCCAAAGGAGACCTCTCCATTTATTCAGAAAGATGTTGCTAAATTCCTATACAGAATGTATTCCACTGCTGGAATACGCGCCTCTTCCCTAGCAGCTCTCCTTCCTGCTAGCCAGGTAAAGGCAAGGCATATAATCATCTGTGTAATCTGATTTGCAAGGTTAACTGCCCTGGATCATAAATATGCAGGGATTTATGACCATGAAGGTGCGCTACCTGAGGCTTCAAGAGAAAACTACCACGCTCACATCTCCCTTCTCTCCGACTTCTAAAAAAGGGAAAGAAGGATGTCAAGATCCAGAAAT
Organism: Alca torda; assembly: GCA_008658365.1. NCBI lineage: Eukaryota > Metazoa > Chordata > Aves > Charadriiformes > Alcidae > Alca > Alca torda. The sequence continues at coordinate 29,736,178 of CM018086.1, read as the reverse complement.
TACCATGCCGTAATGGAAGATCCTCAGATAGACTTGGTTTAATTATACAGTTCTATCATTTCCTGAGCGTTCCCCATCCCATTAGGAAATTACGGCAGTAACTCAGCTAATAGATTCGCGCTGCGCAAACAGCCGCCGGGGCTGTGGGCTCCCGGCGCGGCGCCTGTGCCGAAACACTGTGGCACTCGGCCGGTGGGGACACAGGTCCTCTCCTGCCACAGGGAGGGAATTTTCTTGCTCAGAGGAACGTCCCTGGATGGAGAGGCGAAGCCATTTTTACATGTAAAGGCAAACCCGTGGCTCATGCTGGAGGGAGAACCGCAGTCTGGGCTTTCCGGTGGGAAACACCCTGGGACTGGAGGGTCCTGAGGGCAGGTCGGAGCTGGACACAAGGAGATTTGTTGCATAGGGACAGGATATAAAGGCTATTAAAGCAAAATGTCACTTAAAAAAAAAAAATTTCTTTTTTTTCATATTTTTTTCCCATGCAAGGCACAGAACGGCCCGGCTGGAAGGCGGAGGCAGAGGCCGTGCCTCTGTTCAAGTGAGCATCGGGTGCAATACAATAGCACGGGAACTACAGAGCAAAGGAAGGCGTTAAATCAGGCACCAAATCTCTTCAAACACCACGTTTTCTGCTCAGCCTTTCAGCGCTTCACTCATCCTTGGCAGTGGAGCTGACCTGGTCATTTTTCCCTTTTTACTTCTCACTGCCACTTTCCACGGCATTTTCATGAATTAACACAGCAGTGTGGTTTTGTGCTTTACAGATGGAAAAAAAACCCAAACCTTTTCCTATTCAAATAGAAACGTGTGGCAGCTGACATGTCTTGAAAACACTTTGACTCATATTAAGCTTTGTAAGTCCTTTTATTATCTTTAAAGACTAGTTAAAAGCATGTCTACGACGGCAGGCAAAATGGAGGCAGGCAGGCAGCCTACCTGGGGGAGGTGAAGGGGGACGGAGACTTTTCTGGCTCCAGGCTCCAGGCTCCATCCCCAGCCAGCTGCAGAGCTACTGAGACACCCGTCAGCTTCTGCCCGGAGCAAAGTGGAGGGTTTATAGGCACAACAGCTCAAAAACCAACAGGTCTCATAGTCCCCTTTGAGTTTAACTAAGAAGGGGGCTGGGGAGAGAAGCACAACCCGCAGAGCGAGGGAGGAAGTGGAGGCACTTAACCGTGCAAAGGATTTCGGTTTGTTTGCTGCCTTTCTTCGGCTGCTCCTGGCTCGAATCTGCCAGCTGCGATCCTGCAGGCACCCAGGGCGATGCCCGTGGGGATCAACACCCTCCCTCGGTGTGGACCTGCTGCAGAGAGGTGCTGGAGGTGCTGGTGGGGAGAAGACCCCACTGCCACCTCTCCAGATCCTGCCCCTGTTGCAGCAGCAGGCACCGAGCCCCTGGGCTTGACCCCGATGTAATTCCCGAGCTGCCGAGCAGCCTTCCATGGTTCAGCATGGACACAGCGACAGAGCCGGAACGCTGCAACCCATCAAAACACGCCCCATGATGAGCAGCATGTGCAACTTCCCCCCAAAAAAAGCCTCCTTTTGCAACCTCCAAAATGCCACAAAATAAATTATTTTGAGAAACAAGGAGTATAAAACAGTTTTCAAAGGCAGCGACAGCACTCGTGCCCAAGCGGAGGAGAGGGTGGGCTTGGTGAAGGTCCGTGTCCCCCCCAGGGAACCCTTCTGGCCCAAGGGAAGGGCTGTGAGTGAAAAGGGTTGGAGGTGAAACGAGAGGAGGAGCCATAGGAGCAAAGGGGAAGCCACGAGCGGAAGGGGATGACCAAAGCGATGCCGAGACAGGGTCCACAGCTCTTCCGGATGTGTTTTATAAAAAGGTGACAGCGGACGTGCCGGTGGGTGGGTGATGCCTTTTTGCACCTACTCCTGTAATGAAAATATCACTACTAATCCAAACATACCCACATTGCACTCACCCGACTATAAGTGAAAGATACAGGGCATTTTGCACATCATTTTTTTCCAAATATAATTTAAAAAAAAGAATAAATCAGATTTCTATCCCCCTGTATCTGTTCTCCCTCTCTCCTTTTGTGCTGGGCTCCTGCTGCTCTCACGGGTGGCGCTCCTGCATGGCAGGGGACTGGCAGCAGACCCCTCCTTTCCTCACGATGCCTGAGAACGGTCCATCCTTTGCCTAGAAATCCCAAGCTGGGGATCACAGCCATGAGAAGCCAAAAGTTTTCCTGAGCCGATCTGAGCCAGTCTGAGGTTTCCTTTGGAGGTGTCGCTGCGATTAGCCTCGCTTTTCTCTAACCACCTCCTGAGGTCATGGAAATGCTAGAAAGGAGCTGCTTGTGCTTGCTGTGGGCACTGGTGGGAAGGAGGGCATAATTTAGTCTTTTAGGAGAATGTTTTTCCTTGCCAAGGGTCTATGGCTTGAAAAGTAATCAAACCCAGTGTAATATATGGGCTGTGAAGGGCAGAGTGCAGCGGAGAAGTGTTTGTGCAGAGGACACTGGGGTGGCAGCCATTTGCTTTTGAAAGGGCTATTGCTTGCCAAAATAACCCCTTCCCTGGCTGCAAACTGTGGCCCTGCCACCACAAATAAGGTTGGTGGGGACGGTGGCAGGTCCCAGACCGAGGGCATTGTGATGGGAGGCAGGAGCAGGCTGGCAGGCAGCCTGGTCTCACCCCATCTCTGCGAGGATGATGCCTGCAGCCCCTGCTGGAACACAGGCCGGATCCAGCACGGAGCCCAGACTTGTGCCCTGCAGAGATTTGGCTGGCTAACAGGAGTCCCAAGGACGCAATCCCCAAAATGCTGCTCATGGGCTTTCCTTGGCCTGGGGGTCGTGGGAGGAAGGTGCTGCGGGTCCCATGCCCACTGCTGCCATCCCAGCCCTGGCACCCAAACCCCAGCACCCGCAGCAGGGCAGCTCCATCCTCGTCTAACCTCAGCACCCAAAGGCTGGCAGATTTTTGCTTTACTCTTCCCCACCGCACAGCAGACCTGCGTGGGCATTTCAAGTCAGGCTTTGGTCCAGGGAAATGGCTGCAGACTCCCCATGACCCCGCACCACCTCCCCCGGCAGCGAGGGATGCTGCTCAGGCTAAGGAAAACCTTTCCATGGTGCTCTTCAAGGGGACAAATCAAACCTCCCCGTGACCATCCCCATTGGCATCGTAATAGGATGCCAGAACCAACCCCACCGATGGCTAAAATCTCTTTGTCAAAGGCTGACCTAGTTTATGGGCAGGATATTTGAGGCGACTTGACTCCTCGCATGCCTCGTACAGTGCCGAGCACACCGCTGGCAACAACGGCGGCACAGAATGATGAAAAGACACAGACTTCAGTGCGAGTTTTCCAAGGGGAACCAATTAAAAATAAAAGAATCAGCAAAACTGTTCAAAGAGTTGTGAAAAATCACTGGGCAATGTCCCTTTAAGCAAAGATCTCACCTTTCTCGTGTGCTAGATCCTCGGGCAGCCTACCCAGCCTGTTTAAGTGGGCATCAGTGAGAAACGGACAATTAAAATTTAACTTGGACCAGGTTGTTAATAAACTAAGAGGCACTGGGGCTGCCACAGCGGGGACACAGCATGGCCAGGGCTGGCTGGTGATGTCCATCCCTGCTGAGCTGCTCCCACAGAGCTTCTTTCCCCGAGATCGCCCCAGGAAGAGGCACCTGGAGAAAAACATCGAGTCTCAGCATCCCCTCCCTGCATTAGGTGAGCAAGGCTGAATGCAAATCCAGGGACGGTGAACCTGGCATTTTCCACCATGGGTTTTGGCTCTGGCTGGGTATGGCTTAGGCTGTCCATCGCGCCCTCCCTCCAGCTCTGCCTGCTCGACGGGAGCAGAAATATTAGTTGGCGCACGTGCTTTCACCAAACATACAGCGGTTCTGTCTCTGCAGCGTTAACCATAGACAGAGCATCCGCCATGGAGGTGTAGTCAAGACCGAGTTAAAGTGGTGCCGTAGTTTTTCCCTGATACAGCATTTTGTGCATCGCACTGACATCCTGCACTGGGAAGAGGTTCCTCTGCGACCCTGCCCCAACCACGCGGTGCCCCCGCCAGCGCAGCTCCTGCTCCAGAGACAAGCTGGGGGTGGAGGCTCAGCCCCATCCATAGCTCGGGAAAGACAGGGTGGGATTTACTCCAGCAGGGACAGCACTGATGAGATCCTCACTCACATCTGCAGTGGGGAACAAGCTCTCGTGAAGGGTGGCTTCACCACCTCCCTACAATTAGCAACTTCTGCCATCGCTGAGTTCACCACTACTAGATGCTTTGGGTTGATTTGTTTTTTTTATCTTTGTGGCAAACCCCTTCTAATCCCCATCTGGCTCAGTCCAGGAAGTTGGGATTTTAGGAATGATTTTTAAATTGCTGCGGAGCTGCCTGTGCCACATCAGAGCTCCTGCAGGTCCGTGCCCAGCCTGCAGCGCTTGCCCGTCCCGTACCATGCCCTGGGCAGCGGCTTGGTTTCCCAGCTGGGGCTCAGGAGAGCCTGGCCTGAAGAAACCAAAGCAAATACCTGCAGAGAAATTGCCATTATAACCTCTCCCAGCAGCAGCAGTCCTTTCCTGAGAAGCCCTGGCTGCCTGCAGCACTCTGCCTTTTGGCTTTACGGAGGCTGTACGCATCCCCTGCCCGCTCTCTGGGGAAATTTCAGCCTCAAAAGCTGCAAGAACCTGTGGCTAAGGAGCTGTGCCAGGCAGTAGCCATAAAAACGGCTGGGGTAGTTAGAGAGGAAAAGTAAGATGTTGACTTTTATGTTCTTATAAGCCGTTTGCCATAGGCAAAGGGCTTAAGAAATTATTTTATGCAGCCACTTTGGTTAAAGCCACTTGGTTAAAAGCCAAGCAGCTCAGCTTTTATAATTATTATTAAATTTTTATTAAATTTTTTATTATTATTAATTTTTAGGCAGAGCTGGAAGAGGGGCACCCAACCTGCGGTGACCGTGGGGGCTGCAGGGCCACACCTGCCTTTAGGGACCACCCTTCACCCAGCAAGGTCCAGGAGGTCCTTGTGGACAAGCACAACCGTGGCTCAGGACCCACCTGCCCTGGCACCCAGAGGGATGATGAGAGCTTTGCTATCATGGCGGGGAGCTCATGGCATCCCCTCCAGCTGGAAAAGTTGGTACCCAGCAGCTTCCACGGCCTGGATTTATGCCTCAACCTCAAGACCCCCCCAGCACCTGATACACAAGCCTGGCTGCGCCGGCGTGCAGGACCATGCCATGGAGATGCAGCTGCTCATGAGAGAGACTCAAGAAAAACATAAAAGCCTCCAAACCTCCCCCTTACTCCACCACAAACATCCCCTGCAGCCGGGAGGAGCTGCCAAGCCTCAGGGGGGGTTGCAGCCTGTTGCTTAGACATGAACACCAAGAGTCAAAGGCTTTTGTTATAAATCTCAGTTTTCAATTCCTGACAGTTCCTGCTCTTGGTTTCTGCCTTGGGAGGGGGATTTGATTTGAAATTTGGAGCAAAAACAGCGCAACAGCTCTCAAGAAGGCAACTGATGAAGGAGAGGTCATTTTAGCAACACTAAAATGCTTCCAGCCATTTAAAACGAAATACTTCTTGCATGTTTGCAGCTTGGAAGAGCAACAGGAGGCTGCACAGCCACCTCTGTGCAGTACGTGCGGTATAGACCGTACCCCCCCACCCTCATCTTCTGTGTAAAATCAGATCTGACAAATCTAAAGCAAGAGAAAATCAAGACATGACTATGAAGGACAATATCGGGCCAAGCCTGTTAAATTATCTCCCACCTTTCTGTCATGTCTCATTTGCTACTGAGCTGTCAGCTCCCACCCCTCATCAGCCAGCTTCCATCACCCTCCCAGTAAATTTTCAGTCTCCTGGTTTCTCTCCAGCCAAACCAGGAGGATTCTCCTTAAACTCCTGGAGAGTCGCCCCATCTCTCCTCTTTAAATGCCTTCGATTTTCCTTGGTCAGGACACCTCCAAAGTCCCAGTTGCTTCCAGCACCCTCCCAATCCGCATGATGCTGCGCCTGAGAGCCAGGGAGATGCTGTGCCACTCCCGGGATGGGGAAGAGACAACCTCCAGTTTCTCCTACATTTAAATGCCCCCCTGCTCCATACTGGTGCTGCTCCACAAATGCTAATTGTGCCAGCCGCTCTGGATTCATCCCTGCCACCCCCTCCCAGGCTGAGGACACCAGCGCTGCCACCTCACACCTCCCCGGACATTAATCAAAGGGCAGAGGAAGCTTTTGATTTATTGTGTGTCCCAGCCTCCAGCAGTGAACACCAGCACACGCCGGGGAGCTACAAGAGAGCCTGGACAGCCAGCGCCAGGGAGGGCAGCGAGGGGACACACGCCGTGCCAGGCACCTCTTCCTCACCTTCCTCCTCTGCCCATGCTCAGCACCCCAGGGCTCGGTCTGGACCCCGCGCTGGCTCCCTCGCTCCCCTGTCCTGACAACAGCAGATGTGGGTGGCAGCTATGCAGGAGCAAGGACGTGGCGGGCAAAGAAATGACACAAGCAAAAACATCCCAAACTGCCCTCGTGTCACACGGGAGAGGGGACGGCTCTTCCACCGATACGCACAGACGCTGCTGTGCTGCCCAGCAGGGAAAATGAAATAAAAGCCTTGCACGGCTCAGGTTTAATTTGACCTGAGCAGGAGCACAAGCAGCAACATCTGCACGTCCCCCGTGGTCTCCCGCCCCTCTTCCCGCAGCTCCAGCCGGTCTCATTGGAGCTGCAAGGTCTGTGCCACACCGAATTTCCCATGTGCAGGGACAGGCAATTCACAGCAAAGCAAAACTCCCCGGGTGTTTTTACACCCTGCGGCTATCAAATCAACAAGAGCCGGAGCTTGTTCAAAATGTAAATGTGCTAGAAAACAAGTTTCAGATGGGTTTCAGAGGCAAAGCCTCTGCATACGATAGTGATCGCGTTTCTTAATGTTAATTTCTTATCTCACCTCTCCAAAGTCCTTTGCAAGGGTTTTATCCTGTTAGAGGAAATCCATCCCCCTGATTTTCCCAGGCTTATAGAAAAGCAAAGAAAAGTATTGATCCTAATGAGATAACACTGACAAGAAAATGGCAAGAGCCGGTCCTGTTTAAAACTTACTCTGTTTTTGACTGGTGAGAAAAATAGATGATTATCAATTATCCATGCAAATGGAAGATGCCCAACCAAGGTATCTGTTCTGCTTTTCATGGTAGCCTCCAAATTCCAGCTACCTCTGCGTTTCTTTGTTTTCCTCTGTGTGTTTTGTTCTTTAAAAAAAAAATAAAACACAACAAAAAACAACCAACAACCCAAACCAGAAAAAAGGTCTCTTACACAGACCAAATCCCAGAACCACCGGCGGTTTCACATTAAAAGAACATTTGGTGGCATTTTAATCTCTGAAGGTAATGTAGATATTTGTCATTTCTGATCTCCCCTTTCTGCAACTGTCCACAGATGACGAGATCCGTGAAATTGCTACTGCCAGGGAGTGAAATGAGAATTAACCTCGTGCCCATCAGCTGCCTCGGCACCACCCTTTCCACGCCAGCCTTGACCATGGCCATGGGGAGAGGCGGCTCTTTCTGCCATTCTCCTCCCGCGCTGGTTGACACGCCGCGGCCCCATGTTAGGAGATAATAAACTCCCCCGTGTTAACAGATTGCTTTAAATCCAACACTTTCTTTCCCTTTCTCATTTGCTTTGCCTTTCATACTGCTTTCTCATGTATAAAAGGGGAACCGGGGGAGAAAAAAAAAAAAAAGAAAGAAAAGACACATGAACACCTGAAAATCTTTTTCATATACCTGCTGCTGCTACCGCTCAGTGCTGAATCTGAATAGAAACGGATGGGAGGGAGATGGGGAAGGATGAATAACATTTCATGCCCTGTAGTCAAACATAATTTCAGGCAGGAGACGAGCAGGGACTGGCGAGATGGCTCATCCCGGCAGATAGCTAATGTGCACTTCAGAGCCCGCTCTTTGAAGACTGGGGTCTAATTTCCAGCTGCAATTATTGCACTGGAAATAATTTCTCAGAAAATGGGGTCACTTTCTGGGGGTGGGGTAGGGTTATATAATGAAGGGGGGGGGTCAGAGTCCCAGCGGAGGAAGGTCCTTGGCGCTTGGGAGCTGGTAGATGTGGCTGCACGGGCATCCCTGGGCTGCAATGCTCTGCCGCTGCTCTCCTGAAGAAGGTCAGGTTCCAAGTGACTTAGGAGCTGGGACATGGCACTGCTGAGCGCGCTGGCTCTTCATGCTCTCGCCTGGAGCATCTGCCTCTGCTCAGGTGGCAATGACTATTCAGGATTGTCCTTGGTGGCCTACAACCAAGACTTTCACATAGGTCTCTATTTCAATCTCAAAACCTGTGGCCTGATTTTCCAAAGCACCAAAAAGTCCATGTTTCTCCTTCCATCGGTGGCACTGGCCAGGAGCTCAGTGCTTTGCATGACAACTACACGGGCAGTTTTTGATTTTGAACCACACTGCAAGGACAGAAGCGTTGCTTTTACACAAAGATCTGCTCTCTTCATGTTTCAACAACACAATGCTCCTACTTGGAGGCTTTGCCTTTGCTCTTCCTGATTTAGAGCTCTGGTCCCATAAAGCAATGGTCATTATGGGGCAAATTTGCCAAAAAAGCACAGCACAGCGTGTGCTTTTGACAGTCAAGTCGCTTCTTGTGGCATCTAACAGAGCCAATGCTCTTCTGGGCAGGGGCAGATACGGGAACGCCCTGCCTTTCTGCCTTCTCCATAAGAAGCCTGCAAAAAAGAGAATAATACAAAACGGTCTAACGATGAATGACATATGGTGTCCCTTAGCAGGGCTGGGGACCACACTGGGTTCCCGCCTCAAATTTAAGCCCAAATAAGTGTCTCCAGATGGGATTTGCTGCAATTCTGCGCTGACCCAAACTGACCACACTCTACAGCTCAGACTTGCAAAGGTTTTAGAGCACCTAAACATGCAAACAGGCACCTGGCAAAGATTTTCAAAAGCAGCTAAGAAGATTAGATGTCCAAGTCCCATTGGGCTCTAAGAATTAGGCATGTAACCTGCTTAGGCGCTTTCGGAAATTCCTTCAGGGATTTAATTGTTTGGGTTGAAACTTTCTGCAGCAAGTGTGGGCCTTGCTGAACTGTCCCACCACCATCTTTGGTTGGTATCCCACCCACCCCTGCAGCCCAGCCATTTTTTGAGGGGAAATGAGGAGAAATATGTCTGTAGGAAATTTTTGGACAATTTTTCATGCTTTGGAGGAGGATCTTGAAATTCAGAGAGCAGTGGCCAAGGCCTTAGATCAGACACGTGCTTTTCATTGTCCCAGTGAGAAGCTGCATAAAGCCAGGGCAGGAAGCAGGGCTGCCTTCCCTGCGCTCCAGCGACTGCCTCGATGGAGAATTGGGGTTAGAGGAATGAGCCGGAGAGGGGAGGACTGAGACTGGCAGGGTCGGGGGGGAAAGGGAGGGAGGTCAGGGAAGGGAGGAACTGGGCTGAGATGCCCAAGGTGCAGCGACTGGGATGGGACGGGAGATGTAGTGAATGGGATGGGTCAGGAGATGCAGTGAATGGGACAACCTGGGGAGGTGACAAGTTTACACCAGGCTGATGGGTTTGAGGTGGAAAGGGTCAAGAGAGCAGGGAAGCGGCACCGTAGCTTATGCCTACTAAATCCTATAAGCCCTCCTCGACCTGGAAGGGAGCCCAGGGTTTCCGACGGGGGCCAGTACTCAGCCGCCAGCAAAGCTGTGCAGCAAAGTCCCCGGGCAGCCCCCAGTGCGGCTCCTCACCAGTCTGCACCACCCCAAGGGCCACCGCTTCATCCCAGCTTCTCACCACTATCACCCATGGGAACCTTGAGAATGTCATACATGACAGTCCAGGCAATTTTAAATTATAAAGCACTGCAAAAAAAAAAAAAAAAAAAAAAAAACGCCTGTCCTTACATGTAAGCAACCTGCAAAACAAATTACTCTCCTTTCCACCTCGTGTTTCCAGCAGCTGCCAGGAGGCAGGCTGTGTGTGCCAGGAGCTGGGGCACCAGTTCAGGTCTGGGTTTGGGTCCCTGCTAATTTGCAGACTCTCTCTGTGCTTTGGACAAGTTGCTCAGCCCCCCTCTGCCTGTCAGAAGGATAAATACCTCTTCCCACCTGAGAGATGTGCTGCAAATTAGATCCGCTCATAGGTGTGTGGAGAGTACAGCAAGTACATAAAAAGAACAATGCTTTATCAAAATCAGATAAGGTTGCAGCCAGCACAGGAGAGGGCAGTGGCAGCTCCCAGGGGTATGGGCTGGTCCATGGGTTGTAGCTGGTGGCTGCTGTGCACGAGCAAACCAAAGCGCCTGAGCTTTGACTGGCATGAATCTGCAGCAGGGACCATTCTGGGATGCGTTGCCCCAACCTAACAATGGCTAAGATGTGTTGAGTTTTATAGTTGCCACTTTGGAGCAGTGTGGGCAGTTAGGAATTGGGCTCAACTTGGGCTGACACCTTGGCTTCACCTCCCTTTTCCAGCCTGCTTCAGAAGACTGCAGGTAGCAAATGCAGATGGGCTCAGCGGAGCCTGCAAGACGGGTAGGTGATGGTGTGCCTCCATGGAGTGAATGATGGGCGGGTGATGGTGTGCCTCCATGGAGTGAATGATGGGTGGGTGATGGTGATGGTGTGCCTCCATGGAGTGAATGATGGGTGGGTGATGGTGTGCTTCCATGGAGTGAATGATGGGCAGGTGATGGTGTGCCTCCATGGAGCGAATGATGGGCAGGTGATGGTGTGCCTCCATGGAGTGAATGATGGGCGGGTGATGGTGTGCTTCCATGGAGTGAATGATGGGTGGGTGATGGTGATGGTGTGCCTCCATGGAGCGAATGATGGGCAGGTGATGGTGTGCCTCCATGGAGTGAATGATGGGTGGGTGATGGTGATGGTGTGCCTCCATGGAGTGAATGATGGGCAGGTGATGGTGTGCCTCCATGGAGTGAATGATGGGCGGGTGATGGTGTGCTTCCATGGAGTGAATGATGGGTGGGTGATGGTGTGCTTCCGTGGAGTGAATGATGGGTGGGTGATGGTGATGGTGTGCCTCCATGGAGCGAATGATGGGCAGGTGATGGTGTGCTTCCATGGAGTGAATGATGGGTGGGTGATGGTGATGGTGTGCCTCCATGGAGTGAATGATGGGCCAGTGATGGTGTGCCTCCATGGAGTGAATGATGGGCGGGTGATGGTGTGCTTCCATGGAGTGAATGATGGGTGGGTGATGGTGTGCTTCCATGGAGTGAATGATGGGTGGGTGATGGTGATGGTATGCCTCCATGGAGCGAATGATGGGCAGGTGACGGTGTGCTTCCATGGAGTGAATGATGGGTGGGTGATGGTGTGCCGCCATTGAGACAACATCTTTGCAAGCACTGCAGTGTTCCTGGGGTAGGGGAGCACATATGGGAGCACCCCTTCACCTCTCTGTTTGCCCATGGGGGGCCCTGGGGAGAGGGAACCCCACACTTCTGCCTTTTTTATTTCCCCTCTTCTCTTCGGCATGTGGATAGGGTTCGCCCTTAGCTCTCCTTGCCCTCCAGCCCAGTCCAAATGAAACCCAGCGCTTTCCTCTTGCCTTTCTGCTGAGCCTCCCTTCACTGTCATACCTGCAGTGAATTTATCCTTCTCCACTCTGAGAGCTGCCTGCAGTTCATTAAATATCTTAAAGGTGTTAATGACTTTAAAAAAAAGACCCAAACTGTCTGATGTTTTTCCAGCTCATTTCCTGCCGCTATCTCCCCAAATCTGGTGGGCAGTAATGACACGTCTGAGGCAGAAAATGGGATTATGATGAACAGAGTGAACGCTGCTGATATGTGGACAACATTAAACATTTGCAGCCTCTTTTCTTTACCTTTCCCTCCTGCAGGTACCTGTATAAGCACATCCTCCTTGTACTGAGCCTCCCAAAGTAAAGCCAGAGGAGAGACGAGGCAAAGCTTTATGCAAGCAGGAATTTTGCCAGGGAATCGCTATTTATCTGTCCAGAAGCAACATGTTGGGTAAAGCCACATTTTTTTTCCCCTCTGTAAAAGGCTATCAGGATACTCACGGCCTGTCCTCCCATAGACAGACACCGTAAACGCACATAAGAGAGAGGAACCACCCAGAGCTGCATCTTCCAGAGCCACGGGGTTTTGTATTTTTATAGGCAAAAGCAGGGAGTGGTGAAAGAAAAGGAAAAGTCCTGGCTCTGTTTGGGCAGGGAGAAACCAAGAGGTTGGGCGACTCACTCAACGTTACCCAGCGGAAAGGGAGATTCAACCTGAATCTTCCAATTTGTTGGAGTTAAATCTCAAACTGTGCAACTTTTGCTCCAAAGACACTTCAGAAAGAAAATCAATACTTGTCAGAGGGGAAAAATAAGCACACACACCGCCCCCCCTCATTTAGTAAGCCTGTATTTTTGTGTGTTTTGCAAACCCTGGAAGTAAGTATCCTCCTGCCAACTGCAACCGGCACAGAGGGAAGAGAAGGACTGTGCTTTCCCCTATGAAACATGCGTCTGGAGGGAGGGGGGCAGAAAACAGGTGGCAGTTTAGATGAAAAAATATATTGACTATGCTAAGGATGTGATTATCAAGGTTTCTTCCCTCCACCGAATCAAACCCAATTTGAACAACGAGCATTTCTCAACAATTTCCCAGGCCAAATTTCATGTTTTGGAAACAGGACCCTGCAACTGCTTCTCACATAACAAGAAAAAAGGGTTTCTTATACTGCCTTCAGTAAGGGCAGGATGTTGCAGCCGGCCGAACAGATTCTGCCCAAATATTCCAACTATTCAGCTTTGTACAGTCACCCAAACCTGGAAAACTTCAGCTTGCCCGAGAGATGAAGGTGTGGAAAAGTTATGTGGAAATTCAAACATGGGGAGCCCCATCCCCCATCCAGCCAGTCCCAGCTTTCTGCAGCCTCGTGGACTTTTTCCAGCTCATGATGTCGACTTTCAGCTCTTTAGAGAGACAACTATAAAAAACCCACTATAAATCTGGTCAGCACTGAGCACGCTTCAATCGTGACCTGTAAGCATCAGCACAACAAATAGCAACAAATGGAGAAACTGGGTAATAAATAGAGGTAGGGAGTCCCCACAGAGCTCAGGGCTGCCTGCGCTGCTCGGCAGCACCAGCGGGACCACGGGGACCTGGCAGCTCCCCAGCTCCTGCCACCCACCTCTTCTCCAGGGCAAGAAAAAGGTCTTGGAAAACTGGTACTTCACCACCACCACGGCCCCACGCTGCCTGTCCAGATTGTTTTCCCTGCCCACCCCATATCCTTGAGTTTTGCCAGAGCTGAGAGGAACACCAAGGCAATGGGGCTCAGCTCCGGGCCAGCCTGGGACCCACTGCCAGCCCTGGGCAGGAGCGGGGTCTCCTCACTGCCTGCCAGGAGCAGCAGCAGCTTCACCCAGCTTTTAGTGGTGAGAATTATTGGGAAGTTCCCAAAAAATCTGGTCCACAGGGATCACAGGCAAAGACCTAAAACTGATGAAAACACTGGCATGATCATAGAATGGTTCGGGTTGGAAGGGATCTTGAAGCCCATCCAGTGCCACCCCCTGCCCTGGGCAGGGACATCTCCCACCAGACCAGGTTGCTCCAAGCCCCGTCCAGCCTGGCCTTGAACACCTCCAGGGATGGGGCAGCCACAGCTTCTCTGGGCAACCTGGGCCAGGGGCTCACCACCCTCACAGCAAAGAATTTCTTCCTAAAATCTAACCTAAATCTACCCTCTTTCAGTTTAAATGCCTAACAAGGAGAAACCACCAAATTTCCCATTGCTCCAATGGCCAAGGTCCTTTTAAATGCATTAACCACATGCTTGCACTGGGAAGGATGCGCTATGCAACGTGCCCTGAAAACCATACCCGTCCTTCCATGAAAAGGGCCGGTGAGGGAAATAAAGGCTCGGAGAGCTCAGCTGAATCAGCCAAGGGTATGAGCACAAGAGATCGCTGCTGCTCCCCGAGCTAGTTGGTGCTGGCCCGTGAGATCCCCCCCATTCTACGGTGAGGACCAGGCAGCTCACAGCCCGAAACACATTAGCTCAGCCGAGCCATTCCTGGGAGAAAAATTAAGCAAATACTCCCGAGGTTTGCCACATCAGGCAAATGACTCGCTGAAGTTAAACAAAAATAAGAGATGCTTCTCCCTGCTTTCTCCATCTTCCCCTCTCCCCCTCCCCACAAACCCTACGAAGATTGCGGTTTTAAAAAGCACTCTCTCTTAAATGTGGGAGGAAGACTGCCTGAGCTTTCATGCGTTCCCCGCTATATTGTATTGTTGCTGCTTTTAACATGTTTCGCTCAGTTAAATAGTAACTGATGACAGCTACGCACTTAAATCCTTTGGTGTTTTTATCATGGATTTTATATATATATATATATATATATATATATATCTTATAAAGAACAGCACACTGCAAGGCCTCTTACCATATCAAAAACAACAAAAAAGCACCCTATTTTTGCGTAAGGTATCAAAGCAATAACGTGTGCCAGTGCAGCAGAGCCAGCCTATCAGAGGTTTATCGGGTTTTATTGGCCTTGGGCAACTCTGCACACGACGGTCTTTAGAGTGACATGGAATTTATTAAACTTTTCCACAGCCTGACAGTCTTCTCCCAGCTCGTCCCCACCCCCAAGCTCTTTTCTTTTGAAAAATGATTTCTGCCAATCTTGTGCTTTTAACATTTTTTCCCTCTCTTTTTTTTTTTTCCTTCCTCTTTCTTTCTTTTTTTTTTTTTTTTTGTTTTTTTTTTTTTCCCCTTTTAATCGCTGGTCGCTGGAGTGCGACTCCTCAAGCATCTGTTTAAAGAACCCCATTAAGGTCCCACTGCCACACCACCACCATCAAAACCACCGAGAGAGAAGCAGAAAAGCAGCCCCCAGCCCATTACTGCCTGGTTCAGCCTTATTGCACTGCATTACTCGATACGACAAGCTCTGCATACATATAACACACACCAAGGGCTTTTTTTTTTTTTTCCCCCTCCTTTTCCTGGATAGCCTAATTTAGGCTTTGCATGGTGCCCTGTAATAAATTTCATCTTTCAGACAATAGCCCGTCGCCTTCAGCTGCCTGCCCCTTCCATAATCCAGCGCTGTTAAAAGCAGCAGCTCCGCTTGCCGCTTCCCATCAAGGCAGTGGCTCGTTAGGGCGATGCCAGCCCATGCTGATGGGGTTAAGGTGCTGTCAGGGTTTCCATCAGGCTGCCGTGCCCTCCCTCTTTTCCCTGTCTCCCCAAATTCCTGTCTTTTTAGCTCTTTTACGGCTTGGCTGCAAGCGTCTCCATCAGCCAAAGGCTCGGGCCGTGAGCGGCGTGTGTGCGCAGGGGTGTTACTGTGTGCACACACCAGTTTAGATGTATGGATTTATTTGCAAGCTTATTTGCACCCGTCTCAGGGCAGCAGGAAGGGAGCACATCCGAAATTTGGTTGCAGTTTGAAAACAGCCACAGACATTATGCAGGCTCCGCTCAGGCGGTGGGTTCGTGCTTCTCCTGTGCCCCGGAGCGAGGGCTTCTGCTTCTGACCGGGGGCAGCAGCCTCATTTACCCCCACAGCCACACACCACGAACTGCTTGGCACCAGTTCTTTGGACATCAGAGTGGAACATTATTTTTTGTCATGTTTTCCTGGGTGTGAACTTCCCCCCGCAGGGCACCGGTAGCTCAGGGACGTGGTGGCTGCCACCGGGTCTTGCTGGACCTGCTGATGACCAACTCTTGGTCCTGGTACATCATGCAGCAGCTTTGGGACATCTGCCCAGAGCACACAAACACCACCGCAGGGTCACTGGCAGGAAGGACTCCTATTGAAAATGCTGCGTCCCTCCTCTTACATCCTACGCTCAATCTCCGGCATTATCATCATCTCTCAGTGTTATTTATTACCCTGTATGGCCAACAATATGATAACTGCTGCACAGAAAGGGCTAGGTCCTGCCCTAATCAGATGGCAATCTAATTTCTAAATATTATCATTAAAGATAAGTACGTTCCCTAAGCAGAGTGCACTGCACTCACTGTCCTTCCCCCTTACACCTCCGACTGCTGGGCAGGGACCACGGAGGGCTGCGTTTTAATGCTGAAATCTCCCCTAAGAGAGATCTGGGGGGATCTCCCGTCTCTCTTCAGGGAGCTGCCACGCAGCAGGTACAGTCCCGAGCCCCCCAGCACCACCCCTGCAGCAAGTCCATGTCTTGGGTGGAGGGAGAGCAGGGCACAAAGGGATATCTTTAGCTCCTAGTTATATTCCTCTGAAAGACACTGAAAACATAGTTTGCTCATCCGTGAGGCAAGAGGGGCAGCAGGAGCCATAACCTGAGCTCAGTGAGCTGACGATACCCTGTCGCCGATTTTCCTTAGCCAGCGTGGGGAGAGGACTGGCCCCTGGATGGGGCTTGTTACGGACCCCCAGCCCCACGAAGCCTGGCGGTTCGGGTGCGGGAGACTGACGCTACCTTGGGGAAACAGCAGGAATTATATCAGCATCCTTTTCCACGTGCCAACGCTGCTGGTTTTCAAGGGAGGGTTCTGCCTCCCCCTACTCCAGACGTACAGAAGTATCTACATCTGTGCTCGTCAGCACAACTGCCGTTAGGAAAATGAGCACTTTTAAAGCACAATCCATCTGACCTATTTTCTGACACGCACCTCAGGATGAGATGAATCGTGCACTAGCGCTGCCTATCAGCTACGCGGGGAATCTGGATGAATAGCTCAGCTGAAGCTGTCTAAATTTGGATAGAGGAGCCCAGCTCTGGGTGCCGTAACCTGGGAGTCTATGTCAGCTTCTACACAGAAGCAACTGCCAAAATTTTATTTACTTCCTTTATGCTCCCCTACTAAAATCCAGCTTTCTCGCCTTGCAGCGCTTCGCTCACCTGCTTCTCACATGAGATGATGAAGGGGACGCTTACAGACAAAGCACCCCTTAAGGGTGGCTGGCTGAGATGACAAGGAGAGAGCGGAGAGGGGGAGTAGATGATGGTGTGCAAGACGGGAGCCCCAGTGGTCATCAGCCCATACGGTGTCACCCCTGTGTGCTCATAACGCCAGCTGGGACGTCACAGTGGGCGTCGCAAATCCAGAACGCGAATCCAAAGAGCAACGCAACCCTTTAGCTGAACCAAGGCAGTTATTCCCAAATAAATGCTCCGGCTGTGAAGACCACATCCCCTTTGACTCAAAAAGGCAAATGCGTAAGTGACAGTAAGTGACAGAATCTGCACAAAGCCATAAAGCAGAAGATACTCCTGAGAGCTCGTCTCCCCGCAGAAGAAAACATACGGCGCTCGACTGGATAGCTAAGCAAAAAAAGAAATAAATAAAGCAGCGTCCTTAGGATATAAATAAGTCAAAGGAGCCAGCACATAGCTGTCTAGCAGCAGCCCCAAATGAAGATCTCACATTTTTCACCAAGCTGCAAAACAAAATTGATAAGGAAGAAAATGACCCCCCGTATTCGTGCCATTTCCAGGGATTCAGGAGTTTGATGGTCGCAAGTGGAGAAAGAACCCTTGCTGGTAGGAAAACGAGTACTGCTCCCTGGCAGGCCATAATGACACGTCTGCTGTGACCATGTCACGCAGATGTTTTACTGCCCAGGCCGGTCCCTGGCTATACAGGAGCGGGATTTTTCTCTCAGCGTTACAACTTTTCCATGATTAAAATAGGCACTAATTAGAAGACTGCCCCTTTAGTACAGCAGGTTATTGTCTGAAATGCCGTTATGGAAGAGAAAGGAGCTGAGGCTGCTGCTGGGTGCGATCTCTGGGTGCTTTGGGTGCCCCAAGATCCCCCAGGGCAGGGCTGTGAGGACAAGCACAGCCTCCCACGGCCCTGAAATACCTCCAGCGGCCCCACGTATCACATCTGCTCCTGTGCCTCGGCTCCTCGTGCCATCTGAGTGAACACAGCCCAGCACACAAGGCGGCTGTGTGATCTCCAGACCAACGTCTGCTGGATGATGTGCTCTCCTCAACAAGCAACGGGTCCACCTTTCTGTCCCTTGTTGGGCATGGACAGCCACATCACTGAAGTACAGGGATAACCCCTGCAAGCCTGGGCAGGCATCACCTGGGGAGGGTGGAGAGCCTGCGAGTAAGGAGAGACTTCACCTGGAGAGAGACTGCCCATGGTCTCTTCCTCTGCTGAGGGATTTCAAATGGAGTTTGTGGATGTCATGTGCAGAAGCAGCAGAAGGAGCTGGTTCTGCACAGAATCGTGATTACATGCACATAGAAACATGCATTACACAGAGAATCATGATTCTATGATTCTATGCAGAACAAGCTCCTTCTGGCAGTTGCACTGTGGGGCCCTTTGCCCGAAGATGCTGCAGATGCTGAGACGTGACACAGGAATAGGGGGAGAGGAGATGTTTAATGAAACCTGAACACACGAAGAGAAGCTGGGTGGATCAAGGAGAGGGGACGTAACAGCTACAGAGCGATCACCTGGCACAGATCCAGCGGGGCTGGACTTGACTCTTCAATGGATCCTAAGGAAATGAAGGATGCCCACAAGTTCCTCAAGATAGTCTCAGCCCAAACTGCTGACAAGATCTCCTGCCCTGGGTTTCCCCACCTCCTGCCTGCAGCCATGCCACGTGGACGTGGGAGGTCCTTCCTCCCATCGACCCCTCTGCAACATCCCCTTCCAGCCCCCTACGAGGAGCCGGAGTATCAGAGCCTCAACCACCTTGATATTTAACAGATCTCTCTCCGCTACGCCTTTCCTTTACTAAATAAAGAAATAAACCGGCATCTCTTTGCCCTGGAGAAGCTTTCAATAAGATGGATAAATATATATAATTAGCCAATGAGAGAGCAAACTCCAGTGAATACAATACAGCCTGTGAGACAACCCTCCATTAAAAGCCTCCTTGTTTAAACTTCAATATTTTAGCAATAGTGACAAAGAAACATAAAGAAAAGCATTTATTTTTCACTTTTTATTTAATCCCATCAAATGGGTTCATCAGATAGTTCCCTGACAATTTCTCATGCCTTGGATATCCCATCGCCTCTCCAAAAATTCATGTTTTCCCAGTTTTCCTTTCTAAGGAAGAGCCAAAAAACCCCTCTATTAGGGGTTTCCCACTTGTGTGATCTGCACTGTCTCTCCTTGATGCTCTTGTTTTACCGGGCTGCCCCAGAGGATGCATAGCTGAGGACAATGCACACTTGAGAGCCAATGGGGCTGTGTCCCTAAGGCACAGCATCCTACCAAGAACAGTGACATGAGCACGACGGAGCACAACGTTGGCAGAAGGGACCTCGCCGACTACCCGCACAGGCTGACAAAGTCCATACATAAATTTATGTGCCTCCTTTTGCTGATCTCCCATGTTAAGCAGAGAGGGGGGGGAAAAAAATATCTCTACTCAAGTAATTATCCAGGTGCTGTATTTTGTGTGCCTGTACCCACACCAGCACGGGAGCGGGTCCGAGACGGGGAGCTGGGGCCATGCTGTTCAACACACCCTTTTCAAGGCTGTATTTTCCGACCTAGAAAATGGGAATAGCCCACTGCAAAAGAGAAATCAAGGGGTGAGAGTCAGAGAGAGGTTTGGCTTTTTGCATTGTTTCCTTCGGAGACGAGATTTGGACTGACAGCAAACATCAGTGTGCCGCGTTCCCGGGGGAACAAGACGCTGAGCTTATTCCTCCCGCCCTGGTAAAGCCGAGCTGCTGCCGCAACCTCCAGCCTCCGTGTGCTGCAGAGGCCCCAGCCAAGGTGGTGGTATTACCAGCAGCAGCCCAGTTTTCAGGACTGTCGTACCGAGCTGATCCAGAACATCTCCCTAGGGAAGAGCCATTCATTCATTTCCACCGGCTGCTAATTCAAAAACGTGAATTTCCGTTCGATTCTGCATGCCAGAACTTAGCCTTCAACATTTAGACCAGTGTGAAATTTAAATGAAGATGATAGCAATGTTCTCAGAGCACGGCAAGGGGATCAGCTGATGGAAATGATGCTGCAAAGCCCTAGGTAAAAGAAGCGGATAGGTGACGTATTCACTCGGTCTAACTAAAATGTGCTGATGTCTGTGGCCCATGCCTTGGGATGCGTGCGATCCAAACCAGATATAAAGAACCTGATCCCTTCTAGAGCAAGATATAAAGAACCTGATCCCTTCTAGATCCCTGGATGATGAAAACCAGGGCTCCAAGGCCTCTAGATTCAAAAAAGTATGTGTTTTGGGGGGTCTAACATGACAGTACTACAACTTTTGTGGAGAAAATGACACAGGCGGGGCTCTCATTTGTGAAATCCCAATGTACCCAGCCCACATCAACCCTTTCTTGCCCAGTTCTGGACCTGCTGTACATAAAAAGAGGCAATTTCTGACATTTTAAGATCTCCATACAACCTCAAAGTGGATTATAATGACCTTAATGAAACAGACGGATGAGGCCAAATACTGAGATTGGCGCCTCTCCTCTTTCATCTTAGTCTTTATTGAGTAAAAAGTGAACCAAACATGGCATAAAAACTAAGCCCATATTAGCTGACTTTCTGGTTTAATTTAGTTTACATTCTGAAGGATTTTCATACAGTTGCACTGAAAATACTGCTATTTCCACAATGGTTTATCATTGTTATACTATTGCCACAATTACCTGTCATTACAATCAAATTTATATCAGGACAAGAAAATGGTTCTTCAGAAATTAAACAGCACTCCCTGGTGGGATAATTCCTTCTCCTGAACTTCCCAATAATGAAAACTGTAAGTAAATTTGCTATAATTCAGACCACTGAAGACCCTCTACTGTTAAACCAAACTCTTAACGCTTTTACTAGAACAATGACTTGATGTTCAGCAGAAAATTCCCAAAGGTACCTAAAGCTGTAAGTGGGTTCCTCCACAAGATCCCAATGTCCCTAGGTAAGTTAGGCTCCAAATTCTTCCAAACCTGAGACAATGAATGGCCTTTTGAAACTTCAGGCAAATAAATACCTTTGAAAATTTGACCGTGCTTGTCATCAGGGCTGGAGCCCCTCTGCTGTAAGGACAGGCTGAGAGAGTTGGGGGGGGTTCAGCCCAGACAAGAGAAGGCTCCGGGGAGACCTTAGAGTCCCTTCCAGTCCCTGAAGTTGCTAAATCAGGGCAGACAGATGCATATTAAGGAATCAAAAGGGGGCATTACCCCCAGCTGGAATGAGTCTACAAAGAGTGTTTTTAGTGCAGACACCTCCTGGTAAAGAATCCTGTATGGGAATCCTCTCAGGACTCTATCTTTTTTTATTTTTTTTGCGTGGACCAAAGGATCTCTACTGCGCTACTCTACCTTGAAAACCTGAGCCCCAGAGGTTTAGCAAGTTTTCACTACCTTTACATGTTGTTTTATGAAATGTCATTTATCAGACACCTGAGTATGCAGCTCTGGGAACACAACTGCCACGGTGAGATATCTCGCTGGTCGGCCAGATCCTTGCCTCATCCCTTCCACGGCTACACACAGCCCTGGAGGAGCTTCTCAGAGGGCATCAGGTTGCGTACAAAATGCAGAGACAGGCAGCCTTCCCATGGGATCACACTGCTGCCACCCAAATGCTTCTGTGTTTGTTTGAGCTGGGGATGAAGAATGGGTGAACTTACCTCCAGCAAGACAGAGGAAAGTATTTGTAGTTCTGAGCATCAGAGCTTTTCAAAGAACTGAAGGTCCCACCCCGTTCAGGGCACTGGACTGCTCTAGGGTCTTTGCCGAAACTTGTTCTCAAGGAGCGTCGCCCTTTGGCAGCTTCTCCTGTTGGCCCCAGGTTTGGACGTTCTCCCCCTTCGTTCACACCCTGACATCGCTGCAGTTACTTTGCCACGTCTCCTTTGCTGTACAGCACCCTGATATAGGTGCGCACACAAGCTTTAGAGCTCCGGAGAGCACGGTCCTGCATCTCCACGTACCTCCATCAATCCCATCCTCTCTACATCTCTGCTTCCCACACTGCCATTGCATACGAGATTAACCCAGTTGTGGCCCCTATTGAGCCAGGCCTCCCAGGAAGAAAACTCAAAGACTACCCAGGCCACCACGTTTGATAATTTTTCTCCTCTGGAACAGAACTCCTCGCACTGAAAACAGAGCTCCTCGCACTGAAAACAGAGCTCATCTGCGTGGGAAATAACTCGGGGGAGGCCAAACCTAGAGCAAACCAGAAACTGAGACTCGCTGCAAAACCCACCACTTCTTCGGCTGCTTGGCACTCATCCCCGACTCGGCTCTCTCTGACACAAACACATAGCAACCAGCGTGTTTGAAACGTTGGGTTTTTTTAAAAAAACTAACCCCTACCAAAACAAGACACGCCGCTGCACACACTTTTGCCACTGGGGAGATGATGAAAGGAGAAAAAAATCCCCATGTGTCACATGGGGCCACCTTGCTCAGGGAGTTGAAGGACAGGGCTTTGATGGCCTGTGAGGAATGATTCTGCAGATCCCGCATTGAGCCAACACATCAGGAGTTTGTACCGTGTGGATATAGCATACATAACGTATCTTTGTGCCCTCGCTCAGCCACCCTAGTTCCACGAGCTGGATCTAACCCCGCAGAGGGACAGGGTACCGGGGAGGGTTACGCTCGCTCAGCATCCTGCTGACTCCTTTGGGCTCCGCCTGCACGCCTGGGCAGGAGCCCAGCCTTATCTGATGGTGCAGATTTAGACCAAACATCATAATCCCCAGCACAGAAAAGAACCATCACAGGCAAGCGTTTTGATTCAGCCCCATTTACGCCCGGCCTTTGAACATCCGCAGCACTGGGGTGGGGTGGGAGCGTGGGCGTGCGGCTGAGTCACACCAGCGCATCCCCAGGGCAGCCCCGAAAGGAACCTGGGCAGAGCTGTCAGGACCAAGAGGAGATCAGATAACCACAGTAACGTGCTCCACCAGCACCATTAACTCTCCTGCTTTGCATCCCTCATTGGCAGCCTGCAGACACCTGCCCTAGCACCAGCACCGAGCCTCCGTCCCTCCTCATCCTCAAACAGAGACCATCCTGATGGGTTTCACAGCCACATCACCCACCAGCTGGCGTGGTGGCCACCCCAGTGCCAAGGGGCTCCACACGTGTTGGAGATGCAGCACCGCAGGGTACATGTACCCCTGTCCCGCTGTGTCCCCACCGCCACTAACACAGACCACCTCCTCCAGCCCCACCAAGCTCTTCTGCAGCACCAGTGCACCCACAATAGCACCAGCACCACCAGGGATGTGCCTCTCACCCCAGCGAGGCAGAGGTGCCCTGGCGAGGGGGGATGACTTTGTGACCCCCCCTTAATGCAGCTACAGCTCTGGGGTGCCAGAATAACGAGGCAGACGGGATGAGGTGCTTGTATCCCCCACGGTCCCAGCGATGCTCTGGGTACTCACGTCCCCTTTCAGGCCTCCCTGAGTCCTGTCAACCCCCCCAGTCGCCCTGGTGCTGCAGGGTACTCTCGGCAGTTAATAGCATGGAAAATATATGTCCTGGGGACAATGTTCAACTCACTGCCGTTCAGTCCCATCAGGTGCTCCCTGGTTTCCGTCTCACAAGAGAGGGTGACTACCAGCGCCTGATTTACCTTCCCTGTGCCATTTACTACCTCCTTTTTTATGTGCATGGATCATATCCCCTCATATTTATCTCATCTTCAAAATAAATGTTCCCCCTCATCCCTCAGTCTCTCCTCATCTGGAAGTCTTTCAGTGTCTCCAATAATTTTTGTTGCCTATCTCTTGACCCCTTCTATTCCTGCTGTATCTTTTTGAGGCAGATTGACTAGAAATGAACACACTATTCCAGGCAAGACCACAGCACTGATTTATGTGCTGGCATTATAATACTCTCAGCAATATTTTTAATCCCATTCTTCCTCAAATTTTCTTTGCTTATCTGGCAGCGGGCTGTAAAGGAGAGCGGAGATTTGCACACGGATGCCTCTGTTGACGCTGCTCTCCTCTTCCCAAATGGTTACAGCTAATTTAGACCTCAGCACGCTCCCAGTGCTCCTTGCCATGTGCAGCATGCTTTGCTTTTTAGCCTCTCGCCAGCACGCTGCCCAGCCCTTCAGCTTTGCCAGGGGAAACCTCGAGGTGTCCCACCTCTTTGCTAGACTAACCCAAAGATATCTCAGACGCTTGCAAGTGTTGCTGTTCACCTTCCCCACGCCCCCTCCCCAGAACAAATATACTGTGCAGTACCAGGTCGCAAACACATCCCTATCGCATCCTGCTGTTAAAACTTCAGCATAATTTTTTTTCCTGTGGGCTCTCAGATGGTTCCTCACCCACAGCAGCATCCTGCCCTTCACCCAACGTTCCCGTAACCTCCCCTTCAGCCCAGGTTGCAGGAAGGGCAGTAATATTGCCCTACTGTTGACCGGCTGGCAATGCCCTGCCACAAAGTGGAGGCTGAAGACTTTTCCTTCCTCATTGGGATAAAAGATTTGAGACAGAACGAAGATTCGAGATAGAACAAAGGCAAAGGATGGGAAAGAGGTTGGGAAACACTGACCGGGGACCCTGGACTTGGGCTCCAGCTTCCCTGGAGAAGACCAGCACAGCAACAAAGCAGAGTGGTGCAGACAGCCGGGAACGGATCGCAACCATCTGGGGCTAAACAAATCCACTCCTTCCATACAACCAGGTAACGCATCCCTGAGCCCAAGCGTGGGCAGCAGACACATGCCCACACTACTGGGCGTTATTCTGGCCACCGAGGGGGTCCCCATTTCTGCTGGGCGAACCCCTGGGTGCAGAACTGGGGACACATCTCCAAACCAAGCCCTCTGCATTTTTCCAAGAGCTGAAAATACGTTTCCCCCCTCACCAGGCATGTTTCTATTCAAATCACTATCAGCCATTCTGCAAGATATTTGCGTTCCTGCATTTATTTTCCAATAACAAAGCTGTCCTCAGCTCTTTAGAGCTGGTATTTTTATTTTATTTAGTTAATATTTTTAAACATTACTACTGCTATAATAAATGTTAACTATTTGTGCAGAGCTCTCAGTGCCTTGGCAGGGGCCTTTGTATGTGCAAAATAACAGCAAATCATAATAAATAATAATAATAAATTATTATGGTTGATTACAAGGGAATGTGCTACATTTTTATAAGCTCTAGACCACCTACAGCTCACAAAATATAATGGGAAACATTAAGCCTTTAACTGGTTTTATACATTCCCTTCCCCCGCTCCCACTCCCCATGTTCTGTAATAGATTTACAAACAGTGTAAGGGGGAGAAGAAAAAAAAAAAATCTTCCCTTATAAGAATAGCATCAAAATTCTCCTCAGCTTTCCAGCTGCTGAGCGTTTCTGAAGCCTTCAGTGAAATGCAATTAGTATCTTTTACCGCCTGCCTTCTGGGGATACTGACATTATTATCTTATTGCAGTTTCACCTTGACATGCAGATCACAAGGTAGTGAGCTGGATTCTGTCTCGAGACGCCCTGAATTGTGGCATTGCCCCAGCTGGCTCGGCGAGTCAGGAAAGGGAGAAGGAGGAAAAAAGGAGAGAAGAGCCATTTTCTCATCCTGGGGATCTCAGCTTTTCTTTTTTTAAAAAAAAAAAATATGCACAAATAAATACAGGGAAATGGGAAGGGGGGAAAAAGCGTTCTGCTCCTTAGCTCCTGGGAGGATGGGGATGGCAGAGGGGGGCTGTGCCAGCCCAGAGGTGCCAGAGCGGGTTTGGGCTTCCAGCAGGACCCGCTCCCCCTCCCTCCAACCAACCCCAGGCACATTTCAATTCCATATGGACACATTCCCAGATCGCCGCGTTTTGCTGCAGAAGGCGGGGGAAAAAAAGGAAAGAAAAAAAAAGAAAAGAAAAAAAGGGGAAAGGCAGGAGGAAAAGAGGAAAAACCCACCGTCAGAATCACTTTCCGTCCTCTCGGAAATGATCACAGGGACACGACGCGCCTCTCTGTAGCTGCGCTAATACGTTTGGCCCTATGCAATGCTGAGCCATCCGATGGGGAATGTTCGCAGCCCTGCAAGTCTCTCCTCCGAGGCTTTTTGTGATCAGCAAAACATGACATTAAGCTGCAGGGAGTACAGCCCGAAAGAACAAGCTTCCCTATCTCCGCCAGGCAGCCTTTCTCCAGCCCCCAGCGCAGTGCTGGGGAAGCCCTGAGCCCGTGTCTCCCCCTCCCCGCAGCGTTCGGCGTCAGGACCCTCCGCTTGAAACCTGCCTTGGGGACAACGGGAGGGGTGAGGATGAACGACATTTTGAAACCCATCCCCACGTGCACAATCCAACCCAAAATCTGAAGCCAAAGCATCCCGGTGATTTCCCATACCCTTGAATCTGAACCAATAACCGTGCTGCGTGAAAGAAACCGTTGCTTAACCTTATTTAACACTGATGCATCCATTACAAAACCCACCTGGACATTCAAAACCCACCTGGACGTGTTCCTGTGTAACCTGCTCTAGGTGACCCTGCTGTGGCAGGGGGTTGGACTAGATGATCTCCAGAGGTCCCTTCCAACCCTATGATTCTATGATTCTATGATTCTATGATTACCACCGTGGGGAAGCAGTATTTAACCAGAACACACAAAATGGATGGAGGGAGCCTGGTTGGCCTCACCTTTGGCAGGTCTGACCCAGGGCAGATGCGATGACCCTGATGTTTGTCAGATGAGCCACCGCTGAGATGTGGTTTGGGTGCAAGACCTACGCTGGAGCTGCAGAAGTCGTGTTACATACAGTCAGCAGAAAATCCAACCGGTTCCCTGCCTTTCTTCTGCCCATTCTTCTCCCTTATTACTCTTAATTAATACTAATTCTCTGCATTCAACTGTAATGGTCTCATACCCCTGAGAAACCAATATGTGATAACTTTCATGTATTCAAATCTCTCTACCCCTAAGAGGGATGAGATAGGAAACCTCGAAGGATTCACACCCAGGGAGATCCCTCCAGAACCGCCTCTCTCGTCCGTGTTCTGGCATTTTAAATTCCAGCGGGAAATGGGAAGAGATGCTTTCCTGGTACTTGGTTACTTTCCAGTTCTCTTCCCATCAAAAATCACCATACCCAGAGAGGTGCAAAAATGGGATCGACAAATATTCGGACCGTTTCCAACCTTCCACTGTCTCTCAGGCACCACCCCTGTTCCTGGCCATCTCCCTGACTTTGGATCGGCAAAACCCAACTTGCAGGTATGTCTACTCAAGGCAGCAGCATGCGCATTTATTTCAAAATGACACCTCCACTTCAGGATATAGGATTGAAAACACAAAACTCAAGCCATATAAAACTCCCCCGAACCAAAATGAAACTCCCTACCGCTGCCAGAGTCTGCAGCTCCCCTCTGGAGAGGACCAGAGAGGGCCCAGGTAAATCACTTGGTGTCCTAATTCACTGTTTCAGAAACACTATCAAGAGGAGGTTTGTAAGAACCCAAGCATCACCCCGGCTCCCTGCTCTTGTACCATGGCAGTTGCTGACAAATAATCGCGATAGCCCAATCCACAACACTTTAATTTTTTCTATACAGGTGGGCTTGGGGTTGTGAAAGAGGTGTCACACAAGGAATCCTGATGTCTCTTGAAATGTTCATTAAAGTTTTTCATTTAAAAATATTTGGAAAGGAAGGACAGTTAAACAGAGAAACAAACAGTAAGTAAACCTCCTTGGTTTTCTGATGTTAGACTGGCATGGGCAGCTTGTAAGAATTAGTGATTCCAGAGAGCAACTGGCTAATTTCCAAGGGAATAGGGAGAGGGGGAAATGAGGAACAGCAGTAATTTACGGCTTAACCCATTTGTATTTTCTCTTTACAGCTCTCATCTGGATTACCAAATGCAAATTATTTATCGTATTTTCTTGGCAAACCCCCCTTTGGTGCACTGGGAGGTGAAATTCCTGATACCTTCCGAAAGCCCAGCTTTGCTGCGTGAGGTGAATGTTCCTTCGAAACCGGAGTGAGCATCGTCACCATTACACCGTCACGGTGTACGGCCAGCAGCACCCATCCTAGCACAGACCCGTCTCTCACGGACGCCCTCAGACACATCTCCCTACACTATTGTTTTCTGCTGCCGTTACGATCATCACGCGAATGTAACGCGAGTGTAAAAGGACCCAGCTGGTATTAGAGATGGTTACTTTCAAGATTCTAGGAGAGGATCAAATGAAGGAGAAAATTAAATTAAACAAGCAGCACTTAATTACGTAGGCTGCTTTTGTACTCCCCCCTTCCTCTATGTAGTAGTTTCCACCTGAAAATGTTGAAGTGCTTTAGAGCTGGTAATTAAATCTTAGAACTACTGTACAGAAGGATGCAAGGGAGAGCGTATGCAGTTCACTTGATCTTGTCGGTTTGATTATACATTAACTTTGCATCTCTCCAGACCTCTGCTCTGCCAGGACACTCCTTACAAGTTAACCTAAGGTCTGTGCAAATGCTTGTAATAATGTTTCTGAACGAGGCAGCCTGTTAAAAGGGAAGTCACAGACCGGATCGGGAGGGAGAAGGGATGTATGGGCGGTCCTCCTGGACACCCAGCCCTATGGGGAAGGTGTCCTGGGGCAACCGCAGTGCCAGGGATCCCCTTGCTGTGGGCATCCCTCCTGTACCAGTAGAAACGTGCTGCTTCCCCAGCATTTACTCTGGTCCATGGAGACCCAGCCATTGTGGTTGCAAGACCTGAGAGGATAATGTCAGCTTGGAAAGCCATATCACCTTTGTCACTCCGTTTGGGATGTCTGAAACCAGCGACTAGGTAAGAGTGCCAACGTGGGGGCCACAAAGAGCCAAGTTCAAGTTCATCCCCCATCAAAGCAATCCACGTACAATGATACTTAGAAATGCCCATGATCACGTAGATATAGGATTTGGCAACACCCCTCTTGCCCTTGTAAGTACACAGCCAAGCACTTCATGGGGCAAAACACTTCACATCAGGGAAGACTCCTCTATCGAGGTGGATCTTGCCCCCGTCAGCAGCCCAGGAGCTGGGATCCACCCTGCCAGGACAGCTCTTTGGGCACGACAGCACGCACAAGAGAGGCGCCCAGGTTGCATGTCGTCACCAAATTGCTTCAAAGACTGGCTCGGTGGCATTCGAGAAGCCATTGAAGAGCCGCTTCAGCATAATGTGGTTTAAGATGTTATTTTCGGAGAGCAATGAAAGCACGGGGCGATGCTCATCTGGCAATCAAAAACATTAGCAGAAGTTCTGGCAGTGGATCCCAGCGATGATAAAAATTAAAATGTCCTTGAAAGCATAAGCAGAAATCTGGTTGGCACAGACGCTGTTGCAACATCAAGACAACTGTAAAGAGGAGGATCTTCTGGGAAAGTGCAGTTTCACGGCATGAGAAAGCCCAGCTCATGTTTTGCAGCCTCCTGATACAAAATCTCACGTGTTACTCTTGGATTTGCTGCTCACGGGCTGCGGGAGCCTCTGGGGAGGCTGAGACAGAGACTGTGCCAAAACACCTGCCTTTCCGCTGGTGTTGGACCAGGTGCTGCTCCCCAGCTCTCCCCAAGCCGTGAAAGCAGCAGGGGCTCGTCTCTGAGCTTGTAGAGGACAAAGCGCACAGTGGAGGGGACAAGATGATGGCAACCGACCCACGGCACAGTGTGGATACGACATCAGCCCCAGCTGCAGGATTCCTGCCCATGGGATTCCCCAGCTTAAAGGATCCCATCTCAGTAGCCCCAACATTCTCTGACAGCAAGGAAATGCTTTAGGAGTCAACAGACACTTGACATTTTTAATAGCCCAGGAAGGTTCTGTGGGTTTTTATTTTCTTTTGGATACCAAAGGCCTGACTTTTCTCTTATTTATTCCAAGTAAAGCAGGA
Organism: Alca torda; assembly: GCA_008658365.1. Lineage (NCBI taxonomy): Eukaryota > Metazoa > Chordata > Aves > Charadriiformes > Alcidae > Alca > Alca torda. Next base: position 29,706,325 of record CM018086.1, on the reverse strand, counting down.
GTAACCCAGCAGCACCAGCTGAGCTCCCCGAGTGGCTCAGCGTGAGGAGGAGGAGACCCAGCCTGCTCCCAGCCCAAACCAGCCTGCGGAGCTGCTCAGGAAGGGGTTCTTCTGTACCACCAAAAATGCTCAAATTGAGACAAACCCCAAAGCTACAATTTTGTGTGTAAACCAAAATATAAAACTGGAGCAATAAGTATTTCCAATTAAAACCCTTTTCAATTTGTAAGCTTTTTAAACACGTCTATAAAATATTTAAGATTTGACTATAAGGAAAAAAAAAAATTGGGGTGGGTTAAGAACGTCAGGACAAATGTTGCTCCTCCTCCCTTCAGAGAGAAGCTTTGCCAACTGTTTTTAAACGAGATTTCACTGAGCTCAGTGTAATTCTATGAAAAAACAGGTGAACTGAAACAACCTAATAGGGCGTTTCCACGAGGTGGGTGTCAGGCTCTCAAGCAAGCTGGAACCCAAACCTCAGGGTCTTTCATCCCAAGCAAGAAAGCTGCCCTCAGAATGATTACAGAAAGGGTGGATGGCCCTGGCTGTGTCCTTCAAAGGCAGTTTGTCTGTCCCCCTTCCCGGGAGAGGCTTCTGGCTGGAGGGACTGGAGCTGGTGCAGATGTTGTTCTCCAGCAGAGCGAGATGTGAGTCAGGGAAACCAGATTTCAGCAGTGTGCTCGGGTCGGGGGTGGGGGTGGGGGGTTCTACATGGGCGACTCCCTGAACCTGGCAGTCCAGATTCATTTCTGATGGATGCAGCTCAGGCAGGTCTCCTGTGTCGTGGTGATAATATTTGCACGATTTGAGGTTTGGCTGATAAGAAAAATCTATGATTTTAAGCACTCACGACTGCCAGCAAGCATAGGAAATAGGTAGGGCTTATTTGCCAGAGCATTCAGCATTTGCTACAGAGATTTCACTCTTTCTCCACCCAAGATACCCAGGAACAAAAACATAAAAAGCAAAGATTTAATCGTTACCATGCAAAAGGCAATATTCTTTTTACTGCCCAGCAGTACCACCTGGGGAGGCATTCTAATGCCAATTACAGCTTTCATGACACAGCACTGCCTGGTACCGATGCCCCAAAGTCCCCCTTTTCCCATCACAACCCTGACGCAAAGAGTCAAGGAGCCCATCCGAGCAGGATCAACCTGGGGAGAGCTGCTGAAATCTCCACTTCTCCAATGAGACCAGACCCTATTGTTCTCACAGTCTCCCTCTTGTAATGTTAAGGGCGATGGATAAAAATAACTCGAACTCAATTGTTCTGCTATTTATACACTGAAAAGTCAACAGCATAAAGGCTACCAGCCCTTGGGCTGTGCTGGAGTTGATGACCCATTTTCCGCCTGCTTGTCCTTGTAGGTGCCATGGGGGGAGGGAGGATGGGGCAGAGGAAATCAGGTTGTTTGAAGATAAAGAGGCTTTTCAAAAGCCCAAAGGACAGTTTCAGCATGTAGCTTGCAGGGTAAAGAGGCCCAGTTGGGCCATTGTGTTCCCAATGCCAAGCAAGCCCATAACAATGGGTGGACTCAGTCCTTGGCTGGGGGCCTGTAGTTGAGAAGGACCCGAGCTATCAGCTCCAGAGCACAGGTCTTCAGCTGGACAATGAATATAAAACCTCCATCTTCTGGTGCTTGCCAAAGAACCAGATGGGTCTGAATACAGATGCAAAGCAACCCTCATCCGAAGGCCATCAAAGAAACCAGTCTTTCCAGATCTAAAGCCTATAAGATAATGGGGCTTGTCAGGGAGATAAAAAATGAATTTCCTCCATGTCATGCATTAACCACGGGAAACAAAACTCATCTGCCAAATCTAGCTTTGCAAAGCAACTAAGGATTTACTAAGCAACAATTTTATATTAACATTTTGGTAAGGAAAGCCACCTTACCCGAGGGATTACAGCAGCAAAAGGCACACGAAGCTGGTGAAGCATCGACATCTGGGCAAAATGAGCATCCCCCCTAGGTCGGGTTAGTAGTCAACAAGTGCTTTGTTCTGCGAAATAACTCTACACAGGAGCACCCAGAAAGACAGTCAGGTATCAGCTGCTGGATTCACTACGAGCAATGCGTCACCAAAGTGAGAATTAGGCAGGAAAATTCATTTTCAAAAAGGGAAAATATATTCAGAAATACCATTCAGAATGAAGGTATGAGCTCTGCTCATTTACTTTGAAATTGCCCATTAGCTACTGCACGCTAATTATTTACCTTTCTGGTTTGTTGTGGTTCTGTTGTTTTGTTTGGTTTTTTTTTCCAAAGGAAAAATTTGTTCATCTTAAAGCCAAATAAGTGCCAAGAAAATCATGCCACCCACTACATTTATGATCAAAATAACCATTTCTTTTGATAAGTTCCAGCAGTTACAATGGCCCAGAGAAAATGTATTCCGTGAAGATCACTCACTGCTGAATACTTTCCTCACTTCTTCCCTTCCCTGGTTTTTCTTTTTTATAAGCAGGGTACTTTTTAATAGGGTAATTTGTACTACAAACTCCTGAAAAAAATGTTTTGATTTTATTTTTTTTTTGTGATTCCAAAAGCCCTAGTTTTGAAACGCGTAGAGACAAAAGCGCTTTGACGATTTTGTTTCTTTATTTCCAGATTGCTCGCTAGAGAGCCAAAAGTCACTCCTTGCCTCTCAATCAAGGTCTGAGTGAAATTTAGACACTTGCACAGATAATCAGGATTGTCAGGTTATTCCATAAAAGGCAGGAAGACCTAGGCTAACATTTTCCAAAATGCTGACACTATATGCTCTAGATTATGCAGATCTTTTTGAAGGATTTAAGCACAAATTTACCCCCCATCCACTGCAGGTAGCATTTATTTTAGTAGGGTGTGCATCTATAGAAGAAGAAAGTTTTACTCTATTTCTAAACAAAGCGGAGTGCAATAAAGGCGTAATGTGTTGGTTTAAGAAGGTCCCAACAAAAATGGGGTGAAACTGAGCTATTTGGTCTGGGACTGAGCTACCTCTGCTCTCCTCCAGCACGGCTGGGCCAGGGCCCGGCTGCTCCTGCAAAACACTTTGTCATTGCGTTGTCACTTCACACCTCTCACCCCACCAGTCTTCATTTGTCTGCTTCACCCATCCGCTGCTTCCTGACATAAACCAGGATGGATGGCATGGAAGAGGGGCTCTCTCTGTAGTTATTTGTTCATGCCATTTATTTAAGACATCTAATTTAGGAGGTTTGCTCAGTGCAAAGAGCCACACAAAGCCATCGCGAGCTTCTGCACGAGCAGGGATAGGGGAAAGTATTTGACGTGCTGGATGGCTGAAACATCAGGATCCCGAAAACGTGCCAGGAAGGTGCAATTGAACCACCATTTCCATAGCTAAACCTTAAATTTTGACTACCTACATTTGGAGGCAATCCAGAAGAAAAGGAGCTTGGGTTTTGGAGATGCAGAGCAACCACCATCCCACTGAGGATGGAGTATGATGGAGTATCATGGAGATACAGGAGTATCATGAGCTTCTGCAGACCAGGCCACAGATGGAGGATACCTCGATAAGGGACATGCAACCATCCGTGGCCACAAGGGTAAACATCAGAAACTCCTTCCACCACCTGCAGGTAATCTGACACTAGAGACCCGAATGGAACACAAAGAGGCAGCGATATGGATTATGTATCTGAAACATCACAAGTCCTATCTCCCACCATCATGTAAACACCCCAGTTCTGTCCCTAAGCACCTCAAATTTTGGCAAGATTATAACTTTGCTTCTTGTAGCCCTTCTCTATGGTAAAAACCAAAATAGATCAAAGAAAGCACACTTCGCGTTTAGTCTGCAAACGTGTTCACTTCCCATTCCCACAGGGATCCCTTTTCAACTCTGCCATGCCCCAACCGTAACCCCTTGCATGTGGCCTTTGGGAAGACGATTCCCAAAACATTAACAGGCCTCTGGAAAGACAAAACACAGCATGTGAACCTGACCTCAGCTTGACATTCATCTCACCCAATATCTAACTAATATTCATCATCAAAGATGATGATGGAATTGGACCTAGGGCTCCTAACTGGAAGGTAGGGGAGATGTCATTGGGCAAATAGTTGAGTATAAGGTGGTCAAAGCCATACCAACTGCTCCCAGCTCTTTTTGAAGACCAAACTGTGTGTTTCCCCCTTATTAGGCACCCATCTGTGTCACCCAGCTCTAATTAAGCATCTGCTCTCCAAGAGGCTAACAAGTTCTTTTGCTGATAATCCCAACCAGCTTGGCAGCATTATTTATAATGCAGCCACGGTGAGTCCCTGCTCTGCTCTGAGTCGCTTCATTGTTAGAATAAGATGTAACTATATCATTATTTTAGGAGACATATAAAATATAATCCAATTATATGGTGGATACGTGGAATTCTCGATGATTTGAGAGCACGCCGCTTTATTCAAGGGGGGGGGAAGATTTAAAGAGACAGGTTGTCACTGGGCATCAAAGGATTTGGGATGATATTTAGGATAACAGTTTATAGACATGGAGCAAATCCTATTATAATGCCACATGGCCGTCAGGCTGTCACGGTGACAGGTACACTGCACGTCTGAGCTAAGATGCCAGCCAGAAGCGTGGTCATCTGAGAGATGCTGCACGTTATAGTCGGGGTGTCCTGCCTTCGGTGGGGAGTTGGAAGGCTTTCGTGTGTAGCAGCAGGTGAAATATCTAGACAGGCTCTGTGTTACCCTCTGCTCCGTGGTGTCCTCCCTGCCGCCTGCATCCCGGTCCATGGGAGAACCCCGCTGCTAAAGGGTGTGAGTTCGGGTTTACCCTGCAATCCCACAAGGACGGGGTGGGGAAAGAGACAGGAACGCAGCCAGAGGGGTCAAAAATAAAGCCTGACCCTGTGCAAGACCCCAGCGATTGCCACTCTGGCAACCGTCATGTCTCACTGTGGCCCACAGCTCTCTTTGCAAAGGGGCTGATTCAAACCTTGTGGACAAGAAGCCTCTTCACAGCTTCACCCAGCTCTGGTGTAGGCCCAGCAGCCACAGGAGAAACAGAGAAGGGAGCTGGGGGGGCGGCAGTGCCTGAGGAGCCGGCTGCTCTCGGAAAACCACTCACAGCACGAGCATGGTTGGGGCTTTTTTGCAAATGACTCATAATCAACAAAATTCCAAGGATAGTGAAAGGCGTAAAAGCTGTTCCCTCGCCCAGATACCATGGGAACTCTCCAGTGCCACAGGGATGAGCTCAGAAAATAGCCCACAAGATGGACATGCCACACCGCTCATCAGCCTGGGCTGGGCCAGGAGCTGCTGGGAGAAACGCAAAATTCCGTCCAGGGTTCGCCGGAGCTGCCATGGATGAACAGGGGGCTCGCAGCCCCCGTCCCACCGCACCCCAGTGCTGCGGGGGAACACAAACCATCTCCTCCACCTCCCTCAGCCTCCAGTCAAACAACACGTGCAGCAAAGAAAAGCCATTCCTGCCTCCCTTTGCTTTTCTTCCTCTGTCTTTGTTTGCTCTTTTATCTCAGCAGCACTCACAAGTCTATTAGCTTGACTGCCGACAGCCGTCCCCCCCACTAGCCCACGGCATCACCCATCCCTCTGCTCCCCATCCTCCTCGCACTCGTATTTTGGGTGCATGGGATCGCGCCAGGGTGGCACCCGTGTCCCCAGCGAGGTGACGCGCACTGAGATGCCACCCCACCGTGGCGGAGGAGGATTAAAGGAATAAATCCAAATTTGCTGAGCAGGACATACTTTCCTTGCATGCAGTCCCTGGGGAGCTGAGAGGACAAGCAGCAGTGATACATAAAAGCCCTGGGTAGTTTACAAAACAGAGATTTATACGGGTCTCAAAAATCCAGCAAAGTAGCCTCCAAATTCAAATTAAACCTCAGCCCTGCTGCCGCCGAAGGCTCTGCCAGCTTGTGAGTAGAGTGAGGATGTCTGCAAGTTACCAAGAGCCACAAGATGGGTTTTTTTTCCGCTTTCTTTAAAAAATGCAGTTATAAATCCATCTAGTGCAAATGGCAGTAGCACCCACAGCATCCCTCCCTGGCTGAGTTGTGGAAGCAATTTCCACCTCGCAGCTCTGCCTCCTGCGAGGAGCTCCACAAAGGGAGACCGAGGCATCTGCCCAGGTCATGCAGACCTCGACCTTCAGAGTTTTTTGGTGTCTAAGGCCCTGCAGAGCCGTGCTGGTGTAAGCGAGGAGCAGGGATGTGCCACCGATGTGCCGGCAGCAGCAGGAACGTGCTGCAGCCCCGCTCCTGCGGCGGCCAGATGGGCGCAATAAAAGGCTCATTAATGGGGATCATTGGACCTCAATTTCAGATTGCTGGATGAAACCTCCTCAGTAAGTATCATTATTATGGCGCTCTCAATCAAGTCAAGCAGCTTTATGACAAAATCAAAAGTTGTGAGCCAGGCAGGAGAAGGATGGGGTAAGCAGCCTATTTATTTTGCTTTGGGTTCACAGCGAGGACCCAGCAAACTGCCAGGACACAAGAATGATGGCCACATCCTCCGGGGGCAGCTTTAAATACCATCACAGCCCTCTGCCCTCTCAACCCCAAACCTCCCAGGGTCCACAGGATTATGTAGATACCAGTATGCTGGTCTGCAGCTCAGAAATAAGAGGGGAAAATCTGAGATGGGCTCCTGCTGCCCACATCCAAATCACTGGTCATAGGCCAGGGAGAGCAGGGCTTTCGTGCCAGGTTCATCTGCACTTGTGATGAGCTCAGCATGAAAACATCAATTGAAATGTGTTACCTGTTTAGTATAACCATTGTGTGACCATAGTATGACCATGGGCCATTTTCCCCTCATTCCTGCACAGATACAAGGTGTCAAAATCAGGCCCTTTACAGTCAGGGCTTGATATCTGCGAAACGAGATGAGAAGACACAGAAAGCGCTGGGGAGAGCTACTGACCACAGCCAGCCAGCACACACAGGAGATAAACGGCAGCGTCCCAGCCACGCACTGTGGTCTTCCCACAGAGAATTTAGTGCTGCATTTACTCATTACGACTTCTTCTGGATACCTTTTCCCATCAAAATCCTTTTCATTGATTTGCACTCCCCTGCCTCTGTAATTTCTGCCATTTTGCTATTCCATACGCAGCAGTTTTGCTCCTTTGAGCTCTGCAGGGTTCAGGTGCCACCAGCCAGCGCCGGAGCACACAGGAGGGACTCCCAGCCCTCACCCACATTCCCAGTGGCTCATTTCTCGGCTCAAGGCCTGATCTTTCTGCTCATCCTGAATATGTAAGGCACCTCCAAAAATAGGAGGAGCAGGACGGGTTAATCACCCGGCTGGTGGAAGGGTGTAACTCAGCCAGGCTCCGTCCTGCTGGGATGGCAAAGTTGCACTCTCCTCCACCTCCGAGTCCCAGCTGTGGGTCAGCAACGTCACGTGCTGCCTGAGGACCTTCGGGTTTTGGGACGACTTCTTCTCATTCCTCATGTGCATCTCAAACCGTAGATTTCTCGGCTCCCCTGCCAGCACAGCTCAGCTGTCATCTCCACTCAGAGGCGGAGAGCCGAGATGCGGGGCTGCGGAGCTGCTGCTGACTGGCAGGGAGGGAAGGAGATCAGAAGATCATTCTCTGAAGAATTAAGATCCTAATCTGCCTTAAGCTGCTCAGCGCTGCCATGGGCCCTCCTGAGGCAGCATCTCATATGCAAGGACGGGCAGATGAGGCAGAGAAAGGTGTAGCCTGGCATGGGGTTCGCAGCCACAAAACAGCCTTGCAAGGTAAAGATCAAGCTTCAATTAGACTTTGCCCTTCATTATGTAAGTTTACTGTCGCCTTCGCTCATTAAAAGCCAGTGGGAAGGAGCTGCAGGTAGGAGGAAGCATCAGAGGGATTATACAAACCGCAGCTGTGCGAGGAGACCTGATATCTCTCTGCATCATCAGGCACAAGAGCCCAAGTCTCTTCCTCCTCCTTGCCAAAGCCGCCCACCCCGCAGAGTGCCCGAGGACGCGAGGCAGCCCGCTGCGCTTGCAGCATCGCCCGAGAGCAGCAGCCGCCAGGGCCTTTTCCCAAACACGCTCCTCTGCACAGTATGGATTGTACCCAGAAGATACCACAGCCCAAAGGGAGGTTTAGCCCTGGGGCTTTTGAAAATCCCAAGGCACAGGCAGCCAAGGGCGAAATGGGTCTGACTGGGAGCCTCTGGCTCATTACCCTGATGCTGGGAGAGACAATTTGGTGAGGAACAGGGATAATATTTCCATGCTGACCCCAGGGGACAAGCAGGCCACCACAGGAAACCATGGTGGACATCCCTGCCTGATGCACACTGGTGCTTCCTTCAGGTTTTGTGGGTTTTGTGCTTCCTTCAGGGCAGTTTCACCCCAACCTGATTCCAGCATTTGCCACGTACCCAATCCCTTAACTATCACTGCAAAAATTGCCCCGGCATTGGGCAGAAAGGGAATATATATAACTTGGGCAAGAGAAGAAGATGACAACGGGCAGTTCTGCTACGTGCCTGCCATGTGCGCAGGTGGAACGCGGGTTATAGCACCCATACTATAACTCACCCCATGCCCGAGGACCAGATCCAGACTATGAGCGACAGGAACGCTCCTCTTGCAGTGAGCAGGCAATTTGGAAGCTCAAATCTTTAAAACCCCATGATATTTTCCTTCATTACTTCTTCCACCTGGGAGCAATATCCTGCCGCTGCAGCCTGGCTGCTCCAGGAGACCTTTCCAGCCAACCGTGGCCGTTCCCCCTCCATGCCAGAGGGCAGCTCAGCTGTTCACCCCCTCTCAGCTTCGGGATGCTGCTGCAGGGTGCCAATGGCGAAATACACTGAAACCAAAGCCACATGATCCCCGCTGCACAGCAAAGAGGAGGGAGGGAGTTAGGGAGCAAATATTTGTCTGGCTACCCTGCTTTCTAGCACGGAAAGTCTGAAGAAGAAAAAAAATCCAGCTTTCCAGTAAAACTCAACCCACTGATGCTGCCGACACTCTGGGACCGTGGCAGCTTGGTACCTTCCCAGTGTTTGGTCTAGTTTTCTTTTGAAGAAACCAACGGAATAAGGGGGAAGGAGGTGGTTTCAAAGCATGCAAAGCCAAACTGCTGAGCAGTAAATCAGCCGACACCTTCCTTGCTGCTCCAGGACATTAAAAATCGTTCCAGCTTCTTTTGCTCTCAGCACTGTTGGCTTTACAGCCCCTCCAGCAGTCCCGGGACTGTCTCACCCCGTGTCTCAGCTCACATCTGGATGGCAGGGCAGAGGGCTACGCTTGGAGAAGACTGGCCAAGATGGGGACTAAAGTGGTGGCCACTTGCTGAACATACATTATCTCACCGGCACAGGGAAGTAATTCTGCCAACCGGAGGAGTAATGAAGTCTGATTTGCTGTGCATCATGTCTCATTGCCTGGCATTTTATCCAAGGCAGATTGTGGGTTCAGCCCCTTAGCAGACACTAAAGAATCCAGAAGGGAGACAGATGTGAATGTCCTGACCATGGGAAAAGCTTCTGAAAGTGTCCCGTTACAGACAACAGACACTGCACTTAGCGAAACCTTAGTCAGGAATAGATTCTCTGGTGCCTAATGTTTCATAACGTGACTGTATTTTCTGCCTGCATTTAAGATCTCTTTTCCCAGGTGGATCCTCTGATGTTTCACACCGCCAGAACCCATGCTGCAGCCCTTCTCAGTGGGGTCTTTTACTATTAAAGTCTGTTTCCTTTACCTGCCCACCAACTTTTATGAAATGTGTAGTTAAAATCACTGAGATTTTACTCCTTCAATCACATGCCAGTGCAGTAAAGCACTGAGCTGAGAAGTTAGGAGGTTAGGCTTGACGACCAGTCTCAGCCAAGTACGAGGAGCGCAATCACCTAAACCACACTTCTTTATAAGCCAAACTAAAAATAACACAGAAAAGGCTACAGAAATACAATCACTAGTATTTTCTAGGGTAGAACAAGTGTAAAGGTCTGATGTGAATCCTTGCTCATGCTCTCATGACGTGCTGATGCTCTCCACCAGCTCTCACCTCTCCCATAGTGGCAGCCCTGACCAGTCTGCCTTGCCAACTCTGGCACCAGCCAAGGAAATTGCAATGCCTGTGGCAAGCTGTGGCTCGAGGAGCAGCTTGTTTTCCACTGCCCAGAGCCTGCAGGTTTAAATATGGCCCTGAGTTTGAAAAGAGGGCCCTTCTTTTTCATGGAAAGCCCCATCCATCTTAACAAACATCCACTCCATCCAGGCTGCAGCACAGCATGGTACTTCCCGCGACCTGCCCTGCACTGCCCCAGGTCCAAAATAAAACAAGAGAAGGAGTATTGCAGGAGGGAGGCAGCGTTGTTGGGCTTCTCCGTTGCTTGTTCCCATGTCCTAGGCAGGGAGATGGAAACATTCCCAAGATTTTGACTTGCGCCAGCCCTGGGAAATGCGAAACTGGTTACAAAAGCATCTGCTCAGTCTGGATGGATGATGCAGACGAATCCTCCAGAGCGAGGGAGAAGAGCAAAATCCCAGTAACCTGCCCAGAGCAGCATCTCCAGACACCTTTGGAGGAGTCTGCTCAGAGCCGCCAGCCTCCAGAGAGGAGGAGACCCACACAGCACGGGCCTAAAGGTATTCCTTGCACCCTGCCGAACTAAACAAGGGAAAAGCGGTAAATACAGAAGGATTTGCAGAGTTTCCCCTTGTACAAAAGCCCTTGCGGAGGCAATCGCCTCTGCTCTACCGCGCACAGCACAGCTTGCTGGGAGAGGAGATTTCGCACACGGGCATGGAGGTGGATGCGCACACACATGGGGAGGCAACACTATGCTCCATGCATTCCTGCCAGCACTCCAGGGGCTGGCAGAAGGGCACTGGAGCTCCAGGACCGCTGCAGGATGCAGGAGCAGCCCAGCACTGATCCCGGCAGCAGAAAGAGCCATCCCTGCATGAGGAAAGCAGCCACCACGCTGCTAATTGGGTCTAAGCGAAGAGGAGGGAGGGAGAGAAGGGGAAAAAGGAAAGGGGGAGGGGAAAAAAAAAAAAGACTAAACCCCTGACTCAATGGGAAAACACCACAATCCAACGCAGACGGGATGAAACCAACCCAGTACAACATTGTCCGGTTAAACTCGCGGCCCTGTATTATTCCCCGCTTGCATTAAGTAGCTCTGTAGTGTTAGTGCTGTTCTTGAAAGATAACTTCACCTTTCACCCCTTAAGCTCCGAGATACTCCTAAAAGTACCAGCATGTTATTACGAGCGGAAGAACAGTGTTAACGCTGAAATGCTCTATCCTCTTCTCCTCCCTCCTTGTCACCGCTGGATTTTTAAAGCACGGCATTATTAAAAAAGAAAATATATGCGGGGGATGCAGCATCCCCTTTCAGCAAGCCCTGCATGTGGAGGAGCCCCCCCCCTGGTTTTTGCACAGTGAGTGCTGAGGGGTTGCTGTTTCCAGCCTCCTCTGCCCTTGCTCCTTGAAGTGTCCTTCCCTCTGTCTCTCAAAGCCATCACGTTGTCTCTAAGGTACATCAGTCAGGTTTCTGCTCTGCCCACCACCCTTGTCCCCTCTGCAAGGCAGGAAGGGATGCAAGCACATCCCTTGGAGGGCAGGGACGATGCTACAGCAAGGACCAAGGAAAATCAAGTCACCTTCACACACTTGGAAATACCCAAACAAACCAAACAGCTAAAAATTGCTCAAAACCAAAGTACTTTAAAGCTATTGAGGCACATGCTGCCTCCCTGCTGTTCACCCTGCAAGGACTGGGCTGGCAGAGCTACACATGGACTCCCTCCCAGCGTTTCCCAAGCGCCAGGAGGAACCTCACCTCCACCTCGCCTCTGCCTTGTCTCTGCTCTCCCAGGGAAGTACACAGCGGAATAAGTCATTGCTACGTGGAGCAGAGCTGAAGGCAGACAGGTAAAGGATGGGAGAACCTGCTGTGTTGCAGCTAGGGCTCCAGTGACCCTATGGAGAAAGGTGGATGCCACCAGTAAGATTTCCCACCCCTTTTCTCCCCAGCTTCACCGTCAGGAAGGGCTGGGGATAACCCTAAGGATGAACCCACAGCTGCTGCCTTGGCAAGTGGCTGCAGACGCCAGGGCAGGTCACTCCGGTGTGCACCGTACCTGCCTCCCACCGGGGTTTTATTCCTGCAGGCTCCCCTATTTGCATTGTCCTTTTAAACGTGACTCTACAGTTTAGGGCGTCTATTTTTCCATCTCCTTGATAGGCAAACCCTGCGTCCCTCTTCTCAATGCTGAATCAAACCCCTCTTGCATTGCTTTTCCTCCTGCCTGCCTCGTACAGCTAATGAAATTGTAATCACTTCCCCAGTAGCATCTGTGGTGCTTTGAACGCTGAACTGAGAGGCAGACCATCAGAAAATCGCCTGATTAAAAAGGAGTTTGGGGAGGGGGCAGTTTGCCTGAGGGTGACAACGTCTCTTACACTTGAAATGAAATGTATCTGTGTTGAAGAGTAGGAAAGAAAAGAGAAAAACTTTGGCCCCTCCGGAGGTTCAGAAGCCCTTAGGCTGTTGGTCACCGGATCCACATACACTGCGCGTTAGCGCTTTAAAAAAATGCCTAAAAAAGCAAGAAACCACTAACCGGTGGACTGTAAAATATCCTATCACCAGCCATCCGTACGCGGCGAGGATGTCATGCCATGGGGTTAGCAGCAGTATCATATGCAAGGTAAAGATGCTTCATTGCATATATTAAAGGCAGCCTGAGCCCTAAATGCACCCTAAAGAAGATGGATCTCCTTGGGAGGCTGAGATCTATTCATCACCATCTGATTTCTAAGTGTCAATTAATCTTACTGCTTGTGTGTTGTTCCCCAGCCCTTGACACATCTCTCACTGTCCCTGACTTGGAAGAGTAATGGGAGTCAGTGTTTGAGTATATAAAAGATAATTAATAGAAAACATCCTCCCTTTAAAAAACAACCAAACCAACCTTTTAGTATAATATGTCTTTCCACCAGCATCCATTTCCACAGATACAACTCCCAGCGACTGTCATTTGGGGAATGTTAATTGCCCAGCAAGAAACTTAGACAGTGTTTTAAAAGGGTAAGAGCGATCCTTTTAAAGTATGCAGCTAATACAAAAGGAAGGGTGATTTTTTTAAAACACCTATTGTTCCCCTCTCAGCACTGAGCCCTTCCCTGGCTCTCGCTCTGACATTACAAAAAGCCGCAGAGCCCCTGGCATGGTGAGATGTAATGCAATGAGATGATGTTATTTTACTTAGAACTTCTGTCTTGGAGGGAAATAAAACATGGGGCTGGGGTTCAGCAGAGCCTGTTGCTCCCAGGGAGCCGTCCCAGGGCACTGAGGGTGAGGATGGAGCGCATCGACGGTGGCAATGCAGGCTGCTGGGAGGAAGGCCCCCAGGCATGGCAGGAAAAAGCCCTGGGAATGGGAAAAAGAATAATCCTTTCCTGTATTTGAAAGAGGAGAGAGTCCTCATGCTGAAGGAGGTTTAGGAAAAGGGATTTGTTGGGGAACAGCAGGGGTTGGGGTGGGACTGGGGTGACTGGGTTTCCTGCATTGATTTTTCAAAAGCACCCAAGATGGGGTTGGACAGGATCCTCCTTGCTCCAGGAAAAACTGCTGGGAAAGCCAGTGAGGGAGCATCTGGATGGGTCAGAGCCTGGCTGAATGTGGATGCGGCTTTGCAGGAACCGATTTCCTGAGAAGAGGGGTGGAGGAACCGCATCGCTGCTCAAGGCACTGACCATGAACCTAAATATCTCTGCTCTGCTCCTCGTGGGAGTTGCAAAATATCCAAATTCGGCAGTTTCAGCCCAGGAGCTTTCCCGAGGTACTCTGTCCCTTCATCCCCAAACAGATCCATCCCGCTTGCGATACTGTGGCTGTTTCAGAGCTGGGCCAGGAGCGTGGTCCTTGCACCGAGGGCTGAAGGGATGGGGCTCCGGCTCTGAGCTGCGTCTGGACATCTGGAAGACTTCAAATACCAAATCTAGGCAGAGAGCCGCTGCAGCGCGATACGGGACATGGAGCATGGGGTTAGCAGAAATGAACAGCTTTGCCTTTATTTGCTTTTAAAATGTACTGTAATTCCTAGCTGGAGGGGGGTCAGGGTGAGTTCCCATGGGTTTGTCCTTCCCACTTTGTTTCCTGAGAAATCTTAGCATAGATTTAAGGCTTAGAAAACCGAGAGGCCCATGGAAAGGCACTTTTCTGGGTACCTCCACCAAGTCTTCTGGGATCCTTTGACCTCTTTTGGCTTCGGCTGGTTTTGACGAGTGTTTCTGGGGTGCTGATTCCCAGACTTCCAGTGGGGTTTATGGAAACGACACACATAATCAGGGAGAGGGACCAGAGCTGCGCATCCACTCAGCCTGCCAGAACAGCCTCCTAGTCGTGCCGTTTTCCAGGCAAGCAAGGAGCACCACCCCAGCCGCTGGGAGAGCAAAGGTAGGTGGCCCTTTCCTAACTTCACCAACAAGAGGAAAAGCCTACAGGGTCTGCCTTGCAAAGTGAACCGCTACAGCATCGCCCTGCCATGAACAACAGCTAAAGCTCCCAGTGCTCCAAGGATGGGAGACGCAGCCATAGGTTTGGAAGCGGAGGCAGTAGCTGTCAGACCTATTCAGGTTTCATCAACCTGTAGAAACAGGCTGTGAATCTTGTAATCGCAGGTTCTCCCTTAGGATTTTTGGCATGTCTACTCTTAACCCAACCTTGGAAAGTGCAGAAGGTATAGAAATGAAACCTAATAAAACCTAAATATTATCTTCCATGTTCTGAGGCTCAGCAAAGGTTTGATTTACATTTCTAGCAAAGGTTCTTGCATCTGAAGCAATGACTTGTATATTGTATTTGTCTAAGATTATAGGTACTTTACGGCATTTACTATATCTTGTAAATATTCTGTAAAGCACTATGGACAGAACAATTATGGCAGAGGAAAAGGAATAACAGTTTTGAATCAAATCCTATTGGAAGAAAAAAGAGATTTTGCCCTTTGCTCCTGCAAATGATCTGCAACTCAGTAATGCTTAACAGCATGTGTTAGAAGAATACTGCCAAATTAAAGCCCCCCCTGGCTAGTATTTCCAAAACCTTGCCTCCCAGTTATGCTGCTGGAAAAGAAGACAGGGTTTTGGAGACTCCGGGTCACAGCAGCGTGTTGGAAAAATTGGCTGTCCTGCAGACGAGAGCAGCAAAGCTCACCCTACTTGTTCATAACCAAATCTGCGCTGACGCTACAGATAAGACCTCTGGCTACACCACTGAAAATGATCTCACCCTTCACCATCGCTTTCCCTGTTGCTTTTCCAACACAAGCAGCCAGGGCAGAGTTTTGGGGCAGCAAAATGGGATCAGGCTCGGGGTGAGTCACTGCTGCGCGGCCCCGTGCGCTCGAACGCCCTGACTCCTAACGAGAAGCTCTTGTTTTCTCCCAGAAGGGAAACCATCCCCCCTCTCCGGTCTGTCCAGAGTTGTCAACAGCCTTTTGAGCTGGAGGGAAGAGGCAGCTGACGGCGAGCGGGGCGCGCGTCCCCGCACCGTGCCCCGGATTGGATGGTGGCAGAGGAATGATGTTCGCAGCCTATTTTTAGCACAGCCTGCAGCAGGCTTGCGAGCGAGCGAGCGTGCAGCCAGGGCTGCGGGAACAATGCCACGATGGACGCTCATTCTCAGAGACGTTGCAATCCCCCGCTTGACACCCGCGCCACCGAATTAAACAGCAACTCTCCAGAAAAAAAAAAAAAAAACCAAAACCAAAATCAAAAACAAAAACAAACAACCAAAAAACGACCTTCCTGCCTTTTGGGCATCCTCCCCAAATCTTTGCAGGCAAGCACAAAGAGCTGCGCAGAGGCGTAGGCGCCCGCCCTTCCCCAGCTTCTCCTCTCGCAAAGCAGGGAAGCGGCACACAAATCCTGCAGCTTCCATCCCAGCTCGCCCCGCGAGCTAACAGGCATCTCCCTTAAGACCAGCCTCAGCATGGCGTCAAAGCAGTGAAAAAGAATAGAGAGCAAGCCATGGAGATGTCAGCGGTGCCTGTCAACAGCCAGGCGTGACACCAGCCGGTCTGCGTCCCTCCCCGGGACGAGGAGTCACCGTGCGCTGGGGTGTCCCGGACCACCGCAGCCCCGTGTCCCTGGGGGCAGCTCCCGCTGCAGCAGTTGCGCCTGTCCCTGTGGGCGGAAAACCAGCCCCCGGGTTTGCAATTGCCGTGTGGGTGATGTGGGTGCGGTAATACCGACAGATGGCCCCTACAGACCCTGGCTGCCAGCCTGACCCCAAATCTCTGCTGCGTAGGGACCGAGGTGGCTCTGCCACCCCCCCATGCCGGCCCTGCAGGCAGCAGGAACCTTTGCCGTGCAGCACCTCTCTGCAGAGCCAGAGGGACTGGACGGTGTGTGGAGGACAGGAACACGACCTCTCCTTTCCATGTCTTCCTTTCACTGTGTGAAACAGCTGAATTTCAGGGCTTTCCTGCTCTATAAAATGAAGATCTGACCTCCAACGCGCCTGCAGAGGAGGTGGAAGGCAACTAGAGGAGCCCTTTAAAGGGACAGAGCAAAGCCAGAGTCTCGTGTCCAGTCCATGGAGAATGAAGGCAGCTCAGGGTGCTTGGGATTATGTTGCCTGTCCCTGCAGCACTGGACCCTGCTTCGCAGGCAGGAAGCACCTTAGGCATAGTCTAGATGGAGCCGGTGACTGCTGTGTACATGCTGCTCACAGAAGAGAACTCACATGGGGTCTAGTTTGGGAGACACCTGGAGCCCAAGTTCGTGGCCAGGGATTCTCCAGGTAAACAGCTGGCCAGCATGCCAGGAGAGAGGGCTTTCTTAGACCGCATCCCTGCGCTGATGCTACCGGCTCCAAACGGTGCCCCAAAAAGACATTTGATAGCGAAGGGTCAACCTGCTAACGGGAAACTGCTCTCCTGAGGGATCTGTGTGGCTGTCTCCCCGTCTCCCAGAGCAAACCCCAGAAAGACCCAGGAGATGGTGTGGCATTGGAGAGGACCAGAGAGGGCCCCAGGGACCTGGACAGTGAGCAGGGCCAGGCTTGGAGGAGGCCGGGGGCTGCACAAGGACAAGGGGTGATCAGCAACCGCAGATCATAGAATCACAGAATGGTTTGGGTTGGAAGGGACCTTAAAGACCATCTCGTTCCAACTCCCCTGCCCTGGGCAGGGACACCTCCCACTAGACCAGGCTGCTCAAAGCCCCATCCAGCCTGGGCTTGAACACCTCCAGGGATGGGGCAGCCACAGCTTCTCTGGGCAACCCAATATCTCGGGCCTCAGCCCAGTGACACAGGACTCACACCTTCCTCGCCTTGGACAGTGTGGAGGTCTCAGCAGACCCTTGGCAAAGACCAGACACTGGTGCTGTGCAAAGCGTCTGCCCCACATGGTGGCCGATGCCTTGGGGGACCACCCCACTGCCAAAGGGGTCTCTGCCCCAGCCCTGGCCCGTTTCCCAACTTGTTTGAGGCATAAATCCTGTCTGATGTTTCCTTCCTGGGAGAAGCAGCTGAGGTGCACGTGAATGAAGTAAAACACCAGCACAGGAAACAGGAGAAAAATCTCTCTCCAAGCAACTACCAACATGTGAAAATCATTTGGAAACGGTCACACACGTGCAACGTGCCTGAGACGGGAGAGCGGGGGAGGGTTGGCACTGCTACGGGTGGCTTTCGGGGAATCACCAGGCCAGAAATGCACCCTCCAAAGACCTTTCCCACAGTCAGAGCCGCATGCATGGGAACCCCCAACATCTGCAGTGCTACAACCCCAGTGGGGATAGCAGGACCCAGGAGAGGACATCTGCCCACGGCCTGAAGCTGGAGAGGAGCTGGTTCACCATCACTCCCCGCCAAACCAAATCCCAAATGAACCTTTCTAACAACCCGAAGTTGGGAAGTGTTGTTCCTGTGTTTCACTGAATCACGTTTTGTTTTGTGTTTCTCCATCTTTCCAATTTTTCTCCAGGCTCCCTGGTTTCAGGCCAGGTCTGTCCACAGCTTTCCAAGGCACCCACAGACTGAGCAGTGAGCTCGAGCCAAGCGAAAACTAATTAAACATTTTCCGCCCGGTTCACGCAACGCAAAGGGCCAAGCAGTGACGCGTCTGGGGCCACCACGTGGAGCTGACCCAGCTTGCCGTCCCCCACCCAGCATCCCCACTGGGAGCAGCTCTGGTGACATCCCGTGGCACACGCGTTGTGTTGTCCGGAGGCACCGTGGCCAGCTGGAACACGGCAATTTACGTGGGACCGAACCGAAGGCAGCAGCTGTGGGGTATCACTCAGCGCTCTGCTCAGCTGTGTCCTTCACAAGTACCAAAGGAAACACTTTTTCTTCAATATTAGCAACAGGGATGCTGGTCTCACACCAGACTATGAGTAAGTGCAGGGATATCATGGGTCGGCCATATAAACCCACACCAAGCCCTGGGGGAAGCAGGACACGCTGGTTCGCTCTCGTGACACTGTACACCGGCCTCGCATGCCTCACCCTCCCTGTGCAGAAGTGGTGAGAAAGTAGAGAACGGGCCCTGTGACTGATTTCCTACAGGATGGCGGTGCCACCTGCCAGATTTTCATCTCAGCTGCTCTGCTGTGAGCTCCAGAAAACTCAACAGCTTATTCAGGTCTGGGCTGATGCAAAGAACAAGGTGCTGCTTCGCCCCTTGCTCCCTTTCAGACAGCAGCCAGGACATTAAGAGCAGCCTAGAGTTTAGATAATAAACACTACTGCAAAAATCAAAATATCCCAAGGATTATTTAACTGTGCAATTGCACCGCAGAAGTTGGACGTCTCCCCTCTAATTCAGAAGCTCCCCAAGATTTGAGGATGCACCTGGAGAAGCATTTCTGAGACAGCAGACATTTCTGCTGAGGCCTGGAGATGAGTAGGGTTGTGTTCAACCCCACTGCTACGGGGAACCCTGAAGTTGTCTTTCCTCTGAGATCCACCCATGGAAAGCAGGTGGGAACATTGCTCTAGGAAGGTGAGTCCTCCCGGAATATCACAGCCACATGAGCCATATTTGCAGAAGCAGGGCAAGCAAAAGTATTTCGCCACCTGATCCCACTTAGCTCTTGACTCACCTTTTGTTCTGCCTTTCTCACACAGTAGGAAATTCTGTGTAGCCTTTGAATAGTTAGGGCAATCAGTCACCTCTTGTCGTGCTGTTTTGCTGGGAGCATGGAGCTATGAGCACTTGGTAACTTTTATGACATTTAAACAAGTGTAAATAGCAAGCGCCTCCACTCAAGCCAGGGATTAACTCCACATTCCCCTGCTTTAATAATAAATATTTTGAACTTAAAACCAACTAATGAACTTTTTTGAGTTAGCACTTCTACACTAGGGACACAAAGCCTGCGTTCGGCAGTGACCAGAGAAGAAAGTTTAGAGACATGCATCTATCTGCCCATTCCTCTTAGTAATTCAATATAAATGAATAAAAAAAAAAGAAACTCCAATAGCTTAGACCAGAACAGAGATGCATATTAATGTAAAAACCCAAAAGCTTAATTAAAATCAACTTACAAGATATAGTAGACTCTCAAGTGTTTGCACTCTGGATATTTTTCATTAAGATATTTTGTAACTTCAGCAGAAGCCGTGAATTTGGCAGAGGAGTTCATTGATAGCGTACTCGGGCTAAGGATTGAGTCAGGGTAGGTGAGTCCATCCCACACAACTGCCCACATGGATGGGCAGCAGCCTGCGCACTCGTTTTACTGCTCCCAGAATTCAGGCAGGAATAGCTGAAGGTGAGCCCAACTCCCACCGCGTTCCACTGAGCCCTGGCGCGTCGCTCCCTTCGGCGCTTTGAAGGTCCTCCGTGAAAAGATGCTGCGCTACAGCACCAAGGGCGTGAGAGGGATGCTTTAGTGTTAAAGCAGAAATCTAAGCAGCAGGGTAAGATTAAAAAAAAAAAAAGGAAAACACGGGAGAAGCGAAAAACCAGTGGGCTAGGTCACCCGTTGCTGGTGACGTTTCAGAGTGAGGGGAGAACGAGGAGAAAACACCAGTGGGAGGAGAACCCAGCGTGATCCCGGGCAGCCCTGGGAAACACAGCACTAAGGCAGAAATGGAGCCAAGAGATGGAATACTCATTGAATGTCACAGTTTACTAGGCTTCCAGCATCTCCCCCATAAAACAAACTAGAAAAGACTACAGTTTGGGGGGAAAAAAAAAAAAAACCCAACCCAAAACAATTCAAAATCTATTGGACCTTCCTCCCCTCCCTGGCACAGTCAGATTTGTCACAGCGTTTGGGACATCGGCACCACCAGAAATTCCACAGGAACCCCCCGTGTCAAAATCACTGCAGACTGATATGTCCTAGGATATTTATGCAAACCAGGAGGCATGGCAGGATTTCACAGCAGGAGGACAAATTCATTTTGTAAAAGGTATTTATATAGTTCAATAGGTGTGTGCAGTGCTTTAGAGGTATAAAACATGAGATCCCTGCCCTAAGGGGCTTATAATCTAATAACATATACTAGGTAAATTAAAACATACATCACGGCTGCGATGAATGCCCACCCCAGCCTAGACGGGAGGGCATTTGAGCCATATGACAAGGCAGAACTCAATTTTCATTTTAGATTTGTAGTTTGCCTTTAAACAGCCGGCGTTCCCTAACCCCCAAGCGAGGGAGAAATTTATCAGCATTACATCTGGGGGGAGGGCGTGCTCCAACACAGGATCATTTATTAATTGTTATTTATTATCTGTTAAACAAGAACAGTGTGTGCAGCAATAGCATTCCTTTTCCTGGATTAATTGTTGCTGTGTGATTCCTAGGTTTTATATTTTTAGCAGCCCTGTTCTAAGCCTAACCCACCGAAAGGGGGGAAAAACGGAACAGGCACTCACACAATTAATGTAATGAGAGTAATTAATTTGAAAATAATACCCAGGGGGTGGGAGGGTTAAGGTTTTCTTTTTAAAGAAATAAAAGTCGAAGCAAAGCTCCCACATCCCTCAGGACTCCGCTGCCTGCACTCGTTATGTTCGCATTTGAATACTCATTCGAGCACATTTCTCATGCTGTTATTTCACCACTTCCTCAGCCTTGCATAATAGATGCAGTCATTGCCACTAAAGAGCCAACATTTACCCACAGAGGTAAGGGAGAACACCATAAAGCAGGCAGGGGACGCAAATAAAGCTCTATACGATCAGGTCTCTCCTTGGGGCTTGCTCACTCTCCGCAAAATTAAAAAAAAAAAATAAATAAAATCAGAAGACCAAACAGCCCAAACACTGGTCAATGAGTCTCCGGGGTCCCCCTCCCCTTTCGCCAGCCAGGTAGACGGAGCTCAGCAGGCTTCCTCCCTCCTCTTCCTCCTGCACATCGCCCCGCAGCCGCCCGGGACCTGCCTCACTTGCTCAGGGAAGTGTTTTATTTAATTTTATGAGGCCATTTCTTGCTCAAAAGTCAGGGAAACACTCCCCAGAGGTAACTCCTGGCAAGGCAGTGACAGTACCGGTAGCCGCGGGGGCTTCACGGTCCCCAAACCAGGACGGGGCTGGATGGGAGGGTGCATCAGCCCTGCTGACACACCTCATGCTTTGGGGAAGGAGGTGTCTCGTGGTGGCAAAAGATGGAGAAAACGCCCTGATGCACCTTCCCGTCCCCTCCAATGCCACAAAGCCTTGCTGGTCTCCTGTGCCCGTCCTAAGGAAGCCGAGCGAGTCTTTTGTTTCTTGTGCACCTGCGACAAGTAGCACCCAGACGCGCGGGAGAGGTTGGAAGCCCGGTTAGGGTAAGGGAGACAAGAAATTGCAGGATGCTCCTCACCATCTCCAGCTGCTTCTCACCACTCACCACCACCTTTAGCTCTGGATTGCTGCCCTCAGTCTGCCAAATTAACCCTCAGCTGGCTGCTGGGAATGGGCAAATCTGTGGCACGAGAGACCCTATGGAAAGCTCGGGCTCGTAATTTTGTATTGCCATACAGTCATGAAGGGAAATGCAGGGCTGAAACCCTTCCCTTGGTGTTACTGATGGGTCTTCAGAAGGGAAGACGGGCAGGTCTGGTGCCTTCATCGCCCTGAGGTTGCATTTCTCGGCCCTTCCAAGGACCATGAGCAGGAAAGACAAAGCCCAGCGTGAAAATCAAACAGTAACTCACCAGCGACCAGAAATTCAAACTTCTCCAAGATCACCTGAACCTCCAAGTAGTTCAAGTTTTTCTTAAAACTTAAGATTTGGCCAAGATACAGTTCTTGGTCCCACCTGTAACAGAGCACAGTCCCACCAAACCCACAGTTGATTGCGACAAATATTTGAAAACATTATTTGGTGAGCGTGCACTGAGTTTATGTCAAATAATAAAGCGAAAGTCCCTGAAGGTTTTGCTGCATGCAAGCACTTCCACGAGCAAAAGAAATAAATTATCATTGAATCTACAGTAATCGCATTGGTCACGCAGACTTGACAGAACAGAGAAGGAGCAAGAAGATCTGTAATGCTGTATCTTCATTTGGAACAGGGTGTAGAGGACAACCTGGGGAGCGTGGAGCTAGCGGTGCCTCTGAGGAGCCCGGATCTCCTCCGGTATGATATCTTGATGAAGAAGTAAAGAATTACAGTAGCATGGAAAAAGTTCCAAAACAGGATGGCAGGAATTTTTAGCTTTCTCCCCAGCCCCGCCACATGTGGGATTTCCAACGAGCCGCTGGATCGCGTTGTATCTGATTTTCCAATTAGTAGAATATTGACATTTCTCTAAATAAGAGGGGAAGGGAATGAAGAAACATCAATGGGGAAGAAAAGTTTCTGAAGAGAAGCAGAAGGAACACCACAGGAATTTATGAAGACGGCAGCAAAGTCTGAACTTCCACAGGACACAGCAACCTGCACGTGGCATGACGCAGAACCACGGCGGTTTGGTCAGCGGTTGTTTGGTTTTTGTAAACTTAATTCAACAGGGAGCTGCTGTAAGGGCTGTTGCAGCCCATCTCCCCAGCATCATGTAGGGGGGCAGTGAAGGGTGACCATCTACTTTTTAATAACAAAGCTCTTCAAGAGAATTTAAAATCCCAACAGGGCAGCACGAGTGGGGCAACAAGCAGCCCCAGGGAGGCTATTCATGCACCTGCAGTCCCAGCTTCCACACACTGCAGAAGAGCAGCTGGGGCTCTGACACCCCCATTTGGGGGTCCAGAAACCCCCACGGCCACCTCTCCGCCCTTCCCCAGGGCTGGGGACAGCCCGTGGGCACTGTTTTGCAGGGGCTGGACCAGACATAGGTGGACCAGACATAGGTGGACCAGCCAGGCAAAGGATGCTGAGCCCTGCATCAGGATGGGGATGCACCACCTTTGCTCGGGGCGGTGAGACCAGGGGCTGTTACACCATTCCCCTTTCTTTAACTCGACAGCAGCTTGGCACTGCGTTTTGTTGGGGTTTTAACTTTTTTTTTTTTTTTTTCCTCCGGTGTTCGTTAGCAGAAGTGACATTTCTGCGGACGGGCAGGCGATGACGGCAGCTAATGGCTCCTGGGCCCTCTCTCCGGTTTCCTTAGCAACTGCGGGAAGGGAAAACAGAACCTGTCAGATGGAAAATGTCAATTATAGCGGATGCGGAGGGGAGAGATGCTGTGAGCAGAGGAGGCGTGTGGCGGGGGGAGCACGGCGGCGGAGGGCTGCGCAATGGCGGGCAGGGTAGAAAGGGGGGTGTCTGCCAGCGTCGTCCCAGCAAACAGCATCGGGATGACAATTTTCAGCAGCAGACGCGGGCTGTCGGATGGAGGATTGCACTGTTTCGCGGGCAATTTTGCCAGACAGAGCCCATCCTCATGGCCAACCAGCTGACTGACATCCCAACCCCCCCCCCAAGACAGATCAGATTGCCCTGCAGTAAATGAAAGCAGCTGGAAAAATATAAATCAGATTAACTAATAAATAAATAAGAGGGAGGAAGGAATAAAAGGCGGCAGGCGAGCTGTGCCTGCGTTGCACCTATTGATCCTCACCCCCTTGGTGGACGCAGAGCGGATCAATGCTGAAGGAGAAGTCCTCTGCTGAAACGGTGGGGAAAGAGTCGCCAGCACAGTGTTAATATTAATTAAAATGAATTGTCCTGCCTGCTGCCAGCGAGACAAAAGCAGGCGGCGCCAGGGGCTCGGGGCTGGCAGCACTGCCGGGTCCTGGGTGCCCAGGGTGGGGAAGGGGCTGCAAACGGGTGGCGGGTGCGCGGGGCTGTGCCCCCCCCCGGCTGCTGGGCACGGGGATGTGGCAATGTGCTGCACCACCAGCCGAAATGGCAACGGGCGGCTGGAAGGAGGGTGATGCTGGAATGGGGGTCCCCTCTGCAGGGAACCCCCAGGTGGCACAAACCCAGCTCTGTGGCATCACCAGCAGCGTCTGGGCCATGAACCACGGCACGTCCATCTGCCTCAGGCAGCTTCTCGCATGGTTTGAGTGCTTTTTCTTAATGTAACTTCCCATCTCCGCCTTGCCAACAACTCCAAAACACATCTGTTTTTAAAACTAAAAGGGGAAAAAAACCCAAAGTATCCGTGACACCAGGCACTCCGTCAGACGGCTGGCACTTCCAGCAGACGACTTGCACACAAACAGCTCCTGCTGCAGCAGCAAGTGCACCCTAAGGACGCCCGGGGTTGTTGCTCAGTCACCTTGCGCTGACACCTACTTGCCCGTTCAAAGCCTTTTTAACATGGAGAGTGCTAAATCAGCCTTTACTCTTCACTTAACCACCGCCCAGGCCTCCTTGTCACGCTGTGACATGGGGGATTCGGACTTTCCTTGTCTTGACTGACACGTTATATCCTGCCGGGAGGGAGCCAGCCGGCTGCTTGTGCACCGTGAATGCTAAAGCGACTGGAATAAAGAGGAGAACAGTCACCTTGGGAAAGTGGTCACCTGCAGTTAGCTGAAAGAATGAGTTTAATTCAGTTTTCTTCTCTATTTTTTTTGTTGTTTAGTTGCATGGATGGGGAAGCCTGGGGCTCAGGAGCTCTGCTTCCTTTCCTAAGCACACAAACACCTTGCCCTGCTGGTCACTTAACCCGTTCCACTCGCAAGCCCTCCCTTTATCAAATAGTACTTGACCATCTCTGCAAAGCCCTGTGACACCCCCAGGTGAAAGGAAATACCAGTCCCTCCTTCTTTTTCCTCATCCCTTCCCCTAAGTCATCTCTACAAATGGGAAAAGCCACAGACATGAGCCATGGGCCAGAAGTGCCCAAACCGGCACATCCTAACACCAAAACCCCAAAACAGACCAGAAGTGCCCGATATAAGAAAGGCAGGTATTGCTTTTGCAGAGGAGAAAAGCCGTTTCCATCAGAGGTGACATGATAAGGGAATGACTAAGACAAACAGGCTCCAGCAAAGGCTTGTAGAACATCTCTTATCACACAGACAAAAGGACAAACTGATTCATACTGGATTAGTGTCTAGAAGGGTAGTCAAACATTTAACCAGGGCTAATGACATTGAGCATTTTTTTACCAAAAAGGAAAGAACTCAACTAGTCAGATAATCCCTTTAGGTGCAGCATAAAGAGAAGTAAACAGAGGCAAGACATCTGGGAAGAATTTTAGGTGCCTCGGACAGACTGTGAACCCTGGAGTGCCTAACCAGTGGGAAACAGGGGAGGGAAAAATTCAGCCGGGATTAGGAAATAAAAAGGTGTGTTTCAAGAACTGAAAGTGTGCCTACTTGCTAGGTCACCCGCTCTTGCAAGAACGTGAATAAAAACGTGCTTCACAGAGGATTCTGCCTGAGCCCATTTCATTCGGACCGGGACTTATTTCTCACACCGAGCCAGCACATCCTAATGCCAAACCCCAAAACCTGTCTGGACCCTGTTTTGTCCCTCTTGTCCTCCAAAGTCCCAGCTCCAAGCAAAGTCTGTCATCTCCCTTCCGTGCCCTGTCTTCTGGGCCCAAAACGATTTCAGAGCAGATAATTTCTTAATACTCACTGTGGCTATTCACAGAATCATGCAGATTCACAGAATGGTTAGAGTTGGAAGGGACCTTTAAAGATCATCTAGTTCCAGCCCCCCTGCCCTGGGCAGGGACACTTCCCAACAGACCAGGCTGCTCCAAGCCCCATCCAGCCCGGCCTTGAACACTTATTGACTATTCACTTTGTTCCCTTCTGTTTTCCACTCTTTCTGAGTGTTTAATTGCAACAACAGGCTTCTGTAGGCTGAAATAATCACTCCGTAAGGAAAGGTCCAAATGAGGAGCAGGAGCATCTCTGCTGGAGCTGGGACTGCTCCAGGGACTGTCACAGGGGTCCACTTCTCCTGTGCTGTCCCTTCTCACGCTGGTGGGTTATTTTTACGTTTTCTCTTAGGTAACCAGGTCAGGATCTGCTCTGGTTTCCACTTCTGTCTGAAGCCAAAGGGAAAAAACAAACCCCATGGATTCAAGTAATGGACTTCCAACTAATCACCTTCCCAAGTGTCACCTGAGGTCTTTGCCATGGCACCTGGGTGTGCAAAGCTCCAGCTTCTGGGGAGCCCCAGGCACTCCACCCCTGGGGAATAACCTGCATGGCATGAGCAGCCCAGCAAGGCCACTCCAAACCACTGGCTTTAGGCAACCTACTTCTGTGTACGCTGAGTTTCTGACCTTCTTCTGTGCCTTACCCAAAAGCATTCATCAACCAGAACTCACCGGTTGTGTTATAATCACACCACCACCACCAAACCCCTCCATCACGCAGGGCACGGGCTGCGTTCAACAGGGGGTGAATCCCTGCCCTGCATCTCCCCGTCCATCCAACAACCTTCTCCCTCTAATTCCACCTCCCTTCGGGAACGGAGACAAACACCTTCCTCAGCCAGCATCTTGCCCCAACAATGGACCCCTTGTGCTGCTAAAATCAGGCTGGCCACGGCAGGGCTGTAAATATCAATTGTTCTAACCCCGTTAGAGCCTAATAGGCTCAGCAATATCTACTGAGGAAAGGTCCCGACCCCGCTCGTCAGCAGTCATGACATGGAACAGCTATAGCATGTTCAGGGTATGCAAAAGGCTTAAATGCACATTTAATGGCTGTCAGGCAGCAGTTCCTATTAATATAAAGACAGTCACATCCCAGGGCTATGGAAAAGAGCTGAAAAGCACGGAAGAAAAATGAATTTATTTCAATGGGTGTTTGCACGATCAAGAAACGACTCAAATAGCTAAAGCCACTCTGTTCCTGAACGAGACGCGGCAAGACTGAAACTTGGATAATTAGTACAGAAGTTTCCCTACCCATGTGACTCAGATCTTCAATTATTGACATTTTCATTCGTTATCATTTATGCACTTTCTTTATTTGTGTTTTGCCCAGGAAAAAGCAGCGCAACTCAGACAGATAATTTGTTGCTGCTTTGCATGTCTGTTTTCCGTTATGAAATTTTTATATCTTCTCCATCAAAACCAACTGAACTCCCAGCCTGCTCAGCACCCCAATACTACCATATAAATAACAACAACCGCCTCCACAAAAGATTAATCCCCGACTACGTCCATAACTCCCCCGTACCACAAAGCTAAAATGAAGAACTTGAAAATATTTACCACCATTTCAAGACTTGGGTAGAAATCTCCCTCATTTCATTGCGTAAAATGTAAGTTTTAGGCGAACCCAAAACTGACATTATCATGTTTTTAGCACTGAACTGCTTTGTCCATGGCTGGCAGTTCATTCTTTCTCCTATTACGGCTGGGACAGGTCTTTTGTAAAGCTTTGTGATGCACCAATTTGCCTCTCCTTGCAGACTGCGCAACTTTACTAATCTCTAAATCGATAAATTACACAAGTGAGGGCAGAGTAAAACCCTTCACACGGACACGAGAAACTATTTCCACGTCACATGAAGTTTCCCGTTCCCTTTTTTTCTTTTCCTTGGGTTTGTTTTTTTTTTCCCTTTTGGGTTGCCATCCTCAATTTGAGCAGGACGCGAAGAGGTCAGTGCCCCTCGCATTTGGGCCTTAGGATCAGAGGTGACGAGTTGTGCTGAAAGCCATAATTGAGCCTGGGCAACTTGGGAGATCTCAGCCTGCCCGGGGTACGCGGCAGATCTGGCCCTTTGAAGGATCTAAAAGGTGTTCGTGGTGGGGATGATGCTGGAATTTCAAAAAGCTGCAGGCTAGTTCAGAAGGTAATTAATATAGTCTAATTGGTCTCAAGGCCCCTGGTAGCGGCTCTGTTTGCTGTCCTCGGTGCCTGCATTTTTTCTTCGTCCTGAGCATCCCCCGTTGCCCGTGTTTGGGTGGGTCGCAGGCAGAGGAAGGGGCAGTTGCCCGTCATCGCAGCCAGAGCTGGAGACAAAAGGCTGCGAATGTGCGCGAGTGCCTGGCGGGGAGCCCTGCTGCAAGCAGAAACACGAGGCTGATGCAAAAAAGCTCAATCCCAGCCAGAGCATCAAATCCTTCCACCGCCCTGGGGATATCTGGGTCCTGGTGACCTGGCTGGGTTTCCCCACGCTGTCTCTTTGCTCACCATCGAGTGCTGGAACAATTAAGTCAGTTAGGAATAAACTTGGCTGATTTCTGTGTTAGTTGCACGTTTCTGTCCCTAATGCTGCAAAGCGTACACGTTACTTTCCCCACACCAACATTACCCTTTTTCCTCTATTTCCACTGCATGAAAAGCCCTTTCCCACAGGGCACGAGCAGGCAGGGCCCCTGCCTGGAGCAGGGGTCTGCAAGACCTCAGAGAGCAACCCAAGAACTAACTGCAAAGAACAAACAGCCATTTAAAACACAGGTGTGTGACTTCTCATACTCCAGGCTCAGAAAGGAAACAAAATGAGGGGAAACCACAATAATAAACAAGTCTTGCGGTTCAGCCTGATACTCATTTCAGCAGAGGAAAGTCCTTGCAGCAGCTCAGCTCGGGCTGAGGGGTTTGGGTGGACTGTCATTAGGTGAAGGAGAATGGGAAACACCAACCCCCAAAACTCATTTTTCAAAGTCTCTGAGAGCAAAGCACCAGCTGACCTCAGCGGATGGAGACCATGAAAAAAGGTCCGTCGTTTCCTTTTCGATCACCACCGCAGTCAGCGGGTCCTGCTCGCCAGACAAACATGGGAAGAGACAGCGGGGAAAAAAGGAGTTTCCCATCTCTTTGGCTGAAGCTGCCCCATCATTCCCTCACCCAACCCAGCAGCAGGACACGCCGCAGAGAAGACCCGGAGAGCCCGAACACAGCCTGAGGAATACAACCCCCGAAAACAGCCCGTGCGATTGGGTAGATTTCCTTTCATTTTTTTAATTATCCCTTTTTCCACATCGCCCAGCCCTCCCTCCTTTCTCATCACACTCTTCACTACACACTGTCTACTTAGCAAAATAAATGGCTGCATTCTCAGCGCAGGGGGATGTAACGGCTGCTGGGCTCGCTAATGGTCTCTCGTTGCGATGCAGCAGCCACAGGGTTAAATATATCTTGGCAGCTGCAGGAGCCGTGCCCAGGCAAAGACAGATAGGGTACAGGCAGAGCAGCAAGGATGTCTCCAACCCAGAAAGCTTTCGTGCTGGTGATCTTTTTGTACTCTGGGCCACCCATAAGGCACATGAAGGGTCCAAGCACGTCAAGGTGGTGTTTGCCCTCTTGCTTCTCACCCTTGAAATAAAAGCAGGGCTGTAAATACTCCTTGCGTATCTTAAATTTATTACCATTGATTCAAACATTAAGTTGAATGGCTCTTGAAAGCATTCCCCTTCTCCCACCAGCTGTAGCAACCAGAAGCTGCAGCACATGCCGCCGTATCTCCCCACCTACCTGCCACGGGGCAAAGACACCGCTGTGGACCGCAAAAGCCAGAGAAAAATGTGGTGATTTTCCCCCATATGCAGCAGCTGTCGGTGGGACACAGAGGTGAGCCACCCATGTCTGCCCCAGGGTTTGGGTGCCCGGCAAGCTCTGCTCCCGGTGCCCGCTCCTGCTCTGCGCCCAGGCTGCAGGAGAAGGAAACCCTCGGCAGCGTCTGGTGTACGCACACATCTGTCCAGCCTGACCCAGGGGGATGGGCAGATGGGCAAAATTAAAACAAAAAAAAATAATGGAAAGTTTTTCTGGGTTATGTCTGTAATGATGACATGGGGCCCTCCTCAATTGAATGCTGAGTCCTTGTCCTTTCTAAGGACTAGGCTTTCCCACCTATGCCTGTATCTCCACATGTCCTTATAAAGAGCAGTTGCTCATTGTAACACTTCCATTTTCTTTTTATTTTTCCATGACTGCAACACTCCTTACATAGATTTTCTGGAAGCCAGGCTACGGTAAAGCAAACAGGAGCTTGCTACCTTAATTTGTCTGTTCCAACGACAGCTTTGGGAAGCGGTGTCGGACAGCAGGGATGCTGTCAGGAGGGCTGGAGGGGTGGCTGTCCTGGACCTCGTCCCAGCCCAGCTGGGTGACCCTGGGCAGAGCCCTGCGACCTCCTGTACCAGCCTACACGGTACGAGTGATAACTGCTTCCCGGCACGCAAGTGTGCATTGAGGTTCGATTACAGTTGGAAAGCACTTCAAACTCCTCAGCACAAGCTGTTTTTAATACAAAACACTATAATAACAAGGTGGTTACAGCATGAGGGAGCCTTGAAGAGGGACAGGGATGCACAGCAGTGGCAGGACGGCGAAGACAGGTCAGCGGGACCACCCACACCTCAGCCTGGCATCCTTATGAATCCAGCCTCAGGTGAGACCTGAGCTCCTCGTGCTGCTGGGGAACAAAACCACCAAACCATCCCCAAACGCAGAGCAATCCTTTCATTGCCTAACAGGGACTGCCCGAGCCCACCACTCGTTCCAGCAAAAGGCTTTCCAAGCAGCACCATAGGGGGGGAAAAAAATACTCAAACGCAGCTGAAAACATTTCGTTGCCTCTCCTGCAGTCTGCGAGGTCTCTTGTTCTTTGGTTTTGATGATAAAAATACCTCTCTGGGGCATCGGGGTGACACTTCTGCCACACAGAGCGGCTGCCCCAGCCGAGCTGGTGCACTGTCACCTCTCCCTTCTGGCGTGGTCTCCAGTGACAGAACCACGCAGGGCGAGGGATGCCATCCCATGCCATGCCTCCGTGTGCCCGAGGACCGAGCTCTCAGGGCTCCTTTGTCCTGGGGACCTTGCTCCTGCCTGAGGCTCCCGGCAGCGCTGTTATCCCAAGGTCCCTGATTACGGATGCTACGTATCTGCGTTCTTCCCCTGTATCCTTAAGATAAACATGTCCTTCACTGTAGTCACCTACTCCATCATACACTCCTATCAAATGAGCCTTGCTAGCTCGTAAATTACTGTGCAAACCATTCCAAACAATAAAGGCAATTTTACTTACTGAACCATTAAATTTACATACTTAAATTAGACTCAACCAGACGTTGAGAGGGGACGTCTCGCGGCCAGACAAACAATGAATTTAGGGAAAGAGCTGCCGTGTACTTCCCCACCTCTCACATGAAATTAATGAGGTGCTTCAATTTAATCATCATTAAAATTACATCTTTATTTAGTTACTTAGCAGAGTTTGACTCACTGCGTGGCGTGGAACATGGAGTAATGCCTCCAACATCAACCCTGCCGGAGAGGGGAGGCAGGGAGGAGGTCCATCGCCCCAAAATTTCCTTTGCACCCCTACTCAGCCAGATCGGGCACGTGTGTCAAGATCCCAAACTGTTCTCCAGCGTTTATTATTAAGGTAAAACAATGAGGGAAGAGAACCAGCAAGTCAGAGTAAATTGAGAAAACAAGGTCTGGGATTAGCCTACGATGGGTTTGAGGTAGGCAGGCAAAAAGGCACATTACTTCTTTAGACGGTACCAACACATGGGAAGCCCTCACAGCATTATCAGTCTCAAAGTTCACTGCACGTGGCACCGAGAACCTTGTTAGAAAAGCAAGAGTTTGAAACAAAAGCATACAGTGAAATAGAGACAAAGAGACAAGAGACGTGCCTGATCTCCTCATGTGCACGTGCAATTTGTTTTGCATTTGCTCCCACGCACACAAAATTCATTCATCTGGAGATGCTCCCGTGCCGTTGCAGGGGTGGCTGGCGAGCAGGGCTCGGGCAGGGCAGCGTTGCGGGGCAGTCCCAGTTGCAGGGCAGTCCCGGTCCCAGTTGCAGACCAAGCCTGGCTGTCACCTTTCCCAGTTTCGCCCCTGGGGTTGCAGCACTCAGCCATGACCAAAACCGTGCCATGCACGTCCTGAGACACAGGTGAGAGCGCACAGCCCATAAATCCCGTTGAGCAAGGGCTACTCCGGCCACAAGGACTCCGTTTGGTACCACAAAGTGATCAATAAGCGACAGGGATTTCTGGGGACAGCAGCAAAGCCTGCGCAGGTCGGTGGGGACAGAAGGAGGGATCGAACTGGTGGGGACAGGCTGCTCATAGGGGAAGATCCAGTGTCCTGCGCCTGGGGACCTGCTGCCTCTGTGCAGCATTGAAGAGTCACGTAAGAAGGCAGAATAAAGAGATTATGGAGCCCTGTGGAAGTGATGTAAAGGAAACCAGTCCCTACTGTACTGGGTATGACATCTGCATGTAGAGAGGGAAGATTTCTGAAGCAAAGAGCACAAAAGTAGCAGAAAGGGAGAGGTATTCCAGCCCAGAGACAAAAGTACCTGTGGTTCACCCAAGGATGCAAAGGCCTCGTGAGTTCTTCCTCAAAATCTGCAATGGGCTACAAAAACGCAGACCTTTTTTGTTACTCTAAAATAATTTTCATCCCAACAGACTCATTCTCTGCTCCCCGCCTTGAGCCGCGGAGCTCAGTGATCTCACTGGCCTCGCTCCTGTTTGATGCTGATAAGAACAAGCAAGATTAGATCTAAATGAGTTACAATTGGAGGCATGAAACACTGGGAATCTCCTCTTTCCCCATGGATACCCACAGCTCTGCGCAGATGGAGCACGTCCACATTATTCCCATCAGAAAGTCTTCCCTTTGACTCACTTAATTCACCCACGCTCCAGCAGCGAAGGGAGACCAGCTCCCGACAAGCCCATGGTGACACCATGGAGAACATGAACTCCTTTCTAACTGAGAGACAAGGGACACCTCCAAAGCCACGTTTACGTGTCCCGCGATGCCACCTCCCAGCTGTCAGCAGCAGAACCACCATCGTCGCTCTGGTGGTGCTGGCAGTGCCCTGCACAGTGTGTGTGCGCGTGTGTTTGTGTATGCAGAGCGGGCACCAGGCACACACACCAGCTCCAGAGGCTGGGCACAGGGCTGGGAAGGGGATACCCCCAGCTTTGACTTCACCCAAACCAGCCCAGCTCTCCAATGGGTGCTTTAATGCCAACAGTAAACGGGGGAATGGCAGAAACACTCAGGGCTACAAATAACGGCTACGTATTTAGTCGCTCCCTGCGAGCTCTGTTTTCCCTTTGGTCTCCGCACGAGTCCTGTACTGGCAGGTGTTACGTGCCACCATGTAGTGAGCAGCTAGACCTCAGCTCACACAGTGACCCCGAAGCCATAGCTCAAGCACAATGCCAGGGGTTGTTTTTGCCCTCCCTTTTGGGTGGCATCTTTCTTCAGACAGGGAGGATAAAAATGAGGTACGTATTGCGGGAAACAGCACTCACACCCGAAAGCTCACTGCATCAAAAAAAAAAAAAGCCCGCAAAAGAGTAAACACCAAACTGCCAACTGCTTTTTACCTCCTGTAAATCAAAATACACTTTGGAAGTAAAAACTCCCAAATTATACTCGGCAAGATGAAACATTAGCCCAGGAAGAGTGGAGATGGCAGGAGCAGGGATACACAGACGAGAGCCAAAGCTACAGCTTGTCTCCATTAAAAATGCAACATCAGCAGAGGCGTCTGAAAGAGTCATTTATCAACTCCTGGATTAGAGAGACATCTTAAAGTAAGTGCGCCATTTATACGCACATATGCACAAATTGTCTGCGGAGGAAGGAGAGGAGAGCTGCAGCCTTTGTGCCTTGGAAGTTTCTCTCTAGTCCTCTGGGTAAACGTAGGGCCCGAATGACATTAGGCATGGAAAATAGGAACCTTGCTCATGGTAACAGGGGGTACAATTCATGTGAGCAGCCGGGATGGAAAGTAATCTAATGCTGCAATTTCAGAGAAACAATATAGAGTCACTCACATACATCATGATTAATGGCTGGATACCATAGTGTGAAAACCATTTAAAAAATGGCATTTTTGTCACTGACAATGTTACACATATAGTAAAGGTCATACATGATAAGAGCATTATCCATATTTCTTCTGCAAACATGCTTAACCTTGTAGAGCACAATTCCCTGGAAGATTGGTGATCCATCTCCAGCTGCAAACTGCGCTCTTCAGAACCTGAGACGGCCAATTTTACATTTATATCATTCGCATCCACGCACACGCGGGCCCCGGGAAGCCTGCATGCCTTTCGAAGCAGAAAGGGATGGAAATGTTTCATGGCAGCACCCGCTCCAGGCTCTCCTCCCTCCACCTTGTCTCCGGCTGTCACCTCGCGCCGGAGCTGATGCTGGGCTCCTTCCTGCAGCCAGGCTGGAAACCCAGTTCCCTGCAAATCCCCTCTCTAAAGGCTCCTCGAGGAGCCCCTTTGGCACCCTCTGGCCACAGGTAGGTCCCACCAGTGGGTCAGTATCCACCAGTGGGGCACAGCTCTGCTTTAGTCTTTAGCAGTAGGATGTCGATAGCTGGTTGATCGGCTGCCATCTGCAGAGAAATCTCATGCCATTCAAGGATGACCATCTTGGAGACAGCCTACGGAAATGCTCAGATGAGTCCGCAGACTAGACAATTACTTTTTCGAGAGCTGTATTTAAAGCACACAAATCCTTTCCCAAAGGCATGAAAGAGCGAGCTCTGAGCACCGGGTGAGTCATTTCAGATCAAAACTCAGTCCGACCTGTGCCACCAACACAGACCCCACACACCTTCTGAAGCCCACGTGGCTTGCCATAACCTTTTCTAGTTGCCTCCACAACTTGCATAGTCCTCCAGACTCGCAGAAACCCACAAACACCAGTGCTACGAGCCAGATTACAACCCTGCCTTGCAGCTGCTGGAAGCTCGGGCTGAAATTTGGAGGAGCAACAAGGTTCACAACATATTTTGCAGCAGATTCTGTGACCCTTTGGGAACCCTGCAGAAAGTGGCACTGAACTGTGCCATTGTCTGCTGGCTGACACACAATGACGAGGAATTTTTTCAACATGCAGTCACATATTTACCCACGTTTGC
This sequence comes from Alca torda, assembly GCA_008658365.1. Classification (NCBI taxonomy): domain Eukaryota; kingdom Metazoa; phylum Chordata; class Aves; order Charadriiformes; family Alcidae; genus Alca; species Alca torda. Next base: position 29,671,132 of record CM018086.1, on the reverse strand, counting down.
ATGAGTTTTCACTGTTTGGCCACACCATGCTCTGGCCATCTGCCTCTCAGGGTCCTTTTCCTGCTGGTACTGAGCTCTCCTGGTCAACCACGGGTCTAGCTGCAGCTCAGGGTTACACTCTGCCAAGCACAAGATCTTAAAGGCACCGTATCAAAATTTAATTCTTTCTACAGCAAATAAAACCCCGGCATGAAACAAACGTTTGTGTAGTGAGATGCAGAGTAGGGCTCGTTGCATCGGGTCAGAACGCTGCTCTGCGATGCCTCACCTTGAGCAGGGGCTGGGGACAAGGGGCTGCGCTCACCGAAGGATGCTCTTATCCTTCAGCAGGGCGCACACCGAAAAAATGCCAGAGCAACCACTACGACAGGATAAGCAGCAGTACAGTTAGCCAGGTCTGCGTGCTCAATCTTTGCTAACAAATAGGTATCAGTACAAAAAGCACAGGGATGCTATCCCAACCTACAGGAGCGGGGTGAGAGGGAGTTCAGAGGCTGCAGGCAGGATCCCTCCCCCATCCCTTGCTCCCGGCTCAGTAGATCCAACCTCCCTTGGAGAGGAGGGCATGATCTCACTCTGGAGGAATTTCCTCTGCCGGAGACACTGGAAAACCCTATGGGAGGAGATGGGAGCTCAGTGCCTTGCTGGGAGCGGGGAGCCTTGCGAGACGGGACTAGAGCATCCCAGCGCTGGGCACCACGGCCCCGGGTTTGGAGGGTAACCACCGTGGGGGGAACGATTGCTACCCAGTGATATTTCCATCGCTTGGAATAGCGTGGCCCCGGATCTCCCCAAGAGCCCCGCAGGTCCCCAGCAGCCAGCTGGGGGTCAGCCCCTCTCACTGCCTCTGGGGTGAGCTGCCCCGGGAAGAGGTGATGGGCAGGGAGGAGCTGCCCATGCCCAGGGGACGGAGGGGACATTTCCACACCAGCGTTTGCAGCTTGTCAGATGGGCTTGTGCTTCCTTACGCGAACAGCACAGCGAAAGCTTCCCACTGCAGTCGGGGTGGGGAAGCTTTTCCCCAGAGTGGTTTGCAAAGACTGGCTAGACCAAATTATTCTTCTCATCATGAATGGCTCTCTCTGAGCCACCTTACCCATGCAAATACTCCAATGTTATTAATATGAATGAACGCATCTTGTCTCGGGGTGTCTCATGGTAGGAGCCATTTCAGAAACACTGGGAGGGTGGAGGGAAGGAGGAAATACAATTGAGCAGCCCTGGCTGCATCTGTCCTATTCCTCAGATGACAATTTCTGTCTCCCAGGAGCGCCACAGACCAGAGGCACTCACAGATTATACATCATTCAGCCTTTTGCTTAGCAAAAGTAGCTTTCTTAGCAAGGAAACAAAGGATTTGCTGTATTGGATCAGGCTACCGACATGTCTGCTGCGGCATCCAAGCTGTGGTACTTAAGAAACACGGCGGGTCCCCTCTCTGCTGCGCTGGCCAAGACCCTGCCCAGGGAGCTGCGTGCACAGGCAGAGATTGCTTCCAGATTGCCACAGAAACTCATCTGATGCTCAGTAGCAGGTAGTTCAACTTCTCTCCTAATTTTGTCATCTTACCTACCCACAAATGGCCAACATTATTTACTCCTTTTAAAAACTCAGCCGGAACGTTTCTCTCAATAAATGCCTTCAGCACTGCCCCCCCATAAAGCCAACTACATACCACATAAAAGGAGGGTTTCTTTTTTACTGGTTCAAAATTTACTGCCCTGGATGGTTTACTTTATGGCTGTTAACACAATGAAAGCTTTTGTAAGGAGAGGATGGTGCTGGGGGATCGGGCAGGAGCTAGCAGGAGACAAAGATAGCAGTCTGTGGCTAATACGAGGGCTTCACTTGCCCAGCCCAGTAGTAAGACCGTAACTCATAACACATTTAATGGCACGGGCAAGGAGAGGGACCGCTGAGAGCATTCCCCAGAGGTTCTTGGCACGGACTGTGCCCACCATCTCTCCCACGGCAGGTGATGGAGCACTGCGGGTACCACTGGGGCTGCACCTCGGTGGCAAAGGCGGCAGCGGCTTTTAATCCTTCCCCTCTTATGCAAGTCAAGAGGAGGGATGAAAGAAGCCAGGCAGAGCCTGCTGTTCCCCATGGAGCCAAGGAAAAGGGTTCATAGTCGGGGAGAAATATTAAAAGCGATCCAGAGCCCCAGGTCTGCAAACACAGGCAGAGCAGACAGGGCTGCAACCTGGGAAATGCCGGTGCCTGCCACGCCAGCAACTGCCTCTTTTCTTTTGACCTTTTAACTCCTCCTGGCCCAAACCAGAGCGCACAAGTCGTGTCGCTGTGTTTTACAAAGCCTCGGGTCAAAGAGCCATCTGAAGGCAGGGAGAAAAGGTTTCTTTGGGGATGAACACCGCACGCTGCTGCCAGGATGAGCAAACGTGGGCTGCGGAGCAGCAGCTTCGCCTCCTCGCCAGGCGAGTGCTGGCCCTGAGAGGGCACCGCAGGGGAGAATCCTCCTCCCTCTGCAGCAGCAGAGCTGCTTCAGGGGCTCCCTGTCTCCAATATTTGCAATAAGAGAAAGAAATCTGCCCGGTTGCACGCACAAGGGAAAATTCAGCAACTTGAAAAGACGCAAGTCTGATCTCTAAAGCAAAAGCCATGCCTTAACCCCGCAACTTTTGCTGCCCACCCCTATCCCAAAGGCAGGGCAGGCATTGAGGGCTCGGCACGAGCACGTGTGCCCACACCTTATTGTACAACCCTGCGTGGACCGGCACACACGAGCGTGTGCAGGGAAACTTCCCTGGCCCTCGGACTCCATCCGTCCTCAGATGCACGGTACCGCAGGCACCGCTCGAGCGCCTCTGGGTCTCAGGGCATACGCACGCGCATGGATTTTCCATCGGCTGCGTCTTCCCCACAAGACCGGAGTTAACTGCTGAGAGTGCTCTCTGCCATCTTTTGTGAGCCGAGTACCAGGAACGCTGCATAAATCATTATTCTTGCTAATTACCAGGAAACATCAAACAAGACAAGCATTTTACTCCTCATCACTGAATTTTGTTATGCTAATTAGAATTGTATAAGCTGTTGCTATTAAACCTGGAGAGTCAGAAAAACGTTTGCATTAATACCCACAAAGCTGCATCAAAACCCAGTTATTAGTATTTCAATGAGGTTCAGGTTATGGGGAAGCTGCTGCCGTTTCAGGGGCTGGTTTGTTGTTTTTAAATCCCGCTGTGAGCGAAAATATAAATAAATGCAGGGTGAGGCCTCATGCAGACAATACTTCTTATAAATGGGGAATTAAAAAAAAAAAAGAAGAAGGAAACTTTGATCAGGAGGAGATATAAATGGGAGGGGGAGAGGGGGAGCACAGCGGTGCAGAGGTTTTGTTGCTCTGCACACAGTGTTGTACAGCCAATGTTTGGAAGCATCGACTGGGGATGCCAGGCTGGACTTTGCTTTTTTGGATTTTTTTTTTGGAGTCCCTGCGGCTCCCAGGCACTTTGCTTGACCTGAGGGTTTTGGATTTGACTCTCCGAAATACGGATGGAAACGAGCTGGCTCCTGCCTTCGCGTGAGAGTTGCCGTCTCCGTGGAAATCACCCATTCAGAGCCCGCCTTCGCTTATGTGTGCATCATGCCAAAAACCAGGGGGGCTCATGGGAGGGATGGGGGGCCACGATTTCTGGTTCCCAAAACGCGAGCGCCAAGATACATGTCTAAACCTTCCTGGGGAACCGGCTCTGTAATAAGAATTGGCAATTCCTCCTCTTTAGTGCCAATCACAGCAGCCCAGCGTTTCATCTGAAGATCTCGCAGCACTTCAGAAAGGCAAATCATTCCCCCACGTGCCCCTTTGGTACAACAATTATCACCATTTGATGCATCAAATACATCCGAAAAATTTAGGGGTGTCCAAACAGGCGGCTTGTGAGTAAGGGAAGGGGTGCTTTAACCCCTTAGCTCCTAGTGCTGCAGTATCATTTGGATGAGCTATTTGCAAAGGCAAACACACGCCTAATTATTTCCATCCTAGATTGTAGAGAGGTGGGGGTCGGTCTCTTCTGCCAAGTAACAGGCGATAGGACAAGAGGAAACGGCCTCAAGTTGTGCCTGGGGAGGTTTAGACTGGATATTAGGAAAAATTTTTACACTGAAAGGGTTTTAAGGATTGGAATAGGCTGCCCAGAGAAGTGGTGGGGTCACCTACCCTGGAGGCATTTAAAATCCGGGTAGACACAGTGCTTAGAGAGATGGTTTAGTGACAGTTTTTGTCAGAGTTAGGTTGATGGTTGGACTCAATGATCTGAAAGGTCCCTTCCAACCTAGGCGACTCTATGGTTCTATGATTCTATGGGGCTGCTGGTATCGAGCCCGCGTGAACTGGTATCGCAGCAAACCTTGTACCACAGGTCTGTACGCAACAGAGGGAACCCATCGGGGAAGAAGCAGGGGTATAACTCGAGTGAGGAGCGAGCATCCTTACCCCAAGGTAACACCATGGGTGTCAGAGCACTGCCTTTGACCTGTGTAAGCGGCAAGCGGGCTGTCCTCCTCGCCAGACACTCAGAGCAGGCTTCATCAATTAGCCGGCTCCCTGGCCCTTTGGCTCAAGCCACAAAACTCCCTTGGTCTGGCATTTATTTCTCAGTAAAGAGCAGACCCTATTGACAGCTGGCCGCGGCTTAAATAATACATCTTGAGCTCTCTATATAACCCATGGTGTTATTCTATTGATGGGGCTACAAGTTATCTGTTTTTAACAGCCCATTTGTCACCGATTCTTGGAGAGGGAGAGCCATTCACTCTCTCACTGTATATTTCTATCAAAGAAGGAGGGGAAAAAAAAAAAGGAAAGAAAAGGATTTCTTCCAGTTTCTCTTTCTGGTGGAAACACGCAGGTGAATTGAGTAGCGGTGTTTCAGTAATGATGAATTATGGTGGCAGCGCTGCGTGCTCCATCATTTTGCTGATGCGGAGGAGCTCGGATGCTCAGCACACTCCATTAACACCTCCCCAGTGCCGAGCGGGGCTCGTACCAACCACACCGACCTGTGGGATGTGCCGGGTGAAGCACCCACCCTACACCCTGCTCCCCTGGTGCCAGACCCCACCGTGGGCTCGCTCCGCATCCTCAGCATCAGCCTTTCCAACTTTGGGGAGCATCGGGTGCTCCGTCGCCTCTCCAGCCTCATTGCCCTCTGCGTGCATCCAAGAAAATTAACCGCGGCACCTTTGCCTCCAGAAGATGACTTTAAGGTCTCGCTCTCTCTACCTCGACACGAATCAGAAGAGACAAACACAAGCCAGGTGCCACCATCCCACGGGACCTACCCTAACACTGTGTCCTCCCCTAATCACAGGCAGATTAAAAAAAAAGAAAAAAAAAAAAATCCACATCAGCCACGCTCCGGTAAGGAGAACTCTAAGAAGGATGAGGAAAATGAAGACACTGTGAAATGCAATAGATGTCAACTTCTACTTATTTTTTAATTTCATCTCTTACAAGCTTTTTGGAAGCTAACATGATTAAGTTCTTCACACAATTTATTAGCATCGTGTTGGAAATCCAGCAGTATATTACACCGTCTGAGTAATCCAATTAGTAAAATGTATTTATTTAACCAGAATATTAGCTGCACACAATCCCAAATGAAGTAAAGTCCCTGATCCTGGGGTTCCTTTCACTTCTTGGAATTCATTTACCAGCTACAAAAAGGTTTACTCTAATGAAATAAATATCAGCCCTATGTTTTTGGAATAATACAAGAAAAGCAATCTTGCTGCTCAGCTAACTGCCTTTTTTTTTTTTTAAGCAAATACCGACGGCGCACATATTTTACAGCAAAATAAAGGATTTTCTGCCTTTTTCAACTTCCTCTCACCCCAACTCCCAACCCCAGGAACATGCCCAGATCCCCCCATCCCCAACTGGATTCCCTCTCTTTACAACTACCAAATCATTGCCAAAACTAAGATTATTTTTTTCTCTCTTTTTTTTTTTTTTCATTCAGCAACCCACATGCAAAAGTGAACCTTGTACCCGCTTTACCCTGATTTGCAAGAGCTTTGAAATAAAAAGCACCGTGGGAAGCGAAGGCTCCCGAGCACTTTTTTTCCCTCCTAATGCAGGAGCTGAGTGACAGCCCCCGAGGCTGGAGCTCTGATGTGGCCCCGGCAGCATCCCCTGGCCCGACTCAGTGCCGAGCTGAAGGGACCATGTGGGAGCACTGACTTATGTGTGACAGTTTTTTGGGGTATTTTAGGGATTTTTTTTTTCCTCCTTTTTCTTTTATTTTGTTATTACCTTAAACACGCCCAGCTGCTAAAACAGCATCCCTCCCTAGGGCTCCTGGTCACGACCGCGGGTGAAAGCCGATGGCAGGGGTGACCGTGGCACCTCGGCGAGGCCGTGGCGAGGGAAGGCGAGTTGTGCCACGCGGCCACCGCCGGCGGGAGGAGAACACCCAGTGCCACCGCAGCCCTGCCGGGAGACCGTTGCCTCCGCAGCCCGCCCTGGGGAACCGCTTGCTGTTGACCGATGGTATTTTTCCAAAGCTGCTACTCCAATTTATCTTCATTAATTGGCTTAATTAATTATTTTCCCCTGCGAGCAGCAGTGGGAGATTCGGTCACGAACAGCAGCAAGGAGGCGCGATGCAGCCAGCTGAGTCCACTCTCTGCCTTTCTCGCTGCCGGGTGACCCCGGCTTCTTTCCCCTGGCTTCTTGGAGCCACAGCCACTTCTAAGCTTGACTTCTCCCGTTCAGACAGGGCGTGGGAACAAAAGGCTTGGTGTAATGCAGCATCCCCGGATGGGCGTCCCAGGAATCCAAAATCTGGGATTTTGGGGATTCTGTACACGCTGCTTCAGCACGAGAAGGTGCAGAGGGGAAGGATTCACCCAACTTGCTTGTAACCCTATTTTTCTCAACACCTCGTGGAGCAGCACCAATGTTCTCCATCTCCCCACGCTGCTGCAGCCGCACCTGCGAGATGACTCTGAAAGCGGCAATGGCAAAGCCAGACAGAGGAGGAAGGGACTAACGGCCAGAGTTAATAATAGACATCATTTGCGATGCGCATCCAAAAAAAAAATGATCGTCCCGAGGCAAAAGACCTAATTTTGCGTTTCCTTTCATATCCTCCGCTGCGTGCAGCTGGCGGGGGAGGAGGGGAGGTGTCTGCGCTGGGCTCGGTGTGCGAGCCCCTGTGACGCTCATTCACATGCAGAGAATTTGAGAGAGATCCTCCCATTAATGCAAACAGGAATTACCCGTGTAATCTTGGGATTAACGGAGCCCAAGGAATTATTTACATTTCCTAAATGAGGGAAACTGTATCAAGTGGGTAAGTCGGAGCCGGGGAGCCGAGGTACGGGAGGGCGACGCACTAGCTGCGTCCACAGCAACCACCGCCATTGGCCTTTTTGAAAACGGGTTCATCTGAGGTTGCACAAAATATTTGGTGTATTTGGAGGAAAGCTGCTGCTGAGGGGCAAAGCAGATGGACTGACGCCCTCCTCGGGATCGTCTCCAGGGAGGGAGTCACGCAAACTTCAGATCACACCCCAAATCTGTGCCTGCAGATCTTCCCTGTGTCACAGGGTACAATTCCCCATTGCCCACCAGTGATTACAGCAGCAGTAGGCATAATTAAGGCCAGTTTGTTACATTTTTATTTAATTTCTCTTGCAAAGTCTCTCCCACAACAACCTGTGTCCCCTCGGCAGTGCCCAGTGTTACTGCTGGGTGGGGACACAGAGCTGCTCCCTCCCTGGTCGCACGGAGCACCCTTGCCATTGACTCCACCATCATGCTTTGAAATCAGGCTCAAATAACCCAGAGCGTTCACCACACCGAGCTTTTCAGTCTTTACTCATCAAAAGCTGCAGTGACAGGCAGCAGAGCCCTCAGAGCCCCATCTTCTCCCAAATGCTGTAATACTCATAATAATCACAGCAACAACAACACCACTTGCAATAACCCTCCATCCTTCACACACCAGACGACGATGAGTCAGACTCCATTTCCAAACTAAGACATCTCGCGTGCTATTCTCCCTCCCCTCCAGACTAATAGCTGACAATGTATGCCTTCCACATTAATGATAAGGGTTCAAGGGGAAAGAGACTGCTCTCCCGTTTCGCTGACATTACACTCTCCTATGTACCCACCAACATACCCTAAGGCAACAGAACTAGTAATAGGTTCCTCTAACTGCCTCCTGCATCAAATTTGACACCGGGTGCTTTCTTCTCCTTTCCCATCGCTCACCTTATAACTCTGTCATCATCATTGATTTTGACTTAAGGAGAGGAAGAAAAAAAAAAAAAAAACCACCTCCAACCCAGCCCTCTTCCCCTGCTCCTACACCACCAGGGTGGTGAAGCACAGCTGCTGCGGGGACTTCGAACAGGGAAGAGGCAGGCCAAGGGAGATGCTTCTATTTCGCCTGTGTCTCAGTCGTGAAGGGACCTAAGCAGCGAGCTGGGAGCGTTTGCTGCTCCCAGCAGACTGGGTGTGCAGCCCCGGGACACCGTGGCTGGCTGTGGGGATGCTTCCCAGATAGCAGGCAGCAGCGACCGGGTGCTCGGTGGCTTTTTGCACTGGGCACATCCTTCCGCTGAGGTCAGGATTTGTTAATTTTCAGGCAGCACTCCTCTCTCCTTCTGTCTTCCTTCCAGAGAAAAGATAGCTGGAGTGATCTCTATCTACCTCTGGACTATGCCACTCTATACAGTGAAAACCCCTGTTACCTCCCCAAATTCTCCGCATCGCCATCCGTGGCAGAGGTGATGCCCACCCCCAGCAAACCGCTGGTCATGGCGGTGGGAAGGGGTGAGCGGTGGCTTCACTGTGGAGGGGTGAAGGACCCTTCCCAGCAACCACAACTCTGGAGACAGGGACAGATACATCCCGTGGGGCAACAGATGACAATTTCCCCTCAATTCAGTTACCAAGGCTCCCATTCACTCCCAGAGAAGAGGGCTGGGCTCCTGTGCCAGCACCGGCTGCTTCCCGGCACCACGCTGCCAGGAGATACCTCGGTCCCATTGCCAGCGCTCAGCTTTTGCAGCCTCATCCGAAGATCTGCCTTACGGGGGGCTATAACAGTGCTGGAACGGGGAGGGACCTATCAAAATCCCCCAGTGCAGGGTAATCCTCCCTCCTGCAGCCCAGAGAAGCCCGAGCGATGTGGGAGAGCAGCAGGCTCCTCCTGTCTGGTCTCTTAGCAGACACACAGAAGCGAATCCCCAGAGTGCGGCTGACCCGCAGCTGGTGTTTTCTTTGATTTATGTCAGAGCCTATTTACGTCCTCTGCTTAAAACAATCCAGTTCGTGTCAGCAGTAAATGAAACTGTGTACCATCCAGCAGCTGTTTGGCTGCTACCTGAAATGAGTTTCACTCCAGTTCTTATCAAGCAGAAACCCTTTCAATCGTCAAAACTGCCACAGCCTTGTTGAAGCTGCGATGGCGCGGTGATGATAACAGGGGAAGGCATATTGCAAGCCAGGGACATGGCGAGAGCCCTGGGATTGCTGGTGATTTTCTTCCAGGGTCACAGCCACTTCGGACACAACAACACGTGGAAATGAGGGTTGGGCTTTGGCTGCGGAGACCAGTCCACTGCGGACCTGGACACCAGCAAGGTTTAACGGGGGCTGTAAGGGCAAAGCTGGGCTGAACGGGGTGCCAAATGGCCTCTGGCATTTTCACCACTGTTGGCCCAAGCAGGCTCATTACAGTGATAACACCGGCGGCCGCTAAGACTTATCTTGGAGCTCCTGCGGCTGATAAAGCCATAGAGCAAATGCGGGCTGGTTCAGGAAAAACCCAGAGGAGATGGAGTCTGAATCCGTGCTGCAGCCCTTACACCCTGATAAGTCTTAACTAACGAGATGGTTGGCAGCAAGCGGGGACGGATGCTGCACGAGGAGTGGGAGACATTTGCCCAAAGCTATTCGGAATTCATTAAAGACGACGGGAAGAGCTGGGCTGTTCCACTCAGGGACCCAGCATGAGGCCACAGAACCTCCTCGTCCCACCGAAAACTAATGATCACAGCTTGACTAGCGAGTATCAGATGCTCTCAACGCGTTGCTTGCAAACAAGCTGCAGACCAAAAGCAATTCGAAGGAATTATTTGGGAAATAATTCTAAATAATGAATGAATGGAGAAAACTGCAAGCTGTTTACAGATAACTCACCCGCAGAAAAGAGCTGAATTCGCCGAGTAGATGATTCACTATTGATTATTTCCCCAGCTCTAGCTGTAACCTTATTTAAAGCATTAATTAAGACAAGTCTTCATAGTTCAGCATATTCTAATCTGTTACAGGAGGAGCTCTTGAGAGCTCAGAGCTGCCCTCCTGGAAAGAAATCTGGAGATTCACCCCCTGCTCCTGGCTCCTGTCTGGACTGGGAGGAGGTGGGGGGACACCAGCCTGTCCAGAACCCAGCGACATCCCCGATAGCCAGTGCAACCATTTCAGCAGGGTTGGGTCCAGTGAGCGCCTGGATACGGCAGGGGAATATGGGATCCTACCTGGCTGTTGGCTGGATTTCAAACAGGACAGCTGCCTCTTGGGATAAACCCTTTAAAGTCAGCCCAGGCAATCTGGCTATCCGCACGGACGGCTGCCCTCAAATGACCTGTTGCCAAGTCTCCCCCGATAACGATACGTAAATGCACGCTCTAAAACATGCCCCAAAGTGACACCGTCTGTGCAAGTGCCCTTGTGCCACCCAGCCCCTCAGAAAGGTCTGCACGGTCCCCGGGTCTGCACTTCAGCTCTGGCAGCCCCAGTATCACTCCGGTAACCAACAGGAGCACAAAGGCCCTGGGGTTATATTAAGAAAAAGGAACCTGGATTTTCTTTTAGTTATATCAAGTGAATACAACTGCACCTACCATGAAATCTGCCAAGCAATGGCACGCACGTGGAAATGCAAACACGTCGGCAACTGGTCTGCTCTTCAGCCAGGGACTAGCACCCGTACGTACATCTCGCTGACAAGAACACGACTTCAGCCCATGCTGACAGCGCATTACCGAGCGAGCCTCCAGCTAATGAAACACAGGACTGTGTCTTTAGTAGGACCTGAAACTCCCAACACAGCGATCCAACCCAGCACAGCAAGATTTCTGACTCAAAACCCAGAGGGATAGAGCTCATGATGCTGAGGGAAAGGGGCAACTTGTTGCTCTCCAGCTGCGTTCCCCAAGATGGATCTGCAGCCTGGTTTGCTCTGCTGAGCCACCGATCCCCGGCCCGTCACCCCGGGACTGCTTGCACAGCACTCTGCAGGCAGATGCATGCTTGCTTTCCCCACGTCCTGAAGAAATGAGGATATGATAACCTGGCACCTAACTGGAGCTAAAATACTCCATCTTTCAACCAGCTGATTAGCTCAGCATTGCCCAAAGCATGTTTGCATCATTTCTGGATGACTTGGAGTATGAGTAGAACAAGTTAACATCTACATTAATTAAATTCAGTATGTGACTGATTTTTGTCTCATAACTTCGTTTCAGAAAGGAAAGCTCAGGCAGTGAAGTTCTAACCAGCTCTGAAACCCAGGCAACCAACAACTCTTGTCTTTTTAGCCCCTTTCCGTGTCCACTCTGAACTGACATAGCTTCTCCCATGAGTTGTCCTCAGTTCACATGGGTACGGTTTGCCAGCAGAGCCATCAGGCCCTTTCTCCCCACTTGGCACTATTTGTTGTGGGGCTCAGCATCACATTGTGGTCAAGCCATGACCAGCTGCATGGCCCACACAGTCCTAATTTGTCCTAATTCGTCCACAAAGATTAAAGGCAAGATTCCAGTAAAAGGCCCTTTCTCCCCCATCAGATGCAATCAGCCACAAGATGTGTTTCACAGGGCTGAGCTTCAAGATAAAGTTAAACTTGACCAACAATCAAGGAAAGATAGCAGGAGAGGAATTAAAAATACAAACATTGCCGGCTCATGTTGAGCTTCTCATCAACCAGCACCCCCAAGTCCTTCTCCTCAGGGCTGCTCTCAACCTGTTCTCCGCCCAGCCTGGATTTGCGCTGGGGATTACCTCAACCTAGGTGCAGGACCTTGTACTTGGCCTTGTTGAACTTCATGAGGTTGGCATGGGCCCACCTCCCAAGCCTGTCCAGGTCCCTCTGGATGGTATCCCAGCCTTCCAGCATGTCGACTGTGCCACACAGCTTGGTGTCATCAGCAAAACTGCTGAGGGTGCACTCAATCCCAACATCCGTGTTGCCGACAAAGAGGTTAAATAGCACCCATCCCAATACCAAACCCTGAAGAACCCCACTCGTCACTGGTCTCCACTTGGACATCGTTCACATCTGCATTACTTTTTATACACACAAATACAGGATGAAGCATATTTCCCTGTCCAGTATGTTCATTAAAAGGATACAAAAAGGTGAAGAACAGAAAAACTCAGTAGCTTGCTTTGACTCCATTTATATCTTCAGCTCTCCTGTCAGTCTTGTGACCAGCACTGGAGGCCACACACTGGCCCGGTCTCACCACCACTGTGTATTCCGGGTGGGCAGCACGGTGCTGAGCTGGTCACAGGTGGTCACTCAGGTATGACCCACACACATGTGTGTGCAAGCTGCTCCCCAAGCCTGGTCCTGCATGGTCGCACAGCTCGTCATCAAACATACAAGCAAATATTTTTCATGAATATTGTCCGAAGCAAAATCCCTACCTGTTCTTGACTCCTTCAAAGGCTGTTCTCTGGTAAGGGCTTATCTGATGGTTTATCCTTTGCTGAAAGACAGAAAAAAAAAACAAAGAAAAAAATTCTTGTCAAACAGCGGTTTGGTTAGAAAGGATGGGATGCTCCTATATTAGGAGAAAAAAAGATACATTTTGTGTTTACTTCCATTATTATCATTGCATGTGATACACGCTTAAAAACTTGCGTAATTCTCTCCACTCAGTTCATTTTATTTTTTCCATCCGTCAAACTCTTCCCTCTCTGTGAGCATGTGTATTGCTAATTAGGACAGAGGAACAGATTAAGTTAAAATGAGTAGGTGCTGTCACTTTCCCTGCCTCTCTCCAACCCAAAGTCAATCCAAATCTTTTGGAGAATTCAAGTAAATTTGCATTAACATGGATACAACACGCTCTTTGAAAAAGATATATCAGAATTAGAAACCGTGTGAGGAAGGGTGACCAAGGTGATGAAAGACACAGAACAGTTTTTGCAAAAGAAGAGGTGCAAAAAGCACACATGAGCGCCGCTGCACTCTGCCCCGGACCAGCCTTGCAGTTGTGTGCTGTAAACGCTATTTCGCTTGGCTGAATTTTCCTCAGTTTGAAAAACAAGTGCCTTTGCTTTAGGAGCAGAGTGACCCACATCCATGTCCTCTGTCACCACAAAGTTCCGATGTCTGAATTTGTTGCAGTGTAAAAACTATGAGTTTCATTACCAAGCTTCTGCATTTCCCGGCCAAACCTGGTTTGGCTGGGGAAGGGCAGAGATGTTGGGACCCTGCTTATACACCCTCCACTCTACAGGGACTTGTAGAGAACGTCTGTGCAATGCGGACCTGCTTAGTAGAGTTTATGGTGATATGAAATGATGCTGCATCTAACTGTCTTTATTTAAAGGAGTTTCTAGGGAACCTGGACAATCAAACTTTCAAAAGCTTCACTGGGCTCCCACTATGCTTTATTTGCCCCACTTCTAAAGCCTAGCACTACCATCAGATTTGACCCCATTATTTGGAACAATCCTGTGGGAAGAAGCCACGGTGCATGTGTTCCACGCATGGGAGCAATCCAGGAAAAGCCATTCCAGCTTCTGGCCGAGGGCCCTTTTCACCATTCCCTCAACACATTAAGAAATATGCCAGTACAACTGATACTGCTGCCAATTGGAAATTTCTAGGTCCGAAACCCTCCATGAAACAAATACCTTGGCATGGGAGCGAGCTTTTTGCACCAGATGGACCCCCCTGGTCTCTTGGTAAATCCAATTCTTAGGCTTTGCCACAAAGAGGCTTAAAATTAATTAGCAGGATTTTTTTTTTTAAGAGTTCTGTGTACAAGGAGCGAGTGAGAAAGGACATTCATTAGGAGCTTTTCAGTACTTATAGGCCAAGGCAAAGATTTATAGTTTGCAAGAGAGTTCCTTTTATAACTGGCGATTTCAGACTGTTAAAGGTTGCAAGCAGACGCCTTGAAGATGAAAACATTCCCTATTTCACCAGAAAGGCAGTCAAGAAGAAGGAGGTTTTCTGATTTTCTAAAGGTGAGCACTTCAAGCAAAAGGCATCTGTCCCCTTTGGTCCCCGTTCCCAGAGAGCTGTCGCCCAGCAGCACTGGGAGCTGATACACGATGTGCCGTGGAAGAGGACCTTCCAAGGAGCAAACCACCACAACCTTCAGCTGCTGAGAGCTGACTCCTCCGCTGCTGACCATAGACAACTACTGAGTGTGTTCTGCAACAGCACCCACTGTAACTGCTCTAAAATCACAGGTAGATGATAAGAAAACTGTCTAGTTAAGCAAATAACTCAAAAATAGTCTTTATATATTTATTCCCGTATTGATTCATTCCTTGACCTTGGCAGAGCTGTTTTCAAAAAGAGTAAATGTTGGTGAGGCTTTGGCAGGAGCAGGGTTTTGAACAGGGACATGCGGTTGCCTCCCCTGGCAGTGTGGTTTCCAGGAACTACACTTTTTCCACAAAGGAGTAGCCCTACACGAGGTGTCCGTGCGTCCTTGAAAGCCTGCCAGCACCGCTCGCTTTTCGGGGTGTTCACCCTTGCCCCTAACCTCATCAGAAACCAACTACAGCCAACAAACAATTCACAAAAGCATGAATTTAGTAATAACTTTGAAAAAATGCAGATGAAGCACTGGGGAGACACATCTATAAGTTAAAGTTTTTCATCCACTCCGGAGGACAAGAGAAGATCCCTCAGCGTTGGAAGCGAAGCACTATGATACCATTCAACACGATGTACTGTCTGCAGCACTGCGCTACCTCCCCAGCAGCTTGGAGTGCCCACCAGCACACGGAAGAGGAGGAGATGCATTAAAAAAAAAAATGGAGCGAGCAATACGGTGTGGTGCACGTTGTCACTTCTCGTTCTTCCTTTTTTGTAAGAGTTTACACGGGAAGGCCTTTTTCCAGAAAAAAAAGTACAAGATTCTGCCACTTTAGAAATACTATCCCTGGCTTCTTCAGTCTTTAGTGGATCCTACAAGTATTAATTGATTTACATACCAGCCTCTGGTGACCAAACCAGAACCAAAATTAAAGAAGTTTTGCCTTGCCATAAATCCACTCTGCGCGTACCCGCCGCTGGCTACTGACAATGAGCTAAGTCCCTGATTTTGCTAGAAAACTTTCTAAACTCAGTCTTGCCTTTATTACGTGCTTTTCCCCACTTGGCTTCCCCACTCTTGATATTTCTGGGGAAATTTCCTTTGGAAAAGGGGTTGTTGTCAGTGTTTTGCTGATGGTGTTTTGGATCTGCTCGGAGCGGTGTCGAGCGGTGCCGTGTTTAAAGCTCTGTCAGTCTGCCCGCTCAGCCCTGCTCTCTCCTGTCCAGCTGCTCAAGCAGCACCAAAAATGGAAAATTTAAGAAGAGGTAGACTAGCTTAGAATTAGAAATGTTATTTCAAGGACTCAAAGCCAGAAACACAGGAAATCCTAAGCCAAAAGGACACACTTTGTAAAAGGAGAAGTCATCTGGGGTTGGTAAACTGGACCGCAAACCTCCTCCTGCTTTCCCAGCTTTGGTCTGAGATGATGGAGAAATTTAAGTCTTATCTTTTAAATCATTAGAAAGGGAAACCATGACTTTACAGGACCTGAGACTGCACAGATATTTGGAAAAAGAATTTCATATGAAAAAGCTGGGTTCCCAGCACAGAAATTGTTCCCCTCATCTACTGCCAAGCCTCTAGGAAAAATTTTGGGGAATGCCTATAGCGACCTGCATCATCAATATTACTCCACTGACCCAGTTCTTACTCTCAATTTTCTATTCTACCCTAATAAAAGTGGATTTCATATACAATAATCTGAGGACAGCAGAGGTGAGGGTATTTGCTGTAAGGAAAGCATAAGGAAAATAATATTACCAGGCTAGACTACATACAACTATAACTGTTCAAGTATTAAATCCATTTTTCACCATCAAGAGTGTTATCCAACAGCATGAGAAATACAAGCAGGAGAAAATATTCTCAAGTGAAGGAATTGATGGTCAAAGCCTGAAAGTTTGGTAAAATGCTTTTCCACTTCATGTCCTACAAGCTGTCAGCACTAGAATGGAAAACCGCAGATCAGTAATTGCAAAGGACACTTCTTCTTTCTTACACTGTCTCTGTCTGTAAGGCAGGAGGATGGCAAGTTAATTAATTATCTCCAGCATCAGTTTACTTGAAGATCTTTTTTTCCAGCAGCGCATCAAAGGAGACTGATAGAAGCCTTGATTAGAGGGATAATGAAGGAAATCTCTAATAGATTATATCATTTCTTGCCCGTCTGCAGCCATTCTCAAACCAGCTGCTTTCGCAGGGCTGGGATTCACGTCTGGAAAATATCACAAGCATGTAAATCCACCTCAAATGCAAAATCTATGGAAAAATTCAAGTAATTGCATGTTTACCATATTTCTGTCAAAGGTCTGGAAAAAAGATATCAGACCATCTGACTTGCTATGGAGCAGAGATTTCCTGTGTGTCCTGTTAGGGTCTCTGACTCCGTGGAGATAATCCGTATTTTGAAGTCACATCAGACACGGATAGAGAAAATGTATTAGATAATACAGAGCAGGACGAGAGCAGGGGCAGGAGGAGAGCACGTGCTGATGTGGGGGTGAGACGAGCAGTGGGATGTCCACCTTGTCATCTGTCCTAGGAAGCCTTTTACTAACAATAACCATTAGCAGGGGCTGTAGATGAGGTGCTTTAACTGTTTGTTTTTTTTTTTCCTCTCTAATCTTGTCCACTTTCACCTGCAACACAGCATCTCGCCCGGTTAGTTCTTGCTTCTGACTAACAGGAGCCCTCAGAGGCCAAAGTCGGTTCCCACTGCAGAGGAGGAAACTTTGGTACCAGGGCATCCCAGCTCTCCATCCCTGTCACACCGGTGCCCCATAGTTCGTCTTGGCATTTGAAGTTTTAATGCCATTTCCCTCTTACCCAGCCCGCGCGTGCTGCCAAATCTAATAGCGAGGACAAATGAAGTGTCAAGTTCTGATACACCAACACGCTGTGCTGATTTCTATCTCGCACAGATAAACCCCAAGCCATTCCCAAGAAGTCCCAGCGGCACATTTAAGCAATCTATTTCTAAGATGAGACTGCAGATTCTCCCCCGGTGGTGTGTGGTGCTTAATAAGCTATCGGTGGCATTAGTTGCACCGACCCTTGGATGCTCGGGCAGCCCAGCACCAACAGCCGGATTGAGAGTTTGAAAAAACCACACTGTCCTAACGAAGGAGTTATTAGTCTCATAAAAGAACCACAGATGGAGACCACCGCCACCTCGGCCATCAGAGCCATCCTGCTCTTTCACGTGCATCTCCATCACCCAGCTCTTGTCCTGGTGAACAGGTGGCACGGAGGGATGCTCCAGCCCTTGCCCTGGGTCCCCCATGGCCACCAAGGGCAAAAGTAAATGGTGCCATGCAAGGGAGCAGAATTAAAGGCAGAGGGGGAGCAGAAAGTGTTTTATGGGGTTAAACGTCCCAGTCTGAAGTAAAGCAATTTCCTTCGGTCTCCTGCCATTTCCTTGTGGAGGCTTATCATCTCCAGCTGGGACAATATAAAGGCCCATTTAATCGAGATCCATTTAACACTGAATCACGCTAACAAGATTACTTAGCCAGGGCTAATTCTGCATTTGCTGAAGTGCAGTATCCAGGGTGAGTAATCTCTGTGTGCTGGTGGCAGGTTCAGAGACAGGTTAGCCACTGGCTTAGCATCACAGACAAAACATGGAAAGTACATGGGAGACCATGACAATGAAATCGCAGCCAGTTTAGCCCATCGGGCTATTTCCTTTCCCCTACTCAGTGTTATTTGAGATCAGTGCAGAGAGGGTTTCCTCATTACCCCATAGGATCCTAAAAGGGGAATTATTTTCTTTGTCCTCACAAGCAGCTGAGCAGGCAATACAGCAAAATCCTCTTCAGTCGTTATCTGTTAAGTGCATGGCATCCTTTTGTGAGTTAAATGACACAGTATTTCTTGCATGGGACTGAATTCAAAAGGTTTTGCCTTCCATCAGGAGATAACTCAAGATTTGAGTGCTAATTGAATACATTTATATGCACACAAGTGATAGGCATTCATACAATTTCTTAAAGTAGATTCTCACCATTCAGTCATTTAAAAATATAGCACTAAGGGCTCTATTATTTATGATTATTAAATCACAAATCTGAGTAGCAAAATACTTCACTCAGGGAAAGTGTGAAGAGGCTGTTTCAGAGGAAAATCTCCTTTTTCAGAACTCACAGAGCACCACATCATCGCAGGAGGATGATGATAACCAATATTGTTTTACAGCTAAGGCTCTCAAAGTGACTTGCTCAGGTAACTGGATTAATCCTAATCACCCCTTCAAATGTTCCCAAATCCTCCAAGTAGTCAGAGCAAAGGTTGAGGCGTTCTGGTGAAATATTCATTTTTTCATACATGTTGACTCATCACCCTGTCAGCGTAGGATTTGGGACCTCCCCAGTCATTCCCTTCCTTGTTTTGAGAGGACGGGATTTGTTGTCACTTCAGGCGGGATTCATCTCACCTGGTGTCAGAGGTCCACAAGGCAAGTGTCTATGCTCGAGTTAGTCTCTTAAATGCATAAGTGGAGAGAAATTGGAGTGATTTGTCTGACCTATTTTAGGCAGCCACCTCAAGATGAGAGCAATTGCCTGCTGGAGGTGCCCATTTCTTTCCATTGATGGTAAATGAGGTCTGAGTGCTTGGTGCGGATGCCGAGACCCGGGCGCCGTCTCACAGGCCAGGTGAGATGGATCTTACCCAGCGTAATTGCAACCTTTCAAAAGGAGAGTCACTTTTTTTTTCTTTTTTTTTTTTTTTTTTGTGTGTGTGTCAGGGAGTTTATTTTAACCATTTGAGGAATTTCCCAAGTCTTCATTTCTGTCCAGTGTCTTTCGGCCTTTCCTCCCCATTGCGGCAGACAATCCTCCAGGTATGGCAAAATGGTGAGAGAGGCCTGTGCCTTTCCTTCTACAGAACAGGGCAGCGTTCACCGTTTTATTTTGCAACCCAGCCCAGAGCCTCTTTTGATGCTCCGAGGGCTCACCAAGGCAGAGCTCCAGCTCAAGGGTGGGTGAAACCCACCTCCATAGGCTCGCTGCGAGCTCTTCTGGGGTGGGCAAATGCTCCCTTCCTCCAAATGAAGAACACAAGCTACACCGGGTCAAAAGGAAAAGACCAGAGGTGACAAGATGACCTCCAGAGGTCCCTCCCAACCCCAGTCACGATTCTATGAGAAAGGAAAAGCAATATCTTCACACCTGGTATGGACATCCCCATGCTAAAGGTGCTAGTGGGGGCACACTTTGCTCCTGGTAACACCCAGCCCATCAGCACTGCTGGGCCAGCAGCTCTGGGAAGCTTTAAGACAAAAAGAAGAGATACCTATGGAGCTGGGTACCTTTAGGGTATGGCAGGAGCTGGGCTAAAGCCTTCAGTATCATCATTTATATTCAGAGTTCTAAGCCCACTTGAATCTAGTCCACATCCCATTCTCAAAAAGTGACTCAGACACTCAGGAATCTAAATACCACTTAGACACGGGCTTTCAGGGCTAGATATGCAAAAGCATGCAAGTGTGTAATGCTACTTCATGTGTCTCATATACACCGATTCCAGGATGGGATTAAATGCTGGATCAGAGCTGGAACTAAGCCCCATGTGATTCTGGCCAAGTGCTGAGGTCACTCGTGAAAGTGGGATTTCTGTTGAGATGTTTAACTTCTTTTTATTGCCATTCAGAGCTCAGAGCAGACAAATGCACCCCTTCCTCCCTCCCATTAAATGGTGTCCATGGTATCTGCACACCAGGAAGGCAGTTTACTGGTCATTCCTACACAGGGAATTGATATATTTGACATCCACCATCTCAGTGCTGAGAAAATGACCAACAGATTTTGGAGTTCGTAAGAGAAACAGGCAAACGTGCACAAGAAACTTGACTCTCTAAGGCTTGTTTCCTTGAGAAACAAGGTGCTCAGTCAAAACATTCAGAAGACTTTCCAGCTTGCCTCATGAGTTCATCCTCAGCATCTGAAAGAACTAAAACCTTTAAGTGTAAAAGGGGAATTAAAATCTGTCTCAAAAATACGAACAAGTCACACTGGAAACTCCAGGGACCCCCCTTTAGCAAGTGCTCAGGGTGTCTCCAACCATACAAAGCCAAAACACATCCCACCCCTATTCCTTCAAAGAGCAGCCAACTACCCAAGGAGTTTGACTGCACACAGACAGCCTGCGCCTTGGACACTATAGAATCAGAGAGTCGTAGAATCGTTTTGGTTGGAAGAGACCTTCAAGATCATCAAGTCCAACCATTAACTGAGCACTGCCAAGTTACCACTAAACCATGTCTCTCAGCACCACATCTACACGTCTTTTTAAATACTCCCAGGAATGGCAGGAGGAGCTGAGGTCTTGAATTTAATTTCTGACTTAGGCAATGCAGCGTATGGTCTCAGGCAATCACCACCTTCCATCGTTTCCTCACCGTCTTCCCTTTTGGACTATGAAGCCCAGAATGTCAGAGGCAGGAGCTGGCTAACTCCCTCTTGCCACAGTCGAGGCAGCTCAGGTCTTTCTGATCTGGTGGGACACACAATGGAACTGCCACAGGGATGCAGGGTACGATGTACCCCACGTACGGGCTCCTCCGGGTACCGTGGTGCACATGGATGACTGGATGTGGGGCCATACCGAGTGTCAGAGACAGAGCAGTGCAAGAGGCAACGCTCCGCACACTTCTCAGCAGATACGACACCCGCACCGCAGGGACCGCAGCCCCTTGGCCCCCACCACGGTGGCAGACATCAGTGGCGCACAAACTCGGTCCACACCAACAGGGCAGCATATTGCAATGAATGAGTTTCCAAGCATTTTCCTATTTTAATGTCCCCTTAAAAAAAATTATCCCTGGTAAAGGCACAGACTCGCGTATGGCAAGTTTAAGCCCAAAACTTTCTTTGCTCAGTTACCTTTTCTGCCCCTCTCAAAAATAATCTGCTGCCTGCAGGTTGAAAACTGCTCCGTTCCTCATCATCTTGTTTCGATGTAATGCCATCCTCTCTAATTGGTGGGGCACAAGGGCTTGAAAGACATTAAGTCCTGCCTGCACATGTGCTGAGCGGTTACCGCAGCGTGATAACCATCCCTGCGACACCTCCCCGCCGGCCGGGCAGCCGAGCCTGACCACCCTCACAGCAACCGCAAAGGCACAGCGCCTCGCTCCAAGCAAGAGGACCAAGTAGGCTCCATGGGAATCGTTATTAACTTGGCTTTAATTACAAACTAATTTCCTCCTGCATAGCCAGCAATTTCAAGCTCCGCGGAAACTGTAAGGAAACAATAGCATGGCATTTCGCAGCAAAAGGAGCGTAAACAAACAGGCAAAATTCAGAGCTTCAAAAGAGAGTGAAGTATTTGAATGCCCCAAATGCAACAATCTGAGAAATCTTCCTCAAACTAAGCAGAAAGCGTTCTCTTTTACTTTCCAACTAAATATTTCATTTTTAAGGCCATCCAATTTTACCAAGTGATAGGGAAGACCTAGTAGGTCTTGATAATAGAAACTGCCGGCACCTAAAATATGCAGAGGCTACCGCCTCTGCGTAATAAGCTGAGCCGTAGGTTGCTCACCGGCTCGAGCGCTGCTGAAACCGTACTTAGCAGCTGACAGATTGCAACGAGAACTGGGAGAGCATGAAGGCTTGTTAGCAGCAAGGTTTTCCCAGCTGAGGCTCAGACACGCACTGATTGGCAATTCCAATCACGGAGTTTGTCCCGGTGGAGCCTCCATATGTTTCTTCCCCTGGAGGAGCGATGAATGTCAATTCACCCCTTGGGGTGCGTCAGGCGAAAGTCCTCCCAAGGGTGAAGCGAGAGCTGACAGCAACCGGCCACAGGTACCCCGACCAACTTTCACGCATCAGCCGATTTTGCTAAGAGTCGGGGCAAAAACGAAGCTGTGTTTGTTGCATTTCCACGCACAGCGCTGGTGTATGCGATCGCCTCTCAAAATTAGCTATATGGAAAATAAATAAGGGTAACACACACTTACATACCATAAAACAGGAAAATGAATGTTTATGCTGGTAACTCATCAGCACGCCTGGGATTTCCCAAGACTTCCTGGCATAACCTGAAAACACAGTCCATGACAGTCACAGAGACTTGATAGCTCCATTCTATTCTATTCTACACTATGTGCCCAAACCCATCATGCCATATTTTCCTTCCCCAGCTTCACGTCTCATATCAACCACTTCTTCAGTGCATTCTGCCAGCGGCTCTTGACGGGCTTTCCAGACCTTAATTAAGCTTCAAGACACCTCCGTGAAGTTGACTAATATAATTAAGTGAATCTTCCAGATGAATAAGCTGAGGAGAGGTGAGATCAAACAGCAGAATGATGGAGGAACAGCCACCCAGTGGCAAAGTAGGTCACAGGGCCCAGAGACCCCATCCCTGGTGTCTTACAAAAACCACTGCCTTTCCCTTCCCATATCTGTAACTGATTATGCCATGTTTGTCTCCTGAAAAGGGTAGTTTGGGCCATTGTCTTAGCAAAAAACCCAGCTTCTTTTGTCAAGAAGGCATCAGGGTAGAGCTGCTGTCTCTAGCACTGCCACACAGGGATGTTTCTTGCAAGTATCAAGAATAGTTGTGCCTGTACATGCAACGATATATTTTACTATTAATTAAGGCGAGGGGAAGATGTGGTCCAGTGGCTTCTTTCAAATAAACTTTCTGAAATTACATTAATTATATAGCTTATATTAAAATAATTCTCCGATTGCCTGGGTATCTCCTAAAAAAAAAAATTCCCATAAGATTTCTTTAATTTCATAGTAAACTGGAAGACTGACTCAAAAGAAAAGCAGTCTAGGCCTGAGTCTTGCTACAACCTGAAGCACAATTTGTCTTGTAAGTTTGAAAGGATTATTGTGGACTTGAAGATGAATATGCACCTAAATTCCTCCATGACTGGGGCCTTATTAAGATGACCATTCACTTGGGACTTTTTCCTGGAAAATGATGTTCAGAATGAAATTGTGAAGTGTGAAGTGTCAGGGTGCTATAGGAATAAAATGGAAAATTCCCCAGCTTGGAGTCAAACTGGATCTGTGATGTCTCACTTTCCTACAGGCACTCTCCTTCAAAAAAGAGCCTTTCCCAGGAAGTTCAGCAACTTCTAAATGCTTAAAGAGCTCTCGCAAAGGGCTTTTTTTCTTCTGTGCCTGCAGCCAAATGAGATTATGCTGCTATATCCTAAGCATCGTGGCAACCCATCGCTTAGGAAGCTCAGATTCCAACATCATCTCCTGTTCCAAAATTCAACAGCAGAAGTGCTCGAGAAGAAATCACTCACGTAACACTTGCCAGTGAGCTTTTGACATCGGCCAAGCTGTTGCTCGGCTTTGTGCTCACCCTGCTAACACAAGTGTTAGGACTGTCAGGGAGCAGCCCAGAGGCCACTTCTTCTGGCTGTTCGCACCATTGACTTCTCCTCTTCCCACCTGGGATCTGGCGACAGCATCACCCAACACTCTTCCTAAGTCTGGCAGAGGGGCCAAAACCCACGCGACTGTGGGAAACTTCACGTGACACCACTTTCTTTTTAAAACTGTTGTTTGCCAGTGCTGGGACTCTATGGAAAACTATAAAGTGATGGCAGCTCTTGGGACCTAAGCCATGCTCTTTTTTTTGTTTTGTTTTGTTTTGCCTCATCTGTTTCTTTATACTTCTCCATGTCTCAAGTGACTCTGACATAGGAATTCCTGCTTTTCATTTTTCTGCTGTACAAGATGTCAGCAGATAACAATCCATGCTTCATTGGTGCCGTTCCATAATTGAAAGAGCCAGCAATATATCAGGCTAGGAGTCTGCAAACCCCATCAATAAGTACTCTATTACTCGGGCATAATTTTCCACCACCCCCCCAATGAGACTTAACTGGCAGTAGGGTTATATTTCTGAACCCACACTTCACTGCAAACTGTTTAAGATACTGTCTACTAAACTATAGTCTATTGTCACAAATTAGTTTCTCAGACAACCAGCGTCTAGCAAAAATGTACTTAATATGCAAAGCTGTCTGTTTAGATCTATCTGTCTTCCAGTACAGCTACCTCAGGGAAAAGAGAATTGGAGTCCAAAATAACAGCACAGGTTTCTTTCCAAGTCAACGTGCCCGGATCTACACTTTTCTCTAGGAACAAATTTTTCCTGTGTCACCAGGAGGGTTTTTTGCTTGACTTATCCTGCATTTTCAGCATGCAACAGAGACCTTAACAGCTTCTGCAGCGTTACTGATTGTGTGAGGGCAGTGTGAAACTTGCTTGGCCTCTCTTTTTAGATTTAATTCTCCAAGCTTTTCTGTAGCACGTAAAGAATCAGCTTCCTGGTCCATTTCAACAAAATCCCATCAAGTCCCAAGAGTTTCCCCTTTAAATAAATACCAGGGGCTTGAATTTTAATTACTTTCTGCAGAATCCCCTTATCAGCAGTAGCTTTGACAGGCGCAGGCTATACATTATCTGGAAACACAACTGAGATCTCTAACTCCTTCCATGTCTTTAGCCCTTGAAGCTTGTCTCATACCCATTACATATCATGCCAGAAGCACTGCCAGAGTATGGGATCCCATAGCGGGATAGGCAGCTCTTTCCCTCCATAGTTTACCACCCCAGAGGATCCTTACACCCTTCCCTCGTTGCTGGCACAAACAAATTGCTGCCAATTCCCTCGTGCTGGCTATCCATCTGTACACCAGGCACCTCCCAAATGTGTTACTTCTTGCACAGAACCCTATTTTCATTCCGTTTTGGTCCATCAGCTTTGGGGCTCTGCAAACTTCCCTGAAGTCCACTGCTTTTGTTATCTCGAGCGAGCAGCCGCCGGGGCGGGTGGTACCCTCCTTGCACCACCAAAGGTCTGTCACAGGCATCCAGCGACACTGCGCCGGTGCATAAAAATAGTCAAGCGGTCGGGGGAAGTGGTGCCTTTCTGAGGTTCAGTGCACCCATCCCTCTCCTGTGTTTCCGAGAGTAACTGCAAGAACCAGTTTAAATTATTAAAAAACAAGAGCTAGTCATTGTTTAAACTTTGCACGAGGTTATTTTGAGTTTTGAATGGAAGCTCAGGTCCTTTAATACGTGATCTCAACTGGATCAATCAGCCACTAATTTAGGAACTGCCTCATAAAAGCCAGAGGCTGCAGTATTTCACCCCAAATCCTCGGAAATCTCAGTCTGCTGCATAGCAAGCATGCTGACTATCCAACTTATGGAAGGACCTCATTATAGATTTATTTGAATGCCTCCAAATTATCAGCCTTGTAACCCCCAGTGGGACACGTTGCACTGCCCAGTGAGAGGTATGTTTGGGTTCCCTAGTTCCCTAGGGACCGTTCCCTAGTCCCCCTCCATCCCTCACCCGCACAGCTGGTGTCCGCTCTGACTTTCCAGCCTCCAGAAATCACTGGAGATAATAGCTGTAACATAAAGCACCTGTATTTCTGATTAGCTGTTTTCAAAGGTTCAGAGAGTTCCATTCCCGACCACGCCGACGCCTAAACTCTGCCTGCGGTCCACGCTGGCTGCTTTTACATGTGGCAGAGCCGTGTCTGCCCCGGAGGGCGCGCACCTACTGCCTTTTTGCCATATTATTAGCCCTGCTCTGCTTCAAGTCACCTTCATGCCAGAAATGAGGTAGCCAGACTTCATGCCGCTGAGAACAAAAGCAGGCAGCAAACCAGGCTCAAAGCAAAAGTAGACATAAAACCCCATTAAACCTCATGGTTCAACACATAAACTGAGAGAAGGGAGGACCTCCCAGAGTCCTGCGCTTCAATCCAATAACCATCCATAACTACCCCTAAGGATAGTTTCTAAAGAGGGGAGAGCAATAAACAGCACTTCCCCTCTTCATTACACAACTCCAGCAATAACTATGATGAATGGCAAGGAACAACTGGGTTTCATTGCTGGATTTCCAGGCTGTGGTGTCCAACAATAGAAGCATAATAAAGACAGATGGCAGTGGATTAACTCTTCTTGCTACGCGGCCAGTGCTGGTTGTTCAAACACCCCAACTCAAATGCAGGCAGCCTCGCAACAGCCGCGTCCCCAGCAGGTAAATGCTCTTTGCTTCTCTAGAGGAGCGGCGTCAGGTACGGCGGGGATCAGGCATAACACAAACCAGAGGCTTTGTTCAGATCAGGGAGCGGAGCCCAGCAACATACGCTAATTCTGCTGTTGTGTTTTGCTTTTAAGCACAGCTGTTAAATACGCAGAAGACTCAGAAGAAATCTAAGCAGACTTTCCACAGCAAATTTCTGGGCTTTTTTAACCAAACGTATTAATTGCTTGACTTCTTGTTAATTTGGAAAGCTCAAAAAGAAAAAAAACCCAACAAAGCAACCTGAAATTATTGCTGTTTTCATGCAAAACAGTTTGCTTTTTAAAAGCTGCTACATTTTCCCTTTCAGTTTTGCACATTTAGCACAAATAATAAAGATTTTGCATTCTTTTTTCAGTAGGCCTAATGCGGCGCTAATCGGTGCATATTTGATATAATTTTAAAATTATCAGGAAGTTTTAGGTTGGTTCAAACAAGAGGGAAGAAATGGGGTCTGGGAGGGCTGGGGAGGGAGGAGAGCTGGGTTGTGCCCGCAGCTCTGGCAGTGCTTTGCTGTGTGCAAATATATGAAATTCACTCTAAGCTTCAGCATTAAACGGGTGCTTGCACTGCCAAAATTAGCAGGGGAGGGGTCTTCCCACAACTAATTAATTGAGTCTGTAAAGCGTTTGGAGACCTTCAGATGGAAGGTGCTAAACAAAGTGAAAATTATCATTATTTCTGCTTAAGTGAAACTGCCAAGCAACGCTGCTTCAATCATTCATTGCTAATTCACGTCTTTCTTCTGTTTGTAAGTCCACTGTAACCAAGCTTAATTTCTGCAGATGTATTTGCTATTCAGGAGCATTTGCTGGTTTGAATAATTTTCAGACGGAGTTTTTGGGAAACATGTTTGATTCGCCTATTCATTATCTGTAAGTCTGGATGCGTGATGGGCTACACAAGGCAGCATGTTGCTGTTTCCGCTCACTGCCTGAATGGCAGAAAGTTTATTAGATGGGAGAATAATGAATAACCAATAATGAATACTCTTGTTCTCATGTGAAAACAGATGAGCATGTGAAAAGCAGCGTCTCTCCCCACTTTCTTGCCAACAGATCCCCATTCACAATAATGTTCTCCAACAGAGAAAAGCCAGCAGACTCTTGATTCAGCCAAATATTTGGCCATTCACAAACTCTAGCTTTACTGTCTTACCAGAACTACTTACAAGCCTGCCTGAAATATGAGGTGGCTACTCAGGGGTTGACCTGTTGTCTTTACAAAGACAAGAGAACAAAAAAATGAATGCCCTTCTTTTTACAATGTGTGTTATCCAGCCACATAGCACTTTGGGATTTTTGGCCTCTCCTAGGTGTTGACAATTTCTCCCTACAGTACAGGATAACTCCTGCTCTACGAGGTCTTCTCTACAGTACCTCACCTTGTCAAATCAGTTTGGTCTACGGGACTTCTGCAAGCCCACGTGCCATATCTCTGCTCTGGTGCAAACGTCAAACGCTCAACAGCGAGTCGTGCCAAAGTTCAGTTGCACCAATCACCCCCAAAACCATATCGCCCTGAAACCCTCCTACCTGCTGAGAGATGGAAAGCTCAAATTTACACAGAACCGTTTCCTTGTTTCTGTTTTTGCTGACCGCGTGACTCCCAGTTGCATGTAATTATTTTGGTATGCTGGTGTTAATGATGTGTCCAGTTCACTTAGCCTGTTCATCAGTATTGCTGGTCATTTGCTGTTTCTTTGTTTCTTGCCTCCCAAAAGGTCACTACATCATCAGCAAAACCAAGCGCGATTCATCCATTATTTATCAAGCCGGCTTCCCTGTTCACCTGTCCCTGATTTCAAGGCCATGCTCCATCCTACATCTCAAAACTACGCGCATCTTCAAGCCCACACGTGTGCCGTGAAGCACCTACTGGCATAAAGCTTTTATTAAATAGAAATCGTAAACTCTAAAAATGAAGCTTGTGTTGTAGACGGGCGTTCAGTATAATTTTAAACATCTCGCATTTCACAGCCTCAGCTCCCCGGTCCCTCTCCTGCTTTGACTTCTACTGACTGAAAAACTATTTGTAAGCAAATCTATGCAATGAAAGACCTGCCTTTTGCTCTGTGGCCTGAGTTGTAGCCTGCTTTAACCCTCCATCAGCGAAGGCTGCTTCCATCTGTTATTTCCTTAGCCTAGCCAGTTGCTGAGAGCTCACCAGGGCTTCCTGCATACAGCCCGGCTGCGTTATTGACTTCTTCCTCTGGAGCAATATCACGGAATAGCGTCCCCAGGGGAAACACGCAGATATTGTGAAATGTCTCGTGCAAAATCAGGGATGCTCATCCCACCTCCACTTGGGAGCACCAGCACCTTCCCAACATGAGTGGCCCCCGCGGGAGGTGTCTGCAGCCTCCCAGGCTCTCCTAGAGGTTGGGGTACAGGTGATGCATAATGCTATCAAAGCTCCATCTGCCTCCGGGGAGTCTTTTAAATCTCAGCCCCTGAGAAGTGCAATAACCTTCAAAAAAAAAACCCACATGGGACTTATTACAAAAGGGAAATTCTAACCTACAAATAAAGGCAATAAAAAGGCAGACCTCTGTATCTCCATCCCATCTAACACGGCCTCAGAACAAGCGGAGACGTCCTGATGAGCTGCCGAAGGGGTAAAGGCGATGTCAGCGATGCCCATCGCGGGCGAGAGCTGCGGTTATGTTGGAGAAGAGCCACTGAGCATCGCCGAGGTCACCGAGGGCAGCACGGCTCTCCTCTAACCTACCCCTGGGGTTCAGCTGATGGGATTTATCGTATCTATTGCTTAGATTGAAAGCCAAGCCAGAGAAGTGCCTTCGAACTGTGCTCCATCAGGAGAGAAGTGGGGAGGAGAGCAACGCCACAGCCACTCTCTGCTTCCCCCCTATTTGTCCTGGTTATCAGACTGGAAAAGATCACCAATTACCCTCTTCCCAACCACCACTGCTCCTGCCAACAAAAGATGAAAAGCGCATTTATTTCTCTTAAGTGAGATCTTTTTGTGACACATAAGGACCCTTGTATACATGACAATTACTTGTAAAAAATGTCTCTCTGTCTACAGCACATCTGTAAATGGATTTAAGCCCATATAAAGGATGTAAAAATGGCTATAACCGCCCCAGTGCAGCTCCCTGGAAGCTCTCAATGGTGTTTTTTTCACATATATAAAAGCCAACACAGAACAAAAAGGCCTGTCAGCAAAGAAAGGTAGACTCGCCTTTCCTCACCTAACTAGGGAAACTTAATTTTATTTATTTCTATTGACAATTTCAACAACTATTTCTCAATCATAAAAGTAAAAAGCACAGGCTCAGCTAGTCAGCCCATCATTTCTATTTAGCTTTTTATTTGTGCGAGGAACTCTTTGGAGATGCAATATCTTGTTTGCAGAGACACCCTAGTGGCAACGTGACATTACTCAAACCACCAAATGAGGCTCGTGCAGACATCGCAGCCTCCTCCTCCGGCACCTCCAGCTGTTTATGGATCTCACCGTGCAACTTGGGGCTCCTCTGGCCCCCCATCACCCCAGGTGTCCCCCCCACACCCATTACCGCCAAATCCTGGCTTTGACATTTAAAGGAGGGTGAGCAAAGCTTCATTTAAAAACAAATGCTGTCATTGTCTAGCGGGTAATTATTGACCATTGCATCTTATTATTATTATTTTTACTGTTTATTTTTTGACAGATTCCCCCCTGGGGTTCTGCCTCGCTGACATTCATCACAAACAGCGCTATAAGGCACCATGGGATGTATCCATGCCTGAATTATGGACACGCCACTCATCCTTCCCTGGCCCAGGGGTTTCTAAGGGCCAGGTTTACACAAGTAGTTGTGAGTCAAAGGATGCCTGCAGGAAAGAGAGGAACCCACTGGGATTTGCCCAGCTAAACAGTCTGGGCTCCCAGGTCCCAGCAGAGTCAGTGGGAGCTGGGCACACAATGCACAAATCTGCTGGGTGCCTCTGGCTTTGGGCATCCTGGTCCCTCTCTGCAAGGGCAGCGACATGCCCGGTCCCTCTGAACACCTCTGCAAGGGCAGGGATATGCTCCGTCCCTCTCTCCAAGGGCAGGGATGTGCCCTGTCCCACTCTCCAAGGGCACCAACATGCCCAGTCCCTGTGCAAGGGCAGGGATGCGCCCGCTCCCTCCCCAAGGGCAGCAACTTACCCAGTCCCTCTCTCCAAGGACAGGGATGCGCCCAGTCCCTCTGCAAGGGCAGGGATGTGCCCGGTCCCCCTCTCCAAGGGCAGGGATGCGCTCGGGTTACCGTGGCAATCACTCTGCGTGTGGCCATGGGCAGGGGGGACCCTTCTCAGGCTACACACAAAGCATAGAGTAAAGATAATCCCTATCCCCGAGCATGCAGATCAAATCCTTTAACTCGATGTGTTAGAGGCGGGGAGCAATCACCTATAATTTAAAATTTGGGGAACAGAGGCTTGCAGGGATACATCGCTTTGGGGCAAGGCTCTTATTAACTTCCCAGAGCAAGTCCGTTTGGCCGTACCCTGCACAGCGGATAATAAAATCAGTGTTATGCTACCTTGGCATCTGTGCTTTCGCAGGGAAGTGAGAAAGCCTCTCCGCTCCTATTTGCACTCTTACCCTAACAACAGCGCCGGGTGTCAGGTGTCCGCGAGCCAAAGGCTTCCCTGGCTGTGGCATGATATTAAAAGCATATGCAATGAGACTGCACCTTCTGTTCACACTCTGTCAGTAATCCTGTGCAGGCAGGTTTGCTGTTAACCTTCCTAATGGAAAGTCTGTTCGATGGCTTGCTGGCTTTGCCTCAGTTAAGTATTATCTGCAAAGATGCAGGCTGTTGATTTGTGGGCATCTTCTAAAGTGAGAGCTGCAGAGGCTCAAAAGGAATGGTGCAGCCTGGAGCTGGCGATGGAAGGTGATTTTTGCCCAAACACAGGCCAGGCCAGTTTTATATCTATATATATGTGCAAATATATACGTATATATACATACATATATATATATATGTGCAATTCCTACAGAAGAAATAACTCGCTTTAACTGATTTGGAGAGAGGGGAAAAAAGAACTTGTCTCGGCTTAATTACAAATTTACTTCTTTCTCTTTCCTCTCTTGCCACCTCTGCCCCTCACCCCCTGATAAAATGAGGGTAAAAAGCCCTGCAAATGGCAATATCCAATATTCATTAGTGGCTTGTGAGAGAGACAGAGAGACACAACTCATTACTGGGTTCTTCACCTTTACCCTTGACAATGGTTATTTACATAATAACCTGACCCTTAGGTTACTCTTCATTAACAAACACATGTGCAAACATAGAAGCAGCTGGCTACAACTCATAAATATATATTGTTAACCTTGGCTTAGAAGACTTACTCTCACTTACGAAAGAAAAAAAAAAGAGAAAAGGAGACACTATTTTGCATAGCTATTATGTTATAACCTCAGTGAATGGTACAATGAGCCAGAGGCTCGGCGCGGCGCTGGGCGCCCTGGAGCAGACGGGTGTTTGCAGGACATGGCACCACGGCCGCTGCAGCTCTCCATGCCTGCTCTCCAGTGGATTTGCAAACCAGTGTGTTGGCCCTGCCTGGAGCATCTTCCTCTGCCCTTTGGGGGACTCTCCCAGTTGGGAGATGAGGCAGAGACTATCAGCACTAGGGGGCAAGTCAATCCGGCTCTTCTATTCTCCAAATCATCTGATGACGCCACCTGAGCTAGACCACGGTGGGATAGTGTTCAAAGCTGGGCTGAAGTAGGGAAGAACCTCTCCAGAGAAACACGTTTTTCAGCTAAGATGAATGGTGCCGTTTAACCCTCTGAGCAAAAGTTTCAGACTCCATGTGGAAACATTCCTGTGCAAGGTCTCGCAGACCAGGATTTAGAGCTTTCCTTCATGTTTCTGAAGGCATCTAAAACAGCTTCTGAGACTTCAATTTCATCACAGAGCTCTGAGACCCAACCCCCAATTCCTTGACCTGACATGGATGAAATGTGCCCGTGTCTTAAGCCAAGCGAGAGCCCCAAGCAGAGGGAAAGGTGCCCTGGAACTTTCTGGAGGATGGGCAGGTTTTTGCTCAGATAGACTGCAACGGCTCAGCTGCACCTTTCTCAAAGGCGACTCCCAAAGCATTGCTTAACATCATTTCTGATAACGCACTTCCCACAGTCCCTTATCATATTCCCGAAACATAGGCCCCATGACTGTGGTTCGTCTGTAGGATTATGATTTTTGAGTATATACTTCAGTGACCACACACCAGACACTCACTCCTGGAAAGACAAGGCTCCACCAACACCACTTGCAGGAGAGCAGCCTTCATTTTGGCCCTGGCTTCATAAACACCCAACCAGAGGTGGTCACACAGATAACTTGCCCCTTTTCTAAATGCCCCTGCCCTTGGCTGCAAGCAGGAGTCTGGAGCTTGAGCTCTACCAGTACGCCAGGAGTCAAAACATTTTCATAAAGGTGGTTTCATTTGTTTTAAATAAACGTTGCTCAAAGAACCATATCCTCATCGTTCTGCAAATAGAAACGGTGCAGCAGGTTTGTAGGACCATGGATGCTCACCATCAGCTGCTGACAAAGACCAGCTGGGATTCCACCACCACCAGCTCTCTGCAGATGCAGGACGGGCTTCCTGGGCCCCGGTGTGATCACCCTACCATGAGCACTGCTGCTCCTTTCAGCTATGACATTGACTCTCCCTTCAAGTCTTGCCCTGTCCCAACCTAGATGCCAGCGAGAGGTGTTTTGGAGGTTGCGAGAGGAGAGAACGGCAGACCCACGGCTTGAGTTTGACATTTGAGAAACAAAGGAATTGCTTAATGAGAACTTAAATGAGGATAAGGTGCAATTGAAACAGAATTATATCTAGTGTTTACAGAATACAAATGTTAATTGTGTTTACGTGTCAAAATCTGAAATTAACAACTCAACGCTGCAAAATCTTGCAAGGAAGCCAAACCCTGCTGTTCCAGGCAGTCTGTATTATCCAGCACAAATCGCTCAGAAGCCTTTTTACCTATTCACTCAGTATTTCCAAACCAATTACTAGCTTACAGTTTGCAAAGCAGGCTGACACTTGGGGTTTCAGGCAGGGACTTCCTTCAGTCCCACTACCAATCCAACTATGTTTTAATTTAGTGAAGAGGGAAAGCATATAATTTTTTAGCTCCAGGGAAGCCAGAGGCAATCACAAATATCCCTTGAGCTGAGTCAAATTCTTCAGTTTAAAGAAGCAGCCCATTCTATTGCAATAATTGGACTTTAGTGTCCCTTTCGTTTAAAGAAACAATAGCTGATCTGGAGAGCTGATGGCTTGGACACAGGGCGCTTCACCTCTGGGACCCAAGTCACAGACCTAACTATAATTGGATGAACCCAGAATAGCAAGCGCCTCGCTTGCATGGAAATAATAATAAATTATACTAATACTACTAATAATAACAACAACATCAATAACAACAACACTAATAATAATAAGGGGAAGGCAAGACAGAGAGGAAGACAAAAAAGAAAAAGCAGACCAACACACCAGAAATCCCCCCCGAGTTGGTCTTTTGTTAGCATTTGGCATCTGGACGATGCTACGCCAAGACAGACCTTGGAGAAATACAGCTTCAGGTTGATGAAGAAGGGATGGGTGAAGGATGGAGCTTTTGGGGAGGGTGAGATCTGCTGCGGCCACCAGCAAGGCTGGATACGGCCTCATCCATACAACCCATACAACATTCTGTACCGCTTCAGATCAAAAAGGGAAACATCTCCAGCTGGAAGGATTGGCCGAGAGAGATGGTCTTGGAGATTAGATGAGCAGGTGAGAACTACTGTCCTAAGATAAGGTTGAAAACACCTATTGGAGACGAAGCCCAAGAAATTAAGCTTCTTGCAATATCAGGGTAACAGCTGAGCAGGATTCATCGCGAGACCAGGGAACAGCGGAACAAGCCCCACAACAACAACGTGCTGCACCTCCTGCAGAAGCGGCTTTAATTGCTCCGCGGGCAGCGATTAGAGAGGCCTCGTCCCATCCCCACCGCCGCACCGGGGAGATGAAGCGACTCAGGCGGGGTCCCGCAGGGAGACGCTGCGGTGGCCCCGGGAGGAGAAGGCGGCTCTCCCCAAGCGCGCACCAACAAACCACGCTTCCCCCTGCGCCTAGCAAATGTCAGCCCAAAATTAGATACCGTAGTGGTACTTATAAATCCAAGTTAGAAAATGCCATCATGTATTTTTAATCCAACCACCTCGTCACTGCATAATAAAATGAAAGGATTGCCGAGTTTGACTGGCATTTGTAAGTAGCATGTGAAAGGGGCTAATAGAGGGAGAAAATTAGCTGCATTTATCATCTTAACTACATTCATATTACACTCACGATCCAATTGTTTAAAAATTGGGCTTTTAGAGCAGGTCCTTTTGAAAGTTTAAGCATTCCAAACAACTGCGATTTATGCTCAGAACAAACATTACCTTAAAAAGATTTATTCTGTAGCCACGGCAAATTGTGAAAAGGATGGACTTTGCTGCATGGGCTTCTGGTAAGTACAGTCAACACCAAAGCCAGTCAAAACACTGGGTTTGTGGTTTACACCGAGTGCTGATGTTTGGAAAAAAAATGGAATCTGAACCCATTCAATACTTGAAAAAATCCTACAAATCATTGCCTCTGAAAAATCCTTAGTTTAACAAAAATTTCAAAAGGTTCAAATTTTGAGGGGATATTTTTTAAAATATATTTTACCATTCTTCTATTACAATTTTACATTATTGCTTAGCATTTAAATAGTGGCAGCAAGTGGTATATTTTAATGACATATTACAACACAAGACTTCAAACCCTGTAGTATTTTTGTTTTTAAATCAGTCAGCTCATCTGTTACCCAGCCCTGATTAAAACATTGTCTAATTCATAGCAATTCCCATTTATGACTTAATGAAAACTTGCAGGTGAAAGAAAACATAAAAATTCAGTGGAATGAAAGAACACACCAAACTCGGTGTAGCACAGCTGAGAAAACCTGACCTAGAGACGCAGATATTTCAAGTAGCGCTGAACACCGGCATCCCATAAATAAAACAATAACATTAATAAACTAGCTAGTTTTAGGCCATATCATGATAACTCAGAGGTTGCTCAGTGTACTGCCCTGATACAAATATATATTAAAAAACTATTCAGTGGCTCTCTGTGAAGTTAACAATCGCAAAGTGTCATGGGTTTCTAAAATTACGTTCTGTTTCATACTATTTTCACTGAAAACACAAAGGGACATTTCTGAAACAAAAAAAAACAAAACCCAAAATGTTTTTTGACTATGCCAAAACAACACAAACTTGAAAATAAGGGAAACAAATTTTTCCCTGCGACGTATTGCTGGTGTTTGTGCAAAACTCCTCCAGCCGGTGCTAGACCCTATGTGTGGCTGCGGGATGCGGCTCTTAAAGCTCTGTCACCCGCTGTCCTGCTCCAGCCCAGCCCCAGCGCAAACTTGTACAAAATCTCCCGCAATGGGAAGCTTCCACATAAGATTTCCACTCCTGGAGTCCCACCTGCTGTTCTCCCACTGCCAGTCCCCGGGGCAGTTTCCTCCCCAATTAGTTTTTATCATTCCTTTTGATCCCAGGATGACCTGAGAATTTATTCTGCTGCTGAGATGCCTCCTCTGCACATCGGCAGCAGGAGATGGTGTCAAGAACCAAAGTTTCCCTGCTCACTCTGCTAATAGGAACTCCGGGGAGATGGGGGTTGATGCTCTCCAGGACGAATCTACAATTTCAAACAGCTGACAATCAGATGCACCTTGGCATGGACTGAGATGCTCGAGAATAGGTCACAGACTCTTCTGGGGTTTCACCGGTGTGACAACACCCAGGTGTTTGGAAAAAAAATATCTTCCAGCAGTCACATCACGGCTGAGACAGGGTCACCCACCCACTCCTCTCCTGTGATGTCCACCTCCGTGATGTCAACTGATGTTGTGATGCGTCACCCACCCTCTCTGCGAACAGCACCCCCTTTCTTACAGAGATATGAAGAAGAGTGATGCGCTAAAGGTGGCAAGATAGTCTGGGGAATAGTAAATCCTAAGAAAGATTCAGGAAATAAGCCATTGCAGGTGAGGTCTACAGACACCATGACATCTGCAGGTCCCTGCTCAGGCAGGGATGGCCCTTCCTACTGGAGAAGGTGGCAAAGAGCCACTTGATTTCTCCTGGTCATTGCTGGTGGAAAACAAAAGCTTGGAGGCAGACTGTTGCCTCTCTTTCCAGATGTCCCACCTCACTCTCTGCAGCTCACCACTGCGGGTCACCCCACTGCCAAGGGGGAGGCTCCCCTTCGCCCTCTCCCTCCACCCCTGTCCCAAACACACTGATCTTCCAGCTTTCCATCCACGCTTTGAGGGACCAATCTGTTTTCTAATTAAGCCCGCAGCGTACACCCGAGCGATAGTGAAAGCATGCAATTAGCCCTGAGTCATCTTTTCCATTCATTTCCGCAACTGCGAGCTGCCAGTCCTCCAGCGATAGAGACGTCGCTTGCTAGGCAAAGCATTTCAGGCCGGCTTGCTGGGAGGAGTCACTGACCCACTCAGTAATTACTCATGCTAACAGCTTAACTAACATGCAAATTCCTCTGCTGACTGACAGGTAAACAGTGAGATGGCCTGCCTGGGTCTGGGGGGAGGGGAGGGGGCGGCGTGACAGAGATGTAAAGGCTCGTGTCAAATTCCAGATCTAACGCGACTTCAAAGTGCGACATGATTCATTAGCTTTATTTCACGTCCAGGATAACAAAGTTATGGTGGCTGTGTTAATTGAGGAGGGAGGAGCAGGGGGGACTGGTTGGCACAGCAGGTCCTGGGCCACCCAGCAGCTCCCGTGCTCCTGCGGTGGGGACGTGCCACCTTGGCTGGCACTCGGCTGAGCGGTTCGCTGCCTTTGATGGAAATGGACCTCGGCCACCTTCTGCCATGCTGAATCCCAGCAGCATGCCAGAGAGGCTGGAAGTCACTTTGCGGGAGCTGGAAGCTACTCCAGGAGCTGTTTCTCCTCCAGCATCCTCCTGCCAGTCTCCTCCAGCAGCTCCTCTGTCAGCAGCAGCCAGGGCTCTGCTCTTCACGCAAGCTGCTTGACAGCAGCAAGAAAAGGAGGTTGGAGCAGGTTTTGAGCAAAACAGTCTCCAACTTTTGTCATGTCAATCCTCGCATCTGTGCTTACCCCTCCCTATGTCCATCCAGTCGCCCCTCGCTCTTTCCCCCAGCGCTCGGAAAACGAGCCCGGCTCCAGTTTTGATGAAGAGGTTGCGGCAGGCAACGGGGCTTATGGCGGAGGAGGTGGCAGGGAGGAAATTGCAAACCTGAATTTAAGCCATGCTTTGGAGTGATCTAACGCAGCCTCGAAGCCCAACAGCTCCCTCATTTCCTGCTCATTGCCGAGTTTCTGCCCTGAGGTTTGTTGGTGCTGGCTCCTGCCCAACAACCCGAAGAAACGGGTACAAATCCTCCCATGCCACGACACGACGCCACCTCTGAACACTAACAGGGTTGGAAGGGAGGCATAGCAGGGGAGAGCATTCTGATTAGCATCCTTAAAACATGGGTAAAACCAAGACAGGACCTCACACACCAACACCCAGCAGTTGTGCCTTGCTGACAAGGGTTAGGTCAGGTCTATAAGGAAGAGGATTTTATTACTGCTGACATTCCAGGGTCCAGAGGGAGCATGGGCCGGGTGCTGCGGCGCTGGGCGAGTGCGGTGGCAGAGCCGGAGGCTGCTCTCTTCCATGGGCCATCCCCGACCTGCCCGCCCGCACGGCGGGCTGAGGGTCTAACGGAGGAGAGAAAATAAAGGGTTTCCTCAAGGCTGCACAGCTTGATGCCCCATTTCCCAGCCCAGCGAGATCCTGCTCTCGCTGACAAACTCCACGAGTTGCTAAAACGAGTTAAAGAAGGAGAAAATATCCCAGAACAGGAGAGCACTGAAGCGATCCCAAACTTCTCCTGCTGCCACCGGGATGGAGCCAGGCAAGGACTGAGCCATCCCC
Organism: Alca torda; assembly: GCA_008658365.1. Taxonomy (NCBI): domain Eukaryota; kingdom Metazoa; phylum Chordata; class Aves; order Charadriiformes; family Alcidae; genus Alca; species Alca torda. The sequence continues at coordinate 29,632,694 of CM018086.1, read as the reverse complement.
AGAGGGGCTGGTGGGCTCGGGGTCTGCATGGCACTGCCATTAACTATTCGAAAGGTGCGGAAAATCTTTCTTCATGTGTCCCTCTTGCCTACAATATGCACACGGATTCGGTCCCAAACAACAGCCTCCTCTGCCAGCCTTGTGCCAGGAGCCACCGCTGAGCCGCTTCATCCCTCCCTACATCCCTCTCCCCGGGTATTTATTTCTTTTTAAGTGGCTGTCAAAACCATCGGTCATATGGAACAACCAGAGAGGGACAGGGAGAGGGACAGGGAGAGGGGACCGCGTTGCCCCGCTCGCGAGGCTCCTTGCCACAATAGCCGTCTTCATTTTCATTTTATTTATTTATTTTAGTGCAAACCTCCGGCGTCAGCGCTCTGCACAGAGCCTGCTTACAGCTCCAAAAAGCACCTCTATTATTCTCAGGCCATTTGGTAGCGGTTGCCATGGAGATCAAAAGCAAAATGGCATGCAAATCAACACGAGCCCCGGCGTTCAATAACAACGGTAAAAGGGCAGCCGGATAAGACGACGAAAGGAAAAAAAAAAAAAAACAAAAACCACTTGAAATGCTTCAACCTGCATTGCTGGCTGTGATTAGATCTAGAAGGCAAGAAAAATACCCTAATGAGTTACACCAAAGGACTCGAAAATACAACTCAGTTGTGGCCTGTGTGATGGTTTCAGCGTAAACCCCCCCATGCACACACATCCCCGTGCACATACACATGCTAAAGTGGAGCGAATACTTCGTAGTAATAAATGTACGCAATGATTTCCCCCCACAAGCCCCTTTTTTTCTGGTTGTGGGCTGTTCATCCACAGCCGCCAGGTTCCCGGTGTTTCTCAGCAGTGTCTGGCCGTGCTGTATCGTAACCCAATCTCTTCCCAACTCTCCTTTCCCCCTTCTCCTCCCCGGGGACGAGTGACACACGCTGCCATTTGGAGCCGTGCTGCCGCGCTGGGGCAGGAGCACGGGCAGCCCTGATGCTCCCGGGAACCGATCCTGCGAGTTTGCTTCTGCCGGCCTGGAAAACCCACTTCTACCGGGCTGAAAAATTCACTTCTGCCAGCACTTTCCCATCGCTCAGGAAACCTGCGGAAAACCAGCTCCACGCAGCCCAAGCAAACGCACCCAAATGTTAAAAAGTACCCCCAACTGCCTGTTTTATTCACAATTTTTACACTTAGGTGTTGCAAGGAACAAGATAAATATAGAGATGTGAATGCAAGCATTCAGAAATGAGACTTTTAGGTATTCTGGGGCTGGCTGCCTTGTGATACGGGTTATGTTTTATTCCGGGGACACGCAGCCCACCCCAGCCCTGCCGCTGCGCAGAGGGAGGATGCTCATTTAATGAGGAGCTCTTCAGTATTTCATTTTTCCCCTCGTTGTTAACGGGCAAGCTCAGGCCTTCACACGAATCAACCCTGCTTTGAAGACGGAATTACTCATTTTTCACAGGCCTGCCCACAGCATTACAACTACACTACTTAGTGCTTCAGAAATATGAATGAATTTATCATACGCCGCAACAAGCAGTATTAATACCGTAGCCCTTATTTTTACAGAAAGGGAACAAAGACTTAGGAGAGAAAAGCATCAGGGATTTGGGATGAGGATACTTGGCTTTTTTTCCAACTATGTAGTAGCATTAGACAACAGCGCACGTGCTCGAGGGACACGTCCTGCCAGCTTCATCCCCAAATCAGAGCCCAGCAACTCCAGACAAAAAAAAAAGGGGGGGCAGCACATAACGAGTGTCCATCAGAGAAAAGTTTGGCCAAGGGACTTCAAGCAAGTCATGTGAATTGTGATTTTTCTAAAGGCTTCAAACTTAGACTAGCAAAAGCCAAGGCTCTTCCACAAAAGCCAGCTCCTGCCAAATTCCAGGAGCCTTTTCCAAAATATTTTGGGTATGTTCATGCAGAAGGACCTCAGAGACGGCTGGATGTGACTCAGCTCCAGCGAAGCAGCTTGCGACGGGCCTGATTCCTCCTACTTAGCTGCAAGATTTTTTTTTTTTCTGGAAGAAAATAGCTCAAAGTAGAGGGAAAGATTACGGACAAATTAGTCCCAGAACAGAAGCTGAAACCAAAACAAGAGGAGAGGAGGTGCCCTCAGCTCAGAGTGACCTCCCCATTGATTTACTCACATCTAAGTGAGAAGTTCCACCTACAAATGGCCACGGATGCTTGTTGTCCAAAGGGTACGCAAACACTCATTTTTTGTGAGTTGTCTGAACTTTTCCAAAGTATCATAAATTCCTGCTTTGGCTTTAGCAAGCTCTTTATCAAACCCATATGCTGTCGATACACACCGCTTCTCCGTCCCTTAGCCCAATGCTATAAGCACACCCGGGACTCGCAGCCTGAAGCTGCACTGTGGTGGGATCTTCACCGAGTCCTTATTTTCAACCTATTTCAAGGCCCTCACACGCAAAGTGCTGGAGAAATACTGAATTATTGCCACCAAAGACACCCCAGAGCCGAGCACTGTGCAGCAAGGAACGAAACAAGAGGCTCCAAAAACAGATTTTAAGTGGCTTCAGCAGAGCTAGAAAGAGCGAGCATTTCTCTGCGCATCGAGGAAATGCGTGTTCTTGGCACCGCAGTAGGAAAAAAAGGATTTTAAGGGCATGGTAAGGGCAGCTTTCAGTGTGTGCCAGGGAGAGCTGTGCCCTGGCTGCCCACGCGCCCCTCTGGGCTGTGGAAACCATCCTGGGACCAGTAAAACATGGAAAAGATGCTGCCTTGAAGGGTGGCTGTTTGGTTTCTTTTTAATTTAAATACTGGTTTTATTTAAATCCAGGCTCACTACTAGCAGGATTCAGACTCAGGCTGTTTCAAACTCTCCCTCCACCCTGGTTTTAGGACATTCATTTTCAGGCTGCGACAGCTTTTCAGACAAGGCTTGGTTTTGTTTCCAGCAGCACGTTTGGCTGCGAGCACTTGAACCGAGCAATTCAGAACTGCGTGTTTCCAATGCAAAAAAAAAAAAAAAAAAAAAAAAAAGAAAAAAGAAAAAAAAATCACTTTCCTCCTCCTTACCCGAGCCAGCTAACTTCTCTTCGCAGTGTTGAAAACAAACTATTTCTGGGCAAAAGCTTTTAGCCTTAGTCATGCTTTCCTCTACTTTGAAGCATCCCAGCGCCACGAAGCTCTGCCTCGTCCCAGCTCCGTGTACAGCAGCGAATGCCTCCTTGCACCCCCCTGTCGCCAGACCCTTTCCACCTCCTCAAGAGCATTTTTAAACCCAGGCTAAGCCTCCGCTTGCCACTGCCTTTGCATTACTGAAGGAGTTAATTGGAAACCATCTCCTTCGCCTCCTCAGCATCGGAGGCCCTTGCTGCAACGCGGCGGCAGCGTGTGAAACGCACACCTTCCTAATTACGTTTATTCACAGAAATCAAAAGGAGAGGGAAGCAGTTGAGTAAAGGTCACATTAATAATACAGGCTGAAAGAAAGTCTGTGGGTATATATTTTTCATTAAAGACACGTTTGACTGAAGGGGATGGTTCATTTTTGGATTGACAGTGTTTCTCTGGGAGGCCATCAATACAGTCGGAGAGATTTAGCTATTTTTCTTGTCATAGCTCCCTGTCTGCTGGAAATCTGCTTCCCTACCAAGAAATGCCAATACCACCCCATGCGCTTAAGCCTCTTACATGGCCAAGGTACCAGAGATGAGGCATTTCTGCCTCCATCACCCCTGTAAAATTCACACCAACCTCTACTTCTGCATCCAGTGGGGACTCCTGCAACATCCCATTTCCCATACCCGACCCCGGGGCTGCTGTAGCTCCAGCAAGAGCCTTCAGTGGATAAAGCTACCACTTTGCTGGATCACTGCCATCAAAACAATCACCTGAGATAACCTCTCAAGTTGCCAGGTCCATGCCCAAACACGGGATTCTTCACCTTTGTTGTCATCTTTGGGACCAGCCAGCCCTGTAATCCAACCTCACCACGGTATGCACAGAGCATCAAGTGAACAGAAGGGACCTGGGCTACAAAAGGCCATTTCAGCTCAGGTTTTCTAAGCATAAAATAGCAATAAGCTGAGATTTAAGAACTTATTTATTGGATTTGGATGGCTGATAACACCAACAGGAACACGGTGGCCAGCTCTGCAACGCCCCACCTAAATCCCCTGTGCTATACATGGAGTTTTCCCACGCATCACAAACATGCGGCTCCCTTGACCTCTTGTTTCTCCCTTTATTCCCATTTTTCCCTAAGCACCTTTTCTTCAAGCCTACCGTGCAGTACCCCTCAAGACCACTTCAAAGCTGGGTGATCCTGAACTGGCGGGGAGATACCGAGAAGCTTCTGGGAGCTGCTTAACCTGACGGCTACCACAGGCAGCCATCTCCGTCACAGCTGTCTGAACAGTACATTTGCCAATTAAGTTAATACACTCCAATCCCTCCTCTCCACCAGAAAGGGCAAAGCAAATCCAGGTGAAAGAGAGTGGAGTCTTACAAGTCTCCTGCGTGTCACATGGCAGAAGAACAAAGGAAAGGTGGAAAAAAAAAGCGGAGAAAAAACCCCAGTAAAAACCACTATTAATTACCATGAGGTATCCAGGGCCTCATTTATGCCCAGCTCTGCAAGGAGGGCAGGGGCAGGAATACGTCCAGGAGTGGGTGCATGATCTGGCTCTCTGCAACATGCTTTGGGGAGCTGAGCTGGTCTGTAACTATTTTGGACAAGGCACAGCTAAAATTCCCCTACGGACCTCCTTGGACCTGCTGAGGAACCCAGTGTACATGGAGCTGAGCTCCTCATCTCAGGTGCTGTGGTAGCAGTGGGGGACTGTGGATATGAAGCCTGCCTTTAGGAGTAAAAGCTGTTCCTGAAGTCCCCAAAAAAGGAGCTATTAGAGAGAAACTGCCTCCCTAGAGTAAAATATTTCAGGCTGGAGGAGCAGCTGACATGCCTCAACCCTTCACTTTTTCCCGCTACAACAGTTAGACTCAAAAAATCCCCCAAACCAACAAAACCAAACCAAAAACATAACCCCCCCAAAAAAGGGAGAAATGTGTTAGTTGTTCTTATGCACCCTGCCTCTGCTAAGGGCTGTGCTGGGTTTAGGGCAGAGCTTCTGACCCACACAGAAGCCACCGAGGCAGGTCCAAGAGCCACTTGCTGCACACGAGCATCCTCCGTGCCCAGGGCTGGGGGGGGGTCTGGCTTGAGGCCTCTTCACAGCTAGTTTTGGCACAGGGTAGTGATGTCCCTGCTGTCCCCCAGCAAAGGAGGCAGCATCCTCCTGGATCTGCTTGGTGAGAAGTCACCGATGGAGAGCGGCTGTCTGGGGACACTGGTGCCACCAGTGCCCCACAGGGACAGAGAACTCCCCAGGGTGGACAACCAAGAGCCGTAGCAAACATGACCCCCCTGCAAAGAAAGGCGGATGGAGCCGGGTTTTGGTCTGCAAGAGGCTGAGAGGGAACGGGATAATCCCAGCTGCTATAATGAAGCTACCAGGCAATTGTTTCCCGTGTCCTTAGGGGCATCACAAAGCCATCAGCTTAATTTGCAGAAAGGACTTAAAGGAATAAAAATATATATACAGTACGTATTTTCACCTATATATTAAATATATATATACTTAGTGTCATTTCACTTGTATATATTAACTGTATAATTAATAAACATAAAATACTTTAATATCTCACGGTATGAATAATAAATACATTTAATAAATGTATAATTAATGCACCTTCATGTGCACACACACGTACATATAAAGGAAACCCCTTTCTGTCTGGTGGCTCTGGTTAAGTCCCAGCCACAGGGGGGGGAGCTGTGGGACTCGCTGCTTGGAAGGTTTTTAAGAGCATCTTGGCAGTGCCCCCCCGAGGACTGAGGAACATCTCTGGAGGACAAGGCTTCTGCTTGTGCGGCTTCTGCTTGTGCAGCTTCTGCTTGTGCAAACTGCAGAGCTCTGCCCCATCCCAGCCTGTCCTGCTGCTACCTACTATTTATTTCAATTTTTTTTTATTTTAAAAAATTATATTTGAAGAAAAAAAGAAAAGCACTCAGCAGAAGGGTAGCAGGGACAAGTGCCAACTGCAAGACGGTTTTGCCCCTCTGCTGGGCTGGTAGAGTTGTACTGGGCAAGGAAAAGTCACATAAGGTGGACAGGGCAAGTACCACCTCGACCAGTGACCAAGGGTGAGCTCAAGCAGATTATGATAAATCAGAGATCACAGCACTGATGTAAAGGTTTCCATCTACTGTCATGGAACAGGACTGGAGGTATTTCCTTCCCCAGGTTGGCCCAGGCTTCTCTACAGGGTGAGAAGAAGGAAAATGAGCCATGCCAGAGAGATGCATCCCTACATCCTGCCAAGGCTGGACCAAACCCAGCCACGGGGCAGGGACCTGGTGATGGATGCAGGAATGGGGAAGGGGTCACCAATAGCGACCCAAGCTTGGGACTTGCATCCCAAGCAGAGGATGCTTCGTGGGCAGGAGCGGGACCAGGCATGGGGTGGGAGCGGAGGAAAAGGCTGCCCTGGTCCAAGGTGACCCTGCAGCCCCAGGAAGGGCAGAGAGAAGCGAGAGGAAGCAGCTGTCTGCTTTAGGGAGTCACCCTCAGGATGAAATTGGTCTGCTCTTCTTCCTGAGCCACGGGCAAAGGACCTAATAAAGACTGTCAGTGGCTGATGGGTGGCTAAAATAGGGAACAAGATACAGTAAATAATGGAGGCAAAACACTTCCACACCGGGGAAGGGGGGGTGGGGGGTGGGCGAATTTCAGTAAAATATCATCAACCTATTGGAAAACCAAAATGAAATGAATTAGGAGCATGGTTAAAGCATGGGACTCATATATAACAGCAGAAGGTCTCATATTTATCAAGAGATGTGACCGATTTGGTGCATGAAGCAGGGACATCTGTCAACTCTATGAGCTGCAATTAGCTGCTACTCCGCTACCCCAAAGAGGCCACCGAAAACTCCAGGTTCTCCCTTCCTAACGGAAAAACTCCTGGGCTCTGCATTTCCATTAAGAGCAATTGCAAGTTTGGTCTTCAACATGATTGAATGATCTGGTGGAGTGATGGCCTTTGCGGGTCCTGTAGTTTGTCTTGTGGAATACCAATTACAGTCATTTTAGAAACATGACATGGCCCCGCCAGCTCAAGGATGCACGGGCTCTGCTCCCTCCCTGAGGGGCCCGCGCCAGGCACCGGGATGTGCGCAGGACTGGCGCTAGCTTTTTTAAATTACCTTTCTTTAATTAGTCTTAGGGCTTACAGCATTGCTTTAGAGAGCAGGCATTGCAGGAGGCTTTTTGCACAGGTCTAACCCATCACCTGGGCTGGCTGGAGGTCCCCTTGCCTCCAGCACATCCATGGCCTCTGGGGACATCCCCCGTCGCTTCAGGTCCCATCGCTGCTGGCGCCGTCTGGCCTTTACAACTGAAACAGCATCTGGGGCTTTATTTTCTTATCATACATTGAGGGCCCTTTCCTTCAACAACACAAGCAGCTTCTGTGCCACAATCAGAGAGCAAATCTCTACCAAATAATTCACACGACGAGTTTCGCTTCTGCTCGCGAGCAGCCTGCAAAGCTGCAGCTTTCTCACGCTGAGCTCAATTTTCCCCCTAACAATTTATGCAAATGCTGCATATTGATTTACAGCCTGTTTGTCGCACCGTTCTGAGCGCACACAGGGGCCCCGCGATGTTTCCCTGCCGTTACTTGCGATCAGGTTTTACCCTTCGCTCCCCGCGGACCTTCCGGAGGAGCTGAGGACATTTGCTGCCTTTCCCCTCAACAAAGTTGGCGGGGAGAATTGTCGGCGAAAGCCCGAAGGGGCCCAAAAACAGGCAAAGGGAATTGTTTCCTGTTTTGCACCGCTAATTGCGGAACGGGATGAAGTCACGATCAGACCACAGGGAGGGAGGAGCAGGAGATGGGAGATAAACAGGTCTGGGAGTGCATGGGCTGCATCAGGTGGTGCAAACAGATGTGCTGCTGCCGAGCCCGGCATCCCCCTTCCCCTTCCCATCCATCCAGCCCCCACCACCACCACCTTTTAAAAGCAGCTCTCGCTCCCTCTCAACAAATCTTCACCGCACACATCAGTAATATCAAGCTAATTCAATTGAATTAATAACAGTAATTAATTCATGCATATTAGCATAACACTATGCATCATAGATGGAGGCTAATAAATGCAATACTGATTTTCTTAATCGACTCCTTCAGCTGCCATGTGTCTTAGTCAAAAGGAAGCTGCGGGGTCTTCCCCTCTTTTCCAAAGGCAGCCGAGAAAAAAACCTACCCCAAAACAAAAAAAAACCCACCACCTAAGGGACCCGAAGGTATTTCTGATTCAGACTGTGCTTCTGCAATAGCATCAACAAGCACGGGCTGTGCACTCCCAGTTTGCTGCAGCCCAGCCGGGTCACAGGCTGTGGGCTGGGGATATTTGCAGGTCACCCTGCAAATGTCCCCGTGTAAGGCTCTCTGACAGAGCCGCTGCCCCAAAAGAAGGGAAAGGAGCAACACTGACCGACAACCACTGTAATAATCATATATCTGGATATTATTTTCTTCCCTTACACATGGTTATTAAGAGACGATGCAGGTCTTAAAGCTAGAACCTTTTGCTCTGGGAAAATTATATGTGACACTTTACATACGGATTAGATAATTAATGTATGTCCTGATTTCTTCCACCGTAACATAAAAAGGGTGAGAGCAGCACTATAATTCCAGATAATTAAAGAGCGATCGAGTTACAGTAGCTTCCAGGGCGGTGGGAGTGCTGCCCGCTGTCATTAGCCCTCTCTATTCTTCACACCTCGCTGCCGGCCACGCTCTCCTCCCTGGGGGCCACCCAGCGCCGCGGTCGTGGCACCCGCCATCCCGGGCCACCAACACAAAACCCTGCCCCATCCCACTCCAGCAATTTCAAGGTGCTGAGAGGAGGCAGGACCCTGAACTCACAACAAGCCAAACTACAAAAAACGTGCTCCAAGAAACCACCGAGCCGGTTTTGCTTCAGCAGATGAGCCCATCCCCGTGGGGTCTGGGCTGCTCTGCACGGCTGGGCTGGGAGTGGGGGCAGCAGGCTGTGGCAGGCACACCGAGCCACCTCGTCATCGTTTGAAAACCTCGGGTGCACCCAGCAGACAGCTCCACAGCTCCACCTCGTCCCAGCTTCTGCTCCAGAAGGACCTAAGGGCGTCAGGAACAAGGACAAGTGCAAACCTGCGCTGGCAACGCGAGCCGGGCAGAGGCGGAAGGAGTGGGACAGTGCTAAAATAGCGTGAGAGTTCCCAAAAAGGGACACGCAAGCAGGACCTCGGTGCGCTGGCAGAGGCTGGGTGTCACCTGCGTTCCACGGTGAGGACCGCAGGGCCCGGTGCACCCGCGCTGGCACAGAAGAGTAGCGCAAACGTGTCTGCAGGTATCAGAGACGCAGCAGAACAAGGCAGATCCCTATCAGCAACGAGATGTGTCTCCTGCTTGCACCCAGCCAGATTTGCATGAAGCCCAAACTCGTTTTTTCTTTTTCCAGCGAGGCGGGCGAGATGCGCTGACTGCACGTAAAGAAAACGCGTGTCGGTGCACGGGCACGGAGCATCTTTTGAAATCCCTGCAGGACCTCCCTGCCTGCTGTGATCAAACATTAAAATCTAGAGCTGTCACTAAGCAAAACAAACACAAACCGTCTGCGCTTTCATCTGCACAGCATCCTGCAACCCCCCCCCCACCGACGGGCTCCCTGCCCGCGCCCGCTGCTGCCCCGGGACCCGTGCCAGGATGGGGGGGGACGGACACACACACCAGCAGCACCCAAGGCATACCACAGCATGACATTCAACGCACTCCTAACCAGCAGGTGTTTTCTGGGTTTGATCTTTTAGCAGGAAGGCGCTTGGCCTGGTTTTAGCTTAGCGCAGCCTTTCACGGGGCTCTGCCCTGGGGGGGCGCAGTCCCCGTGGCCTGCTTGTCCCCAAAGAGGGGAGAAATATCGTAGAACGATAGAATGTGTTGGGCTGGAAGGTACCTCTAAAGGCCATCTAGTCCAACCCCCTGCAGTCAGCAGGGACATCTTCAACTAGATCAGGTTGCTCAGAGCCTCATCAAGCCTGGCCTTGAATGTCTCCACGGATGGGGCCTCCACCACCTCTCTGGGCAACCTGGGCCGGTGTCTCACCACCCTCAGTGTAAAGAGCTTCTTCCTAATGTCTAACCTAAACCTGCCCTGCTCTAGTTTAAAGCCATTGCCCCTCGTCCTGTCGCTACATTCCCTTGCAAACAGCCCCTCCCCAGGTTTCCTGTAGGCTCCTTCAGGAACTGGAAGGGGCTCTAAGGTTTCCCCGGAGCCTTCTCTTCTCCAGGCTGAACACCCCTAGCTCTCTCAGCCTGTCTTCAAAGAGGGGAGAAATGTAAGCAAATATATATATATGTAACTGATGGAAGTAGGCGGGCGGCCCCAGGTGAGCAGTGTGGGTGGCAGGGCAGCGTCCCCCTTCACTCATGTGTGTCAAACCTCCCCCTTCCTGCGCAGCTGAGCTCCGTTCCCAGAATAAAACACAACACAAACCCACCCGGGCAGCAGAGCTGTCAGACAGGCTCGTCTCATTTGCTGGGGCTTGAGCACAAACGCACTAAGGAGAGGAAAGCACAGGCCGCAGGTGAATGATTTCCTCTTTCGGGTGCCTCGCTCCATCTTGCCTTCTGCAGCCTTTGTTTACCCGCGCGGTTGCTCCTCCATCACATCACTCAACGTGTCTTAAGCACTCGCTGCTCTCCCTGCTCCCCAGCATCTCGACAATTTTGTATTTAAAACACTGCTACTAATAATCAAGATGTGTTATTCTTTCTCCTCCTGCAGGATCTCCTAAGGCTGTGAAGGTCTCAAACGTCTGACCGCAAGCCTGATAAATGCTTGCCTTCAGCGATGCACTTTCTTGTACCACCTTTGAAATATGTATGCACATGTTATGCAGTGTGGATGCATATCAATGCCATATCTACCTTTGCATATTAAATCATCACCACATCTTCTCTGGCAGTAAAATATGCAGAGCATATGCTAAAGACAGCATCTTCCCTGCCTAACCGGAGCAGCCCTCCCCCTGCACGCTCTCCCCCAGCACGGGCTGCCGATCCCAGGTATTTTCAGCCCCTCTCCTTTGTTCTTCTCCTAGGAGAGCTATTTATATATTTTTTTTTCTCCCCCCCCATGTTGCTTTCATGGTTTTAAGTACTTTATATTACTGCCTGCTTACAAATAAATCATAGCTAGAGCCAAACCCTAACTTCTCCTCTCCTCCATCAGAGGGACGACAAATAAGAGAGACTACGGGAACGGTACCCAAAATCACGAGCCAGCAGGAGCATGGGATTGCCTTCCCCGTGTTTCCTCTCCCTCATTACACAAACCTGCCGAGGCAATCAGGGATTTCAGACAGACTCAAAGCCGTGCCGTTACTGCTGCCCCATCTCATATTTTTTACACCTGAACCGTCCAACCTGGCTGACACAAGACAGGAGTCACAAAAAAGGGAGTGAGACATTTTTGATGGAGAGTGGGAATATTCCCTTTAATGATCACTGGGATAAAAGCCAGAAATAAGAATAACCTGTTTTGGGGCATAAACAAGCTACTGGGTGCTGGGATTAGGCAGAAAGCTCTTATTGTCAGGATCTGCTCCTCACAAGGAGCCTTGGTCCTGCTCTTGGCAGCTGTGGACTTGTGCTATAGAGAGACCCCAGAGCCTCTCCCATATGGGGCTTCCCATTTTGCTGGTTTAATAGAAATGCTCAGATTTCCAAGGGGACGCTCAAATTCACATGCAAAACATGTGCCTGTCTCCCCTTTGCAATAACAGAGGTGGTTTGCCCCAAATAATCCCTTGGGCATCTAAATATTCGTATATGGGGGGGTCAGACCTGGAAGATGGAGTTGGGCATGCACCATGGAAGTAAATGGGGCTGCTCTAATGTTACAGATGTGGTAAAGCGAATTATTATTATTATTATTATTAGCATTACTATTAATATCAAAATATATACAATAAGTTAATAATATCACCCCAAGCTCCCAAACCCATGAATCCTCCAATTCATGTCCTGCCTGTCCCCGGGGACAGACAGCAAGCCCTTGTGGCTCTGCCCCCAGCAGAGCTCTGCCGGCTGGCGGGGCAGTGGCCGAGAGGAGACACCGGCTGCATCGCACCGTTCACATCTCTGCAAAGCCTCCTTCGCTTCCCTCTCTCAGCAAACCAGGCCAAGGTTTCGCGTTCTCTCGTCACATCGGCAATGCTTTGCCATCACGCAGCCGAGCTGGCTAATTATCGTCCCTCATGCTTTCTAATCTGCTATTTCTCCTCTCCCACCTGTAGGCTTCTGTGTTTCTCAGGCGTTTCTCCCCCAGACTAACTTGGTCCCCCCTCCTCCCCCCACCTTTCACTCACCCTAATTTTGCAGGTTTCAAAAAAGAAGCGAGAAAAAGCTGTCACTATTAAAGGGAGCACTAATAGAGCAAGAGAACAGCACAAGCCCTTTTGTTTCTCTATGAGATGTCAAAAGGAGCGGAATTAGCGCAGCAGCATTTTCTCCTCGGCTCCCAGGTCTCCTGCAGGTTTCCACACCCCTCACCTTTCCCCACTCTCCACCCAAAGACCCTGTGGTCCCCTGGACCACACCTGTGGGATGTCCCAAACCTGCTCCACCACCCCAGCACTGGGAGGAGCGGAGAGGTGGTGCTGGTGTCCCACTCGGTGCTCCCACCTCTCATCCCCATCCCGTAGTGCAACACTGGGGTGATGAGCTGTGCAAGGTGTCAGCCTCCAAACCAGCTGCTGGATCAACCTTCATCCTCTGCTACTAATGTTCTCCCTAAATTAAAAGCAGGCTGTGATATATGGGCTGTTCGGTGCAAGACCCTCTCCCTCCTGGCTATCATTGCTGTAATTTTCCCGGAACAGAGGGACCAGGCTGGTTACATCACTGGACTCATTTCCACCCAGAGCTGCCTGTTCTTCAATTACCGCCTGCCCCAGGTCAAAAAAACTCAACCCCTTTCACCCAGCGAGAACACACTCGGCTTTGGCCTGCGGTACATTAACAACTCCTTCAGCAGAGATTAACAGCGCGGGGAACGCTTTCGCTCCCATGCTGCTTCTCTAGAAAGCAAAGTCCTGTTACAGTCTTGCAAGAGGTCAAGTAAAGCCCAGAAGGGCTCAAGTCTTAAGCCCCCAGTTCTCCAATGGCACTGTGTGCCTTACAACCACAGCAAGAGAGAAAATCTCTCTGTCATCCCTCCTGGTGCATCGTTCTTCAGCGCTGGCACAAGCCAGGGCAGGTCAACGCATCCTCAGTGCTGCTCACCGAGCCAGGAGTGACAGCCATGGTACCATGGTACCGAGGTGACACGTGTCCCGATGGGTCACTCTGAGCCACCTCTCCCCAGTGGGACATGGTGTCCCCAAGCCGTTAGGTCACTGCCACGCTCTTGGCAGATGATGGTGACAGCAAGCTGAGCCAAGGCAAGGAAAAATGCAAGTAGGTACTTTAAAGCCAAGGTGTGATGCCACCCTTTTGTTTGCTGGAACTGCACCACAAGCAGCTAATTAGGGTACCAAGGAGCGCTTGAGTGCAGCGACAGCATACTGCCAGTACTTTTGGCCCCAACAAGGACAGGGCAACCATCAACTAAAGCTATGCTGCTGGCAAAGAGCTTCAGAAAACCAAGTCTGGGGACAAGCAGAGATGAGAAACAGGCACCTCACAGCACAGCTCCTGCAAATTTTAGGAGATGGGCCAACTGCATACATCTGCCTCTCTTAACAGGGGAATAAATTAACAATGATAATAGAAGGAAACACAAGTAATTGAAAACGGAAAGTCTGCGCCAGCGTGACCAGTGATCTTCATCTCCTGTGACACCACGAGGACAGTCTCCACGCAGAGGGCTGTCCCTCGGACCAGGCTCGGCCACGAGAGCGGGAGTTTCTCCTGCCCGGAGCAGCATCCGCACAGCCAGAATCATCTCCACTGACGCAGCATCCCCGGACCCACAGCGTGCGAGGATGGAGTGTGCAAACCCGTGGTGGGCTGCATCCCTCTCCCGCCTGTTGCTGCAGCTGGGTCTGCCTGCCCTCCGCTCCACAGTCACCCTCCAAGGTCTGCGCATCTGCTTTTTGCCCCTTTCATGGGGAGGGGGATTTTTCATTAGCGGTTGTGTTCCTCTCCGTCTTTCAGGATGAATCATTGCTGTTTTAAGCACACAGCAAAGATTTATGCAGTAATAGATGTGGGGAATAGCTGTGGCTCCAGGGTCTCAGAACAATAATACATAATTCAGAAATTAATACAGGGTAGCAAAGACAATGGGATTTGAAATGAACATTATCGGCCAAAGCAAAAGGAAAACTCCACAGGCTCATCGTGTGCAGATGCTTCCACTATCCACACACCCAATTATAACTTTAGCTCTTACAAAGGGAACTGACTTAAACCATTAAATCTTTATTATTTTTTTCCCCGTGGTGGGAGCGGGAGTGGGAGTGCAGATTCCTTAAAGATAGAGAGTTTAAATTAAGCTTTAAAACTGTGACTGAGCAAGATTTAATACTGACAATTAGCCTGGACAAACAGTTAATCGTCCTGCAGGCATAATTTATATATTCTCTGTGCAACAGGGAGAGAATGTCAGCACATCGCACTGCAAATTAGTGCAATAAAAGAATCTCATAACCTCTAACAGCTCGGCTGTCTGACAAAGAGAGATCATTCCTCCGCTCCCCATGCTGTTGCCTAGCCACACTCCCATCACCCCGGGCTGCTGCTCTTGCCTATCAGACTTTATTTCCCAACCCTGCCCCGCTGCCCGGACCTTTCTGCCAGCCACACCACCAGTGAGGAGCTTTGCCAGATCCCCTGGGATGAGTCAGGGTGGAGGTTTAGGGAGTAAAAGCTAAAACTAAAAATTAAACCAAACATCGCTTACAGGACGGTGGTGGTAATTCAGGTCCTGAATTAGCAAAGCAATTAAACGCAAGCCTAAGGGTAAGGATAGGGCTGAGTGGCAGGATGGGGCTTGGCTGAGCAGGGCCAGGCTGAGCCACGCTCAATGGCTGAGTTCAGGCACCGGCTTCCCAAGCCCGGCATCGGCAACCTCAAACGTGAGCTGGGTGGCCGTAAGGAGGCTTGTGTTCCTCCAAGTCGGGTATTTCAGATAAGACGTACAATCGAGGTCAATGAACAGCTCGTAAATAACTACCATTTTTCTGACATTCATCTGAAGAACATGGCCAGTGCTCACGTGTCTAGGCCAAATTCTGCGATGAGACATAAAAATCTCCCATAATGATCTACCCGGATATTTTTATTTGGTAAGGACACATGGACTGGAGCACTTTTTAGCAGACCATTGCTATATCTCATTTATTATTTTCTCATGCTAAATCCCCTCTAGAGAAAGTTAGATGTGCACTCAGTTTTCCCTGTAGGTCCAGTGGCTATCACTACAACCCATATGTCATATCACAACAGAAGGAAAGTAGGAAATCGTAATGAAGAAGAAAAGCAAAAAAACCCCAACCTTTAACAATACAGTCCATACCCAAAATTATTATTTCAAGAGTATTATTTCAGTGGAGGCTTTCATAATGACTTACTGACCTAAACTATTAAACGCCATCACTGTGTCTACAGCGGAACAGATGAAGTACTCCAGAAATAGCTACAATTCAGTGGTACATATATTATACACTCGGCAAATTTGTTGAGGAACTTTTATAAGAGGGCTATAGAAAATTAAATTAATTATTAATAAAAATCAGCAATATCTTTTCCCTCATCTTCTACTAATACCATACAGGTGGCCTGAGCTGCTCTTTTCTTCTATACAAAATTCTTTTCCCTGCTAAAATGCTTTGCCTGTCTCTGCTAAAGGAGCCTGTGGGAGGCTGCTGTATGCAAAGAATTTGTTTTAAGACAGGCAAAATGTCTGATCCCTCAAAATTAGTTACTAACCAGTGGGAGACACTGAGATATTGGCAAAAAAAAAAAATCGTCTTATTCAAGTATATCCTTATTTCCTGTGAAATTAAATTTGCATTTCTTTTGGGGTAGGAGAGAAAGGAAGTGGGGAATTAAAGTCCAGAGAAAGCTAGTGCAGGGATAAAATATAAAACTCTACTGGGACTTCCAGCTCTTAGGCACAGCAGGAAACTCAATACAGATTTACTTAAAATAGGTTAACAAGGCAGTTTGCCATCATCTTCCTTTAGCACTAGAGGACTCTGCTTTCGAAGGACACAATTAAAGGAAAGAAGGAATCGGGACTCAGAGGTGCATTTCCAGTGCCAGCGCTCCCTTCCGCGGCACTTGGAGCAAATAATGTCTTTCTGCTTCATTTCAGCTATGAAAAATATTGAGATAATAGACCAAGTGGGGCCAACCGGCACAGGTTTGTGCTCCACACTTACCGAAGATCTGGTCCTATATCTACCTGCCTCCTAAAGACCTAAGGGTGCTTATGTGGGAACCGTCTGATCTGCTCCCGGAAAACTGCCATGCAAATACAACGACCACAGCCTTCAAATCCAGTCCAATTGCACATCCCTCTGCTCCCTCTGAGTGTATCCACCAGCACTGAGCAGCTAAAAAACCAACATCACCAGCTGAACACCAATGCCCTCCCAGAGAAAGCTTTCGGAGATGCAAATGGCCCAGGATAATTGCCTGGCATCAGGATGCATTAGAAGTAAGAAGCCACGAAGGCGCTGCCTTCCCGAAGATTTATGCTCTAGGACATACTATTCCGCGCAAGACAAGGTTTTTGCGTAAAATGCTGAAAACATAACAGGTTTCCAATGCCATTTCTCTAAAGATAGCAATAGCTCACTCCAAAGCACATACACCCAAACCTAAATGCACACACATACACGTATGTCAGCTCAGCTGGGTGTCTGGATTAAAAACATGCTGAAATGCATTTTTTAATACGGAATTTAAATAAAGTTTAGGTGGAGAAAAAAAAAAAAACAAAACAAACCACAACCCAAACACACAAAACACTTCTTGAGCAGTTATTACTATTTCTTAGCGTCACAGCGGGTTTTCTTTTTTAATGCAACCACAATCCTGGTATTGCTGTAAGCTCAACCCAAGACACTTATTTTAGTTAATCCTCTGTGCTGAGAACCTGTGGGCACCAATGTGGAAAAAAGAGGCATTTTGTTTGTATTTGTTCAAATCTTTGACCTCCTAGAAAATGACAACACCAAATATTTCCCCAGCTCAGCCACCAGCCTTTCTGGCATCACGGTCTTCCCCGCAGACAGGGCAGGATTAATCCTGGAGCTGTTCTGCAGGGGCAGGCAGAGCCCTGCATGGCAACCTTGGTTACAACACTGCACCTTCCCCTTGCCCGTGCCAGGGCATGCTGGGGAAGGAAAAAAGTCCCCAAAACCAGCACCGATGTCTTGCAATAAGGGGAATACAGAAGGAGCTGGAGTCGTCCAGTGTCTCTACTGCCAAAGCGTGGGAGGGAGCAGCTGAGCTGGTGGGACATCCGTGCAAAGAGAGCAATTCCCTCTGTCCTGGTGTTGCTATCCCATTTAATCTATGTGGAATATCTCCGTCCCTAGGCAACAGGACTTGGGCTGCTGCGCCACAAGGCAAACCACAAGACCAAATGCTGACGAGGGCAGTCTTTTTTCAGTGGTGCACAATGGCAGGACAAGAGGTAACGGGCACAAACTGGAACATAGGAAGTTCCATCTCAACACGAGGAGGAACTTCTTTCCTGTGAGGGTGGCAGAGCCCTGGCACACACTGCCCAGAGAGGTGGTGGCGTCTCCATCCCTAGGGACATTCAAACCCACCTGGACGCGTTCCTGTGCCACCTGCTCTGGGTGACCCTGCTCTGGCAGGGGGTTGGACTGGATGATCTCCAGAGGTCCCTTCCAACCCCAGCCATTCTGTGATTCTGTGATGAGGGTGCTGACAGAGCTCATACAAGGACGCAGCTTCCCTAACACCTGCCCAGTGGAGATGTCCACTTGTTGCCAAGGGTAAACCTGCCACTTTCACATGGAGTTAGTACAATATGACCAAGTCCAAGACATTACAGAAGAGTTTCCTAACCTGTGGTTCATGGGTTGTCCATAAAATCATGGCAAACAACCCATGCAACCATATCACCTCCATTTGATAGGAAGGCTAGATGGGAAACTGTGAGAAATGCAGAGCCCCCAGGCCACAGCGCATTATGGATTTGTTTGCTCAAGGCACAAGCAATGACCACGGTCGACATGGCTGCCCATGTGTCCCACCGGCTGAGCTGAGGTCAGGAACTGATCTGGAGAAACGCCAGAGCTAAAGCCCACACAGCTGGGTTTGTAACAGCTCTGGGTTCAGAGCGTGACCCTCAGCGTAACCTCGTCTGTGGGATCGCAGCATCCTTTTTGCTAAAAATAAACAGTTCTGGTATGTCAACAAAACTCTACAGCCCAACAAACAACTCCAAGACACAGGCTCTGGAGATCAGCTCTGCTGTGCCCCACGAGCTCACCAGCATCGCAGACTGCCTCCAGGCTTACAGGACGAGGGAAAATAGGGAGGTTTTCTAAGGAAAACAATCACTGAAAAAACTTACTGACAAATTTCCCATGAAAAAAAGCCTTCTGTTCAAGAGCAGCCCAAAACATCAATGCAACATCTACTCATTCTCTTATTTATGATAATTAGTTTGTCTATTGTGACTAGGGTTAACCTACCAAAATGGTAGGCGAAATGCTACTTCTTAATTTACTATTTTTTCAAGCAATGGCACCTACTAAATACTCATCAAAACAACCTATTGTCTTCTGTAAAAAAATGATGCCTTCTGTAACAGACAGCTGCCAGCTTGACATGTCTTGAAATAAAGAGACATGGAGATATATAATAAAAGCATAAGGCAATCAAAATGAATATTCAGAATTCCAAAACTTAATTTTCAAATTTGAAAACAGTTTCTCAGAATTGAAGGTTTCTGAGGAATTTTGGCAAAAAAAAAAAAAAAGAAGTTTTCAGTGAATAAATAAATGAAAGAATAGAGCTAGGATTGGAAATAGCTCCATTACTAGTGAGACAGAAAGTCACAGCTTCAGCAAGAGCAAGGTGACGTCTTGGAATTCAGCTGAGTTTGACTTTGTCACCATGAAAGACAAACTTTTTTCACAGCAGCTTGGAAACAGCCGACTGTCACTTCTGCCAAAGACCACAGCCAGCATCACATAGTTAAGAGTACTTGATTATCACCTGCCAACAAGCGACTTGAAGGCCTGGAGAGGACTGACTCCTACCAGGATGGATGCGGTGATGCTAATTAAATCCAGAAGCAGAGCCGGGATGTGCAAAGTGGCTTGCGCAGAGGAAGTGTCTTTCACACCAAGTCACTGCGCATTATAAATTTGTTCCAACTAAATTATCCCTTAATCATCCATTTTGTTGAACAAGGTTTCACATTAGTCATCCCCAAAATAGAAGTCAGTGAATGGTCTTTATCCACTTAACGAGGGTGGTAATCACTTTATTCCAATGGGTACAGTCTGTAGCCCACATACACTTTATAGTACTAAAAGGATCCTTCTCACAGTTCTAACTTCCAGCGTTGGCTTAATGAGCTCCAGAAAAGGTAAATCACTTTTTAGAAAGACTGAGCTATTTTAACCACCTTTGCTTTTCTTATTGTTTGTTGCAACTCTCTAGAGGTTTAAAGTCAAAATCTATTGTACAAACACACTTCCCGTCCTCGGTACCTGCTGCTGGTTTATCGTGAAAGATTTCACACGACTGGAGAAGATGCTCTTCAGTGGTCCCAACCTGCGACACCAAATAGCCGACAGACCTCAGAAGGCGGCTGAGCTCACCTTCATGTTCCTCTACCACCAATTTCTTCATTAGTAAATCAAATATATTCTGAAAGGTTTTTATTTGGCTGTGACAGAGCATTTGGATGCGTTTTAGGGCAGGTTTTTTATTTTGCTCAGAAGACTATTCCTCTTTCGGGGTGTGTGGAAGGATGAGGGTGTACACAGATTAACGAGAGGGAATTTGCAAGGAGATTTAACAGAGGAGGGGGATATAGGTCACATTTTTAGGCTTCCTAACATTAAAGGTGCCCCTTTAAGGAGTTAGTGCTAATGAGACAGCAAATTATTGCGATGGAGTCAGAACTAGCCTTCTGGTTCTGCAGATCCGGAGAACCAATCTGGAGGTGCCCAAGTGGAAAATGATGTGGTTGGTGGAGGTCAGTGTTTCAGGTCGGTGTTTGTGAGGGCTGCCTGTGACTGCCGGGACTGCCCACAAATATATCACAGCTCAAGTCACTCATAGCGGGCGGGTGAGACCTTTGCAAAGATTACGGAGCGGCTGCAATTGCGAAGAAATAGGCTGGGAACGGCGGTGAAGTTCGTACAGGGCTCTGTCGGCATGGCAGGGTCCTTCCAGCAAACGTTAACCTGCCCAGGTTTGAAGCAGAGGGGACATTGTCCACCCTGAAAGGTTGCTACCCCCGCAGGTAAACCGGCAAATAAACAGGGAAAGGGAAAAAAAATGAGATCTCATGTGAAGAAGGGGCTTTTCCTCAATGAGCATCTCTAAGGGGAGAGCTGGGAACGGAGCCTCCTGCTAAAGTAAGGCGCTGGAGGCAGTGTTGCTTTGCAAGCTCCAGTCTGATTTGCTTCTCATTAGAGCACATACATCTCCGTGTTTTTACTCATTAGTGTTTTACACCCCTCTGAAAAATCCATATTTTGCGCTGGCTGTCTCAGTATTTAGCCTCTTACGTTTTCCAGCCTGAGCTTTCTGCCCATTTCCCATCTTGTTAATTCTCTTTTCTATTTTCCCATCTGCCCCGCTTTACGAAGCATCTCTGAATCCAGTAAAACCTGCCAGGAGGATGGCTGGCAGCAGCAAGACGGCAGTTAACAGCAAGGCAACCCAACGAATGGGCACAGGGAAGGAAATTATTTCATCTGGGCTGCAGGAGCGATGCCTGCAAATTGAGACCTGCAGTGGGGACAGAAGCAGTTCTCCAGGGTCCACCATGAACTCCCCAACACATACTGGAGTTACCTCAGAAAAAGAAGAGCAAGGAGAAACTCCTCCTTTCCCAAGCGCAGGAGAGCACTGAATATTTGCGTTATTTCTCATAACAAGAGAGGGGGGGAAAGTTACAATGGAAACTGAGATACAATTAATTACCTGTTAACTGAAAATGAAAGACCTTCTGCTCCCAATATCTAACCTAGGTTAATTATAGGTGTCTGGAGCCGGGGAGACTGCGTGTTCACATGTGTGGTAGGAGGTGGTAATAGGCAGCTCAAGCCACCCCCCCCCCCGCCCTGTAATCCTGCCTCCAACCTCTCACTGTACCTGTTTCTGATATGTGCAATAAGCATGAAGAAGGGCTCTGGATTACAAAGAGAGACCTCCCCCCCACCTTGTAATTACCAAATTAACACATTCTAATGGGTGAAGTACTCCAGCAGCAGACTATGATTAATGCACAAGTCCAATTAGCTGCAGATTCTTTCCCTCTAATTTTAGCCCACTTAAATAGCATGAGACAATCTGTAATGTCTCTGGGGTGAACCTCCCCTCTACACAAGCTCCCTCCTCTGCCATTTAATGAAATCTCTGGTGCTTAATGCGAGAGGCAGCTCAAGTCCGCCACTCTGCTGGAAACCTTGTTCTGGCACAGCAACGGCATCACCGAGGCACCAGCAAGGCAAAGCCGTCTCCGTTAAAGGCAAAAAGAATACCTCACTTCAAAACCATCAGCTGATAGCAGCTTATCTGCCGTCACGCCAGGTGGAGAGGCATGGACAGCTGTAGAAAGACGACGTTTTAAGCTCTCTAAGAACACTGCTGATGTCCCCAAACCTTACACCCACGAGGAGACTTGTTGGCAGCAACCCGAGTATTTCTGAAAATGACTACTCGGTCACAAGGGTTTCCAATCTGGCCCCAGTATTTAAATACAAGTCCATTACTCTAACAGCTCCATAGCCATACCACTCGTTAAAGCACTCGTTTCTTTAACAAAAATACTTGTTTTCTTTTACCTTGAAAGAAAAGCAGGACAAATTCCTCAGACACGCCCTTTATTGAGCCCCATTTTTAGTGTAAGGGGGGTTTCCAGTTGGCCCCATAGCAATTTCACTGGTTCAATATGAAATGAACCCAAGGGACCGAGGAAGAGGAAAAGGCAAATCAACAACACGCTCAAAATGCTGAGAGTGGCCTGACTCAGCCTAGGAAGGAACAGGAGAAATGGTCCTTTGTGCAAAAGCTGGAGGAAAGCTCAACCTAATGCTGGATAACAAAACAACCTTTTAATAAGAGCCTTTGTCTAAGGGGGGGAGCCTTAGGAAGGTGAGACATCAGTGTACCCCCAGAGCTGGCATCTGAATACAGCCCTCTGCAAGAGTGCAGCCCTTTGAGGAGCATCCACCAGAACCCGGGGCAGAAGGCAAAATATGCTCCTGGGGGGAATAGTCCAAGTGGCTGCTTGGAAAAGGTCCCACGTCTCCCTTGTCCAGCCAGGGAAGCGCAAATATCAGCTGCTGCTAAGAACTAGCAAACTGCTGTAAGGTGCATTCATCTCCGAACTAGATCCCTAGTTCCTCCCTAGAGGAGGAAGAAAAGGTTGCAAGAAGCCAAGTGGTGCAACTTCCTCTCTAGCAGAGGACCAAGGACCAAGAGAGCAAAAGGACAGGCTCAGATGAAACTCTTTCTGGATACAGGCCCTCCAGCAAGGGGTATTTGCTATTACAGTAAAGCCCCAGCACTACACTTCTCCTACAGTGTACACCTTCCGTCTCCTCCTTCCCTTCGGTGTCCCCTTGGACAGCTCAGCATCGAAGCAACCCTTCATCTTGCAGTAGCAATGGGGCTCTCGGTCCCGGTGCTGTGACAAGGGATGGGTTTTACAGGTCCCACCTGGGACGGTCCAGCTGTACTGACCAGTAAAGCCGATGTTTCATGAAGACTGAGCCGAGTATGACCCCCAGAAGCACCCTGACTTCTCGCCTCCCTGTCATTACTCGTGACAACTAACAAGACAGAAACCATCCCTATTCAGGCCATGGCTGCTGGCTCACAGCGGTGAATCCCCCTCCCCTCTTGATGTTCAAGCTACCTTGGATCCCACTGCTGCGAGGACAAAGTAGAAAATGCCTCTCACCACTAAACTTTCCAGCACAACCCAGCCTCTCCCAGCAGAAAGTACGCAAGCTGCGGGCACAGCGTTAATCCATGCGGGCACTCAACACCGGAGTGGTACCAGCTCATGCAGGCAGCACTGTATGGGGTTTGGGGATGAACCGGCTGCTTCTCCCTAGCCACTATCTGACAAAGCAGGTCTCGGATACCTGGGAAAGCCAGTATCTGTGTAACGAGCAATGGCGCAACCTTTCAGAGCTATTTGCAATATCCTCCCAGCTTTTCATATGCAAGGAATTTCACGCTCCCAACATATGTACCTTTGCCAGATTACGAATGCCAAAGCAAACAGGCTTCTGAAAGGGTGACAGCCGTACGAACAGTCAGGCTGCACGCACGGCGCTCGCGCTCCCCGGTTGGTTGGGTTTTTTTTTTGCACAAAGTTCCCCAACGGCAAAACTTGAGTGGGAAACAACCAAAAAAATTCCCCCCAAACTGTGGTGGGCGCTCAGACGCGTGCAGTGCCTCTGAGCTGGGGCATCCGCAACATTTGAAGCTGGGAAAACGGGAACAGCGTTCCTGCAGAAGGAAAACGCCAGCACGGGCCGGTGAGGCGTGACAAGGTCACACAGCAAGTCTGTGGCAGAGAGAATAGTTCCCTCAGTTGCACTGCTGACGGATGCCCTCTCCACCCAGCCCACGGCAAATCTCTCTTGCCACCATGAACAGACACATCAGTGTCTCCTGCATCAACCTTTTTATTTATTTATTTTCTAAA
Organism: Alca torda; assembly: GCA_008658365.1. NCBI lineage: Eukaryota > Metazoa > Chordata > Aves > Charadriiformes > Alcidae > Alca > Alca torda. The sequence continues at coordinate 29,608,708 of CM018086.1, read as the reverse complement.
CGCAACCTCATATTTTTATTAATAAAATTCGCTAAAGTTGCAGCAGCAGGTTCTTTACCGAGCCATTCCCAGCACTGCCCTGTTTTGCCATCGCTTGCTTTTTATAAGATGTAAAGAAAGCTAGTAAAGCTTTCTAAGCAGATGATGTTGTGTACAAAATATTAATGCTGCTTATCCCTAAATTGATATTTCTTTGAAGACTTCTAATAAAGCCCAGTTCCTCCAGAGCCTTAACCATGACAAACGTCAATAAATGTTATGAGTCCCTGAGGCTGAATTTTAAAGGAGCATTAAAGATTAAAGAATGCACAGGTCAATTACGGAAACAAGCAAATGACTTTAGGAGTAATTACATATAATTTTGCCTTGTTTATTTTGCATTAGTTATAAGTGTCCATAATCCTGTGTCCCCCCCCAGGGTCCCTTATGGTTTGGGTTGAAAAATTCCTTCATCTCTCATTTGATTTTAAGAGCAGTTGCTGGGGCCAAGAAGTGGCTTTTAAAATAGTCTTCTGGTGCCGTATATGTGTGTGTGTGTATATATATTATATATAAATATATATATACACACATGCACACAAACACCCTCTAGTATCTACCTACCCAGCATGCGTGTGCCTGCCCACCCAAAGCCCTCTGGAGCTGTGTGTCCCCATATCCCCACTGGCACAGCCCATTTAGCCACAGTGGGACAAACTGTTCTCCATTTCAATATCCGTGTAAATGGCTAAAGCTATTTTTAAGTCTGTATTATTCGTACATGAAGCACTGATACCCCCAGGTAAAACCAGGGTGACGAGGCAGAGCTTAGAGCCTGAGCTGCTCTTCCATCCCTGGGCATCTCAGCTCCTCCGTCACCTCCTGGCCCTGTGTGGACACAGGTCGCACCGCGCTTCTTTAACATCAGTTTTAACGCACTGAGGCCCCGTGGCTCAGGAGGAGAACCTTCACCTGCCCATGCTAGAGGTTGCCATCATGTCCATTCTTACTTGCCCAACTACTACTAAGCGTTGGCCAAGCCAAGGCTAACCCAACACCGGGGCCGGTGGCACGGCAGGACCGGCCCCTTGAAGGTGCTGGAGGGGGAAGGTGCTGGGGGAAGGGGAGCAGCGGGAAGGAGAAGTGCTTGTGAAGGGCTATCACCCACTTTTCATTTCTTTTGTGTTCTCAGATGGCACTAGATTAGCAGGCTATTTACATAGCCCCTATGAAGTACATTTGATGTTCAGGGCAGACTCAGCATCTCTCATGTGGCTGCTCTGCCTCTAATGTCATTTTATAGTGTGCCTGCTCGTAACAAGGGTAATAAAATAAATTTGGGGAGGGGGAGGGGGGGGAGGAAGGTTGAGGAACACATTATGCAGGAATCTGGACCTCTCTGCAGCCAGCAGGAAGAGGAAGCTCAGTAATGGACATGTCATAATCTTTCTGTGCCAGTTAATATACGCCCAGCGTTACACTGATGTTTTATTGCACTCCACACATTCAGCAGAAGCCCATTTCTTTTAAGTGATTTTGATAAGCTGATTGATGCAGTCCCTGTTTTTCTCATATGTGTGTGTTTGTAAGAACCCGTCTGCCTGATGCCATGGGCTTCTATCTAATAAAGGACCTATAATGTACTTATTTTCCTCGACCATGACTTTCCTCCACTTTCCCCTGCAATTTACTACTTTAGAGAAATTTAATCTGCTGCTGAAATTCACTGTATTATTAATGGAGAGTCAGTGCACAGCCTCGCTGTAATTAAACTACGCACCAAGAAAAAAAAAATAAAAAAATCTCAACCTACCCAGCGTTCAAATAGCACCAAGGGTTTCACTGAAACTATTTGGAGCCAAGAAATGTAAAGCTGGGCGGAATAGCTTTCTCGGTTACTGAGCTCTTTGCTGGTTATTGCATAGCCGAGATGGTATGCAGATTTCCTGCCTTCACAGCTTCCAGGGGATTAAATAAAACTCCCTCATTGCAGGTGTCACACATGCAAATTCTGGGCTGAAAGAGGGACAGGCTCCCTCATTTTGATTAAAGAAACATCTTGGCTCTCAGCAGGTAGTAAGTTTTGGAAAAGACTGCCACAGGAGGCTGCCGAGGCCAGAAGAACAATACAAATGGGCAAATTCACACTGCAGGAATTTACTGGTGGCTTGGGTCATCCTGATGCAACCCCTGCTCTAGGAATCTCTTAGGCTGCTGGTGGAGCAGACAAGGGCAGGAGCACTCTGCTTTGCTGGGACCGGCACCTCCAGACACAAGGCAGGTACAGATAGCTGCAGTGACCTCCAGAATCACTTTTCCAGGCTTGCTCTTAGCCCATGGCCAGAAATAATATGTGTTGCCTCTGTCCAGAGATGCTGAGGCTCAAGAGTTCAACCCACCATAACACCCAGGCACAACACACTCCTTTAGTCGGCAGAGACAGACTGTCCCTTAGACTCCAACCCAACACATGGGAGCACTTCACCTTTGTCTCTTAGACTCCAACCCAACACATGGGAGGACTTCACCTTTGTCCCTTAGACTCCAACCCAACACATGGGATGACTTCACCTTTGCCTCTTAGACTCCAACTCAACACAGGGAAGGACTTTACCTGTACCTCTTAGCCTCCAACACAGGGAAGGACTTCACCTGTATCTCCTAGACTCCAACCCAACACATGGGAGGACTTCACCTGTATCTCAGGTTCCTGTGCAGCACAGAGCAATACTGCGATAAAGTGAAGCCCCCTCTCTCTTTACATTAAAGCAGTCAGAGAAAACAAGGCTGCCAGTAGGGCTTTTTTGGGTTTGGGGTTCTTTTTTTTTTTTTTTGGGGGGGGGGGCGGTGAGTGGAGGATGTCTCTCTTCATTTGTCAAAGCTCCATGGCAGGATTAAGCGACAAAGAGAACATTTTGCACAAGACAGGCAGAGACAAGAGAGGTAGGGGCAGCACTTCTTGGGAAGAATGGAAATGGTGTGGAATGCAGAAGGAAAACCGTGCAATGTTATCTCTGCTCCTTTCACTGGGACTCTGCTGGATTTTTTTCTCTTCAAATCTGCACTCCGGCCTAACACACCTGTGAAAACACCAGCTGGGCGGCCAAGAGCACGTATTTGCAATGAATACGCTGGTGGGAAGGGCTGACAGACAACTAACAAAAGAAAGGAGGAGAGAAAGAAGTGCCAGTAATTGCTGTTATGCAAAGAGCTCCAAAGTCCTGACAAATGGGCCAATGCTGCAAACCTGCAAACCACTTCAAATTCCCAGAAAAAAATAAGTTCTTCCCCTGCCTCATTTAATAGAACTTGCTAGGCAATTCACATGCAACGTATACCAGAAGTTAGAAGGGGAAAAATAAAGGGTTTTGAATAAAACTAGACTCAAACGATCAGCAAAAGCGGCAATGATGCATTACTTTTAGGAGCACCTACACATTCATTATCACTCAGAGCACCCCAAAACTGTGTTAAAAATGCAACGCAAAGCTCAAGCATGCTTGGCAAGGACAAAATCTCCACTGATTTCAGCTGCTAGTATTTCTCCGTTAAGTTTGCAAAATACGTTACTTTCACGCTATGAAAAGCAATTGCAATTGGGTTTCCTAAGGGAGAAGAAGAGGCACACCCCCAGCAGAAGGGTCACCCTTCTCTTGGCAAGGCTTGGGGCTCTGCTCTATGATGTGGACAGACCGGAGTTTTCCAGAGACATTGGACACCACAGTATTTTTCCTTTTTTTTTTTTTTGTCTTAATGGGTACAGCAAAGATTTTTTTTTTCCCCCCCTGAGTCTACTGAAAAGTAGTTGAACCATTTTGCTCAAGACTAGAACAAATCTGTAGACCTGATAAGAGCTGAAGTGGAGCCTGTACAACTGCAGCCCAAGATTTTACATTCAAAATACAGAGCTGTTAGACAATCTTAACGATAACTTGTTCTTACCAGCCCTGCCCACAACACACTGGTGAATGCAGCGTGCAGATGCTAAGGACAAGATATTTAGCAGCATTTTTTTTTTTTTTTTTTAAGCAGAGAGCTCGCCAATGTGATCCCCTTGAAAATATGGATCCAGGCAACGACAGCGGACACACAGAGAGGAGCAACCCAAGAAATAACTCCAAACCTGAAAGAGTCTCTGCATCCCTTCCAGAAAGATTTTCAATTCCCTATCTGGAAGCAGGTAGCTGTCACCTACAGCTACTAGAAAGGAGAAATATATATATATATATATAAAAAAATATTAAAAATCCTCATTTGTCTCACCTAGGATTGAAAAGAGAAGGAAACTTCATGACTGGAAGCAGCCACTTGAGTTTGCGGTGCAGCTTCCTATTGGTATTTATTTGCCAGGCTCTAGTCCCTACGCTTCCTTCACTCATTGGGAAGATTTTGTACAGTGTATTTGTGAAGGATGATTGACTACAGGGAGTCTTTGTTGTACTATCTGCTGTAATTATTTTAATTCAAACACATTCCCTTATAGGACTGACATCATAAACGCTGTTTTCTATAACAAATAGCTGTCAAGGCTGTCAAGCAGATCTGCTTACTGTTTTATATCATTACGATATTTAATTTCAAGTCTGCGTTCTTTGTCAAATGTTCTCAAGATTTCCTTTCCCTGGTAGCAGATCAGACAGACGCCTTCGGTTTCCAACAGATCATTCTTTAGGGTGAGGTCAGGAAAAAAAAAGAAAAAGACAGAGGGAATTTGCAGTAAGATGCTCGTGTCCCAGTGGGAACTCATGGCCAGTCTTAACTTTCCTATGGCGCGTTACTGTACATATGGGTGTTATTAACTGCAAAGTTGGTTGGGTTTTATGACATGCTCAGACTCAAACCTTCTTAGTAATAAGATCACAGAGAAGCCTTTCTATTATCAGGCTTTAAACAGGACCAGGAGCTGATAGAAACAGGCAGCACTTAATTCCCAGCTTTTTCCTGTATTTCTCATTTATCTGACTTCCAGCCTTCCTTGTTAAATGAAAAGCCGTGGTTCAAAAATAAACACTTCGTAGTCCTCAAAGGAGAAAGACTGCGGCATGGTCCGGAGCCACCACCATGCAATCGAATTACTGGAGCATTTGGAGGTTTCCCACTAGAACACAGCAGGTTTTGCTTAGAAAAAGGCAAGTTTCCGTGTCTGTTGCTCTCGTTAGCTGCTCTGCCCTGACCTGCAACCTCGCCTGGCCAACACCTGCTCTATTTCAGCCACATCCGAGTTTGTTCCCGCAATTCAAGGAATTCTCCTCTGCTCGCTGCTGCTGTCTCAAACAACCTGATGAGAAGAGGTACCAAGAGCCCCAAATACTGTGTTTTTACTGGGGCTCACTGAAATGCCAATCATTTTGAAAAAAACAAGGGAGCTGTTCTGTTTTGGGAGAGTTTTGGAACGGCGCATGTGCTCCCACAAGTAGCTTTTGACAACAAGCGTCGCTGATCCCTCTCTGTTTATTTGAAAGGGAAAGCACACAGCGTTTTGCCTTGCTCACGGGCGGGTGGACAGGAGATGCCGAATGGAAATGCAGTGAGTGCAAAGTTAATCCGACCTCTCCATCACTGCAGACAGACATGCTAAACCCCTTTTCTGTGGGCTGGTGTGTGACATCTGAAACTGGTGTTAGATCTTGCATGTACTGCCAAGTCATCTTCACGGACTCCTGGAAATCATGCCTGACAGAAAGTTTCCAAAAGCCACCTTGGGATCTCATTGCCCTTCACATGTGCAGGTCCATACAGAGGGAGTCACAAATGTCCATCCATCTGCTCCTATCTTTGCAGAGGAAAAGAAATAGTACTGGAGTACTGCTTCCAACTTTGGAGTCCTCAGCACAAGAAAGACATGGACCTGTTGGACTGGGCCCAGAGGAGGCCACGAAGATGATCCAAGGGCTGGAGCCCCTCTGCTGTGAGGACAGGCTGAGAGAGTTGGGGGTGTTCAGCCTGGAGAAGAGACAGCTCCAGGGAGACCTTAGAGCCCCTTCCAGTGTCTGAAGGGGGCCTACAAGAAAGCTGGAGAGGGACTTTTTACAAGGGCATGTAGTGATAGGACGAGGGGTAATGGCTTCAAACTGGAAGAGATTAGATGAGATATCAGGAAGAAAGTTTTCACTATGAGGATGGTGAGCCCCTGGCCCAGGTTGCCCAGAGAAGCTGTGGCTGCCCCATCCCTGGAGGTGTTCAAGGCCAGGCTGGATGGGGCTTGGAGCAACTTGGTCTGGTGGGAGGTGTCCGTGCCCAGGGCAGGGGCGTGGAACGAGATGATCTTTAAGGTCCCTTCCAACCTAAACAATTCTTTGATTCTAAGAATAAAGCAGCAGAGAGTTCCTGGTGTGCGGGACCAGCAAGATGCCTGAAGAGACAGTGTTTCAGAGGGGGCTGAGCACAGCCTGCCCTCCCCACAGCAGGCTGCAGAGACACCAGAGACCTCAAGACCCTCCCAGCTGCTCTCAGCCCTGCTGGGAAAGGTCCCTACATGTCCAGAGGACTCACAATTCTCCAAGGCAGAAGCCACCTTCATGCTAAATATTCTTACCACGCCTGGTACAATGCAATCTTAATTCCAGGCTATTGACAGAAATCACAATTAATGAGAAGCAAGAGGCAGGCATGGCATCACCGCTCTTTCCACGGCAGAATATGACTTCCCTACACAAACACCAGTGCGCACACAGTCATATAAACACAAAACAACCCCCCAGCTCCCTCTGAAGGAACAAGCATTAGCACAGCAAACATTTTACCGAGACGTGGGGCTGCAGCCTGTTCGCAGCCCTGCACATGCTCTGCTATTTGGAGCTTATCATTTAATTAAAAATAACACACAGGTTTGGGGGACCAAGCCAAGGCTGTACACCGGGCTTCTCTCCTTTCCCTCTCCTGTCTCTCTCTAATCCTCCCCGCCTGCTCTGTGTAGGTATATAATACTGTAACCTTGCTTTCCGGCACAAAAGTGCTATAAACCATCAATAAATTTTACTGACTTTCCAGTGACCTTCATGAGCACTGGAAGAGTCACATCTCACACCAAAGATGGAGCTGTAAATATTTTATCTGTGCAGTAAACACAGTGCCGACAGCAGCAACTCACTCATGTCCCGGGGACTGCTCTGCGAGCGCTGCCGCTGTGCTGAGATGGAGATTTATCTGCTGCTTCAAGAAGAACCTGGGCACAAAGGTAGAGCTGCTCACAGAAAGCTATCTTATTCCCAGCATTTTCATGTCACCGGCAGCGACCGCTGCCTCATTACAGAGCAATTCCCGGCTCCGTGAGAAAGGCAGGGAAGAGGAGCCAGGCTGGCAGGAAAGCAGAGGTGCTAACTGCTCCTTCAGCGAGGCCCCGAGCCAGCAAAGCACTAGAAGGTGTTGGAGGTCGACAACACGAGATGTCCTCTGGCTGCTATGGAGTTTATGGCACCTGGGGTTTGTTCTCTTGCAGACTCTGAGGTTAAAGTTTGGGGGGAGGGTTCTGAGACGATCGTTAACTCACATTTCCCCCAGCCATACAGACCTCTTACAAATTCAAGAGCGGTCATACCCAGCCGGATTTCTCACGGCTGCAGGTACCTGTTACCAACTGGAAAACGGACTGTCCTTACCCTGCTTCGGAGGGTAACTGCATCCTGGATGTACAATACCTGCAGCCCACGCTACCGCCATCCATCACTCAAACCAGCTGCTCCCAGGCTCGTACGGGTGTGGGTACCACGTGGCACAGCCACGATCCCAGTCCTGTGTCCCCCCCAGACACACCACCAGCTGCTGCGCCTGGGCTCTGGGTTTCAGGGGATGCTGTTTCACATAGATCCCCTCTTCGGTGCCTGCAACAGAGAAACGGGGCCCCATGGTCCTGGTCCCGGCACACTCTCTGAGCTCTTGCTCCCAGTGGTTGCCCTCTGGGAGAAGGTGGACAAGTTTCATTTAGCCCTGAGGATCACAGCAGCTATGGCCATCCATTCGGAACGAACAGCCATTCAAAAGAGACCATCTTGTCTTAATAGGGATTTCCATTAAGGAAAAAAAGAAACCTCTTTTCTGCTAACCCCAAGGGCTGTGGAAAGCGAGGAGGAGGGCAGTGAGCCTCTTACCAGTCTACTTCCCCTGCAAGGGTGAGGGAGCAGCTCACATGGGACACAACCCAGCTCTTGCACCTTACCCAGGGTTTAAATCTGTCCCATGAAATGGTCTGTTCTGTCCAATTTTAAATACTTTACGCACCCAAGGACACGCTCCTTTAAGGCATGACCACTTCTCTGGATCCTCAAAGGATAAGTGATTCGGCAGCATGGTGCCTGGACCACAGGGTCCCCCCCCCCCAAAAAGCCCAAAGCGCCTCAATATCTGTTTTCCCTCATCACCATGTGCCCTTCTAGCCTCTGCCACACACATCCACCCTCTTGGATGCAACCCAGGTTCAGCACGCTCGTGTCAACCTGGACGCCTTGTTATTCTGCAATATTTCTTAAGGCAAAACCACGTCTACAAGACAATCCCCAAGGATACATCCCTTTGTTTTCCAGCACGTGCTGCCAGGAGACATGCACGTGAAATGCCTGCTGCTATAATTGCGCCAAGAACAAGCAAGCCTCCAAGGGTTTAGCCGACAGCCTCCACGCTGGCTTCCCTGGCTCCATCACTCCTGCTGCTGGCAAGGGCTGGGACTACTGGGAAACCTGCCGGAGGGATGTGAGGTTAAGACAGGCTACTGGCCTGACTCCCATCTCTCATATCTGTCCTCAGATGTCCTTCTTTATCCTGCTGGCTGCATCTGATCCTCAATCTTCAGCTTTCTCCCCAAGTTAAATAGCCCAGCTTGCCCTGGCATGGCCTGCTGCTTTGGATCATCCTCATAGCTTCCCCGTGGAAAGATCCCACATCTCCCTCCTGCTAAGTACAATCTCACTCCAGCTTCTCCAGTAGCTTCAGAGGACAGGGACAGCCCAAACCATCATGGCGTGGCATGAGGCAGCAGCCCATTTCAGGTCATTTGCCCACCTAGAGATCCCCATGAACGCGTGCACAAAGACACGGCATTCCCACAAACACAGGCTGCTTGGTTTGTAAAGGGTTCGCTCGTGAGAGTAAAGGGTTAGTTTTGTCTGGCAAAGGCTCCCAACCGCCACCCCCCTCCCGATTTATTTCTGCAATTGTAATTAAGGCCCTGACAAAGTGGTTTAGCTGCCTGAGTCTTTTGTTCAATTTATTGATTAGCTATTTCTCAGAAGTTCATTACCATCCAGAGGCTGGGAATTGGGAATTGGGTCTATGTGGTTTTTCAAGGCTTCATCTCTGCTTCAGATGATTAAATGCAGCCACAACACATCCATCCTGCATTGAACAGCTCTGCCCAAGGTCAAACATTCATGCAAAACAGGAGTGCATATCTGCATGTCTAAATATCATCTGCATGAATTTCCAAGAGGATGTTTTTAAAGCCTTCCCAGCAAGTAGGGAAAAAAAAAAAAGAAGTATTTATGGAGGTAAGGCAGGTCATATCTTAATGCTCTCAACACAATACCCTTTAATTATAAACTAATATATAAAAAAAAATATTACAAGACCAACTCTCTCAAAGTAGGAATGAGGGAGGTGTGAAATTGCAATTGGCACAAATTGGCAGCTTCTGCTCAGGAGCGGAGGGGCTGAACGACAGGGTGGACAATTCTGCAAGACAGAAACATGGAGGAAATACTGGATACCACCATCCATCTTGTACTGAAGGAAACAAAGGACTCCAGTATGCAATGCTGTCCATCAGCAATCTTCATTACGTTCAATATTTATCACAAGGACAATGTACCGCGACACCCCCCCCCCCCATCTCTTTTTAAGAAGCACAACCTGCTGTCTTTCCTTGAAAGATTTTCTAGGCAAATGAGATGCAGCAGGTTTCATCCAGATTTCCATAGAGCATTTGTCATTAGCTAAGCTTGAGAAGACAGGATTTAGTAGAAGCTGTGACATGGGTGAAAGTCTCAACAGAAGCTGAAGGGCACAGCACTGGAAAGAAGGAAATGATGGAAGAAGAAAGATGGAGATACCCGATAACTCATTCAATGTTTTTAGGGGTATTGACCACGGCGTAAGAAAAACAAATACACACCACAGAGGGGCAAAGAGGTGCCAGGGCAACAGAGAGCTGGAAGCAACACAGGTCAGTCAAGGAGTGCTCAGGTCCAGGGTCAGAGCTGGCTGTGTGCCCAGGCAGCATGCCCCAGTGACCAAGAAGACCAGTGGCATCCTGGCTCGTGTCAGAAATAGTGTGGCCAGCACGACTAGGGCAGTGATCGTTGTCCTGTCCTCGGCACTGGTGAGGCCCCGCCTCAAGGGCTGTATTCAGTTTTGGGCCCCTCACTACAGGAGGGACATTGAGGGGCTGGAGCGTGTCCAGAGAAGGGCAACGGAGCTGGTGAGGGGTCTGGAGCACAAATCTTGTGAGGAGCAGCTGAGGGAGCTGGGGGTGTTCAGCCTGGAGAAAAGGAGGCTGAGGGGAGACCTTCTACAACTCCCTGAAAGGAGGGTGTAGCAACGGGGGCTGTTGGTCTCTTCTCCCAAGTAACGAGTGATAAGACAAGAGGAAATGGCCTCAAGTTGCACCAGGGAAGGTTTAGGATGGAGATTAGGGAAAATTTCTTCACAGAAAGGGTTACCAAGCATTGGAACAGGCTGCCCAGGGAAGCGGTGGAGTCACCACCCCTGAAGGAATTTAAAAGATGGGTAGACATGGTGCTGAGGGATATGGTTTAGTGGTGGACTTGGCAGTGTCAGGTTAGTGGTTGGACTCAGTCATCTTAAAGGTCTCTTCCAACCCAGATAATTCTATCATTCTAAGGCTTCTCAGCAGAAGAGACAAACTCCACTCCTGCCCCTCACTCCCTGCACCTTCCCAGCTCAAGACTGTGCTACCCTTTCCTGAGCCTCCTATCTCTGAGGGACACAGTCTCCCTCTCCTCCTGCCACTTGTCCTCCCCTCTCCCAGGGTCAAGACCAGATGCGACGATGATGCACTGGGGAATAAGCAAGAATTTCTGCTGCTAACTGGGAATTTCACCAGTTGGAAGATGAATATGATGCCTGGAGGCATCAGGCATAGCATTTCCAGTAGAGGCAGGGACATCTGGCAGCTCTTATCACTTGTGTCCAAGAAAGTCACATCAACCTGCAACTAGAAGAGGCACAGGCTACAAAGGAGCCTGGGGGCAGCAGAAGGACCATCCTATAAGGGGAGATTAAACCAGTGTAAAGTTTTGCAGCCAATTAAAGCGAAGGCTGAGGACAGAAGAAACTGCTGATAAACAGACTGAGGGTGTAAACCTTTGGGTGAGGAAGAAGAGATGTGCAAGCTAAGGTACAACACTGCATGCTATCAGACGGGCATGGAGATAAATACAACTCCAGTGCTGAAGGGAACCAAAATAATTACGCAAATGGACTCTACGCAGGTCTCCTGTGCGGATACAGGGAAGCGCAGCAGCCTCTGCCATTTGGAAATATCAACAACATTTTTTTTTTCCTGAAACATTAAGGAGGTTGGCGTACATCTGGGACAAAGTTTTCAACTATTTTGGATGTGTAGCATCATCCACGTCTTCAACACCTGGCATGGGCTCCTTTTCCTTCATATTAACAATGACAGTCTCCTGCTTTAGTGTGCCCTTAATATCTGATCTGCCTTTCACAGAGTATCTCCACAACACGGTGAGAGGCACTGAAAAAACCCAATCCCATAGCAAGCAACACATTGTCAGCAGCCCCGGCCATACAAACTAAGAGCACTCGGCCTCCCACAGCCAACGTTATTCAATCATTTGCACTAAGAGAGAAGGAAAAATAGTAAAAAGTCATAGGAACTGCCAGAGAAACAACTTCTCGTCTCAGCACACTGCTCTTTGATACTGCGCTTTCCCTTTTTCAAGCTTGTCCCAGTGCAAAAAGCCTTTAAAATAAATAATAAATCATTTTGAGCTCAAGGACAGGAGGCGAGTAGTTTACTCATTCCGGTTTCTTTGCAAAAAGGTTCATTGTTTTCTTTTGCAATAATTGAATTTTCTCAAAATAAGTGCCTTTTATATGCAGACAAGACCATTTTCTGCTCCCCTTTTGAGTCAGCACCTGTGTGTGTGTAGTACCGCAATTATTTCCGCAGTGACACACTTGTGATCCGAGTCGCACCGTGTGCTGGGCTTGGATGCCAGCTGGATCCCCAGGAAACTAAGCAGACTTTCATGTAGGGATAAGGTGCTGGTTATTGGTAATGAGCAGGAAGAAAAAAGGGGAGGGGATGCTTTTCCCCCCCACCTCCTGCATCCTCCCTTCTGAAGATTTTTGTCTCAAATTTTCTCGCTTGCCTTGGGGTCCCCTTTCAAGGGATGTAATTGATATAGTCACTGAAAATAATGGAATTTATAGCCCAGACTCTACACTATAAATTTAGCTATTACGTTCCTGATGGGAAAATGAAGAACAAAATGAATTGAGACAGAATATTTGTCTTAATAATTGTCTCTTTTCTATGCTGTATGTGTTTAATACGTCTATGTGTATATATGTGTGAATATATACATACACATACATATAACTACATTTAGCAAAGGGGGGTTCTGTTTGATTTTTGGTTTGTTTATGGTTTTTTTTCCCTTCTTAAATGACCACATCAGCACAAACCCATGGCCAGGCAGGCAGGCATTAAGAAGCCATTTGTAACAAAGCAGCAAAGTGAATTTCCCATACTGGAGCTGTTTGATGGGGGAAGAGCCAAACTTTGCATAATCCAGACACGGTACCAACCAATTGCTCAGCCTTGCAAAAAGTACGTGGCTGCTTCTTTGGGCTTTTGGCTGTTTTTCAGATTTATTTCATTTTTAGCCAGGAAAGTAAGAGCTGAGCCAGCAGTTCTCTGCTCAAAGCCATCGCCCTGAGACTCTGATAAGGTTTCCCTCTGAAACCTTCTTTCTTCTCCACTCCTCCTGTCCCATCCCAGCTCTGAGTTTTGCTGTTTTGGGTTGGGCTAACCCAACGTCCTCTCCATCCCGCTGCCAACGCACCACCAAAAAAATAAAAAGTGTATGTCCAGGCTGTGACCATTTGTCATTTAGATAGAGTCTATGATATGAACCATGGCAAACACTGTAATGACTAATTTCAAACATTTATTACAACACTTGAGAGACTTGAAAGCTCTCCCTGCTCTTGATTTTAATAAATGCAGTCTTGAAGCAGCCGCTTATCAAAGTGACACAAATTGTGTGGTAAATAGATTATGGCACAGCTGAAATACTGGAAAATGAGATCAGAAATGCTACTATCTTCCATTTAAGGCTTTGTAAGATGCTCCGATCAAGCGGATTCCAGAAAAGTGGCACGGGCAGAGCTGGTGGAAGTGGGAAGAAGCCAAAATGCCAGGGGATCAACGCAGGGCCAGCCGGCTGCTTATCATCTGCCTATTTGCATACGAACAATTTCTTGCACATTAACGAGTTTGTACACCAAAGGGCTGGGGAAGAGATACCAACAGTCCTTGAAGTCATCATTTCAGTGCCAAACTGAGATATAAGACCGGCTTCATCTGGAAAGGAGTTATCACACCAGCAGCAAGACTTTCTCATGCTGTTCTCTGCTCCTCAGTCTCATTGTCTTCATGGAGTAAATATACCCCTTATCAAAACTTACCAACAGCACTGAAAATGGAAATATTGTGTCTCTTTGGCAAATTGCATGTAGATTTCAATATGCAGATAACTTAAAAGTTGAATTGGTATTTGTTTGCACAAACTTCTAAAAATTGAGACAAGAGCTTCACTTTCAGGATATGCTTTGACCAAGAAAATAGTTAAAAATTTGTAAAACAGTTGTTCTGTTTTTAAAAAGCATCCCCAAAGGGCATGGAGAAGGGAAGTATAACAAGCCACATTTTTCAACCAGTCACACGGGGACTCTGTAGGGCAGCTGGTAAAGAAACTTAAACACAAGAGACAGGAAAATTAACTCGGAAATGTAAGAACCTTCTCACCAAAACAGGATTCATTTTTAGAATCGGCTGCTACCAATTGTTTTAAGGTACAAAGAGGGGGAAAAAAAAAAAAGTATCGGGTATCTGGTATTATGGAATTTCTCATTCAATATAGCAAACGCCATGGGTCAGATTATCTCTATATTTATAGCTCTCTTTTCCTACTGAAGCGACCAGGCTAAATTTGCACAGGAAGGAAACACACCCAATTCCAGTTAAACGGAAAGTACTAGAATTTGGGGGTTCAGCTCAACTGAAGACAAACTGGCACGGTTATCTTCGATGTCACCAACAACAGCCTGGCATTGGACAGACACTCACGGGGCAGGACATTCACCCCGATTTAAAGCTCCTCTAGACTACATTTCTAAGTTCCTTAGGGTCACTGGGCACTGAACTGGGAGCAAGAGCTGCCTGTAGAGACACTACCAGCGACAGCAGGTGCCTGGGCTCCAAATTTAAGTATCAGACTTGGATGATTTAAATTTGACAGAGAGAATACCCCCCACCGTGCTAATTTTGGAGGATCTTTGCCTAAATCCCCTGGGCAATGCTTCTTTGCCTCTTTATGGTCCATTCCTTTGAAAAGATGCTGCCTAAGAATAAGGCTGCAAGTTTTGAATATGCAAAGCAGGAATATTCCCCATCAGATATTCTTTTGCTTTATTCATATGATTGAAACTCTTGCTATGGTTCTTGCAAATCCAAGGAAATGTGTTTACAGTCTCATCAACTGAAAAGAATTGGATTCCCACGTTGCGGCTCAGGGGATTTTCTGGGGTTTCTATCAAACACAGAGACTCTGGCAGTAGAAGGCTACTTTAATAAGCGCCTATATTGCAGCTTCATATTAGAATACACAATTAAAACCAGAAGAGGAAAAAAACACACATGCTTTCAATCTCCCTTCGGGAGAATCTCCAGAAATCTGGGGACTGGGGGAAAACAGATTCCGCCCAAGCCCCCTAACTTCTCTCCTGTGTTTCTTTGGCCCTTGATGCTGGGGAACTTTCATCCCCAGCCCTGAAAGACCTCTCTGGTTACACACACCAAGGTAAGGGAGAGGCTGGCAGAGGAGAA
The DNA here is from genome assembly GCA_008658365.1 of Alca torda. NCBI lineage: Eukaryota > Metazoa > Chordata > Aves > Charadriiformes > Alcidae > Alca > Alca torda. The sequence continues at coordinate 29,593,641 of CM018086.1, read as the reverse complement.
GCGACCACTGCATCTTCCCTGCAGCCTCCATCATCGCTCATACAGAGAGCGAAGCAAAAAGGGGAAAGGAGCATCCCCTTGCTCTCCAGACCCTCTAAGACCAGTGTTGCAGACACCTTCCAAGGGGATAAATTTAATGCACAAAGCAGCTGTTTGGAGCACACAGATTCCTCATCCAGAGCATTTCCCTGCTGCTGAAGTACCAGCACAAGCAGAAAACACACCAGGGGCTTGGCAGGTACCAGCCTGTGCAGGGCACAAGCCATCAGCTTTGCCCAGCACTGCCAGCCGTTGTCTTACAAAATGTTGTCAGTCGGTGGCATCCAGCACGGATGAGGTACGTGTGGCACAGGACTGGGCAGCTGAGCCCATTTAATACATTTCACCTTCTGGCAACGCCTCCCCTTCTCCATTGACTGGCGACAATGAGCTCTAGACTCACTGCACTGAAGATATGCCAGAAGGATCCAGGCATTGTTAAGCTGGATACAGACTAGTGATCACACACACCTTACCTACATGAGACACAGTTCAAAACGCAGCTAGTAGGGTTTGGGCTGGGACAACCAGATTTTTCCTCTATGCTTGATTCCTTTGGCCAACAAACCTACTTGTCTCATTTCCAATGCATGTCCCCAGCAAGATAACACACGTTCAGTGGGGATGCTGGGAAAAATACAAGCCCTGGAACTAAATAGGGACCAACTTGGCACTATAACGATCCTGTGAGGATGCCGAGGTTTGCTTCCAGTTGCCTTACAGCAGAACAGTGGGAGCCCCACACCCTCCTCCCAGCCCAGCACTGGGGACTCTCATTATTCACAGCCAAGAAAAACCCTGGGCTTTTCAGCCCAGACATACATGGTATGGGTCCCATGGCCCTATATAGGATTTTCATGCTCAGTCAGGGGATTTAGGCACCCCAGTAGTAACATCCCCCCAAAACCACAGCACTACTTTGGGAGCTTTCCTCTCTTTCTGCTTTATAGCCTGTAAACAGATCAGGCTTTTTTTTTTTTTGGCAGCACAAAACCACAAGTACTGTTGCATGATGGAGGAGCTGCTCTCAGAACAAGCATAAATCAGCCTAAAATGTAGTTGCAGAGACTTTCATCTATAAATCACGAGCTACCTTTAGGTGGCAGGTAACTGTCACCCCTTTGACATGGGGGACCGCAGCACTGAGACGCTCGAATCGCCGCCTGTCAGGAAGGGCAGAGCTGGAGCTCAGGTTTCCCAGCTCTCAGCGCCACCAGCTCCCCTTTGCTTTCCGCTTTCTCCGTCCCCAAGTCATAAACGGAGGCGGCATTTCTGACAGGTATTTCAAGCTCTTTGCTGGGTTCGCTTTTTCCATTTAAGGAGTCACTGGCAACAATCCACCCATCTCCAAATCAGACGAGGAGCTTGTTTGCTCCCTGCTGCCTCTGTGCTCTTGCGGAGCCCCAGCCCAACATCACCCATGACAGGGTGGGCTTCTGAGCACAGGCAGCAACCCTGGCAGAAGAAACAGCATCGGGATAAGGAGAGAGATGCTCACACTGAGATGTAGCCATGGCAACATGCTTTTGCAGAGCAGGAGGCATATCTGCCAAGGCTCAGAGATTTGCTATTTGATCGCATGGATTTCCATGCTCTGGATGCGATCACATCGCACAAAATCCAGGTCAGGCTCGATGCCTTGAATAATTCTTTACCCTCAGGGGCACAGAACCGATGTAGGAAGTTGCGTCTCATGGAGGATATGGTAGGATTAAACAGATTATCTTTTTGGCCTAAAATAAAGGTGAGCTGTGCAAATGAAGAGACGCCCGGTTCTGCTTTTATTGCACGGGAGGTGGCAGAACCTCAGAGCTTTGCATGGAGATCTGCATTTCCCAGGGAGGGAATAAAGCAAAAGTCTCTAGAGCCAGGGTACGATCTTTCTAAGTAAAAATCCCATCCCACCTTCCCCTTCACCTTGTCACTGTTATCCAAAGATAGGAGTAACCGCATTTCCAAACCCACAACCGTTGCAGCATCAGTTTCTAGCTTTTCGCCCAGGGCTGCCTGTGAAAATCCGTCTGGGCCGGGCAGGCTCCTGGAAGGTTTTAAACCATTGGTGCAGCCCTTCCCCTCCCTGGTCCCCAGAAATCACAGAGGTGACAGCCCAGTGCCCACCCAGCAGCAATTCTCCTGCCCTGGAGAGCCAGCACCCTCACCCTGCGCACAGGGTCCCTCCTGCAGCCCTCCGCAAAACCAGGGACCAGCTAAAGAGCAGAGCTGCAAGGAGCCAGAGGAACAGGCTGCACCAGCACGTGTTGGGATGGCAAGGAGAACGTGAAAGTCCTAAGAGGCAAGGCAAGGCAAAGGGGAGAGAGAGAGAGAGAGAGAGAGAGAGAGAGAGAAGCCACAGACCCTTCAGGGCTTCAGGAGATCTGTGGCAAAGCCTGGGATGAAAATATTCTCTCCTGGGTTCTGTCACTGAACGAGACCTGCAGACTGGCAAGGGCTGTATTTGCTCTGATGTGTGCCTGCGCAAACCATGAAAGCCAGGTCTGAAGCCCAGAAAGAACAGGCAGCTTGAGAGCAAACAGCACGGAGCAACTGAAGGATGTGCCAAGCGTTTTGATTCGAGTGAGTCTGCAAGAACTGCTGGGAACTCCACGTGTCTCTTTGGGTTGGTGGAGAGAAAAAGAGAGGGAGCTCCCCATGGTGTTGCTCAACCTTCTTTGCTCTGATGTGGTCTCCATCGCCTGATCCCAGGACAGGACAGTGATAGGAGAAACCACAGCTCCACAGAGTGGCTTTACGCTGGCTGTGGTCGTGTGTGCACTTGGGTCTCTATAGTGGGGAGGGAGGGTTTCAAGAAAAATATCGAACTCAGCTGGAAATAGGAGTCTCATCTGAGTCAGAACTCAGCTGCGTTGGGAAAACCACCCAGCAACAAAAAAAAAAACCCAAACAAAACAAACCAAAGGCTTATTTCACATTTTGAAGATCTTTTTCTCCCTTTTATGCTAGCAAACTTGAAACCCCTAGAAATCTAGATGTTCTTCCCCTGGCACCTTTTAAAGAGCGTACCCTTCCCTCAGTAGCTCCAGGGCTTTAACCTTTTGAAAACAACAGGTCCCTAGACCTTGAAAGGAAAAGCCAGCAAGGTAGAGATCATCCTCCATTAGAGCAGGAACAGGGAGGGAGGGAGGGATGGAGGCAGGATTTACCCCAGTGCTACAAGTCTTTTGGAGAGGTTCAATTCACTCCCATGTCAGGTCCTTTCCTTCCCGCCCTCCCCACCCCCAGCTCCCTCTGAACCAGTCTTTCCGTCCCTTGCTTTTCACCTCTGTAGGTTTGCGCATGAGATAAACCTGCCCTAATTATTTTCCTCTTGCACAGCTGAGCCCTGCAGCCCTTCATTTCCTTACCTGAATGCTCTCGCTTCAAGTGGGTTATATACGACAAAGCCTTGCGAGTATATTTGTTGTGCAGCAGAACTTAGGTGTCTCACAAGCATCTCAAAACCCTCTTTTCCCCAGCACAGACTAATAAGGGACATGAATTACTCAGACTTCTTACAGTCCGGAGGACCAAAGGACGAAGGGAGGGAAGAAATAGGGTCAGAGATTCTCTTGCCTTCAGACAAAGAGCACGGATACCTCTCTGGTTGATACAGATTCAAACTTGCCTTCAGTTTTGTGCTCAGTTTTGCAGAGGGAGATGAAGAGCTTGGCTGCATTGCAACTGCCTTAAGATAACCATAATATCCTCCACCTCAGCAGGTATCGTGTTGGCAGCTCCTGCAGAGGGCAGGGAGCAGTGGGAAGAGCCGCTGCACTGTCTGTCCCACGGGGCGACCCTAGGAGAGGCTGGCTTCTGCCCGGAGCCAAGGCAAATCAACGCAGAGCTGGGCAGCGCAAGGGAAGCCAGTGCTTTGGCTGCATTCGCTACATCATTCCCAGCACACGTTTACACGTGATGACATCTGAAGTCTCCCATCCCAACTGCTGCCTCATTGTACCAGCAGAAAGCTCCACCCGGCAGACGCCATTGCCACTTTCACATACCAATGCCAACTGCAGCACATCGATAGGAAAAGGCACTGAAGGTCAGCAGACATTCAAACCTTGCTTTATGCAGGGAAAGTATTGTAGGAAAAATCATCACCTAGAAAATCCACTTCAATACAGGTGTTCGAACCGCTTCTGTATCAGTACTGGGTACTGAGCACAAAAAGATGGGACATATTCATAGAATTATGGAATGGTTTAGGTTGGAAGGGACCTTAAAGATGATCCAGTTCCAACCCCCCTGGCCCTGGGCAGGGACACCTAATTGCTCAGCACCAAGTAACCCTCTTTCGAAATTTTCAGACCCTCAGGAGCCCTCAACAGCAGGTACCTGTTTCGCCTGCTTACACCCCCTAAGACCATGCAAACCTTTCACAGGGATTCCCCAAGTCCTCCCTTCCCTTGCAGAGTCCTGTTTCAAGATGACTTCTTCACAAGGGCAAGAAAGACAACCCCAAAAAGCAGCGAAGCTGCAAAGGTCCTGCGTTAACAATGCTAATAACAGCAATATCACACCAGGGATGTTACCAACAGATTAGTTCTGTGACACAGACCAAGTGAGAGAGGCCACCATGACTTTTGGCCACCAGGTAGCTCAGCCGTAGCCCCTGGTCTGGGACCACACTAGTATAGAGAGCTGTGCTGGCATGAGGGCTGGGGGGAAGTGCAATTCCCCTCTATGGGAGGGAGCCGACCAGCAGAGATGGTGGAAGTCCACTGGCAGCTGGTCCTACAACCCAGCCAGATGCTCAGGTGCTCCCCATCCCGTAACACGGCAGCGTGGAAACCTGTCTTCCCCAGATTCCACTTCCAGAGCTCCCTTTCCGTGTCCTGTTTCTCCCAGCTCCGTGCCGATTTGTAAGATCAAAAAGGTTGCCTGAGCTTCAACCCAGCCCCCCTCTCTGCTTTGAACTTCTAATTATTTTGCTAATTCTGAGCCTAGCGCTAAGATGCTCTGAGCACACCTAAAACCTTCCCTACAAAAAAAAAAAAAAAAAAAAATCAAGCTGCAAAATGTCTCCCAGGATCTAATCCCCAGTGAGAAATACTCTAACCTTTCCCAGTAACCAAGAGCAGAGCTTGTCTAGTCATTTGCAATTAAGTTCCTGAGCTAATGAAGCTGCTTTAAAAAAAAAAAAAAAGAAAAAAGAAAAAACCCAACAACCTCAGGTCAGTCTAATTAAGGAATGTTGTACCTTGCAGTCCCAGTGTATCTTGTGGCAAACAGCTGTGCATGCTTTCAGCTTTGACAGCAGAAAAGGTGCGATTATTTATTTATTACATGAATGTGGAGAAGCTTCAGGAGTACGAGACGCCTGTGCTGTAAGGGAGCTGGAAGTATAGAGAAGAGAAATGACATTCAGCTGGAACCTGTAATTATAAGAGGGGACGGTGACCATATAAAACGCAATTTTGTAATGAATACTTATGCATTAGCTTTTCTTCGAGATTAAAAGTACACAATCGAATCAAGGCCAAAGTGGAGCTTGCCCTCAAGGAAAGGCAGTTTGGAAGACAAATGCAATTATGCCACTGCCATTTGCGATGCTACAGAACATAGCTGAGGAAGCCTCATGAAAAAAGCTCTTAGAAAAGAACCTATTTGGAAACAATTTTGCTCCTGATTTGAGCTCACGTAAACAGGATCTTCCCAGCCAACATCTGCTCCCGACACGTGTTACCTATCTTCCATCAGCAAACAACCATCTTCCCTCTGCTTTCCTTTTGATTGAATAATGTTTATGCTACAAGAACTAGATCCGATCTGCAAGAGCAAAATTTTAATTAAGTGCCTTGCCAGAAAAAAAAAAAACCACACTAAAACCCCAAATAATTTTAGGAACCGGTCCACTAGACTCTCTTACTTCCTTACGTTCTCCCACCCCTCTGCCCATGTCTCCGCACTGCGTTAGCCCACGGCCCTTCAGGACTCGAGAGCTGTACGATGGGATCCCAACCTTCCCAAGCATCCGTCAAGCCATTGGTATGTGTCACCCATGCCTGACATGCCGATTCCCTCAACTTGGTGCTCTTTACTCAACAAGCAAGGAATGACAAGGTGTTTAGCAGCAGAAGTTGTATTTAAGCCTATCTTTCTTTTTTAGCCAATTAGATCAATTTTACAATCTGCAGAAGACACCAAGGTTAGAGGGTAGCTGCCAGCGCTGCTCGGGCACAGCTCATCTTGATCGGTTATTAAAATTCTGCTTGTTAGCGGGTGAGAAGAGACGCATCCAAAACGACCTCGCGCTGCTGAGAAACCCATCGAATCATCTCCACGCGCTGAATGGAGCATTTGCGCAGAGTCTCCCCACCCAAGCAAAACCCCCAAATCTCCCAAAATCAAGACATCCCAGCAAGAAAAAAAAACCACATCTTTTTTGGATTATGCTACAGCTTATCCATGGCCATAATTAATGGAGGGACACCATTGGCTTCACAGCTACAGCTTTCCATGAGCAAACCCCAGATCCTCAGCGGGAGGCTGAGTTTGCAGCGAGCCATCCCTGCCTGGCTGAGCAAGGGCTTTGCTGCAGCACACGCGGTGCCCGGCTCAAATAAACCTCTCCAAAACAGCCAGCACACACAACAACCCTGGAACAACATACCACGAGTACAGACTGTGCACATCGGAGTCATGCGATCGACTGGTGCTAATGACAAACCACCGAGCTATGGTGGGAAAAAGGCCCATACCACACCTCTGATAGTCATAACCTTCAACCCTGAGCTATCCTGCTGCCCAAGAGCTATCCTGCTGCCCAAGAGCTTGGCAAAACCTCTAAAATTACCAATCTCCGAGGATGCACAAAGGGACTTGAGCGGGAAGCAGGGGAGAAATTGCAGGGAGAAGACAGACTCCCCAAACCAGCACATGGGCGTTGAGGGATGGAGGAAAAAATAGAATTTGGAGAGAAGAAAAGCAGCCAAATGTGGGAAAAAGGAGGGAAGAGCCGGGGGGGGGGGGGGGGGGGGGGGGAGGGGAGAAAAAAAAAAAAAAGGATCTCAAGAGCATCCACTTAAGCTTTGAATTGCCTGGCTTTGTCTCTGCTTCACACAATGGAAACGTACAGTAGCAACAGACAGATGCTGAGAGCTGGTTTGCTTCTCATCTGCAATTCCAAACACCCTGTCAGGAACAAATATTTGAAAAGACATCTATCCAACCATTAACGTATCTAGTGGGGCAATTTTTTTTTTTTCTTTCTTAAAAAAGGAAAAATAATTCTGCATTCATCACAAAGATGATCACGCAGAGAGATGCCAACAGAACCACCAGAGGGATAAGCAAAGTTTCAGGTCTTTCTTTAGGGCTGAAGACAGCTCGCTATCGAGCTGAGAAGGTGCAGCTGGTTAAGTATTTGCGGTACAGGGAAAGGGGGGGAAAAAAAATAAATCAGACAGCTGTATTTTTAACTGATCATGTGCTTGCTTCTGTTTCGTAAGATTTATTCCCTCATTAATCACTGCCCTCCCTTCATTCATGTTAAATATAAAAATGATTAGGAAAGATCCTCATCATGGTTAAAAAAATAATTAGCTGCTACATCATGTTGCACACATTCAGACAGAAAAGAGTGATTAAATTAGGAATATTAAAACCCCATTAATCTGTGCTCAACTTAAGCTCTGCTTGTTCATCTCACTGTGGCACTTATTATTTCTGACACTGAAAGATATTTGAATTACTAGCTGAAACAAGGTCACTATCAGAAAGATGTCAGGTCAGCAATTAGTCAAAGGTGGGAGAAGCTACCAGAACCGAGCTGTGCTTGACATGCCACAAATGTGTCAAGAAGTCTTCCCTTCCCAGTGTCACTGGGATGAGCAGGTCAGCGACGGGACCCCAACGGCACACAGGTGCAGGTCAGCCCCGCCATTGCCTACCTGCTCATAGCAGGGCTGCCAAACCCTCCCCGCAACATCTTAACTCCTGAGGTTGCCCCAAACCCCCGTGCCCCAGGATTTGGGAGAAAGGCTGGGGCAAAGGGTACCATTTGACACCCACATCTGGAGCTGTGGATCTTCCTTGGGCCAACCAGGGCTCCAGGGGGGCAAACGCCAACCTCCACCACAGCGGTGGCTTGCGGGGCAGCCTAGCAGCCGCTGCCTTCGGCATGAGGTCTGGCACGGCACAGGCCATAACAGGAAGAACAGAGTCAATGCAAGGAGAACTGAGCTTTAAATCTAAGCCAATAGCATTGATTTCAGTATAATTAACCAGCTTGTTCACCACTTGCACTAATGCCTGTGGGCAGGAGCACCTATTGTTCATGTAACAAAGCATTCTGAGATGTTTTCTCCCTTTCAAGAAGCTAATAACCTCACTTCTATTTTGGCTCACGAAGCAAAAGCAGCGAGCCCAGCATGAGAGAGGTGGAGACAGATGCAGCAGAAAGACCCAGAAAAAATTATTTCCTCTGGGGGAATGTGTGCAAGCACACAGGCACTTGATGGCAACAAGAGAAGACAGCCACAGATCCGTGTGTTTCACAGAATCACAGAATGGTTAGAGTCGGAAGACCTTGAAGATCACCCAGTGCCACCCCCTGCCCTGGGCAGGGACACCTCCCACCAGACCAGGTTGCTCCAAGCCCCATCCAGCCTGGCCTTGAACACCTCCAGGGATGGGGCAGCCACAGCTTCTCTGGGCAACCTGGGCCAGGGGCTCACCACCCTCACAGCAAAGAATTTCTTCCTGATATCTAAGTTGAATCTCCCCTCTTCCAGTTTAAAACCATTACCCCTTGTCTTTTCACCAGACTCCCTGATAAAGAGTCCCTCCCTATCTTTCCTGTAGCCCCTTTAGGGACTGGAAGGGGCTCTAAGGTCTCCCTGGAGCCTTCTCTTCTTCAGACTGAGCAACCCCAACTCTCTCAGCCTGTCCTCGCAGCAGAGGGGCTCCAGCCCTTGGATCATCATTGTTGCGTCCTTTGAACCCATTCCCACAGGTCCTTGTCCTTCTTCATGGACTTGTATTTAAAGAGTAATTTTGGAGGGAAGGCCACTGCCCAGAATTGGCATTCACTGCGTTGTGTTCACCATTTGCCAGTCCTTGTTGCTGAGTTGGGAACATCACAAAAGCGAGATCCCACAGGGACGGTTGGCATTGGCCCCAAGGTGAAGGCCCCCAGTGCTCCCAGCTCCCCATTCAAAGAGCAAAGAACGGCATTTGCTCAGTGCCTAGGACAGGGCAGCCCACATCCATCGCAGAATTCCGATAGCAATAATTGCAAATTTTACCTTTAAATTCACGAACGAAAAAAATAATGTTTTTTTTTTTAATGGAACTACTGGCTAAACTTTCTGGAGAACCCCAGCAACGTTGTGTGGGAACCTTTGGACTACAACAGGAGGGCTTTGTCGTTGCTGCAGGCCCCGTTTTCCATTTCCACCATGCTGAGCAAAACCCTTTGAGATTTGCTGTTACTGGGAGCCAGGTGTTACCTGCCGCCGCACGCAGATAAGGGAAGATGCAAGCACAGGAGGACAAAAAGAAAGCTGACAAGTCAGTCACGTCTTAGAGATGAGTTCCTAGGCTGTTTTTCCAGCCACAGGTGGACTCAGGTGCTTGGTGGTTGATACCTTTGATATATTCGCTACGCTTGCCCTCATTAAGGGGAAGAAAAAAAAAAAAGAGCACACAAACATAAATTTTCATCCACAGATCTCCTAAAGTCTTTCCTAAGCACAATATTCCAGTATACAAACTATTTACTTCATTCAGCACTGACAAAACCACCTCTGAGCCTCTTTAAAAAGGAAACAGATAATAAACCAGCTAACAAGCCTGCACTCTAATTGACAACACAGAAAGGAGGGAAGGATGCTCCATCTCCTCGCAACTGCAGGAAGAACTTTGGGGAAGCAGTATATAATTAATCGAGTTGGGATTTCACTAAGATCCCCTGGTCTTATGAAAAATGTCATAAGACATTTAATGACCACAGGTGAGGAGAATCTTGGGTTTACATCTCATTTGATACCGAGCATGCAGAATATAAAGTGATCCAACACCACCCCTAAACAAATTATTCTTTCCACTCCTCTATTTGCCTTTGGACAACCTCGCAGCGCTCCCTGCGTGAGTTCTGGGACCTCTTTTCGAATGGGATGAGCAAAACCGCACCTTGCGACCACTCCAGTAACTACTCAGGGGAAAAATTAGCTGAATATCAATCTCTCCACCATTTCGCTGCTACTTCCTTTTAGAAGAATGCATCTGGAATGGGAGGGGGGAAGTCAAAGCAACAAAAACATCTTTGCTAAAATATTTAGTTACTTTTTTTTTTTTCTTTTCAGTACTTCAGGATGTGTTTTGTTTAGGCCACAGCCACAACACGCCAGCAAGACGTCCTGACTTAACCCACAACGGGTGGCATTTTCAGCTAGACACAAGAGCAGCTTATTGTTACCCTCGAAAGCAAGCAGAGGTTTGCCACTGACTTCACCAAGAAAAGAACTGAGCCAGCAAAGCGCTTTCAAACCCCCCCACCCACCCCCCCCCCAAGGCTAATAATAGCATAGACACCATGGGGCGGCAGAGTATTTAACAGGCAAGATCTGCTACACCTTTTACTTCATTTGAAATGACTTTGAGGCTCACCTACATGAAAAAGAAATCATACGTGGCTATTACAGACCCATAGCAGTCCTTAATCACTGACATCAGGGAGCTTTATTTAAGAAATAAGGAAAAGTAGGAGCAAACCCTGGGAACTGGGTGGCGAGCAGGGGCAGAGATTTGCTTGGTGACTGAACTTACTGTGCCGGTGCGTCCCTACCCTTTGGCCAGCACAGTCGTGATGCCAGAGCCACAGTTACATTTTAAAAGCTTATTTTCACCCTAAATGCCGTTCGGAGGTGAGGGAGCAGGACAGAATGAATCTGTGGCTTTAGGTGTTCAACGGAGCTGGTGAGGGGTCTGGAGCACAAGTCTTGTGAGGAGCAGCTGAGGGAGCTGGGGGTGTTCAGCCTGGAGAAAAGGGGGCTGAGGGGAGACCTTCTACAGCTCTCTGAAAGGAGGGTGTAGCCGGGGGGTGGTGGTCTCTTCTCCCAAGTAACAGGCAATAAGACAAGAGGAAATGGCCTCAAGTTGCACCAGGGGAGGTTTAGGATGGAGATTAGGAAAAATTTCTTCACTGAAAGGGTTGTCAAGCATTGGAACAGGCCGCCCAGGGAAGTGGTGGAGTCACCACCCCTGGAGGTATTTAAAAGACGTGTAGACGCGGTGCTGAGGGACATGGTTTAGTGGTAACTTGGCAGTGCTAGGTTAACAGTTGGACTTCATAATCTTAAAGGTTTCTTCCAACCCAAACGATGCTGATTCATCTGGGACCTCTGTATTTGGTAATTTGGGTACGATGTTCTGTGCACATTGTTGCTTCTGTTGCACGATTAATTAATTTTTTTAAAAAGAATGCAAATATAATATCTTAAATACCAACTGGGAAGGCTAAGAACACATCCAAATAACAGGAGTTATTTTGGCCACCAAGAAGTGAGCAAGCACTCCCCTGCCTCGAGTACTGTGGAATTAAGACACTCATAAATCCTTGCCCAGCAAGCCCTGGAGAAATAAAAGAGGCTTTAAATATAATCTAGCCTACCACTTCATATAGCAAGGGGAGCAGCAGAACCCAGGGTAAGCAGAGAGCAGCAGAGGAAAGGACAAACATAATTGCTGGAGTCAAACAGAGAAAGTTACGGGTAAATACCAACTAGATGCGATTCCAAAAACTTCCCCAAAGCTCCGAGGTGGCTCCATGGTTAAGACCCAGCTCGCTGCGGCTGCAGCCGCGTGCGGCGAGGGAAGGGGACTGATGATACACAGGTCAAGCAGAGCTGTAAAAGGCATCGCTAAATGCACGATAGCTTGTTAGTCGGAGCCGTGCCATTGAGACTCCATTGCTGGATAAGCTTTTATACAGCTTTGACACTTAAAAATGGTGTTAGGAAATGCAGAGCTTGCCAGCTCTTTAGGACTTCAGCCAGCACAATGAATGGCATTTGTGGTACCTCTTCCAACTTGCTGGCACAACATTTTGCCACACGTTCACACGTGCGTCCCGTGGCAGAGATCTGGAAGAGAAGAGGCTCAAAAATGACAGATCTGGCAGGAAATTGGGCAGAGCTGGACTCATAAAAGGAAAAGCAATTAAAAAAAGGTAAATCCACCAACAGCTGCACCAGTGTAACTTGCCCTTTTGCTTCCCAGTCCAGGGCTGTACCAACAGTGGTGGTTCCCATTGCCTCTGGGCAGCATTTGCTGCCTCAGCAGCTCAGGGTGGGTATTTCAGGGCAGGGAAGGGCAATCCAAGAGCAGTCGCATCACAAGAACTTCACGTTGCCAGGGAAACAGCTTACTTGGTAATGGAACCATCATTCTGGGGTTATTTTTTTTCCTCTTCATTGGTTTTGTATCCCCATAGCATCAGCTAACTTAATCGAGCCCCAGACAGCAGAGCACCAGGCACAGGACATGAAGCAACTTGCAGCAAACCAGCAGAGCCCAGCACGGAGCAAGCAAGAAGGTAAGGGTGCCCACCAGTGCCAGAGGCACCGGGCAGAGATGAGCAAGGTTTTGCCTTTAATACATGGAGAACTGCCTAACACTTCTAAGTGAATCTTAAGCAATAAGTAAAATGAGACTGTGTCCCAGTGACCAAGACACCAACTCCTGAATCCAGCTCCCTACAACCAAGTAAATCCCATGCTCTCTTCTCCTTCCAATCCATCATCCCTGAAGGCCCTTCAGGACATGTCCCAGCACGTGAGTGCTTCAAACCCTCTTGAGCACGCACACAATCAAGCAGGGACCCTCAAATTAAAAAAAAATAAATAAATCTGCAAAGACAAGAGAACACGTAAAATTCACCAGTGCTTTCTAACATCTTCCTTGGTGGAGACCATCTCCCAGTTAATATGATTCACACCAAGAGGAAAGCTAATCGCATAGGAGATCACTCCAAAGCCAACTCCAGACACGATATGTGCTGCCAGGCCCCATTCCCAGCACAGAGACTGACTGAGGACTGCAGTCAGAAACTTTCAGTTTTAATGATTCTGAAATTGCCAGTCTGGGGGTTGTTTAAACTGGAGTTATTTTTCACCCAGGTCAAGATTTGGGGGATTCCCAGAGGGTTTCAGTTGAGGCTTCTCTAAGCAAACAAGGGATGGAAAGTTTTACAAGCTCATCTTGAAACTCCTACACACGTAGGTAAAGGAGCCATGGTTATAGCAGTACTTGGCCCAGTTCAGCCCAAAACCGCCCCAGCCAGCCCCTGCCCCCTCTCTGAGCCTCTTCAGAGCACCCTGCGGGGAGGGAGCTGGATATGATCTGACACAGCAGAGGGGCTGTTCTCCCCAAAGGTTGGAGGTCTGGAAGCACTGGTACAGGGCTGCGTTATCCACCAGCCCCCAGCTGTTTTGAGGTCACCAAATGGCTCCAGATTCCCTGGATGGAGGAGCTGACGACAGGCAACGATGGAGCAGAAAGTTTTGCGTTTTCTTGCTATCTTTATGTAAAATAATTTCTCATGGTTAATTTCAGTGCAGTCAGCTCCTCCGGTGAAGTGGCTCAAACCATGAGGAGCCTCACCAGCGGGGTTGTTACAGCCCTTCCTCCAATTTTGGGGCAGCTGAGGAGCTTGCAATTACCAAAGCAACAAAGCTTTGGTGTTTCCATCCCCCAGGGTGCACCATGAGTCACTCGCTGCAGGGCCCCCGGGGAAGGAGCTGCTTCACAGGGGTGACCACATCCTGGTGGCGCGGAGCCCGGGCACCAGCGGCATCGCTCAGAGCAGTGACAACAGGAAAGGAACGGGGGCGCATGGCCAAGTCACCCCCAGCACCATGGGACAGAGCAAGGAGAGGATGGAGAGCTAGAGTTGTAACGCCTCTCCAAAGAAAAGCCACCCTCTTGGGTCCTTTCAAGCCCAACATGGGGCAAGTAGCACAAACAGGCTCAGATCGCTCCTCACCAACTCCATTCCTTCGTGCAATCAAACATGCAAAATTTGCACTGTCGATGTGGCTCAAGTCCTCCACACAGGCCCCCACAGGCATCCCAGCAAAGCCCAAAGAGCGCAAATCTGCCCTGCCATGACAGCAAAGTAATTTCTCCTCCCTGATGTGTTTTATTACCCAACAGAAGGAAACCCATATTTTTGGAAACTGAATTACGCTTTCTTGAATATTAAGAGAAAAAGTTATTCCCTTCGCTGAGCCACATTAATAACATCCCTGTTTTACAGCTCGCAGGGAGGGAACGAACTAAATTTTCTTGTAGTGAATTTCGGTTCTCGAGTCAAGACCCGGCGTGTCGATCTGCTGCTCGCCACGACGGCGAGCTGCTCGAGGAGGCGCCGTCAAGGCACCCAGAGAGGAGGCGCCGTCAAGGCACCCAGAGAGGAGGCGCCGTCAAGGCACCCAGAGAGGAGGCGCCGTCAAGGCACCCAGAGAGGAGGCGCCGTCAAGGCACCCAGAGAGGAGGCGCCGTCAAGGCACCCAGAGAGGAGGCGCCGTCAAGGCACCCAGAGAGGAGGCGCCGTCAAGGCACCCAGAGAGGAGGCGCCGTCAAGGCACCCAGAGAGGAGGCGCCGTCAAGGCACCCAGAGAGGAGGCGCCGTCAAGGCACCCAGAGAGGAGGCGCCGTCAAGGCACCCAGAGAGGAGGTGCCGTCAAGGCACGGGGAAAACATCAGATTTTGGGAGGCAAGACAGAAACTTTTGAACCAGCAGCATCAGGACGCTCGTACCCAAGGACTCTAGTCACAGATGCAACTTTTAAAGAAAAAAGTAAAACAAACATAAAAAAAACCACCCATCTTATCTTCCTAATGCAAGGTTGCGATTTTATCAAGGGAAAAGGGTCTTTTTGTCTTTACTCGCTGCAAGAACCTTTACTGGCAGAGGAGGCAACTCACCATGTCTTATCCAAGGAAATGGAGCTTCAGACAGAGGTCTTTATCTTCCCACCCACCCCCCCACCCCCCCCCCCCCGCTTTGTTTTTTCTTTTTCTCCTAAGGCCCAAATTTCTTAAATCGCGACTTTTATTAAACCCCAGCATGGTGTGGATCACAGCCATAATTCTTTTTCCCCCCACCTTCCCACCACAAATCCATTCAAAGTGAGTGACATTTGCAAAGTGTATTTTCACGGCCCTCCGTAATCCCTTCAGAATATTAAGACTGCATTACTTTGTCTTTGGTTACATTAACTTCAATTTTCCTTATGAGTAAGTATTTGGCTAAAAATTAATATAGTGAAGTTGAAAAGAATCTTATGATAGGAAAAAGACTAATTTCATCTCTGGCTGCTCAGATACCAGAGTACACTGGGGTTAATGTAATTAACTTACAATTTTAGCCTAGGTTGTGTACATACACTGAATCTCCCTGCTGGAAACAAGATTAGATTTTATTACACTATATATCCTGGTTATCTTCACCATGCCTCCAATATTACTTCCCTCAATGACTTCAAGGCTCTCTGCTGCAATGAAAATGCAGAACCATCTGGTATTGAGCCCATGCAGTTTATTTAAGGATTTAATTAAATGCTCTAAATGGAGAGCTTCTTTGAATTAACATTTTAAATGTGACTTATTGCAGGTTTAATATTGTCTTAATGCCAACCTGGGAAACTCCATAGCCAAGTTGTTGACGTTTAAATTGAATTCATTTGGGTGGCTCCAGGGGGACTCATTAATTAATCTAAACAACTAATGGGGATTGGTTCTGACTTTTGATGAAGATTATTTACAGAGACAATTTGCAGTGAATAAAGAGTCACAGTAGGCAAATGTTTAATTGAATTTAAAAAAAAAAAGGACATCTCATTGTGTTCAATATCAAGGATGCATCTTGCGAGTAAGCTTTGAAATACCAAGAAAGGGACGATTGCTTGAAGCTTCCTAGCTGCACACTAATAACAAAGAGAATGGGTAATTACATTTGCCTGTGTAATTTGCAGCTTGTAAGAGGACAACAGGTCTGTCTGGCTTACAATACACATAGAAAGACTCCAACAGGAAATATTCTCTACTATGAAGACCAAGTTACCCCACGCGCTTTTACTCACATACCAGAAACCAGCGTTTTCCAACCAATCGTCAGCTGGGAAGAGAGCGCCTACTTCCCTCGCTTACATTTGCAAAAACCCAGAACAACTGCAATGAGCTCAGCAGAGCTGCTTTAATTTACAACAACTTAACCTCTAACATCCAATCTTCTTTTATTCTTTGATTATATCAACTTTGGAATCTGTTATTTGCACCTCCAGGCGCACCACGAGCCCTGCAAGCACTAACACCTAGTTATGTGGTTAGTTTTCAGTGAGCCACAGTAGCAAAACAGTACCTGCTTCCCTGTGTATCTGTACTCATTAAAGCAAATCATCCTTTAGCGTTTTTCCGCTGTTATTATCATTATCTCACCTCATCTTGAAGTTTCCAGTCACACCAGAGGTTGCCACCAAAGCGAGAAAACACGGCGTACGAAAGGATGTGCACACTTGCATTCCCAGGGAAACACAGCTCCTGCCCCACGTCCCCAGCTCCTGAGGGCACAAACACCTCTAAATACTGTGATTTCAAGCATGAATTCTTCAAGAGCAGTTGTGTGTTTCACACAATGCACGCGTATTGCTGGTGAGCATCCCAAGAAAGTACACCAGACCGAGGAGTGAGGCAGATCACGGGCTAGAGAGATCAGCAGCAGGTTGGGGCCCTCTTGCCTGATGCACCCTCTCCTACATGATTTCTGCTCTTGCTTGTTAAGGATTGTCCTCAACCTAAAGCGAAACCGATTCCGGATTTAAAAGTACAACAGGAGAAGTGAAGGACAGAAGAAAAAAGGAGGACACTGAGAAGAAAAAATACCATCAAATGCCACAAGTGCTACACCTCTATAGTGTGGCCATTAACCATGCGGAGAAGTTTGATGGAGAAGTCATCCAGCATCTGAAACACATAATCGGGAAACACCTCAACTACCAGGGATGCCCAGTGGAGACTGGAGCAGCACACACTGACTCTTCTCTTCACAGAAATGTGGCTGCCTCTCCCTCAAAGAGGAACCAGTTACTTGGGACACTGGCATCTCTTGGTCTGCTTTAATCCAGGCATGAAGGACCTCAGCCATAGTCAGGTTTCTCAGGGAGCCTTATTCATGCAGAGCGGGTCATGCCTCACAGTGGGCACCTGAAAGCCTTTAGCAGGCAGTGGCCATCTATTGCTAGTGATTTTATCACCCATGCAAGTCAACTCAAAGGTTTGATGTTTCGAACTCCACCATGCTGCGTCCAGCTCTAAAAACCCAAGTGCACATAGAATCATAGAATGTGTTGGGTTGGAAGGGACCTTTAAAGGCCATCTAGTCCAAGCCCCCTGCAGTCAGCAGGGACATCTTCAACTAGATCAGGTTGCTCAGAGCCTCATCAAGCCTGGCCTTGAATGTCTCCAGGGATGGGGCCTCCACCACCTTTCTGGGCAACCTGGGCCAGTGTCTCACCACCCTCAGTGTAAAGAACTTCTCCCTAATGTCTAACCTAAACCTGCCCTGCTCTAGTTTAAAACCATTGCCCCTCGTCCTATCGCTACATTCCCTTGCAAACAGCCCCTTCCCAGCTTTCCTGTAGGCCCCCTTCAGGTACTGGAAAGCCACTATAAGGTCTCCCTGGAGCCTTCTCTTCTCCAGGCTGAACAACCCCAACTCTCTCAGCCTTTCTTCATAGGAGAGGTGCTCCAGCCCTTGGATCATCTTCATGGCCTCCTCTGGAGTAAGCATCAGTAAGCGCGCTCCCTTTCTCCAGCACTGGGATACAATAGGAGTCCTGGTCCACATTAGCATTGCCCAGCTGGTTAAACCACCTCTGGGGACTGTTATCAGGGGGTGCAAACAAGACAAAACCACTGCAAACACACTTCCCCTCATGCCAAAGACAAGGCTGGGCTCACGGTGCTGAGTAGGGTTGGATGAAGCAAAGCCATCGTCTTGCCCGCAGGCCCGGCCAGAGCCCAAGGCTGAGCCCCGGCTCTCCTCTGATCTCTCCATCTCAGATTTGCATTTTATTTTCCATAATATCACAACCTGCCTTGTCTGAATCGAAGCGGTTCCAAACTTCTTTTCTTTCCAAGGCTGGACACATCCTGCATGCTAATTTAGGAGGCAATTGAGGGGGAGGGTACGTTAAGAAAATGCACATAGTCATTAATCCAGGGAGACTAAAGCATCCTGCCTCGATCAGCACTGCTGGATACTGTCTAGAGCATCACCAGCTGCTCTCAGATACCTATAGTAGAGCTCTTTTATGCAAACACCTCCAGTAACAGCTTTTGTGGACTTGACAGACAGAGTGGTTAAAAATTAGGCATTCAGTGGGTATCCAGTGGAGAGACATTGTACAGCACATCTGAAGAGGGGAGTCACACTCGGAAAGGAAATTCTGAATTGTCTGAAGGGGAAAGGCTGCTCAGGCAGGCGGGACGGATCCCGACGGCAGATCAAGCCGCGCCGTGAGAATCGCCCATATCGTCCCTCCCCGTCTTCCCAGGGATGCCAGCTCCCACGAATGCAGATTCACAGGCAGAAGACAGCCACATCCCAAAAGAAGCAACTGAGGCAGATATTCACTGCAAACGGGAGGATGGAGAGATTATGGTATTTTCCCCACCAACTCCCAAGATTTCCTACAGAACCTGTTCTTTTTTTTTTTATTATTATTACTTTTTTTAATCACCAACTCACTCAGGGCTCTCTCAAGGTGGTGTAGCTATTTGATGTATTTTATTTTCCCCAGGATTGCTCGCTCTCAGTGTGAAAAGTGTCAGTTATTTTGGGAAACCTGAAATCAAGTGGGCGAGCGAAGGAATTATTCATGAGGACGCCACCGGGAGGAAGGTTACCTCCTTCACCCCGACGGGAGGCCGATAGCTCAGCCATCGTTTCATGCTCAAAATGAAGAGGCAAAAGTTTCTGTCCCCTTGAACCTGGATGAGGCATTAGGAGCTGAAATTATAGGGAAAGACACAGCTGGTCCATCACCAGAGCAGCAAGGGGAGCTAGGGCAACACTCAAGGCTCCTTCCAGCCCTATGCAGCTAAGTCTTAGTGAAAGTCAAGCACATGTTGCAATATCCATTAGGTTTGAGTATCCCCAAGGGCATAAAGCCGGTGCTTGCTTAGTTCACAGGGCTGTGTCCTGCTTCAAATGCCTGCCCTCCCTTCCCAGAGCAGGCACCCTCCAATTTCACCCCTGGGATTTGTGGTTTCCCTCATGCTGATGAGATGGAGAAGCGGAGCCTAAAGCAATGCTTGTCTTCTAAAGCTTCTCTTAGGTGTAATGCTATTTTTTTACTTGGAGCAACCAACTCGGTCTGCACCTGCCCGTGGAAGTGTCACACACTGCAGACAACCTTCTCAATGAAAGATGCCGAGTTTGACACGCACAGGACAGACGCAAGAGCTTTACTAAACAACTTCTTTTTCCAAGGCCTTTAAGAAAACAGCCCTTTAGCAGCACTGACTCACATCAGCTCCTTCCATACACAAAACCGACACTAATAACCATTAAACCATCCTTTCTGGCTTGCAGCACTGACAAACCAGGGGGTTTGGCTCGATCCGTGACAGCACGGTCAACGAATGGCAGAGAGGTCACCTGCCCAGTGCAGACTGCTGGCTGTAGTGGGGTCACTGGAGTGAATGAAACATTGTCTGAGCAAAACCCGAAATCCTGGAGCTGCTGGGGCCGTCCTTACTTCAGTAATGATTTCTGATGTTCACTGCATTTTCTTTTGCAACACCTTGTCGCTGTAGGGAATACCAGATGCTCTGGATACGCTGCTATTGCCTAGGGACAGCCTTCAGATATTTTGTTTGATTCTTCTACTTCATCTATCATCAAATAAAAATATCTTATCCACACTTCCATGGACTCCTGTGGGCTTTGGTACCAAACGTTAAAAGCATTTGCTAAGGGGTAACCACACCGTTCTTGCCCAGAGCAGGAACCAAATAGCCAGGACGGAGAGCTGACAGATTTGGGATTGCCATTTAGGTTACTGCAAAATACATGTGTAAGCAATATACATATATATTTCATACTTTATAAGTATAAATATATCAAGAACGTACATACACACACACAAAATTCTGAAAAAAACCTAATATGCCCCCCAGTGATGCTATGCAAGACCCTGGTACACAGCCCATTTTAATTGAAGGCTGGTCAAACACAAATGCACATGTAGAAACACACTTTGACAGAACAGCTAATGGGCCTTCTAGGGAAGCAGAGCCGATTAAAATCAGCAACCTAAATTTGGAAGCAAGGTGATAGAAACTGGCACACGAAGATGCATTTTCTTTCTTATTCTCGTTTACACTCCTCTGTTATAAATAAGGCTGTTCTGAGAAAAAAAACCAAAATGGAGCTGTTATGTTGAAATGTTGGATGGTAAAGCCATCACCTTTGTCACCGTTTGGATTAAAGCGCATCTTTCCCCATCCTACACGCCAACGGAATATAAACAGTAAAACCGTAACATTTAAACAAATATTTGCATGAGGATTTTGTTCATTTTTTAAATACTTGTCCTACTCCAGACAGAATCCACAGACCACACAGAGTGTCATAAAACACCACTTCTTTGCTCCCTGACAGGAGAGAAGGAGGAATATGCGTATTACCAAAGGAGATGTGGTAAGTGCAGAAGATCTTCAGGTGTACAGGCAAGATTTACACTCTCAGACGCAAACATCAAACCAAGGTGCCTATATCCATTGTCACATCTCGCACCAAACAGCTACACAAAAAGCCAATAACAGAGTATGACCCTGAACCTGAGTTTCAAGCAGAGCTGAGCCTGGGTGTCACATCTGGGAGCAGCGTCAAGACATCACCCCAGCCTGGCTCCCTCTGTCATGGTTCATCTCAGCAATGAAAAAGACTAATTTTTCTTTTCCAAACAGGGTGCGCATCTTTCTTTTGTAAAGCAGCAATCACCACCACAATCAGCATTAAGAAGCATGATTTAGTTTTGGATTAAAAAAAAAGCTAAATGACTGACCTTCTGTCTGTCACCAAGATCTTGATTGTCTTTGGTATTAAATTCACAGCCCTCCATGTCCTGGGCGGGGGAAAAAAAAAAAAAAATATCGTATTATTCACAAATTTTATACCCGTGTTTGTTCTAACAGTATTTACACTACACAGCACACAGAAAGACAGCTTCAACTTTGGGCTCAGCATTTCTGGTAGCTCAAGTTCAGGAGGGACCAGAACTTAAGAAATGAAAGTTTCCAGTTTCTCAGCACTGGCAGGGATATATGGCAAAAGACAGACAACCCATTCTTGGGGACAGAGTGGCGGGAAACACACAGAAAAAGCCTTAAAATAAATAAATAAAACTTTCTTTTCCTGTCTAAACTTTCACTTTAAAAAAAAAAAAAAAAAGAAGACAGAAAAATTTGAGATCTCTGTCACCTCCTATAGCAAAGATGGGACAGTTTTTCTACAAACTTTTAAAATCTGATGTTTCATCAAAACTTGAGCAGCTGATAACAGCCAAGGATGCTCTGCAGTTGTGCAGCCTTTATTGCCCCCAAAGCTCCCCTCTCGCCCTATCCACTGCCCCTGTTGGTGCCAATAACTCTATTTTAGAGAGATGCAAAGACAGACAGAAAGGGCTCTTTTGTCCGAAGACCCCCAGCAGGCAACGGCCGACTCGAGAGCGGAGCCTGGAGCTGCAGAAAAGCCGCCCCCATCTCTGCTAGAAAAACCTTGAAGCTTTGAGGAAAAAACAAAGGTGACAGCAGGAAGGCTCCAGAAAAGGCACGGGGAATTGAGTCTGCTATAGCAACAATATCTCTGTAAATCGTTCTCCCGGTGAAAAGCCAGTATGGCGCTAAAAACCACAGAGTTTTACATTGTTACCTAGAGCATGAAATAACGTCTCCGTTGAGGGCTGCAGGCTCGTAAAGCATAACGGAGAGTCATGAATGGGATTTCCAAAGGTACCCGAATGCTTTTCAATAAGGCTGAACTCCTAAATTATTGAGGCACTTTAGAAAAATCCCACTTCATAGAAGTAAATCCACAAGATATCAGTATCCCCATCAGTCCTCGTGGACTTTGTGGTTACAGAATAAATGCCCTAACAAAACATCAGCTGGTAAATTATTGTGTGATTGCTGATGCCTGAGGATAATGTCAGGAGGGTGGCCAGGCTCTCCTCGCTTAATTCTTCATTTTGCCTTTGAAAATATCAACAAGCTGCTCCGGAGTCAGCTTGGCTTCCTCAAAATTTGCGTAATGCTCATATTTGCTGGACAGAGTTTGCTCAGGCAGAGCAAGCAAAGCTACTAAGAGAACACGAGGCAGGCTTTCAAAAATAACAAATCTGTCAAAAAAGCATTGTTTCTACAGCGTGCACGTGTTTTCCTTCACCGAGCATGTGGATGGACACCCATTTTGTAGGCAAGTCCGTACAGACCACGGCAGGAGGCACCCGCGCACCTCCAGGGGTGGTGCAGAGCTTTTCCCCTTGCTCTCCTGGCAAATAAAGTTTAATACGATGGAAGGTATCTGCTGACTGTTTATATTCAGAATACCTAACAGCGAGAGAATTGCTACATGCCGAGATTCAAATACCAGATTAACACACAAGCAGCAAAAACTCTGGATTAGATGCCAGGGTGCAAAAGACGGGGCTGGCTCAGCTCTGCTTGGGCCAAAAGCTGGGAAATCCAGACCAAAAAGTCCTGTTTCATGCACACGAGAACTGGTAAAATCAGGTCCATGCTTATGTTGTTTAGTAACTAAATTATCACCCTTTTCAGCCTTCCGTGCTGAACTACCCAGGGCAGCGGATTAAGGGAAAGGGAAACACGCAAAGCGGAAAAGCCATCAGCATTTGTTTCTGGAAAAGACAACTGAAGAATGGGGAGGCAGAACGAGAACCGTGCAGCTCCGAGACACAAAGCGTGCCAAGACAAATGCCCATTACCCAGCACAACGTTCTACTACTTTCTTAGCAACACGTGTCACTTGGATTAATTTTCTGAAAGAAAACAGAGTGTCTCAACAGCAGCCTGATGGTCTCAGCAATTCGCTTTACAATTACTCACTAAACTACCTTGATTTAATTATTCAAGAAGAATCTCCCTGCCACTGATAACTACTTAATTAAAAACACAACTTTAGAGCAATAAGAGAGTCACATTATATTGCATTTGGAATAGATTTCTTGCTGAAAACACGCGCAGTTCATTTTAACCGGCTTAATGTGCCAATATATTTAGAGTCCCAAGGATTTTAAGAACGGCTCAAGCAACAGTGATCATCCAGGGGCTGCAAACAACACTCACATGCTTGTTCTCATTCGCAGCAATTCCAGTAAAATCAAATTAAGAAGAGCATTGCTGACAACAGAGCTAGTCTAGAGCACGAGCAAACTTTACGCTAAAGAAAGTCAGAAAGTGAGAGATCAGGACAAGCTCTTACCCTGCTCCACCTTCCCCAAGCACTGCAGCTCCTGCCTGCTCTCCTCCTGCCCTTTCTGCTCCGGCCAGAGCTCCACAGGTGAAGGTGCCAAACCCAACTGGGGCTGCCCTTCCAATTCCCACCCAAGACCAGCAGAGGAAGCCCCACCCTGGTCCCAGCTGGGTCAAATGTAGGTGATTTCACCCCTCTCACCCCCACCTGTGACCTTTTCTCTCTAGTATCACCCTGTTACAGGCCAAAAATGGGAAATTTGTGCTGCCTCGGCCCTGACCACTCTTCAGCGCTACCGTCAGCTCAAAGCATTGCCAAGGCACGAACACCAAGTGTCCAGACTGTCCATCTCCCACGCCTGAACCTCAGTCCTGAAGGTCCCCAGTGGTATCTCCCCCCTCTGCCCCAGACTGTGTGCGTGGGGGGGATACCCAGCCCATCCCTCCATGGCCCCCACGTCAGCCTGGTGGGAGCAGCTCAGACTCTCCAGGCTGGAGATCTCTGGCGGAGGGCAACTGCCTGAAAGCAATTCCCATTTTTTCTGAATCGCAGCATTTTAATGGCTATCAAGTACAGGTATCATTTGATCCTTGCGAGAGTCAAGAGCAGTCTTTGATAACCTGGGTTTTTTTAAACTGTGACAGTAGGGGTTGTGAATTAATTGGCTCAATTGCTGCTGTGATAGAGACGGAGACAGCCTTTGGGGGAAAGGGCTCTGAGTTGCCTATAGTGGGATGGACTGGGTGCAGGTGGGGGTAACTGGAGACACCAGCACAACTCATGCGGTGCTTTCTGGGAGCACCGGCTAGATTTAGACCGTGCCAAGCGATGTAGGAAAGCCTCCCGAATTACTAACATGCCACCATTTCCTATTTAGTTATTTAAAACATCTCTCCTTCCCCTTAACTAAGAGCTATTGGCTCCTTTGGTTTTAATACATTTTCAGTACAGCTGAAACTATATATGTATTTATATGTGAAAAAATTAAACGCCTGCCTTCTTGAATATTATCTTCCCGGTTTATTGTGTGCCCTCTCTCCCCTTCTCTTCCCAGAGAGACCAACCATCACATGAAAATGCTTTTCATCATCTGCAAAATTTGATGCCCAAAATAGCCCCACGGTTGCCCTAGCAACTAGCATTTATTCCCCCTCCCCCCAGCATCCCCCCCTTTGCATATTGCTGCATATTTCTATCATCTCTTTCCAGGCACAGTTCATAAACACGGCTGCATAATAAAGAATGTTATCACCAATGACTTACAGCCCAGCTGCTGCAAATAAGATATGAAGTGGCAGGAAAATACAATTTCATGCAGCTAGGACAACAGATTGATTGGGTGCCCTTCAAATTTGATGCCACTTCTTTAAGTCTGTCCAAATTAAAAAAAAAAAAAAAGAAAAAGAAAAAAGAAAAAAAGTTAGTTTCCCCACCTCCCCATCTTTCTGTGGTAGCAACCGACAATAAAAGTGGGAGATAATTCACTAGGACACTCATTATGTCTGCAGCAACCTTGCCCTGAGAGACTGACAATTTAAAGAGATGTGCTTCTTTTCCCTGCCACCTCCTCTACTTTTTCCCCAGCTGCCCTTCTTCATCAAAAGTTTTATTCCTCCAGTTTGGTTGCCTGTTTAATTTAATTATCTGCCCTTTCAAATTATTATTTCTGTTCAGATTACTAGCCAGAAGGTTGTTATAGATAGAGACAAGCAAACCCCTTAATTTCATTACCACCATCTCCAAAAATTCATCCTTATTTTTATTTAGTTTTGGTAGAACAATATGAAAAACCTTCCCCACCGCGCACCCCCCCCAGCACTTCCACCAAAGAACACCCCAGCAAGGACAAAAAGAGGTGTGCTTTTAAATTCCTCTTCCCCCCACAACATTTCCGATGGGTTGACTTTCAAGGATATGGAGATCTGCTTTGGAGGCTGATCTGACTGTGCTGAGATCACCTTGTGGTCTTGTGGTACCAAAGTCCGATGAGGACTTGCTGATGGACACAGGGTGCTCCTGCTTACGGGAGAGAGAACATCTCTGGGTGAAAGCAGAGACAACCCCTCCATATTGCTGCACTCCAGGGTTTCTCCCCCAGATTCACCTCTCCTTTCTGTCCCCTTCCTCCCCTCTCCATCGCTAAAAGTAAATTCTTCTTCTACACCCTTGCGGGTGGCCCAGGGCAAGCTTGTGGTGCCTGCCTCTTTGAGACACTGCCCTTTCCTTCCTCCCTCTTGGGTGCAAACTGCCTTCCCTGTGGCATCCCACATAGGCTATTCCTTTGCACGGAAAGGATGCTGGCAAGGATGGGGTCACTCCGTAACAGGGATCTCGGTACGGACCTCAGACACTGCAGCTGTCGGGGGAAGAGCAAGACACAAGATGTGTAAAAGGTGCACAGAGACCTCACTACTTGGAAATTTGCAGTGGAGAAAATCTGATTTATTCCCATTTAACAAAGACAAGAGAGAGACCCATCATACGAGTTCTGCAGCCGCTGGCTCCACATCATCTCTCGGGTTAGTTAGCACTAATCAATCACAATCAACCAAATCAGCCACAGAGGGAGGGAATCACTCCTTGCAGAAGCTGTCCTCTTAGTGCTCAACAACAGCAACCACAACCCCAAAAATCCTCCCAAAGAATCCTGAACTAACGCATATGCATCTGGAGGCAGCACGGAGGTTGTCATCTCTTCAGCATCTCCAGCGAGCGCTTCTCATAGCCAGAGATCGCAACCGCCAGGCTGACCTCAACCAGCTCTTCCTGCCCAAGACCCTGAAGATACAGGGGTGGGTTGCTCCTTGATCTGATTACATTCAACGTGTGACCTGCAAGACGCCGTTGCCTCTCAGTTCCTCCTTTCCTATCGGTACATTGCAATAACGGATCTAAAACAAGGTTTCAAATACAAACAACTGGGATTCGTGCAATTAACTGGATCTGAATTCGGGCCGTTTGCACTCATTGGTCCTAGGATGTTGTGATGCTTAAACGTGTAGGACATGCCAGCTCTTCAGATGGAAAACATGAAAGCAGTTCAGAATAGGATTATTACTATTATTAAAATGAGAGATGAGGTTTTAAACCCAAAACTGCAGATCAGAAAAATTAAAACCATTTTCTATCTTGAAATATGTTCAAGAATTAAAGCAGCATTCATGGGTCACACAGAAGAGTGTGTTTAGAAGTAGCAGTAGAAGATACCACAGCAAAGTTGGTGGATTTTTTTTTTTTCTTTTTACTTTTTGGTGGCACTTGTAGTAGGAAAAAAATAGAGATGAGGAGAAGTAAAAAATGTGTAATATGAGAAGGAAAGATTTTTACGAACTAATTTCTACCATCTCCTTTGAGGCATGAGCAGTTCTTTAATCTAAGAAGGGTCATTGCTGTGTCATTTTTCTGCCCTAAGTGGAGGCCAAGTTCAAGAGGACTGTGTTTCTTTTAATTTCCTTTGGATACAAGTACTTGGATACAGAATCCCATTTATCTTTCTTGACTTGAGTAAATAAATTTAAAAACCCCTCGCTTAGTGTGTCCTATAAATACCCCATAATATACTGGATCCAACATCACTTTTTTTTTTTTTTTTTTTTTTACCTAAAACCTGAAACCCTACTGACACCATAAAACATCGGTGTTCCCCATCCCGTGATTGTTTCCCATAATCTAGGGGAACATTAAAGAGAGAAAAATTGTGCTGAAAAATGACATCTTATCTATTTTCTTCCTTCCTACCACCACTCCATGTTTTTGTCATTGCAGGTCAGACACCTGCTCCCCACGTTATAATCTCTGGAAGTGATAAATGCTTGTAGGCAGTGATTACGAGTGGCCGCATTCACTAGGTGTCAATCTGGAAAGCGGCACATTCGCTCAGTTGCCATTCTTTGTCCTGCCAAGAAGGCCAAAAAGCTGGGGGGGGGGGAAGGCAAAAAAAAAAAAAAATGAACTGATAATTTTTCTCTCCCTCCTCCTTGTCCCTGGAGGGGAGAGCTACTGCCAGGCGCAGATGCTATATAAGCCCGCGTGTCAGAGAGGGGATGCGGCAACTACGAGCACTCTTAGAAGCTCTTACGAGACTGGGGGATAAGGAGCATAACTGACATGAGCTGGGATCTCCTGGATTTGACCATGACCTGGATATATTTAACATGGCAAGACAGATGGGCAGCACGCCAAATTGCAACATAACCTGGCAAAGCCCAATTTAATCACCGCTGCGCCAGCAACGGGCAGCCCCCTGATTGATTGACCTTTCCTGCTGCCGGGCTGTATCACAGCCTCATTTAGGCAGACCTTGGGACACCCTAGCGAGGTTGAACAGGTCAAGGAAGAAAAGTCTCGTTTGGCTTTTCCCTACCTCGTCACAGCAGCTGATGGCCGTGTCCTGCTTCCAAAGGAGTGGCTGCAGGGAATGCATTGAACGTTCCCTCTGGAACAAGCACAGCTCTGATATTCTGCGCTTTCTGATCTTACCGTAGACCTTCATTGTTCCATGTGGGACTCCTTTTGGTGACTGAATCTGTTCAGTGGCCATTGAAACCTGTGCTAGGCCACCTGGGCTGTACCCCCCACATTCCCTGTAGTGCTTATGTCCAGCCTTAAAACACAAAGTATTTTACAGGCACATCTGGAGGTACCTGGTGAGCCTCTCCGCAGGTAGGAGAGCCCTGCAGCCACTGTCCACAAAGCAGATGCTGGTTGTTTTTAACCACTCTCCAACATCTTCCCCTACACCCCACGTACTGCTCTCAAGCAAACATTAAAGCATTCACCCCTTCCCTATCAGATTACACCAGGACAGCAGTAGGGTCACAGAAAAGCTGAGAGCTGGGACAGGAACCAGACTCCCACGCACAGCTATAACCCCTGAGTGGTGCCAGCCTTTCTGGCAATGCTCTGCATCAACCCCAGCTCACCCTGCAAAGCCTGGTGCTTCCAGAAAACTCTGTGCTGGGGCCGATGACAACGCAGGGACACCTAAAGTCAATGGGGAGTGGTTACTGACAGGTAATGCTCTCTTATGCTATCTACGTTATTTCCAGCCACGACATTTGAAGTGAAAAAGCTGTTATACAGCAGCTGGAGGAGCTGCAATCTTGCAGGCCATGGAGGAAACCAAAATGAAAAGCCACGCTCCTGCCCAAGCCAGTGTGATCACAGGCAAGTTGTGTCAGTCCTTCCGTTGTAAAGGCATACTTAGGAACAGAAAAGAAATAAGAGAAGATTTAGCAATCCCATTCCATGGGGTGGGTCCCCAGCGCAGATGGGATGTAGGCATTAGCTAAAAGGACCACCATTTACCATGAAAATGCCACAGTGCAACCAAAAATTACTCTTTAAGGAAAAACAACACGCACACTTAGTTCAAATTTGTTTAAGGCAATGCAAACACAAAAAACAACTCATGGGGAAGAAAATGTAGCGGATGCTTCATAAGGTACAGATAAAACCCCTTTGACCCTCAGAGGTAACGCTCCCTTTTTGTAACACAACAATGGTCAAACATATTCTGCATTTCACGTGATGAATGGCTAAACCTGCCCATTGTCCAAGGGTTGGGTTGTACTGCAATGGGATGGACTATAACACAAAAGTAGCATCACAGACCTTGTCCAAAGCTCGTGGCTTCCTAGACTTTGCTGTCTGCTTGAAGGAGATATTGTTCATTGGGCAAGTAGTATTTGTTTTCTTGCTACAACACTCACTTTTGTCGCAACAGTCTGCTCACGCAACAGTTTTCGGTAGGTGGGGAAAACTTGTGCTGATGTCAAGAAATGGTACCTTTATGCTGAGGCACACCTTCTGGAAAGCTTGGACAAGCCCTGCGTTAATGAAACCAAGCACAGTGGGAAAGAGAAATAAAAGCAGTTTACCACATTACAAATTAAGTGTTTTAATTAATTCTCAGTGGAAACAGCTGGAAACAAAAGCCATGCCCAGGTGGGAGATACGGGGAAGGGTAGAATTCCACTGTGAAGATGAAGCTTCAACACTGCAAGACTGAGGAAACCAGGAGCACTGATGGACAACCCTGTTCACGACCACCCCTCTGACCTCCAAGCTGGAGATGGGCACTGGCATCTCCGCATAGTTTTGCTCTGGATAGTAAGGAGCAGGGTGAGTGGAGCCTCCCCAAGGCCAACACACCTTGACCGCATCCTTTTTGCGCTTGAACAAGTGAAGTGGGATTGAAGCCCTTAAAAAGGCATCTGCCCGTTCCCCAAGTCATTTCATCACTTCTCGGGTGGGGAGGACACATCCCAGGAACTGGCTTTCGAGTCGTCAATTATGCTGTGGCTCCGCGGTGCAATTATTCATGAATATTTATACACACGCACGCGTGTACATGCACACCCTTTGTTCTGCTTTTGTGTGACATAGAGGGGAATTTTGGCTCTGTTCTCTCTCCCTCACCTGGATTTGCTCTGCCATTTCTGCTGGATACAAGGGATTTGATTGAATTAACTTAATTGGCAAATGTATTGTTCAGACAGCTGTGACAGAAGTGGCTTCATGCATTAGTCAGAAGGTTAAGTAGCTCATGGCAGCTCCCAACACCTTTTTTGCTGCCAGACACCTCTGTACCGACTCTGAATCGTTGTGTTTCAAAGCAAGTTTAGAGGGCAGATCTGCTCTGCTGTACATCACGTTTGGGTGAAGAAAGGCAGCATGGTCAGAACTACCTACATCTCTGGCTACTTGCCATGCTCACGGCCATTTGCCACGTCAAGTGCATTGGAAATTGTATCTACATGACATTTTTCTTCAAAAGAGGGCAACCATGTGTCTGGCAAACAGCCCTGCCATGCAAGCCAGCTTTTCTGCCTTGTCTTTATCTCACATGCTATGGTTGAACTTGGCCTGTCTTGCGGACCTCAAAGCCTTGCAGGAAGGCTGTGCATGCCCGTGCCCATGCCCTGCTCCAGCGATGCTCTGCAGTGCTGATACCCTCAACCCACCACCTCATCCTTGAGCCTGAGTTCCTCACATGTAACTTGGCATTAGTGGGACCAGTCACCCAGGGATCTCTCCATGGAAAACAGAGCAAGAAACACCTCCAGGTGGACATCCAGGTCTCCGGACATGATGGCTTGTCCTTGGGCAGACCTTCCTCTCTCCCCTCTGACTATCCAGTAGCTGAGCTGATGAGGCTCATAACTTTAGTGCCTCAGCTAAGCACATAAAATGGACAAGTTTTCAGCAGTTCTTCTCCCTTGAACTGTTGCTTGTTACTCATTGCATTTTGCACAAGCCACATAATTTTATAGCTTGGAAACCCACTATATGCATGTGATCTTCCATGACAGTGTCAATATTTTGCCCTCCTTTGGATTCATGCAACCAGAGGAAAAACCAAGAAGGGGTATGTCAGCAGCACAGGGAAGAAGAAGGGGAACCCGATGGCCAGGGATGCTGTGGGACAGGCCAGGACATAAAATGGGAGGGACATTTTTCACTCTTCTTCTCACAGGCTGCACCACTCAAGACGGAGGCAGGCCTTGCACTATGACATTGCTGTATGTGCACAAAAGCCATTGCTAGACCAATGAGAAACAGACTGTCACCTTATGTCACTGCCAACTGCGATGGCTGTACTAGAGGCTGAAGGACACTTTCAGCACACGGGTAAGGCAGGCAGACCTTTGGGAGGTAACTGCTGCCTGTACCACAGCTCGGGAGCAAAGCGTCTCCTCGGCTCACAGCCTCCAGGGCTTTCAGCCTTCACTCTTCTCCAACGCTCCCTCCAGATGCTGGCAGCAGACACGGCCAACCGCAGGTCATGTCAAACCAGGTGTCTCCAGCTGCGACCTTGGCAGGCTCCCCTCCCCACGCAAACCTGACAGAGATCCAGTGACTGAAGCCCCACAGATCTGCAATGACTCTGTGGGTGCAAAGAGAGACGGTGGCATTAATCCTGATGTTGCCTGACAAGCAGCTCTGTGCCAGCCATCACCTTCACTGGACGCTGCCAACACTCAGATGAGATCGAATTGCCCTCTCACGCATGGAGGAGTCACCTCTAGACAACTGGCAAGGCAAGTTCTGGAAAAAGCTCATATTTACCACCGCTTTGCACCCTGAGCATCCTCTGGAGAGGCAGCGGTCCATCAGCCAGAGCTGGCAGGACAGCCCTTCCCTGCCACTTGAAAAACATGTGGAAACCTTATTCTCTGCATATTCAGGCATAGAAAGAAGGGGAAATTTTCATAACCATTTTGATTTCCACTAACTGAAGCCAGTGTAAATCTCTGTTTTTTATGAATCTCACTTACATTTCGTGCCTGACTTGTGCATAAAACTTCCCCAGATTTACACAAGCTAACTCCATAAGTCATCCGCTTCCCAATCGGGCCCTATATCTTGATGACCTTTTAGAAACCAATGACTGCTTTCCTGTTGTTATCCATAATTGGAAAAGCACTGGAGATAAGAAAATTTATAGCAACGAGTGATCTACCTGCGAGAGACAATAAAGAACGCCGGGCGGTGAAAGAACAGGGAAGAAAAATCCCACACAGGGAGATGCGCAGGTGCATGGGCGCGCACAGACACACACGCAGCTCAAGCTGAACTTTCCCTGTCTTTACTAAATCTCTCTCAACTCTCCCCTCTTGAGACCTTGGCTCTCCTGACCGCGCAGCCTCCACTCTGCAAGACAGACGCAGGCCCGTCGAGCATCTGCTCTGATTTCTGCTGTCTTGGAATTTACTTGCAAATCTTTTGGTTTCATGTGAATGAAGCATCATATAGGAGCCCACCTTCCCTTCCAAAGTGAATAATCCCATCACACAACACAGCCCTCAAGGAAAGCAAAGCAGGACCGCAATGTATATACCGTTACAGGAATAACACGCAGGGAGACGGGCAGGGCAGACCTCGGTGCTCGTCACACAGCACATGCGCACATCACTTTGGGGTTAATCACAACGACACGTTAATCACCTCACCATCTTTCACAGTGATCTCTGCCAGCAGGAATCACTCCACATGACAGGATCACTGAACTGCTCCCGGACATAAAAAGACCCATTCCCAGACTGAATCTTATTTTATTTTGAAACAAAGGCAGAAGGGTCGCGTCCTGCCATATCCCTTCTCTGGGGCTGAAGCAAAAGACTGGGATGCAGCACTCCTGTTTGTAAGAAATGGGAGTTGTCTGTAAGGCAGCAGGTTTGGATTGTACCCAAGAAATCCAAGACATGCCAAGCCTCAAGAAGGGAAATGGTTCCGGTCATATCTACTTTCAGGTCAGAGTACCCCAGATGACATTCTTGGCTGTAGGAAACCAGAAGGTGGTGAAAGAAAAAGAAAAGGAGCATTTCCTAACCCAAGGGTAAGAAAACATGCACCAGCGGTATTAATAAGTCTAAGCGTGGAGGGGACGTCTAAGGTTTGCAAAGCAGAGGGATGAAAATCTGCATGCAAATAATTTGTCCAAGCTTACAATAAAGATTGCTTTCAACCTTCCTGAAAGGGCAGGAGGCTCCTACAAGAAGCAGCCGGGATTCAGGGGCACTGAGAGGGACAAATGTAGGGACTCCTTAATCAGATGCAGCACACGCGCAAGTAGCCTTCAGGAAATTACTGAGCCCTTTCAGGTCTCCATGACTTCTACTGAAAAGTGGCAATAAAGGGGCAGCGCTCAGTTGTTATTGCGTTTTCAGACAGTTGGACGAGAGTTGCTAATGCAGTAAAAATAGTGGCTTTCAAAACCGCTGCTCTCGCCTTTACAGACAGCTGTAAGCACACCTGCACTCGCTCTGGTGGCCCTACGAGCATTTTTAGGCACCTCTGAAGCCTGCCCTGGCTTAAAATGGATCCCAGCCACGGGTCTGTGCCTTGGCTCAGCTTCTTTATTTGTAGCCAGAAAGATGATGCGGAGCTATCTGTAATAATTAACTCCCAAGAGAGAAGTTAAAGTAAAACCAGTAAGAACAAGCTGCTCAGAACCAGAAAAAAAAAAAAAACCACCCCAACAGACTACCAGATGACAAATTCCTGGCAGGGGCTGGGATGAGGAAAGGGAAAGAGAAAGGAGCGGTTGTCATTGAGGAAACCCTGGCAGCTCGCCCCTACCAGCACTCAGCCCTCACAAAGAAAGATCTCTGCAGCTTCAGCGAAGGTCGCTGGGTTTTGTGGGCAGTGGAAGGCTGCTCCAGACATACCCAATCTCCAGCTTTTGAACGGGCTCCTGGTAAGCTCTGCCCAAGGCTTTTTTTTGGGGAAATGAGGTGGTGGCATCTCAGCTGAGGGCTGAACACCCCACCTTGGTGGGGTGTCCTCCAGCTGTTCTCCTCCGCTTCTGCTGAATTCCGTCTGTGCTGAGGACATCTCCCTCAGACATCTGTATTTTCAGATCATTCATTATGGATTGATTAGTTCATCCCGCAGTCGCCCTGATCATATTCTTCCTATGTACTAACATCTCAATGAATGAGCAGTCAAGTAGAAAATGAATGCATTAGTGCCTGATTGTATTACTAAGCTCTTGTATATGCTAACGAATGCAGCCGTGCTTAATTCAGCCAAATAACAAACAGGTAGTTACAGAGTTAAACAGCACAAGTATCCAAACAAGAGTAAAACATCAAAAAACCTCTTAATATCTTTTGGGTTTAGCATTCAAATTAGCTTTGGACATGAGTGTTTGTTTGAGGAGAATTCCTTTGTCTGGGTACAGAGACATTTTCCTGCTAGTATTTTCACAATTATAACACTGAACTAGCCACTTTCATCCCTGCCAGGGTAGAATTGATTACAAACCACCTAGTTAATTAAAACAACAACTTGCATTCAGACCTGGTGTTTAACAGAAACTAAGCTCAGAAAATTATTTTTTGTAACTCCACTGGAATTGCTATTTGCAATTCAATATGCAAGATAAAGTTCTCTGCTGGGAACAGAGAAATGCAACTTTTTTTTTTCTTCCTTTTTTTTTTTTTCCTGAAAATCATACACTGCATGAGATAACTTCCTATTTCCATCCACAAACAACTACAGTTCTATATATGAAAAAGAAAAGTTCAGAGAAAGCACACTAATCTCAAAAGAAATGGGTAAATTTTCTAAGCAGGTTGCCCAGTCAGGAACTTTGTTCTCCTCACAGTGACTTACTGCGTGATATGGAGAATAGCAGCTCTCTGGATCACAATGTATTCACCAAAACCTTATGAGCAATAGATGAAAAAGGCTGGAAAACTTCCCCACGGACCAAGCCTTGGGTTTGACTCCCTTGTTCACCACAGACCAGTACTTCTGCAGACAGGTAGAGCCGTTAGTCCGAGCACACCCATCGCGACTGCATTCGGTCGGCAGCAAGCACGCAGAACCACTCACGGTCCTCAAATTTACATGGATATTTATTCAGGGAGCTTTTCATAAGGATTCAAACAGGCTCAGGTGGTGCAGGCAACCAACATCCTACCAGGTCCATGTTATACATTTTAATGGTAACCGGCTGATGTGATAACAGAGGCAGTATTAAAAAAAAATAAATAAATTGTTATTCCTTTTTAGACAGCAAAAAAAAGAATCGGCTACAACACCAAAGACACTGTTAGTACAAGGCCTAGGCAGTGTGACACTCCACAAAAACGTGGGCATTGACCGCTCTAGAGCCCATCAGGGTGACAATTCGGAAAAGCAATGGTTGTGTCCAACATGACCTGAATGGAGTGTGACTCAGCCAGGAGGTTGCGTTTCTTCGGCAGCCTTGCTGGCTTATTGGCCTGCACAAAAATCCCTAAGAAATCCCTCCTGGATTTTACCCCTCTTGGTGTTTTTCCTAAAAGGGAAAGCAATATACAGCAATGCTGCAGAGAAGCCCCAGGCAGAGCTGGCTCCCCCTTTCGAATGCTTTGGGATCACTGTGTTGCAGAGCCCCCAGATGTTTGCAAACCCAGACCTGCCTGAGATGCTGGATGGCTGAGCCATGGTACCGTGAATCATAGTAGGGCCAGCAAACAGCCCGTCAGAACCCACCCTTGTGCAAACTCATCCCCCCCTGCTCCTTGCACAAGAAGCAAAGCGTGGCACGAGCCCCACACACATGACATTCCTCCATTACTGACCCAATGCCAAATCCCTTTTGAGAGCAAAGGGGTCTAACAGAGGGAATTTGGCTGCCTTTGACTCAAAGATGGACAGTTCTCCCAGAGGCTGGCTGAGGAAATATTTAATTTCCCATCTCCACTAAGCCTCTAATGGACCAGACTTGCCTTGGCTGAGTGAAGATGGCCAAAGACCTGTCCTTTCATGACCACTAGGACATTGTGGAACTGAGAGCTCAAATCCACTAAGCAGCGTCTAAATTAGAGCCTGCAAGAAGTGCCTATAACAACCTGAGTGGAGAAGACTGACTCATCCCCCTGTTTTCCCCAAGTGCAGACTGTATCTGTTTGGCGATAAACCAAGGAAAATGACAGTATAAACTGCCAGATCCCAGCAAATCTCTTCTTTTGCTGCCTTTGTTGTTCATTTCCAAGAGACAGAGTTGGCTTCATTGCTATCCCATAGAACAAACCTCATTCTTGGGTCTAAATTTGGCTGCCCCATCTTCTTAATAAGCAAAGTGACAGAGGAATCGGTCTTGTACAACATTATAAAGCCTCTCTCCAAGAGTCAGTCAGTCCTCTACACCTCTTTGGGGTCTCCTCATTTCAACAGACGGATACATGGACTTTCCATCATGCTGCTGTGGAGCGCAGTTAAGGATCACCCAGGTTTCACCGTAGGTTTCCCACCACCACCACATGGGAGTCCCACTGGCTGCACCCAGCTTGAAGGGAAGGTTTAGCACTTGAAGTAGTTCACAGGTGAGAGAGTCCTAACAGAGGCACAAGAGACAAAAGACTGCCAGAAACGCTGTATTTATCAGCCTTTCTGTATTCATGGCAGAGATGTGCAGGTTTAAAAAAATCTATAGTAATAGTCTGACTTAAGTGCAGATGAAAACTGCTGGGCTCCGGCTCCCAGGAGAGCTCTGCAGGAGCAGTGAAAGCGGCCACAGTGCAGAGTCCCCTGAGGATCTCCAGAACTAAAATGGGAAGAATTGTACCAGGAAAGGATTCCAGAGCTGCTGCCTCCTCGGTGCCTGGGACGGAACTAGTCCTGAAAACGGGGTGTTAGCACGGGCCAGCAGAAGAGTCAGAAACTCACCGTCATTCTCCACAGCGTCTGTTAGCCCTGATGTAAGGCCAGCAGAAATCCGGGGTTTGCAATGTGGGCATGTTTCCACTAAGAACCACAGTGAGACTATTCACTCTTTTTATACAGCCCACCAAAGAGCCATTTAGTGATAATGACCAAACTTGGTTTCATCTTGAAAACCTCTAATAGACTCCTGTATATTATTGAGGTTTTAATGGCGATAGCAGAAAAAACAGAAAAAAGTAACACATACAATATGAAGAAGCTGGGTTTTGTTTTCTGTATTCAGAATAAACCACTCTTTTGACTTTTTCCTAAGTATTTTCTACACTTCCCAATTCCCTCAGAGAAATTTATATTTATTATTTCAGATTTTCCATCACATCTTTTCTCTTATCTTCCTTTCTTTTTTTTTTTCATTCTTTTCTACAGCCATCGAAGAAAAAGAATGTAAGAAAGAGGAAAAGCAAGTGGTGATGACCCCATTAGACATTCTCCCAGGAGCGACTGCTCCCCACGAATCTGCCCTCTTGCTCATTCATTTACAAGGGGAAAGAGCTCGAGGAGGCAGCACGCACTAGCCCTGGGCAGAGAGCAGGACACAGTTCATGAGCTGTGCGACAAGTGACAGCCTTTGATGGGACATGATTGGAAGAACCATCTAGTCTTTCCAAACTAAGAATTAGAAGCTGGACATGTATGACTAGAAGCAGGTCAGCAAACCAGTTCATTTGCCTTCCCTTGGGAGATGCCGTTCTCCCTTGCTGGTTGAGGAAAGCAACAAGACAGGGGGATCTCCAGGCCTCTATGAACACTAACAGACCCAAGGAAAGGAGACGATGGGGCCCTCCAAGGGCCCCTCAGCATAAGCAGATGAGGACAGCAGCAATGGTTAAGCTATCTTAGAAATATTTTGCTTGCACAGAGACAAACAATGGTACCTACTACCTGGTAACTCTGTAGTCCCAAGACTTGTCCTGTACAAACAGGATAAGCCTCTCCATAGAAATTATGTTCTTGACATTAGATACGTGTTCCTGAGCCAGAGGAACAAACTCCCTTGAGAATAGTGATAAGACCTCTCCAACTGCCGGGAACGGCTAGGTTATCAAATGTTTATGGTAATCAAAAGAGAAGGTGATTAAGTTCAACCCCAATGGGTTAGCATGAGTATCAGGCAACATGGGCACAAGTACTCGTGATTACGAGCTCCTGGATTAATAAAACCAATTACATATAAACAGAGGCATCAGTAGCAAATGAAACTAGGACCCCTGTTCCCAAACACACTCTACCAGCTGAGTGAATTTGATCTAAGCACTGGAAGAAGCAGGTATCAAAGCAAAGCTGCTTTAGACAGAGAAACAAATTTGACAAACACATGGTTTACTCAACACGTGCAACTGAGCAGACCTTCAGTTTCACCCCATACCTCCCCTGGAAAGGAAAAGCTACGAGGTTTTTATTCTGGCAAATTTAACGCTAAGTTTGGGAGACAAACTGCCTTGGAGGAAACCCTTATAACGATTGGAAGTTAGGTTTTATACAACATGAAGTAGTAGTGAGAT
Organism: Alca torda; assembly: GCA_008658365.1. Lineage (NCBI taxonomy): Eukaryota > Metazoa > Chordata > Aves > Charadriiformes > Alcidae > Alca > Alca torda. The sequence continues at coordinate 29,555,376 of CM018086.1, read as the reverse complement.
GGGCTGTTTATAACAATAAGGAAAGCCTTGTCTTGCTTCACTAAGGAACTAGGTACACGAGCAAGATACCTTGTAAAATCTGCAGGAATTTTCCAAGCAGTTCAGAAAAGGAACAGAGAGGTGGTCAAAGTCATCAGACTAACAGGTCTGCAGACAGATGCTTTGTAGTAATAGACCAAAAAAAAAAATAAAAATAAAAAGGACAGTCTGGCCCAAGAAACAAGACTCCCCAACACTATCTGGTTTCACCTGTAAAAAGCATCTCTGCCAGTGTCCACACACGCACACATCCAGCCCTGAAGGTGTTATTAGGAACAACAGACTCCACTATAGAGCTCTCTATCCCACTGTCTAAGGTTTCTAGTCCCTACATATGTTCAGTTGTATGCAGAAGTCCTCCTGATGACCCATCGCATGGATCCAAAAAATACACCTGCTTGTCTTTGCCTTGCTCAAAGAAGGAGAGAAATACAGGGTGGAAAATACCTGCTCTGGATTTTGTATCAGCACTCTTGGAGTAAAATACTTCACTCAGGCAAGAGCTGGAAAGAAGTAGAGAGACAAAGTGGGAGGGCGAGCTACTAATTTGTCCAACAAGATCAACTCATTGCCTCCAAAAGAGTTGGGACCTACTGTTATGGGCAGCAAGCAGAGTTAATTTCACAAAAACCACAGGTGGACCACTAATACATGTACCCATCTCATACACCTTCTAGGGAGGTGCTCCTAATCATTCCACCACAAAAGATGACCACGTAACTGCATGAAACATACAGCCCACATGCTCTCCATCAGTGAATCAGCCTTCAGCTGAAGCCCTTTCATGAGAAGATCTCAGGTCCACTGAAGGCAGCATAAAGTTTGCATGAGGATGACCATGACAACAGGAAAGTGAGCAGCCCAAGAAGAGATGGACACTTACACCATATTGTGTCAGTAAGGGAACATGACTGCAGTTGTTATCTCTGCCAAAATCAGGATCTGAGGCAGTTCAGGTGCCTTCAAACTCCTTGCCCTGTGGTACTTCCAACACACTCAGCCAAACTGCCCAGTTGGCCAGGGAGGAAACATGGAGGAACCTGCCCGACATCCAGCCAGGGCCATGCTCCCAGCTGACGCAGGAGCCATTTCCCAGCTTCCCAGCCCTCCAGCATCTGCCTGAACTGACTGGCAGTCTTCAAAGTACAGGGCTTTCTGCTCCTCCCTGTACAAGGGCATGGCCAGACAGCCTGCAAAAAACACAGGGGGGGAAGAAGGGGGCCAACTATTCGGGGAAGAAGCCAGGAAGAAAGGGGCCAACAGTTTGGGGTGGGGGGATGGAGGAGGCAGGGTGTAGGGGGGGGCTTTTTTGGATGTTTTTGTTTTTTTTTTTTTTGGAGGAGCTGTGGTGTCATCTTGTTTTATTTTCTGACATCGAAGGCTGCTGGCAGGATGACTTGGTTGCCAGGGAAACTGCTGGGAAGGTGCGCAGGGCTGCTGCCCGCACCCAGCCACCAGGAACGTCTGCCATCAGCAAGGCCGCCCGCCACCACCGGCCTCACCGTGCCAGGCCACGGTGGACAGGGGCAGAACCACCGGCAAACCAAGCATCTGGTCCCGCACCACCCGGATTCAGGGCTGATCCAAGGCTCCCGAGCCACGGCGAGAGCCCTGCGTGAGGGCCATGATGTACAAACAGCCCTCGCCCCCCAGCAAGGCCGGGTTAGCGCAGGGCTTAATGGAGGCCCGAGTTTTGTTATTTTTTATTTTTAAATCACCGCCATTAGGAGAATTGTTATGGTTGGCAATTTGCAATAATCAATTTGAAATCACAGGTTGATTAGTTAATGCACTTTCTGCTGCTCTCTGCTCCTAATTTGATTGGGAGGAGAGAGGGGGGATTTTCTGTTTTGCGACTGTATTACCGCTCTCGCACTACGTGCGTGCGGCAACGACATCCCTGCTCCTCGCCATCCCTGTGCCCCACGGCATGTCCCAGCCAGGCACAGGCTGGGTGTCCCCTGCCCCCTCCAAAAGGCAAATGTCCTTCCCTGCACACCCTGAAGGGCCGGCCACCGCTTTCTGCCTCTCCAGCCTTGCACGAAGGGCTGTGGGCTAGTAAGCGGTCAAGTGGGCTCTGGAGCATGAAGTGAAGCTGAGCATCAGCTTTGGAAATATCAGTAATACACAGTAACACCCGAAATAAACTCTAGGCAGGCACCGATCTTCACACTCGCGTGCAATGTATGACTATCCTGAAGGTTCTCACTTCAGTGCCTACACGTTATTCCCAGCAGCCACCAACAGCAGATAGAGCAAGGAAGCTGGAGGAGCACTTACAGGAAGGTGAAGAAGGAAATGCATTTTTCTCTCTCTCTTTCATGATACATTCAGGCTCCAAATATCTCTTTATAATCCATAAGTTTCCATGAAACATGCCCAACCTATTAAAGCAATGCTCTCTCACCAGTCTGCTCTCTGTTAGAAGGGTGATCGCTCAGCCCGGGAATGCTGTTAGTGCAGACGCTGGTGTGTTGGTGCTAACGTATGTCTCTCCTTTCCAGGGTATCGCATGGCCTTGCTGGTCTTCCACACCAAGTTCTGCCTGAGCTTGGCTCCACGGCTCGGGCCCCTCCACAAGCCCCAAGTCCCAGCAGGATGATGCTAACACCAAATACCTAACAGCTAACACCCAGCCTCAGGAAAGGGCAAATCTAGAACTGCAAAGCACCCAACAGCTGTGGCTCCAAGAAGGAGGCAGATCCCAGAGCCAAGAGGGAATCTGGAAGTGCTATGGCTCACAAGGGCCTGGGGAGTCACAATGCTCCCAGCTTTAGGAAAAGCTGCAGTAGGCTCTCCGAAAGGGCCTTTCCACCTTAACGATGACACCATCCTGACACAAAGTATCGTTCCCACTCCCTCCAAAACAAATCACCTCTGAAAAAAAGAGTGACTCTTGTTTTAGGAAAAAGAAATGAAGTGCAAACCAACCTCCTTCAGACTTGCACGCCCCAAATTGCAGAGGAGGAACCCCCCGCCCCCCCCACCCCAGAATGCGCAAGGCAAACTGCCAGTGCTATTAACGTGCAAGAGATGCTGAGCTGCTTCTGTGGTTGGCAGGGTTACAAACCCCAAATCAGACTGATGAACAGAGTGATTAGCAGAGAACCAGGGGGGAACATTTCTGTCCATTACCCTTTACTACAGCACCACCGAGGTGTTTCAGGCATTGCCAGAGCCCGGAGAATCCCAAATCCCTCCTCTCCATAGCAAACGCTGTAACTTCTTAGGAGTCAGCTAGGACCAACCTGCTCGGTGCTATTTTCTCTCTCCTTGTCACTCATGCTGTCTCTTTAGCTCTTCGTTTCTGCTCCTTCCTTTCCCTTCCTGCTTAATCTATTCCCATACTAGGCAGCTTCCTCCACCCACCTCTCCCCATCCCCAAATCTCTGCATTCGATGCTCTGTTCCCATCTCCTTGGTTATTCTCAGCACCACGTACCAAAGATAACGCCAGGCAGAAAGGCTGTGACACTCCCCCCCGCTGCCCTAAGTCAGCATGATTATATATGTTGCATTAAAGGGTGAGGAAAAAACCCATCAAATACATCTTTTAAAAGACTTTCTACATCCCGCCTGCTTGCAGAGCATCCCTGGGAGAAACATGGATCGTTGCGATTGACATTACCTGGCGCAGTAATTAGAAGCTGTATTTACAGCCTTGCTACCATTTTAATGCTGTTTTGCATCTGTTGTACTTTCACTTAGAGAGTAAATGTAGTGGGGAACATCTGTTTTCTACTGCTAGCTCATACAACATTCCCCGGCCAGCGTTTTCCCCTCTGTTAACAGTGAGCTGTAATTATTTCAATTACCGTTGCAGGGACATCTCCCTTTAGCAACAGGTACCAGCCCTGGCCCAGCTTTTTGAGCAGACTGGAGGACGAGGTGACCTCCCTGGCAGGTTGGGTTAACGCACCCTCACAAGCCCTCTCACGCCAAGGCTCTGCGCTTGCTTTCTCTCCAAACCCCAACCATTGGTCCACTACTTGAAAGGGTTGGTCACAAATAGGGATGAAGATAAGGCAGAGATGTTTAATTCCTTCTTCACCTCTATCTTTCACGCCAACGGTGGGCCCTGGGATGCCTGGAGCCCCAGGTTGGAGGGTCGTGACTGGGGGAGTGATAAGGTCCCAATTGACTTTGAACTCGTACAGGATTTACTGCTGCAAGTGAATGCACGTAAGACAACGGGGCTTGATGAGATTCATCCCAGGGTACTGAAAGATTTGGCAGATATTATTGCAAGCCCTCTCACAGTTATTTATCAACAATCTTGGGAACCTGGGGAGGTCTCAGTCGATTGGAAGTTTGCAAATGTTATTCCAGTTTTCAAGAAGGGCAAGAATGACCATCCTGGTAATTATATGCCTGTCAGTCTCACTTCGGTGCCTGGTGAAATCATGGAGAAGACTATTCTAGGAGTCATTGAAAAACACCGGAAAGACAATGCAGTCATCGGACAAAGCCACCATCTGCTCATGAAGGACAGTAGTGCCTTATACTTTTATATCCTTCTATAACAAGATTACCCACCTAGTGGACAAAGGGAAGGTAGTGAGTGTGGGTTTTTTGGATTTTAGCAGAGCTTTTGATAGCCTCTCACAGTAACCTTCTGGACAAAGCGTCCAGCATACAGCTAGACATGCACACAGTACAACTGGCTGAAGGGTCAGGCTCAAAGAGGTGTAGTAAATGGGGTAATATCCGGCTGGTCGACAGTCAATACCGGTGTTCTCCAAAGCAAAATTTTAGAATCCATGCTCTTCAGTGTTTTTATCAATAACCTGGTCACAGGAGCTGAACACACTAGGTAAGCTTGCCAACTACACCAAATTAGGAGGAGCAGTTGATTCCCTCAATAGAAGAGAGACCTTACAGAGAGATCTTGATAGATAAGAGCTCTGGAAAATCACCTGCTGTATGAAACTTAACAAGTGCCAGATTCTGCACCTGGGACTGTGTTATCCTGGATGTATGTATAGATTGAGGAACAAGAGGCTGGACTGCAGCCCTGCAGAAAAGGACCTGGCATTTTGATTGATGGGAAGCTCAATATGGGAGCAACTGTACCCTGGGGTGCATTAAGCACAATATAGCTAACCGGAGGAAAGAAGTGATTGTCCCACTATACTCAGCATTGGTATGGCCTCACCTCAAGTACTATGTGCAGTTTTGGGCTCCGCAATATAAGGAGGATATAAAAATATCTGAATGTGTCCAAAGGAAGTCAACAAAGATGGTCAAAGGACTAGAGGGCATGACTTATGAGGAACTGCTGAGGATACTTGACTTGTTCAGCTTAGAGAAGAGACTGTGGGATGATCTCATTGCTGTCTACAACTTCCTCATGAGAGGGAGTAGAGGGAGATGCTGATCTTAATCTCCGATGTCCAGTGATAGGACACAAGGGAATGGCTTCAAGCTGTGTCAGGGGAAGTTCATATTGACTACGATGAAAAAGCTCTTCACTGAGAGGGTGGGTCAAGCACTGGAACAAGCCCCCCAGGGAAGTGGTCATGGCCCCAGGTCTGTCAGTGTTCAAGCAGAACTTGTACAGTGCTCCTAAACAACAAGTATGGTTTAACTTTTAGGTTGCTCTGCGTGGAGCCGGGAGTTAGACTCAATGTTCCCTGTGGGTTCCTTCCATCTTAGGAGACTCCACGATTCCCTTCTCCCACCTAGCTGAGAAGTGCGTTGGCAATTCTTCGACAGTATGAGACTTCCCCCAATGAAGCAATGTCATTTGCTGCTATTGCACTGGACTAAAGGAGGGCTTTTGAAACAGCAAATCACCGATGAGTTGGTTATTCCTGGATGCACATCTATACTTCTATAGATATATATATTTTTTTTAAAATTGGTTTCTCCATTCTGACCCCACACCCAAGCCACCACACCACCACCATCTCAGGCGTGTTTGCAAGGGCACATAATGATAGGACGAGGGGCAATGGTTTTAAACTAGAGCAGGGCAGGTTTAGGTTAGACATCAGGAAGAAGTTCTTTACACTGAGGGTGGTGGGACATTGGCCCAGGTTGCCCAGAGAGGTGGTGGAGGCCCCATCCCTGGAGACATTCAAGGCCAGGCTTGATGAGGCTCTGAGCAACCTCATCTAGTTGAAGATGTCCCTGCTGACTGCAGGGAGGTTGGACTAGATGGCCTTTAGAGGTCCCTTCCGACCCAACACATTCTATGGTTCTATGATTTTATGTTCAGCGTTTGCCACAAGAGGGCTCCCACCGGCAGAGCCGCAGGCAGCAGCCCGGCAGCTGGCCCCCTCCCACCCCCCGCTTCTGCAAATTGTCGAAAAAGGAGAGGTTTTGCTGAAAACTAGCATATTTCTGGAATGTCCTACCCAAGCATGTCTGTGTTTTGACTCTAAATCCGTGAGCTCATTTTATTCCCTCATTCTGAGTGCCCCCCCCCGCCCTGCAATATATCACCTGAAGCATGTGTAAAATAAGGAGATGTCATTCACAGAGCTGCAATAACTTTCACAAAGGAAACAGGCTATTGCCAAAACTATTTCACAAGAGGAGAATGGCAGCACAGAGGAGGGAAGTGGCTAACCCCTGTCTGACCAAGCTCATATGATGGGTTTCCAGCAGATTCAGAGGTGAAACCAAGGTCTCCTATCCCTGTCCGGTGCCCAGAGCCCAGCTCTGCAGCCCATGCTTTCTGAGGAGCTGAGCTGGAGGCTAACGCTGTGCCCTTTGCCTTCTCATCCTCTTCTCTCTATTTCCTGGAAGAGCATCCTTCAGACTAGCGTAGGGACTTGTCCGGATCAGAAAAATGGCATGAATGCTGCCAAAAAGCATTTTAAATCACTGCACCGATACGGGTATAGACAGAGTCCTCCCTGTTCTGGTTTCAGCTATTACAGGTAGTACTGAATCAAGCTAAACTGGCACAAGAGCATCTGCCTGCCCAGAGTAATTAGAGTTGCGTAGTCACACGAGGACTGATGTTCTCAAAGCAGAGCTCAGACAGCATGCCGGCGAGACATGGTGGGAGAGCCAGGCGGTACCTGAGGCAGGGGAGAGCAGAGGAGACGGCAAGCTGAGGCTGCAATTCCCAGCAGGGAGATGGAATCACAGACCAGAAAGGTTATCACAGATCTTAAAGCTCAGGCTTAGGCTGCATTTGCAAAAGGAGATGCTTTTCCAACACCTGCCCCAGCTCGCGATGCGTCTCCTCTAGACGAGGCATCCCTCACTTCTGTGACAGCCCGGCTCAAAACCGCCTTTGTCGATCCTGCAACACCCCACGCTGAGCGAGGAAATCTGGCTGCAAAGGGCTCTGCTCTGTGGTCAACTCAAGCATCAAAGCAGACGTGAAGAGACCTCCCGGCAGCTCTAGGGTTTGCTTTCTACATAGCCCAGGGGGGCTGCAACCAGACCCTTTCCCCATTTTCATTTGCTACCCTGATCCATCTTTCCTAGTCAAACCAAGCAGCTCCAGGTTGGTGCTGCCTCCCCGTCTCTGCACATCAGAGCTGAGCACAACAGCGTTCTGATTACAGGGCTCTAGGCAATACTACGCCACAATTAACTGTTAGTAAACAGCAGCAGCTCGAAAATGCACCAGGAAAGCCATTCTACTCTGTAGTACCTTTGAGGAAGAGAGCTAGGCTTATGCAGGGTTTGGTTTGGTGGTTTTTTTTTTTTTACCATAAAGCCAACAGAAGGCTCTTAGTTTATTTAGGTCAATTAACTTCAGCTTTCAAATTAAGTTCTCATCTCATTTTACAGACAAGCTGTAAGCAAAGCATAAAAAAGGGTCAGCTGAGGAGAGCACATCCCAGGATTTCTAGCCTGTTAAGTAATTTAAACCCAAAGGGTAGAAACAAAATTGAGATCAGAGAACACACAGACCACCTAACAACGTCTGCTGCTTCACACGCTTGTTTTTCCTTTGCTCTATGCACCAAACTTCCAGACCAGAAAAAGGTAGAAAAAAGAGCCGTTATGAAGAGCTGCGCAGAGGAAGCCATTTGAGGTACACAACAACATATTTTACTGGCCTCACGCACCCGGGAATGATGCTCCATATTCTTGAGTGCCATCTACTGGCATTTTTATCTCTTTGCTACGTATTAAAAGCCAACCCCAGTGTTAAAAGAGCAGCCAGGTTGCAGTCAAGCACTTGAAAAATGCCAGAATCCGGACGGCACAGATAACCCCAGCCCAGTCCCATTGCATAGATGCATCGCAACACACGTTGTAATAATATGATCATGGACCACTTCTTCTGCAGGAAAAAACCCCCCTTCATACACCAGATGGATAGTGCTCTCTTAATGAGCAGCTATTCAATATTTTTCTTTATCCTCATCATTCAATATGTAGCCCTGTGTCCTGCGTATGGCATGCTATTGAAGTCCTGGTCTAAATAATGAGCTATTAATTTTCTCCTGGGCTTTCACAGCATTTATTATCATAGTATCTGAGTGGTTTGCAAACATTAATTTGCCTTACAGCAGCCCTGCGAGGAAGAGTGGAATTATTCTTGTACAGATGGGGAACTGAGGCACAGCTAAATTAAAATCAGAAGGGTACCGTGTGGTTGGGTCCTCTATTTGAGATGCAAAAAGGACCCAATTCTCAGAGCTTTGCAAGTCAAAGCTTTCGGTGATGAGGGCATCGCTCCGCCAGCCTCCACATTCAGCTACGAGCCCACGGCTTTCCCAACTGTGCCCAGCCCCATTTGCCACAGCAGCTGGGAACCCAGCAGCGCTGGGGTTCATTTGAGATGAAGTTTCTCCGCATCTTATCTAGCGAGTCTGCTGCAGCCACCCAAGCTGCCTTAACTAGCTGCAGGGAGACACAGCCCCCCAGGAGTGACGCTTCCCTCCGAGGTGGTTGCCTCTCACCACGGACTGCAGAGATAGCCCAAATAGCCACTTCAGTTTGGGGCAGCTAAAGTGACATACGAACTATGGACCATCCCAAAGACCACCTCTTGCTCATAACACAACCCACCACAAAACACTTCCTCACGCATCTCTGGCAAGCTGAAGACTCATAGCAGAAGACCAGAAGCCACGGCAAAAACATGCCAAAGGAGAGGAGAGTGAGAGCGTTGGGGTCCTGCCACCAATGAATCGTTTCCCTTTTGATTCAGAGGAGCCCATAAATACGGCACCGTGGAAGACAGCAAAGTCCCCATCCATATTCCCTGCCCAAATGGCATGGGGTGAAAACCCACCCTCCCACCCCCAAATCCATTGTGCAGCACAACTCAGCCCCTGGGAGCGGTTACACCAACCCCAGCCCAAGAGAGTGGTGCCAGGACATGCACCAGTGTGGTCCATCTGTCACAGCAGCTCTTTCTGAAGCTTCAAAAGAAGGGAAAGAGACCCAAAACTCAACCAGCGAGTCACAGATGAGCACAGGGGAAAAGTGTAAATCCCTTCCTTGCACCTATTGCTCCCCACACAGCCCTGACACCAGGTTGTAGTCTCCACACACACCCAGGAAAGGAAGAGCTCGCAGCCAGCAACTGCTTTGAGTGCGGAGCTCAGAGTGAGATGCTTCATGTCACCACAGCCTTCTCGGTAGAGGTCAGGCTTCAGTTCCCCTCCTCCAGGAATGGTGCATCACATCAGCCCAGTGCTCTGCAAAGCCAGCCATTCATTCTGCCCCGACAGGGGGATTTTCCAGCCCCTGATCACTATTTTCATTCTGCTCTGCACACCCAGCAGACTTGCAAGACCATTTTGGGGAGCAGAAATCATTATTTTGTGTTGTGTTCAGAGAAGGAAGCATGACCCATTTGCATCATGACAATATTACATTTCCTTATTACTTTCCATCCTTTCCCATCCCTTACTCCTCCTAAGACCTTATTTGCATTTTTGATCAGACCCATACACCGAGGAGATGCCTTCAGGGAGCTGGCTGTAACAGCGCCTAGGTCTTTTTCCTGGACTGAATCAATTAATTTACACCTCTGGGAATAAAATGAATTTTTTCCTGCAATGTGTACAATTACTCCCAGTTTTCACTGGTAAGAGAGAGGGGGGAGAAGGAGGCTTTGAAATGCAAAGTCATATGTGCAAATCATCATCTCCAGCAGCAAAACCTTCCCCCCTTCATTGTGATCCCAGGTGAGGCAGCATCTTACCTGTTTGGGAAGGACCAGTGCCTCTTCTGCGCCGACTTGTCCCCACCGAGCCATCCAGGCTCATCCTTGCCCCGCGTCCCTGCCCATCAGCGATGGCCCTGCTGGAGGAGACGCACGGGACGGTTCAATAAGAGACCTAATCACCTTGCGCCTTCCCAAAAGGCATAACCCGGGTTAAACGGGTCACGCTCCCCTCACAAGACTCTCTCCCGTCAGCCCCCGTTAGCCCCACCACCCGGCCCATTTCTTTTTTTAAACTTCCATCTCGAGCCTGCAAGGCTCTTAACCGCATCCCCAGCGCGAAGCACAGCAGCAGCAAAACCCAGCACGGGGACTGTCTGCGGGTTTTGATTCTAATTTGCTGATTTGAGGTTTCTCAGCCCAACTTCCTCCTGTTTCATTACATTTAGACTTGTTTTCTTTTTTTTTTTTTCCCTCTTGAGTGTTTAAATGTGGACAAAACCCGTCCCTCGCTGGCAGCTGGGAATATGTCTTTTCTCACATAACACTGGAAATACCGTCTCTCAGTAGGAGAGGAGGAAAAGCCTGGTGTGGTCTAGTAGCAACTGGTGCTGGATCTACCCCTAACAAGCTCCTTGTAGGTGCTTTAGATGAAACGCTTTTCCAGGCCTGGCCAGGAATCAGGCCTGGACTTGCACGAGAGCTGAACCATCTCCTCTCCCTACAGCCCACGCACACAGAAAGCAACAGTGCTTTTAGAAATGGCCAAATTAGTTAAGAGTATTACACAACAGGCCTGATAATCTTCAAATGTGAAAGCTGATGATTAACCACACATACTGTTCCTTTTTTTTTTTTTTATCTCCTCCTTGCCACTTCAGTTCCTCTCATTCCCTCATCCCTCTGCTCTCTGTCATTTCTACCTCACACCGCTTTCCCCATTTTCCTCACCCTTCTCCTCAGCAGAGTCATGGAGGGTTTTGAAGGCTCCTTCCTAATTTAGAATAGAATCATAGAATAGAATGGTTTGGGTTGGAAGGGACCTTAAAGATCATCTAGTTCCACCCCCTGCCCTGGACAGGGACACCTCCCACCAGACCAGGTTGCTCCAAGCCCCGTCCAGCCTGGCCTTGAACACCTCCAGGGATGGGGCAGCCACAACCTCCCTGGGCAACCTGTTCCAGTGTCTCACCACCTTCACAGTAAACAATTTCTTCCTGATATCCAATCTAAATCTCCCCTCTTTCAGTTTGAAGCCATTACCCTCATCCTATCAATACACTCCCTGATAAAGAGTCCCTCCCCATCCTTCCTGTAGGCCCCCTTTAGGTACTGGAAGGCTGCTATAAGGTCTCCCCAGAGCTCCCCAGCTGTGTTTCCCACCCAAGCGGCTCATCTCCCAGCGCTGTCCCTTCTCGAGTACATTGACACCCTTCTCTCATGCTTTCCTGGGCACAGGAAGCTTTTACCATCACGTGCAACCAGCTGAAGCGCATCTACAGAACAGCAGGGAGACGCCAAAGGTGCCAATGGTAAAGATGCCCTTGAAACACACTAACAAAAAACTCCACCAAACTGGATTCTGGAGACTGACAGCAGTTTGGTTAACCCTTATTGACTAGGTTTGGTCAGTGGCAAATGGACCTGAAGCAAGCACGTCCTGCAAAGCATTGAGCAGGGAGCTCAGATAACCCTGACTGACAGACTTTGGGGTTTTCTGATACAGTCAAAGCTGAGAAAAAATCCAGGAGCTTCCCTTCCCCTCCTGCTTCAAGGCTCAGAGAAGCTTTTTGGGATTTTTCTGGATTCCTGCGATTCACCACAGAGGATCTTTTCTGCACCAAGGGAGCCGCTGGCACCGTCCTGCCCAGGGGCTGCAGAGGTGCTGGGATGTGAAAGCAGCACCCATCCCCGCAGCACCCCGTGCCTCAGTTTCCCTCTCTCAAGATGTACAAACGACTGCAGCCACCCCTTCAAGGCTCTGCGATGTCCCTGGGTGCAGAGCATCCTCCTCCCCACCAGGCTCCAGCCTTGGGTGGAACAACTTAAAAATCAAGTTCTCCTTGGACAAACTCCCCACGCAACACCTAGGTTGAACTCTAGAAAATAGTTAATTAATCTCTCTTGCTGCGGCCTAATTCTCTTTTCAACATGTGGCTGTCACTTCCCTGTCATCACAACTGATTTACAATGGGGTTTAATTAAATCCTCCGTACATTATTCAGCATTCTCTGAAGACAACACCAAAGCAGCCAAGGGTATTTAAAATGTCACCTGCTGAGATGTATCATCTCCTCCTAAATAAGTATGACAGTGATCAAACTTTGGCTAATTACAGTGACTTCGTTATTTGTTTGTATGTTTTAATATTTAATTGCTTTCGTGTTCATCCAATTACAAAGCAACAGCAAATAGAAATTAACTTTTTATCAGCGTGTTCCCAGCCCAGCTAATCAGCACTTCAAAGGCCAGACACAATAGGAGGCCATCCAACCTGAGAGCGCTCTACAATATATTCTCTGCTGAATGGACCGCTCTATTAAATTAAGGGAGAATTGTGTTTGTCAGTGTATTCCCAGCTCCCACCCAGATTCCCTTTATGTGGCCGTTTACGGGCCTCGTTGCAGCATCCTTGCAGCAGGATAGTAAATTGTTGGTATTGCTCCTGCCCTCGTGCTGCTGCCGGCTCTGCAACTGCCCGAGGTGGCGGCGCGGTGCTCCGCGTCGGCAAAAAAAAAGCTGGGAAATCGCACCCCTTGGGTAGCTCCCGCCTTGCTGTTGAGCAGAGGGGGGCACCCGCTCGTTTTGGTCCCTCGCACGTGGGGAGCGAAGGCAGCATCGTGTCAAGGGTCCTGTCTGAAGTTGCTGATTAGCCTAAATGGACACAGAAGTTCAACCTGATTTCCACCCCCACCAAATCTGAATTTTCCAGCGCTATTAGCACCAGTGCAGCAGAAGCTGGAGTGCTCACAAGCCAAGGATACTCAATAACTTTTATTTTCATCCTCGTTCACATGTGCCTGTTGCAATTAGACTCAGCTTTGCCATTGCGTGGACTCCCGTCCTTGCCGCCTCTCTGGGAGATCTGCACTCCTTTTAGTAACTACAAGCAAAAACCGCAAGAAAAGCTTGAAGACACATAACCGATAGAAACAGGATTATTCCTGCCAGTGCAACAACCTTGCCGATGACAAGCAAACTATTTATATTGTCAGAAATCCGATGTAGAAAACAAAAGGTTAAGTGTAGCTGCTTTCCCCCCCGCTCCAAACCTCCTAGCAGGCGTGGAAGCTTGCTGCAGACACAGTGATTTGGGGTCAAAGAAAACAGATAAATAGCACACATGCCAAACAGCAGAGGAGAAATACCACCAGACAAGCGCACGCATAAGTGACCCACATTAAAGAGAACTGATCTGCGTTGTGCTTGTCCTGCACTTCGTTGCGTCGCCCCGTTATTATTGCTCCAAAAAGCCAAGCCTTTTAGTTGCCACAGTAAAAGTCTAGACAAGAGATCAGAAGTTGTGCTGCAAACGAACGTGATTTTAGGAAGCAGTCTACAAAATAGTGACAATAATGCGCATTTTAAATATTCAAGCAAATAAATCTGTGCATCTATAAACCCAAACCAGGCAGTAGAGCTTTCCCTTGGAAGCATATGCAAATTCTGATGTTATGTCCTAACCTTGCCTTGCTGTGGTTCGGAATTCATAAATATCTCTCTCTCATTTTTTTGTACGTACAAAGAAAATAAAGAAAAACACTTGCACAACTGAAGATTAGACAAACCGGGAGGTTTCTTGCCGCACACCTCCCTGCTCCTAAAGCAAGCTGCACTCCGCTGCCCAGGCAGCAAGTGAAAACTTCAGAGAGCCAAGTACAACCCCAGGTCCTTCACACAGCTGCCAGGAGACACCACAGTGATTATCACACCTCAGTTTTACCCGTCTACCAAGATGTATTACAGCAATACTACACAAGAAAAAAGAAAAAAAGATCATATAGAAGATCTATTTCTCCAAACTACAGTTGGAAGAGCTCAACTTTGTCCCTGGAGCATCAGGAGATCCGATACCCAGAGACGCACCATCTCTCTGAAAAGGCTGCTGCGACACAACATTATACAGAAACTCTGTGGGAAAAAAAAAAAAAGAAAAAAAAAAAGAGGTCTTTTTATCAGTTGGGTTTATTTTTTTTCTTTTAAAAACCACAAAACAACCTCTGTTTTTCCCCACTGAGAAACAACTTTATCTTTAATTTCAGCCTTCTCTCATGAAATATTAAACGAAGAACTATGTTTGAAATATTTTTATTTTATTGAAATGAAATATTTAATTTGACCCGAAACACTTTTTCAGATTTTTTTTTTTCCCCTTATCTTTGAGGCGGGTTTCATTTGAGAAATCAAGAATGGCGGACTTTTTCATGCAAACAGGCGATCAGATTTCTGCCTAGCTTCAGTAAGGATTCATTCACTGTACCGACTCGCTACAGATTTTGTTTTCTTAATTTTTCTCCTCCAGAATGATACGGTTCATTAAAAAGATGCAGAAATACCGGGCTCATACCAAGAATGAAACTGAAATAACTTTGATGGGGTCCTTAGAAAGAGCTGAGCGATCAGCACAGCGGTGGCCAGGCAGAGGTTTGGGAGGAAGAGAACGGAGGAGAAACACAGAACTATGCATATGTAGAGAAACAGGTGCTTTCACTTTGATGAAAAATCTGAGCATTTTAAAGTCTATGCACAAAGACTTCAGCAAACTTGGCTGCCAGTGACATGAGAAGGCCAGCAAATAAAAAAAAAAAGCCAACCAAAAAACTTCAAGTTAGAAAGACATGTTTGGCATCACAGAAAAGTCACTTTTCAAAAGCAAGGGGACAGGAGGAATCGGTCAAAGGGTTTAAAAATGTTTCATTCCGGACAAAGTTCTGAGAAACAGACATTTCAATAAGGAAACTAAAAAGAAGAAAATATCTTGGTTTTTCTAGCCAGTACCAATGATGCCCGAAGCACTGCTCTCATCCCCCAAGAGCGATGGGGACAGAGGCTTCGAAGTGCTGCAGTGGCCCCGCTGATATCAGTGTGGGGTTTTCTACTGGGGGAAAAAAAAAAATACATCAGTGCATTCCTAGCAAAATCCTGTTTTGACTCACTTCAATATCCTTTGACCTAAGGGGGGGGGCGAAGTTGGAGAAAGTCCTAAAGTCATGATTATATCACCTTCCAACATGCAATTTATTTTCCTCCCTCAGCTTGGAGTGGATTTGTATCCTCCAGCTTCGGATAATTGCATTTGAACAACTCCAACCGAAACACAAAACCCCAGGCTCAGCTACCAAAACCAACACGGACCAAATCAAAGGTTTCAGCTGGCACAGCCTGTTCCCTTTTAGCTTCCTGGAATTTGGAATTATGATTTACCATCCTTATCCAGGCCAAGAACGGTATTGATATGATTATTATTATTACTGTGTCTAAATCTTGAATGTTTTCCAGGGTGGCAAAGATATCTCCCACTCAGTTTTACTGCTTAGATTCTGCATTTTTCAGCTCTGTGATATATGGGGTGACTGAGTCCAGGGCATATATCCAGACTTCTGAAGCTGTCATGTCATCAGAACTCAAGAAATAACTCCACGCTGGGGACAGCATGAAAAATCAGGCCTCCCCCCGGCTTCCCACTTCCCTGGTACTGGGTTCTTATTACTGAACTGTTAAGTTTTAAATTGGGCATTTCACGTGGAAGTCCCAGAGTTGGGAAATCACAGGAGAATCTGGACTTTCATTCCCTAAGAATCAAGTTTCTAACCTTCATGGCTGCAGAGGGATATTTCAAAAGGCAACGCTGAAGGCTGCAAATTCAGGAGAAACAAACAAAAAAAATAGTGAAAAAAATAATCCAATGGGAAACTCCACAAATAAAATGCCAGTAGTGGTTTTGGTCAGCATCATTGAAGTGTTTGGTGTGGGTCTTCCTGAGAGACTATGCCAGGATGCTTGGGATGAGCACCAGGGTTCGATAACTCTTGGCCACGCAGGCGGAGCTGCCCGATGCAGGGTGGCATTGGACAAGTTGAAGAGGGGGCTGTGGACTAAAGCTGCCCGATGGTGCCCTTCCATCTCACACGCAGCGGTGGAAACACGTAACCTAATTCTGACTTGCTACTCCTGTATCTCCATCCCTTGTTCAGGTTTCTTAGTCAAGCCAACAGAGCAAGCCACAGAAACTTGCTTTGTCCAGTTGCAAAAGCCTAAAGAAAGTTTTCCAGGTCCTTTCATTCTTACATGTGTGTGCATCTTGCTGCTATATACACCTTCGGCTGCCCGGAAATCGCTGCTCCAGCGATTTATTTTCTCCTTCAGAAAAGGAAGTCTCTGCTTCCCTCCACCTCTTGGCAGACCCGGAGCTGCCCAGGTCCCTCCATGGGCACATCTACCACATCTTCTAGGACGAGTCAAGCTTCTGGAAGAAGACAACAGGGGTATGATAAAACCCATGGAGATCCACGTTGTCAGCAAGACATGGCACAAAGGTCGGATCCTGGGAGATGGTAAACAACCTCAGTAGCATCTGTGCACAAGATAAACCTCAAAGGAGATCCAGGAGCATCGGGCGCCTCCAGGTAGCCACCAGCACACTCCAGCACCAGGCTCTAATGGTGCCCTGTGCCACAGCAAAGCTTTATCGGAAGCAAAAGCTCCCAGGAAAAAAACCACAATCCAAGACACAGAAAGGAACAGATTGACTTCCAACACACACCAAATATAAAAAAAAAAAAAAAAATCAAAGCAAGTGGTTTGCACACAAGCATTGCATTTGCAATTCTGATTCTCTAATAGGAAATGGCTCCCAACTGGGGGAGGGGTAGACAGGAAATATTACAGCAATGTTATTTTGTTACACTAATTACCAATAATGGCACATACTAGGCTACCAACCACAGCCAATTCATTTTGAAAGCTATATAATAATGTTTAGGATAAGGAATTAATTTTTATAGCTACTGAAGCAGATTTACTTGTACTGTAATGCAGATTTATTACAAATTAAATTTCCTAACTCCAGAGGTTGACTTGGAGAGGCTTAGCAGGACTCAAGGAGAGACAACCCCTGTTGCAAGGAGAGGATTTCAGCAGCATCAAGGGTCACGTCTTCAGGTCAAAGAATGCCCAGACCATGATCAGCCCTTTAGCACGCACACAGGTTTGGATATAGCCACCTTCATGGGCAAATGCAGCTCCACTGTGTGAATATGAGCAGGACCCATTGAGTGACTTTGAGTCAACTGACTGTGAAAGGTTGGGGGGTTTTGTTTTTTTATGATATGGTTCTAAAAGGTAAAATTTCATTACTACTTCCCCCCCCCCCCCCCCCCCCAATGTAAAGAGAGCTCCATAAAAGATTCATAAAGTATAAACTCTGAAGTATAGTCAAGAAGATGCACTCAATCTACGGAAAGATCTCTGGTGTCAATCATCAAATATGAAACAATTCAGATTGTCTCTTCCACTTCCATGCAGGAGCAGCGCTGCTGGGTCAGGACTGACTCACATTGGGCCTGAACAGGAGACCTGAACTGGGAGAGTCCATCCTTTGCAGGACTTCAGATGTAGTCCCCAACAGGGACTGAACTTCATAATTTCTAATTAGAACCAATACCCAAGCTTGAGTCCAAGGGAATCACTCTTTATTAAATGATTGGGTTGATTTGTTTCTTCATCCTCTTTTGCTCATCAGCATCCATAACTAGAGCCATTGCTACCTGGATAGGAGATCTCAGAGAACCTTTTCCTGCAGGCACACAAGCCACCTGAATTTGAAAGTTTCCCCCAAAACCTCTGGCCCCAGAGGTCTGGTTGGCTGCAGGCTGGTGGACAAGGACAGGAACCGAGGGGGCAGCTGGGCTGAGCTCAGCCTCCTCCAGAGGGAGGGGACACTTTGTACATCCAGGGAAGGAACGCCTGCTGTGTACCCGAGTGCTGTGGGACCCTCAGAGCAAACAGAGGGTGGGTACAGGAGATGGCGAGACCAGAGACTTGGCTTTGGGGATCCATCTCTTTCAGCCACAGAGGGAATTTTTTGGTCTCTCAAGCTTCAGCAGAAGGCTTTGGAGCCGACACAGGGAGCCCAGGCTGGGGCAGAGCTCACACATGCAGCCAGATAAGGAGCGATACACATCAACATGCACCACGCCAAGGGACTTCTGATGAGATCCTGGGATGGGATCTTCATCCCTAACAAAACCCAATGGGAAACTTTTCTGATATCTAGCCAGCCCTGAGAAATAATTCAGGCAAATATCCATGGGATGGGCACCCACCAGGATGCTTTTCAGGGCACTGGACAAGACCTAGACTGTGTGCAGCTTCTCCTAATCTGCAGCTTGGAAAAGGGGCCCCAGCCTCCCAATCCAACACTTGGCATTGCTATCCCCTTAAAAAAAAAAACCCCACACTTATTAATCCTAAATTTTACAACAGCTTCAATGACAACTGGAGGTCCAGCATAGCAGCCAAGGCAGGCAGGAACGGCTCGCAGTTGGTTTTTAAACATCATCTCTGCACCAGCTGATCTATGTAGGCACCAAACAAAAAACCTACTCAAATTCCTCAAGATAAAGAGCAACCATGCTGGAGTTGCTCCAAATCCTCTCCCGGCTCGAAGCAGCTCCTGGCCGTGTCCCCACGGGCCTCACACACAGACACACACACGCACCATCACACAAGAGAATTTGGCTGATACTGTTTTCATGTTGTTTTGGGTTTGTTTTTTTTTTAATGACACTTCTAGAGATCCTACCGCATTAAGTTCCATCCTGGGAGGGAGACGTGGAGGGAGGAGAGTCATTAGCTTATCCCTAACGCCTGGTGAGGAGGAGGAGGAGGAGGGAGGAGGGGTTTCCTATGCTAATTCTGCGCAGGCTGATCCCCCACCGATGCTTTCCTGTGCTCCAGGATAAATGAGACTTTCCCAATTCCTTTCCCCACTGCAAATAAACAGACAGGGAGCCTGCACCACGCGACTTGCACTGCCCTATTCATCATAGCGTCCCGACTGTAGGTAGCAGTGATTACAGCTAATTATTGGCAATTACCACCGCTGAGCTGGTAGGTGTTTCCCCAATAACTTTCAGCAGCTCCAAAGCTCTTTGAGGGCTTCTCCATGCAGAAAGGCTGAAGGAAATCACTCCCCTTTTACCCAGGTCCTCCTCCCAAAAAGCTGTAGCCATCAGGCATTGCAGTACAATCACCAAAAATAACCAGGAAAAATACCCCCGACCCTGTGAGCCCGTAGCATCAGCGACGTGCCAGGTCTGCCCTCTCAGCACGGCTGGTTGACGGGGGACATCTCTGCTTGGAACAACTCTTCTTTCTCCCTTTTGCTCCTCAAAAAGCTGATCCTGCGATGGAGCCCACATCCCGCCACCCCGTCCCCCCCTCCAAACATATAATTCAATTCACACAAAAAAAACCCCCACACCACCAACCCCAACCCCACACAACAGAAAAGCGCATGTACAGTCAGTGCTTTTCCCGCATATAAAGTAACACGGCAGCGGGCTGAGGGACGGACCCTTTGAGAAATTCGTATGCCAGCCTTCCCACTATAGTAATTTCATTCTGTCTTTGTAATTGTCTGATATTACATTGTTCCCTGCCGGAAGATTAATTAGCTAGTCTTACCCTCCAACATACCATCCCTCTGCAACCCTCAAGGAAGCTGGAGTGGTGCCAAGCGGCGCGGATTTGCTATTCTGGTTGGCAGCTGCTACTGTCACTGCAAAAAAAAAAAAAAGAAAAAAGCCTCCTTTTGTCCCCAAACAGCAGTTGCTGTGCCAACTGACCCCCGCGTCCCCGGCCCTCCCGAAGCCACCGCCAAAGAGGTGGCCAAGTTTCAATGCTGGGGGCTGGGCAGGGTGAGAAAAGGGGTGGGGGGTGGAGGGGGAGAGAAGAGAGATGGAAATTAAAAATAAATAAATAAATCAAGAAAGAAAACCCTACACACCCAACCCAGACCGCCCCCCCCCCCCCCCCCCCCCACACACACCCCCCAACCCTCCGCCTGGCATAATTACTCACGCTCGTTAAGCATGGCTGCATTGCGTATGCGAGTCACGCGGGCCAGGCGTGCGTCGGGCTGCTGGAGCGCCGATGCCACGGTCCCGTCTAGCGGTGGGAAGGGCGCGGGCAAGACGGCATCCTGCATCCCGGGCAAGAGCCGCCTTCACACCCCGGCCCGCCGGCAGGAGAGAACATCGCCAGCCATGTCGGCTTTGAGGAGGGGGGGGACACACACCACCACCCCGACCAGCGTTCTGTGCCGCAACCGCTCTTGGCAAGGAGCCCAGCACCGCGGTGGATCTGCTGCTTTTGTTCCCCCTCCATCTTCCCTTCCCTCCTCTCCTCACATGCGTGCGTGTCTCCATCTTATCTTAAAGATGGTGTCCGGGGAGATGGGGTCTGCACGGGTGACTACATGTACCCATGGTCACCATCCCACTGAGAAACGGGCTGTGGGGGCACATAGGGTTTCCTTCTCCTTGGGGCTTTTGCAGAGGGGAGAAGAATTCAAAGACAGGGAGATAACCTGAAAAAAGCCCCCACAAAGGCACCCATCTAAACTCCAACGCATGCCACAAAACGATGCTGACAGGCACATCGGCTTTCTTTCCAAACACTCCTCAAGAAGTTGTATTCTCCTCCTAAAAGCACCACGGCAGTTAATGTTCGCTGCTTTATTTGCCGCTTCGCCCCCGCAGTGCCGCCCGGCCGCCCTGCCTGGCTCTCCTGCCACCGTCCCCACCAGGGCTGCAGCACAGGGGATTTCAGCAGAGGATGCACCACGAGTGCCAACAGGTTGCGTTTAAGGTAAAAAACGAAAAGAAAAGGAGACCAGGAGCCCTGCAACACTGATAGCAACAGCTGTGAATGGAGAGGGGGGTACTGGACCATTTACAGCCCACCAATATTTAGCCCCAGTATCCAGCCTGCCCCAGCACCAAGACAGACCGAACCCAGTTGCTCTGCCTCCTTTCGCTCACAAAGCTCAAAAAAAGGCCAATTTGTGTGGTTTTTTGTTGGTTTTTTTTTTTTTTTTTAAATTGGGGCAGCTGTGGCAGCAGATCACCATTCCTCGCCAGCACACACAACCCAGCTGCACAGGGACCAGCACGGGGACACGGGGCTGCTCTTGCTGGGCACGAGAAGCCAGTTTGAAACAACCCGATATGGGGCTGTGGGAAACGATCCCATATTGTCACAGGGGCTAATTAAGCTCCTCCACTAAGACGGCGGATCTAGACTGTCTCGGCACCCGCCTTTGCCAGCAGCCCCCCCTCTTCGGGTGCTACGGAAACAGGAATTAAGCAGTGATGAATGCAGTATTAATTAATTAAGAGAAGACGCACATGAAGGGGGTGGAAGGCAGGGGGTCTTTGCGCTGTGGAAATCACCCAAGGAGTGGCTGCTGTAAATTTTTGTTTCTTATTGTTTTTGCTCACCAGAAGGCACCGGGAGGGACCCGCGTGCCCAGGCGGCGACACCGACTCGCTGGCACCCGGTGCTGGAGCCACCCGTCCTCCATCACCGAGACGCACGGGGGAAGAGAACATCTCAAAATAAATAAATAAAAATGACGAGGGAGCGGAAGAGGCACCCGCGGCTCCGCACCGCCATCTTCTTCCATCGCAGAGGCCGAATACGAAATCAATTTTGCACACTCCGAAATGGCTGTTCAGGAAGGTTTTTTTTTGCTCTGGAGAGGTTAACGGGGAAGCTCAAAGCAGCTGGCACCAGGGGGGACGCTACTTTTCGGTTTGCATATTGAGATTGTTTACACACATGATTAGCTAATATATTAAGCTTCTTAAACAAAAAAAAGATGGCAAAGCACATTGTTTAGCTTTGATTTGTATTCCCCACCCACAGTCCTCACCGTACAACACCCAGAGAGGAGGAAGGACTTGGCCATCATTACAGACAGCTGCATCTTGAAGAAGGGAAACAAATGGTTAAAACCCCATAAATGACTGTGGTACCCAGTGCTATTTGGCACATCCAGCCTCCCCATGGGGCTGGCACGTCACGTAAAAGCTGCAGCCCCCATCACGCAAATGCCTGCTGTAACTCAGCTTGCTCCGAGAGGAATTTTGGGTGGGTTCTCAGCAGCCCAGGCTAGCCAGACCCTGACCACGGGACGTCCATGGGACACCTGTTTTGCCAAGCCTGGCTTGCCGGCGGCAGCAGGGAGCAGGTGAGCCGTGGGCTGCAGAGCCCACACGCAATGGGAAGCGCTCAGCACTGCAGCTCTTCCTCACCGCACAACTTCCCCCCTCCCGTGGGCAGGCTGACATTTCCAGGGTCAGTTTTCTTTCTCAAGGCTGGAGACAGACACCCCGAGATAACCACAGCTTGGTTTCACCAACAGCAGGGTCAGAGAAAATCGACTGCAGACCCCATTGGGACTTCCTTGGGCCAACAGGACAGGTAGCATCACTCCCTGCTGCAGAGACACCTGAGCATCTCCAGCACACCCTTGCCAGATATCTGAAATCCAGGAGCTGACTGTTTTCTTCCTCCTCCCATCACACACGCACACTCCTGGGATCACAACCCAAAGGTATGGCTCTGCTCCAAGCCACTCCGTAGATTCATCCCTGGTTTTGGTCCTTGGTCTCCAAGCATCCCTGCCTCCGAGGTTACCCCATGCCAGCATTCAACCTAGCCAAACAGGCTTCTCTCAGAGCTTCTCCTCCACACAACCTCCTGAAGGAGCTCAGTGGGGTCGTGGGGTGGGAGGTGTTTTATGGGGTGCCCTTCAAACAGTAGGCTGCACGCTTAGGATCTTGCGCTATTTCTCCAAGCCAGATTCTACAGCGCAGACTCGATTCCTGCATCACTGCTTCTTGGACCACCTTTTTGAGATCCTCCCAAGACACAACTCCCCTGTGCATTTCTAAGTACGCTGGCAAAGTTCTTTCTACTCACTGTCCTTCTCCTCTGCCATGATTTTAAAACCAACATTTCTCCTTTACTCCTTTTTCCAGCTGCAGGGATAATCCCTCCATAGCCAGGCGTCACAGCAGCCGCTGCACCAGCAACCTGGCTGTGATTCTTCCCCTCCGCTTCCTCTCTAACTCTCACCCGGCGTGTATTATTTATATAACATCTTTTAACATTGACCTTTTCAACACACTTTTTTTTTTCTTTAATTACTTGCATTTAAAATAAAAATGCCAACCTATGTGAGTGACTGTGCTCATTACAGTTCCAGTCCTCCAGCTAATTAATATCTGTTAGCTTTGGCTTATACACCAGGATGCCTAAATCCAAAATACACAAGACAGCCAAGTTACTTTGCAAACAGAAACGCTTGCCTTGAAGAAAGAACCACGTTATCCAACTTGCTTCTATGCAATCTTATCATAACCCTTACTTTCAAGGTCTTCGACTTCAGAGAAGGAAAGCTCACCCAGCTCAAAAGAGATTGCTAATGAAAATCAAAGAGGAAAAGAAGAGAAATAAAGAGGTCTCCAAAAAAAGAGAGAAACGCCACCAGGTGCAAGGCACTTTCCTCCCATTTTCTTACTCTCACCCAGGCCACATGGGGAAGATTGAGGCTGATTTTTTTTTTTTTTTTTTTTTTTTTAAGAAAAAGCCTCCTAGCATCTCCCAAGCAGGTTCTCCCAGAGCACACACACACTTCCCCAGCCCAGAGAGAAGGAGAGCGAGCCGACTACAACGTATCTCAATCACACCAGCAAACACCTTCCTTCCTGGTGTTATGTTACCATAGTGCACATCAGATAAACAGTACAGGAAAAAAAAAAAATAAAGCCAGTAGCCTCAGGAGTGCTTATTTAGCAAGGTGACAAATAAAGGAGACATACCAGAGGGTACAAAAGAGCTGGCAGGGCAGGGAGGTGGGTACGCTACTCCCGTAAGCCCCCCCGATAGCACCCGAGTATCAGCGCGTTCAGCACATCCAAAAGCAGCAGGTTTAGAACTGATTAAAAAAGGAAAAGTCTTATGTAAACTTAATGCATAATTAACCTGAGAAATTCACTCACAGAAGACATTATTGAGGTCATGAGAGCATTAAAGCCACAAGAACAACTCCATCGGTATACGAAGGAGGAGAACATCCACTGTTAAATTATTTGAATGCCCATCTCATGCAAAGGATAAAACTCGCTGTACCCTGACCGGGACAGGCCTCCCCTCCAGGCAGACTGTAGGTGGTTTCTTACATCTTCCTCCAAAGCATTTGTTGCCGATGGCCAGGAAGGAGAGCCTGGGCTGGGCAAGCCCCTCTCTCAGGCTTTCTGTCCCGGTC
Source organism: Alca torda (assembly GCA_008658365.1). Lineage (NCBI taxonomy): Eukaryota > Metazoa > Chordata > Aves > Charadriiformes > Alcidae > Alca > Alca torda. The sequence goes on along the minus strand of CM018086.1, from coordinate 29,530,910 downwards.
AGGTATCCTGCAGGTATTATAGGAGGGACTTGTCCTGCTCTACTGTGGGCATCTGAGTGGGACACTGAGGTCTGCAGGAGTTACCCTCAGCTGGTTTTGCTCTCAGGTGACAAGCCCAGCCCTTGCAGGAGTGATTAATCTCACCCCAAGTGCAATCAGGTGGACTGCCCTCATGAGGTGCCAGTCCCAGGGTGGTCCAGCACCACAAGTTGCCCTGGGCAGCAGGGATGGGAGATGCATCAAGGTGCTCCATCCAAGGGACCACATTGAGCCACACTTCCCACGTACCCCCTGGAACCAGTGGGCTGTAGGGATTTGGGTATTTTTAGGCCTTTACAAGTCTGGGCAAGGATGTGTAGAAGTCTCCCCTTCTCCTCTTCCACCAGCTCCTCCCATGTCCCTCTCAAAGCCCAGAAGTTTCATTTGCCCCTTCCCTCACTTAATGTCGCTGTCAGGCTCTCACAAAGGTGCAGAGGCACCTTTCAGACCCACCCAGCTCTCCTGACTGGTGCTTGGGATTCCAAGGTCTCAAAGATCTTCCTGGTGCCAATTAAAATAAAAAAAAGCGAAGTCTCCCTTTTGCCAAGGTCTGTAAGTGAAACACCCGCAGGCCTTGCCGTCCTCTCTGTTTCTGGCTTGCTTACAACCATAGCAGATGTTTCACATTTACCACTTTTAAAACCTCATGCTAAATCAAGGTCTCTCTTGCCAAAATCCAGCAAGACACAGACTTCACGGAACGTTTCAGGGAGACCAAGACCTGGCTTTCCTCAGGGTGCCCCTCTCTCAGCAGACCATGATTTAAATCCTTGAGGCTCCTGTTGGAGAAAGCCAACGACGGTACCGGCAGCACGTGTCCAGCCAGCCAAGGGTGGCTCTGCACACCCAGTTTTGCTCTCCTTGCTCTGCAGCCAGACATCCCATTTGCCTGGGATCACCACAGCACCCAGAGGGGTTTGCTGCCATGGAGTCACCCAGGACCAGTCCCTGTCTCTCCTTGGGCAACAGCTTTGACGCTTCCAGCACACACAAACTAGGGGCACCGCCAGCAGCACCGAAGGGTCTCCGTGGGGCAGTGCTGGGTCTGTCCTCCTGTTCCAAGCAATCAACAAATTCAAAAATAAAAAAATAAAAAAAAGGGCTTTCCAAATAGTTAATTTTACAGCTAATTTCATAATGTTTCGCTATAATAAGCTTGTATGCACAGAAAGCAAGTATTTTAGGGCCCCAAGCTTCACTTGCTGAAGTGCCTCTCTGCGTCTTCAGAGAGGCTCACTTGGGAAGGAGGGATGCTGTCAGAGCACCAGGGTCCAGGAGAAATGGAAACACCAGCTGTCACAAGACTCCTGATAAATGTTGCAGCAGCAACGATGATGCAGAACACGTTCAGCGCCAGGTGAAATCAAAAGCCTGATCCAATCTCAGCTTTACATTGGGTTCATCCTCCTGCACGGCACAGACCTGACTGCTGCAACCAGACAAGGCAGGTGGACTCCCTGTTTTCCTCAAAGGCCTCAAGGACTGGATTATTCCAGCTATTTGGTGCATTTAAACCCCCAGCTCCACAAGTAGGGCAAGAGTCCAGACAGGGTGCCGGACCTCGGTGTGGGAAGGGGGGATTCGGACAGTGAAAGATCAGGGATCCCCCGGCTCACAGGCCCTCCGTGATTATGGCAGTTGGGGTATACCCTTAGAAGACTCCAGGAAAGCTGGGTTTCCATCTGTTGCTGTTAACAGTTGGAGTCTGCACTTTCACTGCAGGAAATGAAAGCCTGGAGCAACCTGGTCCTTCAAACTGTGCCGAGTCCCGCAAAAAGCAGAGTGCTTGTGATGCATTTCAGCATTGTTTCCTTCATCCTCTCTTACACAGCACCTCCCGTTACATTTAAAGAGTGTTCATGGGATAGCTATCACCCCAATATCCACTGCAAGTACCATGGAAGAGCCCTGACACACACAACATCTAATGTCCCTCCATTTTATTGAAAGGGAAAACTGGCTGCTGATAGTAGCTCAGAGCCTCTCCGAGATGCAGTTCCCCCACCTAACAAACAAGAGGAAGCAACCCTTCCTCAGCTCACAGAGGTGCTATAACTCATACCTGACATTTGCAACATTCATTGGCAACCCGTGGTAAAGCCATTAGGGCTGGAGGGAATGTGAGGCCACACTGTCACCTCACTCTGTCCATACGCAGCGAGTTACTGCCACCAGCTTGCTCAACACGCGTGACGGAAAATAAAATTTAACTTTCATTTGCTTTATGTTGCTTTGAAATGACATCTTACAGGTTTGCTAGACACGGGATGCTACACTGTCATCAGGTCACCATGAAGATCCAATTCCTTAGAGGGACATTTCTTCCCTTTTTTAAAAAAAAAGAAAAAAGTGTAACATTGCAAAGACACTTGGAGATATTTTTCTTTGTTCACGTGGAGAAAAACTTGCAATCTCAGGTTTATTGAATGACACAGAAGTGCCATTCATTCTTTAGAACTTGGAAACAGCCAAGGAAAAAGAGAAAGAGTAATATTTCACATTTTGAGCGTGGCTCAAGCTGGCCTCATACAGAAGGGCTGATTTCCCAGGCTCCAGGGCATTTCAGGTGTTTCACACCATCTGCTCAAGGGTAAACCTGAGTAACTCCCCATGAGAGAACACGTACCCAGCCCCTGCCGGGCCCTCACCAGCCAGCTCCAGCCTGGTTTCAGCATGTGGAACCCTCGTAGTTGGAAATCTCCTTGGATCTCCAGTCATTTATCTGGTTTCACCTCTGCTGGTGTATTCCTTTGGTAGAGATCCACACCTTCCTCTCACAGACCTTTTGATCCACCCACACAACATCCCCGGCACAACTGCTGATGCCTCTAAGTGCCCCGTTGGGAAAAGCCCATCCCTCTCCAGGGCTCCGGTCCTGCAAGCACCCTGGCTGGCCAGCTTGTCACCACAGGGATGTGCAATTGCCAAAGCAAACTGACATCCCAACTTTGAAGAGTTCAGAAATCAACCGCTCCCAACTTGAGCAAACACAAGGAGCACCGAAATCTCACCCAAATAACAAACGTCCATTTTCCTGGCTCAGTGTCAGCATTCCAGGCTGCTCCCGAGGTTTAGACCACCTCCCTCTAAACATCCCTGCCCTCTTCCCCTCCTTTCCTTTTGAGTACATGGACCTTGCCCCTCTTTTGCAGATAATTTCCCTTGGACGTGTTGATTCCTCACCCATCAAGCTTAAGTTTACCTTATCCCGGTTGCAGCCAAGACTTAGTGCCAGTGACTGTCCCTGTTGATGGCAGATCATTTGTTTCAGTAACCCTGTGCTGCCAGCCCTACACTGAATTTCCTTCCAGCATCAGTTCAGCAGAGAAGAAAAAACTCAAAACAGGGTTTGGTGGGTGGCCCATGCACAGGAGAAGTCCAGCAGGATGACAGGGAATTGATGGCAGCAGCCGGACTCTGGACTTGGCATGGATGGCACTACCCAGGAGACAAAGGTGTTTTGTGTTCACCTGTGCCTGGAGATGGCCGTTCCCGTTTACATCTCTAAGCACATCATTTATTCTCCTGAGCATCCTATGGCCTTTACAAATTAAGGGTCAGGTTGTTCCAACTCAGGATCATGCTGCTACTATTCTTTCAGAGGTATTTTACACCCAGAGCTTTGGCAAAACCCACTGCTGGGCGCATCCTCTCTGCTGTTAGCTGGCCACACAGCAGAGCATCCAACAGGGAACAGGAGGGAGGACTCGGGCCAGGATCTCTCCTCCATGTGAAAAAAAGGAGCTCTGCTAAAGCAGCCTCCCATCAAACAAGAACCTGCCGATCCACTGGGTCCTCGTTCCTTCATCGCAGGGTCTTAAACACATCGAGATCAAGGGCCCTTTCATTACTCATTCCCAAAAGCCAGGAGGAAGCTGCAGATGTACTACGAGCACTTAGGAGGAAAAACATTACAGCATCTAAAGACACTTTAAATGATTTAGATACAAACTTGCCCATAATAAGACATCTATTTTGGTTAATCTCTTAGTTGCAAATCTTGAAACTCTTGAACCTGCCTCAGGCTACTGTCAGCAGCACTTCATTTAACACTGCTTATTGGGAATAACTGCTATTTCCCACTGTAACCTCCAAACCTCTTAAAGTCTCTCTTATTGCTTTGCCCAAATATACTTGCCTTCAGGATACAGAAGGGTGGGTTTTTTTTCCTTGCGAAGAACTGTTAAGATGATTTGAACAAGCTGAATCAGAAGAGACCGTTTCCCAGGTGAAGTGGCCAAGGCTCGAAATACCTTCCCCGCAATATTTAGGGAGTGATTCTTTTTTTTTTTTTTTTTGAGCGTTTACTCAGGTTATGAAACCGAACTGCCACGCTTTGATCACTCCTCACAAGCAAAGGAGTAAAAGGGATGGGTGTATGCTCATCCTCTCAGAGAGTTGCTTGGGGTCAACCACCCGGGGGAAGACACCACCTCCCCTGCCTGCACCGGGGACATGGAGACCACCACTGCTCCGCCATGTCCGTGTTAAAATCTCCCTGCAGAGACTGGTGGGGCTTTAGCAGCATCAATGCAGCACTTGTGTTTTAAGCTCAAGCATGTTTTTCTTTAAAGAGGAGCGGTGGCGGGTGCTGAGCTGCACAGCGCCCAGGCACTGCTCCAGCCCATCAGCCCTATCTCTCATCCACCTCAGCTTGGCTCCACCTAATTGGCCGTATTTAAATGCAACCCTTTGCATTGCAGGCAGTTGGACCCTGGACATACCTAGCAATGACCATATTGATGTGCTGTCACAGCTCCAGCCCCAGTAACCGATGGGAAACGCAGTAACCCTGAAGCGGGGGTGATGACCCACCCTGTCCTGCTGGCACAGGGAGCAGCATCAAGCACCTGCACATTTTGCTCCCAAGCAGCGACCACACGTGTGCTAGGTAAGGCCAGAGGCACAAGACCCCTCCAAGCACATCTTTTCGATATGGTACTTTTAACTATAATACAGTATTTTCCAGCCCAGTCCTATCTCCGAGGCAACCAGCCGTCTCTGCAGGTCTGCAGACCCAAACCATGGTGCAACTTCGGTTACCACCTTCCCTCTGCTCAGGGGGAAAAGCTCTGGCCACTACGTAGCTTTGACCAACGTGGTGCAGGACACAGAGAAATGAGGGGCCGCAACCCCAGACAAAAAGGGAAGGGGCTCACACCACGCACAGACCTGACTTGGGACCAGCTTCTGTTCCCACCAACACGCCTGAGAAAGCGCTCCAGCATTAAGCGATCACAGCTCACAGGCGCACACTCCTATCCCTCTGCACCAGGTTTTACACAGAAGTTTTAATGCAAGAAGAAAAAAAAAAATACATATAGATAAGCTGTGCTTAAATAAAAGCATAGCTGTGTAGGCTCTGGCTGCTAAAGGACCCTGTCTGCCATGTGCACGCACCCTGGTCTAGCAGGGATGAAAACCACCAATTAATCCAGTCTCTGCCAAGCTATAACCAGCACAGTGAGAATCAGCATGCTGCCTGCAAAGCCAAATTGGTATCAAACTCGGAGCCCTCAGCTTTGGCACACCACGGTCCCCAGAAAGCTGCAGAGGCCTAAACCATGTCTCTCCAGCCAGGGCTCAAAGCCCCTTCCTTCCACCTACGTCTCCCTGTCCTCTGCTTCTGCTCTGGAGCTAACCCTTGGCCCGAGCTCAGGTTGCAGGTAAGAAATATTCCGCTGGAGATTTAAAACAAACACCTACCGCCCCTTCCCCCCCTTGCAAATACCCCACTTCGCATAACCAAAACCAAACGCTCAGACCCCGCTTCACTCCTGCTGGAGGCAAAGCACATGGAGCAAAGCGCCTGAGCAGCCCTGCGCTTTTGGAGAACGCTGGCCCATAGCGCAGAACATGACATTTATATTTAAAGAAGAATAAAAAAAAACAAAACAAAAAACAAAACAAAACTCTCTGAACCTACTTCTTCACACACGCCGGCTCCAGCTCTTGCAGAGGTTGCCAGCAGGACAGAGCCACCTCGGGAGCTCTGGGTCAGCCCAGCCCCACACATCCCAGCCATGCTTCCCAGCCAGTGTGCTCCCAGCCCCACACATCCCAGCCAGTGTGCTCCCAGCCCCACACATCCCAGCCAGTGTGCTCCCAGCCCCACCACTCCTATTAACAAACAGCTGGTGCTTTTAAGCCCTCCGGAGAGTTTAGGAGCGGAGCATCTGCACCAGCAGCTGATAGCACTTACAGCTCTTCAATTAAGCTCATTTTGCATCAGGAGAGGAGACAACTGTGCAACCGCTCGTCAGGCCACCTCCAATTCCCCAGCCCACCTCCGATTCCCCAGCCCTTACACCATGGCAATGGGATGCAGGCACTTCCTGCAGCACCCAAAGGTGCCTCGGTGCCCAGCGGGAGCTGGGAAGCATCCCAGTGCCCCTGCAAGCACAGGAGGCTCCCAGGAGGAGTCCCAGGGCGCCTTTCCCGTAGCACAACCATTCTTTCTGTGCTCACCGGCAAACCTCGCCCAGCCCAGAGAGCTTTATGGCAATGCAGCAGCACTCGCTTCATTGGCCTACAAAAGCCCACGTTCCACATACTCCAAAGCTGACATTTATGGTCTAGCACGCTGGCCTGGCTGACAATAGCAAAAAAAAACTTGTCTAAATCAGTTTTTTCCTGTAGCAAGAAGCACTAGGAGTGTGGTGTGCTCTGCTAAAAATAATGCAGATGCCAGATTGAGGTAGGGTTAGGTGGCAAAACCAAACCAGTGGGAAGTGTCCCAGCTACGGCTGCCGGCACGACCTCAAATCTGCCCTCTCCTCCTCCACGCCAGACTGCAGAAGTGCCCGGAAAAGGAAATATGAAGCATCAGCTCCATCTCTTTTCCTCCATAGGCCTCAAAATGGGTTTGGTGCCACCTCCTGCATTTGCCAGTGGAGAAAACCAGTGCAGCCAGTGCCAGGGGAAGGAGCACAGAGGGACACGGCAGGGACCAGCGGGAGAGGGGTTTCTTTTTGGGCACGGAAAGCACCACCAAGGTGCCACCCCTGGTCTTACCTTCACCCATGGACGAGTCCCTCAGAGCCAGCTATGCTCAACATCCATAAATCTTTACAGCGCGACAGAAGGTCATTAGAGATGCTCCTTCAACCTCCTTCCAAATGCTTCATATCTTCATCTATCAGCCGGCTTTCTCCTCCGCTAGGTAAGCTCCCTTCCATTTTGGAGAGTTTCAGAAGTCATTTGCAGACATCTCAGCTTGCTCAATAATTTTGTTCCTTATTAAATATTGCTAATGATAGGGTTTTAGACTCTCGGCCATACATCCACTTTCTGTTCTAGTATAAATTTTAATCTATCTTCCTTCTTCCTTCTATTCAAGTCTTTAAAAAAAAAATATTACTGGAATAAAAAGGAGAGCACCAAATAATTGAAAGGAGCAGCTAAAAACAGAAGGGAAGGAGAGCTGAAAAAAGTTATGATGATTGAAAAGTTCGATAAAATCGGAAGGAAGGAGGAAAAATTCCAATTTTTAATGAAATGGATGATGAAAAAGGCCTTTTTCAGCTAAGTGTTTTTAATATGGAAAATGTCAACAGGCTGTAATTACCATGCAGGCCTATTGCACTGTCCTGCGCTGCTTCTCATTTGTGCAGGTAAACTGGGCCCGCAGTTGTGCCTAGTGAAGTACTTTGCAGGAAAATCCCATTCCGAATTCCCCAGTGCGCTGGGGCTGTGCTACCGCACTGCGCTGAACCTCTGCACGGCTTCCCGCTGGCACCTGGCAGTAGATCCCTCTGACAAGAGCTGTTTTCCCACCCAAGATGAGGCTCCCACCCCCCACGGACCATCCCAGAAATATCGCCCCATTCCGCTTTCCCTGGATTAATTGGCTGGAGGTGCATTTTCTCCTGTCCCTTCATCCTCATGCTAAATCTTTTCAGCTGGTGTTTTGGAAGCCTGACCGACAAAATGTTGAAACCAATAAAGTTGCTTGTGGGAAGAAGTTTTCCAAAGAGCGAAAGCGTAAAAAGGATGGTTTACAGAAAGCTGTGAGCAGAAAACGGGAGCTTAGTGTTGAAATGCTCGTGCAGCCGAAGCTCAAACAGTCCATTCTCACCATGATAATGAGCACATACATGATTAATGAAAATGTTTACCCTCGCAACCCATGGCAGCCAGTTAATATTTAATCCCAAATCCACGCGAAAGCCCAACATCTCCTGGCTCCTCACCTGCCTCCTTGTTTCCTTGGAAATCTCTGAACTCGGCAAACTGACCCCAGATTTGGCACTTTGGGGCTGATCTAAGAACCACGCTGACTTTTTCCGGCTTTCTGCATAAGTACCACACCTTTTGATCCCGTAACCGCCGTCACTTGGGACCTACAAGGTTTCTTAGATAATCCCGGAGAGTCGGTGCTTTGTAACTCGTTTCACTTTGATATTCAAGGCAAAGCTGGACAGCCCACACATGAAAAGACAGCCTTCCCTTTCTTCCCAGGCTTAATTTCATCTGCAAATTAAACATATCGAGACAGATATTTATAGAGGAATGCCCCGATCCTCCCGGGAGGGCTGCGGAGTCTCCAATGTGTAATTTTGCTTTAGGAGTATGATTTTAATCTTGACTTTCTTCTGAGGCGGGTGGCAGGAGAGGAGAAGGGCAGGGAAGGGGGATCGCTGGCGGCAGCGCTCACGGAACGCTCCTCTGCTCCCGCGGCAATTTAAGCCTAGGGCTAATGTGGTATGATATGGTGTGGAGTACACAAAGGGAATAAGGTTCTTTCCGCTTCCCTCTCATTGTGCTCTCTGAAGATATTTCAGGATACAGTTCTCAAAAGGCTACAATTTTTTACCTTAAAAAAAAAAAAACCACAACAACCAGGGTCTGTAAACTCTGCCAACAAGAGCTTTCAGCTGTGACTTACCAAAAAAAACCCCAACAAGCCACCTTTAGAAATGATGTACAGATTAAAATAACTGTGAAGCCCTGGGTCTTGACGATTCTTTGTGACAAGGAGCTCGCACACAGCCATCCATCTCCCTGTATCCCAGCCCCTCCATCCCACACTGTCACTGCGGGTGGTCCCCCGCGCTAAAAAAAACTACAAAAAAGAAACACTTTGGCTTACGTGGTTTTCAGAGAAGCCCCAGAGAGGAGGGTAAAGGACAAAAGCTATCAGTCTTCCTATGGGCCTGACTCTTCTTGGAATCAGGTCTTACTGCTGTTGCTCAGAGCTCCAGCAGATCAGTGATTCCCATCTGCTGTCGATGCTGCGAAAGCCCCCCAAAAAGTTGGTCCACCATCCCGCAGCCTGCCTGAGCCCGAGGCATCCCGGGGGTGAAGGACCTGCAGGAGGAAGGAGGTGTCTGCAGGGCAGCCTGTGAAAAACCGCATCCGCTTTTCCTGCAGGGAAGCGAGGCAGGCACCGAGCACCGGCTTCTTGCCGTGGGCTCCTGGGGACGGTGTGCTGGGGGCCTCTTGCCTTGGGAACAGCGGGGTCCACCCCATCGGACCTATATTATCCCCACAAAATCTTTGTGAGCCTCGTCTCCTCGCAGCAGGCACAGCCAGCGCTCATGTCCGCACAGCATATGGGAGCCCCGGGGCCATTTGCCCAAGGGACCAGCACGCAGCAACCAGGCTGAGCCCCGAAGGCCAAGCTACAAACTCCTTTACGCAGCAATTGTCCTTTTTCTGTTTTCCAACTATATATTTCCTTCTATCTGCCTTCTTCATAAAGAGTCACTTAACACTATTCTTTCGCACAATATCACGCACTCAAATCTCCGTTGCATTGCGCACACATGCAAGAAATTTTGCTGCTGGGAACCCCATCGACTAAGAGGCTCTGGCTTGGCATATCGGTCCGTTAGTGCAGGGTTGATTAAAATGACCGAGATGTTGTGTCCTGCTGCTGTTTGTAAGGGTTTGGTCGGGATGCCCATCGCCGCCAGCCCCTGGGCAGGGCCGGGCACACGGTGCCATCCTCGCAGGGTTATTTGTGATGGGAATAGCTCAAGGGAAACTTGCAGAAAAGATGGTTTCAGTAGTAATAAGAAGAGGGACTTTGGTACATTACTGCACGCTATGAGGTATGTCTTTAAGCTTCAGTAAACTTTTGGAGTCCCTGGGAAGCTGGTAATGTGCCTTTGAAGGAAGCACGACTTATGAAATTGCAGTTTTTAGCTTAGCTGGGTAATGTTAATGAGAAAATATCATGGGCTGCGGGGTGGAAGTCTCCTGAATCCCGTAAGTTAGGAATAAATTATTCTGTTTTCCTAAATGAAGCAATGCAGCGCAATGCTGCTCCGAAATCAGGCTGATGGTGAGGATTACTTATTAATTTGTATAGGATCAGACACAAGCTCAGCCAAACAAATACAAACTGAACCATCGGAAAGAGGAACAAACTCCGACTTGCTCTGGGCATGGAAGGAAGGTTTGTGCTGTGGTTTTGAGGAGGAGCCGGCAGGCTGGGGCCAGCACCCTGCGTGATGGAGGTGGCACGAGGAGGTGGCATAAGGGTGGAAATGGAGGGACGAACCCTCCTTTCTGCTGGAGCCGCCATGAAGATGATCAAAAAACCCCAGGCTTCCAACTGCAGTGCAGGAGCTTCTCAGTAATTAAAGCTTGAGATCGCCAGCTCTGCCTGCGCCTGCTGCAGCCTGGCTCACACATCAAACGGAGATGTTTCCCATGAGGACAGGTCCCACGTCACCCCATTCAGGTTTTGATGAGCACTATGGGCCGGTGTGCGAGAGTGATGATACGGAAAAGTCTCGTAACAGCAGCTCATACCGAGCAGGTGACGACACATGCCCCTCGGGTACCCCAGGTTTATGGTGACTCGGCAGTGTCCTGCTTTTTGGGTAGCACTGGCTCATCCGAAGGGACCGTTCCATCTGAAGGGATGCTCCCTGGAGCAGGGGCTGGCCCTCTGGGGCTCCCAGCTCCAAGGGCTTTGGCTCTGCAGGTACCAGGCAGCCACGGTTTTCCCTCCTGCCAGCACCTGGCTTCCTACCCAGGGAGAATTTATTCCTCCCTGAACAGGTCTCCAATGACATTATTAATCAGGGAGATGGACGAGCACAACACTGTTTATTGTGCGCTGCAGATGAGTGATAAGTCTGGGTGCCGATGCCTGGGATAGCAATCAGGAGAGGGTGAGCGAAAGGAAGAGGAGGGAAGAGCAGCATTGTGGGTAAATGTGTGCGCTTCTGGTGGTGATTACCCTCCAAGTAATTAGTTTTTAAATCAGGCAGACGTTTCAGGAACTACTCACGATGAGCTGCTTTAATTATTTATACTCCCTTTTATTCTTATTATTTATAGTCATCCTTTTTGGACGGTGATGCTCTCTGTCTTGGGCTGGTCTGGTGGAAGCGGGACCCACCTGCAGCCCAGCCTGGTCAAACAGCCATCTCCCCCAATGCCACCCATGCCACCAGGCACCCCGAGAGCCCGGCTGTGCTGGGGGATCCTCCTCTCCCTCCCGCAGCCAGGAGAAGGGGAGCGAGCGCCCATTGTCACTGCGGAAAGCCCTGCTCGGATCGGTAATTAAACTCTCACTCATCTTCATTTCCCTCATTTGTTAAAGTGAGGCCACTCAATAAGCCATTAGTGCAAGGCCCTGTCTGTCAGCTACAGCATCATTAGGCAAATTTCCCTTCCAGACAGCTCGGGCAGGGGAAGCAGCCCCTTGCCTGCCTCCTCTGCCGCCCAAACCCTCCCCATCCACCCGCTCCCGGGATGCCCCTACCCTTCAGCCACGGCTCTGGGGAGACGATGGGGGATTTTGCAACAGCAAACCCTTCCCCCAGCCGGGATTTTCCTATAGCACCACACAACCCCCTGCTCCATCACGGCATCTGGCGTTGCTGCTCTCCCTTTGCCAACCCCACCTCTCCAGAGCTTCCTAACATCTGGAAGCCATTCCCTGCGCCATTCCCATGAAGGGACCTCCGACCCGCCGAGCTCCTCCTCTGGGCTAAACAAAAGCTCCCCTTCTTGCTGAGCTCGGGAATTTGGCCTGCCTTTCCCTCGCCCCAGCCACAAACCGTTTCTCAATCTGTCACCAGGAGAACATCTGCCTGGAGAGCGCCGCAGCGTCCTCTGCCCCATCTCCCTCCACGGGCACGGTCAGATGCAGCATTGAGGAAAGCTGCAAAAAACCCAGACACCAGCAGAAAAAAACCCACTGTCCAGGGAAATGCTGCTGCAGATTTGTCCAGAAGCAAAGCCCACGGTCCACGTTCGTAATTACTACAACTACGTGCTGATTTTTTCCCTCACTAAGAGATTTCGCTCTGGGCCTTGCTCTGGTTACAATACTGAGAACACCTTGACCTTGCTGCTTCTCCACCATAGACTCATTTGGTAGAGAAGAGCTGTGGGGGTGAGGAGTATCTGAGCTAAAGCAACCGTGAAAATGCAGTATAGCACCAAAAAACAAGGGTATTGCTGGGGATTGCACTGCGGCAAAGGTGGCCCATCAACAAACTTTACCGCACACCTCACTGGATGCCGTACAAGATGAGCTGATTCACTGCTCTGAAACCTAGGTGCCAGCAGAAAAAGCAGAAGAAAAATGTACACAAGCCTGTCCCGTGCTCTACACGCCCAGAGGAACCTCGCCCAACCTGAATTCTGTCCTGTTGGGTTTGTTCCAGTTCCAGAACCACTGAATCCCAGTGGGGTTGAGGTTGGACAGGACCTCTGGGAGGCCACCTGCTCCAACCCCCTGCTCAAGCAGGGCCACCTACAGCCAGTTGCCCAGGACCATGTCCAGACAGCTTTGGGGTTCAACCGGCTTAGGGGGAAAAATACAATAGACATGCAAGATACAGATTAAAACACCAGACCGGATGGCGTCTTGTCTGTGACACTGGAGAAGAACGTAGTTTTCAGGAAGGTGAGTCCTCAAAGTGAAGCCAAATTCCAAGAGCATCCCAAGGGCATCCCTGCAGTTGCAAAAGGTTTTGAAGACCATCTGCCTGCAAAGCCAAAGCCACGCTTGCGTGACGTGCAAACTGCTCTCTGGCCTTCGATTAGGAGCAACCCAGTTCTTAATAAAAATACCGGCAACTGCAGTGGAAACAGCTTCTCCGTGGAAGCAGACAGAGGGAAATCACCTGCGTCCCTTGGGATATGCATGCTGGCTCGGTCCCCAGGGCAGTCAGTCCCCAGGGCGCTCAGCACCAGCAGCTCCAGCATCTTGCAGAGTACCTGGGGCAGATGTCTGCGGTAGGAAGAGCCAAGGGGGTTAGGAATAAATCAAACCTTCACCCCAAAGCGAGCAGAGCACAGCAGCCCCGGAGCTGGACTCTGCCATCACCCCCAGCCCCGTGGGGTCCATGCAGGAACAATCACACCATGGCTGGGAACAGACATTTCCAAACAAGCCTCCTTCTATTTGCATTCGAAACATTTATTTTGGGAAATACATATTAAACACTATTATTTATACAAAAATGGACTAAATTTGTCATAATGCTTGTAACCCCCAAAAGGCCATTTTAATAGATCTGGATGAAGGGGTTTTTTATTGTATTATTTTCTTTTTTTTTTTCTTCAAAAAAAAAAAAAATCAGGTTACAAAGGAGAAAGCGGCATGTCTTGCTTGGCCCAGCTTGAATATCGACTAGAGGGAAAAAAAAAAAAGTTTAACATGGCATTTGCAGAAATGCCTCACACGAGATTTTTCTCCCCTTCCGTAGTCTTTTTTTTAACACTTGAATTATATATATATTTTCAGTTAATACACTTTTTTGGGGGGGTTGTTTTTGCTAAAACATAGCAAGTCAGCAAGTAGATAGTTGTTCTTCCTCAACAGCTCCGTCGTGCTGTTGTGGCGGGGGCGGAAATATGAGTTAAGGGGAGAGCGGATTCTCCTTGCGATGCACCTCCCCCTTTGGCTGCTGGGGGGGACGGGACACACACATGTGTGGGGACCCCCTGCAAAGCCTCCGCTGGGCAACGTCATCTGGGCATCCCCACCAAGATGAGATCAACCTCCTCCAGCCTCCCAGTCACCTGTGTTGGAGAAGGTGGCTTTGCACCCGCTGGAGACCACGGGGTGGGCTCTGCAGGTGCCTTCCAGTGCTAGAGGATGGGACACGCTGCCATTTTAATATGTGACACCCCCCCCCGCCAAAATAGGGTGATTTGCAGAAAGTTTTATCCCTTAGAGAGGATACAGAGAGTGACGGAGTGGACAACAAAGGCAAGCAGAGCCGGAGGGGGTGGCTACGACGGGACTACAGAGCTCTGCTCCAGGACCACCCGCTCCTCTGGCACGGCGTTATTTAACCGACCCCCCCACAGGGTCTTATTCCCTGGAGACTCACTGAAAGAGGAGGCGCGGGGCAGGGTGGGGGGGTGCAGAGCAAGGAATGCCATGGGACACAGCACCCGCAAATGTCACCCCAGCCTTCCCCACGGCTGCAGGGCTCGGTCCGCACAGGCCCCATCCCCTCGCACAAAGACCAGCGAAACAGAGGAGCGTGTTACACGTACACACATCACACAGGGGACCCAAAAATTATTAAAAAAAAAAAAATAAAAAAAATTAAAAAATACCCAACAGCCTCCTCTGACGTAGGGAAAAGCCCGAGAATCACAAGGGTCAGACAGGACAACCCTCCGCCTCCCACCACCGCTTTGCAGAGACATTCCACTCTCAGCGCCCTTCCGAAAAACATACTCTGAGCCTTCAGTGGAAAAAAAACCCACCCAACTGCATGAAAAATAAATATACAAGTGTTCCCAGGACATCGCCACATCTGTGGTCCAAGGGAGAGGGAAAAGGAGTCTCTACAGCGTGTCGCAGGCCTTTTGCAGGCTGCAAAGACAGACGAGGCAAAGCCCTCCCTCTCCCTCTCCCACGCTATTGCAAGGTAACAGTCTGAAAAGGCACTTCTCCCAAAGCAGGTCGCTCTGCCTGGCCGGGGGTCGGTGACAGGCGAGGTGACACCTAAACACTCCCAGTTTATTGCATGTAGGCAGGGTAGAGGGGTTGGGTTGGGGGCTGGTGGGTGCCGGAGGGCTGCAGAGGGCTCGGAGGAGGCGGCAGGAGACAAGGATGGCACCATCTTGCTCTCTTCATACCACCGTACCTTGCTTCCGAAGGCTACATTCACCTGGAGAAACCCTTGCCTTCATCGGACGGAGAAGAGCCTCCGCGCGGAGGGGTAGGCAGGGCTCCCGGGGGCACCCCAACCCCGCCAGCCCCATGGATCTGCTCCCCCGAGCTCAGCTGTCGGACCAGCGCTGGGGGCCAGCGAGAGCCCAACCTCCGCAGGGGCGGGGGGGGACGGTCCCCAGCCCAGGGACACTGGACCCGGGGGCTGAGAAGAAAACTCAGGTCACAAAACAGGCTGGGGGTGGGGGGGGAGGTGGGGGGAGCAGAATGAGCGGTCGCCCCGCTCCACACGACAGAGGCGGCGTCTGGTTATTTGGTCAGTTAACATTGGCAAGGGGTTGGGGGGGTGGGAAGAGGGACAGTGGCAGAGGATTTATATAAAAATAAAGGGGGAAGAGGGGAGAAATAGCGAGCGTGAGCGAGCAAGGTCCTGGCTATGGAGCGAGACGGTTACATTTCGTTAGCCACCAGCTCTTTGTCGGCCACGCCGTTGGAGAGCGAGCTCTGGCCCTCGTTCAGCCTCTTGACCCTGTAGGCTTCGAAGTGGATGTTGCTGGTAATATCCTTTATGTTCTGCATGTGCGTCCTGCGGGAAAGGGAGAGGGGAGCAATCGCACCTCGCTGGACGCAGGTTCGGCCAGCCCAGCCTCCGCCACCCCCACCCCTCGCACCCCCAAGCCTCTGCTTTCAAACACCCCCTCCAGACCACATTTCCCCTCCTGTTTTACTGGGTTAATGGTATCTCTAGGGCATTGGATGGAAGCAAAGGCAATTACGGGCGGCCAAGACCAGAAGCCTTCACTGGTACCAACAGCCCGTGCTCTGGTATCCGGGAGCCTTCGCTGCATAACACCCATTTGGGAAGACCCTGGTCCTGCAGGTCCCCGGGGCCAGGTTTTGGAAGCCCCACACAGCGATCTGCCAGCAACAGCTTGGGTGTGCAGAGTTTATCTTGCAGCCAAATTCAGGAGGAGCCCAATGTCCCCTCCAGCAAGCCAAGGGGGCTCAGCCCCTCATTCCCCTGCAGCAGGGTCACCTCTTTCAAGAGGGAGCAGCAACTGCCCAGACCCAACGGCACCATCCTGAGAGTGATGTTTCGTGACTGGAGGTAGGACCCAGGGCTGCTGAAGGATGACTAAGGCCAAAAGGCTTTCCAGCTGTTTTCAGGTGAGCTGGAGCCACACTGTACACTGCTGGCAAGCTTGGGATCTGTCCTGACCCATCCACTGCTCCTCTCCTCCCTTAACTCAGCACCGCAGCTGAGAAAATCCCTCTGAAGCCATGTCCCATTGCATGGGGCCACCCCTCACAGAGGGGCTGCAGCATTGCAGCAGGCTGGGAGGGACAGAGGGAGGGAGGGAGGGAGGGAGGGAGGGAGGGAGGGATGGATGGATGGATGGATGGATGGATGGATGGATGGATGGATGGATGGATGGATGGATGGATGGATGAGCAGGGCAAAGCAGCAGCTGCTTCAAGCTGGGCTGGGCTCTCGCCTTTCTTTGGATGCCACCTGGTGACCGAAGGCTACAGGGACAGGGCACAGTCCTACTGACCTGATGAGGAGGTCCCGCAGGTAGGCGAACTCACAGTGTGTCGTGTTCTCCACTGGCAGAAAGAGAGAAACCCATCAGTGTGCACCCATGGCAGGAGTACAGCAACCACTCGGGGTAAGGAGGACCCTACGGGGCTTCACTAGCGTGTGGAGGGCTGAGAGGAAGACTTACCCCCAGAGGCGGTGGGTGCAGGACTCAAGAGTCCTCTTTGCTGTGATTTACCCAGGTATCTGCCCCAGCTCAGCACAACCAACTGGCTGACTGAGCACTGCCAGTGCCTTCCCACCATCTCCCACCAAACGAGGGAGCTCCCAGCAGCATCTCCCACCGTGACCCCCCACTTTGGACCAATGCAAGCTTCAATGGGTCCCATACAAGGCAGCAAAAGGGTGAGCTTTGCAACGAGTGCCGGTCACAGCTCCACAAAAGCTTCATCTATAGCTTCACCATGAGCATCCTGCACATCAGAGACTGCTGCCCGGGCTGCCGGTGCTGCCCAAGGACGCCATCTCTTGCTGACAAAGGCTACTGCTGTCTGAACAGGGCTGGGGGCAAGCAAGAGTGCTCGCAAGAGAGAAAAATCAAGGGGTGTTGATCCACCACGGTTAGTCTGACAGCTCGCAGTTTACTAGGCATTTCAATTTAGAGGATCAACTCCATTTCTTATGTTTTTTCCACCCAAACAGGCCATGGCCGAGTCCTGGGTTCTCCCCATCCTGAAGGCAGATGCCACATGCAGAAGGTGAGGGGTTTAATGAGTCCCATTAAACTCAGAACTTCCAAGGACGGAGCACAAGAGGGCAGCAGAGCTTTAAAATACGCTGCTTTTCCTGGCATCT
The DNA here is from genome assembly GCA_008658365.1 of Alca torda. NCBI lineage: Eukaryota > Metazoa > Chordata > Aves > Charadriiformes > Alcidae > Alca > Alca torda. The sequence continues at coordinate 29,513,373 of CM018086.1, read as the reverse complement.
TTGTTAAGCCATCCCTCAACACAGGATTCCTATTAAAAAAGACTCATAAATGAGAGAAACCTACGAAATGAAGGGGAGGAAGATAAGAGGGGTGGTGGCACTGGAGACATGCCAGTTGGCTGTCGGGGATAGGGAAATGTGTAGATGCACTGGAGCCAGCAGCCTTCATCCAACCTTTAAACCATGACTTAAAATGGGGGACAGAAAAGGAAGACGCTGACGGGATGAAGATAGAAGAAGGAAGAGATCCCACACGGTCACCAGCCAAATGCATGGTGGAGGGTGCAAAGACCTACGGATGCCAGGGAAAGGCTCTAATCTGGGCTCAAGACACAGAGACGTCAACACTGCACTCGCGTGCCCTCAAATCCAGCCATTAGGCATTTAACTGTGCAACCAGCAGAAGCCAGGCCAGGGAGGATGACAAGACACCCAGAAGTGTCCTCTCCAGCACTCAGCAGCTTCCCGAGCTGCACAAAGGCCCAGGAATTTGGTGTAGGAGCATTGGCCAAGGTGGTTTTAGTCCCCAAAAACCAGAAAAGTGATTTTATTTGGAGAGGCAGGGAAGCACTGTATACACCTTGACTTCTACTGCTGGTTTTGGACCTCACCACCTTCTGTCAGGGCAGGGAGGTGGGCTCAGGAGGCAGGAAAACAAGGACAAGGTACCTTCAATGGTGCCCCACTTGGTCTTCCTTCCAAGGATTCTTCTTCCATTAACCTGGTACTCCTGGTCACTGCCCACCACTGCAAATGGGATCATTTCCTGAGGAAAGAGAAAAAAAAAAGGTTACGTTTTCCTCCTGAAAACTGGTCAGGAAACCAAGCTGGCAAGCAAAGTCCTACATCAAGCTGTTTTCAGGAAGGAATTTCATGGGATGAGCTGGTCTGTCCCTGATGCTCCTGAGCAGCACTGCCTGTCAGGGACCGCAGGCAGCAGTATCTCTCACACACATGCCCAGTCTAAAACCAGTCCAAAATCAGTCCAAAACCAGTCTAGTCTAGCACCTTATTGGCAGGCACCAGCGCGGAGCCAGGGCAAAGGTGTCATGATAGGAATCTCCCCCTGTGGCTCAGTCATTTCCCAATCCAAGGTGTTGGTTTTGTACTTAAGAGGCCCTAAAAGATAATTTTCTTCCTTGAATTTGCCCAATTCACTCTTTTGAGCCAAAAAACTGTTAGTTACTTCCTATAGCAAGGAATTGACAGCCAGGAAAGCAGAGCAGCCTATGGGCAAATTCCCTCCAGGTGCCGGGAAGGCCGCTGCCCTCGCCAGGGATGGGCAGACACCGGCCCTCCCTGCCCCTGGGGCAGGGCAAGGGGCCACAGGACCTCCCTGCCCGCTATCGGCCAAGGGCACCTTTGAGGAATGGGGCTGGGGGAAGGAGCAGCGGCATGGATGGGAGAGGACACCTTCCCCGGGTACCTTCCTCACCCTCTTTCTATCCCTGTTCTCAGCTCTGGGAGGATCCTTGGTTCTGGGCCGGCCCCAGGATGTGGGCAGACCCCTTGGACAGAGGCACAGCAGCTTTGGAAAGAAAATAGAGGCCCTTTGCCAGAGACCGCCCAGGCCATCACCACCACCCAGAGCTGCAGGGCCCATCCAAGCACATCCAACCCGCAACACCACGCACTAACCCTGAATTTCTCATTCACTAGCCGATCTTCAGAGTCTTCATCAAACTCCTTCTGAGGATACACGTCGATCCCATTGGCGAGAAGATCGGCCATTATCTAGGAGAGAAGAGCAGAAGAACATGTGAAGAAGACACGGGCAGAGGAGCTGCACTCCCAGCACGGCGGCAGCTCCCAGCCGACCCAAGAGGCTCTCATGAGCAACGCCCAGCAGCAACATCTTCCCTCTCCATCCTAAACACTGCCCACCTGGGGGACAGAGACCTGCGTTTAACTGCTACACACCTACCAAACGCTTGCCCTGGAACCTCTGCGAGAACCTGGTGCCAAGACACGGTTCAGGCTGAGAGTGAGATGAAGTTATATGAGCCAGGCGTTGCTCTGGGATCGAAAAAGACACTGAGACAATACAAGCTGGACCAAGCAATGGGGAATGCAGCTGCCAGGCACGTAATCCTAAGTGAAGAAGTTGCTTTCTGGTGTCTGCTTATGCTCCTTGGAAAAGGAGTCACGGCAGCGCCTGATCCAAGGGGACATGGACACAGACAGGTTGGAATAGTGGCCTCTAAGGACACTGCCTCTGTGCAAGAGGAAGAGATGCCAAAACCTGACTCCTGGGTGAAGGCTCAGCTCACGGGGAGCATGGAGGATCAGCCTTCTCCAACAAAGCTGCAAACCCAAACACAGCCTGTGTCCCCGCTCCCATCCTTCCTATGGCAATGAACTCCGCGTCAGCCCTACGCTTCAGGCTGGTGAAGGAAGTGGACCCAACCCAAAGAAACCCCCCGGCCGGCGTCCCACCCTCCAGCACACTATTTTTAGGGCCACAACGCGACAAAGCCAACTCCGCAGGGCCTTGGAGCCCATTCCACGAACTCAGTGCAGCGCTGGCATCAAGCCAGGCAGCCGGCAGCCACGCTGGTGCTTCTCCATCACCTGCCCACCCCGATCCAAACCCAAAACTCATCGCCTCTCCCAACCAGCTACACACCCAGATGCAGATGGGGCTCTGTTTTTTGGCAGCACGCAGGCAGGCGTGCTGAAGCAAAGGGTGCCAGCCTGTGCCCACCCACACTAATTACCTGCCCTCTTGTTTGCACCAGTGGATCCGGAGCCATGAGCGTAAGGAGGGTGAGCCCCTTGCAGAAGAGACACTGCAAACACGCCGCATGGCTACGTGTTCTCCCTCCATCTGGAAGGATTTTGGGGGTCTGGTTACAATCAGGAATGTAATTAGAGAAAGGGCGAGCTCATCCCGTGCCGAGCTGGTGCAGAGCGGGTGAGCCAGGCGGTCTCCCCAGGGATGGTATCAGCAGCCGAGAGTGCCCAGATGACATTTTAGGTCCCAGGCTGACTTTGTAGTCCCAGAACTAGCCAGCTAGCCACAGACACCCAGATATGAGCACTCGTAACCTCTGAACGGAGCCAGCAGTCTGCAAAAGCCACTGCAGAGAGCAGGTGGAGCACTGAGGACTCACACCCCCATCCTCCCGCACCAGCTCCTCACAGATCTCCACGAAAACAGGCCGAAGTGCCAACCAAGCCCAGCCTGGATTACCTCTCGGCTCCATTTCATAGAATCACAGAATGGTTTGGGTTGGAAGGGACCTTAAAGATCACCCAGTGCCACCCCCTGCCCTGGGCAGGGACACCTCCCACCAGACCAGGTTGCTCCAAGCCCCGTCCAGCCTGGCCTTGAACCCCTCCAGGGATGGGGCAGCCACAGCTTCTCTGGGCAACCTGTTTTTCCCAGCCATTCTCTAGCTCACTGCAAAGGGAGCTGCTTGCAGAGTTTGAACTCAGCCCCCAAACCCAGACTGGATATTTCAGTGCCTGATCCCGCCCATCGAGAACTGGGAAGACACCGGCGTGGGAAGGGGTGGCTCACACTCTTCTGCACAGAGGCATGGAGCAACCCTTGGCCAATGTGCCGTCCTCTCCGTACCCAACTGCACTTCACAGCCCTATCAGAGGTGGCCCCTAAAACTGCCCTTCTGGCAAGACGCCTTTTCAATTCGCTTCACTTCCCTGCAATTCAGCCTCATGGACCAACGAGCTCGGTGGCTTGCTTACTTCTGCAGGGAATGCTGAGGCCACCGCGCCTCCAGCCACGTCCATCAGCTACACAAACAGATTTACAGCCCCTTACCGAACCCCAAAGCAGGGCATCTCCACCTCACAGCAGCACCAGGCTTGCGTGCATGGAGGAAAGCCCATGCCTTGCTGTAGATTCAGACAGCCCCTCCTCAGCTCCCTGACCAAGGGAATTTCACGTCTTGCTTCCCCCATAAATCTTGCCCAGCTGAGCTCAGCAAACCCGCACATTTTTTTTTGCCTGGTTCCTGTATCAGTGCATGATGCTGCACAGGATGGGTTTTCCAGCCTCTACGTGCAGCACCGTCTACCTCCCAAAATAACAGAAACCAGCCTGAAAATAACAACAATAATAAAGGAGGCAGGAGAAACAGGCCCTGAGACTTAGAGCTCGAAACTTATCCTGCACTGACAAAGATCCAAGAGAAACACAAGGAACTGCTTGGAGTGCAAGCCTTTCCCTCCGGCCACGTGGGATCGCTCAGAGCTGCAGCCGGAGGAATGCGCCGGGCTCCCAGCCAGACGCTCGCCTTCCCAGCCCTGCCAGGGGGGAGAAAGGGGCAGAAGGGGATGGGGGACAAGAGATGGGAGCCCGGATAAGAGCCGCCAGCCCCTTACCCTTTGTTTGAAGTAGTCCCTCTCCTCCAGCGTTAACGTGTCGGCTTTTGCAATCACGGGGACGATGTTGACCACTTTGCTCAGGCGTTTCATGAACTCGATGTCTAGTGGCCGGAGCCTGAAAAATACAGCAGAAAAAAAGGGGATCATAGAATCACAGAATGGTTTGGGTTGGAAGGGACCTTAAAGATCACCCAGTGCCACCCCCTGCCCTGGGCAGGGACACCTCCCACCAGACCAGGTTGCTCCAAGCCCCGTCCAGCCTGGCCTTGAACCCCTCCAGGGATGGGGCAGCCACAGCTTCTCTGGGCAACCTGGGCCAGGGGCTCACCACCCTCATAAGGAAAATTTTCTTCCTAATATCTAATCTAAATCTCCTCCCTTCCAGTTTGAAGCCATTACCACTCGTCTTGTTGAGGGATTCGCGCACCACTAGCGAGGTGTGGGGCTGCTGCAATCCCCCAGCAGAGAGGGGGCATTCAACGACTAGATGCAGAGGCGGAATCGCTTCCTTTCAAATAGGACAAATAAAGACATTTTCTTAAAAGCATGACAGCACGCGTCCATCTCAGAGGAGGTTTGCAGACAAACACTTAAAACATTGCCCTTTCAAAGCGCCCCGTTACCGCCTGCGAACCCTCGCAAAGCCCTGTGAAGTGGGAGAGGGTTTTTATCTCTGCACAGATGCTGGGCCACAGAGGACTGCGGGAACTTGCCCAAAGCTACATGTGTCCTTGGCAAAGCCAGATGAGAGCACGGGTGGATGCTGGCTGCGGGGTCAGCCCGCCCGCGAGGTACAAATCAAGCAGGGGAGAGACCACAGTGTGAAACCTCCTACAGTCCTGTCCAAGCTGTCACCCACCAGCCAGGGACAGCGTGATGTGAAACGGTCACGGGTGACTATTCCTGCTCACGCTCCCTCCCGCGCCGAGCACCAGCCCGATGTCGTGCATGAGCCAGGACCACATCTCACACCCATCAGTTGGGATTAAAAAAGGCTCTGCTAATTCTCCTGGGGCTCACAGGGCACAGAAGAGATGCTGCTTGGCCCAGAGGGCAAAAATGTCAGAAAAATCTCTATGACGAAAGTCTCAGCAGAGGAAAGCTGCAGAGATTGCATAACCCCAACCATCAGCCCCTCGGGAAATCCCTCCCTGCTGAACGCTCCTGCTGACAGCATGGAGGTGACCTCCGGTGCCACGCTGCTCCGCGGCCGAGGGCTGCAGTCCAGCTGTAGACAGTGATGAGGGCGCCTGGCCATGACACTCCCTCACTCCTCAGTCCTCCCTGAAGGTGTTTTTACCTCTGGGGGTTCCCAAGCCAGCTAGAGGAAAGCCCTCCTTGGGACACCTCCACTTGCTGCAGGTCCCCCTCGGTGGCACTGGAGGTGATGGGGACACACGCCCATGCAGGACAGTTCAGCAGATGTTGCCTTGAAAAAGGAAACCCGGAGATCCCAGGGGAGACCAGGGTACAGGAACACCTTCGGGCTGCTCATGCATTAAGGAGCCGGTTTGAAATGAGCTCTCGCTGAAAGCACACAGGGAAGGGGCAGGAAGATCAACTGGGTCCCAGAAGCAAAGGGACACCTCTGCCACTCATACATCCGCATGACCTCTGGTGGTGGCATGTGCCAGCAGGACACAACCCAACTCATCTTTGGTGAAACTGGGACAGAGAGAGGTGAAGTCACCTTTCGGAGGAGCCATAGGCTCCAGGGGCCAAGAATGAGACCTCCCCAAGGGCAAACCAGCCCTGTGCCACAAAACAGAGGCCCATGCCAACAGGGAAGAAACCAAAATAAATGGGACAGTGACTTAAAATGGTCAGGTGTAATGGTCAGGTGTAATCAGGCACCCACCAGGAGCCCTGCGTGGGAGAACATGGAGCAGAGCAGAGCACTCAGGGAGAACATGGCCAAGAGAGCACCTACTGCCAACACCTCAAGCCAAACCCCACCATGGTCTCCTTGGGTTCTACAAAGGGCTCAGAGACTCCCACAGACCCAGTATGGCTCCTGCAAACCTAACAAGAGTCACAGGATTGCAGAGGGGAAGGGGCTGATCCTGTTCCTTGGCAGTCACCAGGCAGCGTCCCCATCCCATGAGGCCACCCCTGCCCAGTTCCAGCGCCAAGGGAGGGATGTCCAACCGCGGAGAGACCCACTCAGCTCTGGCTGATCCAAAAACAGCAGCTTGAGGCTACTCCGGCGCAGCCAGCACTGGTGACCCAGCTGAGCCCTCTCATGGTCAAACCCACTCCTCTCCAAGGGACTGGGCTGGACCGTGCCAGGTGGACCTTCTCCCCACACACATAGCCCAGAGCACATCGTTAGCGTGCAGACAAACGAGTTCCTAACACAAACTAAGGAGTCATAGATCACCCTGGGCCCCAGGAAAGAAAGAGTTTGGCAATTAAAAAAGAAAAAAAAAGAAAAAAACACAAGGAAACCCCCATGGACACATCTAAGCAGACTTGCTGCTGGCAAACATTGTTTGGAGCTCTGCATAATGTACTTCCCAGACCTCCAAGGAAGTAATGCAGTTATGCTCCTTTCCCAGCAGACTTCTTTCCCCTCCTCTCTCTTTGCTATTTTTCAAACAATTTTTCCCCTCTAAAAGCCTCTTCCCTACTGAGACTGTGTTCCTGCCCCTTTCATCAGCTTTTCTTTCAGAGTGAAGACCGGGATGCATATGTAGCTGATGCAGATGAATTCACAATCAGCCAGACATTTGAGTTTCAGCTCGACTGATACACAAGAACCCTGTTACCGAGCCCTCACCAATACCGGGAGGATGCCAGCCGTGAGCCCAAGCAGGAGGCAGAGCCAGAGCCAGCCCACATCTCTGCCCGTGGCCACCAGCACCCACGCAGGTGCAGTGAGCGTGTCCCACAACGGTCTGCACCCAAAGCCAGAAGAGCTCAAGGTACCTTTGATACGACTTTCTGCTCCGATGGGCTTCTGCAAGTGCCTCATACATGGAGGTCACCTCCCATGGGCACCTCCCCACACAGGAAGGGAGCCAAGGGGATCCCCCAGAAGAGCAAACTGTATGTTTTTAGAGTATTTTGAAAGTTTCTAGGTATTCTACCAATTCCTGCTGGGTGGCCCCAAAAATCCTTAAGTACTTAAAAGAGATTCTTTTCACTAAGAACAAGACCTGTCACTAGGCGCCACGTTCATGTGAAGACACCAAAGGAGAATAACTGGCTTAAGGTGATCACGAGTGCCAAGAGCTTGATTTGCACTATTAGCCCTGCACAAACCCAGGCAGACACAGACAAGGTCACGATGGGGCAAGCCGAGACCTAATTCCTCTTAAACTCCTGCTGCAAGGCACAGCCCAGGACAGCAGGGACTTCTGCTGGTGTCTGCAGGGACCGGTTTTGGTGTTTAGCCACCAACAACCCATGAAAAGCCACAGGAACAGCACTGTGGCCGCTGACAGGTATCTGAACTTGGTTCACCTGCACAAAACATTGATGTCAGCACCTGGCAAGGATTAGCCGTGAAACCCTTATATCTACAAATACACAAAACAGCAGGAGAAAGCGAGTTACTGCATTCCGTGTGCATGCAATCTGCTCCAAGCAGATCACAAAAGAGAAGGTAGAGCTCAAGAACAAAAAGCATCTGTTTTCTTCCCCTTCCCCAAATGGTCCCTGATATTATGCGTCTAGTTGCAAGTTTATACACACTTTGGGCTTTGCTGGGAGCGGGTGGAGGAGCTCTAAGGGGAGTGGGATGGAGCAGGAGCTGCAGGAAAGGCTCCAGCCCACCCCAGCCAGTGTTGGTTGCTCCCCCATCCCCTCTTGCTGTGGGACTGGGGACAACAGAGCAGCCGGGCACACATTATCACAGCTTGGGGACACATTATGGTGGCTGGCACATGTTATCGTGGCCGGGCACACGTTATTTCTGCACTGCCCACAGCCACCGTGCATGGACAGGATGCGAGCAGAGGCTCATTCCTGCTGGTTCCCTTGAAATGCCATTCTAGGAATCAAAATTCACGGCGAGCTGCAAAGTTATTTCCTTTTGGTTGTGCCCCAGATCAAACTAGCGGCAAGAATTTGAGCCGTGCATTAAGCAAATACCAGCAAGCGCCCAGCAGCCACCCAGCCCCATCACCAGGACCCACCAGCCTGCTCCAGGGACCCGAGAGGGGCAGCCAGTGGGGAAAGCGGCAGTGGGTGGCGTTCCATCTGCCAATAGCTCTGGTACATGGAGAAAAGGGCTGCCGAGGCCGGGCGGTGTTTCAGAGCTTCGTTTCGGAGCCGAGCGGTGCTTCACAGGGGTCAGAGCGGAGATATTTATTGGGTGGCAAAGAGCAGGGCTTGCGCGGCTGCAGCCAAAAGCCCCTGCCAGCACATTACTTAGCCTTTGCAAACATGGTTTTACGGGAGTGTTACAAGAAAGACAGGGTGTGTGCAAACTAGATAGGTTGCAAAGCCTGCCCCAAATTCCCTGCAAAGGGAGACAGCAGCAGAAACTTGAATTAATCTGTTGATTAACACTTGAGCTGCCCAGACAGGAGGGTCAGACTGAAATGGAGCCGAGCAACCCTCCGCTCCAGCCTCTGAACCTGGGTGCTTTCTTAACTTTGCTTTTTATCCCCTCTTTTTCCCTTTTTACTTAAGAAAAAAGCAAGCTCTCCTGCAGTGACCCGGCAGGCTCAGCCCCGGGAAGCTCCTGCCGGTGCCAGGGAAGAGATGCTGAGTCCTCTGCCATGCCTGACCATGCGAGCATGGTGGGACAGACGGACACGAATCACCGCTGCTTTGGTTGTGTCACACGGTGAGAGCAACGCAAACAAGCCCCGTGCAAGTCCTAACCCAGGACGGATGGCACCAAGCATCCCGGGATGGCAAGCAGCACGGGGAGCACATGGATGGTGCCACGTGGGCACAGTGGGGTCCTCCGCAGTGGTTGTCTCTAGGGCAGGTCCCTGCAGCACTACGATCCACTGCCCTTGCCAGCCGTGCCCCCCATCACCTCCCAGTGAAGCCAGAAGCACCGAAGCAACAACCTTGATGCCCTTCCCATACCCTTCCACGTGGGACCACGGACCACCTGCCTCAGCGAGGGCACAAACCTGCACTTAACATCGTGTGACAACCCCATGACATGGCCTCCCAAACTATTGTCCTCCAAAATGAGCATGAACCTCTACTACCAGCGCTGCCGCAGCAGCTCCAGCCCTCAGCAGAGGTAGCCACGTCGTCCATTCGTGTCCACGGATGGCGCTGGGGAAAGCCCATCCGTGATGATGAGAAATGTAATTTGGGCTTCACTAGGGAGCAGAAAGGAAACCCAATGCCTGCTCAAGCTCTTGGAGAAGGAAAATTTCCCACCAATTTCTTCTTCCCGGTGGGGTTTGTCCCCCCTTCACTCATTCCTCAGCTTATCTCCATCCCATGGCAGGAGGGGACGCGCAGCTCTCACACCAGGGCAAGGGAAGTGCAGCCCCCCCCAAGCCATGGCCAGGGAGCGAGTGCCGGCCCCAGCCGGGCTATCAGGCTACGGGGAAGGAGGATCAGCGCCGGGCTCAGCAACAACGGCCTCCAACCGCCGGGCTCCCTCGGATATTAGAAACACATGTTCATTGGAGAGAAAGAAAAAAAGCAGCTGAACTTCCACGCAATTGCTGTTAGCCGGCGGGTGAGAGAAACCAGAGCGCTCGGCTGGAAGAGGCTCCGGTGGGGGACGCGGGGAGGGGGCTCCACGCCATCGCCTGCACGGCCCGGGGAGGGCAGCCGCCACCACCCAAAACTTACAGCCTCCACGCAGGTCAAGTATTTGCAGGATCCAAGCCCTGGATGAGCTTTTAAGGGTTAAACACCCAAAGCGATGAAAAAGCTGGAGCACAGCAAACACTGCAACACCCAACCTGCCACAGCAGGGTCTGGAGATCGGGGGGGAGATAAGCGGGACCAACACGCTAGACTGGCCTAAAAACGTCACCTCCCTTTGAAACATTTTCTGCTTTATTGTATTAAACCATAAACGTTTCGTCGGCCCCCTCTGCTCCCAATCGACAGCCGGTTACACAAGAGGAGCATAACTGCCTCATGCAGTCATTTTATTCCAGCAAAGGATGCATTTTTGGTCTACCCACTGACAGAAGCAAAACAAAGTCTTTTCTATTGGAATAAATCTCTACACGGGGAAGAGGAAAAGGCTGACATTAACACAGCGCCGGCGGCTCAAGTTTACTTTTGAAAACAGATCCCCCAAAAATTCCCCACGCAGACAGAGCCAGAAGTGGAAGGAATTGACACAAATCAAAAGGAAACTTAGGTCTCGTTTCATGTTGTGACACTTCTAAGTCACATTTTTCAAGACACTTTAAGCGCCCCAGATTTTCACCGCGGGCTATGTGCCTAAGGAAAAAAAAAATAAATAAAAAAATAGAGCAAGATCTGGGCCTTTGATGCTGTCGCTTGAGAAGTGCCAGAGCCAGGAGAGCTCGGCACTAAACAAACTGCAGCCCACCTGCAGACTAGTCAAACAACCTACAAAATACCCTTAAAGGGTGAGGGTGTTTGCTGCCTCGGTAGCGTGAGGAAAACCAGCTTCTCCGCTTACAAAGGCAGGGGCACAGCAAAGAAAATTAATGCTCTGTTTGCAAAGGCAGCCTTTCCGTCCCATCTGAGAGCTCAGCGACTGGTGTCCATCCTCGGTCAAGCAAGCAAGGTGACCAAAGCAGAGCAAGCAGCTAACCAGAGCTCAGGGAGGCTTTGATGGCCCCACAGAAGAGGAAACGCCACGTTTCTTGAGGGTACAGCAGCTCTGCTGCATTATTGCGAGGTCTCCAGTTCCTACAGCCCTAGAAGGACAGCTTCATGCTGTCCTCAAGCTCCTCAAGTCCCCAAGAAGCACGGGGGAATCCCGAGGACGACCCTGACGGCTGAGCTGCCCAAGACCGGAGGCAGGAGAGGGAAGGCCCGAGGGTGTGAGGGCGGGCGGCAGGGTACGTACGAGTGGCCGGTGGCTGGGATGAAGTATATACAGCAGTGCACCCGCGTGTCGGGGATCCGCTTCTTCCGGTTAATGTTGATTTCCTCCTGCAGGTACTTCTCGTACTGGTCGTTGATGAACTTCATGATGGGCTGCCAGCTGCAGAGAGGGAGGAACGCGGGACGGTGGGTTTGCCTGAGGGATCTGGACCACCCTGACCCTCCCACCTGGCCTGACCGTATGAAGCAGAGCCCGCCGAGCCGGGGATGCTCAGCATCTTACAGAATCCCATAAAACAAACAAACCAACCCAAACCACACTCCAAACACCTGGCTGCTGAGCAGGGCAGTCCCTCAGCTCTTCGCACCCCGTCGTGGCAAAGGAGAAAGAGCAGCATCAAACCCCACAAAGCCCAGCCCAGCTCGTGGTGAGGAGAAGGTACTTGCCACCAGCCGGCCAGGTCAGTCCTGCCCCAGCCTAGGGGGGCCATCCCGCACAGCCAGCCACTGTCCCAGGGACTCCTGGCAGGGCTCACCCTTCAGAGACACATGAGCGAGGTCCGGGGACCGGCCATGCCGGCACACAGCTGCTCCCAGCCACAAACAAAGCTTGTCTCATGCCCGGAACAGCAGGATGTTTGTGGGCTCTCGCAGGGTCCGTGACCAGCCCCGGGGAGCATGGCACCGCGCTGCCACCCACAACAGGCCTCTCCCCGGCTCCCCACGGAGCGTGGGTGGCACAGGACCAGGTACAGCCCTCAGCACCAGCACCGGGTGAGGATGCCCCAGTGGCTGCTTTTCCTCCGCACCGGTCCCCAGCTCACCAGTTCTCATTGTTGATGTGGTCTCCAAAGCCCGGGGTGTCGATGACTGTCAGCTTCATGCGAACCCCCTTCTCTTCAATCTCTGAAACGGAGAAGAAAGCCGGCGCATGAGGCATGAGAGCAATGGGCGCTCTGGCCAAGCCTGCCCTCCCAAAATCAGCTGGAGACTGTCCCAAGGGGAGAAATCCACCTTCCCAGCTTCTCACAGGCACAAATCGGCCCTCCCAAAGGGACGCAGCACCACATCTGCCCTGAAATGCCACCCCCATGGCCATCTCAAGCGTTCCCTTCCATCACAGTTAAGTCAATGCTGGTGGATAAAGAGAAAATAGATGTTTTCTCAGCCCTGTAAGCATCTCCGGATGGTCAAAGCCCTTTCAGAGAGAAGGGAGTGGAGGTTTAACGGAGGTCCACAACCCCTGCGAGCCCCTGGAGACACAAGGCAGAGCAGGACCAAAAGTCACAGCACCAGGTGGGATCTGCAGAGCCTCACCATGAGTGATGGATTTGATTTCAATGGTCTTGGGGATCCGCTCTTCAGAAGTTGGCTGTACAGATTTCCGGCTGATTTTGGACTTGAAGAGGGTGTTGATTAACGTGGATTTCCCCAAGCCGCTCTGACCTGGAAAAGAACAGGATAAACCACAGTCAGCACTCACTCGTTTCCGGGCTATTTTTTCAGGGGCCAGAGAATGGGGAAGCTGATGGACTCAGCCTGCACTGGATCTGCAGGAGGGAGGTCAGAGCTGCTCCCTTGCAGCCTCCTCAGTTCGAGGAGCTCAAATCCACCCCGGGGAGGAGGATGCTGCGGGCAGGAAGGACCTTCCCTGGCTCCAAAGCAGCCGGCTTTCTGGGAGAGAGCAGGGCAAGAGCTCGTTCCTTGCACCCAGCTGAAATCACAGCAACCCCGAGGACAGGCAGACACCGTTGGGGATGTTTTAAGGGCTGCGGTGACACTCAACAGCCCTGAAGAAGGGCACAGGGACCAGGAAACCCCAGGAAGAAGCATCCCGACACATCCATGCCTTTACCCTCCTGCAGCCTCCCCTTGTCCAGCTGCACAGGGAAGACTTAGGAGCCACTTGGCAAGCCCTAAAATTGAGAGGATTAACAGCAGCAACAGCCTTCCAAACCTCATCCCTGGAGCATCCACTGCTGCTTCCCGGACGGACTTGCTTTTGCAATCGGACCAGCTGGCTGCAAGGACCCTTTTAGGCAGGTCCAGGCCAGTCCCACAAACAACGGCCCAGTAAGCACATCAGATTCCACAACTTCAGAAAAAAAAAATCTTTTACGGAGAAGCTTTTTTATGCTTTATATCCCAAAGCTGAGGTCAATCCATACAGAAAAGGACACCAGCAGCTCTCAACTCTCCAAACCAGTTGGCCCACAAGCTCAGGGAATAATTTTTCCAAAACAAAGCAAAAAGAGAAACTCCTCTAAACCCAGGGAGCAGACACTTGGCTTTAGAACAGATGTCCTGTGCCCCCTGCAATCACTGCAGAGCTCCTGCACACACCACAGGGGTCCCTTTGGCCCCGTTCTGCCAAGTCACATTGCAACCAGTTATCACAGCACCACTGCTGGCACGTCCCTGGCACCGCCGAGTATCTCAGCATGAAGCCAGCAAGGATTTCACCCACGTCCTCCAGCACTCCGACCCACCCAGGCTGCCAAAGGCACCCAATGCTAAGCCAACGGTACAGTCAACCAGTACATCGGCACTGGCCACCACCTCCTGGCCAGCCTGCTCCCTGACCCAACAGCAATTTGGAGCTGAGCTGAGCTTGCAACGCTACCGATGGCACGCTGCAATCCAGCACAGGAAAACCCTGTTCACCAGCCACTATCACAGCTGGGTTGCAGAAGAAACACGTGGACCAGGCTGGGGGCTGGTGCTCCTGGTCCTCTGCTGCCTTGCAAACACACAGGGCCAAGCACAAACTGGTCTGGAGCTGTGGATGCAGAGAACCAAAGCAAAGCTCTTGTTGCACCACTCCATCATTAAATGGAGCACATGGGGAGAGGGGGGAAGCGGTGCGACACGCTGCTACAGCTCCTGGCAGTTGTGCCTGTCCAACCTGCCGGAGCCGCACTGCCTGGAAAGGGACCAGAGGCGAGAACGGTCGTCAGCCACGGATGAGATGTGCCTCTCCAAACCGCAGCTGCAGGCTGACCTTGCCGAGCAAAGGATGGGGCTGCACGCCGGGGACGTGCTGGCCGAGCGCAGCGTGGACCCGCTCCCACCTCCCAGGTCTGCAGCCCAGCGCCTTTCCCCATGCTGAAATCAGGAGGGGAAAGAGCAGCTGATCTTCACTGTGCCCGGCCAGCTCTTCTCTGCTCCCAGCTGCTCTGCACCAAAAACTGAACACAAAAGACGTGCTTTGGGTATTTTTTTTAATCAAAGACCTTTTTTCTCACCTCCACAGCCTTAGACAACACGGGGGTAACCTGACCTCATCCCAAAGCCTCCTCTCAGAGCTTTGGTTAGGCTGGCGAAATCCTTTCGAACAGGGATGCTGATACACAGGGAAGAGGATTTTCAAAAAGCCCCATCCCAAGGACACAGCGTGGGCACGGTGACCCCATGCTGGCCGTGGTGCTCTATCCCCACCTCCCCTGCAGAAGTCACCTCCCTCCTGGCATCTCCCACCTGTAAAAGAGGCCTTGCAGTGATTTCAATGCAAGGACAAATAAATGGACGGGAATAAAGGAGCCAAAGCAATCCCTGGAAGGTTGACCATCCCCTGGAGAGCTGCAGCAGGAGGAGGGCTGGCTGCTGCCTCCCAGCCTCAGCAGAGCATCCCCTCCCCGCGGGGCACCCCCCGAGGTGCTGCTCCTCCCGCATCCCTCCCCGCGTCTTCTGGGAGGGCCAGAGCTCGACTTGTTTATGCTGCCACGAATTCCCCAGCCTGTAAACAGTCAGCCCAGAGCCTGCCAAGGGAAGAACAATGTTTTCCAGCCGCGCTGCAAGCACGGGCTTTCATACCACACACAGCGCTGCCAAGGCAAAGCCGGACCCTTTCTTCCAACATCCCTCCGCATCTGCAAAGCAGAAAGCCGAGGTGCTGCCGCGGCACAGCCTGCTCGCAGAGGGACGGGTGCCTCTTCTGGCAGGGAAATGGGGGCTCAGCTCATGCAATCTCACTTGCAGACTCTCAGGATCGGTGCTGGAATCCCTTTGTCCCAGGAGTGCTGCTCCGCTGGCCCCGAAGACCTGGGTTTGTTAAAAAACCTTGCAAGAACTGGTTCTGCAGTGACCGGGCCTGCAGGGATCTCCCAGCCCGGGGAGCCCTCCCCATAGATCAATTTGTGTATGAAAATATCAAAATGGGAAAGGCAGAGCATCAGCAGAGCTCACTAGGAAGCTACAGCACACTAATATCTTTTACTGAATTAGCAAACTCTGGATCAGGCTCTCCTGTAACCCCAAGAAGCCCCCCAGGGCGGTGGGGGGGGTCTTACCCCATGGGCATCCCTGTACAAACCCGCAGCCCTACACAACTCCTCGCAGGAGGAAGCGGGATGGCGAGACCCCACCATCACGCCACCTCCCACCACCACACCACCACCTCCCACCACGCCACCTCCCCTGGGGGATCCCGGCAGGGAGAGCTGCTGCCCACACAGCCCAGCTCACACGAGGGGCTCAGCAGGACCAAGCCAGACACTGATAGCTGGAAAAACGTAGAAAAGGCTCATTTCTTTTCCCTTTTACCCCTTGCACGGCCTCCCATGGTGCCTGCCCAGCTCTCCAGTATACCCAGCATTCTGCTGGCGAGTGGCTGGTGCAGTGGGAGCCCAGGGCTGCAGGAGCGCAGCAGCGATGCAGCCAGTGGCCTCCAGCTGAACTAAAGCTCCTTCACCCCATCCACCCTGCAGCCTCAGAAAGCTAACGAGGAGGAGCTTGCAGGCAGCAGGATTTGGACACGCGACCTTCCAGTCCTCCCTCCCTGCACGTGGACACCTTTTGGGACACTTTCATGTCCCCCTGTGCCACACTGCAGGTCCCCAGAGGAGCCACCGGTAGCGGATGCATTCAAACCGAACAACCCAGCTACGTAAACCCTCTTGCTGGTCTTTATTCCCACCAGTAAATCACACGTGGCATTTCTTCCCTGGTACTTTTACCGCAGAGGCATCTGCTGTCTGAGCTACACAGCACGATCTCTTAAATACAAGAAAACTCACAAGCAGGAATTTTAGCCAAATTGCTAGAAATGCCAGCAAAGACTGGGGCTCTGGTGCAAGCCCTTGAGCCCTAACATGCTCCTGACTGCTCAAACCAGCGCAGGGCTCGCAGGGGAGCAGGCAAAGGAGCTCTCTGCAAGGCTCCGGTGAGTCCCGACACCCCTCAGGGGGTTCCCCTCGGGGACGTGACTATGGGTAACGCACCCTGAGACGCGGAGAAGATGCGTGAGACCACGGGCCGCGTCCCATCGCCAGCTTTAACGACAGCTGAATTCAAGCCAGCTCCTCGGGAGTGGGGTTTGCTGACCCCTAAGGCAAAGACCCCAGTGCTGAGCCCAAGCTGCTGCTCCTGAGGAGGCTCCAGAGGGGACAAACATCGTCACAGAAGAACAAAAATGACTCGCCGAGCACGTTGCGGGCAGCTGGCGCGAGGAAAAGAACTCACCCACAACCATGATGTTGAACTCGAACCCCTGCTTCATGGCTTTCCGTCTCATCTGCTCCAGGATGGCGTCTATCCCCACGTAGCCGAAGTCCGCAGCCGGTTTCTCCGGCCGCGTCGGCACCGGCTGCTTGGGGCCGGCATCCCGTGGAGCGTCCGTCATTCCGGGTGCGTGGCTGGGAACTGCCTCTGGACCTGCGGAGGCAAAGAAAGGGCGGTCAGGGGCGGCAGGCAGCGCCGGGATGCTGCTCCTGGCAGGGAATGAAAGGAGCCGCCTGTTGCATCCAAAGCGGGAATAAAATACGTGCTGCATCTCCACTACTAACGCCAGCAAGCGGGGATTCAGGGAACCGGGAAGCTGAGAGAGAGGAGGCATGTGGGATCTTCCTTTGTCTGCAATTACATCAAATTGGGGATTCCCCTTCTTACTGGATTCACCTTGATCCCCGCCGGCATTGCCAAGCCCACCGCAGCTGAGCACAGCAAAGGGATGCTGCTACAGGGGGAGCAGCACACCAGGTCCCGTGAGCAGCCGATCCGATCCCAGGGAGCAGGACCCAGCGCCGAGAAAGTCCTCGGCACGAGTCCAGGTGTTTATTTAGCGAGTGACGAAGGCTTTTAACAACACGGCCCTGTGCCCAGGCGCTGCCGTTGAAGGCTTGCGGCCATACCCAGCCTGCCTGCTCCTCCGTCCCTCTGTAATTACAGCGCTATGCAGATTGCTGGTGGGAATGCCTCGTGGCCACGTTTCGGGGAACTGGGTGGCTCTGCAGACACATAAAAGTCCTCGGTGCCCTCCTCGAGCTCCAGACGCTGCTGGCCCCAGCTTGCTTCTCGCCAAAAATCCAAAAACGCAATGCGTCTGCATCAGAATGGGTCACACCAGACAACACCCACACTGCCACGAAACTTTCACGGTCCTGCGCTAATTCTGCCGAACCCAAACCCTTCGGCTTCCCACAGAGACCAGGCGCTCGTCTCCCCTGCAAGACGGCTCCAGGTTAGCAAAGCACTTCAGGAGAAGCAGACATACACCTACTGCCTGATTTAACACCTTTATAACAAAAATCGGGGAACCATCCACTGCTCCGGGTACCAGGCGGGAGCATCAGCCGCCGGAAGGACAAACTGCCCCAATGCGCCGGCGGGCGACGCAACCTGCTCCCACCCAGCCCCAGCTGCTCCGCATCGCCTGCAGCGGATACAGCAAGTATCCCCAAGGCAGAGGATACACAAGGCTCAGCCTGGTCCTTGAGAGCTCCTGGAAGGCTCAGCCGCGCAGGGAAAACTCCTCTAACGCAGGCACGGAGAGGCAGGTTTTAGGAAAACACACCGCAGAGAGCCCTCCCCAGCCCGGGCTGCTGCTGATGGGCGCCAGGGTCCCTGCAGCCACCAGCCTCGGCAAGCATTTTATTTTTGTTAAGCCTTTTGCAAAGCTTATTTATTATTTAGTTGATTATTATTAATTCAAAAATATTATTATTATTTACAAAGGACTTACTGCAAAGTCCTCAACCTCATTCTTTCAAGCTCGCAGCTCATCTCCTCACCCCACTATTATTTCTGGCCTTTGATGAGGTGCTGCCTGGTTTTCTCTCCCTCCCTCCGAAGAGATTTGTCTGTAGGAGCGCGGCTGGTCCAAAGGGGCTCCTCCAAACACCAGCCCATCATCCCTTCTCCCTTGGCAACAGGGCAGGAGCCGCAGGAGCAGCATCGGATCGGAGCCTGCCGGGGTCTGCAAGGTGGAATCGCTCACTTCCTGCGAGCATGGCGCGCTTCCAGGCACTCAAGTATAGGCCAAGCAGGAAAAAAATATAGAAAAATAATAAAAAGCAAACCCAGAACCGATCCCAAACACTGCTGGGTCACTTTGAATACTTTTTTCCAATCCTCCACCCCGGGCTGTGCAGACCAGCGTTACTCACACACAGAGCTGTTAGCGACCAAGCACGCCGGAGCTGCCACGCAGGGGAACAGCACGCTGCTCCCGGGCACGCTCGGACCCAGGCTCTCGCACAGCTGGCGACGCGCTGCCACGCTGCCCCTTGCAAAGCCCCAGCATGCCAAAGGTCTCACCGCAAATCCCAAATTAGCCCCGTTCCAAAATGACAAGGCCAAGAGTGGAAAAAATCCCTACATACCACTAAAAAAAAAAAACCCAAAAAAAAAAAAAACCCTAAACCACGTGGAAAATATGCTGTCACCAGCCGCAGTGCTGGGTCAGGCAACGGCTTTAACTCCTGCAGGCACCGCTTGCACGCGCGGGAGAGAGCCCCACGCGCGCTGGCCCCGCGGGACGGGACATCAGCCTGGGAAATCGGTGTAGATAAGACCCAACAAAGTGCTCAGAGAAATTAAGAAATTAAACAAAGAGAGCAGAAAGCCACCCTCTGCATGCAATAAAGACCAGGAGCATCTCCAGCACCTCCGGGCTGCTGCTCGTCTATCAAGCTCCGCTAACGAGCTCCCTGCAGCGTGCAGAAGGGGCTGCCCCCCTCCCTGGGCAGGGGGACGTGCCGGCAAAGCTGTCCCCGGCACAGGGAGCAGAGTCGACGTGCTGCCTCGCCGCGTTGCCTTGAGTGCGAGAAGGAGGGCTCGGGCCTCCCCGGCCCCCAGCGAGACAAAAGCCGGAGCAAGCGCAGGGCGATGGCAGGCGGCGGTTTGTCACCGCCGAGCGCGCAGGCGCGCTGCCACCCGGGATACGCTCGAGCAGCACAGCTGGCGGCGTGGCCCACGCTGCTTCGGCTCGTCTGCTGGGGGGAAAAAAGTGACTTAAACGACATTTTCTTCCAGCACCTGGCTCCTGTTTGGGGAAAAATAAAATAAAAATGAAGATATTGCAACTAGGAGGGTCTGCAGGACAGCAGGGATGCAAAGACGCAAACGCCCCAATGGCACCAACAAACTCCCAAGGGAAATGCTGCAACTCAGACCTTCACTTTTCTTTTTAGCTTCCCAGCACTGAGCTGGTCTTTTCTTAGCAAGGACTCAAGCATCACTTGGCTCCAAGGGGTCCATGCCAGCAGAAGCAGGATGCGGCCGAGCCGCAGGACCACTTCAGGCACAGGAACAGGGGGCTGCGGTGCCCAGGAGCACTCCTGGGAGACACTTGTCTAAAATAGAAAGATCCTAGAAATAAATTGGAGCAGAAGCGGTGGCTGCCTGGGACATGCCACGGGCAGATCCTGCACTTGTGTGATCCGGGGACGGTGCCAAACCTGCAGTGATCTTGGTGCCAGCAGCACCGAGCTGCCCCTTCCAGAGGGATGGGTTAATAAACACCCGATCATGTCAGAAATTCCCGATTGCCACCGAGTCCCTAGCAAGAGCAGGATCAGCCCTCATGCACCATCGCTTCACCAGTGCCACCCTACCAGGGCTGCCTGTCCCCCCCCCCCCGACGAGGGAGCTGGGGAAGCACGCTGGCTGCTGGCTTTGCTGATGGGGGCAGAGAGCCCGGAGCCTGCAGCTCCCTCCGGCTCGCCTGTTCTCGGATAAACACGAAACATGTGGTTACACGTGCTTGTACCATATTTAGACCTCCTCTGCCAGTGAAACCCCTCTCCACGCCGGCACGGAGATGTCAAGCCCATCAGGGCAGCACTGCATGGAGCAGGGACAGCCCCAGGGCTCCGGCCCGGGCGCCAGGCTGACTCAGGACAGCTGCTCCAAAAGGGATTTTGCCAAAAACTCCGGGCTTTTGCGGTGTAATTGTTGCATGTCAGACATGAGCCAAACCCAACATCTGCAAAGCAGCAGATGAAAGGCACCCCACGAGGGAGGGGGGGAGCCCCAGGGAGCCCCCCCGGGGAGCCCCCTGCTCCTCCAGCCAGCTGGACGCCATGCGTGGGCGGCCGTGGGATGGGCTTTCCGAAACGCTGCTGACGAGGGGCTGCCGGCAAACCGAATGCCACACTGATGCCACGCGGCTGCAACCACCTGGGACGGCTCCGGGCAGGGGATGCAAACGCAGGCTGGAACCCTGAAACCCCGAACCCCAGGGCTGGCAGTCCTACTTGAGGATTTGGGAAAGGGATCTGTAGGAGAATAACCCCCTTGCAGAGGGTGAATTGGGAATGTCTCATGTATCCCAGCTCCCGGCCAGACCCAGCAGCTCTGTGCTCTGCTCCAGCGATGCACGGGGAGCGGGATGCTGGTGGTCTGGGAGGGCAGAGCTGATCCTGGAGCGGGGCTGGTCATGGATCTGGTGCTCAGCAGCTGCACGGAGCCGCTGGAGAGAGGGCAGGAGGCTGCACCTCTGCCACTGCCACCCACTGCATCCTTCCAGCCGCCCGCCGCCAGGTTCAATCCATTCACATGCTCTGTACGGACACAGACGCAATCAATGGAGAAATGCTAACGCTTGCTGGGTAAATCAAAGAAACATCCCTCGGTTGCAGGAAGCACCGAGCATTTGCCACCTTTTGGTGAATCTGCAGGCGGTTCTGCAGATTTACAAGCACCTAGACACAACCAGGACAGTGGGGATAACTCCCCTTCCCTCCACACAGCAGGGACTGGAAACACCGTGGGCTTCCAGACTTGTTGGATGGGTTCACACCAACACACAGAGAAGATTCACAGATGCCAACAGCGGTACATCAAGGCGTGACAACACAACTGCTTCCCGGGCAGCTGAGCATCCACAGATGTTTTTGAGGGAGCAGTGCGGACCAACTAACCTTTCAATTTTTGGGAGCAGCAATCTTAAAAAATTGTGCCTGGAGGGTATAACAGAGATGTTTTTAGGACCAAAGAGTGAATTTATAGTTCCTGGTTAACTGCAGCCAGCCGGGACTGCAGCCTCACCCCTTTGCACAGCGAGCTGGTGACCACGAACTATGGAAACGCATCCAACCCACGGAAGGGGTGGCAAAGCCACAGCTTTCCCTTCCGACGGGACAGGAGGAGTCGGGAGGGAGGCAGCAAAGCCGGGGCTGGATACAAACCCAGCGTGGCCCAGGCACCGCCGCTCTCTCCAGCCACCCGGTCAGAGCCATTGCGGGATCCCCAGTGCCAAACACCAGATCCATGCTGGTCCCACAGGGATGTGTGGGTACCAGGGAATGTGAGGCATGGCTCAGTCCAAAACTGGGGGGACAGCCAGCGCCCCAGAGGGGCAGAGCTGCCACCACCACAGACCCTGCAGCACCAAACTGCAACTAAGGGACATTTCTATTATTTGGTTGCAGTCATCTGAGCACAGCTAGCACAGCCAGCCCCGAGCTGGAGCCTGTCCCTCGCATCCGTGGGCACCAAGCTATGGTTTCAGGCTGGCTGCCAGCCCAGACCCACCTACCACCTGGTAATGTTTCCTCCTCGGCTTGCATTTCCACCCAGGTGCCAACAGACACGACCTAGAAATAGCAGAGGATGCTTAACTACACTCCATTAGACCAAATCCGCCTGTCAGAGAGGTGGCCGGGTACCTCCTGAGCATGCAAGATGCTCTAGGCACGAGGGCTTTTATTCACGTGGGGGGGGATAAATCCATTTTCAGAGATCAAAAAAGGAACAGCGATTCCTGCTCTGCAGCGAACCCTTTGTGAGGTGACCAGGCAGGGCCACAGCAGCGAGCCACGGGAGCCACAGGCATACACCGCACAGCTCCAGCCGTCCCCGCTCGCCGCCTGCGCTTCCGTCCTCACTCGCTGCGTGCTTTCCCCTCCCTGCTCCGGAAACATCCTCCGCAGTCACCCCTCCACAGCTCTTTCATTTACAAGAGATGGATGCTCCAGGGCTCCCCATTGCTGCTTCCCTTCCTGGCTTAACCCTCCAGCTGCCACAGGCGTTTCTGGGCTGGGATGCGGCTCATCCCAGAGGTCAAACCGTGGTGCCAGCTCCGCCTGGACACAACGTCAAGCGCTCACAAACTGCCATCTGTGAGCTCAGATGCAAGTCCCTGTGCCACCTCGGTGTGCCCCAGGTACAGCATGAGGCCGATCATCGCCTTCCCTGGCCCCAACACGCGCCAGCCCTTGCAGCGCGGTCGGCAGCCGTACATCCTCATTTCTCCAACCACGTGAGGCAGCAGCTCTAACCACTCACAGAGACCTGCAAGGAGCTGTTACGCTGTTCTGTTTGCCCAGAGAAGTTTAAAAGGAAGGAGATGATCATAAACAACCCCAAATCTTGCCTGCTCCGGTCTTGCAAACCGAGTTCTGAGACTCGGGCACACGGAGGTCTCCGGCCACAGAGCCCCAAGAGCTGGCCCCGAGACCAGCCCTGCCTCGCTGGGGATAACCCCATGGCAGGGGAACTCTCCTGCACACCAACACCAGGAAAAGCTGCTCCATCACCCAGGGGGGTCTGAGGACCCACACAAAGCTGATTCACCTGTGGGTCTGGGCAGGGGACACCCTCCCAACCCCTTGTCCACCCCGGGTGATGGTGTTCAGCACAGGAGGGATGTGGAGACCCTTCCCAGCCCCTGGGCAAGAGAAAGAACCTCTCACCCCTGTCATCACTCCTCTGCAGAGCTCCAGGCTTGGAAAACAAAGAGGCAGGCAGCGCAAACTTGGCTGGCCCAAAAAAGGGCCGCAGGAGCCACGCGGGGCACCTGGGCACAGGCACCTGGCACAGCTGCGTGTGCCCAGAGCCACCCACGCCCGACCCAGTTACCCACTTCTGCAGCTACAGCAACAACAAATAAAATAAAATAAAAAGGCAAGCCAGCGGCATCAGGGCTGCCATCACCCTGAGGTACAGGAGTAACAAGGAGGGATTTACTTCCTGGGGTTTTTTTTCTTGTTTGTTTGTTTTTATTATTATTATTTTATTTTTTCGGGATTCTTTTTGGATTTTTCCCTTTTTTTTTTTTTTTTCAGGGTTGGGTTTGTTTTGGGTCTTTTTTGATTCTTTTTTCGGGTTGGTTTTTTGGGGGGGTTTTGTGGTTTTTTTTTTTCCCTCCCAAGGGCAGCTGTGCCCCAGACACCCCCCACCCCCCCCAGAGCCCGTTGATGGGGGGCCGCAGCAGCAGCAGCGGGGCGGCCGGGACCCCGCAGGAGGTGCCCCCCCCCCCCCCGGACACAGCCGCTATTCATCCCCGGACAATGCCGGCATCGCGGCCAGGCGGCCGCCGAACAACGGCCCCACTTGTGGGGCGCAGGGACGAGAGAGGCCGGGCCGGGGGGGCCGGGGGGGGGAGGCTGCGGGATGACCCCCCCCCCACCTCCCCGGCCGCCCCCGGGTACCCCTGCCCCGGCACCCCCCGCCGCGCCCGGCTGCCCGGGGTCCTCCGTGGGAACCGGCGGGCCCCCCTCACGCCTTCAGCCCCTCCCCTGGAGTAATTCGCCCCCCAAAAAGCAATCTCCCCCCTCTTCATCACCCACTCTCCCCCCCCGCCCCCGACCTCCGCAGAGCCCCCGCCCCCGGGCACCGGCGACTCACCCGCGGCGGCGGCGGCTCCGGCAGCCGGCGGCTCTCCGCCTCCTCCCGCGCTGCCCTCCGCCTCCGCCCCCACCACCCTTCCTCCTCCTTCTCCTCCTCCTCCCCCCTCACCCTGCCTCCTCCCCCCACCCCCACGCCCTCCTCCCCCCACCCCCACGCCCTCCTCCCCCCACCCCCACGCCCTCCTCCCCCCTCCAGCCCGGCCCGGGGGGATGGAGCCTCTTCCCGGGAAGTTTGTTTCGCCCCGGGGCAGTTTCCATCCCCCGGCCGCTATAAGCCTGTTCCGGACCTAGGGGGGACTCGTCCAGGTTAAGAGGGGGAAGGGGTTTGGGGGCGATGAGAAGCAGCACGTGCCCCTACCCGCGGTGCCCACGCAGGGAGGGGATCAGTGATGGGCATTTCCACGAGAAAAGAGCGAGGTCGGGACAAACTCAGCATTCCCATCCCACTCCCATCAGCAGACCCCGCCGTCCATCCCACTGCTCCAGGGATGAAGGAGCACAGCCCCATCCCACCCCTTTTGGCACTCGCCAGCGCTGAAAGTTGCCTTTTGCTTTCAAGCAGTCTGAAATTCCCCCAGCAGAGACGAGAACCCATCTCTGGTGGGTGTTAACACTGCTGATTTTGCTCACTTTGGGCTCACTTTGCTCTGCAGCTCTTTGAAGACGCCCCTGGGCAGCACCTCACATCCCAGCCACCACCCAGCAGCCTGCCTGCTTTTTAAAATCACATCAATTAAGCTGAATAAACATATTATCCATCTCCACAAGCCCTTCCTGCCTTATATCTTGATTACTAGAGCTTCACCACCACCTCTCTCCCACCAGCAGAAAGAAGGGCCCCAGCAGGGACGCAGCGATGTGTGGGGGGCCAAATGGGTGGGCTGCACTGCCAGCCCTGCTCCCATCGGCAGCGTGGGGTCCCGGTGGGTGCTGGCATGGGTTGAAGCCCCCTGGGTGCTGCTGGGCGGTGGGAAGTCCAGGGCAGCAGGCGCAGAGAGCCCAGCTGCAGGACCAGCAGCAGAAGAGGCTCTCCTCCCATCACACCCAAGATACAAAGCCAGCTTTGCCTCCTTCAGACCCCCGGATCTGACATGTTACTTTGACCTATCCTGTGATCTCAGCATATTTTTTCCCCTGCGGTTCTCAGAAGATCTGCATTCCCAGAGGCGGCGAAAGGGTTAAGAAGGATTTGCACATTTGCAGTCCTCAATACCCAAAGGACCCCATTTCCCATGCACAGCCCACAAGCCAAGGGCTAGTCCTTGCCCATCCTTCTTAACCTGTTATCAGCATCACCGGACACCGCTGTCAAACTCCTGCTCCAGAGGCAAACCCTGCCAACCCGTGCCACCCCAACCGCAGGCCACCCTTCCTCATCACCCATGGCTCTTGTCTGGCTGTCACCTTTCTTCTCCCCTTCTGGAGCGCCAGCAGCAGCGGCTCTTCCTCCACCCAGCGCTGCCACCCCACGCCGGCCTGGCAGCATCCCCTGCCTGCTACACCTGGGAAGGCTGGCATGGGCCGCCCTGGAAACAATGGGTGCTCAGGGGGGCCGAGACTCACGTCCCCCCACTTCAGCCAGTGCCACAAATAACCAATTTCTGAGAAACTTCCACCCAGGCAGGAAACCCAGCCTCAATCTGCTTACACTGCAGCTGCGCGGTGCTTTCTGCTGGATTACACCACTTTTTATGATTTAACAAAGCTTTAACCCCTATCAGTGGGCATTAGTGTTTTAATCTCCCTAATCTCCAGGAAAATCCAAAGCTAGATGCCAAACTGGGCTTGCCTGAGAAGCAGCTGGGTCTGTTTGCAAGCCACTCCGGTCTTGCGTTATCTGGAAAAAGGGGAGCAGAGGTGGAAAGCAGCTCAGGCCGGCTCTGCAAAGCTCCTCCGTGCTCGCTCAGGTGCTGTGCTTCCACGAGGAGCAAGGGAGGGATCTCAGGTGCACGTGGGCTTTGCGGATGTGATCCACCCTCCATGTTCCTGCCGCTAAATGAACCGCATCTGTGACGCTGTGCGGGCTTTAAGCACCCAGCACAGGGGTTCACTTGCCCAAACTGAGACCCGGCAGCAGAGGGGTGAACACAAGGTGCTCGGCCACGTGAACCAACACCTCCTTCCTTGGTGTTATTTTAACACGTTGAAACCACGGACGTGTTTTGGTCTTGCCCATGAGTGGAAAAAAACCAACCATAGAAAAAAGTTCCCCCCTTGGTCACTGAAGCAGGATGGGAGCTCACGCTGCTTGTGAGTTGTTTTTCAGATTAATTCGTAGAAAATGTTTTGTTTCAACTCCTATCGCATCCTTCCCAGAAACAACCTGAGGTGGGGGAGCGAGCAGCTCAGGAGGACACTGAAGTGGCATCCTTGGCCTCAAAGCAAGTAAGTACATTGGGCTCTGCTACCCGTGCTTGTCCTCGTGAAGGCTCTCAGGTGGCTTTGGGGCTGTTTGCACAGACGAGGCACTTGCAGAGGGACAAACAGCCACCTCCAGGAGCTGTTATTACAGGAGAATCTCCCTATTCCTGAAACTCTTCCTGCATGTTTCCTTACCCCTACAGTGCAGATGAACAGAAGGATTAAGTGACTTGCCCAGGGTCAGGCAGAAAACTTACAACCGAGCCAAGAACTGGATGCAAATCCTCCATTTCAGAGTTTTAAAATCACAAAGTCATTGTTTTTCTCTTTAAAAACGTTATAATCAGAGTTAGGGGCAATTCTAGGAAGGGATTCTTCCTGTTCTACGTCATACCTAGTGGCTTGACCTAACTACAGATCCAGTTCTTGGGCTTACAACTAATCCAAAATAATAAGGTTCCTGCCTGCCTTACGCAGCTCTATCTGTACTACTTTATCTGAGACCTTTGCGGGTGAAAGCAGGTCTCCATGTCACAGCCACACTGCACAGGGCGGTAGGGACAAGCCCCAGCATTAGCACAGGGCTGGTAGGGCTCAGTGGAGAAGGTGGTCCATGGCTGGTCCGGCACCGATGCTCAGGAAAGGCTGGGAGGCAGCGGGAGGAGCAGATCACCAGCGATGGTTTCCGTAGTACCTGAGTTTTGGGGAAAATCCCCACCATCCATGGTCTTCTACCTTGCACAAGAAAACTATCCGGCAGCGGGGCTGTCCCCTGGCTATGCCAGCCCTGCTCCAGTGCCACGGCTGTCCCCGACGCCACGCAATGCTCTGCTCTTGGCCAACACATGCTCCAGCTCCAACCACAGCTTTGAGGAATAACCAACCTCTGCGAACGAAGACAGTTCCACCAGGACTAGCCAGCCTGCGAGGGAGACCTGCAGGGCTGCCAACAGAAATCTTTCACCCCAAGCTGCCCAACTCTAAGAAAACATCAAATCCCTTGAATACAAGGAGCACGAGCAGGATGTTTTTTCTCGCAGGAACACTGACGGGGCATTTCTAATTTGTACTGCACCAATCCCCAGTTAAAAGTGCAGCGTCAGGGCTCAGTAAATTATTTTTCTTGTTTTAATAGTGCAGTAATGCTGACCACCTGCAAGTCCCCAGCGACTTCGACGGATAGCTGGAAATCCTGCCAGCTATATTTATAATCTCAGATCAATAGGAGAAGGAAAAGCACATCCAGAGACCTTGGTGAAGCACCAGAGAGCTCAGTGGAAGGCAGCATGACCGAGAAAAGGACGTCAGCTTGCAGAGCACAAGACCAAAATTTAATTTGCCAAACGCTGAAAGAGACACCGTCACTTTTAGCAGGAGCAGAAAGGATGTCTCATTACCAGGAACACCTAAAACAAACCCCAGCACTTTCCTAAGAGCCTGGCTGCAGGTGTCAGCAGCCGGGAAGGGCTCTGGCAGGTAGCCACCATAGCCACCGTGGTCTCTTCTGAATGTGCAGGGTAACTCTCCAGAAGGTCTGCAATGGTAAGACCTGCAGAACAACGATATTCCCTCCCTTCTGGCTGTGCTGGACTCTCAAGTCGATAGATGATGCCGTGTTTGTTTCTTTCAAGCTACCTGGTTTTCGGCATTAAGCAGCTGATCGGAGCAGCCCATGTCAGATATCTCTGCAGCTATCACACCGGTTCCCTCATAAAAGGAGTTATTTTGTGGCTTAAATCTCCCGAGACAGAGACAGCAGTGGAGCAGCAGGTACCATGGGGTGCAGGCGCTGCTGGGAACATCTTGGGGCCCTGCAGGCTCCATCACATGGAACAGGGACATCCTGAGCCAGCACAGGGAGCGACCACCATCAACCCCTCCACGGCCTGGCCAGCAGCAGGCAGCGGAGCCTGCCAGCATCATCGAACCGTGGCCGTTTTGTGGAACCCGTGTTACGCACGGTGCCAGGACTGTTCCCACTGCACCAAAAACTGAGCGCTCCTCCACCCAGACACCTCCAGCCCCTTCCCGTTCTCCAGGAGAGAAGGAAGGAATTATTTCACAGGCTGCCATCAGCCAGCGCACGCAGCTGGCACCATGTCCTTGGTGTGAGTCACCCACTCCCCAGGGAGGCTGTGCCTCACTTCCCGGCGTCACATCCCACTCCCCAGGGAGGCCATGCCTCCCTTCCCAGAGTCACATCCCAGCAGTGCCCCAGCAGCAGACTCCCTTCCCCTGGCACATTTCTTCTGCGGGGGATCTGCAGCGTCTGCTCCCTTGAGCAGGGAAGGCAGGAGGCTCCTCGCTGTGCTTGAGTAATCCATCATTTTCCAGAAGGGAATGGGCTTTGCTAGGAAGCCACTCCGGGGTCACAAATATTTGGAAAAAGCAAGAAAAAAAACTCCATTCCTCCCAATACCCCCCACCCTTGCAGGGCTTTGGCCACCAATGTGCTAGTTTGGATGGACATGAAGCACACACAGCATCTTCCAGGCAACTCCCCCCGCCACAGCTCTGAGCACAGGTTTTGCTCAGCGAGGACCGGTCTGCCCTGGCACTGAAACACTGTGGCTTGGAGTCACCGGGAGAGCTCCGCAGATGGCACAGCTTGGCCCCGCCGGAGGTTTCCTCCAGCACTTCGCTCCTTCAGTCGCTGCCTTTTCTTTAGGAGCGATCCTCATCCCTCCTCCGCAAGGGCACGACCTACTCCAGACACCCCCCACTAGACTACCACAAAGGACAAATTACCCTCAAAAAGGGTAAAGCAAACCCCTCTGCACATCACCCCGCCAGCATCCTGGAGTCCTGCTCCACCAAACCCCCACATCCTGCCCTGCGGAAAGTGGGGGGCAGACGGACCCTCTGCAGGTCTCGCACGCCAAGGAGCACAGCACTTCTCACCGCTGCCTGTTTCTCTCACCGTGGTCAAAGTGGACTCGGCAGCAGGGGATGAGGATGAGTTTGGTAAAATAAATGAGCTGTGCAAGGGGGGATGGTATGGAGTGAAAAATTCGGGTCACCCCACAGCTCAAGCAAACTCGTTCAAGTAGTACAAACTCTATTTTGCCCCAAAGTGGCATTTCCCCCCAAGATGGGGCGATGCTCAGGCATCTAGATGGGGTGATGCTACAGCACTTCCCAGGCAGTGACATCCCTGGGGGTCACAGCATCCACCGGCTAGGGACCGAGCCGCGATGTGGGAGCTGGGTTGTCCTAAGGGTCCACGCAGATCCTGCACACACCCAGGCTCATCGCCAGCAGCGCCATGGATGTGCATCTGTGCAAGCTGCCCATAAAGGGCCTTTCTCCATCCTTTGTGTGCTTCCCCTTTTAAACCTATAAATTCCCTTTGGAGGTAAAGAAGAAAGAATTTAGGGCACCCTAACCTTGAAAAGAAGGGAAACTCCTTTGCTCCAGCTCCATTCAAGCTGCCAAGCTGCCGGCCTGTCTCCTGCAGCTTAATTAATAGCAACCCATCCCCAGCAAGCTGCTTGCAGCTCCAGCTGTCTCCTCTGATGGAGGTGCTTTTCTAGGAAGAATAGTGCTTTGTTTTTTGATGGGGAAAGGTCAGGAGGACGAGGGGGAGGAGGAGGACGGGTGGGAGGGAAGAGCGTTGCTTCCCCGCAGCTCCTGGCGCCGTGAGCGAGTCCCACTCGGTCCCCATCTGCTCCTGGGGTCAGATCTGGGAGATGGCAGCACCCGTCCATCAGCCTTGGGGCGATCGCATCCTAACACTCAGCAGAGCAGAGGGGCACAGGGAGAATTCAGAGCTGTGGTCTGCAGGCCCACTGCTGCCAGGAGGCCTGGTGAGCTCTGCCTGGGGACACTGACATGGTCCAGGACCCCCTAAGGGGAAATCCCTGCTCTGCTCTTATCAGGAGCCGCCCTGATAACAGCACAGATCCACGCTGCAGGGAGCCGGCGCTGGGCACCCCTGCCAGCTCTGCCGGGCCACCAGAAAGGGACAGTCCCTGCTGCCATATGGCTTTTGCATAAATAAATAAGCCAAGCTGAGGCTGAGAGCAATGCAGACAAATCCAAGGTGATGCAGTAACGCAGCAGAGTGGAGGAAACAAGGCGAAATGGACCCAAGGCCTGAGCGTGGGCATGAGGTGCTGACAGCCACCAGTCCCCAGGGCACGGCCGTGAGATCACCTTCATTTCTGCTCAGCCACAGCAGATTAGAGCCAAGGACCAAGTACCAAACCAAGCCGCCTCCTCGGACCCTGGGCAAGAGAGCCAAGGGCTTCCCTGGAGCTCAACGGGCACTTTCTGCCTGCAACCGCTCTGCTGCAGACTGGTAATTAAGTTCTCCAGCTCTCCTGACAAAAGGATGCTCCTGCCCCAGCCCCTGCCAGCACCTGGCTGGGCACTGTCGCCCCGGGGAGCACCACGACACCGTAATTGCTCTCCAAGGAGCACACAGGCAGCTCTCCCTCTCTTGCCAGCTGGCGAGGCCTCTGCGCTCAATGACTGTGATTTTTGTCCCCTCCCCATCCCACTCATGTCCCTCTGTGCCAGCCTGGAGCCACCCCAGCACGGAGAGGGCTCTGGTCCCAGCGCAGGACTGGGGCGTATCTCCCCTTCCACCAATTTATCTGGGGGAATAAACAGATAGAAAGAAAAAGAAAGGCAGCAGAAAGCAGCGTTAGGGCAGGTCCCTGTCCCACACACATGCCAACACGGTCCCCTACCCAGGCACCAAGGCTTTGCCATTTCAGCCCCCAGCTTTGCAGGGGGAGGACACAGCCCGCAGTGCCCCCCCTTCCACCCAGAGCCGCCAAGGAAAACGTCCCCGTTGCTTAGCAAAGGGCCATTCATCACCAGCACTGTGTGGGATGAGAAAGGGTTAACCCGCTGCAGCTGAGCCAGAAATACCATCCAGGACAAAGAGAGACTTCATGTCACCCGCATCCGCCCAGCGCAGAAGAAGGGGCCTTAATCCGATTCCCAAAGAAAATGTGGCTTTTACAGTCCGGCTTGGCCAGGCCCCTCCAGCAAGTTTTGTATCCGCGGCAAGTGTTAACCCAGTTTGGGAGAGGGTCAGAAAACTGGAAGAGAAATCACTTTTCCACAAGTTCGTGAGAAGAGAGCCAGGTGGAGGTGACTGGACCCGGGCAGCGTCACTGCAGCGGGACACGGGGGGATGCAGCCATCTCAGCCTGGCAAGGTCTGATGGCCCCAAAGCAACCCCAGAGCAACCAGACTTCATCATCAGTTTTCATGTGATTTAGCAGGAACTGGAGAAAGCATCACTGCCAGATTCCCACCGGGTGATGCTTGGCCTAATGCAATGGCAATTAGGGCGCATGGGAAGGGACCCACGACCATCCCGACACTGCCCGGCATTTTGGGGACCACGTTTCGGGATGATGAGGGTGAGCTGGCACGAGGCGGAGAATTTCAGGGTGTTAATGGCAGAGCTCTGCCTCTTTCTGCAACCAGGACAGGAACCTCAAGGAGCAAAGCCAGGGATGCGGCTGGGAAGCAGACGGTGCCCACACCCGCTACGGATGCGGACGAATAGTCTTTGCCTTCGTCTCCCAGCTGACACCCGGGCACAGGTCCCACAGTGCTGCATCCCCGACAGCTACACCCCTACAGCAAAAGGGGTTCGCCAGCCTGGCCTCTCTGCCACGGCTCCTTCCCACCGCCACAGCCCCATGCTCTCCTGTTACCTTGAAATTCCACATGCCCACTCCTCATGGGATTTTTAGACAGGCACTTTTAGGATGCCACTGAGCTGTATGTGCAACGTTAACTCTTTCAGGCCAGTTTTTGTTATTATTTTTTAACAAACGAGCTAGCTTTACTGTACACTTCTCCACAAAGCACCTACCAAATTTTAGAGATAAATGAAATATAGTTGTGTTCAGACACAGAGTCACAGCACCAGCAGGCGCACCCCCAGGAGACCCACCCTTCCCTTTCCCTCGTGCCAGAGAGAAGCTCGGACACATTATCCAAGGACTAACACCTCCAGTGCGGGTTTCGCCCAGCCCCAGCGTAGCCTTGATAGGGGTGGATGCGGCATCACAACCACACGGAAATCACAGCATTTAAAACCACAGGCTATAAAAATTCCACCGTGCTCAGAAAGGGGAAGTCTGGATTCCCCATGGAGAGGCGTCCAGGAACTGCCACTGCCAGATTATTAGCCACCGAGCCATTAGACCCCCACCGCATCTGCATACCTCGAGCTATGGCTAGCACATACTAGCGAGGATATACGTGCTTAACGGCCGTGAGGTCAAACACATTCAATACACCACCATCGAGTTACCCACGAGCCCCGCAGCCACACAGGTATTTCACTCTCAACATGGAAAATCACAGACTGCAACTACAAAAGCATGGAGGGGTCACAGCTCCCAGGGCTATCACAGTCCTCCAGGTACTCCAAAACGTATTTTTTCTATCCCAACACATCTTTATCTGCACTCAGGATGCCCTTACAGCAGGGCTGTAAGCAGGGCACACACCCTGGATGGCTGTACTCCTCCTGGATGCTGTATCCTGCAATCTGGAATCACACCTGGATGGGGCAATGGCGCTTAGAGGTTCACATGTAATCACAATTCTTGCTAGTTTGGTTTTTTTTTTTTACAGGGTGGTGCCTGCGCTGCTACTCATCTCAAAACCAAAGCTCAATCGAGCGTTGCCTGCACATGCAAATCTCCCATCACCCAGCCCAGGCCCGCGTTATCTCGCAGGGGAATTCAATCAAACCAACGGTCGTTAGTGCTGGGGAGCCCAGGACCCTCAGCCAGCACGTCTCCAACAGCAGGGTAACATCTCTTCCCACCCTAGAGCTGCACCACTGGTCTGTTCCATCTGCCGCACCCAGCATCCGCAGCAGCCGGAGTTCAATAAAATTAAGCAACTTGCTTCACACAAGGGATATTTAACCCCAAACTTGCCTGGTGCTACAGTCGGATGTTCCTGCGCTCCTCTGGTCCCTGCGATCGTGGAAGTCCACCCTTGAAAGCTGTGCAGGGCACGCGGCTGCTCAGCTCACAGAGGGCTGGATGTTCCAAAGAGGGGTTTGGGAGTGAGATGGAGTGACCTGTGATTTATGGAAGGGCAGACACAATGCTCTGTCAGTGCCCTCTGGCCCTGAACTACAAAACCACACAGAAACCCTATACAGACAGCTCAGTGTATCACTGAAAGCCGCGGTATTAGGCAACAATATCGGCCCCATTGGAGCCCAGCTGCTCCCCTGGCCTCTATCTGCCCTCGCAGAGCAGGAGATAGTCACGGCCCCGAATACATCAGCCCAGATCCATCCCGGATGCTTCTTCCCTGAATGAAGTGTGGTCGCACCAGGGATGGATATAAAAAGTATGGGCCAAAATCCTCTGGCACGAAGCCTTTCCCGCGCAGAGGATGCCTGCCGGCAGGACTAGGAGGGAAAACCCCCTCCCTGTCTGCCTCCGAGGGGTGTAAAGGTGCTGGGTGACAGCAGATCATCGGGATACGAAGGGAAAAGAGGGATTTTGGCAAGCACACTGCACACGGCCAGGGGTGCCCGTGCCTGGGACCCCCAGCCTCTGCCGGACTAAGGCATACGAGAAAAACCACATACTGAGCAAGTCCTGAGGGTTCCCACTGTGTCACTTAAACACCTCCACGATCGCTGTGCAAACAGCCGTCATGAATGACAAGAGAAGAATAAGGAGGTGCCATTAAAATAAAATAAAAAAAAAAAAGATAAAAAGGAAAGGGGAGGGGAGGGGAGTGGGGGGGGAATCAAGTTTCCCACTGCCGGCCTGCATCGATTCGCACCGCTACGATGCTCCGACACGGCACAGAACCGAACTGCCAGAGGGGACGGCGGTGTCCCCGCACACCCACGCCAGACCGGAGCGCGGCGGGACCCGGCTGCAGCCCCCGGCCCCGCCGAGCGCCCGCCTCCTCCGGAGCCCCCAGCCGCTGCCCCACCGGCCGCCGCTTCTCCTCCTCCCGCCCCTGTGGCCCCCCGGGAACTCCCCAGCCCCGGAGCCTCCAGCCCCAGGGATTCCCCCCCAAGCCCTGGAGACCCCGAGCCCCGGGGACACCCCCCAGCCACAGCCCGGAACCTCCAGCCCGGGGGTGCCCCCCCCCAGCCCCGTCCCCCCGCACTCACCCGGGCGGCCGCAGCTCCCGCGCGGGGCCGGAGGCGGTGGGGGGAGGGAGGGGGTTGGACGGGGCTGGTTCAAAAGAGCCAATTAAAGAGAAAAGCCGGGGAGGGAAAAAAAAAAAAAAAAAAAAAAGAGACGCTGTCGGGGCGGGGGGAGGCGAGTCCCGCTCCTCCTGGGCACCCGCCGCCTTGCTGGGGACAGCGAGTGGCGGCCGCCGCCCCCCCACGGGGCTGGGGGGTCCCGGGGGCAAGAGCTCGAACATGTCCCCTCCTTGGAAGGGATCAGCCCTCCCCTGGCAGGCAGCTGGGCATCCTCATCCCCCTGCCTTTTTTTTTGGGGGGATGTTCTCAGGGCTCCAGGCACCTCCATCACACCCCACAGTGCATCCCCCATGTGCCCTGGGGTCAGACTGCAGCTCAGGTTTGGGGGGGGCTGAGTGTGCTGGGGCAGGATGGGCGGGAGGAGGGGAGAGCAGGAAGATGCTTTTGGGGACCATTTCCCACATGGGCACTGAGAGCTACAGAAAAGGGTCAGGGAGAGGAGGGTTCCCCCACCGCCTCGTTGGCCTGGAGCCCTGCACCACCCACCAGCACCCACAAGGATGCTCTGGAGATGGGTTTCCCCAGTGCTCATCAGGACAAAGGGCCGTCAAACACAAGAAGGATCCTTGCCCATCAGTTCACAAACAACTTCCAGAGCAGAAACCAAGGAGAGAGACGACCACGGGCTGTCAGCCCTCCATTATGTCACCAGACATGCTCCCCACGATGCTACAGAAATGTGTTTCCCAGGGGAAGTAACACAAGAGCATCTCCAGCAAAGCCGACACAGCCACACGTCTGCCTGGCAGGCCAGGCTGCAGCAGCCCCTTCCCATGCCTGTGCAGATGCCGACAACCACACCTGGCCCCTCTGGCTGGGACAGGGCTCCCAAATTCAGTATGGACCCATGCCGAGCATGGCCAGCAACGAGGGTTCCTTTTCCCCACGGGGCTGCAGGCGCTAGGAGAGGGCAGCCCGCCTGCAGCTGGGTCCCAACCTGCTGGGAGTTGACACCCCACAGACCCCCCCGTCGCCTGGATCACACCAGGGTTGCTGCCACCCCACTTCACCCCCAGGACCCAGCACTGGTCGCTGTGACTCCCCTCTCCCGCTCCCTGCCTGCTCCAGCCCCTAGATACAGCCCAGCACATCCCCATCCCTTGGTGAACCCGAGCAGGCGGCACAGCCGGCTCTGCCTCCTCCCTTAGCACAGGCCCTGACAAAGCGTTTCCCTGCGCCGATGCCTGCATCATGCCCCTGGTATTTTCCCCTTGCTAAGTCACGGCTCTATTTTTCCCCTCCTTACCCTTCAACCTCCCTTGCACTCATCGCATGGCCAGTCTCCAGCTTGCCTGCTCCATGGCTTCCCTCTGGAGACCCCAGCACAGCCCTTGCCACCGCTTTTTCTTCCCCGAGGCCAGGGAAAGCTCAGGCAGAGAGACTTACTCAGCCCAGGATTACGAGGAGGACAACACACGCTGCCCGGAGTCCGCAAGAGCCAAGGATGCTTCAGCACCTACTTCAGCTGCCGCCCCAGCGAGTCTCCCCCCAACTTCTGCAAAGTTCCGCTCAATTCCCTTCGTAAAGGTCTCGCAAAGCAAATCCCTCCCGGCTCTCTGCCTTCCCTCACCACCAGACATGAAAAGCACTCGAGTTTCTCCCCGGGTAACGCGGGTAAAAGCCTCCAACATCAAAGGCACCACACAAGAGTTATCCCCCCTCCCGTCCCTCCCATGCAGCAGCGCTGGGGCTGCCTCCCTTGAAAGCGCGGCAGCCTCGGTGGTTAAGGCGCCAACTGCACCCGAGACATAGTTTTGATTTTTTTTTCTGCCTTTTTTTTTGTTGAATTTTTTTTTTTTTTTCATTCAAACGCAGCCACAAACTGGGGATCTCGGGGCAAATCTGAGCTCTCCTTTGGGGGCAACGTGAATAGCGCGGTGCTGATGGGGGTTTGCCCGCCGTCTGGCGTGCGGTCACCCAAGGAAAAGGGGAATAAAAATACTCCCCGTGCCAGCCCTGCTCGTTGCCCAACATGAAAGGAAGCAAAAACGCAAACACTCTCCGAGCGAGCAGATTCTCATGGGTTTCTCAGCAGCCCCCGTAACTCCGTTCCTCCATCTGCAAAACAGAAACAGCAGCTCTCCCCCTTGGCGGAGCACTTTGATATCTCTACAGCAAAGCAGGGCGAGGGAGGGGTGTTTACCTTCCTGGAAACAGGGAGCAGCATTTACACCCAAAACAACAACAGCCTCAGCTCTCAGAATACCGGGGGAGAGTTGCAGATGCAGCAGGAACGGCCGTGGATTCCGAAGACGAGGAGGACTAGAAAATAGCTTCAAACACCGCAGGGATTTCAAAAAGTCACAGGACCACATGGTTTCTTGGCCCATTTAAGAGCATTCTTCATCCCTTCATCCCACACAGCAGTTGTTCCTGCCAGATCACCGCCTGCCCGGGCTGCTAGGTTAATTTTATTGCTGGAACATTGAAATAACCTTCATTTGCAGGGGGGGAGGTGGGAGGGCTCTGCCGTTTAACACTTGGCCGCGTTCGTGCTGTGATTAATATCACCCGATGCACAGATACCAGATGTTCTCAGGGCAGGCTGGAGCGCATCCTAAATTGCACCAAGATGGAATTTTTTGGGCAATTTTCAGGGAGTGCTGAGGGCAGGCGCTAATGGGAAAGCGCAAATTTACACAGATATGTCAAAAAAAAAAAAAAAAAAAAGTCTGTGGGGTTATGACACCGGTCATAACCCCTGGGCTGGCTGCGATGCCATGGGCTGCACTTCTTATAATCAACAGCTTGTCATTTTGGGGGCAGTTACACCAATTCCTGTTCTTTGGTGGGTCACAAGCCCCTGATTTCCATGTGTCCACAGCAAAAAAGCCTTCAGTTTTGCCCCTGCCTCTGCTGCTCCCCCGGAGCTCCAGCTCCAGGAGGGAATTGCTGGCAGAGGAACAGCAAACACTCGTAAGGTTCGACCTTTCCATGCTGCTTCCCCAGGGCCCCACTCCAAGCCCACTCCAAAGCAAACCCCCCCAAACCAAGCGCCTCCCTCCATCAGCAGCTTCTGCCCACCCCTGCGGGCTGCCCACTGGGAGGAGCTTCCCAGGGTCACCTCCATGGGCATCCATTTAATTAGAACCAAATCCTATCACGTTGGAGACAGGATCATTCCAGCTTTTTGGAGGCCACGCACCACCCTGCCGTACAGCTGGCCTCCATCAGGGCGACTTCTCCTGGCCCTTTGCTGGGTGCAAGGGGATGGGGGGCACCTGCTTACGGTGAGGGGAGCTGGGATTGGTGGCCTGTCCATCTCCAGCGTGACACAACTCAACACTTGCTTGAGGATGGTGAGCACCTCGCTGCGCCGAGTGGCCACGGAGCAGCATTTGGTGGCCTAATCTCTCTGTGATTTTGTAACCAGCGACCGTGGCTCCATGAGCACAGAGGGGCTGAACTGGCAAATACTGAGGTCCAAATCAGGAGGGAATTTGCTAGGGCATCTTCAGCATGACAGAACCACAAGAAGCCCAGAAACCTCACTGTGGAATTCTCTCTCTTCTCTGCACCCTTCCTGTTGATCCCCGACATGGGCCAAAAATGGATTCAGGCAGCCCCAGGACCTGCTGGTTTTCTCTCTTCTTCTTTGCCCGGGCCAGGGAGCTTGGAACTGAAGTTTGGGTCCATTCTCAGGTTCTCCAAACCAGCTCATCCCCGTACTTAACCACACAGCCTGTGGTTCACACATCACTTTGACAGCACTGGGTGCCGCTGATTACGTGACTGGTGGCAGTCACTAGCACTGGTGTCACCAGAGACAAACCAAAGAGTGAAAAGAGGGTCCAGAGCAGAAAAAAAATAGTGCTAGTTGTGCCTTCTGACACAGGCATGAAAAAGAAACAACGAAAAAGAGCGTTTCCCCTCTCTGAAACTCCATCGCTCCCCACTGCTGGCACGGGACGCACTTGAAGCCGGCAGGGAAAGCGTGGGAGTGTGTGCGTGTCCGTGTGTCCAGGCAGGACCTGCAGCAACCACAGGCTTCAGAAATCCCACATCCCACGAGGCTGCCTTTTTGTTTCTACTGACACGGTAAGGTCTGGCTGACACCTAAAGCCTGGTCTGGGGGGTTGGTGGGAGCAGGAAGGAAGGGCAATCTCCCTGCAGGCTCCCGGAAAGTCCCTTCTACAAAGGACGTCACCCAAGTGAAGTCTCTCTCTGTCTCTTCTCCAGCTTTTCGCACCGCAGAATCGTGTTGTGCATACAAAACCATCACTGAATTGTGAATTTGCACCCAGAAACCAAAAGTAAAAGATCTCTGTTATTCACTTCTTTGAGCAAAGGTTAAATCCAACCAAATACATCAGCTTTCGCGGACAGGACGAGCATTTGGCAGCCAGCGGAAAGGAACAGGAACGTGGGAATTCCTCCTACGACTTGGCAACAGGCTCTTCCCCCGGCACGGGAGCCCTCTGGGGTCTGCTCAACCTCCGCCAAGCTAAGAAAACCCCTCATTCAAGCACTCAGTAATCTCACAGGACATCCTGTAGCTCAAGAAGGAGTTTGGATGAGGGGCTGGATGGATTCAAGCTGCCTAATTGCTGGAGAGAGAGAGGAAAGGTGGGGTGGCAGACCCAGACCTGCTGTTTGAAGAAACACCTCTCTTCCTACTGATCACAAAAGGTGTCTACAGCAAATTAGCTACCAAGTTGGCCATGTTGAGGTGTAACATGAGGTCTGCCTGCGATGGGCTCCATCATGACATGTAAAAAGCCACACCAATATTTCCAAGCCCGTCCTTTTATAGCTAGAGGCGTTAAAAACCAGCAGGCCAGGGGAACGAGCGCGTGATGACCCACAGTCCATGCACAAGCGGCTGGGGAGAGGTACGGTCCTCTCCTGGAAAAGGCTCTGGTGTTTCTGCCCCTGCCCACATGCACACAGTGAGGGGACGTGTCTGGCCTGGCCCCGGCGCGTTCCCGGCAGCAGCAGGACTTGGACAAGCCGTGGCAAGCCAAGCTCTGCCGAAGGACAGCTGGGTTTTGGGTGCAGCCACTGATGGTGTTGGACCTGCAATGCAAGCTTCTACCACAGGTCCAAAATGCTCGTGCTGGGCATCTTCATCCAGCACCACCCCAACACCAAGAGAGGCCCTGAGGCTCCCTAAAGACTAATGACGCTTAACTCCACCCCAGCATGGCATCCAGCCCCTTCCTCCCTTGCTCCAGCTACTCCTGTCATCCCACTCCCCATGACAGGGCATATCTTGGGATTTGATGCTCTTCCAGCATCAGGGTGATGGGGCAGTGCTGTGTTCAGAGACGTGGAAGAGCCAAGACATACATCCTAAAAGGTATTTAGGCACCTAATTCCAATTAGGCTGTAACACTCCCCCAGAGATTTCAGTATACATAGGGAAGCACCAATACTAGAGATGTTCAGGGGCAGACCTGCACCACAATCGTACCAAGTCCTGAATGAAGCG
This sequence comes from Alca torda, assembly GCA_008658365.1. Lineage (NCBI taxonomy): Eukaryota > Metazoa > Chordata > Aves > Charadriiformes > Alcidae > Alca > Alca torda. The sequence goes on along the minus strand of CM018086.1, from coordinate 29,473,202 downwards.
CCCAGCACCTGCACCCAGGTCTCACCATCACCTGCACCCAGGTCTCACCATCACCACTCCACCCTACACGGCATTATGTATACACAGACTGAGACCAGAGCTCAGGACCAAGAGCACGGTGTCCACATACACATGACAGAGGCCAGGAAGGCAGATGGTTGCACTTGCTGGGGAAGTGGAGACACCCAAATTAGTCGTTGCTACTGAGTAAGTTCTCAATGGATCATCAGGAGCCATCACAGGAGCTGCTGGGGAGACAGCCACCTCTAAGAAAGCAGAGCTTGGCTTGGGACGTGAATAAAAGAAACATCTCTTCAGACCTACCACGCATGCTTGGCCTGTGTTTTGATTTTGGGGTTCGCTTGTTCCCGTTTGGCTCTGTTAGACCTAATCCCTAGCTTTACAGCACCCACAGACCTAACATCGTAACAGCAGGTCATGCTGTCTGGTCCAATAGAAGGAGATCCTTTCATGGGATGTATTCAGAGCAACCCCTCTGGACACAAACCTGCAGGACACCAAGAGTCCCCCCCCAGCCTTATCTCCATTTCCTACAAGGACCAGAGAACATGGCTAGGGGATGCTGCAGACTGCAGGTCCCACAGGGTCCCCCACGAGTACCGGAGGAGGGGAGGCAGCACCCGCTGACCCACAGCAACACATGTCCCTAGCTCCAATGCACCAAGTGCCGTGGTCCCCACCAGCTTCCCAAATCCTTGTCCCAACACAGCCAGCAAAAAGCAGCTGCCGAGCTGAGCCCCATCACCCCATGAAACGAGAGCAGCCCCACAGCAACCCTACTGCCGCTCAGAGCCGCCTCCTCCCCAGGCTGCGATCTGCAGATAACAGCAGTGGCTTCGCTCGCAGCCTCTTAAAGGTCACGGGCCATGTTAGGTTTGAGGTTTTCAGTTCTGCAGGATATGGTGCTTGTTTCTGCACCCTCTCGTAGGCTAGAGCCGGCAGAGCTGCCAACCTCAGCATGTACCCAGGGGGCCAGGTCACCCCATATCCCTGCAGCACCAGGAGTGCTCTTGGGGCACCAACCATCAGTCACGTTTTTGGTCCTCGAAGAAAAGCATCACCGAGGGTTCCAAGAACAGACCCCAGATTCAGAGTTTGGGATCACTCAAGCAAGGAGTGCAAGCTTATTTTTCAGACAAAGAACAAAGGGGAAACCAGATGTGCCTCCAACCTCACCAAGAGAAAGCCTTCTGCCCAAGCAAAGCCACGTCCTGCCAGGACACTGGACATGTGCAGCACTCATGCTCCTCCAACCTCCATTATAAATCATCTCCATCACACGAGGGAAAGGAATTTTAGGAAACAACCCCATTGTAGAGAAGGGCTGGGAGAAGAAGCCACCACTGCTCCTGTGGTCTTTTACAGCCCTGGTAACTCATTTGCTGGCAAGACCTCCACCCAAACGACGCATGAAGCACCTTGGATCCAGCCAGGGGTCCCTGTGAGCAGGAGAGAGGTTATGCACCAGGTATTGCTTTATCTACCACAACAGTCTAAAACCCCACAGCTCAGCACCCCTCCTTCACCCCGTGTGCTGGTGAACTGGGACCAGCAGCCACGTCCCACCAGACTCTTCCAAGAGCCCCAGCACACAGACCCCGGGGCTTCTGGTGGAAAGCATCCTTAAAACAACCATTTTAACAGCCCCCCAGGTTGCCAGGACCAGGAAATAAGTAAAGTCTAAGGCAGGAGAAACAGGAATGCAAAGTCAAGGCATGAAAACATCTGTTTCTACTCTCTTCATCTCACAAGTTTTGTGTTTGAGGACTGAGGAGCACCAACTTCTGACAGCTTGGCCACGCCAAGCTTTCTTGGTCTTTGCAAAAGTGAGGGCAATGGCTGGGTGCTGGGTTTAGCCCTCGGGGGCCGCGGCAGGCCCAGCACAGCCCCACTCTGCCCAATGCGGGCTGGATGTCCCTGCCCTCCCCGTCCCATCCCACCCACAACATCTGGGCAAGGCAAGATCACAAGGTCTCACAGAAACTTGCTAAAACTCCCTCCTTGGGCCTCAAATTGCCCATTCATTTCAGATTTGAGACAAGCTGAGTGTTCAACTTGGGCCTCCCTACGGACCTGTGGTCCGGCGAGATGAGCGCTGCCCTCGGAGCCTTTCAATGAGCCGTTTCCCAACCTCTTCCCAAACCTTCCCGTGCCTCTCCCACTGCTGCGGCCCCAAGGCTCCGCATCCCCCTGCGGGAACCGTGGGAAGGAGGGCACATCCCGCGCAGGAACACGCCGGCCTGCAGTCGCTGGGAGGGGGACGCCGGGGGTCAGCCAACACGAAGAAGAAAAATAAATCAACCACGCGGCAATTTACACAACGGCATTCACTCCTTCCTGCAGACCCACATTTTCACCACAGCTGCTCAGCAGAAGCCTGGGATGCTGAATCGCCTGAAGGGCTCCAGGACACTTCTGTGGAAGGATGCTTCCTTTTCCAATGAAATCCCAATCCCCATCCACCCCCCCCGAGGGCTCCAGGAGCCCCGTGGACCTAGGAATGCTGCGTGGGCAACTGCTTCACCAGCTCCATCCGTGAGGCTTTGCTCCGGGACGGGGCGAGTAGGGCAACAGCAAGCTTCCACCCAGCACCATTTGGCACAGCAAAGCCTTTTCATTCCCCCCCCCCCACTTCTGTGCAACCACCCTCCTGGTCCCTGCACAGCGTTGCAGCCACGTAAGCAAATGGGGACGGCTCCGAGGCAGATAACGGTATTTCTGCCCCAAAACAGCCACAACATCTGCCCCTTGGGTCCTGCAGCCCGTCCCTCCACTCCTGCCCCCCCTAGTCCTGCCTGAACAAAGCAATGCTGGGACCAGGGCTGGCTCACACCCCCCCCCGAGCTCTAACCAGCCCCAGCATGTTGTGCAAGAGCAGCGGGCACCACTGATGTATCACAGGGCTTCACACACAGCTTTCGGCCAGCTGGAACTACTTTGGGGATTTAACTCAGCCTCATCTTTCCCTCCCCCAAGTTTGCCGGCCAAAGCTTTCCCGGGAAAAAGCGCCCTGTGGAAAAACCTGGGAAAACAAACAGTGTGTGCCTGGCGAAATCCCTGGCCCCAAAGGCTGCATGGCTCTGGGTTTGGTGGGGTTACGTGCCATGGTGAAAGGTGAGCAGCAGCACCCTGCCTTGCCCACCTGCCCAGGCACTGCGCGGCTTGCTGAGGACAGGACTTATCCCCTCCCCATCCTCGCTCCTGGGGCAGCTCCCACCCCCCCCAGGTGAAATGGTGCAGGAAAAGAAGGGATGAAGGAGGAAAGCCAGGGTGGAGGATGTTGGGAGCACAGCATAATGCTCCGTTCATGGGGAACCCACCCGAGAGGACACCCACACGCTCTGCTTCTTCTGCTCCTGGAGCTGGAACACCACCTCCCAAAGTGACTCAGGTCCTGGCAGAGGCCTAAGAGGTCTAATTTTCCTTCTAGTATGAGTAATTTTATGATTCTCAGGGATTCTTAGGAGGAAGCCAGTGTGTGCGAGCTCAGACCAGCCCAAGGTGCCGCAGAGAAAAGCCCTGAACCATATTCCACTTGCTCTGCCTGCAGCTCCCACCTCAATCCTCTGCTGCAGCTGAGGGCTCCCAGCCACATGGCATAGGCATTTTTGAGCCAACTGATAACACTTTGAATAAAAATACCTAAAACTCCATGCTCCAAGCCAACATACTGGGGTTTGGAGAAGCTTTCCATAACGGGGCAGTAATCCCCAACAAGCTGAATTACATCCAAAGATGCGACACCCATCGGAGAGCTCCAGCGAGGACCACCACCAGCAGAACCACTGCCCTCCCCTCCTCCCTGCCTGCAGACAAATACTCTCATTTCTCTTCTACCCTCGTGCATCTCCGTCCTGGACCAACAGCCAGCTGCTATTCCCTGCCTGGCCAGGTAGATGGTGCTCAGCCAGCACAAAGAAGGAAATTATCCAGGCTGGAAAAATTAAGTTGCTTCTGATTAAGCCAATAACTCAACGTGGTTTCCGTTGACAAACGCGGAAGGTCCCGCTCCGGCCCCAAACAAACGGGACCGACTCAGATCCTGATCATCTTACATTTTACACATTCGCCTTTCACTTTGGGCTGGAAGGTGGCAGATAAACTGGTAGCGCCCATTTAATCCAAACCAGCGCTTTCCCAACTCTCATTTTCTGCTGGAAGTTCACTGCGCTGACACGTCGCCCCCCAACCTTTGACCAGCTCTCCCCACACACTTCCCACAAACCCAAAACACAGCAAAGCCCAGTGGGGCAGGAAACAATTTGCCCATTTTTCCCCCTAGAAAGGCAGGGGTGTGGGGATCCGGGGAGGGGGGAGCACGGGCTTTCCATCACATCACCCCAGGGTCGCCCTCCTCTGCCGTGCCGGATGTAGGATGTCTAATATTTCTCCGGTTCTGTTTTAACACTCACACCATCTTGGGAGCAGGAAGCTTAAGCCATTTCCTGCAACGCATTGCTCTGCCCTTCCAATATTTTCAGCCTCGGTGCAAGCTGTTTTAAAACCAAGCCTGGCAGCTGGAAGTGCGAAATCAAAGGAGGGGCTTGTCGAGGGAAAATGCAGTTTGCGAAACCTATCCCGTCCCCGCTGCTGCAGAGCAGTAAAATAAATATTGCCGCAGGCAATAAAAAAAAAAAAGAGAAAAATTAATTTAGCACGTCTAAAAATGAGCAGGAAAAGCAGAAACTCACAATGTTCTCTGCGCCCCTCCCAAGGCACGCAGCACTGTTTCCCAGCAGAAAGCCACAGCCATGCCCCCCCTTGTCCCTGCAGCCCGTCGTTTGAGGCTTTCCCAGCTTTGCTCTCTCAGTGGAGCCCAAATGATGGCTTTGGTTTGCTCAGCCTTCAAACGACCGTCCCATAGACCGTCTGTCCCACAAATGGGCTGAAATAACTCCAAAGAGACCCTTCCCGCTCCTCCAAACACAGGAGAAGCCAAATGCTCGCTCCCTGAAGCTCCGCAGAGCAATTTCGGGCTGTGCAGAGCTGGAACCCCAGCAGACCGGGGTCAGTGGAGCTCAGCCCCATCCCCACGACACCCTCAGCAAGGAGCAGTCACCGCTCAGCCCCATCCTTTCTCCCCCTGCCCAAGGTCGTGTGTACAGAGGAAGGGTCCAGCCTGGTGCAGCATCCCGGAGAGACCCTCTTCCAGAGGGGAGGACCCTGGCCATGCTGCCTGGGGGATTTTGGGCAGAGCAGGACCAAGACTGATGACTTTTGGATGGAGTCTTTACCAAGCAGGATCAGTAAGGAAGAGGAGAGAGGTAACGCTCTCCCTTTTGCTTGCTCTGAAGCTACAGACAGACACAGGCGATGCCACAAGCCCAGGGATCCCCTCTGCTACTGCAACGGCTTCGTGGAGGAGAAGGAGCCATGGGGCCATGAGGGAAGCAGAGCCAGGCTCACCTCTTGCTTCTTCTTCCTCAGCTCTTCTTCATAACCCATGTTCCTGACTGCTTTCCTTGCTAACCAAACGGAGATTAAAATAAGGAGCTGATTTTACTGCACTGTCTGAGCTTCAGAGAGGTGCCCAGGCATCACTGGGGAGTGGGCAGCAGGGAGGTGCCAGATGGTGATGGAGAGCCCTTGGGAAGGACAAGGAGGGTACACTGCTGCTGGTGTCATCAGGACTAGCTTCAGTCCCAACACAAGAAAACAAATCTCCCAGGACAACCATGGGCTCTGGGGACATGCTGGATGACGGTGGCCAAGGGGGAAGGCAGACAGAGGGCAGCCCATGGCCTGCTGCTGTCCCGGGCTGCTCCACCCCATGTGTCACACGTGAGCGCTGGTGACCTCCTCCCAGTTCTTCCCCAGGTGACGTGTACGGACACGTGGCCATGCTAGAGGGAAACAAAGCCAAGCCCCTGGGCCCATGCATGGGCCTCTGCTTCACCGAGCTCCTCCTTTGTGAGACTTTTCTGCCCAGGAACCAAAGCCACAAAGCAGAGAGGAAACCCCAGAGCTCCTCCAGGGCCACACAGGAGCCCTTCACCTCCCAACCTCAGGGCGTGCATTCCTGGGCTGTAAATAAACTTTTATTTACTACACAAAGTAGGGCAAGGAGGACCGTTTCCCCGAGGGATGGTGGGAGGAACATCAGCATTATGGCAGGATCTCAGATTTCATCTGACTCCACAACATCTGACTCCTGGAGACCTCAGTAGGAACCACACAGGGCATGACAACACCTCTCCTGTGGCCACATCCCACCCAAGTCCTGCTTGTCTCATCGTTTCCTGTCCAAACAGGAATGTCTCTAGGGCACGGCTCTGCCCAGCCACCCTGTGCCCAGGACCACCAGGTTTGGAGAGAGCACAGCTGAAGCAAATTCACCTCCCACATCCCACAGAGCAACACGCAATCGAGGTCCATCCTCTGCGTATGAGCCATGATGGATCTAATGCTGCCCTCCAGGACCACCTGCATCTCCCTGCTCCCAGCACTGATGTGCTGCGTTCCACAGTCTCCTCCGCATTTCAGAGCGCTGAACCACCTAAAGCCTGGGCATCATCCTCAGCACTCAACTGGGTCCTCTCGTCTTCTCCAAGGCCACCAAAATGGGTGGACAGGGGATTCTTGGGGGCGGTGTGACCCCAGGGAGGGCCTCAGCAGCCTGTGAACTCGGCCTCCCACTTCCACCCCCTTTATCTGCGCATTGGGCTGCAGGAGGAAGCGAGTTCAGCCAGAGTTTGTCTAAACAATTATGTTTTATCAGAAAAGCTGCTCAGATCTACTCCTTTTTCCCAGGACAAATCTGGACAACTCCAAGGTAATCTCCATTCTCCTTCCTATCTGCACAAGATGGAAGCAAGCAAGGAGGACATGTGGCAAGGAGCATCCAAACACCCCACCAGTGCCTGCTCCACCTTCCTCAGTGTCAGCAGTCTCTATCACTCATAAATCAGGAGGCAGCATCCATCCCCACATCTGCTCCCCACACATCCAGAGTTTGCCTTCCAAATCATTTTTTCTCCTCCAACCTACGGGTTTTTCAAATTTAGGAGAAAGGAGACTGACGAGCTTTCTTCTAGACTGGAGAAGGTTTTGATACAGAAACCATTTGATATCCTCCCTCTCCTCCTGGACAGCTGAGGACCTCTCTCGATGTAGAGCAACTCCAGTAAGCTGGGCAGAGCAGCTTCTTCCATCCTGCATGACCCCATCTGTGACTTTATCACCAGCTGAACCTTAAAGAAGAAGGGACTCAATGTGGGGACCAAACCCAAGGCATCTTGCCACGTTCACCAGAAACTGGAGTGGGTAGAGGGATTCACCCATGACAATGAGCAAGTGAACAGCAAAGGCAGGATCCTGACCAGGCCCTCCCGCCATCCAACCTTTTGTCATCTTCTCAGCGTTTTTCTGCCTCTCGGTCCCTGAGCTTATTTCCATTATAGGTGGGCGTGAGTTGCCAGTGAAGGCCCCAAGTACGTCACACATGCGATGGGAGGACAGCAACCTCTACACCGTAACAGCATGAACCTGCGCATTTGTAGCTCCAGAGACTGTAACCAAGGACTCATCCTGTATTTCCATGTACCAGCACTGCAGAGAAGGGTTCAGAGGACACCACCACCTTGGTGCATCGGTAGAAAGCAGCACAGCCGCCCCAGATCAGAGCAAATAACAAGCAGAGTAAACAAAAATTCCCATCCAGAGTCACAAGGTGCAGGGGAAGCAAACACAGGCAGGGTCTCCAGCCCAAGCTGGGTAGGGCAATACCTGTGATGTCCCTCCAGATCTACCCGTCATACATGAAACACGCCCTGGGTGCATTCGTGCTGGAGTTGCAAACAATTCCCTACCATGTAAGACCTGGGAGCTACCACACAGTTGTAACTGAGAAAGCTCCTTTCAAGAGCTTATGTATCATTAACTTTTATCCCTGCCATCTCCTCCTAGGCACCATACTCTTTTGGATTCCCATCTAATCTTCTTTCCCTGAGATCTCCCCAAACTGAGCTTCTCTTTGGGAGCGGGAAGGAATGTCTGTCCCACTCCACGCACAGCAAGAGAGGAAGAGAGGGGAGAAGACCGAGCCATCATAAAAAGTTAAAGTACTATCGATAAGCATCAAAGAAAGTCTGATCCGTGCACTTAAGTAAATGATTGTCCACAGCGACCTGTCTACAGAACAACCTGACACAAGGGGACCAGGTTTGCTGGTCAAGCACTACTGATAACAAGGGATTAGTGGCTTGCACAGCTCTGTCCTGCTGCCACATCCCTTTTCACCTCCATCCCTTTGACTCTGGAAATAATGTAGGAGGGCAAAATTTGTCTTGCCCAAACGGAGGCACCTCCAGCCGAACTGATTGCGCAAGCTCTCTACATTTAGCAGAGAAAAATAAACCCTTTGAGGACACAATTCACACCAGCCTAAGGGAGACCTCCAGATGATTAAGTCAAGTGCAATGCAGTACATATGGATGAAGCCACGTGCAAGGGATCCATTGGGACCATTCCCTGCTCATAGATGGACAAAGGCTGAATTCACACAGAGACAAAAGGAGGTAGGTGCTCAGCTCCCACCAAATATTTTTGGACCCCTTGGAAACACTAGCCAGGGCCATGCTAGAGCTGCACCACAGAGAGCCTCTGCAGACCCAGTACTCAGAGAACACCCAGGGGCTGGTAAGACCACCCAACTCAGACATAACCTAGATACCGTCTCTTGGGTTGAAAAGCTAAACATAGATCCAAGGTTATGCTCATATTTGTTAGAGCATCAACAATCTTTGAACTTCAAGGTTTTGAAAGATGCTTCATTTCAGTCATTCTTCATCCCTGTTGCACAAATTGCCTTTGCTATGCAAAAACCAACCCACTGCTTCCACACAACAGAAACTGCAGACAATACAAGTCAAGGAGGAGCCAAGCAACCAAAAGTCCTCATGCTGTCACTCCTGAGCTGGCACAGCAACCTTAAATGCCCTGTTAAAATTATTTGCTTTTCATAAATGCATAAAGATCTGCAAAGTTTTGCTGTTTGCAAAATGTTCTGGACCAGACCCTTTGGTCCAGCTTTGTCTCTCGATACGTCCGGTACTACCTTCATGCCAAGATAAAATGAAACAACAATGAAACAAGAGAGTGAAATATTTATGCGTGTGACCCTATAGAAATCCAGGGAACTTCTATGCAGAGACCCATTGAGAAGACCAACGAAATGAATGGCCCACATTCAACTAACTTGAAGGAAAGCAGCCCTCTCCCCAAGTCCCTCCTCTAAAACCTGCAACAGATGTAAGAAAAATTGGGCCCAAAGAAGTCTGAGCACAGGCTGCAATCCAAGACCAGCTGCTTCTTCCATTTATAGCCACATTTACTTCAGCTTCGTCGCAGCATCTTGGACAATACAAAAGCGTCTGTGTGCCTGTTTGTTTGCTGGAGGAGTAAAGAACACAACTGGCTTGCTGTCAAGTTATCTCTTTTGCTCACAACAACGTTTGATCTTCTCAAAACAAAGTTATCTCTACAATCTCAATTCAGTTCCTCAAGTCCTCTTACACAGTTTATAGAGTTGGCACCGCACCCAGCCTATGGCGTCCCTTCAACTACTGGCCAACAGAAACAGCTCAGGCAGGGACAGAGGTCTAGAAATAGTATGGAAGAAAACGATTTCTTAACTACAGAAGGTTCATCACCATTGCCATCGTTTCCCTCCCCCAGCAGACATGTCACAAAATGAGTGGCCAGGCCTTACTGCAGGAGATCAAAGCAAACTCTTTTGTTTTATCTTGGTCAAGATAACGGATTTTATTTGCCTTTATCAGCCTGTAGGATGATTAACTTAAATGTGAGAAAGCTTGACGATGCCAAAGGAGCCGATGGGCGGGGAGCATGTTCCCCAGCACAACTGCCATGGGCTCCAGACGCGCAGATACCACAAGATAAAAGGAGAAACTCTTGGGTCTGGTTCGTACACGCCACTCTCAGCCAGGGCTGCATCTCCCATCACCTTCCAGTGTCACTTATATGTACACAAATCCAACAGCAGACAGGATTTTTTTTTTTCTCGGCACAGCAAAGGCACCTCTCTGCCCTGGTTTGCACGCGTGGAGGTGCGGAGCCAGGAGGGTCCCGCAGCCGCATAGGGCTCACACCCCCACACAACCAGCACAGACCCCACCAGTCTGCAGAGAGCCCATGCTCCAGGTGCCGTGCCGTTGGCCACCTTCTGCCTGGAACAGAAGGCTTTGACCTCTACAGAGACACGTTCAGCCTCAGATGCTTCCTGCAAGGTTCAGGAAGCAACAACATTGATGCACAACCCAACCTAGCAATGGAAGAGACCTGCCAGGTCATCAAGCCCAGCACCGGGAGGGCTCCACACCTCAGCAGCCACGGGTTCGCCCTCTCCTGGTCTCAAACGATGCAGGGCAGGGAAGGGAAGTGGGAACTGTAACGTTTCCTATGGGAAACTATTCCTTCGCATAATGAATCTCTGCTGGGGAATCACTGCTTTTCGTATGGGCCCCCAGGGACTTCCAACGGGGCAAAGAAATTAGGAATTCTCCGTGTGATTGTGCCTGGGGGGGTCTGGCTGCCTGCGATGGAGCCTGGGGGCGAGCAGGCTCGCTGCCCGGGCTGTACCCTGCGTGGCGACAGTGATGGCATCCAGATAAACTGGGCCCACGCAGACGCAAAGAAGGGGACACATGAACACCAACGCGACCGGAGCTGAACATGATACAATGAGTTTGGGAACAAATTTCCTGGGGGGCAAAGATGTGCAGCAGAAGTACCATCACATCTACATCACCAGGCCTCCTTCCTGACACCCTCAGTGCCCAAAATACACCCCTAAAGGAGGATATGGTGGCAGGAGGAAAGCAGAAAGCACCTTTTTTCCTCCCCGGGCAGGCAGGAGGCCATGCACGTGGCTTCTCGGATCAGGCAGCGTCTCCACAATGGGATCGTCTCCTCCGCACATGGTCCCGCTCCTTCGTTCCAAGTCACTGGCGCTGCAGGTTTCCATTTTTCCACATTATCTCATTTTTGGCACCCGACCGCACCGACTGGGACTCTGCGCTTCCCACTCAGCCCCTCCATTTGGTATCTCGGGCTGCAGGCGCTTTCCCATTAAAAATAATAACAACAACAAAAAAATAAGACTACCCATAATCTAGCCCAAATACATCAGCTGGTTTTAAGGAAATGTTTCCCTACAGCTTTAATCTCTTTGTACAGTTAAATGGCAGTGCAGCTCGGGGAGCTGGAAATGATTACTCACTGCATCTCCGCTCAGCCCTGGCCTCTTCATCGTGGGGAGCGTCGCCGTGTTAATCGTCATCCAAATCCCTCCAACCCCCAGCTCCAGCAAGGCAGCCCGGCCCCACGCTCGGCATCCGCCTTGCAGGACAGCACAGAAGAAAAGTCACCCCAAGGCTCAGGTGGCTTTGCTTCTCCATCCCTGGTGTCCATGGCAGGATGGAGGCTTCAGGCTGGCTGGGGGGGTGACACCGGGCTGCATCCCCCACCGTGGCTTCCCCAGCACAAAGCAACATGTTCCTGGTTTTCAGATACAGCCTTTGCAAGGAGCTCAGTGGATCTCAAAGTTTTCTTTTTTTTTTTGGTGTTTTTTAATTTTTTTTAATTTTAGCTCAACTCTACAGGAGCCTCTAAAATCGCAAGTTCTAAAGAAAAGGCTTTCCACCGGGGCCCAAGGCTGGAGAAAAGAATGAAAAAGTTGAATTGCTTCACTCTCCCGATGCCATTCTGCTTGTTCTGCAGCAAAATAGGAGGGGGGGACCCTGCTGCTTTTTATGAGGCGCCTGGCACCCTGTGTGGCTGTCCCATCGGGCAGCGATGGGACAAAGACGCCAAAAAAGCTGAAAGCTCAGCGATGGTTCTGATGGTTTTGCACATCTCCGTGGTGGGACACGGCTACTGCAGAGGAAGGTCGAGTCCTTGTTTTAGGTGGGCGTTCACATTATTCATTGTATCTGCCTCGATTTATCTAAACAAGTTCTAGAGCATCCTTGCAAGAGAGGACCACGAGGGAGGAGAACTGTGGTCCTACCAGTTGCCAAGAGCTGGAAAATGGAGTGAGGGCAGGAGCTGGCAGCAGAGCCGGCCCTGCTGGCAGCATGCCAGCCCCGGGGCCATGGGCAACGTGACCACAGCAGCTTGTGCGGAGACAAAAAGGATCATCAGATCAAACCAGCTTTCACTTCTCCTCTGGGATTGCTTCTAATCCATCACCTGAGATCCCAGAATTGAGCCTTCACCCCAAATACAAACCAGTTCAGGTTTGGGGGGAGCAGAGATGAAGTATTAAACCGAAGTGGAAAACATTAACTTTTCTTGGACCAACAATGTCTTTCCTCCTGGCCCCAGCCACCACCGGGTTGCAAGGCATGAAGAACACCACAAGAACAGGACGTTCAATCACACATGCACAACACCAGCATTGGCAACGGGGGACACCAGTGGAAGGGGATGCTGAGGCAGGAGGATGCAGAAGGATTAGCCACAATGAACTTGATGCCGCTCTCCCCAGGGATTTGCCCATCCCACATCCAGCTGGGGAGAAGCCCTTAATATCCCTCCTTTGCCAAGGGCCAGCAGATGTCTCTGGATAGAGTATTGCTGCTCCTACAATTCCCCTTTTCTTGCCCAGGCAGCCTCGCTCAGCCGCAGTGGAATGGAGACTGGTGGGGCTGCCACCCTGCCCAGGGCCATGGGGGACATCCCAGGCAAAGCCACTGCTCCCGAACAAGCCAGGGAGGAACAAGAGGGTCAGAAGCAGGACGTGATGGGGGCTGAGCAAGCCAGCACCCCGCCAGCTGCAACACCAGCAAGGGTCATCGAAGCAGGACCCAGGTGCCAGGCAAAGGTGGTAGGACATCAGCTGGGGGCACAGGCACCCACCTCAGCCCCCACCCACCACGCTGGCTCCACAGCATGGTGCTACTGGGAGGAGCCAGCTCCAGCTATGCCAGCGTGAGCACCACATGCCCTGCTCAGACCTGCTCCGCTGGCACAAGGCGGGGGAATGGCCACGGCCACCAGCTCCAGCCTGGACCAGCAACCCCAGTGCTGGAGCGAAGCGCTGCCCACGGCGGGAGCTCGGGAGGGGTTATCACCACCCACAGGTGGTCATATTTGGATATTAAGATTTGATAAGTCCTACACAGCGAAGTCAGACTCCTGTAGTGTCCAAAGTGGCAACTTCAGAAACAGCACTTCCCCTCACCTTTTTTTTTTACGTTTATTTTTAAGTTCTTGTGCCTCTTTCTTCCCTTTGCATATTCTCCCCTTGCCTACACCCACTGCACAACCACGCTCAGATTTCTCTGGACAACTCCAACTATAGCAATCCACTTTGCCTGGTTGTCCCACCACATCTCCTTGTCCCAGCTGGGGAGCACCAGCCACCTTGGGGACACGAAGTCTGGCTTTGCCCAGGATGCTGGTGCAGTGCTACGTGGCACCCTTGATGTGCACCCACGTCCCACCTCCCTATCACCAATGGCCCAACCCAACATTAAACCCGCAGCCAGTCCTCCCCAGGGAGTGCAGGAGAGCGTGAGAAGGATTCAGAGAAGGAGAACAGGGATGGGGAGGAATATTTCTTGCTCTTCTGCCCCACAAAGACACCTCCTGCCCTCCTCCCACCTTGAGAACCATGGCTCTGGAGCGGGCTCAGCCCACGCCACCAGCCACGTCGTCCTAATAAAGTTCAGCACTATAATTACTCCTTTCCTTTGTGGTTTGCTCTGAACTGCCGAGCTCTCAGTGACTGCCCTTCTCCTCCGACCGGCCTCTTCCTGCACAACACGCTCTCCTGCATACCTTTGGCAGCGGGACGAGGGGTTAATGGGAAGGCAGCTGAGCCCAGCAGCTGGGGGAAGGCAAGTCCCAGCACAGGGCTGGGGGCAGCTGGAGGCAGCTGGCTGCATCCCCTGCTCAGCTGTTTGCACTGGGGAGCCACCGAGGCAGGGGATCAAGGGGTGGCCTGTGCCACAGGAGTATCTCTTGGGTGCCCCAAACCCTGGGAGCAGCGAGAGGGAGCAGGACTTCACGCCACGCGTTGTCTCTGCTGCAGGCATCAGGGAGCCAACATTTTCACCTGGGGGGTTGTGGTGGGGCCAGAGCTGCAGTGGAGCTGGCAAGCGTTGGCAACATGCCTGCACCCATCCACAGGGCTCCCTGCGGGTCCCTGTGCAGCCTCACAAAAACTTCTCCATGGGCTTACACCGGCGACAAGGAGAGATGCCATCCACCTGCCCAGCATCACCCCAGGGTGGGTGTTGTGGACCATGGGGAGGAGCACCCTGAAACGGGTTCTTCATGAGAGTAGCCCAGGGTAACCTTGAGTCACAGTGACGGAGGAGGTTGGAGACAACCGGGAAAGGGACTCTGGGCTGTATGTCTGTGCTGACATGGAGGGAGAAGGACCCGGAGCCCTCCCTACCCCTTCTGCTTTGTCTCCTGGCTCTTCTTGGAGGCAGTTAGACTGAAAGCCCCTTTTGTACCAGTACCGAGGGATGGCTCGCCCTCCAAGGCAGACCCCAGACAGCTGGGCTCTTGGGTAAAACTCATCCCCAGCAGCTGTCCTGTGCTTCTGGAGCCCTTTTTGATGCAAAGAGCCCTCCCTCTCCCTCCCAGGCAGCTGGGGGATTCAGCAGCTTAGATGGACTTCTGCTCTTAAAGTGCCCAACCATCCGTGGCTCACAGCTTGGGAAGCTCAGAGCAGCCCAAACCCAGCAGGACGAGGCCGAACACCCACCCACGGGAGATGACGGGCCTCCTGGGCAGCACGCACACGGCAGCTGAGGACAGCTGGGAGGCCCAGGCTGACCCCATCACTGGGCTGGGTCTTAGAGCTCAGCCATGCCCAGCTGGAGTTGGACCAACCTGCTACATGCTGGAGGCTTGTCCGCTCCTTAAAACTCAGCACAGAAAAGCCACACCGAAGTCATACACGTGCACAGCAAGAGAAACCCACTCAAGTCTTATGGGTTTGGTATCAGCTCCACCATTGACTCCTGATTTGATTTTAGATCATGGACACGCACTGAAAGCCAGCCTGTCCGCAGACCCCATTACTGCCCTGTGGCCAGGGATAGGAGATGGAACAGGGGACCATCTCATGGTGGGGCGAGACAAGGGCATGTGGTCCAGCGCCAAGGTCAGGTATGGACCTCCCAGGTCCTGGCTCGGCCACCGCACACCATCCCACAAACCCTGGGGAGAGGCAGAGGGTGGGGTGGGGAAGTGGTGCCCTCCAACCGACCGCTGCATCCCTTGCAGGGGAGAGCTCGTGGGTGATGGGGAACGGAAAAATAATTAACAGGCCAGAAGAGAGGGGAAAAAAAAATATCTCCAAAACATCAGGGAGAATAAATGACGGTTGGTGGGGGAGGGAAGCTGGCTTTAATATGGGATTAATTGAAAACAAGATAGAGCTAATACAAGCCAGGGCTCCAGTTTAATAGTGGCTCTGGTCCATGACGTTATTAGACTTTGGCTCCATGGCCAAAAAGCCCTGACTCCTGCTAATGAAGAGGCGGTTTCTGCTCCACAACCATGAGCAACAACACTAAACAACAAGCCATCACAACAACGCTTCCACAGCCACCGCCTCTCCAGCACCTCAGCGGCTTCTCTAGATGCCGCACAGGCGCGTGGGTCCACACATGGGGCCTGAGCTAGCACAAGTGTCATTTTCTGCAAGCACCCAGGCTTTCGGCATTATCTTTTTAATTTCCTTATAGGCTTGATAGCGTTTTTTATTCAAACTGACAGCTCTTTCAGCCAGGATAAACCCAAGGATAACAGCCACGTATGTAGACGCAGACCCAAGACCAGCCTCAAAAGGCATCACCACCAGAGCCGAAAGAGCAGCACACAACGCTTGGCATCCCTGCACCAAGGGACAAAGCCATCAGCCAACATTTCACCCAAGCAGCTGCCCGGAGCTGTACTCACCTTCTTCTCTCTTTGGTGGGCTCTCCACCAGCACCGGCTGGGGCTTTGGCTCTGCCTGGGGAGGCTGGGGGGCCAGGGGAGGCTCCGAGCTCTCCACCTGCCGCGCCGGTGGGGCTGGGACCTCGGCAGCCTTCGCTACCTGAATTTCCACACGCTTGGTGGCCGTGTCGGGCACAGGAGCATTGGCCGTCTCAGCTCTTCGCTGGGGCATCTCGGGGATCTTTGATGGCGGCGCCTCTACCCTCCGGAGACCCGGCTCCTGGGGCTTGCCGAGGGTGATCTCAGTCCTCCTTGGGGTGGGCTCAGGAGGTTTGTGCCCCAGCACATCTGCTCTTTTGAGGCCAAACCTCGACAACCCTGAGGTGGAGTTCTCCACCTGCTTGGATGAGATGTCAATGGAGATTTCTGTTCTTCTGGACACCGGCTCGGGCAGTTTGGGTCCAGAGAGCTCCACTCTCCTCAGAGCGGGCTTGGGTGATCTTTGGCTTGTGGGGTCCACATGTCGGGTGGATGGTTCCGAATTCCTGGCGCCGAGTTCCTGAAACTTCTGTGTGGAGCTGGACACGGTGGACCTGAGGAGAGTGTTCGGGGTCCGTCTTTGTGGGGTGGAGGAATTTGAAGACTGATCTACCTCCTCGACCTCAAAAGATCTTTTCAGAGCTGAAAAACACAAAAAGGAGTTCAGAATTTAGTTACCATCCACCTGAGCATCTCAAGAGACACTTACAGACACTGCCTGAGGCCCATAACCCGGCTCCTGCTGCTCCACCTGAGGGTTCGTAACCCCATTTAATGCAGGTGGGGGCTGAGAGCCAGGCTCTGCCTCTTCTGGCAAGTTACAAACCCAGTAACAAAGGTGGAACAAGAGCCAGAAAATTCAGCCCCAGAGCAGAAACCACCCCCGCGCTGCCCTCCATCCCACCCGCGCCCCACACGTGCTCAGAGGGGAGCAGGGGGCCCCATGGCAGCATGGCAGAGCAGAGCACGGCACAGGACTCAGGGCAGCCAGCCATCGAACTCCCAACGCCTCCCTTTCCCTCTCACATCTGAAGGATGCACAGATAAACACAGGCTTCCCGGTGAGCGCTGCCAGCAAAATCCAAGTTGGGAATGCGAAAACAATCCCAGGAGAGCACCAAAGCCATATAAATGCAGCAACAAAACCAAGGGTGGCAGCCACAGAAGCTCATATCGTTAAAAAACAATCCTAGAGATCACCCGAGCCAAAGACCGAAGTGCTTTGAAAACTCTGACACGAGACCCTGCTGCAAGGAAGGAGCCAACTGGGAGGGACATCCTAAAATCTAAGCAGCAGCATCATCCCCATTTTACCAACAGGGAAGTAAGGAGGCAAAGAGAGACGGATGCAACATCCCATTTATGCTTGAAGAGGCAGGAGTCCTGCCTTCACCGAGCCCCAGCCCTACGCAGGATCCAGCCCCGCGCTCTCAGCCGCAGTCGAGCGGACGCACAGGTCACCCCGCGCAGCAGGACAGCACGCGGAGGGGTGCCCATCCTTCAGCTCTGCCCATCACACGGGTGCCCCTCAGCACACAGAGCTACATAAGAATGAAGTCCCCAACCCCCCCTGAGCCAGGAGCGTGCCTAAGGAAACCTGGTGGACGCTGGTGTCAGACCCTCAGCTCGGGGGCACAAAGCATCGCCGAAGGAAGCCTCCATCCGTGGAGTGATGCTCCCATCCCAGCCACACAGTCGAGGACCAGTAGTTGCCTGACCATGTCCTGGCTCACGCCGGGACATCCCCATGTCCCCCACGCAGCCCTTCCCATCCCGCTCCAGCCAGGCCTCTTGAAAGAAGCAGATGCCCTTAAGCCCAGGGGACACCCCCCGCTCCACGCAGGAGCCAGCCAGGGGGAAATAAAGGGCTGAACTTCACAGGAAGGGCAGGGGAAACACAGAGAACCGCTGTCGGATCCCACCTAAACGTCACAGGCTGCCCATACACCCCCTGCCCCCCAGCGCCCAGGCAGGCATGGGGTCTGGGCAGGATGAGGCACAGCCCCGGGGTCCCAAAGCAGCCCCCACAAAGCGAGGCTGAGCCCGCGTGGTGACAGCCTCAGCGTGATGACAGCCATGCTGCTAACGACCGGCACAAGCATCAGTAACGAGACCACCATCCTTTACACCAACAGGATATGATCAGTGAGATTTAGCCTTTAAAAACCTGGGCTTGAGATCACACAGGACACCAGGAGCTGGAGGGAGAGACTGGAGCAGCGCCTTCCCTCGTCCCGGGATGTCCAACCACACCTGGCCACCCCTGGGGTGTAGCTGGAGAAGAGCCACCATGCAGGATGCACCTCCTCTGCTCCATGGGGCTGCTCCAATCCCCTGGTGGTGCAGGGCCAGGGGGTTTGGGGACCTGGGGACCCTCCATCCCTCGGACACATCCGTTTGCCGAGAGGAGCCACCTGGCTGGGCTGGCCCCAGCCGGCAGGACGGGGGACCATCCACATGGCAGCCGCCCCGGCTGTGCTCCACCAGCAGATTGCAAACGCAGGTGCTGACACTCACTGTCCCCGACTCGGGCCAGGGCAGGCAGCAGATGTGGCTGCCGCCATCCTGGGCAGCAGGGGTTGGGGACAGCGGGGGCCCCGTCCCGTGGAAAGAGCTCCAAGGGGTCCCAAAGGAGATGGTGAAGGAAGCAAGACCCTCAGAGCTGGAGCTCATGTGTTGGACAAGCCACACAACAAGGAGGCACACAGGGGTTAAAATGTTAGGATACAGGCTTTGGGCTGCTTTCCCTTTTTGGGGGGAAAACCCAGAAACTGTTAAATACGAACACCAGGCTCCAAAACCAGCCAGAACAGGCGCTGCAGGGGCTGGGACCGGGACCCTCCCCAGGATGCTCTGTATTAGTGACCCCTCTCAAGAGCCCCTCTGTGCTCAGGCGCAGACAGATGTGGGCACAGACACATACCCACATCCCCCAACTGTGGTTCAGACCCCAACATGGGAACTGCTGGGAAGCGATGGGTGCTTGGGATGGGCTCCCAGGGAGGGGGTCCCAGCTGGCGTGGGCAGGGAGGGACGCCCAAGGCGATTCACCCTCAGCATTAACCTGATGGAAATGGCACCACAGCCGCGTTATGGCTGCGAAGAGAGGAAAGCGCCGAAATACAACACATAACATCCACCATGTAAAACCCAGGAAGGGCCCCACGAAGGGCACTTAGTGATGAAATGGTCTGTCCTGCATCTCAAAAATATTCAGACATTGGTAGGAGGAGGGCGGGAGGTAAAGAAAAATAAAGATTTGTCCCCCCCCCCCATTTTATCTGCTCTGTTATCTGCATCCCACGGAGCCTTCCCAGCCACACCACCACTGGCCTGCAGAGGCGCGATGCTCCCTGCGGGAATCTCTGCTCCACGCTCTGTGCTCGGCACATCTCCTGCTCTGCAGGTCTGTGTCTAAGTCTCAGTTCTCAGCACCCCCAGAACAATTCATTCAAAAAAAGCCCCACTCTTGAGAGCTGTTCCGACGTGTCCATAACTCTCAGGCCTCCAAAACCGAGCTGGAGCTCACACTCTCCAGCACACTTCTCTATTGTTTCCCTTCCCCATCACACCCTTAATTCAGAAAGTAACATTTTAGCTATTTTTTCCCCAAAATCCCATGTTTAAAACAATGTACCAGTTTGCATTTTATGGGAAAACAAAGGGAAAGGAAGGGATGACCAGATGGGGAGCCTTTCCCCCAGCCTCGAGGAAAGCCGGGCAAGGGAGTGCAGCAGAGAACATGGCCAAGCCCGGTGCTCCCTGATGGATGGGATCTCGATTTTGTCCACGTCAGGCTTTTAAACCTGCTCGTCACTCCTCCAGCCAGCCAGCTCAGCCTCATTTTATTCCCTTCAACAAAGCAGCCTAATAACCTCATGACAGATGTGTCTGGAGGAAGAGGTTGAAAGTAAATGCTCTCAAGGAACCCGATAGCAAAGGAAATGCTGGCAAGCATCTTTCCTTAATGAACATCCCCCTGGAAATTTCTCAACACCAAGTGGTTTGGGGATTTATTTCTGACCCAACAACGAGCTCCGGATTCAAACAGCCCCGTTGACCTCCAGGGTTCATTGCATGAACCACTTCCATCATCTCAGCTCCTTTGAGTCCCTCTGCCGCTTGCTACTGCCAAAAGAAATGGTGGCATCAGTGACTGGGTGGTGGCTCACTCAATTGCAATGCTGGAGCTGCTGTGCATGGCCCTGTCTTTTGACCTAAAACCTCTAGAAGTGCCCCAAGCCACGGATAAACCTGCCCAACACCACCAGCGTGGTCCTTCTGGACCACAGCCATCCCCTGTGCTTATTGAAGGGCTGGACTGAATACAACACCCGTACATGGCTTTTCTCCAGGTCTTTCTGGGCCCCACTGCAAAAAGGGTAAAAAGGTCAAAGCCCAGACACAAAGGGGTTCAAAAAACCTAAGGAAGAGCGGCAAACCCTTGATTACAGCCACAGGAGACCCAAGCCATCCAAATAATGCCTCCCGTGCCAGCACTGTGGCCCCAACAGGCAGTAAGGGAGTAGCGAGGGGCTGTGCAAGGAATCCTCACCCCAAGGGAGGGCTGGAAATGGCTCAGCACGGTTTCTAACAGCAAAATCACGAGGACTCCCAGGGCCCAGAGGCATTCCCTCCCCAATGGTGTCACCAATTTGCCTGGGGACAACCCAAGGGCTTTCCCACCCGGGGCTCTCTGCGGGATGGGATTTCCATCTCGTGCCTCTGGTTGCACAGGGATTTTGGTACCCAGATTGTCCTGCTGGCACATTTGGCCACTGCCCTGAGTCCAGTGTGGCCTGGAAAAGGTCAAACATCCCATGAACAAGAAAGGAGAGGGACTGTGACCCACAGGGTTTGTCTTTCCACTTTTGAGACCCACTGCCACGAGCACAATCCTCAGGGATGCCACCTCCAGTGATGCTGGCCCTCAACTCCCATGCTCTGTATCGCCTCTCTCCTGCTCCTTGCACAGAGAAGAGAAAAGGACCTCAGGAAGCAAAACAACTCTCAAAAAAAAAGAGAAAAAGCTTAAAAATAGCCTCTCCTGCCCAGAGCCAAGAAAGGAAAGTAAACAGCCTCTGCTCCAGATGACCCTCCTCCCGGCTTCCTGGGGGGAAGCTGGCGTATTCCTTACAACAACAGGAGCCGAAGGCAGGACAGCGCTGCGGGGCCCCGCATCCCGCTCCCACTGCGCCGTGCCGGAGTCCCAACGCCAGCGCTCGTGGGTAACGCTCCAGGTCCCCGTGGGGCTCTGTATCCACATGTCCCTGATACCCTGGGCCAAGGTACCCCTGTCCCCAGCAGGATCTGGGACGGCCATGCTGCAGGGTTATCCCCACTGTATTTTCCAGGGGATTTTTCGGCACTAGCAGGGCTTCCCCAGCCCCACCAGCAGCATCCGATCTGCTGGCCGGTGTCGGAGACAGCTGGCAGGGAAAGAGGCGGAGGTGCCGAGCATCGCCCTTCCTCCTCTTCCTCTGGAGGTGCCTGTGCCACGGGTGTGAGCACAAACCGGTGTTACCACCGACATGCGCTTCCTTTTAACCAATTCCAAACCAATTCAGACAGCTCCAGCTCAATCTGCCATCACTGAAGGCAGCAGCTCCCCTCCCACAGCAGGGAAAGCCCAAAATCCCCTAAAACGAGATTTCCAAGTGCTTCCTTTTGGATGCAACTGCCACCCTCGCCAGCCTCTGCCTTCAACCATCGTCCCTGGGCTGGGAACCGCTCGCTGGGGTGTCCCTTTGGGGACCAGATCTTGCACAGCTCTCGAGGTAGCTGGGTTTGGCTCAGCATCCCCAGGCTGCAGCTCCGCTCCGCAGGGCCAGCCAGGCAAGGCCAGCTTTAAAAAACACCACTATGAATCCCTGCAGATGGGGAAGGCGCGGGCTTTCCAAGATGGACCTGCTGCAGGCAGCTCTGCCCACTCCGTACAACAGCAGCAGCTCCTAAAAACCCACAGTCTTGACCCAAGCGTGGTCTCTGCCAGCCAGGTGCTTTGGGGCAAGAAATGCATGTCTTCATCCCCGGCTCGAACACTCCCCAAGCAAGCACAGGGCCTGAAAAGTAGCAAAATATTCATGTGTCCTTCTATCTTATGCTGCGCTGGGGATGTCTGCTCGGCGCAGCCACTGCGTCCTCCCGGTCACCCCACGGCCAGGCACAAGCAGGTCACACGCCACCAGTTAAAGCTGCTCTTTAGGGACTTGCAGATTGGGAGGAGGGGGCAGAGGTCTGGTTCAAATCCCAGTAGATCATACGACAGCCAAGATTTTTCCGGAGAAGTCACGAGCAAGTGGCACGGTGGGGGCCTCGGTTCTACACGCTCCTCTCCCAGAAGATGAGTCCTGGGGGTCCCAGCCAGGCCAAGGGCACCCAGATGCCATGAAGGGCTCTGGCTCCTGCCCAAGGGCTCCACGTCTCCCGGTGGGAATCACTGGGGTTACACTGCATCTCATCCTGCTCCTGGCACCCCGTGGGACCCAGAGTGGGTCAACAAGGGAACATCTGCTCCTTCTTTCTTCCCTTTTTAAACAGAACACCCCAAGTAACAGTCGAGGGGATGCTTTATACAAGGAAACCTCTATGCACGGAGCTCGGGAGGAGACCAAAATAAACAGCGAGGGATGCCGGCTCCTCCAGGACCCGCTTCGCAACCGGAGCCTCGGGCTCTGCAGCGGCCGCAGCGCCCAACTGCTTCCCATTAAACATCCTCTGCCCCTCAAGTGGTTTCTGTAACCCAGGGGTTACGGTTGCTTGCTTGCTTAAGCAGGGAAAGCTTTTCTTAGGTTTTTCGACACATAAGAGCCTTATGGGAGTAGGGCAGCCAGGCGCCCCGTTATTTCACACGATACAATGGTACCATTTGAGAGCGCTGACTTTCTCTAAACTGCTACCAGATGGTCACCTCCTGTTCCCGGGGAGGAAAGAGGGGGAGGCTGCAGGTCTCATCTTTCAAGGAGCTCTTGGAAACCCAACACAGCATTAACCGCTCACGGCCCTTAAAGCTTCCCAGACCCCTGTCACCAGGCAGCAGGATGCTCACGGTGGTTTTCTGGCCCAACTCAAGTGCAAAGAGCGTGTTCGCCCACGTTACCACAGGGCCACCTGGGTTTGGCTTATCCAAACCCACCATCCGTGATGCCGCCGAACAGCTGCCACCATCCGTAACAGAGGTGGATGCATTTCAGTGAACCAAAGGCTCAGTTACAGGGACAAGCAGGATGTTCTTCATGTATCTATAGGGCGTATATACACTGTATATTTAACCTAAAGGTCCTGCAGCAGAAGGGGAAGGGAGCTGCACCCTTGTTGCAGGGCCAGAGCAGGACATCTCTATCCCAACCCCAACAAGAAGGTGCTGCCAAGTGCATCAAGCCCCTCCGTGGGGTCAAAAACGTAGGGCTGAGATGGGAAATTCACTGTCAGGGCGGGCAGCAAGTGATGCTACACATGCTGGCGGGGCTTTGCGAGTACACTAACAGCTTCAAAACAGCCCGAGAAATTCAGATCCCCTCTTACACCTGTAGAAATGAAGGCAGGATACTTCAAAAGCACATTTCCCAAAGCTACCAGTCATCCAGTGTACGAGAGAAGAGAAGTCGGGGTTGCTGGATCCCCTCTCTGTGCTTGCGCCAGGAGGTTTCACACCTTTCTTTTACCAATAAACCAAACTTGTTGCAATACATACATATAAATACATATATACAAATATAACAACAATCTGCTGTTGTCGCATGACTCTCACGCTATTCTGGGTTAGGCTACGAATGGTTTATACACAAATAAATCCTTTTTCTGACTTTACAAACAGCATTCAAGAGAAGTTGCAATAGGTTTCACAGTCTGACACAAATCACGTGTAGAAGGTAACGCTGGCAACGTGCCGCCAATAGGCAGTGCCTTCCTGAACTGTGCAAATGGTACCAAGAGCTGAGTTATGGAGGAAATTTGGGGATATATGGAAGTTCAGGACTCTGAAGCTTCTCAAGCAGCTTTTCACTGACACGCAGTACGCTACACAGAAAGACTGAGATCGACACAGCAAACCCCTCATTTACCGGAAATGAACAGGCAAAAGCAAAGTTGGGACTAAGAATAGAAAAAATAAAATCCACACTCAGATTAATTCCAAAATCCCAGCTTTCCAGTCCCTATAATGCAGTTCTAGAAAGGTTTTAGCTTTGATTCTCCATTACACTTTGGTTTATATAACCATTGACCCTCAGCAAAATGCTTCCAGATCAGACCAGTATATTTTACATCCCTTATATTAATTTCATACTTGTACCAAAAATTACATAAAATACAGGGTATCCAGCCCAGCAGATTGCATTACTGGCTCTCTGCAGCTTTTGCCTTGGGTCTGTGCTCCAGTTTCCTTTCATAAGGGGAGGAGGAAGGAGAGAAATAAATCTTCTCTGCGCCTCCCAGGGGACTTACAGATTTGATTTGGTTAGCTAATATTTCTAAAACACCTTCAAATTATTACCCAGAAGGCAAAAGTATGATGCAGATGGTCTCGCAGACCCCAGACCGCCCTGTGCTATCAGCTTCAGCGCTGGCTTGGTGGGTGCCAGAGCTGGAAAGCGTGAAGAGCAAATGCGGCATCTCCAAAGGGGGTGTAGGAAGCCACAAGCACCCAGACACCACCCCCACGAGTCATGACTCCCAGCACCCACGCAGGGCACCTCGAGAGTGACTCAGGTGGGCGACCAGCCTCGGTGATTCGGGGACTAGGTGATTAAATCATTAAGTGATTAAGTCTCAGCTTGAGGAGATGCTCTGATGGTGTTGCAAGATGCTGGTTAAAAAGCTACAGAAAAGGGTAAATTAGTAAGAGCGGCTGAAGGAGGGGGCCAGGAGCCATTCCGGCCCACAGCGCTGCCTGTGCCACCCGCTGATTGCTGGTGCCACTGCAGCCAGCTCCGGCGTCTCTGTTGGAGGGGACACCCAGCACCGCAACACGAGCAGTTGTCCAAACATCCTGAAGGCTGGCAGAGAGCAGACCGCTGCTTCTTTCTCCTCCCTGGCAAACTAAACATGCTTTAAAAAAAAAAAAAAAAAAAAAAATCCATCCTTTTCACATTTCCCCATATTTGCACTTCCAATAACCAGATGAAAGAAAGACTGAAGTTCCAACCCCAGTTCCTCACCATGCTCCTTCCCTCCCAAACCAGTCCAGCAGACCAGTGCCAGTGTGATGCTGTGTTCGGATGTCCTCAGCACTGACCCCTGCCGTGACCCCAGGGCTGGGACAAGCTGGAGAACACCCAACCCACCAGGAGCAAGGCCGTACAATTTTGTGATGCTTACTCAAACTGCCACCTCTACTGAGGGAGGATGGCGGCACTGACTGATGTGGTCATGGTGTCCCCTGCCCTGCAAATCCACAGGATGTCGGCGGTGCCTACACCCAGGTAACAGGCTGGCACCCCACCCCAAGTTGCCCTAACTTGGGTGCCAGCAACAGGGCATCTGCTGCAGCGCTGGGAGGATGCAGAGGGACGGACAGCCCTGGCACCCATGATCTCTCACCTTTCAGCATGCAAACCAGCCAAGAGCCAGCTTGGACGGACCCTCCACCTGGGTCACCACTCTGAAGGTGTCCCCAGGAGCCCCAGGACTGCTGAGCTCCGTCCAGCAACCTCATAAAAGCAATCAGGGTAAAAGCCTGAGTCACAGCCATCGGGAGATAAGAGCTCTCATTAATCTCAGGGCCGTTTTTCAGAATAAGTTGAAGGGAAGAATAAACCCCTTCGTCTCCCAAGGGCTACTCCTCACCAGCACCATTTGAGCATCAGGGACAGGAGCGAGAAGGGCTCTCCTGCGCCCGCACAGCAGTGGGTGCAAACTGCTGATACTTCCATAAGTAAAGCAGAGAGGTGCCAAGACCAAATAATATCCTGCAGGTATGAAACGAGAGCTGGCCAGGACACAACCCTAGCTCCCTGCTGAAGGGCGTGACAGCACACCCCTGTCCCACGAAGAGTTCCCCTGATGGACCCTGATCCCCCCCAAACGGGCACATCCCCATCAGGAACCAGACTCAGACCCATCGACTCATTTTACAGGCTTCAAACAAGCTTAACCAGGATTTAGAGTCACTTGGCTTTTTACTTCCATGTTCCACCTCTAAAGACCAAGAAGGTGCCAGAGCTCACTGCAGCAGGAGGGAGGGAAGGAGGCTGAGGGAGGGAAAGTGCCTGCATAATGGTCCTGCAGAAAGACATTGCCTTAAATATCAAGTATCAGAGCTAGAAACATGAATAACTGGAGTGATTATAGGCTCTGAAGTCTCCATTATTGTCTTTGGATTTATGACAAGTCCAGTCCAGGCTTTTGCGGCTGCTGTCTGGGTCCTGGCTCCTGGGAAAATGGGCTGAGCAGCTCCCTGCAAGGAAGAGCTGCAAAATAGAAAATAAACCAGCACCCAGATAGTGCGGCCACAGGACATGCGGAGGTGCCAGGACTCTCACTTAGCAGCAGGTTTGCTGGCATGCATTGGCCAAGAGATGTAGACATGATCACTCCAATGTACTAGGCATGACTCAACACGTTCTAGAGATACTTCCTACACACCCCACTGCCATAAGCCACCAACAGGCAAAGAGCAAAGAGTAAAGCTGAAGAATGATTATATTTTAGGTGAGCTTCTTACTAAGGGAAAGATGCTACCAAGATCTCAGAGACTGGTGAGTACTTGGAAGAGCCAGTATGGTGTACATGCTCCAAAACCTTGACTTACCTCCAGGCACCAGCTGTATGTTTGCACAGCCAAAGTAGCTGCCCTGGCCGCAATGTAAAGACTCATCCTCTCCCTGTCCCTTCTCATCCAGCCACTTTTGAAAGGCTTCCTTAGGATTAGTGCAACACTGTGCTCACTTTGCCCAAGATGGATCTCAAATGGGCAGCAAGAGCTGACCTGTACCAGCCAACACTGGAAACCCTCCATGCTGACACAGAGCCAAGGACACTCTGCTCCATGCTGCAGTGGTTGCCCGTCCCCAGGGACACGCAACCCAGCCCTCCTTGCATAAAATGACTATAAACAACAACCTTTGGATGATCCTACATCCTAACCGGGGCCAGAGGCTATCCCCAGAGCCCAGTTCATGTGGACGGAGAGATCCACATCCTGTTCTTCCCTTTCCCACTCCCTCACAACCTTTTTATTCCCAAGGAACTAAATATACATGGAGGAAGAAAAAAAACAAACCCAAAACAAAAACCGATCCACAACTGCAGGTCTCCACTGCTGGAACCAGGCAGATGCGATTTTTCCACTCTACGCATAAAAGGGCAGTTCTGCTGGAGAAGATACAACTTCTGCTGGGGAAGACACAACTCCTGCCTTCACACAAGTACCTTCCCCTGGCTCCCACCTCTCCCACCACAGCTGATTTGGCAGAAAACTCCCATCCACCCCATCCTTTTGTCTCAGATTCAGAAACGGAGATAGGAAAAACGGAAAAGAAAGAAAACTCTCTGAAGTGCCTGTAAAGCTTGTCTTTGAGGATATCTGAGGTGACCAGCTACCTCGGAGCAGCACGCTACATCCATCAGATGGGAGAGCAGCATTGGCTCTACCCACGCTGGGCTGGTGACGAAGCGTACCAGAAGAGCCTCGTCACAGTGTAACTTCTTGGGACAGCCCAGGAAATCCAACAATTGACGTTCAGGACATTTGCTTCACTCCTAGGGCTGAGATGAGCCCAGATATAATCTGAAAGATCTTTTTTGCATTTCCTTTTCCAGGCATTGAACCTTCGCACACGTGGGACCGTTAGTCACAGACCCAGACTTCCAGCCCCGTCCCGTGCATGTAAGCCCAGGAGAGCACTCATCCTGGAGCACATGGCAGGAGAGACCCCGAATCTAAGCGAGGTGCTCACACAAACACAAAGCACATCCCCTCTCTGGGGCTTCTCACATTGGATCAAAGCCACCTCACACACATAACACTGCGACCATCCCTCTGGCACATTCCTGCTAATATTAGCAGCAGGGTTGAGTCCCAGCATCTGCAGCACGCGGGCAGCAGCTGCTCCCCACGGCAGCAGGCACGCCAGCCCCGAGCGGCCCGGGGGACACGCCACGGCCACGTGTCCCACAGTCATCCCGGGCATTTGCTCAAGTAAATTTTAAGGACGAGCCCACGAGACTCATACACATAGAAAAGCCTTTTTCTAACACGGCCCCCTCCGGAAAACTACCTGGCTGATGGGTTTTTTTGTCTTTAATGACACTTAAAACCACAACGTAACTTAGCACAACTCAGTACCCTCACCGAGACAAAGTCTTTGGCTGAAATACTAGAAATACTGTGTCTCGGGTTCTGTGCTTGTGTAGAAGGTGTCCAATAGTGGGGAAGAAAAAAAAAAACAAACAACAAAAAACCAGAGAAACCTTCCTATCAGCATCGATGTGTCCTGGCAGGTCTGGAGGGTCCCTGCCCTCAGCGCCCAGCTCCACGCAGTGCACGACCACCCCAACCGCAGTGCCGCCAAGGCTCGCCCACCAGCGAGCACGTGTTCCCCGGGGGAGCTGAGCTATGAGGAGTGTATAAATCAGGGATTAATGACCACCAACAAAGGCTGTCTCGTGGTTTCTGTCAGAGCGAAGCTGCAAGCCTGTGTCCCCCCAGGACATCCCACTGAACCCCTCGGCACCCCTGCTGCTCCACACACTTACAGCCCCACCGTCACTGGCAGCTTGCACCCGGCTCTGACATTTTCTGTTTCAACATTAGGAGGAAACAAATCTGGTGTTGACTGACAGCGCTGGCACAGGGGAGGAGTGCTCAGCATCGCCGCTGCCAGCTCACCATCAGCGACTGCCAGCAAAAATGTGCCTCGGTTACCTCCGGGACTCTGCTCAGCAGCAGCCACATCCCACCGGGGAGAGGAGCCGGAGTAGATCTCTCCTCTCTCACTACCATGTGTGCACAGTGCTGTAAATCCTTAGCAGGAGGACGAGTACCACGTTACAGAGTTATTTTTGGGCATCATCACAACCAACCAAAGCCGCCAGCAGGAGCATACACCCCTTCGCAGTCAAACATCGCGGACACTGACGCTCTCATATCACCCAACATGAACAGGATCAGGATGGTTTGGGGTTTGCACAACGTTAACGCGCCGCACAAGCATCCCACCACCTGGGTTGATTTACTGCTATAGGTTCCCTTTCCCACTGCTCAGGGCTCCGTGTCTGAGACTCCGGGGAGCTGAGCGACCCACAGCGCCCTCCGAGATTGGGAAGCGCTGCCACAACCATGGCCAAACCAGCCACGCTTCCGAAAACCTGCCAAAATCTATAAACCCAGGAGCAGAACTATTATGCTCTATAAATCCTGGCGAACCACAGACCCAAGAATGCTCTCCCCCACTAGAGATGAGGAACCTCTTGCCAGTCAAATAAGCAGGGTAAGCGCCCGCCCTGCAGGACCTGCTCGCTCTGTGCGAGGTGGGCACAGACACTGCTGCCTGGATGCGGCCATCCCCATCATCCCCATCGCATCATGGGGCGTAAGCAAGAACGCGCTCTGCTGTGCTGTATTTCCTTCTCACATGTTGCTTTGACTTGGAAACTAAACTGGAATTGAGTATGTTGTACTTCTTCCCCCTCCCAAAGCGCCCGTGTATCCTCCTCGGGCTGATGGAGGCTGGCAGCTCCCACACCGGCGGCCCACAGCCACCCCGCAACTCCCTGCCCTCTGCAACCCAGCGGGTACAAGAAACCTGTTGGTCCTACAGCGGGGAGGGATGCTGCGAGAAAAGCAGGCAGGAACAGGCAGGGTGACTCGAGAGGGCAGGCAGCGTGTGACCGGCAAGAACAAAGAGGGCTCTGGCTGCCGGGTGATCTGGTGTTTCTGCTCCGTGGTATTTTTGGCTGATCTTTCCTGCTTGGCTACAGGCTGCCCAGGGCTGAGATACCCACCCAGCAGACACCAACACTGCATCTCCTGCCCTGCAGGCTAGGAATTAATTGCCTTGTTCTTGGGAAGCTGCTATGCAACCCAGAAAACTAATTAAATTGTGAAACAGTAGCCCGGATCCCTGCTCAAGGGCAAGGCCAGACCTTTTGGCTGCAGATGCAGAGAGCTTTCCCCAGCCTCTCCCTCTGCGCAGGCACAACTATAAAGCTCTCCATGGACTGAAAAAAAAAAAAATCGCAGTGCGGAGCGGCTCGGTGCCACCAAGGAGCATACACAGCCCGAACAAGCAGCCCCGGGGCTCACAGCAGAGCCTTTATCATACCCAAGTAGGGAATTACTCATTCTTCAGAGATTTAAATGCAATTGGGGCAGGCAAGAGGAAAGGCTGTAATTACATCAGCGCTCGGGAGCCCTGCGGTGGGGCAGCTCAAGGGTCCCCGAAGGACTGTCACAAAGGCGCTGTTGAACCCTGAGTGCCAAACTGATGGTGTATTTGTGTCACTCTCTGTGTCCCAACTCTCATTAGTCCCAATCTTCCTACGGGACGTGACTTCCCTCAGCCTCCTGCTAAGCCACCCACCCCCAACTTTAGCTGAAGAAAGCCCAAGGGCTGGAAAAAAAGAAGACACGGATGTGGCTAAACCTTAGGACGAGGGCTGCAGCGTCCCCAGCTCTGCCACCCGTTTCCTGCCTGACCTGGAAGAAGAACCCTTGCGCTCTCAGCTTCCTCAGCTACCCAGCAGGAAAAACACCACCGCGCTCCTTCCCAAGGCAAGGCTGGATTCACCAGGAGGCGGTGAAGTCGTCCCAGCCTATAGCTATACACGCACAGCCCCCGGATAAGCTTCCACCCCGGCCCCCAGATCTCCACTATTTCTTGGTTGGGTTTTTTTATTGGTTTGTTTGTGGTGGGGTTTTTTTTTCTAGAAACCGCTGCACTGAAAGCTCAGTTTGGGTCGCTGCCAGGACGCAAGAGTGCGTAGGGACGGAGCTGCTCTTCCAAAACTCCGCTTAGGAAGATGAGCTCCCCTGAGCCGAGCTCTCAACGCCTGCTTCAGACGAAACCCCCCCACACACACCCCTCTTCTGCCTGTCTTTAACTCCCCTACCCATCTGGTAGCAGCACGCTCCTCCGCTAGCTTATTTTCTTGCGTGAAAAAGCCAACGTGCTGGGCAAGAGCCACAGACACCGGGGGAGAAGGCATCCCCGTCCGCACGCCAAGGCGATTGCAAGGAGATACTCCATCGGAAAGCGAGGCAACGCCATCGGGCAACTGGAGCTCTGCCATGGGACAACTGCAACGCTTTCTAGGGCGGGCAGCTCCCACTATGGACATATTTGAAACTTGGGTTCGTTATCCCCCCTCCCAGCTACCCCAGGGCTGTGTTTGCATCCAAAATCTGGGAGTCAACAGAAGGGCCGGTGCCTGGGGTTTCACAAACTTTTAGTCGGGTCAGGGGTGGGGTTTTTTTTTCAGCTAAAAATCTACATAAACCAAGTCAGGAAAGGCAAAACATCCCGTAAGATCCTGCCTTAGCGGATAACACCCGGGCGTAACGCCGCTCCGAACAAAAGACACAGCAGCCCGGCGGCGGCACCGACACCCACAGGCTGCCCGGGGATGCGGGCTGGCCACCGGCCACCCCCGGCCCCCCCGCTCCCCTTCCAGCCCTGCCCACCCGGGGGCTGCCACCCGCGGCGGGGACCCCCGGGAAGCGGCGGGGAAAGGCGGGAGGCAACCGGACCCCGGGGTGTGTATGTGTGGGGGGGGGGGAATGCTCAGCCCCGTTCCACCGTGACTCCCCCAGCCCGGCGCGGTGCTTGCGGGGGGTGGGAGGCGCGGGCAGCTCCGCGCTGCCCAGCCCGGCACAGCGGCAACTTTTTCCGCGGTTTAACCCAAAAAAAAGCCCGCCCCCCCCCTCCTCACCACCACCCACCTTCGAAGTCGGAGATGATGCCCTCCAGGTGGGCGTTGACGGCCGGGTCGGCCATGGCCCCCCGGCTCTGCGGGCGGGTGCGCGGAGCCGCCGCCGCCGCCTCCTGCGGCCCCGAATGAATGGCGGAGGGCGAGCGGCTGCGGCCGCCCCCCGCCCCGGCGGGCAGCCTGCCATGCCGCCCGGCCCGGCCCAGCCCAGCCCGGCCCGGCCCGGCCCGGCCCCCCTCGCCGCCCACGGGTTGCTCCCCACGCCTGTCACGCCGCCCTCTTCCCCCCCGGCACCGCCCCGGGGGGGTGGGGGGGTGGAAGAGGCACCCGCGATACCCGCCCCCGGGGCAAACAGCACCGTGCAGGGCCGGGTTTGTCCCGCATCCCCGCCCCCCCCAGCCTGAAACCCGCGCCCGGTGTCTCCTACGTCTCGCACCCAGGGATGCCCCACGGAAGGGATGGGACCAGCCGGGACGCGTGGGTCACGCTAACG
Organism: Alca torda; assembly: GCA_008658365.1. Taxonomy (NCBI): domain Eukaryota; kingdom Metazoa; phylum Chordata; class Aves; order Charadriiformes; family Alcidae; genus Alca; species Alca torda. Next base: position 29,440,861 of record CM018086.1, on the reverse strand, counting down.
ATGCTCTCGAACACCGATAACCCCTTTGCTTTTCCATTTTGCCCTTGTTTGGAAAAGAGCGACTCCTCCACCCTCCTCTATTTTTCTACTTTCTCAAAATCAAACCAGAGCAGCGCTAACCCGTCGCTGCCAAATCCAAGCCACTCCTGCAGCCAGCTCTGGAAAAACACCACCGAGGCTGCAAAACCTGCTGTGAACCCCAGTGTGGATCTGGGCACGGCTGTGCTGAGCCCCACGCTGCCACAGCTCGCTCCTCTCCTCTCTGCCCAGCAAGACAAGTGCCATCTCCAGCCATCGACACCAACCCCTTCCCTGGCACTGCCACCTTCCCTCCACCTCTCCCACCCTCTGGGACCGTGCATCTCTCTGCTCTTTAGCTGATGTTTCTCCCTTCCCATGTTGATTCAGATCCTGCCTTCCTGACCCTCTTCTTTTATCCTCCCTGCCCTCTGTTTTAGTAGCATCATTTAAAAGCGATGATACCCACACTGAAATGTGTCCAGGCACATCAACAGGAAATGGCGAATTAATGGGCTGGGGTTTTAGTCCACTTTGGGTGAACCATAAAGAAAAATTATGCAAACCAGTAGTACTGTTACCGTCTGTTACTGTGGAAAGTGCATGCTTCATCACTTATGTCACACTTTTAATTTTACACTTCCAAAGTCTGCAAATACCACAGACTCCCCAAGAGTGTACACGAACAAGAAAATGAAACCAACAGCACCAATTTCCCAGACCGAAGAAGTTCCAGGTTTTCCACAGTGTTGGTAGCTTGAGGTTTTAATCCAAGGAAAGGCATTACTTTAAAACGTAAGAACTGCTTAGTCTTGAGAACACACCTTTAGAGTAGAAGTATGGTATTTTGCGGTAGATGCGGTGGTTTTCCTCCCTTTTCACAGACAGCAGCGCTCAGCGCTTGCCCTCCGAGCGATATCAGAAACCAGCATACCACAACAGTGCAGAGAGGAACGGGCTTTGCACCCCTGTGCAATCGCAATATGGAAATGTCAATGCCTCCCCCTGCACTACGCCGTCCGTAAAGCCACCTTGCACGCCTCCCTGAATGCCATTCCCTGTTTCCGGTGCCATCGAGGAGAACAGGAACAAACATGGACCTGAGTCCCCGGGTGTCAGGTCCCTGCCGTCCCCACACACTCTGCAGGGAGTGGTGGCAACTGCCACACTGCACGGCACCACGTGCTGGCTGACCTGCACCACTGGCATCGATTTTCGAAGGAAAATGGGTTTATTTCTCTCTTCTCAAGTGCTCATGTGCAGGTCACATCCGCAATCCATCTCAAGCAGGTAAAAATGTAGCTGTCAATAATTAACCTTAGTTACTGAGCGAGAAGAAAGCTACTGTGTTAAAAACTGTCCATAACTCCCTTGCTGGAGGATCAGAACCTAGATTAGCCTTTCACAAAGGCTGTTTAAGGTTAACACCCCAGTACGCTCTCATTGCAAGGCTGTACAATGGGTTTAAAGGGGAGGGGAGGGGGGGAAATGAGCCGAGCAAGACAAACTCAAAATCAATATTGTAAAAATAAGATTAAAAAAAAGCAAGAGGGTCAATCTGAGGAAGGACTGCACACATTTTTGATGTTCAGAGTCTCCCCCCCTTGCAAACCCTTACACTCTCTGAGCTAGGTCACATGGGGATCGGTGTGGCACTGTGATAGGGACTCTATTTTTGAGGTCAACCGGAGGCAAGAAGTAGTAAACCACTAGAAAAAACCCTATTGTTTGATGGACTGTAAGCAGTGAGCGTCACAATGACGTCTGCCGGTCTCACGAAGCTGGTGAAGAAGCTCAAAGCTCTTCAGCAGAAGAGTTTGAGGCGGTTTGGTTTGGTTCCCTGGGTCACTCTGCATTTCCTAAGCAAAGACGATGTTATCATCCTGGAGCTAATAAAGGTTTAGCAAATCAACAGGCCTAGAGGAGAGCCCCAAGAAGTGCGAAATAAAATATCCGGACTGTAAGTAGGAGTTAATTTTCATTAAAACCAGCTGGTTAATATTGCACCCATGTGCACCTAAGGCACTTGAGAGGGGGAAAGGAAGATGGAAAAGTACAGCAACTAAAGAATAACAAGAATATCCAGAGCTCTAATAGTAAGTATTTAAAGCAGGAAGGTATGTAAACAACTCACCCACAGCACATAACCCGAGCGCCTGCTAGTAGAGGAGGAGCAAGCTTTCCTCCATCTTTCTCTCTCCTGGAGACTTTCTTGCACCTTTATCTGATTTAGCCACGGTCAGAGGCATGGCTTCACAAGAGCGTAACACCCCCCAAAAAAATAACCATCCACTTGCCCAGTCTCTACATAACAACTAAACACCATTTCCTGAACCCAAAAGCTTGTGTGTCGAGAAAGGCAGGCAAACCTGGGGAGCTGAGCACCCATCCCAGAGGGATGGAGAATCCACCACCTCCCCTGGAATTTGTTTCTGGGGCTCCCCGGTGCACAGCACAAGCCCGGGTCGTACTGCTCATCCAAACGCAGCTCGGGCACAGGCCCTGCTTTGCCCTTGTCTGGTAGATCGAGGAGATTTATGATCCTGAGCCTTCTCCTGATGAAAGATCTCCCACACTGATCACGTCACCTGCATTCCCTTTGATAAACTAATCACGCTCTGCTCCTTCTGTCTGTTGCATCAGGTATTTTCTTCAGTCCCTTAGTCATTTATCTGGCTTTCCTGCTCCTTTCTCCCAACATCTCACAGGTGTTTGCCATTGAATTTTTATTTTAACAAAGAAAGAGAACTCACTTTTCAAAAGAAAGAGAGCAGATCACATCTCTTCTGTTGCTTGCTGCTCCCCTTGCTTACATGACCGAGGGTCTCTCTAACTTTTTATTGTATCAGAGGACTCACCTCGAGCTCTTGGTCAGCTGAGGTCTTCAAGATACTTGAACACAGCAACTGCTGTCCAAGACACAATCCCTGTTCTGCAAACCACCAGCTGCAGAAAGGGTTTAAGCAAATGACTTTCCTCGCTGTATTACGTTACAGTGGAAATATTTCTTGTTTCCTTACTAGCCCAGGCCACCGAGGGCACTGACTGCCCAGCCCTTTTTCCTTCACCATCACTCTGCTCTTTAGATGAGCAATAAACTTCCTGCAAAGTTGTTTTGTTGGCCTAGAAGTGATTTCCTGCCCCCAAAAACGCAGTCTGTAAAATCTGCTGAGCACTTAGTTACAGCTACAAAGCTAGAACTAGGTTGACACCACAACAGCTGGCAGATGGCAAGAAACCTTGACTCTTGTCCCCTGGGTACCTTATCTCCAGGCTCTCCTGCCCTCCAGGCAGTGATGTACCTCAAGGACTTCTCCAGATCACAGAACAACCTCCTCCAGAAGCAGCCAGTGCTGGTCACTGCCCTGACATAGGTGTGGAGGAACCACCATGCAGAGCAGATCTAGAAAATCACTTCAAGGAGAAAAAAAAAAAAACAACCATAAGAGAAAAAACCCCAAGGAGATGGTAGGTATCAGTGCTAGAAGATCCCTTATCAAGACAGGCTAAGGCAGAAAAGGGACTTTCCTATCCAGATGCATTTTAAACAGCACCGTACAGTTTCCTTGCAAGCTGCTAAGAATGCAGTTTTTCAGGCAGATTTTCTTCCTCCCACAACTCAAGGTTTTTCTGAACCCGCACAGCTCATATCGGTCTCACAATCTGCTGCAGTCATGAGCATTAGGCTCGGTTAGACCAGGTGGCATGAGTCATTGTGGCTACCAGAATCTTAAATTATCTCCTACGCAAAAAGCAGCTAATTCATCCACAGCATCTTCCCTTTCCTCCTCCTATTTTAATTAGAAAACAAAACTCTCTCTTGATTCTGGCCTCTTCTATAAAATGCTTTGAGCCTTACTGACCAAAAGTACTATGTAGGAGCAACTAAATATTATTATTAACCACCTAATAATTCTATTGAGAGTCCAAGTAAGCTTTCTTGCTGCCGATCACACATGAAATATCCTTCCCAGCCTTTCCGGGTAGGTGGAGTGCGTGGGTAGAGGCTCTTGCACCATGCGACACCAATCCCTGACCATCTGCGGTGGTCCCGCATCCCCACGGCATCGCTTCAAGCCGAAGCACCGGGCAGCGCTGGCTGCACCGTCCACTCGGCTGTTGGCAGACGGGCAGCACCAGTGCAGGGTAACGGGCAGAAACAGACGTATAATGACCCAGACATGGCAGATTTCGAAGCGAAGAAATGGTGAGTCACATCTCTTCTTTCTAAGCCAAAAAAAAGTGGCTGTTGCAATTACCTTCCCTTCCGCTCCTCTGCTCTCTGCACCTTCTGAATTCTTGTGCTTCTGCCCAAAAAACACTTCTCTTTCTAGATCCACCAGGAGGAAGCACAATGATCTCCATATTACAGGTGGGGAAACTGAGGCACGTAACAGCCATCACTCAGAAATAGGGAACTGGCAAATAATAAGACCAGACTGGCTGCGGTGGTGACCTGTGCCGAATCCAGCCCCAGCTCCTTGGGAAGTGCCAGTATTAGTGGGGACAGGGATGGGGCTCTGGAAGGAAAACTAGAGACGCAGTTCCCGTCACCTCCACCCATGCTTTCATGTAGATGACAGTATGAATCCAGTCCTGCTGATTACGCAGGAACTGTCATGAAAAAAAGGCTCTTTCCCAAGACTTCAGGCTCTTCCTGCTTCCGAAGGAGTAGGAAATACAGCGAGGATGGCCGCAATTCAGTACTAGTCACACCTCCCTTCCTTTGCAAGGAAACTAAGATCATGGGAAAAGTGCAAATAATTCAAAATCACTTTGCTGATTTGAGATTTCTGCATAATTAACTGATTTTCTTGATAAAGGAAACGTGGCCAGATGTCATCCCTTAGTGCCACAGAGCTACGCAGCTCATTACAAACGCAGAGCCGGCGTACGGCACAGAAAGAGTCGGATAACTTTGAAGACTGGATGAAATCCAGAAGAATGCTGGAAGGTCAGAACCTAAAGGGCTTTTAATAAAGCCTTTCCTCATGAAAAGTGCATCAGCGGGAGGGACCTTGCTGCACCAGTTGGTCCTAGCGTGACCGTGAGCCACCAATGCCAGGCAGTTAAAGCAAGCACACTCCTAAAACATAGTAAATGAGACACTTTCAGCAGCAAAGCAGAAATCACTAGTGCTCCATCTTGAGCCACCCTGGCTACCCAGCATCAGTAAAAGCGAGCAGAAATGAGGGTGGGGAGGGGATGGGACTGCTAGAAGCATCACACACAGATACACCACCAGGGAGAGCTGCTGCGGGCAAAGATCACCGTTGCCAAGGGAACAACCAAAAAACCACCAATTCAAACCCAAACATGGTTATGGTATAAACAGATCAGCAAGAGCTGGAAATACGAAGAAGTTTTTAACAGCTAGCGACGGGAGATATAAAGGGACTGCTGTAAAATCAAGGGGGCAAAAAGCCAAACAGGTTTCAAGGTGGGGCACAGCTGCTCGTAGGAAGTACAGTGTGACGTGGGGAAGGAGACGGTCCTTGAGCCTACAGCTTCTCAGATATTCACTGCTCAAACAGAGGAAACGGCAAACTTGGTGTTCTGGGACAACCCTGGAGCTGAGAGGCGCCATCGGAGCTGGGCGGGTGGAGGAACAACCAGAGACACAAGGTCCCTGCAGCCTCCTCTCCCCACCTCCAGCAGAGAGACAGCTATGAAGATCAAGGCTTAACTTCCTCTTAGGTTTAACTCTGTTAAGTCACGGTGCAGAGTAGGTACTGGCTTGGTCTTGCACAGGGCAAAGGGAACACATAACATGTGGCTACGCTGAGCAGGGCAAGCGGAGGACCAACATCCACCCTCTCATCCTGCTTATCGGAAAACAGAGCCAAGACTTTCCTGTGCCTTACGTGTGCGAGTTCTTGACGGTCCCCAACACCTCCCCTGCCTCCGTGGGGACCGATGAAGCCACCCTGGGTTTCCACCAGGGCTAAGGTGGGATTCAAACCAGCCACCCAGTCCCACTGCCTGCCAGCAGGAAGGATGCTCTGGGTTAGCACCCACCGTGCTTGGATCCAGCAGCACACGGCTGGGCTGGGAGGGCAGAGCTCTGCCCCCCACAAACACCCTCCCGTGCGCTCCAAGCCTCGTCAGCTCCAGCAACCAATTTACCCATTGGTTACGCTGATCTGCACGCACGGGACGAGCTCACTGCGGGCCCCACCGACCTCATGCCGGAGCCCAGCTTGAAGCGTTTCACGCCAAGCGGGCGATTCCAGCTATTGTGTGTGCCGAGAGCCTGGAAAAGGGAAAGGCCATCCCGAGCCCGGGCCAGGAGCATCGCCCCAGCCCCAGCCAAGCGCCCATCCAGCCGCCCCGGTGCTCCTGGGAAAGCAAGGGGGGACCGCACCGCACCGGGGGAGCGGGCTGGCAGCTCCCGTGCTGGGGAAGGGAAGGGAAGGGAAGCACAACTCCCTGGTGGTGATTAAACGGCGGGGGATGCTCGCAGGGGAAGGAAATGGAAAGAGGATCAGGAACTGCATCTGCTCGAACCTCGCACGGTTAAAACAAACTCAGTCTCATGCTCTTTTTTCTTCTCATTTAATTTCAGGTCAGGCTTTTCTAAGAAACTGGGAGGTGCAGTTTGGGATTCCAACCAGAAAACCGACTTAATTACTTTAATTATTTTTAAAATATTAATTATTAATTACTGCATTTTAATATTAAGACCAAAACAGGCACAAACCCCAGCATTGCGTGACAGCACACATGTTTTAATAGAAACGAGAGGCTTCAGAAACCTTGCTCATCCTCTAATGAGTTTAACACACACACGGCACAGCACGTTTCCATTGCAAAGCCGTCCCGCGCAGCTGAGGGTGCCTCCGACTCCAGAAGAAACTGCGGTGCCTTGACCTCGAGGGTAGGGAAGATCTCCCCCCCCATTTCCACCGCCTGCATGCTATGGCGGTTGCAGGGGGAAAACGGGGAGGCGAGGGTCAGCCAGAAGAACAAACCCCCTCGGAAAGAGGCCATTTCCATTCCTTGCAAACTTCCCAGCAGTCCCTAATTAAAGGGAGAATTTGCAGGAATAAACAAACCGGCAGTGCTACGCGCATGCACTCCACTTCCAGATGTGCACGTCTCATTTTCACGTGGTGCCTGAGGCAGGGCTGGGAACCCCCTCCCCACACAACAAGGGGAGGAGGCAGGGCACAGCCCGGGCTCCCCATGCCGAGCCCACCCCTGTGTGTGCAAATCCCCCTACATCCCACACCCCAACGCACACCGCGGCTGCCTTGGGTACCATCCTTCATCTCTGTGGTGCTCAGCCTCCCTCTCCCATGGCCACTGGAGCCCCGCGGGACCCTCCTGTCCCTGCTGCAGAGCGGGATGTGAGCCGGGAAAGCAGCTTTTACAGCCACTGCCTCTGCTGCTCTCTCAGCCGCCTGCTCACGACCTTTTCAACCCAAAACTTTCCAGTCATAAATATACCAGCTCATGGCAGGAAACTTTGCTTTTCTTATACTTCTCCCCTGCTTCTCAGCGAGCCCTTTCCAGCAGCTCGCACTCCCTGCGCCAGCCCCCGGTTATTTCTCCCTGCTCCTCTGAGATATTTCAGGCACGCAACAAAATCTGCCGCAGCACAAGGACCCTAAAACTTGGTGTAAAGGCTCAGGAAGTGCTGCGAGCTGCAGGTCAGGCCTCAGGAGCAGCTGTACCTCCCCCTCTCCCTGCTTACCATCAAAGGTTTTATTATTATTATTCGTTTTTGGACATAAACCAGTTTGATAAGAACAATTCCCAGAGGGAGCCACAGCCCTACACCCACTTGGCTTCCTCCAGGCAGCACGGACACAGCGCGGGAGCTCACGGACAGTGGGAGAGGGACACAGGGACAGGCGGAAAGGAAGGAGAGGAAGAAGGACCACAGTTTTCCTTTCCTTTTAAAGGCTTTGGTAAATGCCAGTGAAACCTCCAGCGGCAAAGCCAAGGTGCGGCGGTTCGTGTCCGTGCAGCACCGAGCACCACCCATGGCTTCCCCTTTGCTCCAGCTCCACCACGCAGGGATGGGAAATGTCCACAGGCATTGCTGCCGAAATCCATGGGCTGTGTGCTCCTGTCTCCGTGCGGGTGGGAATTTGGGTGCTCCAGCATCACCCTGTGATGGTCTGGCCAGGGGATCGTGCCCACAGCTCCACCACCTGCACTGCCGCTGCCCGGGCGAGAGTGGCAGGTCCGACACAGGCATGTACATAAAATTAGGCAAGATCGGTACTGTTAAACTCCTGGGCTCGGGAAGTGTCAATAGGAAAGAGATGGGCCAGCCTGGACCCGAGGAGGGGTAAGCTGCATTCAGCGAGGGCAGGGTCTGCCTTGGGTTTTACATCTCATTAAACTGCCCTCTTCAAAAATTTACTACACCTCTTTCAGGCTTACACAAACGGCACAACCAAGGTCATTCCCCACTAACCAGATCCCAGCATGGCCGAGCCGTGCTGGGCAGCACTAAAGGAACCCCAAGCTGTGTGTTCAAGGGATTTACCCCAAATACAGGAGGCAGCCCCGGCGCTCGGACTCCAGCCGCCTCTCCTGCTGGAAAAACAGGGCAGGGCAAAGGGGACGGCAAAGCCCCCTCTAACCAGGCCGCCCATCAGCTCCCAGCACACCAGCCTTTGCTCCCCACCACATCTCAGATACCCAGGGGTGCTATCACAGACTCAGCCTCTACTACAGATGCAGAAGTTGTACAGTTGATTTAAAAAAACAGATTAAAAAAACCCCAAACCCCTGATTCAGCATGCAAGCTTTAAGGGGAATTTCCTTCGACGCCCCCTTTCACGTGCTCAGCCACTTCTGCCTGTCCCAGCTCTCGCCGTGCACAGCCCCGTTCCTGCGGGCTCCCCGCCACAGGGCACTTGTTTCTGCTGAGATTAAATCATTACCGCAGAAGGGACCTGACGCTGTCACCACCACCCTCAGGCTCACCCTGTCTTCTCGAAGAGACTGTCAACACCAAGCCTCATCCAGGGCAGGACACCACTTGGGCTTCCCCCCATCCCCGCCTGCCCCAGCGCAGCTTTCCAAGAGCCATCTCTTGGCACGAGCCACAGCCGGCCCATGCGGCTGGGAGACGCAGCAGATTTCAGCCTCCAGAAACAAAAGAGGATCCAAAATTAAAAAAAAAAAAAAAAAGAGTCAGTTGGGAGATGTGTTGCAAGCGGGCCAAAAGCAGGGGCCGTCCAGCGTTTGCCCTAAATGGGAAAGGGGCCCGCGAACATGCCGGGGGCAGAGCACCAGCCAGAGAGAGACGGCACCAAGCCAGGAGGGAGAGGAAGAGATTTACAGCGAGCAGGACGAGGGGGAGAGAAACTCCCCCCCGGTAATCCCCCCCCCTTGACGAGCACAGATGGTAAAACGCTGGAGATGGGCTGCGTTTGGGGGTCCTGGAATAGGGCGAAACCCAGAGACACTTCAGCAGCATCTGGGTTGCCATCAGCTGTGGGACACGGCCCATCCCTGGGCAGTTGTACAAAGCATCTTGCTGCAGGATTAGCTCTGCCACTTTGGGCTTTAAAGGAGGACTGCAGAGTGCAAATGTCCTAAATGGGCAGAGCTGGGTCTGTTCCCTCCCAGCGACAGACGGGGCTGGGTTACCTCCACCTGCACACAACCCGTCCTCTGTTTACACACATAACTCCTGCGGCTAAGCCCAGCAGGGAAAGGGGAACAGGCCAAATTCCGCTTCCGATGAGATGCAGCCACTGCCATCGTACCAAGCCACACCACAAAGAGAAGTTCATCTGGTGCTCGCTTGCCGCTATCGCTCCTGCCATCTCCAGAGTCCAGGCAGGCTGTCTCCACTCGCCACCCCACCTTGCACGCTCTCCGGGGAGCTCAGCCTCACCGTGCCCGCTTTTTGTTAATACTTCGTCTTAATTTGCAATGCTAGTGCCTGTAACAACCATGCCAGGTCAGGGAGCATTGGACTAGATGTTCCACCAACAGAATTAAACTGCCCTTATTTAGGAGAAGTTAAAATAAGGTAGAAACAAAATCTGAAATGTTTTTCCTTATAAAGGAATGACAGGAAGAAAGCGCTGCGTGCACTAAGCATCAGCCTTTCTCGTTCAGCAGGGACTGGCAGTGTCTCTAAGCTCAAGAGATATTGTTATTCCCAGACAAGTAACCATGGGGCAGACCAACACAGCGTGCTTACGTTAACACAAAGGAATAAACTGCCAGACCTGGGCTCTGTCTTTCCATACCTTCCTTCTCCCCTAGCCTCCAGAAAAATCCCCCTGCACCACAGTACCCCCAGTTTGGTTGGTTTAATGACCAGACGACATTCCCGAGAGTCAAATAAAACTGATCTGCTGCCTCAATCCAGTGCCCAGGCCCTTGGGGAGCAGCTCATCTGCAGAAACAGAACCTTGATGGATCAGCAACACCCTCACAGGAGAAGAAGGGCCTTTAATCTCTCTGTAGATGCATGCCATTGCCACCAGCTCCAGCCCACCAGCCACAGGTCTGCACATCCCCTGCCAGGAACATCTCATCTGCGGCTCCGGCTCCACTTCTGTAGGTGGTTTCCAAACAAGTCTGCTCCACAATGCTTTGCCGGTAACCCTCCTGCCAGCTGGAGGACAGTCAGCTGTTTCATACACTGCCGAGAAGTGCTATCAGCCCAGAGCAGCTCGGGGTGCTCGCTCGGAGCCACAGATGGTGACCCGATGCAGAAGCAGGGCTGGGCCGTCCCCGTCCTCACCATCCCTGCACAGCCCGGGCACTCGCCGAGGTTTGCAAGCACGATGGCAGACATGCTCTCCTGCAACTCCGGGGAGCCAGGCATCGTGGAAGCAGCGAGAGGCTGATTTGCACATAAGCAGTCAATTACTTGGAGAAAGAGGTGCCCACTTGGTCGCTTGCCAGCCTGCAGACAGATTTAATACACAGGGGAATTGAACCTCCGGTCCAGATATCGCTGTGGCCAAACAGGCCACCTCCTTTACTGGCCACTGGGAGAGTCCCTGGCAGCACAATAAAAGGAGTATTTAGTAAAGCTACAGCCTTGAGTGAAAACAAACTTGCGGATGATGAGCCATTTTGCAGCCAAGCTTCATATAAACACGTTGATAATGATGTTAGCATCAGGGCTGGGGATGAACAGGGCTGCACGGCAACAGCAGGCCCCTCTGTCTGCCTCAAGAAAGCCCCTTTCTTGCAACGCACACGTTTAATCCATGATCTGTGTCTGCTGCCAGCCACAATTCATACTAAAAATCTGCTCACCTCATCTATCTTCTATATATCCACGGATTTAGGTGGGGCAGGAGGGCAGGCAGAATTGCAGGGCTCGCTCGCAAATTCCGCTCTGTTCTGTGCTGTCCTGCTCTCCGGTGAAACATCCGTCCTGTCCTCATTAAACACCTTCACCAGTTTAATACACAGACAGAGGTCAGCGCTGCTGCGCAGATACAGCACCCTCACGTCAGCCGTGGCTAAAAGCTCCAGTGTTTCGCAGCTTTGATGAGGCCCATCTGAAACATGATGGTCCATTTCTCCACCCTATCCAGGAGACACATCTGCACCCCACTGTCTCTCCGGGCAGAGGCTGAGGAACTCCCTGGCACTGAAAGCCAACGTCACCTCTTGCTCACAGAGACCCCCCCGCGCACCACGTCCCCTCTGCACCTCTCGGAGAGGGGCTGTCCCACCTCTGCTCCGTGGACAAGGAACAGCCTCACCAACCACGCCAAGCTGCTCATTAACTGTGATACGAACACACCAGCAACAGCAGCAGATCGTCCTCGGTCTGCTGAGGATAGCATTTGGTTTGGGACACTTGGATTTGCCTTTGGTCACGTTGGCGCAGCCCCAGAACAAAGCCTCCAGGCTCATCTCTAGCCAATAGGTCTTGACTTGGATGTCATTTCCATTCACACCGCTCAGCAGCTTTGCTGATTGCTTGAGAAAAGGCAGGTTTGTGTAGCTCCCAGTCTCTGAGCTCAGTCAACCATGTGTTGACTACAGTCAGCTTCACGACTGCACAAGAACAGACACCACACACTCGTCCTGACACAGAAGGAGACAACGTCAGCAGAAGCCAAACTCCTCTAAGTGCACTTGTGAAGACGCTTCACTGAGTTCAAAGAAACAACCCTTCCTTTGGTGGTATTGCTACCACCCTCCATCATTTACACATGCTGACCAGCTACAACCTGCCATGGTTTTCATGGTCATTCCTGTGAAACACTAAACATTTTATTAAAACTATGGAGCAAGCACTCCGCAGCATGATGAATATTCATGCTGCCTTCCACAGTGATGATCCGGGATCCCTGCGCAGTTCAAGGTCTGCAAACTCTTCCCTGCCCACTTGCGAGGCACAAAAGCGTGGGAGTCGAACAAGGATCAGTATTATCCACTAAACCACAGGATGAGCTTGCAGGAACTGGCAGGCTGGACTGCTTCCAGTCGCTAAAGAAGGCAAATAGTCCAGCCCAGCTCTCGCATGCCAGATATGTTGAGCATCTGCAGACTTGAGAACGCGAAGACAACCCATCCCCATCCTGAGAACCAGACGGTCTCCCCTCCGCACACCCCTAGCGATGCGTGCTACTCGGAGGCAGAGTGGCTCTATCAAACTATTCTCTTTATTTTCCTAAATTAGGCGTTAAAAAGGCATTTTCAATGCGGTGCTTTCCTTCTACGTCTAGCAATCTTCTAGCTAATAAAGAGAAGAGCTGGCCAAACTCGAGGAAGGCTGACAAAGGAATAAAGTGAAATAAAAACCTCATCTTATAAGGAAACAGCAATTGGAACCAGCCACGGCACCTAGACACCAGGGCACAGCCAGGGTTTTGCCTGGGAAGGTCTGGCCAGAGGTGGGAGGGACACAGCGGTCAGTTTGTTACCTTAGCAGGTAACAGAAGCATGGTTAGCAGCAGAAGGATGGTTAACAGGGCACGAACTGGGCACCTTCCAGGGAGAAACATCCCAAGCCAGACGCAGTTCTAGATGTCCCATACCATCTGGGGCTTCCTGAAAAGTTTCCCATCCCAAAGACGAGGACCTCTTCACATCTCATTACCACTCCTGATCTTTTACATGATGATAACTCTGTCTTTCAGCCGCATCCAAAGAGAGACTGGATATCTATCTCCCCCCAGCCCACACCAGCCACCCAAGGACGAATTTCCAGCCCCAGCAGTTAGACCTGTTCGGGATTTACAGGACGTACTTGGTCTGCATTTCCCTTAGGTGCGTCTCCTGAGGGAGCTGTGCAGCTCTCCTGCAGCTGCGGCGCTGGAAGGTCCCACAGGAGCAGCCGCAGCATCACCCCTCAGGCTTCCCAGAGCTCAGTTTTGAGGAGGACAAAAATCTCCCAGCCTGGCAATGAGAGCGCCCCACAAGGCGTTATCTGTGCTTTTGCTTCCTTTCCCCTCTGACCTTCACACCCAGAGCTGGAGGCTCCTTGCAGCCAAACCCGCTTGGAACAAGCACTTTCTCAGCTTGAGAGCCAAGATAAGCCCTCGTGGATTGGAGCCTGTTGCTGCATTTGTCGTCAAAAAAGCACAGCGTGTCAAAAATCACTAGAAGGGCAAGGGGTTGTTATTTATGACCCAGATTTATTGCTGCTCCCCTTCCCTGGGGCCCCTGGAAATCCCAAAGTGCCCTGGATTCAAGGCAAACCCATGAAATGCAGCTCCTCAAAGCCAACATCGTCCTTCTCTACTTTCCCGCTCCACCCAGCCCCCAGAAGCTCCCAGAGGTGTGGCATATCCCCCTTTTCCTGCCAGCACGGAGATAAACCTCACCTCCTATGCCTTCCTAGAGAGAGAAAAAACCTGATTGGGGTGCTGCGGGTGTGCAGGTCCAGCTCCTGCAGCATCCCGAACCGATGGAAAGTCACATCTGCAACAGGGGTTTCAGAAGGCACAAGGAGGTGAGAGACTTCAAGGTGGAGCTACACAAGCAAGTTAAAACTCCTGAGGATGACCTTTGCTGTGCAGGTAGCCCAGCCCTGCTGCCTCGAGCCTCTTGCTGTGTCTGAATCGGCTCCCAAAGACTTCTTCAGCAGCGGCAGGCGCTGGGTTGACCCGAAACCCCAGCGCGTACCCCGCAGCGGGATCCCCACGGCTTTGCTCTGCCCGGGGTGGCTCCCATCCCTCCCCGACGTCACGGCGCTGCCGAAGCTTCTGGTGCAGCTCTGTGTCTTGCACGGGACCGTCAGCAATTTGCAGATCGTATGTCCTGGCCCCATCTATAAAAGAGGGATGTTTATATAACCCTAGGAAAACGCCAAGCACAGCAGGATGGCGAGGGAATATGCTTTCAGCTGCTGGAGTCGGTGGAGCTCTGACAGCCCACGTCAGTCCAGTATCTGCCCTTAACTCTTAAAACTAAAAGGGCAACTTCCTATTTAATGGAAAACAGCAAAGTCCTTGCAACGTAAGATGTTCCTGTTCACAGATACAGCTGATGAGCAAGGTATTAAATCCAAACGGCCACTTCCAGCGCTTCCTGAGAGAGACCAGCTCCCCGCAGAGCAAATGCTGCATCTCTGCTGGAAAACACCAGGTTCGTTTTTTGTTTTTAAAGCAATTTCTTTTCCAAGTCAGGAAAAGGGCTGAAAACCAGCCTGACTTTATTGTGTAAGTCGATGCAATATGAATGACAGGGCTATGAAGCAGATATTTTTGATGGGTTATTTTGATGATAGATCTGACATATCTGCTTAAAAAAAAAAAAAATCTCGTACTCACTTGTGAGCAACAGTCAGTCTCAGAGAGCAGCTTTACAGATATCAGCAGCCCTTGACATTAATTTGCTTTCCTAAAGACAAGAAAAAGCCTTAAACCATCCAAGAGGCAACAAAGAGGCAAGTCAGAGACCTGGGAGCCCAGACGTAAAGAGATCGGAGGGAGACGTGTGACAGTCACTGGGAGCTGGGGACCGTGGGACAGGCAGAGGGGGGAACAGCAGAGGTACACGGGCTTTGGATGGAGATGATGCCTCCAAGCCTCATGCACCATCCTAGTCATCCTCACACATATTGCCACAGACACTGCTGTCCTACGTGGTTTAACACAATTACTATTTACTGTTTAAACAGAGAAGGAAGTGGGAGAGACAGTTCAATTAGCTCAAATGGCTTCTCCCAGGCGGCCGGAGGCAATCAGGGAACTAGTCCTGCTTCTGCCGGTCCTTCCCAGCCGCATGGCACTGTACATCGGCTCCCGAAGGGATGCAGGTATCGTCGGGGGGAGAAGCAGCAACCTGAATTTCAACTCCAAACACAACATGAACTTCTGTTAAAGTTCAGACTTCTGCCCCCTAAAGCTATCCTTGGTTTTACCCCGCTATGCCCTCCGGATTTTAAGCTAGCAGCAGTGAAATCTTACGCTTCAGATCCATTTGTTTGTCAACAGTGAGTGCTTTTTATTTCATGGGAAAATCTGTCAGCAGAACGTCCTGAGTGCAACCAAGGTGGCTTTGAACAGTAGGTCGGACACAGAACCGGATTTCCCATGATTTATGTTGTGCAATGCTCGCTGCTGCCAGGGCACACAGGGGCTCCGACCAGAAACAGGGCACTGGCGGCCACCAGAGAACATGCAGCTTTGTACAAGAGGGAGTTTATCAAAGAAAAAGAGTTAAGTTGCTCAGTTTTGATGACTACTTAGTGCTGCATGATGAACTCTTTCAATGCAGAAAAATTGTTTAGATTCACAGAGGGATCTGCATGGCTCCGCGGGTACCCAGCAGCAAAACAAACCTCCTCTTGCTTCGCGCGGGGTCTGGCAGATGAGCAAAGCCTGGGCGAGCAGACAAGCCTGAGCTTTACCAGAGACGGAGCGGGGTCCGGGTCTCTGCTGGCCTGCGAGAGGAAACGCCGCACGCAGCGAGAGGAGGGGGAGGAAGGCATCGAGCCAAGAAAGAGAGAACTCAGCCTGCGTCCCCATCCTCCTGCTGCAAAGCCCTCCCGACACCCCTCCCTCTGCCTCCCACGTCCTTTTCTCCTAAATACTCTCCTTTCTTCCCCCAGGTCTGTAGCGCTCCCATCCAGGCAGTTGCCTTGCAGCCCTTCAAGCCTCTACGACCGAACCACCCCTGTACCGCCTGCTGTGCAACGTCCCCTCCCTCCGCCCCCCGTCCCCTGCGCCGCTGGCTGTCCCCTTCTTGCCTTTGTACAGAGCAAGATTAAGTTTCCTCTCCAGCTGCAGACAAAGGGCCCCCTCTCCGAGTGGCCTGGAGACGGCGAGGGGGCCGTGGGGCAGCAACAGAAGTGAGTAGAGAACATCAGAGTTCCCCAATTTGGGGATCAGTTATGAGATAAAAGGCGAGTTTTAACAACCCGTCTTCAGTACACGCGTGTGAGCCAAACGAAGACCAATGCCATGACACACCTCTTGCCGTACCATTTCGGAGCAAGGCTCGAGCAGGCATCCAAACCACATATCTCAGCCGACGCTGAGGGTATGACTCGAAATCCAGCCACATTCCCCATGTTCTCACAGCACAACCAGTGACTAGCCCGAGTACAGTAACACCTGTCTGCTGGAAAAAAAAGATGAGCGAAGGGGAAAGAGCCCTGGAGCATCATCTGCACTTAAACAAGCAACTCTGGTGGGTGTCCCAAGGGGTGAAGAGGTACGAGAAGAGGAACCAGGACCAGCATCCTCTGGATGGAACTGCTGCCTCCGGCACTCAGCTCTTGCTGCACAGGGGAGCGGGGAGGGAAGGGTTTCCTGGTTCGTGGCCAACACTGCTGTTCCTCTTATGGAGGATATGCCTTCCCCAGGGTGTGTTTCAACCGAGAGCACGAGACACACAGTTTCCATAGTTCACTTTCCCTCTCCACCCACTGGGAATTTTTCACGTTTTCTGGAAAAAAAAACAAAACAAACCAACCACCCCAAAACACAACCGACCAACTGCTCACCAACATGGCAGTTGCCAACAGGGCCTCCCTCCCTGGAGAGCAGCTGTCAATACAGATGTCAGCCAGCCCTTTTTAGGCAGCTGAAGTTGGGTTTGACCAGTTCTCCACTTGAACCCTTCGGAATGCAAGAGAGGGAAAAAAACAGTAAATATTTTAGGTGCTGAACACCTTCTGCTTCCTGGCCCACTGGTTCATCTGCTCTCAAGGTTGCCTGTTTTGCCTCTATCCTGACAAATCCATGAACACTTAAGCACGAGCCCTCCTGGTCAACGTTTCTGGAGTGGCAGCTCCAGCCTTGTTGCTCCAACTCCCATCGACCTCACGGAGCCGAGAGAAGCCACAGGGGAGAAGTAAAGCAAGAAAGCAAACCTGCTAAATGCTTCAGGGTCAGGGGAGGGGACTCAGGGGGACAAACTGGGGGAAATGCCAGGCTCATACCAGAAGAGCATCTTCTGGGAGAGAGGGGGCGATGTTTAAAGACTTTAGCCAAAGAACACCAGAAGAAGACAACAGGGAAGGACTAATGGGTTTATGTCCCCTTCCATCCCCCTCGTGAACAGATGAGAGTCAGACAGCTCTTGGAGCTATCGTGGAGCAGAAGAGACACGTAAGCTGGTGTTTGGTGGTGCTGTGGCTGTGAACGTGGCACTGACAGGTGATTTTACACCCCTCAGCACCAGAGTCCCTTCAGAGGAAGATCTGCCTGCACTTGCCGTGCCTGCAGTGACCCAGGGACAGACATCACGGCCCAGGAATAAATCCTATATTCTTGCTTTTTAGCCCGTGCTCCCCAGCAGAGGTGGATCCGGTGAGAATGATTCATGCCTCCAGCCCAATGCTCAGATACTCCCCAGCCTCACATCTCAGATTAGCACCAGCCATTGCCTCCACCCCACAGGGAACCTCATCCCTGCCCTGCACGGGGGTGCCGGCAACTCAAAAGGGTCAAATTCCCAGCTTTATC
Source organism: Alca torda (assembly GCA_008658365.1). Lineage (NCBI taxonomy): Eukaryota > Metazoa > Chordata > Aves > Charadriiformes > Alcidae > Alca > Alca torda. The sequence continues at coordinate 29,422,976 of CM018086.1, read as the reverse complement.
ATGACAAATCCCTCACAGCTGTCTAGCAGAGGATCCTGAAGTGCCTATGAAAAGCGGAAAGTATCTACCTCATTTTCCATATAGGAAGTTAGAGCACATGTGTTAAATGATTTACGCAAGGATGCAGAGCGATTTAGTGGAAGAGCAGGAAAAGGACTCCAACAGCCCAGCTTCTAATTGCCACGAGGTCATTCCCTCCCGGCACAGCTTAAATCCTGACTCACGGGTAAATAAAAGCTGTGCCATAAAGCCGGTCTGTTTAGGACAGGGGCACCCAGATGCTTTTCGCAGCATAGTGAGAAACATCTATTTATTTTCACGGAATAAAATCCCTCCATAGAAACACGCATCAGAATTTACTATCCTCTACTGTAATCCTTAGCAGTTACTTGCTTTTTTACAGGCGAACATCACCGCAGCCCCGCTCCTGCTCCGGGAGGTGACATCCGAGCCGGCGGCGCAAGGGAGCTCCCGGGGGACCGGCCGGCGCAGGGGGAACCAGGGCAGCCCCGCTGCCCCCCCTCCGAGGCTCCGCTCCGCCCCGGCAGCCGGCGGACACCGCCACCTAACGGGCGGCGGCCCGGCCCGGCCGCCGCCCCCCCCCCCCCCCGGAGCTGGGGTTCGGCAGGGAAAGATGCAGCACCCAGAGCATCCCCTGCCCGGGGTGGGCACCGGAGGACAACGCCCCCCCCCCGCCCCGAATCCCACAGCAAGGAGCACGGGTGCTTCCCAGCATCGCCGCTTCCCGAGGCTGAGCATCCCTGCCCGGTCCTTGGGGTCCCACGGTCATCCCTGGGTCATCCCTGCCTGCCCCATGGGCACCCCGTTCCCAGCCCCGAGGCACCCCTGGGGATAGGGATGAGTCACTGGGAGTGAGACTCGCAAGTCAAAGAGATGTAAGACTGAAGCCTCTGGGGATGGTGATACCACCCTTAGCACACTGGAAACCAGCGATCAAGATTGCTGGGATACAGCTGCTGATAATGTTACTTGAAATGCAGGGTGACCCCCTCTCTGGGGTCTTGCAAAGGGTCCAGGAAGCTCAGTCATCCGGCCCAAGCAGATATCTCCTTCTTGGAAACACACAGGTGGTTAGTGAAGCCAAACAAGGCGATTCTTACTCAGGTACAGCCTCCACATATGTGCTAAAAAAGCAGCAAGGAAGTTCTGGAGGGTATAGCTTTGCAAAGGCCAGCTGAAGCAGTTAAAATAGCCTCTTCTCTCTCTTTTCCAGGCAGCGTAGTCAAGGAAACAAGGACTGGGAAGTGGGAGATCTGACACTGATCACTTGCGCAGCCCCAGGCAATTCACTCTGTCTCTGTACAAGTCATCAGGACCTGGTCTCCAAGCACAGCCAGCAGTCATCATCCAAAAACTCTGACCAGAGCTGGGGTCCCTACAGCACTGTCACAGCAACATCAGCAACAGAGCATTTCACACAAAACGCTCCTGGGCAGGAGAAAGCACCACCACAGTCTGGGACAAGCCTCCCAAGCCACCAGGCCAGGCAGCAGGGTGCTGGCAGCATGATGCTCCATACTTCCACCACTGCTTACATGAGATGATCTTGAAACTCTTTCCTTATGGACTGGGGAGAGCCAAGGACCAGCTGGTACAACAGCTCATGGACTGGCCAGCACCAGGTGCTTCTCGAGGTGCCAAGATACAGACCCTCACACAGACCAGGCTGTTCCCCTGGGCTCAAATAAGGACCTGCCCAAACCTCAAAGTCCAAGTGAACATCTTGGGGACAGCTAAACGCAGGGAGGCGGTGACTTGCTGTAGGTCACACAAGTCAGCGGCACAGGGACAAAATCCCAGACCCAGGCACTGAAAGCAGCCTCACCCACTCCGCTGGGTGGCTCTGCCCAACACGGCTGCTCTCACCAGTGTGATGGCAAAGCAGAAACAGGCCCTAGGCTCAAAGCCTGGGTCCGAGTCCTGATCCAGGTTTCCCAACCTGCAGTTTCACTCCACTGACTCCCCAGGAGCCCCCTTCCAGCTTCCCAGGTGCCCCTCAAAGCAAGCATCCCTGCCAAGCATTCAGGATTTTAACTCTTTCCATTTGTCCCTCGAAACCCCCTGGATGGACTCAAACACATATTGCCCTCGACAAAGGCTCTGGCTCCATCCGAGATGCTCAGCCACTGTGAACCCCTTCAATCCGGCCTGCTGCTTCCCATCACTGCAAAGGATCAGGCACTCAGAAAACACCCAGCACCTACTGAGCACATGTCCCCGGCCCCCAAACCCCCCCATGTCAGCCTCCCTCCTCATCAGCAAGGTCTTGCATACCTCACCAAAGTCCCTGCTCCAGCACCACGACTAAGAACTTGAAGCACACAGCCCTGGAAAGAAAAAGCATCTGAAACTAATAAAAAAGCATGTCCCGCACTCACTGGGAAGGGAAGGAGAGAGCTTTACATGCAGGCAGTTCCAGCTGGCAGAGGGTGGGCTGCCAGCAAGGGGGTGCCGCAGGCATATACAGATGCTGCCCCAGGCTGGGGAGACACAGAGGGAGGGCTCAGCATGGGGGGAAGCAGGGAGAGAGTCCTTTCTGAACATACAGACCGATACCTTCATTAACAGCCACAGCAGAGGGTGCTCACACCTCTGTGCCCTGACCCCACTTCTCCAAACTCAACAGGATTTTGAGGAATCAACATTTCAGACAACAAAAGAACCAAAATGTGAGTATTTCTCTGCTCCAAAGATCAAACTTGGTTGTCTTGATGATACGGTTTAATTTTCCAGATCAGACAGCCAGGAGTGAAACGCAAACAAATCCTTACTTCCACAGCCTCAAGCCACAACCTTCCTGCCAGTTCGTGGTCCAAGTTGCAAGCCGGAGATGTTGCAGAGCTAATGGCAGCCTCCCCCACGAATTCTGCATCCAAGGAATCACGCTTATCACTCCTCAGATTGGTTTCACTGGAACCCAGAATTTGCTCCAAAAACAACTGCTTTAGTTTATAAGTAATGATGTAATCACCAAATTAATACAGACTCGTTTGTGTAACGCCAACTTTGCATGAACATGGATCAGGCCAAGGAAAAAAAAATGAAAATCTTCATTTTGATACAAGACAGATTTTTTTTGTTTGTTTGTTTGGTTTTTTTTTTTTTTTTTTACAATGAGAACAATCACTGGAACAACCTCCCCAGGGACATACTAGAGTCCCCATCACTGGAGGTTTCAAGATGTGGTTGGACACGGTGCTAGATGATCTCCTCCAGGCTCCCTTTCCCACAAAAGGCTGGACCAGGGGGATCTTTCAAGGTCCCTTCCAACCTGGGCTGTTCTACGATTCTACAGAAAAATGCACTTTCAGGTTTATTGCATGATTATTGCATGTAAAACATTTTATTCACCTGTAAAATCATGCCCATTCGCTCCCGCGCCACAAAACAGAGCTACTTATAAATCTCTAACAATACTCTTGGCGTTGGCATCCCATCGCTCTTGTGAATGTTGCACTGAAGGGTGATTTCACTTCACCTGCCACTCAAACAGCAACTCCAGCCAGCAGCAAGGGCTCACCGTCTTCCCGTGCCGGGGATGCGGTACCCGGGTGCTAGCACAGGACTAACAAATATAACAGCAGCATCCTGAAGTGCTAGAGGAGAGGCAGAGGAGGTGCCGTACCCCACTCAGAGACGACCATGGGAAAAATAATTTTCAATTGGTGCTCAGGAAGGAAACTGCTCTTGCAAACAGAAGCCATCGGGAAGCAGCAGCGGGCATAGCCCAATAAACTCAGTGTAAAATAAGCTCAGTGTAAAGGGGACATTGTGCAAGGACACTGCTCAAGCACGTACCTAAAGGATGCTGTCTCCATCAGCTGTTCGGAGTAGCCACCAAGCGCTAGTAGTCCAGTTGGAACAGCATCATTTCCCACACACACACCCAGTTTAGAGACCCACGACTCCCTTTGCTGCAATGTCAGAATAACTGTGAGTTTCCAGCTGCATTTCTGAGATCCCACCCGCAGGCACTGCTGTGATCCCCCCTTTGCCTACAGAGAGCTTCAGCGCAGCTACCCAAACACCAAATCCTTACCCGAAATCAAAGGATAATGAGAGCACAAATGCCTTTTCCCAAGGATTTACACAAAATCTTGAGCAGAGCAAGAAATTCCACCTAAATCTTCTCAGGTATCATACTGTCCCCTAAAATGGGACTCGTTGCCCATCAGGACCTTCCCCATTGCCTGTATGACGCCTGGGTCTGGCCACAGAGCCCTGAGCCCGACTACAGCGCTCGCAGCACAAGGCTCTACTGCTCTCTTACAAATCATTCTGTTCATTAGTTACAGCTGGAAGTACTGCATGGAGAAGCCAACAGGCCAGAGATATTGTGCTTCTGAGATCATTAAGGCAACAGAAGACATGTGTTGACCCAGACATACTTCCCTAACTACGTACTTGCTCCTACTCAGCATTATGGTATGCTGGACCTTGGAAGAGCCCTGACTTGCATGAGAAATGTCCTCCTTCACCCCAGCAGCATGGGAATCGCTCTGCTGGGAGGCTCCGAGTCATCCAGCAAAGCGCAGAGCAGGAGGGCAGGCAGCAAAGCAGCTCCTGCCCTGGGGTCAGCCAAGTTCAACAGAGTGGTATTGAGAAACGTTACCTGCTCTGTCAGGCGAGAGATGAGTTGTGCCCCACAACGGGATTGTATTTAATGGAGATGAGCAGAAATTCCAGCCGATTTAAGAGCAGATATCAGGAAATGGGTAACGCTTCATACCTTGACGTGCCTCAGACAACTGCAGGAACGCATCCGCTGGCCAGGCAGGAGCGGGCAGCCAAGGGCGGGCTGGGAGCAGCACGGAGCACGCTGCGAACACAAACCTCTGCACAGGCACCTCCGCAGCCTCACGAAACCCAAACCCTGCCCAGAGATAGGGCCTGCATAGGCTTACTACTAAATAAGCCGAAACCCACAGTCACAACAGGTTACTACACAACATCTAGGACTAAGGTAAATGCTTGAACGAGAAACTCGGGTGAAAAAAGCTGCAGGTAGTTTTTACAGTGCTTAGTGCAGAAGCCCACAGCCTTGGGGGACAGGGCATCACAAACCGTGGGGGTCAGCAGCTGGGGGGGACAGGAGCAGTGGGACACTGAGAGCAGAATGGAGGGCTAAGGACAGACCAACAGCCACCAGCAAAGGCAGGACAGACAGGAAGGTGCCCCAGGTGCCAGGGCTGGATGAACACGGTGGCAGGAGGTAGAACCACCCAGACTGTAAATGCCCGATCTGGCATCCCACACGTGTGACATGCTGGAAGCCAGAGGAAAAAGGAAAACATTTGGTAAAAGAAGATGCATAGCTGTGAGAAGGCCACTAAGAAGAAACGTGTCAGGCTTTTATCTGTCATTTCCTAGGAATAATAGGGACACCAAGAAACATGAGACATAAAAGATACCTAAAGTGATTCAAAGCAACCCCAACCCTTCTGCCCTGCTACATGCATTTTAAAGATTAACTTCTATTTTAAAAAAAAGATGAAGAAACAAGCACATTCTCTCCCAAAAACCCTTCACACTTCCAGCATTCCCATAAAAGGTCCCTACTCTCCTTTCCTACCGCTCCATCCAGGCATGTGGTGCTCCCCAGGTGGCTCTGAGGACCACTGAAGATGCTCTGCCTCGATGCACTTCCTGAGAGCTGCTGCCTGCCCAGCCGCCGAAAAGCCGCACGCTGCCAACAGGGGCTGTCTCCTCACTGCTCAAATCATTTAGGTGCACAGCATGATGTATAAACCCACGTCAAACTCTGTACGAACACGCACGCACAAACGTAGCCACGGTGGATATATGTATAACGGAAAGATTAAGAACTATCAGCAAGGGGTTAACAAACAGCTCGTCCTTCCTGCTGGAGCTCAGCAGGTTGCTTGCCAGCACCTACAGCACTCCCAGCTGCTGGGCGCTGCCTAACACGTGCCACTCATTGCAGTCAGGTGTTACAATCACCTACTCAGCATTCGTTAACTCTTAAAAGGAGTTTTCACAGTGCAATTTTAAAGGTGACATTCATAATTTACCTGGGAGATCAGACCTCCTTTCCCACGGTTGCACCCATCCTGCCCCCCCATCATGACAGTAACCAAAACCCCGCCGCCCGGGGTGCTGTGGGCCCAGACATTTCAATGAGAAGAGGTAAAGGGCCCTGTGACATTAACAGTTAAGGCTTTGTAGCAAGATCTAGATTAGTCAAAAGAGCCATCTGCTAGGGAAAAACAGGAGAGCCATCTCCAGGCCACTGCCACCAAAGCAATCTGGCAAGGCAGAGAGAAGGGGCAGATGTGAGGAACGCAGCACCCCAGAGCACAGCTCCCCGGCCCCAAAACCATTGGAGAGGGATGTCTGGGAACAAACTCATTTAGAGCTAACGCTTTTCATGCAGTATTAGCCTGCGGAAATGCGTGAGAGATGGTTTAACCAGATTAAAAGGGACTAGTAGGTTATATGAGACTGTTTCTTACACCAGCGCCCAAAGGCACCAACCGAGACTGGTACCTTGTTACAGAGACCGAGGAAGACTCTCGGTGCCCTGGAGCAGACAGTGAACCAGGCATGGAGCTACAGCATCACCTTGCACCTTCGATGCCTTCCCCCAAACCACAAGGTTCTTGTCATCCGCAGGGATGGGATCTGGACGAGGGACACGGCTCTATGCAAGAAAGCCTGAGCCCTCCCTGGGCAGAAGAGACCCAATGGGACATGCCAAGCTCCAGCAGCTGTGGGAAAGAAGCCCTCAAAGAAGAGGCCAGACCCAATTCCCACCCACCCTGGGGTGCCCTCACCCTGTCCGGCAGCCACACACTCAGCTCAGGAGTCAGCCATTCCCACCCACAGCAGAGTATTAATTAAAAGCATGTTCAGGGCCAGAACAGTGACTGGGACGTGGCCCCCGGCGCTGCACGGATCTGCTTTCATCTGAGTCATCTTTCGGTTAGTCACTAAAGCCAGAGCCCTGGCTCTCCCACTGACCATGCTGGGAGCGCTGCCTGCATGGCTGTGCCAGGGGGGAGCCCAGGGCAGGCTCAACTCTGATCCCTGCTCCTCTACCCCACCACCATGGTGCTGCCAGAGCCCATGGCCCTGCAACACCCCCAGGGACATGGGCTGGCACAGCCCACTTGTGTGCCAGCAGCGGTGGGACCAGTGTGCGCCGAGCAGCTCGCCCTGTGAATCTGTGCTGCACTGTGGACCTGGGACCCGACAGTGTGACCTGGTGATATTGCCACTTTTGTGTCCCAAATCTCCTTGAGCACAGTTTTCCTTTGCCCCCACGCACAGGTTTTGCATTCCCTCTGTTGCTGCCCCACTGAGCAGCTCTCCCTGCCTGCGCTGAGCCCTCCAAGCAGGGACCTGCGGAGAAGACTCAAGCCCTTCTGCCATCTATTCCCCCATCCCATATTTCACACTGCAGCCACATATCAGGCACACTGCCGAGATGGCCGGCACAGCTCTGGGGTGCCACGCAACACACAACCCACTCATGCTTGTTCAAGGACAGAGTGGCCGTGTTCAGCATCCCACACCAAGCCCCTGGGCACAACCGCCTTAGGTTAAGGCACATGGTATGGTTACTTACGCCTGCCCCAGGCCACCGAGCACAGCCGTGCGCCCTGCCTGCCTCCCTGCCACGGCTCGGCCCCATCTGAACCGCCCACAGAGAGCTGGTTCCAGCAGAGGTCAGTGAAACACGTATGCACTCAGACATCGGGGATTTGCAGCCGTGCTCCCGGCGGTTACCAAGGGCTCTTGCATCTTGGTACAAAGACACTCGCCTGGGTTCTTCCAGCCCACAGGTGACAGCCAGCCCGGGCACAAGGGCTCTGTGCTCCTCGCCGCAGCTGAACACGATGTGCAGCTGAAAGGCTGATAGAAATCCACCTTTGATGCTCTTCTGCAACAAAGAGCCTCAGATCACATCACCAGGGAGTTCCTTTTCTCACCAGTGACCCTTTGCAGAGCCCCCTGCCACCTCTGCATGGGGGGAGGGGACCCACTGAGGCACCAAGGATGTAACAAGAGATGGGAAAGGCCACAGCATGGTGGGACCAAACCGTCCCTGCCACCTCCTCCTCTCCCTGATGTCCCCGCACGCAGTGGCAGAAGCTACCCAGACCAAAGCCCTGCGCTGCTGAAACACCCACCAGGCTCTGAGTTACGGGCAGCTCTCAGGAATGCTTTGAAGTGGCTCAAAGCAGAGGAGAAAGCACGACAAAGAGCAATGGAGAGAGGAACGAGAAGGTGCCATCCACACTCTCCAGAGGCAGTGGGGAACAGAGGATGCTCCTGCAGGTATGTCCTTGTCCAGGGGCACCGGGTGCTCTCAGCATGTCCCCGGACGGGGCCCTGTGGGTCTGGTACGGGCCAACCATAGGAGCAGCTTTCTCTGGCCACAGTGTCGCTCCACCCTGGCTTGAGCGTTTCCTCTCATCCCTGCGGTTTCCCTCCCAGCGCCGATGCCCGACAGCCAGCTGGGAACGCCCAGGAGAAGAGGCCTCATGCCTCCCAGGGCTGCCGTGCCGCAGCAGGGTGAGCTGCACCGTACCATGCCAGGCAGGAGAGACCCACCACTGGGCTGCAGCGCACCAGGTCTGCCAATTTTGGCACAGACACTTCTCTCTTTGATCCTGGCCATCCTGCTCATACATGCAGAGACCAAGCCTCATGGGTGACACCACGCTGACGGTTCCCCTCTCCCTGCAAACGGTTACAGTCACAGCCATCCCAGAAGCAGATCGCTGCAACATCGCTCCCCAACGGCTCAACATACCCGGGAGCAACTTTAGGAACCACTCAGACAAGCACCATTAGCCAGGATTTACAGGGAAGCTGGGGAATTAAAAGGAGTTATTCATTCCTCCGCAAACCGCCCTCCATCCTCGCCCCACCCAGACACCCCCACGCATGGCCGGCAAGGTGAAGCACACGCCGGGTCGCCGGCCACCAGTTCCGTCATTGAGCAAGGAATGGCCACGGGACACGCAGGCAGGCAGGATGGGAGGGCAAATGGGGGGAAGATACTTTGGCAAGCGGAGAAAGCTCAACCACAACACACACACACACATTCAGGAGCCAACCTTCAGAGCAGAAATGCGTCTCCATGCCAAGAGCTCGGCTATTTTCCTCCCTCTCCCCGGCTCGCAGCTCTGAGCTAACAGGCTCAGCATTCATCCCCCCGCGCCGAGCGGCACATGGGAGCAGAGGAGGAGGGGGGGGAAGAGAGAGACTCAAATGAGATCCAGACCTAGAAAGCAGTTTCTTTTCCCCCCTTCGCTTCCCCCCTCGCTCCCCCCCCCCCCGACACACACACACACGGCTTCTGCTGGAACCACCTTCTGTCTAGAGGGCTCAGGAGGATGGAAAAAAAAAAAAGAAAGAAATGCAGAAAGGAAGCGTTGTAAAAAAAATAAATAAATAAAGGAATCGGCTGAAATCCACCCGGAGCGTGGCAGTTTCTCTTCTTAAAGTGCAGAAGCTGCTGGAAAGGTAAGAGGGCAGAGGCAGAATATAACATATTAAAAGATCAATAGCCTACCTGTAATCCGGTCCCTCTCCATTACTACAGGATATATTTAGCATCCGCGTGTCACGGCCGTCCCTTTTTTCGGTGGCGTCCCCTTCTTTCCCCCACTCTCCCTCCCTCCTTGCCTTGCCTCCTCCTCCTCTTCCAAAAAAAGCTCTTTGTCTGGTCTAATTTCTTCAATCTGTTGCAATCATGAATGCATCCAAATTACCACATTTCCATGTGCTGATCATATGTTTGTGCTCCAAACTGAAGTAGCTTTGTCTCTTTGAAAAGAAAAGGAAGAGGAAGAGAGGAAGAGAAAGGAGGAAGAAAAAAGAAAAAGGGGGTGCATGACCCGAAAAATCTCGTAACTCCCTGGAATACTCCACCAGGCGCAGGAAAACTGGAAATCCCGAGTCCTCTGTTAAAGACTCTTAAAGCTACAGCATGCGAGTGTCCAGGGGAACGCTCCAGCCTCCACAGCTCCCTCTTAATATCCACCAGGAGATGCTTAAGGAACTTGGCTCCTTGCAATAACAGGGCGAACAACTCATCCAGCTTCTCAAATCTCTCCTCGCTTCCCCACTCTTATTTTCCTGCTATTTCCTCTCTCCCCTCCTCCTTCCTTGGCTCCAGCATTTTAAAAGAGCGCAGATCCTGCGCATTCCCCCACCCTGCCAGGTCTGAAGTTTCGATTCATGCATAAACTATTCGGCTGATGAAGGCTGACTTCATTCCCAGCACAGCATCATGGGCGGCTGCTGCTGCTACCAGGCAGGACCTGAGCTCCGCACACGTTTACGCGCCCCGTGCGACCCGCTGGAGAGCTTTGCCGCCGGCCCTGGCACTGAGCCCCCACTTCACCTTCCTCCGCTCTGCAGAGCGGCGATAAGGGGAGGATTTCTGCAGCCAGCCCAAAAGCAACAGCGAAAGTCTCTGCCCCGCGCAGAAGCCCTTGGTCTTCTCCTTGGTCCCACGGAGGAGCAGAGGTGGGACTGGAGAGCGGTTTTCCTTCCCCGCGATGCCCAGGCAGGGCACAGGGATGCAGCGGGAGCTGAGCAGCCCTGCGGAGCCCGTCGCCAGATCCTCCCCTCCCTGGCCGCGATGGAGGGATGAACGGCTGCAACGATGGGCTGGCCCCGCTTGGAAACTTCCACTTGGCCGGTGGCCAGCGCAGGCAGCGAGGACGCGGCGTTAGCACCTCCGCCGAGACGGTGCCCGTGCTGCCCGCAGACACAGCGCTGCCCAAACCGTCCCACGCGACCCCCTGTGTCACCCGCCGCCGATTCCTATTGATAGTGCGGAGCCTGAGTCACCCAGCCAGATGCGAGGGCACAGCCTCCGTCCCCAGAGCTGGCAAACAAGCCAGCCCTCCCGCAGCCCAGAGGCAGGGATGGCAGACGCAGGCAGGGATGGCACGGCTGCTACGTGAGCCAGGCACGATGGCAGGACCCTTGTGTGCTCAGGACCTCACACGTGACACTTTTTGCCCCAAAATGCTCACAATTCACATGGAAAAATCACAATTATGATAGCTGCGACAGAGCCTGGCACCTTCCCCCACAGCATAGGCAGAAGGGCAAATTGCTTCCTGGCTGGATGAACAAACTTCCAAGGAAAGAGTCCAGGTGCTCCTGGGACCTTTGGATAGTCTGGACCTACCTTGCATTGCTTTTCAGTATGAAAAATCCCAGCAAACTCATGTGTTTCCCCATGCAGCAGCTGATGGAGCGTCACTGTCACCAAACCAGAGGGAGGAACACAGCTAACAGCAAGTAGTGGGGTCAGGCCAGGACCCTTCACTGCACAATAAATAGCAGAGAGCTGGTGGGAGGCAGCCCCAGGACAGTCCATCCATTAGGGAAGTTTCTCTCTAATCGCCAGAGGGCTATTCCCTGGGCAGGGAGGTTCAGATTCCTTCCCAAATTCCTGTTCGTTCTCTATTCCCTATTAAAGCTCTGCATGATCCTGCTGCCAGTGCCTAAGGCATTAGAGAGGGGACAATAAGCAATGTTTTCCCAGGCACAGACCAAAACCATGTTTCCTGCCTGAGACCTCGAAGGTGCCAAACACAAAGCGAGGACCCAGGGGAGCCACACAGCCTCGTGCAGCACAAAATCCAGCCCACTGCCTCCACCGAGCCGCCTTTATTGCCCAGCTCCTTATGCTGGAGAGGAAGGGAAAAGCTCAGGGGAAGTATCAAGAAAGGAAGAAGGTGAATGGAAAGGAAGAAGGGATGGGGGCAGCACACACATTTGTAAACTTTAACCCATCAAGACCCAGGTGATTAGGAGGGACAAAGGCAAAGGCATAATTTCTCGCAGGGCATATCACCACAAGGCACTCAGGGAAGTGAATCCAAATGATGGTTAACGCAATTAAACTTTATATTCATAAAAGCTCCAGGTAGATGCTCTCATTCAAACTTCAAGTCCCCAAGCAAATTTTAATGGATTTATCTCCATAACCATGTGTCTCCATATGAAGCAGTGCTCACAAAGCGCTCCTGCCACTGCCGCAGGCAGCAGTGACGCTGGGGTGTCCGGGTTTGAGATGTGGGTGCTCAGCCACGCCGTGCCCATGATGCCCACCAGGGTTTGCTCCCTTCGAAGGTGCAGTTCCAGCAACCTGCATGTTACAGTGCTGGGGGTCCCCCACTCTCCTCGGTTTTTGAGAAGCTGGCCATGTGCCTGTTTAAATGGGTATTTAGTGGTCTGTGCACTGTACAAGTCTGTATAGAGAAAGATAAAATAAAGCACATTTTTTTAAAAAAAGGTTGGGGCAAAGTCAAGCACATCCAGGGTTTGGGAAGGGGCCAGAGAAGATTCTCCCCTTGTTGAGGTTGTTTTCTCAGGCTTCAAGGCCCCCCAGGGCTGCCTTTTGGCAGAGCCAGGGGGAAGAGGGAATAAGCAGGAGCAACTTTTAGGAAACTGCTATATAAACCCAATTTCCACTCGCAAACAAGAAGCTGAAACAAAGCAGGAGCCCAGGAGCCTTGCTCCACCGCCGCCCCGCGCCTGCCGAGGCTGGCACTGGGGTGCACACGCTTTCCCTCGCCCCACCTCGCGGGTTTAAACATTACCAGGGGTGGCAGCCAGCAGGAAAGCACTGCCAGGTGCGGAGAAAGCTAGGAAGGAAATCGCAAGAAAGAAAAGTCAACCAAACCCTGCTCCAGGCTCGGTTTGAATTTTATCTCTCTCACACCTTCCCTAGGCTAGCCCAGCAACGCCCAAGCCCTTTGCTGAGCAATCAAGTCCTTGTTGTGCACCAACACGCAGACATGCAGGGAAGCTGCTGTGAAGAAAGCACAAGCTCACCCCGAGCGTGGACATGCCACACACCGGGACATCGGTGTGCAGCCAGGGGGGGGATTTAGGACTGTCGACACTGTCACCAGCCACAACAGCAGCAGATGCCTGCACCTATTCACGTAGATCCTATTTGTAATTCCTTGTCTGCCTCTCTCGGTTTATGCTGTGATTATGTTCCTGTGGCATTTCATCCAACAGAAGAGTTATTTTCCTTTCTACCTGGTTCCCATGGTCCCAGCCAGCCACCGGGCTTTTAGCAAAGCAGCCAGGTACCACCTTATAACCCCAGCATTGCTGCTGAGGGCTGGAAAGGATGAAGGCTGCAAGTCTCTGCAGGGATCAGAGGCTGAAACTGCATTGACAAAGGTGCCAGGAAGCAGTCAGAGCTGCCAAAGACATCCAGGGCCTGGAAAGGCAGGAAAAATGGGGATTCAACTGGGTTCTTTCACAAGCTCGGCTATCTGCAGTGCTAGCGAGCTGGGAGGAGGGTACAGAGGGCGAGGACAGTGCGGCGGAGCGGAGCGTACTTAAACCAAATTATGTTCAGCGAACCATTTTCACATGAGGAACTACAGGTTCAAACTCAAACAGTGCAATCAAGTGTTACTCCATTATATTCACTCTCTGCCATTTGCCCCCTGGCTGGACCCAGCCAGCAGATGACAGTATCTGAGCCTCCGCTGACTGTGTGCTCCAAGAACCTTTCATTTACATTTATATAAGCCTTGAGGATGGGGAAGAAAGAAAACACTGGCTAAAATCCTCCTTTTCATTTGTAAAAAAAAAAAATAAAAAAAACCAAACAAAAAAAAAACCCCAAAACACAAAACCAAACAACCAAGGAGACACCCCTCTTTCCAAGGGAGTTACTTATCCTGCCACCCTGCTCTTTTCCAGTTATTTTTTCATTGCCTGCCTGTTCCTCCTTTCCCCTCTCCCAGCTGGGCAGACGTGAAGCTGCCCTGCCCTGGACCGCAGCTCTTGGCTGCTCCACATCTGCTGCCAAGCACTATTTTGACCATCCCTGATTATTTCTTATGAAAACCCATACTTGTTCAACACAGATCCTTCCGAGTTACTACTTTTCCCAAGCCAAAGCCCATGCCCAGGACACAGAGCTCATCACCACCCAGAAGCACATATGCCCATTGCAGCAGGGGGTTGCTAAAACAGCAGCAGGGCATCTCCCCTCTGGCCCCGAGCCCACGCAGCCCCTTGAGATGATGCCTACATGAGTCTCCCTCTGTTCCAACCCCTCCCGTGGAAGGATGTATCTTTAAGGAGAGCCCCTGTCAGGGCTTCTCCTCCATGCTGGCTCTCAACCTCTCTGCCTGAAAGCCTCAAACTGCCGGAAATCCCTTCCATATCCTCCCTGGGCTTTCTGCTCACGCTTTAACACTCATGTGCTGAAGTATTAATAGCAGCTGGCAGTGGAGAGCGAAAGGCGAGGCAGGAGGACTGGACGCACACCCTCCCGGGAGAGCACAGGGAGTCTCAGATAAATGTTAACTCTTCCACAATCCTCCCCTTATGTTTTCCTTCCTGGACTCCTCCCCACCATCAGTCTTGCCCTCTCAACGCTCACTTTTCTCCAACTCACTACCTGAGACCCCCAAATGGGGGGTTACTCCATACCTGAAGATCTGTGGTCATTCCCCACCAAGCAGTTGCTGGGGGAAAGCAGCGTTCCCCACGGTATTATTGTATTTGCTCTTCTTTTGAAGACCAGCCATGTGCTCTGCACCCTCCTGCCTCCCCAGCAGGTCACTGCAACACCTCCTACCCAGCAGAATGAGCCATCAAGGAGAAAAGTCTTCAAGAGAGTTACCACATGGGTCTCACAAACACACAGATTAAAGGAATCATAGAATCGTCTAGGTTGGAAGGGACCTTTAAGATCATCAAGTCCAACTGTTAACCTAGCACTGCCAAGTTACCACTAAACCATGTCCCTCAGCATCACGTGTAGCCAGCTTCTAAATACCTCCAGGGATGGTGACCCCACCACTTCCCTGGGCAGCCTGTTCCAATGTTCGATAACCCTTTTCAGTGAAGAAATTTTTCCTAATATCCATCCTAAACCTCCCCTGGTGCAACTTGAGGCCATTTCCTCTTGTCCTATCGCCTGTTACTTGGAAGAAGAGACCAAGCCCCACCTCACTACAACAAGGCAGATTGCACCAAGCCCTGCAAACACCTTTGGGCTGCCCTTCTCTTTTCTGGTTTTATTTAATAAGGCAGGGCACGGGTTGCATCACACACAGCTCCCCTCCGCCATCCTCAGAAGAGCTTGCCCCAGGGAGCCCCGGAGCCAGCCCAGCCACAGCCCAGCGCCCTGCACATCACCGGCGCCGCAGCAGAAAACGGCTCGGTTGAAAAGCTGCACAATTTCTAAGCACTTTACACACGGGAAGCAAGCACTTGTGAGAAGTGACACTCTGCTCCTGTCTGTTGAAACAGATCCTCTGGAGGGGAGACCTCACGCGAGGACAGACCTGCTGAGATATTTGTTTCGCTTTCTTTAGGTGAATCCCTAAACACAGGGATCTTCAAAATACAGGGAAGGCACAGGCAAGGGACTCTCTCTGCATGGATTTCACTGTGTGAGCACATTGCAACACAACAGGGAGATGCTGCCTTGCTGTGATGCAGCTGGAGGACACCACCATTGGCTTACCTTGCCTTAAATCCGCATTGCTGAAGAAGGGCCAACCCACTGAAGGAGAAAAAACACTCCAGAATTAGGCAGACAACCCTATTTTTGTCTAGTAGCAGAATCATCCAAGGCCTGATACCTCTCTGAGCATCATAACATGCTTTTGATCGCAAATCAAACTACAAAATATTCAGACCAAGGACGGACTGACTGCTTCACCAAGTCAGTCAATCACTAATGCCTCTTGCTACCGGTGCTTTTCTTGGACCTCATTCATTGCTTTCATGGGTCCCAAAATTTCAGCAGGGAGGACTTCATGCTTCACAGGTCAGCCCTGAACATCTACAGTGCTTTATCCACCAATCCAACTGCAGAGTTGCCTTACAAACGAGTCATCTCTCTGCAACAAAGGGCATAAAAGGCTGCGCTCCTGTCCCTTTGCAGTCCCAGACACAAGCTAAATATAGCAAGGAGTAAATCGGTGCTCTCTGCCTAAGGTACAATTAGGGGTTTTGGTAAACACTAGCCACCTCCGGATGCGCCGGCCTCGGAGGCTTGGAGGATGCCTGTGGTGGGCAGCCAGGGCTCGGGAATTTGCCTCTGCCCACATGCTGAGGGACACCAGGCTTTGAGGGGAAGAGGGAAAGCTGAGCAGCCGCGAGCTGGTCTGCCAACATGCCCAAGAGCAATTTGCAAACTGACATTTCAGCAACAAAAAGACGAAGAAAATAAACACCACGGAGAGACGCGTGTATTCAACCGAGAGAAATGTGACCACGCACAGCAGCTTAGGTAACCAGCACTGCGTGAGCCAGCACATACAGCCCAGGTCAAGACGCACCAGCCCTCCTTCCCTCCTCTGCTTTGTTTTTCCCCTGTTCCCAAGGGGACGGGTGCCAGACACCACACCCCACACACGCATTTCCATAGCTGTCCCACTCCTCTAGTGCCCCTTGCCACCTTGGCTGGAAGCCTGTCCTTTCACTCCCCAGCCCCAGGAGGGCTCCTCCTCGCTTGGGCCATCAGCTCCTCCACGGCACCTTGGGTCAGCCACGTCCCAGCACAGCTGGGCCCCTCGCAGGACACGGGCTGGGGCTGGCAGAGGTGATAACAAACATATTTCTCTCTCCCAGGGCACTGTACTCTCCTATAGAGGACTGGTTTGGGATTTTTTTCCTCCATCCTTCACAATGAGATAAAACCGTATTCCACTGCCATTCCCCTTCCCTGCTCTCCCACCTCCTCTCTGCTGCAGCCGACGTGAGGTTCCTTTGAAAGGGCATTAGAAGCTTACTCTGGAGACATCTGGTCCCAAGACGATAAATAACCTCGCTGAAGGACTACTGCTCCTGTCCCGGAGGAGTTGCACTCTGCACTTCTACATCTCCTTTCCTCGGGGGAACTCTGCAGACCTCATCAACACTCATCGACAAACCCATATCACACTCCAGTGAGGAAGACTATTATCTAAAAAACACAGCCAGCAGCTAAAGCCTGCAAATATTACAGAGCATTAAATCTGCGGTCATTCCTGAACTGCTGATTTATATTTCACTGTCTCTGGTTTCTTCACCCCAGAGCCTGTAGTGCCAGGTGCTGTACGAAGAAAGCATCAAGATACCTACCTACTCACTTGTGATGTCCAGTAGCCTTTTGGGACTAAAAGAGAGCGTACGTAAGACTGGAGATGAGTCACAGGTATTGTAAGGGAGCAGAATGACAAGCCAGTGCTCAGGGCATCCCTTCAGTAGCAAACAGGCCCACGGCACCTATCACTATTCCTTAATTTCTTAGCTGTGCACACAAGCGCCTACACTCCCTCATTCACTGGAAGTAATGCACATCTCTGCTTGCAGCACGTGGGAGCCCACGTGTCTGCGTTACACAAGGCCCATCCTCGTGTGTCTGCACAGGAAACCAAGCACCTGAATGGAGAGCGGCCATCTCACTTAGCTTCTTGTTGCCCGGAGTTGGGTCTTCCTGCAGAGCTGTGCTGCTGCAGGAGGGAGCCTCCAGGCTGGCTGGCGACCGAGCTTCACCCTTCGCTACTTCGCCCTCATGATGAGAAAGACCAAGAGGACACATGTCAAGCGAGGGTTTGTCACTAGGGAGCCCGAGGAGAGCGAGCGGTGCACGTGCACAGGGACGCTCTTTGGCACGGAGATCCATGCAGCTGGGGTGACCATTGCGGTGCTTAAAACAAAGGGGAATAGAGGCTGCCCAAAGAAATTCATATGACCTCATCTAGGGACACATCCAAAGCCATGAGGCTGCAACCACAAGGCTCTAGTTAACCAGTTAACCCCTCTGCTGCTCCACCAAGCACAGTCCCTGCTAAAAACGTCACACTGCAAAGTGATGTTGTGCATCCCCACAGCTTCCAGCTGGATCAGAAGGGTTGCACCCACAGCCTGGATCCCAGTATGGCAATGGGAAACTGGAAAAAAAAAGGATGCAGTAAATGTTAGGACAATCTGAAGGTCTGGACCAAGGTTTTGGGAGAGGTTCCCAAACTCAGTTTGCTCAAATACACCAATTACATGTAGAGGGCTGCGCTGTGTGATGGGGATACCCTTGACCGAGCTGCAGGAGATGCGTGACAGTTCTGGCAGCATCTCCCTGGGGAAAAAGACCTCAAAAACCTAATGGTTTTTATAGCTCTCTGAATTAGCTTACATAACAGTAATCACGTACGCTCGACTAGGGAGCCCCTGGCTTTCGACATTTCTTTTGTTTATTTCCGCTATTCTGGTTAACTTGCAGCCTCACATAAACCAATTTCTAAAGTTGCTCTCTTACAAACTCCAGGCATAAAGAGAGAAGATGGTCCTCAGGGCAAGGCCCTAAATCAAGAGGTGGAAAAAGCAAGATTGTTGTCATATCTACCTTTAACTCACTGCTTGAATTTGGAGCATCCTAAATTAGTGAACCCTGGTGAAATTAGATGTTGAAGTGATGATACCAATTTAAGCTATGCCCACAGCTATGTGTGTTCAGCTCTTCCACTCGCTCAGCCATACATCTTCCCATTTCAGTGCCATGGGGAAGAACCTCTAGATTCACAGGCAATGCTAAAAGCACGGCTTTGACCTCAGCTGCCCTGTTTCCCCCCAGCAATGACACCATCAATAACTATTAAAGGGAAAATGCAAGGCTTAACCAGGGAAAAGCAACATAAGACAAGAACTATCTGTGCATGTCTTGTTGAAATTTTCATGTAAGGCTACATTGTCTCCACTTTCATTAATCCCAACTACCAGCTCCTGCAGAGACCTCCGGGTGCCCTGGGCAGCACGGCGGCGCAGGGCCATCGTGGTCAGTGGGGTCCTAGAGCTCATGCCCTGAGCAAAAGCTCACAAGGTCACACCACAACCAACATCTTTCAACCATCTCACTCCTCCTACATCTCCAGCCCACGCTTGTCCACCCGCTGTGCCTTCTGGCCCCTCTATCTACTGCCATCAACCTAAGGGGTAGACGAGGAGCTCAAGGTGGTGCAAACAACAAACACGACTGGCTCAGGAGTCCCTCCGCTTTATACCCAAGAGAAGTACTTAGACATTAGGAGACAGACTGCCTGGATGAAGGTTTCATGACATCAGTGAGTGCCCCTTTCTAAAGCAACCCTGAGAGCCGGCCTTCAGCTTCATGCCTCTCTAAATTATGCCCTACGCTTCCAAAAAGCGCCGAGACAAGTTGTGGTTGACCCTCAGCCAACTGCTGATGATGCAGAAGTGGGGCCGCTAAGCGCCCTGTCTTTTTTGGATGGAAAAGCTGTGCCTGCCCTGGACTGCAGCTGGCCCTGGCAGCTTGCCCCTGCTCCGCTCGGGCCGGCTCCAGGCAGCCCTGCAGCCACACAAAGGCTGAAACAGGAAAGCGGAGGCACCTGCTCCCCTCTCACCCCTTTGGGACCGCTCACGAACAAAGCACCTGACCCACAAATAGCACCGGTGCAGCTGCAGTTCTGCTGCACCGCAGCTGGAAGGCATCCTCCTCCCTGCATTCACCTACACATTAAAAACAAGCTGTTTTAGCTAAATCAGTAAACTCTACCTTTTTTTCTGGACCCTCCTGCATTACCCTCGCCAGGGAAGTTCCTTCCTCCTAGCAAAAACTGAATTGTAGCCTGGAAACAAATCAAAGTACAGAGCACAGCTGGCTGCCCGAGAGGAATACGATGCCGATTTCTTCCACTCCAACTGCTCTGGGGCTGTTTTCTGGCCGGCTCGGGAACACATCGCTGCTCCGGATGGCAAATGTCAGCACATATTTCTCTCTTTCAAATACATCAGGTACAGTTGTAGGAAAATGAAGTGGGAGTAACTTCCCTGACAAGTGGTTCTTAACTCTGCAAAAATATTGCCCTAAGCTACCCACATCAAGCGACAGTGGCATTTTAGGGGCCGCAATTCTGAACTCTGATGGAGCCTTTTGTTAAGGTCTTCTTCCCACTCCACTCTTCTCCCTCTGCCTGTTCCCCAAGTGGGTGTTGAACGGAGCCTCCAAACCAATCCCAAAACTCGACCTTATGGGCAGGGTCCCATGTCCTAGTGGAAGGGGGACAGTGCCAAGCCCCAGACACCTTCCTTGTCCTTCCAGTCCTCGAGCCGAGGTCCTCCCAGCTCCTGCTATCAGGCTGCACCCCAGGATGGTGCTGTTGTCCAGCCCCGAGCCGGCCCATCGCCGAGCTGCAGGGGGTGAGGACCATACAACTAGCAATACTGTGGGAAGAGGGAGGTAGCGGTGAGCCCAGCTCCACGCGTCTTCCACTGAACGGGCCCTGGTCCGGTTCCGCTCAGCGCCTCCAGGGTGCTGGACATCAGAAGCTGTTTCTGTACCAATCATTGTGTCATCTCTTCGTATAGGCAGAGCCCCATTACAACCGTGAGACGCTTGAACACTGTCTTAGCCTGGCATCTCCCCCTTCCCAGGGCATTCCTCAGGTACGCATGATACTAACTCCACTTTTGCAGCTAAATTAAAACTAACTGAGACAAAGCGTAGGATTCACATACCTAAAGAAATTATGGTCCCCTATAATCCTGTGGGGAAACGGGTTCCTCCAAGAAGCTTATTCTTCCCATCCTAAAGTGCTCTCAGACACTCTCTGATAGCCTCTAGCTTTCTCCATTGACCAGCCCAGATGATTCCACCTCACCGGCTTACCTGGGACTACGCAGCAGGCATGTATGAAACAAAACCTGAAGCTCCAAAGCCCAGAATTGCTGCTCACTGTGCAATGCTGCACACCAATGCTACACAACCACCTTCAAAGGTACAAGAAAAACTGAGAGGGGTCATAGAATAAGGTTTCCAAAAGAGGTCAGCATCAGATCTCCAGGTTCCTACCATCACCGCACGCCCCAAGACAATATGTGGTGTCCAGATGACTGTGAAGGTGTCTAGATCCCAAGAGCTGTGGCTATGGAAATGCACATCATCCCTTTCCTTGTTTAGGGTGGCAAAGAGCCCAAAACAATCCCTTTCTGTGATGCTTCACTTACAACCACTGCTCAGTCATCCCAACCCCAATTTATCTTTTACAGGAACAAAAGCTTCTGGGTTCAAGGCCAGATGTGCAGAGGGGAAAATCTGGACCTGAAACAAGGGGAAATTGAGCTGCAGTTATATGGAGTCATAAATATTTACTGCAATGTAAACTGGGGCACTGAGCTGCTCATTTGATTTTAACTTGAAAAAAAAAACATGAGCATTTAAAAGGTCTCTCACCAGAAAAGTGGAAAAGTATATAATTAGAGTCTAAGAAAACAAGCTTGAACAAATGCGCTGTGTCTTTCAATTTAGATTCTCTACACTCCGGTTGCCTTTGGAGCTATACCAATTCCCATTTCTGTCCTCGGACACATATATATGAAAACGTGCGGTACCAGGGCTGAGACTGCAACCTTGTTTTTGCACACGCAGAAGATAAACATGCACTTCAGTTCAAAACTACCAGCTTTTGCGCTGGTGGCCAAGTTTTGAAGCATCAGCTTTAAAACGCAGCTCAGTTCTTCTGGACCGAACGATCACTGCTGTGAAGCTTTAGCACCCAGACCAATACTGTGACTCAATGCATTTTTCCTGCCATTTGATGTTAGTTTGGGGTGCAGTGGCCCACTCTGACCATATTTACATCCTCCCACCGATACACCACAACATTAGCGTTGGAGATGTGGATGGGGATAGTGCACAGCTGCGAAGCTCCAGATGCAAAGTGTCCCAGCAGCAGGGCAGCATCACGGCATGCCACATCCCCTGTCACCCTTGTCTGTGCCATAACATTAATATCTGTCCCTGTGCTTATCACTAGCATTTGACGAGGGCCAGGCTAGCAGTGTCACAGCTCCCAGGGCATTTAAGTGCACGCTTAACCGGACATCTGTGACTAATCCCTGTTCCACATGTGCTGATGCCTTGATACAGCAGAACGCTGAAGTCACCGCTCCAGGAAGGCATCCCGAGGGTGGCTTTCTCCTCCCACCCACCCAGAGGGAAAAGCTGAAAACGTCTGTTTTGATAAGTACATCTGGGAGCTGAGACAGGATACGAGGGCTGAGAAGATGAATTGAAATAGCAAATCGAGCCTGGAGGGAGCAACTGTGAGTGACAGAGAGACCAAGGGGACAAAGCGGACAAGAGCCCTGAACCAAGCGTGGCCAGAGCAGGGTGTTGAGGCGAGTGGGGTTCTTGTGGGGACAGGCTGATTGCAGCAGCGACAACTGTCAGCATCCCAGAGCAAGCAAGGAGGCAATGCCAAGGAGAGGTCATACATCTCAGAAGCAAATGTGAAGGAAGATTTCAATTTCAGCAAAGCACCCGCTAAGATGAACATCCGTGATGTACAAGAGACTCCAATTCTGGAGAAAGATGCTTCCCGCAGGGGTTTGGACCTTTGGAGCGGCACAGGTCCATCGGGGCAGGTAGAGCCAGCAAAAGCAAAAGCCCAGAAATGAGCTGTCTCAGCTTCTTTTTGGGTATTTCAGATGACAAAACTGAAATTTTCTACTCCAAGGGGATAATGCAGGTAAGCACCAGGGACGTGCCTCTGTCCCTGGGCTGTCCCAACCCGTGTCACACACACGCAAGGTGAGCACAACAGGCTCTGGCACTCCTAAACACCAAAACTTCTACTACTGCTTTCCTGAGGCTGGAAAACACCTTTTTCAAGAAAAAAAAGAAACAAAACCCTCCCACATGCTTCCTTCTGAATCAGAAACAGCTTCAGCAACCTTAAGCTGCAATTAGGAGTGTAAATTTAGTCACAAGCACATATAATCCATAAATCTCCACATCCAATAAAAAATAATAGCCAAGGAGAGTATGAAAGAGCCGCTAATTACTGAAGCTGTATTTCAACCTCGGGCCATTCCTGCTTTCTGTTGCGCTGTGTTAGACCCCTTCAATTGAGATGGGGCTTTCTAATTATTCTCTCTGGATCCACTATTCAGTAAGTAATTAATATTTTATTTTATATTGCTCTCTCTTTTCCTATATTTTTAAGATAGATATACTGTTCTCTTTTTATATATATATATACTGCTCTCTCTCTGCAGCATGAAGAGCTCTGCAATTATTAGCAGCCAGCTTTGCCTTCCCAACCACGGCCACTGGACAGAAGGCAGGAGATGGGATTTCTGAGAGTTACCTCTTGCATTCTCTCTTTTTAACTTTTTTTTTTTTTTTTAATTGGATGAGGAAGTTTCAAAGCGAGAAATTCATGCAACTTACTTGGACTCGTCTGGTCACTGAGTCTCCGAAGTCTCCCGCTGGAGGTCCGGGTGATTCCTAAAGCAAGAAGGTGGTTTGAATGAGCCAAGGGAGTTCATGCAAACATGGTATATGTGGAGCGATCTCCCTGCTATGACTCTGTATCTGCTGAGGCACATTTTCTGTTGGGAATCTGCTATGCACAATCATCTCTGTGATTGAAGGAATGTTATCTGTTATTTTAAACAGAAAAACACCTGAAAAGAGACCTCCACCTTCCCCTGAAGATGTCAAATATTATTATTGTTATTCAAACACATTAATCCCACAAATGTATTTGGCATTTCCAGAAAAAGCAAAGAGAACTTCTGAAATCATTAAGTGGGACATGCGCCCTCACCTCTTGCTCCAGGATATTTTGTCCTGGAAACAAGCGTAGCACTTCCAGGGACAGGTTTCCTTCCCGAGAGAGGATAGCACAGGAATTTAAGGACCGGCACATGTCCTGCACTGGCAGAGAGCTCAAAGAGGGTCCTGCAAAGAAACCACTTCCCAGAGGTGCTTGGCCTCTCCAGCCAGCTCAGCCCCGAGGACAGCAGTGGCTCCTGCGTTCAGCATCGCAGGAAAGCAAGGGGTGACTACTCCTGGCCAGATGGCACCCAGCACCCTGGGAACATATCCTGTAGAAGAACCCCAACATGGGGTTAGATAGGCTGAAACAGAAGATACATCACATGTTCTAGGCAGATGCTAAGCCAGAACACAGCGACCCAGATGTTGGACTAATTCTGCTCCATCTTTTTAAGAAAAAAAGTATTCATCGCACTCAGCGGGGTAGCACATGGTTAATTCATACGCACTGTGCTGGAGAAAGGTATGCGAACATCTTAACCTACCCTACATCATACATTGCTTTGAAAGGCAAAAACCAGACACACCTGTCTCCTCCATTCCCATACCCACTTCAGAAAGTAATCGGTAACTCCCAGATGCCTGCCTGCCTCCCAGACTCCAGGCAACATTTCTAATCCATCAGCAACTCCTTTTATTTCTCTGCTGTCCCAGCTGCTGATTTGTAAAGTGGCGATTGCCACAGCACTCGTTTCCCAGGTATGCTGAACAACTCAGCAAGAACCAGAACTCCCCTTAACAAGCCTTAGGTTAAAGCCTAGCCTTACGCAGAAACCATACGTCGATTAGTGCCTCAGTTTCTCTTTTCTTAGCTCAATAAAAGCGGACACAGTAAATGCAGTGAACCACCTCATGGGGGACAGCAAAGGGCTACCAAGATGATGAGGGGACTGGAACATCTCTCTTAGGAAGAAAGGCTGAGGGATTTGGGTCTCTTCAGTCTGGAGAAGAGAAGACTGAGGGGGGATCTTATCAAGGCTTATAAATACTGAAAGGGTGGGTGTCAGAAGGATGGGGCCAGGCTCTTTTCAGTGGTGCCCGGGAACAGGACAAGGGGTAACAGGCACAAACTTGACCATAGGAAGTTCCACCTAAACATGAAGAGGAACTTCTTTCCTGTGCGGGTTGCAGAGCCCTGGCACAGGCTGCCCAGAGAGGTGGTGGAGTCTCCGTCTCTGGAGACATTCCAAACCCGCCTGGACGCGTTCCTGTGCCACCTGCTCTGGATGACCCTGCTCTGGCAGGGGGTTAGAGGACATGATCTCCCTTCCAACCCCTGCCATTCTGTGATGCTATTCTGAAATGTCCCCGTATGCTATAATTGCCCAACAGAGGGATTCCCAAAAGGTCTGGCAGCTCCTCAGTCTCTGGTGGGTCCAGGATGGTGCCTACCACCTCAGACATCAGATGCTGGAGCTGTCAAGTTCCAGAATGGAGCCACAGAGATTCCTCAGCACAATACAAACCCCACCTGAGCACATCGATGTTTTGAATCAGGATTTCTACCCTGCCAACGGATAAGAAACTCCCAGATTTTTGGGGTGATGTTGTTTAATTACATTATTTAAACTATCTTCTCACCATCCACCAGATCTGTTGGACAGTAAGTAAAGGGATTAAAACAGCACCAATTTAAGCTGCAGAACATCCCTAAACTGTCATTTGTAACATAGCCATAACTTTACAAATCACAGCAGCTGGAAGAGCGCATCATACAAAAAAAATAATAAATATGTATATAAAAGGCAGGAAAACTTTCATACTAATGAGCCCTGGGATGAGGGAGGGAAGGGAAAAGAGCTGCCTGGCAACTCAACATGGAAAAAGTGTCTCACGCTCAGAAGCCCCTGCTTATATATATGCATATGTGTGTGCATTTTCTCTCTCCCTTTCCTTTTCTAATATAAAAAGCCTCTGTGCCTACAAAGTTACGTGGCTGAACCACAGGGCTGGTCCCAGGGAAACAGCAGTGCTGCCCGACCACGGCGGCACAGGGAGAGCCCCCGGCCATCCCCGGCTCGGCTCTGCCCCACAAAGAGCACCACCAGCCCAAGGGCCAAAAATAGAGCCGGGACATCCACCCACACGCGTGGACACCCAGCTTGTCCCCAGGAGCTTTATCTGCTCTGCAACGGGGCAGACCGCTGCTCACACATCACTCAGCCTGCAGCTTCCATTACCGACTGTGAGAGAAGGGCTGAAGTTTTGAGGAGCTTATGCACTATAACCAGTGTTATAAATTTCAAACATATTGTTTTTTCTATTAAACCCAATCCCTGTTTTTTTGGGGGTTTTTTTTTGTTTGTTTTGTTGTTGTTTTTTTTTTTTTTTTTTCTTTCTTAATTATTTCCTCCCCTCTAAATGTCTACCGCTTCTTTGGACACTACCAAGAATGAAAAGGCCTGTTTCCTGGGCTCAACAGAATTTTAAATAGCACTTCTTCAGACATGCTGGAGGAGCACTCGAGCCCTGGCTCGGCTCCTTGCAGAGAACGAACACCTCTGCTTTGTCTGTGCGCAGGCAAGGTGCAGTGTTGAAATCTGGCTTTCATAATTGCTCAAAAAGCAGAGAAAAACTCCCCTTATGGGTGGCACGCTGAAGAACGCAGATATGCAGCCATGCTGAGGTAGTTAAATACATCCTTTTATGTTCAAAGACTTCATTCAGTCTGTGGCAAAGCAGGACGGAAGCAAAGCGAGGAGCTTACAAGCTTGGACAGGATCGCACATAGGAAATAGGCTTTATTCCCTTTAGCAACGACTCCAGTGGAAAAACACACATAGGACGGGGAGCATCCAACGCAGTATAGCTGTCAGAGCATCCATGCCCTGGCTCAGCCCGTACCTTTTATGCAAACATTTCTCAGAATTTGCTTATCTGCCCTGTCTCGCAGGTTTCCTCTGAGGATCTGCAATTGCTATTCACACCCTTTTTAAATAGGTAAACCCAAAGGTGGACAAGCTGAATTGATTTGCTCTGTAGTGGAGATGGCATTAGAAGGAAGTTTTTCTGACAGCTGTTGCTTCAACCCCTCTTAACAAGATTAATAATACATAATAACGCTGTTAATCCCTTTTTCAACAGAAGCGAAAATAAGGAGCAAACAAGAAATTCATACAGGCTGTCCAACACCTTAGCAACAGATCTGGAAAGAGGAGGGAGCGCTACAGAGTCCAAGCCAAGCTTGTTATCTGTGATGCCCCCACTGGCCCTCCACCAAGGGAGGATCCAGACAGTCCTGGAAAGCAGATAAACAGCAGGGAAAGCTGGCAGCCTGGCGAGGCAGAAGCGATCTGTTAAAAAAAAAAGAGAAAGCAACAGCTAAAAATATGCTGCTCTGAACACAGTGCCAGGAAGCCGGCAATGCGGGCAGGACCAAAGAGCATCGGCATGCTGAGCGCGTTCTGGGGTTACCTCTATTTATAGCATGGAAGCAGCAGGCTGAGCCCTGGGTTGGGGCTCTGAAATGAAAATCAAAAGGTTTCCACCCCAGACACAGCGTCTGTGAGTCTTCCCTCTTAACGCAGTTCAAATGCCCTCGAGCTACGTTATAAATTTCTTGTAGCGCACTGGACTAAGAAACAGAGTGAAATATGCTTTATTTAGTTAAAAATCAGGAATGCTTCCCCACATCCCTGGCAGAATGACTTCAAAAATTGGAAGAGTCCAACAGTTAAAAATCGGTCAATCCAAGAACAGTTCATCCAACCCAGCGGATGTGCCGCAGCAGGACAAAGTTATGACATTCGCAGAGCTTAGCTTCACCTTGGCTCACTGGCCAAGCAATATTTTTTTATATTTTATAATCAACAACTAATTCCCTCCAGATCCCCAGGCTGGGACCATACGGCAGAGCAGAAAGGCCGCAGCACCGAAGGACACCGGGCTTCACCAGGGTCTCCTTCGCAACTGCTGAAGCCACGAATCACTCCGGGAGGGTTGTGTCAGTGCAAGCGAGATCCCAGCCAGGCTCACGTTTAAATCACTCCCTCCAGACAATATTGGGCCAAATGTTCTACTATTTCGTGCTTCTTGCAGCTGCTGATGTAACACACCATGAATGGAAACCGTTCCAGAATTAAAATGGGAGCATTTTATAGACACTTGCCCTGATGCAGACATGGGGCAGGGCAGCAGGGAGCCCGCATCCAGCCTCTCTGGAGAAACTGCCCTTGCTACAGCGTGACTTTTCCAGCTGACTTTGCTGAATCTGAACCTAGAGCTAACAAGGGAACTGCCAGAGATGTTCACCTCCAATACAGTCAACATGTACATTCTCCAAAGCACATTGGAGTTTTTGCATGATACACCCCAAACTTTTTATGCATGCATATAATAGTAACAAGACAAGCCACTTGAGATTTATTTTCTCCTCACAGTAAGTGATCCATGCCCCTACACTCATACCATGTAAAAAATCAAAAGAACAAATGAGCAATTTCCATTATCAAGAGAAACCACAGGGTGAAGACAAACAATGGAGGATGTAACCCAGGAACTTGCTCTCTCTACACAGTCCAGAAAAAACAAAAAACAAACAAACAAAAGAACACAAACCAAATAAAGGTTGTGTTGGAAAGGGACGGGCCAAAACCAGCAGGAGACATCCCACACTGTGCTGGAGTCAGCGAAGCAGCACCAGCTCATCTGAGCAGCCAGCGTGACTCTCGCTTCTGTTAAATGTATTTACTAGTGGGTCCAAAATCAGACAATTCTGCTTCCTTCTTCACCCAGCACGAATGCAGCAGGGTGTCCGGATAGCACTGGAGACGCGTCTCCATCCAAGACCAGTTTCCTCCCACGTGCATTTCCACACTCCCACCTCCCAAGAGCTGTCTCCTGGGCCATACAGGTCTGGGCCAGGTCATGGAGCCATCCCTAGACTCCACCAATATTGGCACTGGGGTGGTGGGAGAGCCCCCCCCCAGGAGAACAACACTTCAGACGTGTCTCCAGCACCTACACAACACCAGCATTTTAGAGTTGTCTCCCTCCAGGGCAGGATCTGCAGCAGCCTGTGCACTGCAGAAGCACCCAGCCCTACCTCCTCCAACCCATCCTGCCCTTTGCTATCTCCTCAGGCCATCCTGCTGTCAGCTAAGGAGGAAATAAGATGACAGCAAGAACGTCACCTCATTTGCCCTGCAGTGGATGCAGAGCTGGCATAGGTACCAGGGCAGACTGCTGGGACAGAGTTTTCCACTCCCTTTTAGGATGTGCATATCCATCACAACACTCTTAGGACCATACAGAGTGTGAAACTTATCTCATTTTATCTACTTCACAGGTACTAACAAGAAGGCAAAAGAATTGTCTTCACCAGCAGCTGTATTTCATTCTGCTCCACATAGACAAGCCCTAAAAGCTCCTTCGATAAAATGGCTGGAGAAGATGCCATCAGCAATGAGGCCCCGAGCTGTTAACAGGGGGAGGGTAACCCACACATGGTTTGGTCCACACCACACAACCACCGCCTCAGTGACTTTTCCAACGTACCAGACCAGCTGCTGGAGACTGAACTGCCAAGTTTCAATGCTGACGTAGGATATCACCTTCGGAGGGAGAGCCCTGCACATGGAGCTGTGGGTATCACTGGGGACAGCGAGGCTCTGGAGGAGCTGAGGACTGCAAGGGAGAGACATCTGTTTGCAGAGTAGCAAAGGAAGAAGTATCTCTATTACTTCAAGCTCGAGTCCAATGAACAACACAATTACAACTTCACTTCCATTAACTTGAAATCCACTTGCAACATTAACCTCAAAAGGAATATGTTTAAAAAAAAAAAAAAGGAAAAAATTCACATTCATTTCCAGCACTAATCAGAAACACACACTGAAGAATAAAAGACATTTTTCCAGATTCTGTGTTATACAGACTCTTTCCAAAGAAGCTGAGCACAGCTAGAAAAAACCCTTCAACCCATGTGCCTGGTTTCATTCTGGATCAAATATCTCCGGCAGCAAACTGAGCTTTCACTGGGATGGAGGGATGCTGAGGGAATGGAGGGATGCTGTTCCCAAGGGGCAGTGGTTACAGACTTGGGAGAAGACCACTACCGTCTCCAACACGGCTCCCACGACATGGGTACACCAACAAGCTGTATGTGTCTAGGTCGAAGGCTATGCGGGGACCATACAGCCATTTCACTTATGGCCGGGACCAGACAACACTGCTAATCAGCACAGCACCATTAATGCAAGTGGAGCCACGAGTTCACACATCGAAAGAACCCAGCCCAAGGCTGGATTACAGATAACCCCCAAGGAAACCCACAGAAAAACTGGCATTAGCAAGATGCATATATTCCTACCACAATGTTATACTTCTGGCAGGTGCCAAACACATTCTAACACTAAAAAAATGCTCCAAAAGCTTGTGCTAGCGATAAGAGGCAGCAAGAATTAGGTCTCAGTTTTTCCAATGCTAGAAAGGCTTCCCCAAGCCCAGCAGTGGCCTGCCCAGAGCTCCTGGCCACAGCAGAGGGCTAAGTTAAATAGGAGGACCAGTCCTGCACATGGTGGTAGAAGATGACAGGGGACCCAGCATTCTAACCTTGGCTCAAGTTCAGGCTCTGATTCAAGTTTTTAACTCAAACTGCAGTAATTCTCAGGAAATCAGCTGATGCATCCATAGAGCTCAAGGCCGGAAAAGTGCCTTGACTGACCTGCAAACCCCCCACCACACATTTCAAGCTTGTGCTTGATCCGAGTCTCGGCTTTTCAGAGACATTCAATCTCGACATCAAGATTAGAACCTTGGAGTCACCCCAAGTGCTTTGGCAAGTTGCTCAATAGTTAAAATGGCCTTCAAAGAGCACAGAGACCATGCCTCTTCCCCGCGTGTTTGTTCTGAGGTGAGCAAACTCAATCCTCAGATAGTCACTTAATAGAAATAACAAGATCATTTCCACCGCTCTTTGTGATCATCTGTTCTTTACTGCCCACAAATTCCTCACAGCTGATAGTCATTTGGAGATACGCTGGACAATCATGAAAGCACACAAAAAAATTAGCACGAGCGGTTTTTCATATGAAAAAGCATGTTAGTCATCATCTGTGATCCTTCTGGTTAGAGTGTTTCAGTAATTCGGCTGGGCAGCAGAGGGGATGCCACGTCACCACACTGACACATCAGATGACTTGTATAAATGCGTATTTATAATGCAAGTAGCCACACAAATTGGAAGGGACTGGAAAAATGGGTCTTTTGTACGTACTGTCAGATTTGCTGGTTTATGTGATTCTTTTACTTAGCAGCAGGAGGAAAGGGAAAAGGATTTATAAAGGCACAGAAAACTGTTCTTGTGAAGCTATACTGACTGGGAACGGACCTGGTAACTGCTGTCAAGTCTAAAATAATTTCCAGTTCACTGTTGAAGCTAACCAGATTTCCGAATAGTTCTTATCCCTCTAAATTTACCCTGTTTTCAGCATGCTCCTCATTTGCTCACACTCCTCAGCTTCTGAAATCTGAGAGAGAACTGGAACCCTAGAACTACACCAAACACTGTCCTTACAGCATTTTCACTAAGTGAGGGTGTTTCGCAAAGAAGGTCACAGAGCTCACAAAGCCATCGTGAGAGCAGCTTGGATCTGGTCCCATTTGTTTCTGCAGAATCTGCAGCATCCCAGCAGAGATGGGAAGGAGGGAAGGCGTCTGAACCCATCCAAGCTGCAGCCTTGCTCAAAGGCAGCAGTGATCAAACTCTTACATTAACCAGCTGCCACAAGAGCTAGAAGTGCGTTAGTTAATGATCAACATTAATAGCGCAAGAGTCCCCAGGAGCGTGAGTGGACAAGGGATAAGGTTTAGCATGCAGAGCACTATGCAAACAGAGAACAAAACAAGCGATCTCGGCTCATCCTTTGCCTTCCAAGAACTCCTCACACATTTACAGCACCCAGACTCATGAGTGCACCTAACTTTCCCAGGTTCATATGGCAATGGCCATGGATTAGTTGGAGAAAACCACTATCAGCTTTGAAGGAAGGGAAAGGAATTTTAAAACTGCAATGTGGTATTTCCATATGGATCAAATACTCTCAAGCCACCCCACGGCTCTCCTCCCCACAGGCCCATAACGCCCTGGCTCTGACCACACTGGAGAACTCCTGCTGCAAACTTCCCAGCATCTGGCTCTCTGCTGCACTCTGACACCCTGCACAGCTTTAGCACACTAAGCAGCAATGTGTTACTTCGGAAAAAAAAAAAAAAATATAAAAATCATCCTTACTAAGATTTTAAATCAATTTCTTGCTGCCTTCTTATAACCTCAATGCAATCCGAAGTTTATTTTTCGGCCACAGGATTTGCTCAGTGACCACTCGTGGCTTCCCTGCTCGTTTCAGACACACAGAACAGCAAAACTTGTGTTTCAGAGGGTCCCCCGCAACAAACATCCCTGGATTTATTATCAGAGCCCTGCAAGCCTGGGGCTGCCATCGGGATGTAATACAGACCCCTTCTGTTTGCCAGGCTCTGAAAGGCAAATGTTGATTTTTCCCAGAGAGGGATGGGGGTGTATATAAAGGAGAAAAGCCAAGAACAAAGAGGCAGCAGCTCACTAGCCAAAGGGCTGCCAACGACAAAGGGCAGAGGTTAAGGGTTCTCCTGAGCCTGGGTGACCCACCAGGATGACCCACCGGGCTGCGTGGCGCAGGCGTGCCAGTGTCTGTAGCTAACAGGACACCCAGAGCAGACCCGGCCACCTTGGACTCCCCAGCCTTAGTGAGCAGCTCCTCATCCACAGCTGGAGGAGATAAGGGGCAGTCTTCGGCTTTGAGACCAGTGTCTGACTCTGAAGACACGGCAAAGGGAAAAAAACTCGGCCAGGGATTTCACTCGGGTGCAAACATGCAAGTCCAAGTCTCACTCCAGACTCATGACAAAGTGCCCTTTTCTTCCATAGCATGCGAGATGCTCCACTGCAGCCATCTGACATCTGGATGAAGGAACCAGGGACCGGTAAAGAAGCAGCCAAGGGACCACAGTTGCTAAACCCCATTCCCTCCCTAGCCAGAAACTCAGATACACAGAATCAAAACCCACAAACTGTCTGGCCATTTGATTGGGAACAGGTAATGTTGGAGAAGCATTAAGCTCAAGCAGATGGTGGTCACTTTTCTCTCTGCATCAAACACCCACACAAACGTACTTTGGGCTACAAACAGCACCTGGAGCCCTTTCACCTGAGCATCCCTAGTGCAGCAGCAGCCAGAACACACACTTTGCAGTCACATCTTCATACAATGAGTCTGTATCGCTTTGGAAGGAGCCCTACAATCCTCCGATATTACGCAGAATCACCTGGAAGTCAGAAATCCCTAGATCCAAGCTGCAGTTCAGAAACCATCTCCTTAGCAGCCCTGCACGAGAAATTTAAGCTCAGAATCACAGCTGCCCCTTGGGACACCAAACATCCACATTCTCACATTTGCCTTTAACCCCAAGTCCAGTCACATCTCGATCTCTGCTCATTCGAGGGTAACCTGCCCTAGGAAGATGCTGAGGTGGGGTGGCCAGGGAGGACCAGCTCGGCTGAGGAGGCAAAGCCATCTGCAGACAGAAGAATCAGGAACCCCTCTGACTCCATCCCAGCTCTCATTGCACATAACTCTCCTCCTCCACATATCCTTTTTTCTACTTGTAAAACCAGGCATCAAACACTTTGCCTGCTTGTAGGAGCAAGAGGGATGTATTATTTAATGTTTTATTTAATGTTTTTACGTTTGAGCTGTATTGTAAAGAATGATTCGGGTACTATCTATAGATTACTGAGACAATGTCCACTGTCTTTAAACATCAGGACAGAAGAAGTTACAATTTCAGACTACGATGAAGCCTTAGACCCATACAATTGAGGGTTTTCTCCTACTAATTCTGCCCCAGAAGTAGCCAAGGCAATCCAGTTTCATAAGCGCTAGTAACATTCTTGGAATGTTTTTCCTTGTATCTTACAATTATATTTAATAGTGGCTGTAGCAGGGAAATTGGAACAGAAGAGAACTTCAGCCAATTTTTAGGACGTATTTGAGTGCCTAATGTTGCAGATCAGCTTACACTAGAGTTGGCAAAAGTGCCTTTACAAAGCGTAGTACAACTCCATGTCTAGCTTGAGAGGGCCTAAATACGTCTTAAAAACATTGATGCTGCCCTTACAGTTCTCTCCTCCATCTCCAAGTCAGACACCCACAGAAAGGCCAACCACAATCCCAAAGTCAGCTACACGACCTGCTTACAGCTGTATCTGTGAGTGGTCAGCAATTAACATTGAGATTAAGTTTCCTGGGAGCTCCTCCTCTCCCCTGAGTCTCTCTCATATGAAGCATATAAAGGAGGACTAGCTCTTAGAAGTACCTATTGCGCCTGCTGAGCCCCAGAATGTCAGGTCCTGCTCCCGTACACAGAAGTAGTAAGGCAATAAGCATAAAAACACTAAATTAATTTAAAACCAAGATGTAGAATTAATATATAACTGCCAATATCTTATTGGCTTGTCATTTTAAATCTTTGTAAGGGACAAAATAATTCTAGACCCAACACCTACCTCGCTGCCAAGCCATGCTCTCCAACAGTCACCTCTACAGAGGGGCAGCAGGAAAATTAAGAATAGGTTCATCTAAATAAACCCCAGGTGTAGGAACCACAGCTACTTGATACTAACTCCATGACACATGCTCTTCTCCCCGGGTACCCAGCAGTCCCACTGCAACTCGTTCCTCTAATGGGTTTCTGCAGCTGCCAGCAAGGGAAAGGCAAAGCACCTGGCACCACCAAACAGCTCAGCCCTGGCAAAAGGCAGAGTGAAATCACTCCTGGCACAGGTGGAAACCATTTCAAAGCACGGAGCACTGCCTGCAGCCTCTAAGGAAGCTTTTCTCTCCTTTAAGAGGGCTCACACAAGGAAACACAAAGCCTATTCTGTAGGTCTGGCTGAAAGGCAGCATTGTACGTGGAACATGGCACGCTTCGGGGAACGGAGCTGGGCAGCAGAGGTCCAACCCAGAACCCCTCCCTCGAGTCACTCACCCCAACGATACAAGTGTTCAGCCTCCACTATGAAAATCCTCACAACAAAAAAGGCAAGTGCTGCTCTTTCGGTAACAAATACACGTGTACGCACAGGACTGAGATCTGCTTTGTGCTGGCATAGATTTTCCCTGGAAAGTGCAGCCTGCAACTGTTGAGTAACCCAACCCCCCACACGCCAAATCCCAGCACCACCGAGACCTTGCTCTGTGCTAAGCAGCAGCATGAGAGAGGATTCCCCACGTAGTGAGGCTTATGGACTTCCACCATATGCCACAAGTAATGAACCACACTGTGTGCAACCTGCCACAGTGTGCGCACAGGCTGCTGCCAGCCAAACCCAAAAGGTTTTTCTCTGTCTGGAGGCTCAGATCGCTTCTGATGACCCCTAAACCACTGTCAGAGTTTATTTGACAAGCTGACCTTTTGTGAATGGCGTCCTTCACAGTCAGAAGACTCCAAGACCTTCAGAGGGGATCTATGACGCTGCCTTGTCCCTCCAGCCCAAACCTGCCCCAACCCTTTGTTTCCCCTGCAGGGGCAT
Source organism: Alca torda (assembly GCA_008658365.1). Lineage (NCBI taxonomy): Eukaryota > Metazoa > Chordata > Aves > Charadriiformes > Alcidae > Alca > Alca torda. The sequence goes on along the minus strand of CM018086.1, from coordinate 29,387,781 downwards.
CACCCAGGCAGGAACCTCCCTCCCCTGTCCAGAGCTGTGGGATCGACAAGGGGCCAAGGGAGGATGCTCGGGGGGGGGGGGGGGGGGGGGAGGTGTCAAAATTCCAACCTTATCTCCAGTGGCTGAGATCACGGGTAGAAAACGTTTCTGTGTTGTCTCAGCAAGCGTCCTGCTGGCACCCCTCTTCCTCTCCACAAAAGCACCTCTTTTGCAAGAGCAACCGTTGTGAAAGGGTTTAGAGTCAGAGAAGAAGGTTCACTGGTACAGACCAAAATGTATTTACTGCATTTACCATTTCTGAGACATCAGATCTGTAACAGTGCCTGTCCTCAGTGTGGCTTTTCCTCAATCAGCTCTGTCCTGAGCCGATCAGGAGAAGCAGCCCCAGCTGCACAGAGGGATGCTGCCACTTCTTCTGGAAACTGCCGGTACACCACGCAGTCCCTTGCTGCACTGCTGCTCTCTGCAAACTGGTGGCCACATGCTTTAGCACCTATGAAGGAAGGATACCCACTAATTTGGACATCTCTGGTTATCATCCTAAGGCCTAGATTTGACTCTGCTCTGCCACAGATACCTACAAGCCTCAGGGCAGCATCCGCTTGAGCATTTCACATTAAATGTCTTTGAAAGAGCCCCAGACACCCCGCATGGTCAGCACATGAGACAGGCACTGCAGCCAGTGAGTCACCTCTGCTCCGAGATGGCAGATAGGGTGATTCATCTGACAGCCCCCGGCTGGAGAGAAGCTGCAGGGACCTGCTCCCATTCAGACAGCTGCTTTTAGGTGGCCCAACTTAAGCAAAATTAAATTCTACCTTGTTTTTATCTGGGTTTCAGTCCTCTGTAATACAGGATTCTCAGCTCTCTCCAAGTTTGAAGATCAATGTCTGAAAGACCAAAGGCACTTAAAGGAATAGGAAGCACTTTGGTTATCTGCACAGTCATTAGACAAGCAGCAGGAGTCAGGATATCTGATTATGCCCCATCCTGGCCACACAAACCAAGTGAAGCAGCTTGTTTCTCTGCAGCTCAGTTTCCTCAGCAATGAAGTGGACATAAGCATATGTCTTTCACAGAGAATTTTCCATGGACTCTTGAGAAGACTTTGGGAGCACAGGAGAACAGGTGATGTTTATTCACAAAGCAAATCCCCTGGAGGAGCCTGAAGTCCCTCTGGAGGGCTCTGCCCTGGTGGTACCAGCACAGAGCGAGGCCACTGCCAGGTAGCCCCATGCTCCAGGAGAAGGTGAGAAACAGCCACATCCCTCTCCAGAGGGAATTGCCACCACTCATGCCATAAGTTTCCTCTGCATAAACAAAGCATTGACCTCCAGCACTGCTGGGCATCTGTCACCATCGGTTTATTCCATAAGAAAGTGAAATTAAAAAAGAAAAACATACCCAAACACACAGCTGAAACAGCATTTAATCTTGCAAAGATTATGATTACATGATTTGAAAAGCAGAGGAGGGTGTTAAGCCCCCCCAGAGCAGAGGTCTCTACTTGGTTTATAGCTTTATTTTGCCCATAATCTACAGATAACAGGGCTTGGATGGTTCCAGGATGTTCCAAGGGACTATGCCAGGACAGTTTTTAATCCAAAGCCTGGTCTCCCGGCTGTATTTTGACCTAAGGATACATAATTCAGAAATTTCCCATCAGAAAGGTTATAAAAAATGAAGATGATCCCAAGTGGGGATGAAACACCAGTATGTTAGAGAATATTAGAATTTAAGATAATCCTGATACACTGGAAATGGTCAACAGACAGAAAACCCAAATAGGATGCAACATGATTCAGCAAGGACCAGTGCAAAGGCCTAATCTATACACTAGACTCCCTCAAGTCAGTGGTTGCAGGAGGTTCCTATGAAAGATTCATATCCTATGTGGGCTGAATCCCCAGATTTTACCATCATCAACTGCAGAAATAGCTCAGGGTGACAAGTACTCCAGGCAGGTGCTTGCAGGAAGGTGGGATGGAGCCGACTGCAAATTGAGGTGTGGAAGGCAGACTGTCAGAGCTCTGTAAATGAGGTGCCCGACAGCATCCAGGCTCAGCCTCGGGAGAAGTTCACCTTGTAGAAGATCAGAATTAGGCCGTTCCCTTTGCAAACCTCTAACACTCTGCACTGGATCCTCCATGTGAAAAGCCACCGGGTGTCAGGCAGAGCAGCTCCGCTTTAAGAGTTTGTTTGCATTAAAACAGCTTGTCTATCTGGGGTCCCTCCTGTGTAAGAAGCTGGGACAGACCACCTACATGAAGAACACCTGACCACGCGTGGCCAGCCTTGCAACAAGCAGAATGCTCCCATCAGATCAGATCTGCACGGGTGGCTACTGCAGCCAGCCCCGTCCCTGCAGCCCTACGAGCACAGAGGGAGCCGCAGAGCCTCATGGAAACACCCGGACATCCTCCACTCAGAGTTAACAGGAGGTCCTCCAGGCTGTGTTAATAAGTCATGACTTTGCCTTGAAACTCTGAGTACCTTAGAACAGGACAAGGTGCTGCTTGCCACCTGCTCCAGCTCCACGCGACAGCCAGGTGTTTGCTTAGAAACTCAAACAAACCCACCCTGGCAAGCTTCATGCTCTCCTAGAAATTCAAACAAGGTCATCTCCAGATGGAAAGCAGGAGAGCATGGAACAGTCCCAGGCAGAGCAGGTGCCCTGGTGCCTCCTCGGGCAGCCCTGGCAGCGCACAGTCAGCGGAGATGGGGCGGCGAGGAGGAAGGAGAAAAGCCACAACTCATCGGCAGGGTATCTGAGCAGCCTACTCTCCATGTACAGTCACAGTTTATTGCCATACTGAGCACACAAGGAGTATTTTAAATACCACGTCTTCACCTTTTCTGACCCACTGTTCTCCATCCAGTGACTCTTTTTGCCACAAACCATGTAGATTTAAAAAGAATACACAACTTCTGGTCATAAATGCTCCTGACCGAAGAAACCACTGCAGTTTTTACCTGTGGCTGACATTTGTGTTGCCAGCTGAGAAGAGTTAAAACCCCACAGGCACTAAGGTGTGCTAAAGCAGGCATAATTCCCACACGAAGGGGCCTGGGGTCTGTCTGACAAGTTCAAAGAGAGCTCTGTGCCCTCTACCTGTGCTGTGATTATACAAGGGAAGCTTTGAAAACAAAGCTACAAACTGTTCATGGCTCCTGTGCTATTCATGGGAAAGGTGAATCCCTACGCAGATGTCCAACCTCACTGTGAAGTGTTCACAGAGTGGAAATTATCAATAAAAATTCCCTTCTGTAGTCATGAAAGCTCATACTACCTCATCAGACTATTTATAGCAACATTTATAACAAAGAAATGCAATTGTAAAATAATTCAAGGGTTTCTTGTATACCTCTTACCTTCTCAGAGGCTATCACAGCTCTCTTCCAGCATCCCTCCCACTATGCCCCAGTACAACTTCTGGCTATTCTAATTCATCCTAGCACATAACTCTCTGAAGAAATTGTTTCCTATCTTGATGTTTTCCCTTGCATCCTCACAAGATGTGATGCTTTCTACTCTTCCTCCTCCAGAGCTGACCGGCCCAGAAGCACATGGAACCTGTTTCACCTCCTGTCCCCATCTTCCCCACTTTCAGGGCACACCGGGAGAGCGCTGCAGAAATGCTCAAAATATCTCCTGGGGTGTCTGAGGAGGAAACATGCCCAGTTCAACAGTGAAATCTCTTCCTTCATTGCATTTCTGCTCCCTCCCCGAGCCCAGCGGCACCATTGGATCTGCATCCTCCTCTCCTGCCCTTCCAGGCCCAGCCCTTGCTCCTGCCTCGCCACGTTCCCATACTGGTCTTCCCCCATCAGTCTCCACCACCGGTGTGCGCACTCTGCCAGCAGAGCTTCTGTTTTCCCATCTGCTGACCCACGCTTCTGTGTACCCCTGATCTGCGGGAGACACTTCTCACCCCTGCTACACCTCTCAGTAGCGGTCTGTCCATCAGATGGAAGGGCTTTGGAGAAAAATATCTCCACAGGGCTAGGAGTGAGGCCACTGTTTAGTTTTACCCGGGACTAAGGTCAGGTTTTCCTCCTAAGCTGACCAGGGGCTGTGTGACTATGCCCTGGTCCAATCTTCCAGCTCCTTGCTTCCCGGTGTCCAGAGCTGCCAACCCTTCTCCTGTGGATTGGCAACAGCTGCCCACAAACTGTCCACCGAGGAACAGGAGCAGACTATAAAAGGGTCTAACACAGATGCCTGCAAAAATAAGCACCCAGTACATTGACATAGGAGGTTTTTCTGGCTTATATCCATTCCCAGGGGCTCTCATACTTATATTCATGCCTGAAAGGACATAAAAGGCTCAGTAAGATCTGAACATTAATCCACACACATTATGAAACAACTTTTTACTATTCCCTCTCCACCACAGCTCAAGCGCAGGGCTCTTTCTTTTCCCACGATGCTTAAAAACTTAGCAGATCCAAACATAAAAAAAAAAACACAACCAAAACCCCTTCAGCTGCAGGCATCCTCCTCCCCTCTCCCCACCACATACTACACACTGTCCGAAAAGCCTGACATGTATTTTAAGACATCGATGCCTGATGCCAATTTCCTAGAGCGCAGCCGGTCCATGAAGGAGCAAATGGAGAAGAGCAGTGGAGGCATGTTTGAAACCTCCACAGATGGATCCAACTCACAGGCTGAGCTCATCCTTCCCAACATTAACTGCAGAAATCAGCTGTCAGATTATTTCGCATCGCTGTTGGGAGGTTTATCTGACAAAAACCCACTCCGGGAAATAAATCAGAGCCTTGCGCTGCAGCTGCCAAGCGGGACGGGAGAGACCACCCAAGCCACGAATCCCCCGACAACCCACAGCACCGACAGCCTTTCCATGCTCAGATGTGGGACTCGCCAACTGAAGCGTCTCACTTGTCAGTACAGCAATTTGGGAAAGCATTTACAGATGCAGATGTAGTTGAATGACAATTAATGTCAAAGGGCAATTAGCTACAGTAACGTTAGTCCTTCAGGCTGCGTAAGTCTGTTGAGTAAGTATTTAACAGTTCTAAGAGTCATAACCTATCTACTAAAACAAATGTTAAAAAAAAAAAGAGACATTAGAAATTCCACGGTAGGATGTGGTGGTTTTGATACAGGTCAGACAACTCAAACTCACATTTCTCAGTATTATGCCCAATTTGATAAAACATGCTCTCTTAAACACACAAAGGCAGGACACCAAAGGGGAAAAAAAAACCTTCATGCAGCAGGCAGGGTTGCAAGAGTACATAATAAAGGTCTAATTTTAAGGATTTCCTGGTGCTTCTAGCAATTGACCTTAGATAAAAGCAATACCGTACACGTGACTCCTTTTAGCACTGGAACACTGAGAACTGGCAAGGTCGGAAACCTTCCCCAGAGCAAATCAGAGGACAAGGAGGATTACAGCATTTCAGGATTGGGATGGCAACACCATCAACTTTCAGTGCTCCAAACTGAATTCTACACAGGCAATGAATTCTTTTTCCATCCTCATTCCTACGGATTTAAATATATATATTACTTTTCATTTAAAAAAAAATAATTGAAAGTTACATTGGACGGAAGATGGAAACTGAATATTAGGAGAGGAAAGCAGTTGTAGAGTGCCGGTGGCTGACACCCCCTGGTCGCAGACCTGGGCAGGCTCGGAGCTCCCCACCATCCGAGCCAGTGGGCGACACTTCTGCAGCCCAGAGCCGTACCTTTCCTGCAGGCAAACCAAAGCCTCCTTAACTCACAGCTTTTCATCAACCTTAAACTCACCCGAACAACCCCCTGCCACCTCCCATGGTCTATCATGTGCAAGTCCTTTGTCCTGACTTGTAACGCACCAAAATCTGTTATTCGTCTCAGCAACTTTTATTTGTACGTGTCCAGGCACTTACAACTCCGCCACTGAGTCATTCAGCAGCAGCTCTCGGCAGCAACTGCTGAGGGCATCTTGTCCTCCTTTCCTTTGTTTATTCTGTCCATGATATAAAGCTATAAGCAATCCCCACTTCCCTTGATAACATCAAAACCAAAGCAAACTTGCACCCAGGGGCTGCTCTTGAGGATCAGGACTCCAACTTGCTCCCCAAGTACATGCACTCCCTGGCATCACCGTCACATCCTGCAAAGGGACATGATTCTGGATGAGTTGAGGGATCAACTGAGTGTCACGGACCCTCTCTGTGTCCCCAGCAGCTGCTTTGGGTTCAGCCCCACAAGACCTTGGGGAAAGCTACTGGGTGCTGGGCTCTTCCCAGAGGGAGCTGGCTCCTCTGCAGGTCATCTCTTGGCAAGTGCTCTCCCCTCCTGGGAACCAGAGCCCAAGCTCCGTTGTTCCCTTGGTCCCCAGAATAGCCATACTCCCACACCAGGAAATTATGGACTTTCTTGAGCATTACTGTGACCTTTTTTATTTCCATTATGCCTTTAGCTGTCTCCTCCCCCTACACTCCTTCTCTAAACAAATCTCAGAGCTGCACAAAGTGTTTCCTGTAAATAATACTCATCTGGCATGGACAAAGGAAAAAAGAAAAAGAAAAAACTCCTTTTGCTGCTAGTTCCAGCTTGCAATCGTCCCTCCAGTTCAACTTCCATCTGCTCAACCTGGGAGCACTGAAGGCAGCATGGTGTTTGAGGGAAATGGAGGGGACAGTTACATGCTCCAGGCATCAGACTCGAACCTGCCCTCACTGAAATTCAAAATTCAGATCATGGAGGTAACTTATATTGTGCTTCAGACTGCTGTAGTGGAATGATCAGTGTTAAAGCTTGAGCAAGAAACTTCACAACGAGCCTTTTTCTGCCCAGCACAGCCAGCTGTTTTGGCAAATATAGTGGCACTGGACAAGTTTTCCTTTGCTGTCCTCCTGGTGCCATCCCATACAGATGCCAGCCTCTGCTCTACAGATATCTGCATCACACTGAGCCCTGTAAGACGCTGGTTTGCACACATGGCAGTGGAAGTTGCCTTACAAGTACAAAGCTGGGATTCCCTGTTAGGCTTCTGCAGCAATAGATGGGTGCCCCACCTCACAGCGGCTGCAGGAAAAGCCTTTGCAAACCTGCACTATCACCTGAATGATGAGTTACACAGAGGGAAGCAGCTCCCCAGGCAGCAGCTAACTCTCCCCTTTTAAGCATAAACCCTTTAAAGGGTGCTTTGAGCCATCCTTGACACTGGGAAGTCATTGCAGGCCAGTGTGGGAACAGGCTGACTCACCAGTGACTGTGCTGCCTCTCTCCCACCGCACCACTGCTGGCAGCCTGCAATTCCCGTAGGGAACGACAGATGCAGCACGGCTGCTCTTCCGGAGGATACTGGCGTTGGTCAGGAAGGGAAACTCTCTGGTGTGGTGTTAAACACACTGATGTGGCCAGTTAGCATCACCCCTGGGGATAGGTAGATACCACCCTCTCCTGCGTGGCACCAGGGAGCTTACAAAAGCAAGCAGAGACTTCATACATCTGACAGGTTAAATCTTCACAGATTGCTGTGATACAGAGCCCTCTCCTCTTCCACAGAGTTCACCCTGGATTTGGATCCCAGCTTATGCTGCAAAACCCAAGACATCTCTCATGTAAGAGGGGACAGGGTTTGCCTCACACCCAAAGCCCCACTCGCTCTCTGGTAACCAGCGGCACTGGCTTTGGGAGGGCTTTCCCTGCAAGCAGGGAGTTATTCTCTGCAGCAACATCTCCCCCTTCCACATGGCACCACTTCTCCTTGCTCACCCCAGGTGGGCATGGGAAGGTGATCCGTGTTTTGGGGAAGCAGTTAATCACTCTGTTGGGCCCCACACGGCTTTCTGTTATTTTCTGCCTATGTCTGCATGTTGCGGTTTCTTTTTTTGGCTTTCTCCACAGCCTGGATTCCCTTGCTTCTCCAAACTATTTCCTAACAGATGTCGGGATGTTTTGCTACCTGAAGCAAAGCTCTACCACTACCTGCACACGCCAGCCAGATCTGGCAAGAGCGGAGCACCCAACCAAACCCGTCACACTGATCCTGCCACCCCAGCACAGCATGGGGCTGCTGTAGGAGAATTTTTTCCTAAGAAGATTCCATCAATCATCACGAGCCATCAGAAATATGTGACAGCAGAGTACATTGACATTTATGGCAATATAGTCTGTCAGCACACAAGTAAAATATAACAGTCATGCTTTTTGATTGAACATCCCACAGTCCCACCTCATTTTCTGCAGCAAGGAAGCGCAGAGGTAAGTTTGCCAGGACCAATGCCAGTTGCCATCAACAGCTCCTCCTATCTGCTAAGCCCCAGAAACAGACTGCGAGGCCCTTAACGCAGCTGAGAACAGTCTGTCCAAGGATCAAGGTGCTTTTGTCCAACAGAGATTCCAACAGTTTGTAGCACTCTAGGAAAACTACAGGCTTTACCACCACAAGAGAGGGCAGGCACATTAGAAATCTAATTTTCTAAAGCATACACCTTTTGCATTTTAAAAGTCATCAAAAGAATTGTTAAAGGTTTTTAGCTGTTAATCATACAGTGCAGATCTGGGCAACGCCACCTCTCTGCTTGGGAGCACGGGCTCCGGCACTGCCCTACTCACACAGCCTTTGCTTCTGCCACCCATCATACACCAGTCATTGAGAAATTCGGAGGCATGGGGAGGGAAAAACATATATTTTCACCCTGCATCCCCACAGCACTCAGGGCAGCGGTACCTTGGCACCTCTAAATGTTGCTATAGCTCAAACAACAACTGGCAGGAGCCAGTGGGAACATCGAAGGCCACGTCCAACCGTGCATGCAGTGATGGGGAAGTGAATCAGGCTGGGACAGAGCAGGGAACAGCGAGATGTGATGGATGGAGTGGTAAAAAAAAAAAAATAAATTAAGGGGGCTGGGGAAGAAAATCCACCAGGCGGAATGCATGAATGTGAACGGGCATGGTGGCTGCTGACCACTTTGGAAAGTGAGAGGCATGGACTGGTTAGAGATGCAGTTGTCCAAAACAGTGCACAAGTGTTTGCCATGCAGGGACTGCATCATGTTTGTTCGCTCTTTTCTTTGGGGGTTTAAAGAAGGACAGGGGCCATGGACATTATCAACCAGCTTTCACATGGATCCGAATGATGCAGATCATCCACGTAGCTGGCCAAGCCAGACTGCAGAGCTTTCAGCATCCTGAAAAGAAGACGCAAAGCCCTTTGTGCACCAGCCTCCTGCTATTCTTGGATTATCAAGAAACAAGTTAGTTTTGTAGTCCGTGTTATTTTCCTTCCTGCTACTTCAATAACACAAGATATCACAATGCCAACACAAAACCACATCGTGCAAAACTTCCACAGCCTCAGGCGAGGGACCAGTGTTCCTGGAGCAGATCACCCCATGATGGCACTGCCAGCATCACCATTCCTCCTCTTCCATCTGCTCCTGGGCTCCAAAACTCTCTCCTCACCCTTTTCCTTTCACATCCCCCACACTCACACTGGCTTTACAAACACTTCAGCTCTGCTGCCGATGGGAAAGGAAAGAAGCCCAGACCCAGGCTTCACTGCTCCGCTCCAGCACAGAGAGCTGGAAGAGGGCGAAGGCAAGGATGGGTGGCAGCAAAAGAACCAAAATGGCATCCTCTGAGCCAGGTGAGAGATAGGAGACGACTGTAAACAACACAAAAACCCAGCACAGAAACTTTTGCCTCTAATAAAAGCAGAGACACAAACACCAGCCCAATAGCCAGCATGCTGGGAGCTGCTCCACCAGCTGCGGCTCCGGTGGTAGCTCTGTCCCACCAAGCAGCGAGGACACAGGATGAAACAGAAACCCTGGCATTTTTTCTGCTCCTGCTATTCCGCAGAAGCCTTCCTTGAAGGCTGATGCGTTTACTTACTACACCATCTATCTGCACCAGCCCTACGCAGATGTGCCAGTGGCTGCTCAGCCTCTTCATTAACCAGTTTGTTACTGCAAAACTGTCAAGTGCATTGCTCTTGATCCTCACCAGCTAAACTCCTCCTTGCAACAGAGACACCACAGATGTGCTTTGGCACACCAGGCACAGACAGGGCTGTTTCACTCAGAGAGCAGGTAGAAACGGAACATTTCATGCATCTGAGCTGGTGGAGGCATTGCTTGCACTGAATTCGGGTTTTGAGCAATAGGTTTGAACAGCAACAGACTTGAGGATCCAGCTTTTTGTGGTTGATTACAAATCCTCAGTACAATCATTTATTTTTTTTAAATGGTATCTTGTTGGCACAGCAATGCAAGTTTTGGGGAGTAAGAGCTAGCTGCGAGTTTGAGCTGAAACAAAACGGTTTTTTTACTTTTATATATTTCAAAACAAACCTTTTCAAACTTACATTCAAAATGACAACCTAAAATGAAATTAATGTTTTTGTTGGATCCAAGCAATATTTTTTCCCTTGATACTGCAGTTTGTCCTGTGAACTAAAAAAAATAAAAATCAATCTGAACAACGCTGTTCCTTTTTCCATGGCTTAGACAAACACAATGCCAGTTAGCTGACAGGAGACAGGTCTGGTTCAGGAGAGAACAATGGAGCTCTGCAAACACCAAACACCGGGTCATCTCTGCTCCACCCAGCAGCTTTTATGACAGGTTAAAAGCCACTGAGAGCATCGCACTGGGCCTCTCTCGCACTGTAGCAGCCTGAGAAAGATTCAGTCTCAGTTTTTCCAGACCATCTCAGAAGACTGGCTGCAGCCGGAGATGCACCGAGGCCCCCAGACCAGGCAGTGCCTGTCCAGCCACAGACCTTGGGTCCTTTTTCAGTGGGACCAACTCTAGCAGCGCTTCAACCAACTCCTTCATTGCTGACAGATGAGCACTTGCTGCAGTGCATACCCCTGTGCTACCACAGCCGCACACCACAGCTCTCGCTCACCCCCACCAAGTGCTTACTTGCTGTTCTTGCAGGTACCAGAGCACAAACAGGCAGCCCTTTGGTGGGGTACAAACCCAACTTGCCCCACCTCCTACCACCTCTAACTGCTGCTGCCTTGGACCAGAGCTGTGGGTGTTCAGCATCCACTGGATGTCGTGTGGTGTCGGCACCAAGGAAACTCAATGGGTCTGGGGCAGGAGGGATCCTGGGCCACTATAAACCAACCCAGCAGAGGACAGAGCTCTTTCCCCAGAGCTTCCCAATCTAGATAATGCCAACAACTCCAATTTGATTTATATTCTATTGCCCATGTTTTATAGGGAATCATTTTGCAAGTCATGATACAGCAAAAAAATTGTTCCCAAATCCTAAGGCAAGTTCTCACAGTTCTCTGTTACTCCTGCATTTGTTCCTATAGCCTGAGCTCATATACCAGGAGTTATTTCTCCCTTCATGCCTAAGCAAGAAATTAGGAGTCCACAGTTTAGGTAAGGGTGGCTCACACGTAACCACTGCGGATAATTCTGGAGGTACTGTAATTAGGGCAATCCTTATTTCAGTGCGTGCCAACCTCTTACATAAACCTGAAATTGCAAACAGTCCTTGGCCAAAACGATTTGCACCATCCTTGAAAATATCTGTAACTCATCATGCCATTTATCACAAATCCTGCCTATTGCTGCATCGGCGATTCAATTATGCTTGAGTAACGGAAAGTGAGAACCAAAAAATCCTTAAAAAAATAGTATTCCAGGACAAGTAAAACATCTCAGAAAAAACACCCCAAAACTCTCCTTTCCTTAAGCATCTGAAATAATAGACATCCCTAAAACAAACATTTTAAAGCTGACTTCAATAGCAGTTATTGCTCATTTTTCACTTGCTGTGTAAAATCCCCTTTTCACCCTCTCCCCTCCTCCTACGGCTGCTGCCAGGAAGTTCCAGGGAAAAAAACGCTACCAGGCTGAGCCGCATGCGCCCACGGCTACGGCACAAAGGTCTGAGCCTCTCTCTGCTGGTAAGAGGTAAAGCATCCAAAAGCAAACTATCCCAACCACACCTACATGGCATGTGCTCAAAAGTCATAGCAGATGGGTTATGAGTTCCCCTGAAGTACTTTCGAAAAGTCAAATCTCACCCAGGGTGGGGAGCAGCCTGCTGACAGGAGAGAACTTACAGCAGCATTGCTGTGTTCGCAGAGGAGGATGGAGCTGCAGCTTCAGCCTCGTGAAGTCAAGTGAGATCCTCCAGCTGGGTCCAGAGGGACCCAGTCCACAGAACAGATCCAGAATATACTGGAGAGGAGCAAACAAGGCCAGCAAAGGATGCTCCCCAACCTCAAAATGTGTTTAGAAGATGCTTATTGTTTCCTTTTGTCATCATTTTCAGGAGATTCCCAGCCAGGCACTGCATTTCCAGCCTGCCAGGGCTGGAACATGCTTGGGAAGTGCAGCCTTTGCAGCTGAGAAGTCACTTTGTCACCTCTCCAGTTTCTCTGGCAGTAGAGAGCTCAGAGGCTCTGCAGCACTCCGTACATCTTACTCACATCTTGGAGAAGCAATCTGGATTCCCAGTGAAATTCCCCAAAGCAAGTCCCCATCACCATTCCCCTGATTTGTAAAACCACCAGGATTTATGGGACAAGGAGGGCTGGCTCTGCCCTGCGCAGAGGTGGCAGCTCTCCAAAAGGCGGTGGGTGATTCACAGAGTGCCTTTCTGCCCGATGAATCAGCAAGAGGCAAGGCCCCCCGCACAGCCCGGCCAGGAGCTGCTACATCGAAAGCGGAGCCTTTGCACAGCACGCAAACCCAGAGCTGCTCGCAAGAGCTGCCTGGGCTTTTTGCGAGCTTGGTGGTGGTCACAGTGAATTATCCTGTTGCTTCACCATGGTGTATCCCAGCTAGTGTAATTCTTCTGTTCCTTTTCCTTAAATAACTGCCCTGTCCCAAAGGGAAGTCTCAAGGCAAACTGTTTCCAAAATACAACTGCAGTCCCTTTTGAATTAAAGGTACCAACCAGATGTCAGCTGACCTCAGTCACAACACCCAGCAAAGGTGTGTTGGGACACTGACCAGCCACACCAGGGGGTTAGCAGTGCAACAGCTTCCCTCCGGCACAATCAACCCAAAGCAAGCAAAGCAATTAAGGACCACTTGGCCTCATCTGCAAGAAGTCACAATATCAGGTCACAATACATGATCTGCCACCTCCAGACCTCTTTTTGCCCTGCTCCTGTCTGCTCCAGGGCTGCTTTAGCCACCATCCACACCTCAGGAGGCTTGTACAAATAACAAATACACACAATACACACAATACACAACCATTAATACCCACTTCAATCCATTACAACATGCTAATAATCATGCTTAGGCTTTCTCAGGTTCCCAGCATACAAGCCCTAATAAAACCTCCCGTCAGTCCGTTCAGCAACACTAATAAGAGAATAGAAATATGCAAGAGAGAAACATTACTAATTAATTTTAACAATAAACAGGCAGCAGCATCACACAGGGAATTTTCCGAGTGAAAACAAACCCCCAGCTCCTGTGGCTTGTGAGCTCAGGCAGAGTCCAGCTGGCCATGACGTGGCTGGAGTGACTCGCAGCATGGCAGCTGCCCCAAACATCCCCGCAGAGTGGCCAGACCCGTGACTCAGGATGTCAGGAGGTGGCCAGCACGGTGACACCGCATCCCTGCGGCAGCCAGGGTGAAGCAGGGCAGAACTGGGCTTACGGAGCAGGGGGTCACGGGCTGGTAGCTGGAGCAAGCACAAATCAGCTGTGGAGCAAAGTCCTGCACCCACAGGAGCTGCCAGAGGCACCCGAGCTTTACGGGGAGAGCAATGGAACTTTTGTAGATGTGTCCTCTCCATCACGTGCCAGCCACTTCTTGGGACCGCTGGCAGGATTTCACAGAAGGCTCAGAGAAATTCTCTCAGTCATGGTCGCTTGCTCCCGCGTTAGCTGGGGAGGAAGGAGCCTGCGAGAGCAGTGGGCACAGAGCCCTCACCCTGCAGGGCACGACCAGGAAAGCCGGTGTGGGGAATACGGAGAGGAAAGTCCCACAGCATTAGGTGATCCCAGCTTGTCCACCCCCGATTTGGAAACCCCTCCAGCCCCAAAGGCAGCTGGTGTCACAAACAATGCCACTGTCCTGTTTTAATTTCAAGCAGCCGCTTGGCACTGGAGCTCAGCCCATGCTGGCACAGGTGCCTCCTGAATAACGAGCTTTGTGCCACCAACACCGAGTTTTGCCTGGAACAAGCTGCCTCCTTGGATTTATTTTGCTTTTTAAGCCTTTTCCACTGATCAACAGTTTATTTATACAAAGTAAAACAGCTACTCGCTCTGCTACAGAGCCGGAGGGAGAAGGGCTTGTGCAAGTTGTACTTTGAGGGGGTTTTTTTAAACTTTTTTTTTTTTCTTTTCCCAGTACAGACAGAAAGGGGGAGAGGCGAGAGCTCACCTGAATATGAGGATTTCTTCATGCCGTCTCTTCGAGCTCTGACATGAGCGGGAGCGGGGCCGGCGAGGCGTTGGGTCCCTGGGGTGCCGTGCGGAGAGTGTGATCCTTTTGTGGGCGCGGGCAGGGACGGGGAGGGGACACGCGCTCCGCCACCGCATCCACGCGTGCCGCTGTGGCCGAGGGGCAGCCCAGCACTCCCATTAATGAGCGCACACCTTTCCTAATCTCGCACACAGTTATGGGCTGTTCCAACTCTCCTGGCGCTGGCAGGGGTAGAGAGCAGGGCTCAGCCTCCCCGCCGGCTGCACGTTACCCTCTGGGAAAACAAATGGTTCCCGGTGATTACTCCTGCCAACTCCCAGTCCTGGAAATCCCGGTGTATTTAGCCGGTGCAGCAAAGGGAAGGGAGGGAATTTCATGCCTCCAGCCCAGTGCACCCCACAGATTTGATTCAGCTCTTTGCTGCCGGAGCAGCTCAGGTCAGCCCCACTCTCAAGTCAGGCAGTTTCTAGTTCAAAGTGCATTACTGGCCCCTCAGCAGCCCGCGGTGTAAACACCTCTTTCCTCTTCAAACCCACAAGCAAAGGACTCATTCAAGGCTGTAAGTTGAGCAAAATAGCTCGTGCAGGTTTACGACACGGGGAGAGCGACGTGTGAGCGGCTACTCGCTGCTTGGGGGGGTGCAGAGCCACCTACCCCATTAACCAGCTCCCCAGAGCACTGGGATCCGGCATCTCCCCCAGGTTACTGGGGAAGAGGAGGCTCCATTTCACTATTCCTTATGTGCCTCAGCACGTGGGGCTGCCAGGGGAGCAGACGTGCTCTTGATCACTCCCTTGTGAAACGCACATTGGACAATTAGTTATGTAAATGCAATAAGCTGGGGGCATTATGAACACAGACAGGAAGAAAGAGCAAGCTGAGATTAGCCATGACTAAAGGCACAGTGAAGTGCAGGAGCCTGAAGTGCCGGAGGAAGGACGGGACTGGTGGCTGGGAAGATTTCCACAGCCTGCTCAGGTGAGTCACCCACGCACAGCACAAGTCCCATCCACAGGAGAAACATCCACCAGCTCAAAGGCATGATTTCAGCAGGAAGGGCTTTCTGGTTGGTTTTAGATTTTTCCACAGTAGGAAAAAAAAACCCAAAACATTCTACCCCCCCAGCCCTAACCCTGGCATTGCACAGGGACAGAGGAAGAGAGCAGATGAGCTGGATTAAGATGATACGGTCCCATCAGTATTTGTCACCGTTTCTCAGCCATAGATTATCGCCTCTGCAACAGATATTTTAAAAAGGCTTGTTTGAGCCTCTCCGGCATTTAGTGCAAAATTTGAAGGAGCTAGCTGAAAGCACTGGGGGATTCAGCGCTAAGCAGCCAGACTTTGCACTGAAACAGCACAGGAGCACTCACACGCTCCCAGGTTTGTAGCAGCAACAGCTCTGTCCTCTGCTACACGACTACCTTGCGTTACTGCTACGCTGTGGTCTCCAGCAGAGAGACATTACCGAAAAAACTCCGTCATCAAGAAAACTTCTGAACCACCAAAGCTTTGTTGCTTAAGCAAACACGCATCTAAGCCCATAGTAACAATACATTACTCTTCCCACAGGTGCTTTTGAAATCATTAGTCACAGTTTATGGAGGAGAAACAATAGCACAATGACTTGCCCCACCTCGTACACCACATAAGGGCAAAGTCAGGAGCAGAACCCACCCCTTGGACACTAATCCCCTGCTCTGCTCTCGCCTGCATCTCTCCGATGGCCACAACTACTTTAAATACTCAATACTAACAGGGATACACTTTACAGAAGATCAAAAGACAACTTTCTGTTCTTCTCATATATGGGTGTATGTGCATGTGTGCCTGATTAAGTGTGTGATTACATGTGCACATGTGTGCAATTAAGCATATGGCTCCACATATGTGCGTGATTACGTGTGCAAAGTGTGCCTGCGCCTTCGCGGGGCTGCTGGTGAGCAGCGTTTTCGGAGCCGTGGCTGGGGTACAGCCATCTGATCAGCTTGACTGCACAAATACAAACAGCAAATTGTGGAGCAGGCTTTCTACTGCAGGGCCAAACAAACACGATGAGACAGAAAATGGCTGAAGGGATTTTTTTTTTTTTTCCCGTCTCTGAAATACTGTCTGACAAAGAATCCTTTTCTTTGGCTGCCTGGCCTCAGAATTACCAAGAGAATCAGTCGCTTGGCTCAGAAGAGCAGGTTAATGTTTAATGCAATGCAGAGCCCACAGGCTTCAAATAGGTAAGTCATTTATAATTTGCCTTCCCCCCCCCCCCCCCCCATTTCGTAAGATTAGTGAGGGAATTTATTGTTCCTGAAAGTGAGGGATTCAGACTGCTGGCTCAGCCCGGCCACAGCACAGGCAGGCACGGTGTCAGCCTCATGCACCCAGCCCTGCCAAAACAGCTCAGACCTGACCCGGAGTACGCACCCATCCCACACCAGCCCTGGACATCCCACCCTGGCACGCCAGCGCAGTGCTGGCAGAGCGCAGAGCTGGTCTCTTTTCTGAGAGACCATGTCAACCTCACTTGTCTCCATCTCATAATGCCCAACTCTACACACATAGCGGTGATCTTCTGTGGGGTGAAGCACAGGCCGGCTCCTCTGAGCTCAGCGGCACCTGAACCTACCAAGGTTGCAGATGCTGCACCTCCTGCAGCAGCTGCCGAGCCTGCCCCAGCTGTGGTGGCCTCAGCCCTGGTCCTTCATGGCTTACTCTGCAACACATGCCTTGCAGTTTCATGGCAGGCATGATAGGCATTTTCTGCTAGTGGTATGTGCTGTCTGTCCCCTAGCAGCATCCTCCAGCACTTTCCTCAGCATGTGGGGGTCCTGCACCAAGATACGCAATCTCCCAAACTAAACATAATACAGCAATCAGAGGAGCAAGAGAGACAAGCACCGCCAGCTCCGTACGGTGGGCTGGGGCAGGGAGTCAGAGGCCCAGGAAAGGATCAAGCTGAGGGAGAGACTGTGGGAGGCAACAGCACCAAGTGATGCTCACTGCAGTGAGGAGGGCAGCATGGAAACAAAGAAAGGATGAGCCTCCAGAGAAAACAACCCTACACTCTCATGGACCAGCATGAAGCTAGACATTAGGGTATGCCGAGCCATGTAATTGCATCTCTCCTACTGACTCATTCAACCTCTCAGACCGAGTCTCTTTTCTTGCAAAAGGGGAGGAAGGTTGAGTTTTCCCAGGGAGAGGTGTGGGGAAGCTGTGTGTTACTCAGTGCTGCCCTGGGGCTCAAAGACATTGCCTGCTAGGCAAAAAAAAAAAAAAAAAACACACCAGAAAAACCCCACACTTATGGCAGAGAGCAGAGCTCCCCAGGTGACCAGCAACAAGGATAAGCAGGAATTTATCTTCAAAGACCTGCCAGTGAGCAGCAGAGTAGGCCCGAGCCTCCTCTTTGGGGAACAGTATCTCTGACTGATTTAGAGGTAGAAACTCAGGTATCAGTACTGTAAACCACTCACATCTCCCTCTCCAGCTTTGTTTGTTTTACATATGATCCTCCAAGCTCCTTTTCCCCGATCAATTGCTCTTTTACAGCTGCGAGGCTGGAGAGAGGATGCAAAGTCTTCCCCCCTACCCCGCACCAGTGACCCATCCTGCCCAGGGCAGGGAAACACGAGGTGAGCTGTGGCACTGCACCCTGGCCAGAGAGATCACTGTGAAAGTACTGCAAAACTCAGCTCGGAGAGTACCTGGATTCAAGGGAAAAGAACTAAGAGGGGAAGAAGACCCCACAGAAGATGAGACCTTGTGGTTTTTGGCCAAGAAAAGGCTACCCTCACTGCCTAGAGCCTGCGATCGCCCTGGCAGGCACAAAGGGCAGCTTTTGATGCTGCTGCACATGCAGCAGGACCTGACTTGCGCTGTGGACTTTGGTAAGTCCAACAACAACTCGGATGCACTAAGTCAGCAGAAAAGGGCAGGTGATTCCATCAGCCCACTGAAGGTAAGTGCAAGAGCTCCGTGCCGATGGGCTGGCTGCCGGCAGCCCAGCTCAAGGCAAAGTTCAGTCCCTGCTCTGTGCTCTTTGCAGTGCACAATTCCTGCTGCTGGTGCCCAGGGCAGCAAGATGCTTGTGGGAAAGGACAAGGGTCAATCAGGCAGTGCTGGACACGTGCAGGATCTTCCCTGCTTTCTGCCACCTTCTCGAGGAAATTAAAATATTATGGCAGCTCTGGTTGCTCTCCCTTTTCCCTGCAGCCCTAACGGAGTGCTTGCTCACGCAATGCACTGCTTGTGCTTCATTTAGTTAATCCTTACAATGCCCTGGTTACTTAAGTTCATCATTATCCTCATTTAATTACAAAGAAAAAAAACAGTAAAATTGCATTTTTATTATTAATGGCTCTGAGAAACAGTTGCCCAAACTGGGATTAAAACTCAAGGCTGTCTAACTTGTTACTACCTAACATTACCGCTGCAGGAAGATTGGGTCTGCCAGCTCTGAGCTCAGTGGAGTCTGCCTTATAAAAACATACCTGCCCAGATCTTGGAGAGCAAGATAGAAATCAGTTTGATGATCAAAGTTCTGATAGCATTCCTGGATAATACAGGCTTCGCAGAGAACAGCACACAGAGGTCTGGAGGACGGATCGGCAGTGACCTGGAACTGTTTCCCCTAGCAGTTGGGGATAATTCAGCAGAATTCACATCCAAGGAGCCTCCAAGCCCTGACTTCAGCAGTAGTCACATATAAACCCTGCAGCTGCTCCGATGCAGCAGCCTGGCTCTCAAGCTTGTAATGAGGAAACAAGGGAGAGGTTTGTGAAACGCATTTGGGTTGACCTGTTACTCATGAACAACAAAACCACTGAATCGTGGAGATGGGCAGTCAGATGTGCGTAAGAGGAGCGCTGATCCACATGGATGGCAAATCTCTTACTTGAAATTATGGCTGAGGTCCAGTTAAACCCATGTAACTGAACAAGTGAACGAGGCCCATTTACCTGTCCCCGCTGTCACCGGGGACAGTGTGCTCACCAATGAGTCCTCGTGTGCTCCAATGCACGTACAAACCTGCTTGCCAAACCCAGGGAAGCTAAACGCAAAGAACAGCGGACACATAAACCATCACTGTAGCTAAGGTTTGCCATACTCCAGTTCTGAGCCACGTTTTTCTTGCCTGTGGCCAGGATTTAATGCAGCTCTCCCCTTTCCCTGCTCCACAGTAGGGCAACACAGATGTTCAGCCTCTCAGCATCAATTCACAATGCTCAGATACAGGAGGCAAGGCAGCTGTGCCGATCTAAAGCCTCATAGATTCGCCCTCTGCTTTTTCCAGGGACTGAATCACTTGGTTAGGACACGGCACAGCTAGCAACAGCCGGACTCCCTCTGTGGTCTTAAATGCATATGGTTAAGAGGTAAATAATTTAGCAGTGTGTTTCCTAACTCCTTTCCCTGTGATTCCGTCTGACAATGAAGTAGCAAAGACCCACAGCATTATAGTATCATCATATATGGTCTGATAGTCATGCTGTTCTCTTCTTTGGGCTGATGGTTACGGTGAGGAAGAAAATAACTTAATGAAGCAATTACTCATATCAAATCAGCAGGTTTTGTTCTCTTCTTCTGCCTTAATTATGAGGAACCAGGAAGAATGTCCAATTACTCAAGGCAGAATTTCATTACCAGACAAGATAACATCTGCTCAACCACAAGGTACATCAGATGGCCATTTTCACAGAGCAGCCTCTCCCATGGTTAGGGAAGGGGATACTTCAACCTGAAATTAAAGTTGAAGGTGTATTAACAGACAATAAAATAAAAATTAAAGGCAGTAGTCAATGCCCATTCAATAGAAGGAAAATCCCTGAGTGTAAGGGAAGTCTGAATGAAAGGTCACAAGCGTTTTCCATTTTGAATAGCCCCAGTCTCTGAAAACAAAACTCTTCAAGGTGCTTCATGAGCTGACTCACATGAATACCTCCCCTCCTTAATTATTGTAAAATCTTTGGGCTGCTTTCAGAAGGTGCCAGCTGAGCACTTCTGAAACTAGCTGCAAGTATGAAAAACAAAAACAGGTCAAAGTCAAACTCTCAAACGCCTCAAAGCTTAATCCATTTTTCACAAATATACAACCCTGTTTTATGGCTTTTATGGTCCTAGTTTTAGCTGAAACTACAGGAATGAGGCAACAACCATGGCTTTGCATCAGTGCTGTGGGTTTGGCTGGATTGGCTGATCAGAATGACCGATGGTCCTTCTCCCCCCCTCTCTCCAAAGAGAGGTGAGGAAGACATAAGGAGATTTACGAGTTTAGAAAAAAGAACTAAACTACTTTAATGAAAATATTAATAATGAAATGGTAAATAATAATAAAGTATACAATATATAGAAAACCCTATCCAGCTCCCAGGGTGACGATCACATCAGCAGCAGGCACAGGGAAAGCCCCAGTCTGGACTCAGCAACAGACAGGAGCAGGATTCCAGATCTGGAGTCAGGAATGCTTAGATTGGGATCAAAAGCAGGTGAACAGACAGGGTCCTCCTCAGAGGTCAGCCATTGCAGGAAGAGAGTTGACCTTTTGATCCCTGAGCTTTTATACTGAGCGTGATACAGATGGGATGGAATACCCTGTGGTCAGGTTTGGGTCACCTGTCCTGTCCACTTCCTCCCCACAGGTGGGACCCCTCTATGCTTTTCTGCTTCCGACCCTCCAACAGGGCAAATAATGAAGTTAGCTGACCTTGGTTGTTATAGCAATAAGAATAAGCAAGAGCCTCTCTGTGTACCATTCGTTGGTATAATCAGGTCTTATCATTCTGAGAGCAAAGAGATTCTGAACACTATGCTGTTAATTTCAGAGTTTAGTCAGTTAGAAGAGGCCCAGCTTAAAAGTAAACTTACAAAACAGAAAATTGGTTCTGTTTTACCTCAAACCAGGACATCACATCAGCCTCAAACCCACCTTCCCCACTTCCCATGGCACAGGCGCAAAAATCACAGATGTCCAGGGATTGCACTACGAGAAGGTGCCAGCAGGAAGGAAAACTGTGGCTTGTTCTCACACTCTGGCAACCGCTTTCCTTGCCCCACAAGCCTTGTGGCACCGGCTTTCCTAGCCATGTCCTTCCAAAAAGTTGTACAGAAGAGATCTGGATGTCCCCTTGCCACCAAGTGAGAATAAACATTTTTTTTTAATCCAAGTATCATACGTAACCCAGGGCAGGGGTTTACCCCAGTGCCTGCCTTGGTCAAGCTGGATTATCAGGTATCTTTTCATAAGTGCGGTTTAAAGAAGTGACTACATCCCTGGGGAAGGAGAAAACATGGAAGAGAGGCAGAGTGCTGGAAACTGAAAAACCAGGCAGCTTGCTGGTCCTGCTGCACTGGAGGGAGGCACAGAAAGTGTGGGACTGAGCTGCTGCAAAGGAGAGGGACCACACACCCCCTATATTCCAACCCCTCCTCACCAGTAGCAACCAATCTGGCTGCAGACTTGAGCATGCGCCAAGCAAACAGCCAGGCATAATTGTCGTTGTTGCTGTTGTAACTGCTTGTGTTTAGAGACATCCACGGGTGCTTCAGGAACAGTACAATCATGCTATAAGCTCTGCTCAACCTGTCTGCCTGCCACGATTTTCTAAATCCATCCCTGAATGCAACTCCCAGTCTTGCAAGCGTGATTCAGAGCATATTCTTAAATGCATGATTTACATGTTTGCTTCCCGTATTTGCAAGCACCTAAGAGGCAGAAGGTGCCCCTTCCCCTGACAGCTCTTAATGGAAAGGCAGACCCAGATGCAGAGGGGGCTCTGCCTATCACTTGGAGGGAAGACACTGGACTGGAGCCACGGGGCCTGTTAGAACTGGAAAAGGGAGCAAGGAAACTGGAAAAAAAAAGAATCGACAACAATAAAAGAGCCCACAGAAAACGTGGATAAAGGAAAACCACAGAAGGATCAACAAGGAGTCGGCCTATAATCACTACCAAAGCAATTACAGAATTAGGGAAGATTTATAACAGACGAAGAGCTGGATACTTGGCATGTGAAATGGAAAAAGCTGCAAGGAGGGAATTCTGTATGCTGGCACCGGGCTCAAGAGCCGCAAGTGATGCGGCCTCAGCAGTTCTGTCCTATACAGAGCAAACTGAGCAGCATTTTGGATGTCTTTTCTTATACCTCTCAGCTTCCAGCTATAATTTGGTCCAGCCGTCAATTCCAAGTTTTAAAAACCAAAACAAACAAAATTTATTTATGCAGAATGTTGAAAAAATATGAGTAGCGATTAATAGCCGCCACTGTTTCCTTAATACTCTAACACAGTGCAGCTTCTAGCCAGCACTGGCAGCCCTTCTGGGAGGAAATTACTATTATCCAACTTTACAGGTGGGGAAACTGAGACACAAAAGGCCTATAGAAAGCAGCTGATTTAACCCAGATCTAGAGTTATAGCCCTAGACTATTATTATGTATATAAGTCTCAGTATTCCTGGAAACTGATGCAGGTTGGCCTGTGATATACTGTCACCCAGCATTAGCCATCACTCAGGTCTCTGCCTCACTTATCAAAGACATCATTCCACTGTTATTTTTTGTTTTCTTACACTGGCACAGCTTCGTTTTTCATTGTTCTTTATCTTTCATTTATATAATTTACTCCAGAATTTAAAACGATGATTTTGCCATCAACTATCAGCAACTAAAATACCTGCACAAGACTTAGGGCAGTGGACAGCCCAACCTCTCAAAACCAATACATTCAATTCCAAACAACTCATATGTGAACAAGCCCAGAAGTCCAAGATTTCCAAATTAGTTGGGTACAAATACCTTTGGAAAGCTCCAAAAAGGCCGAGGGGGATTTTCCCATTGAGAGCAAAAGGAGCAAATCTAAGAGGCGGGGGAGCTGCAACAGGCTGTGGCTTTAAAAGGTAAAAATCAGCTTCATCCAAAGCTCAGCAGTGCCAGTAATGAAGCAGCCAGGGCTGCCTTCGCGCCCAGCTCAAAACTGATCAATCAAAATGAATCATCACTTGTGTGAGACAAGCAAAGAGGTAATTTAAACACTGAAACAAGCCTGCTGCAGTTCAGCAGGTAGCAGCATGATTGCGCTAACAACCCCACCTCAGAGAGGGACTTAAAAACAGGCTTGGGAGGGAGCGTGTATCACAGCCACGGTCAGGCAAGAGGCTTGTGCTGCCCAGATCCTCCAAGTCCCCACAAGGGACAGTCCCAGTCTTGCTGCTGGGGAAGCACCTCAGAGCCTGGATATGTATTTTCACCTTACGCATTTCTTGAAAATATCATAAGCTTTACAAACTCTGGCAATTTTTTAGCGCTGACTCTCACACTTTGCAGCCAGTTCCTGTAACGGCAGCACCGGCGATAAAGCAAGTAAATACAGTTGTGCTGTGCAAAACTGCCTTCTTACTGAGAAAGGTACAAGGATAGCGTTAAGGGCAGCTAAGAAAATAGAGCTGGAGTTTGATTCCAGTTCTGTACAAACTGGCAGGAAGTGCAAAATTGCATTGGGAAACTACTGCCCGAGAACACCAGAGGACTCGAGGCTCTTTGCAGCCCAGACCCTCAGCCCTGCCAAAACAAGCCAGGCAGCATCAGAGGCTCCTGACTGCTGACAGCGTTTGTTGGGGCTTTAAAGAGTCAGCTAGGGCTCTAGCTAGAGCATGAATGGTTTCCTAATAGAAATTATTTCAGAGTCTGGAGCGGTTTCAGGAGGAGCTTGCTGAGCTGGCTGGTGCCAGGAACTATGTGAATGTAGCAGCAAGGAATGTTTTCTCCCTCCTCATCCCCCCGCGCCTCTGGGGCTGCACTGAACGAATCGGAAAAAGTCGGTTGTCATCCAGAAACCCCAGGGGGGATCTGGCCTCCATTTCTACACAGGCTGCGAGGGGAAACTGCAGAGTAGCTGGAGAAATGGTGACCTGCTGGCAGGGTCGCGGCAGGAACAAACCCTCATCTCACCCGTGGCCAAAGGAAAACAGCCTGCTCCAAGGAGAAGGAAAAACCAGGAACTATAAAAGGGATATTGTATAAGCCCTAGTGCAAAAGCCTTCCTGCTGTTGTTACGTTTTAATAACTCATATTTCCGAGCGGAGCAGGGCCGAGCGCTGCCTGCCGTGACTGCGAACAATGGCACCAGCCAGACCCCGCAGAGGTTTCTCATTCATTGCAGGCCCAGCGAGCTCCCAGCCTGGCCCCGGCCCCGCTCTCCTCCCAGGCTCGGCAGTCTGGCACAGCAGCCGCCTTCATGCAATTGTTTCCCTGCCTGACGGATTAATTTTCGCTCAGGTTTTTGTTACTGCCTTGCCCTCTTGTGGCTGGCCCATAGATCAGACGCTCCCCAGCAGATGGATGCACGAACACCATCCCTGGTAGACACTGCGGTCACTGTCCGCAAGGGGGTAAGAGCTTTAATTATTCAACTTTGCAGCCAGTATTGCACACTGTTCCTTTCCCAATGAGGTCATTCCATGCCTATTGAAGTCAACTACAAATGTAACCTTTTTGCCTTCACTTTTCTTTCCCTATTAAGATAAAAAGTACAGCAAATAGCTAGAAATGCATTCACCCGGCAATAGCCTTTAGCCATCACCTTTCCGAATGGAGTACATCTGAATTCTGAGGATGAACACTGTCTTGGTGTGGAGAAAAGTTGTGGAAAGGAACAGTAACTAAACTGCTCAGAGATGCAGCTTCAGGATACCTCACATTTCAGTATTTACTCATTGACCTGAGCCCAAATGGATTCAGTTCTACTTCCTTCCCCTCTCCTCCCCCCAATTCATGAGTAGCAAAAAACCCACACCTTAAATAAGTGTGTGAAGTAAATCATTCTTTCTGAAACATTCACCAAATTCTGATCGCACCAGAGCGTCTCAGAAACCGCCTGCTGTAGCAGCGTTACTTGTGCAAGTTGGGCTTTGTGGCCACGGGAGTTTTCCCAAGGAGTCAAACATGAGGTTGTTCACCCTACCCTGAAATATAGGCTTTTGTGCAAGATTTTTAGCAGTCACCAGATGGAGCTATTCCTGACAACATTTCCATTTCTGTAGGCATTTAAATCACAAAGAAATATGGGAAAGTCAGCTAGCAGTATGATGCCTATATCTTTACAGAGATCACGCATAAACGAGTCTGATCCAGTGTCTACAAATCTCTGAACAGAGTAACTCATGAGCCACTACTTTCAAGCTATGCAGAAGCAAAAGAATACATGTTATAAACATGTTGCTTCTTCCATTAGACCCAAAGTATTTTTTTTTAATAATTATAACTAGCAGCATATGACCCGTCCTCCCATACAAGTATTAGAGGCCACTAATACCCATGTCCTTTCAGCAATATGGTAGTAACCTATCCCTATAGGCTTTCAAGCAGCCAATTTGTCCTGCTGCTGAGCCATGCCCATTTCCTTGACACTTCAACTTATCTAACCACAAAAGCGGCTGGGCCAATGACAAATTACACTGTTTATACAACACTTTCTGGAAGAGCATATCTCTTCCAAGAAACCATGAGCACTTGCAAACCTGTCTTTTTACAGAGAGGAAGAAAGCCAATGCAAAAGCGGTGCATGTGGCTGCCAGTTATAATTGAAATCATTTTAATAATTCATGCCTCATTACCTTGCCACATGGCAGTTCAAAGACCATCTCCTAATCCTTTAACCCTTTTCTCCTGTGTCCTTTGGTTTCGTTTCTTAGTTTAATCAGTGAAGAAACAAAATGGGGAACACTCATCAGCGCTTGCCCGTGGGAACAAAACCCAAGGGGGAACTGGTGAGTCTGAGATCTTAATCCCCTTCCTCCTGCCCTCCTGGTTTTCCTGATTTGATCCATCACCACCAACTGAAACAGCAAAGAAATTAGTAAACTGTCTATTACGTATCCCAAACTGTTGTCTGAAGCTGAAATTGCTTTACGGTAGTACAGTACCTAGACACACCAAGGGCAAGGGGGAATCTTGCTATTTAACAGCTTTATATGGCCAGTTAGGAATTGCTGGAAGCTGCAGATTTCACATTGTGTGTCTTTTATTCTGGGAGAACTATTAGGCGTTTTCCAGCTCTGAATTGTCCTCTGGGTACTCAGTCCCATGGCTGTGCCCTTTCTCATCAGGCAGAATTAAATTTTGTAAATCATAGGAACAGAGCATTATATTTTTAGTGTTTTTGAAGCCTTCTTTTTGCCCCTTTAGCCATTCAGGGAGGTAACACCTGATACCCATTTTTCTGTCCTACATGGCGATATTGCAAGCAAGGAAGTAAGGTATAAATTCTTTATGCTGCAAGTATGGTCCTGTTCACTTATGAAAAGGAAATGACCTTGTAGAAAACACATTCGTTTTAAGCACACTGTGTATTTACGCACAGGAGGTGTCCCTCCTTCAGAAATTTAACTCATGTGTATGATGGAGACCAAACTATGTATATGCAAACATGCATCAACATGTGCGAAATATAGCAGTAGTGTAACATTTCAACACCAGAAATGCCAACAACAGCAAAGACTATCATTTATAACTAGTTACTCAATGCGTTCCAGCAAGCAGATACAAAGAGCTATAGATAAACCAACTGATAGCCTAGTGAAAGCTGTAACACAAGGAACATTGCAATCTCCGTGCTATTACCACCTTACCTACAGCACACTTGACCCAGCCTATGCCGGGTTGCCCATTTGCTGAGCCACGTGCCTCCCAGCATAGTACAAGCCCCATTTCCTTAGCAGTTAACCAGCACACAAGTTCCTCTACGCCCCGTGTCCCATCTGCATCTCCACAAAGGCACAGGGAAGGCTTCAGAAGAGCTGATGGCACAGGAGGTGACAGTGCCCTCAAACTCCAGCAGAAGGAAGTGTGTGGCTGTGATTTTGACATAGCATAGTCTCCTGAGAAACAAATCTCAGTCAGCTGGCAGCAGAGCCAGAGCAGGGTCACCCTGGGGAACTTTTCAAATAAACACAGAACTTGAGGCTCAGGTGAGAGACCTGCACAGCTCTAGTGACATTAGAAGAGATTTACACCAGCTGCCAATGGTATTTTGAGCATATCACTAATATTTGTCTGTTGAGCATACACAGCTGTTTTCATGTCCTTGCTGCACCCAGTAGAGGGTGACTGACCTGCCAACTCTCTCCCTTCTATGAAGTGCTTCTCAGAGGAGTTGCCACCCCTTTGGATGGTCTGGATTTGAGTGGGTGGGGAGTCCCCCATGCATTTTCCCCAGGATGGATGAACACCTAGCAAGCAAAGTGATCTTTACAAAGAATTTTATTAGGCAGCCTGAGCAACACTCCAAAAGCTGCATGTTACCTTTGAAGCCCTAAAATAAGATCTATTGACATAACTCTACCTGCAGGGTGAGGACAAAGGTGATCAAACACAGGTTTCTTTCATGAACAAGTTCTGAGCTGAAACACTCTTTCTTCACTTAACAGGAAAAAGACAAGTACAATCAGTGTGACTCATGGAGCAGCTATTTTGGTGGTGCACTGCCCACAGGCAGGATGCTCAGCTGAAGAGGCCATTACAACCTTTAGACCCCACAGGACATGTCATGCTCCTCTTAAATGTTGCAGAACCAAGATGTTCAGGTGGGTATTTGCCTTCACAATACTCACAAGAATTCTTAATTCCCCTTTTTAATCACAACTCAAAAAAAAAGCACTACCCAGTCAAAAGAGCAAGATTTTCAAGCACCATCAGGTTGGATTTTCCAGTTTGTTGAGAATAAAAGTAGAGGTCAGTCATCATTACAGCTGTCTACTTATTCAAAGCAGAGTGTTTATAGTAGAGTTTGGCCCCACTTCTAATCAGCATTCAGTACTGGAGAGCTTGGGGCTCTTCTGGTCTGGGCAAAGGGCCAGAAAATGACTCTGAACAGAAAAAGCAAGCAAAGTCCATTCTAATTTCACTGAGCAAACCAGGTGAAATACAAAAATAAGTCAATTAAAACACAAAGCTCTAATTCAGTTTTATAGCATTCTTTCCCCTCTAATAACATTAGCAATTAGTTACAGTAAAACAGGCAAGACAACAGATCTTTATTTTGGTTGTGTTCTTTTAAGAAGAATGAAAATGGTGCCTCAGAGAAACTGCTGCCAACAGGTAGCATAACTCATAGAGAGGATCAAAAAAGGAGCTGTGGATCATGGAACAGATCACAGGAGAAAGTCCATCTCTCCCAACTCACAGGGAGGTGCCAAACCCTGCTCTGAACTGCTGTGAAAGATTATCTGCTCCCAAATTCATCCTGTCTCTCAAAGCCGGCTGCTGATCCCTTCTCACAATTCCCAGGCACATTGGACCCTTCAACCTTCATCCAGCTTTCCGTAGCTGAACCTCCTCCCGTTCTTCCCTTTCAAGACCATGTTAAAGTCTTTTAAAGGACTCCAAGCATTATCCAGTTCAACATGGAGAGAAAGCTGACCATTTCTCTCCTCCCTCCCTGGCTACCCCAGCCAGATACACTGCCAACTTCCAACACATCCTGACCATATATTTAGTCTGCAGTAATTTGCTTTGCATTGTCTCATGCGGGTTCCAAGAGCAGGGATTACATATCCAGTGAGGCATCCAACACTCTCTAAAAGCCTGGAGTTTCAGAGATTTGACTCATCATGCTGCTGCTGCCGCCAGAGGTTGAGAGACTGCCTGGTCCAGGACATCACTGTGAGTCAGAGGAGCCCAATCGCAACTCAAGGAGACAATCCCAAATCCATGTCTGTCTGTACTGACGGAGCGTACAGAGTGGGTGAGAGTTAACATTAGCCTTGTTTGTGGACAGGACCAATGCCACAGGCACTCCAGTGTCCCTTGGCAGTCCTACTTGCTGTCCTCCAAAATGAACGCCCTGAACAAGACACAGCCACAGCATAGATTCTGGGACAGTAGAGTCACCATATAGCCCTTAAAATGGCAAAAAAAGACACCCAGCAAAATTACGTTTCCAACTCAGGCTCCTTCACGCCTTTAGCTGATAAAGAAAGATTGGATTGGGGTATATCATTAGACAGAAGACAGTTCGAGGCAAATGGCTGTCACTGATGTCAGGCACCTTTCTCCTAAGGAACCCAGCCCTTTTCATTTGTTCACCTATAAAGGAGCCAAAGCTTGTCTGTAACTGAACATCTGGCAATTATTTTCAAAAGACTTATTGTGCTCCTGGGCAATCTAAGCACAGAGCTAAACTTGTTAGACCAAAAGCAGATCAACAGTTTTGAAGAATCACCTGCAGTGACCCAGCACAGAGTAGATGTGCAACAAGGCTTGAAAGCAGGCAGGGAGAGGTGACAGGACAGCGGACCAGGGTGGTGGAGGAGCAGCAGTGTTTGGCATTCACTTCCTCAGTACTTCGTGGCAGCAGAAAGGATTAACAAACACCTCCAAAGATGAGCATAAGTTGCTTCCCAAGAAGTGGTGATTCAGGGCTGTTTACATTGACCTGTGTCTTCTTTCCAAGTTGGAGATACGAATGGGCTGGAACTCAGCAGCAGAGCCATCACTGTCCCCTAACCCCTAAGATTTACACCCCTGAACCAGCAGACTGCAAGTGAGACTGGCTTGGGGAAAGCAAGATCTGATGTGCAGGAACAGGATGTACTTATCCTGAAGATAGCTCTTCTCTCAACACTGCTCCATACACTACCAGGAATCATAATCCCTGCCTGGGGCAGAAGCAGTTTCTTTTGCCCTGTGCTTGACAAACATTTAAAGGTGGCACAGTCAGCAATGGGAATTCAGATGGGAATTTGTGCACCAAAGGGGAAAGATATATACACTGTGGAAATGACTAGGACCCAACAGAGACATGGAAACAGCTTTCACTTCTGAAAATACAGAAGGGAAGGGGCCTTCACAAGGGTTTTGGTCATGTGAGGAAACTCTGGAATGATTGCTGTTGGTCAGATTAAATGGTTCTGCATTTTCCCAGGCTGAAGGTCTGCTCAGAAATGAGCAGTAGCTCAGAGGCAGCCTGTCCTAGTGTCCACCCCCCTCGAGAGCAACCTCCAGCACTGAATCAGGGTCAAGCAGGAGCAAGACTAACCCTACCAGGTTAGAAGGAAACAAAACATGGTTATTCTCTCTGTAGAGCACATCCCCTATAAGCCTGCTCACCCTACAACATACTGGTAGACAAATTCCTGAGGAAATATCACCCTCTTGTGTCCAAGTTGGAACTAGCAAGAAATGCTTCTAAAAGTGTAAAAACAAACAAAAAAAAAAAGCAAGCCATCCACATAGCAGAAGCTGCACAGTGGCTGTTTGGTTTGTTATTCTTGAGTTTAGAGAAGTGGTCTTCAGGCTGTAGAGAAGGTGCTTAGAAGGAAGCAGAAGGGGACCTGCCCTCCAGAGCATCTGCAAGAGATAGTGGAGGGATGTACACTACTGTCACCTGTTATAAAAATCACTAATTGAGAGTCTCAGCCCTCTTGAAAACATTTAGGAGTCTACAATTGTAAAAGGGGAAAAGCACTGATTCCACAAAAACAGGAGTCAAACAACACGGAAAGTGATTAACCTTGTATACTAGCAGGGGTCTTCAGGGTTGACACTTGCTCCTGCCACCAGACCGCCCAGCATGAATCATGAGTGCAGGGAAGGCTCCATGCAGAGGAATTAAATACTAATAGCTCTGTAGCTCCTAGTGCTGCTACTAACAGTTAAACTGTTACCAAAATCTATTAACTTGGTGTGTCTCCCACCTGCAACATTTCTGTGCTTTGCTTCCAAGGACCCGAGCTGCTTTCTGCGCTCCCAGCACAGCGTTTGACAGGACATGAGCTGCATGAGACACAAATGCGCAGGAGGATTTGCCAAGGTGCAGTCCTGCAGCCTATTCTTGGTTTAAACTGTGCTTTCACTTTTAATTGGGATGTTAATCTGCCACTCAGCTCTTATTTCAGACATGAGCTGTCATCGCTAACCACAACTTCAGGTTCCTTCGCATTCTTACTCCATCCTGAACCCTTAGCAAAAGGGCTGTCCCACAAGCACGACTTGAGTGAGATAAACCTGTTTTGAGAAAATGTCGTGTCCCCCCCCCCCCCCCGCCAGGCCCAGGGCTGTTCTCATGGCTTTGCAGGGGTGGTGTCTCTCCAGCATCAACTGCTACCAGCCAGCGGGACACACACACCTTGTGCCGGTTCTTAGATAACACTGGCACTGTTCATCCACATCTCACACGACCACTAAGGCTTCTGCAATATGGGTTTCATTTTTTGCTTTGGGGTTTTTTATTTTCCTGTTGCCCATGGACATTTCTACATGTGTGTTCTATCACACATAGCACTCAGTATGATAGTAACTCTTCAGGGAGAGTTACCACATCTTCCCATGTGTTTGGCTGCTTCAGTAGGTTTAGTCTGCTCACTAGCAGCCAGTGCAAAAATATTTCCTGCTGTCCCTGCTATCCCGCCAGGATGGTTTGCTCATTCCAGGAATGCAGAAGATGCCACCTCCATTTCACTTCGCCTTGGCCTATTTCTGTCCATCTCCTACAACTACTTACAAAGCAACAAACACACAAGCAATTTAGTTTGGGAAAAAAAAAGTGATAAATAGCAGTAAAATAGCCTACTGCAGAAGTGAGATCTACAATGTGTATGTCATTTAGATTTAATCAGAATGTTAATATGCATTAAATGGTTTTTGAGAATTTCAGATGTAGTTAATACAAGAGGATTTGCATATCTACCACTGAGTTTTTAATCCTTGATAAATGTGTAGAATAATCAATTATTCAATGAACATACAAGAGTTCGCTGATTAAATCTCAATTATAAAGGCAAGTCTTACCCGCTCTATTTATTACAACTGTTCTCCCAGCATTGCCTAATTAAGCCAATTTGATTATGGGGTGAAAAACATTTACTGCAGATATTGTGGCTCTGTAATTGATGCATATCTGTGGCCTGGCTGCTAAGCCCTAATAAATACATTTTAAACAGCTAATTATTTAATTAACAACAGTCTCTTCCAATCTCAGTGTAAAGCATACTGAAGTCCTTTCATGAAAGCCCTAGTAGGAATGAAACCACTGGAAGCTGCTTCATTGTTTTCACACCTCTCCCCAACACACCAGTGTTGCTGGGATGCTCCCAGCTCCGCTGCATGGGCTGGGATCCACCAGTCCAAACTGTTGTTATCTGCAGCATGGGTGTCTACATCTGAACTGATTGTGTGTTCCTTACAATCCTTGGAGAGGGAACAGACTGTAGCAGGGGGTGCTGTGTTTTCTTATGTAGGACACATCCAGCTCCTTGGGATCTTTTACTGCGAGCATCCTGCTGCTTCTGCAGACGCTGAAAGCAGCCTCGGATGTACACATCTCCATTGTAGACAACTGAAGGTCAGCAAGATAGGGCCTGCGTAAAGTATTTTTATATCAGTTGTTTAACCACGTTTTTTTGACTCTATAGTTCCTAAGCCATTTCTTGAGGTTGGCAAAACATTCTAGGCTAAACTATTTCTAGTTACTAATTGGCTCATGGCCTAAGAAGCAGCTGTGTGCTGTTCCCTACCTCTAGTTGGCATAAATCAAGAGACACAAAAGCAAGGAGCTTTTGTAACGTTTCCCTGGCAGGACCCCTTTTGCATGCAGAAGCTTTAGCAACTTTTGGGCATCACCTCATCAGGTGTCTTGAGGTTAGTTTCAGCCCTCAGTACAGCAACTTGACATGTTGCTCAAAAATTTAAGACCTCCACAGTGTGCCCAGTATTTGTTTGTTTTTCTCCAACTATGAGAATTTAACTCCTCTTCCTTGCTGAGATCCATGTACCAGAACAGCTACCACATAAACAGTTACAGAAAACAGAAAGGAAAGAGTCTGGACAAACTTTTCCTACATATCCACAATACCAGCGCCCAGACAAATACACACACGGGTGGGCACATTATAAGGAGTGATTTCACATCAGCTGCTGAAGCTCAGCAGCTCTTTGCCTCTCTAGTGCTTGTCTGCAAGACTTGAAGATTTGTAAATTTGTCTACTAAGCTTCTGTCTTTTGCTTGTGGTTTAAAATAAACATTGCTCTACTAGTTTTCTTTTTCTTCCAATCAAAACATTCAACTTGCTCTAACTACAGCATTAAAAGCACTTGACTAGCTCATATCTTTTTGATGTATTTGCTAAACTGAAGTAAGATTTGCTAATGCAAAACCAGTGGGATACAATCCCAGCACTCCAACACAAGCAGATGAACTTTGAAAAATTTTTGCTAAGTAGTAAGGAAAAAATCCAAGAGCTCCTCAGAGCAGCCTGCAAAGCCAGTCCGCCTGCCTTTCCCAGGTGGGATTCCTCACAGCAAGTGATCTTTGAAGATAACACAATTAATTATCCATCTGGTTCCTATTAGAGATTGTGTTTCATTCCCCCCCCCCCCCCCCCCACCAGAAGCCAGAAATGGTGAACATTGCAAAAAGCATCTGAAAAGAGGATGTCAAGCACCATCTCCAATGCCAGCCAAAGCCTCTCTGTGTCCTCTGGAACCAGCCTGCCCAGGCTGCATTCTGAACAGAGGCTGCTTCTCTCATTTCATATTTTAGGCAACAAGGCACTGGCAGCCCTAGCATAACATGGTGCAACCAGATTCAGTACAGGGGAAGCTGTGAGCAAGTCTGTACATCACTCACCTAAAAATACTGTTCTGACCACATTGGCGCCTCTTGTTCTTTGTGCCACAAAGGAGAGCACGACAGAAGTAGCAGCCCGAGCTGCTTGTACATACAGATGCTGCAACTGTGTCTCTTCATGTCAAACATCCTGGCTCAGTTGCTAATGAGTAATCAAGCACAACAGGTGAGTTAACTTCTTCAGGAACTCTGCAGTCCCCTTTATAAAGTGCCAAAAGTAGTATTATCAATCATGTTCTCAGTAAGTTTGGGGCCATCTGTTGTCTGCCCCTAAACCCAAGTTTTATGGCAGCTTTTCAGAGGATAGGAAGCATCCTTGTTCTCTCTAAGCAGCCAGTCAGGTGCTTTGCAACCTCTGAAAAATCAGGTACTGTAACATTTCAAACCAAAATTTTGACATGAAAACAGGAACTGAATACTAACAGTCTAAAACCCAGTCTGAACTGGCTCAATATTCTATGTCTTGTCACAGTGTCTCAGAAAGAATTACTCAAAGGAGAATACTCTCATATTTTTATCCTGGAAGACTATGTGGAAGCAGCAACTATCTATTACACACTGGGGTTAAATGCAGGCCCTTTGGGGTAAGGCAAATGTTGAAAAGAAACACAGCTGCCTACATTATCCATCCATGGCTGATGGTCAGATTGCAGAGATTTCTCTGGAGTGGGTTCATTTGTTTTCAGTCACAAGCTTATTTTTCCTGGGAGGAAGACTCCAAGTTAAAGATATATCATTAAGGCTAATCTTCAAAAGAATTTTAATGAAGCAGAATTCCAAAATGCAGAAAATTAAAGAGGCTTCTGTTTTATCCCTGGTATCTAAATCCTGTAGGCAACATGAAAGTCACTGAAATACTTCTAAGCCTGAATAATGCAAAATGTACAGATGAAAACCTTCCTCTGATGAATATTTGATAGAAATAGGCTCAGGATGGAAGGTGGAGAGCACGCCTTCACACCCACATGTGTACATGCAGGAAGCTCTAGGGATTTAGACACTGCCATTGACATGCAAGAGCACAACTGTCAGCTTCTGTTTTCATTGCCCAGCCATGGAGCACATCCTCCTCCTCACAGTAACGTTCACCAGCAGGGGAATCAGATTGTCCCTCGAGCCTGTTTGCTTATCAAGCCCCTCCGCATCATGCATCTACCTGCTCCGTGTTAAACTGCTTTAAGAATTATGTTTTATTATTAAGTGCATATTGCACATCAGTAGTATCCCTCTCATAATAACCCTTTTGTGTTGCTACCAGCTCTACACAAGATTTGTTATGAGTCTCTCTCCTCAGACAGCAGTACCTTCAAGGTGCCCTGTTCTGGGCCAACCCCTTCCACTGATATTACTCAAAGAACGGAGTAGCTTCTTTTGCCCCACACTCCTAGGTACATGCTGTATTTTGAGTACAGCTCAGTATCAGGTCAGACAACTTACAAGGAAATTAAATTCTAGCACAGGCTTTATAAGTTATGCCACCAGCAGGAGCCTTCAGGAACAGGCTGGGCAAGCACTGAACTCCTGGGATGGTCTAGACCTAGATACAGCTAATTATGTTTTGTAGTAGAGGCATTGACCAGATGACCTCTCAGAGTCCTTCCTAGTCCTATACTTCTATCAGCTCTGATCTTTTTACTTCTGCTTTAGCATCCTTCAAGATGCCTCTTCCCATACCTCAGAAATATTCTATGTCTTTTTCCATTCTCTAAAAAGGACATATTTTTAACAAGGCAGAGGGTTCTCTCCCTCATTAATAGGGATGCCCAGAGGGGTAGCAAGTGGTGTCTCAAGCCAAGCATAGGGACAGATATTAATAAAAACCTTTATACTATTACACTATTAAACACCAATATGTGAACAAGGTTTTTCCTGTTAAGTGTTGATACCAACTGCTACTATAATAGCCACCATTTAAAGTCTTTTAAACATGCTTTCACAGATACAAAAAAAAGGAACAAAAAGTAAAATCACTTGAGACCACAGAGTATTAAGCATGGATTTCCTTCTCATAGCCTCTGGTATTTTCTTTTCCTCCAGCTGTAAAAAATCTCATAGTAACAACCCCTCTCCTCCTTTCTCCTCAACTGCCCAGGCTTTTTGATAGTGTTAAAGATAACTTTAACTGCAATTTGTTGCAGTAAATTGAAGCACCTGAGAGCTAATACTTACTTGTTGTTCTTGGGGTTCTTGAAGACATGTCCTGTTTTGTTGCAAACGAAACGTAACAGACAAAAAAGCAGGGAGGGAAAGACACACAAAAGAATTAAAAAAATGCAGCTTCCAACCCTTACAACTTGTTGCTATTACAAAATAAATACGTTGCCAACACAAACGTTATAGAAAAATTCTCAACACAGTCTCTTTGCTCAGCCACTGCATGGGCCTACCTTTTCGATCACAGGCTTGCAGCGTGGTTGAAAAGGGTGAAGTTATTTTAGGGGCTAATTTGGACACTTGTTAGACAAAGGACAGTCACAGAGACAGTATTGTATCAGGGAGGTGATGACAGCTGATATGCAAGATGCAAGTTGTTGCATTTAAAACGGCATCTAAGACATAGTGGAGCTGCAAAAAAGTTATAAAGTCATCTCATCCGCTTGCTAGCTTGGTTGAGACCACTTCCAGAGTAAGCACAATGCTCAGAGCCACGCTGGATACTGGTTTGCTGGAGACAACTGGAAAGTACAGCACCTTCTTCCAACCAATGCTACTATGGTACGCTTCCCTTAGAGCAGAATGGCACCTTCACTCCCTGCCTTTTCCAAAAGCATCAGGGACTGCAGCTACAAACTTCTCTCACCCTTTCCAGAATGTCTTTGCACTGACAATTATCACAATTAATTCAGCTTCAAAAATTAATTTTATACCCCAACATGAGCTCACATTTCACACCTTTAGACAGCACATTAGCACACAGGGCTGGGACACTTCTCTGAGACCAGGCTTCTGCTGGAATACACCCTTCTAATCCAGTTCAACCCCATAACCACCACAGCCTGCCCCAAGGAAACAAGCTGGCTATTGCCTATCAGTATTTCTAACCTCAAGTTGTGGGATCCACAATTACTCAAAAGCCATACAAAACCAAAGTAGCAAATGTAGCACAGGCCCAGCAAATGTTTTTCACAACACACCTTTAGAACTAACAAGGATAACACAGCACTTACCTGAAAACCCCAGCTGACAGCTCTAACAAAACAGCCTCATCTCCTTCTGCTCCTCTGTTTTATCTTGTGAACCCCTGCGCACCTAAAGAAGCCTCAGCTGCACTCCATTGCCTGCTCATTTAAACTGCAAGGAACATTAATTGGAGAATTAGTTCCCTGCCCTTCTGCTGATCTGAAATGGCCTCTATACCCAGCTGCACGATGCTAGTAAATTAGAGTCACTTAAATAGGAATATATGGATAGCTGACCACACTTAAAATTTACTATGAATAAGTTACTTCAACAGCAAAGGATGTGTCCAAGCAGATATAAATATAATCTGCAAGTTGATCCATATATGACTTGATCTGAAGAGCATTCCAAATTTGAGCATGTTAGCATGAACCTTGGGATGATGAACAAGCTTGGCCACCTAACAGCTGGCAGAATTTAATAGCAGACCATGACTGCCACATCACAGCTCAGAGTGACTGGTACAGTCTATGGTCAAGAGACTTCCAGGGCTGGCAGGCAGGAAGCACAGCAGATCAATGCACAAGTGTAGCTGCAGAAAAATAATTACACAGCTTTTAAATGAACTGAGTATTAGATAACATTTGCCGCCTCAGATTATTGATCTATTGAGTCTTGGGCTTGTACCCGGAAGTACCCAGTACTGCAATGAATATCCCTACTTTTCCTATAACCCAAACATAATTGTTGAACGTCTTTGAATCTAGCAGGCAGATGGCACTATATATAAGAGCATGATTTTTCCCATCCAGCAATCAGTTTTCAATTACTGAAATAGCTCTTCTTAAATTAAACTAAAAACACACACCAAAAAAAAAAAAAAACCACCACAAAAATTCTTGTTTAGTCTCTGCTTCTTAAGCAGCTTCATTGTTAATACTCCAGACTGTGGTGGTTCCCTCTCTGCACTTCGTCACTGTCAGACGGGGAGCTTGTGCAGGGCGCATCTACGCAGGCATTGAGACACATGCTTTAACCTAGCGAGCTCAGGCACTGACAGCAACTAGCTGGGGCACGCTGGAGCTCAGAGCATCCCAGCTGCCGGTGGATTTATTCAGGATCTATACAAATGCCAAGGCTTGCAGAAGGCAGCGCTGCTGCATCAGTAGTTAAGCACTGCTAACTGATAGGCGGTAAGTGGATGCCATGCTGCAACACCAAGATACCCTGCAGTGCCTTGCCTGAGACACCCAGGTGAGCCTTAAGCACGGTCGTATGGTGGAAGTGGTCTAGCTGCAGGCAGAGTGCCTGAGCCCAGAAGGAAGTTAGGGCTGCAAGAGCCAGACTGCTGCTGATACTTGAACTAACCATACACAGAGGTGAGATGGACGGGTATAATGTAGAAATGCCCAAATAAGATGATGCAGCATGTGAGCTGAAAGGCTCTTTCTCTCGACAGGATATGTAAGTGATCATAAATATCAGATGCCAGATCTCCGCTATAATGTCAGAGGTGCTATCTGAGATAAATAAACCGGACCAAAAGATAAGATCTCAAATCATATCATTTGTGACTGACAGAGCAAAGTCACTGCCTGATAATATGTTTTGGTGACAGACATGTTACAGTCATCAGCCACAGAGATCATCCACATACTGCTGGCAGATGCCAAAAGTTCTGCTAAAAAAAAAAAAAAAAACAAAAAAAAAAAAAGCAGGCATGCTGTACAATCAGGAGGTGCTTTCTCTTAGGCCTTTGTGCTAGGAAGTAGATGAGATCAAAGATTAAAAATCAAAACCTTTAACTTTGAAGCAATGAAAGTGATGCCAAGCAGTTTGTCACATTACCCTCCTCTACTTCATTCCATATAACAGAACAGAAATAAGAAGGACGTGTTTATGTTGGTGGGTTTTGGGAGTGAAAACTGCTTTACTGCATGACTCGGCCTCTGACTTGCTCTGGGGCCCTGTTCCAGTTGCCTCCATTCTTTAAAATGGAAAAAGCAGAAGACTGAGTTAATTAGTGAATGCATAATGCTCTGAGCAGATCAAGTCCTCTTCCAATACTGGCTATCACCAGCAGACTGCAGCTCTGCCCAGATTGCAGGAACTATCAGAGCTGAACACGGTTGTGGTGAGCCCGCGAGGCATGTTCATGTGTACACACAGTTCTTTATTATAATCTGAACCCTGTGCTTGATATATGCTTGTTAGTAAACCACAAGGAAACCATTGTCGATGCAGGCTAGTCTTGGGCCAGCAAGAAACTGTTTCCACTGACTAACCCAATGACCACAGCCAGCTCTAATACAGAGCATAGTGTGGGAGAGTGACAGCGAGGGACCGCAGGCCAGGTCACCTGCTGCTGATGCTTCAGAGAAGGACTAGCGAGGCTGTGGTCAGTGAGCTGAATTTTTCAGCTCTGCAGAAGTGGCGCAACAGCCCTTCCTCGCACACAGAAACCATGATCTTCTGCCAGAACGTTATCTCGAGTCCATCTCTCAGGATGGTAATAAACCAGATTGCAGCGCAGCCCCCTCTGTAGCAGTGCTGAGCCGCAGATAGAAACATAGCACCTCAGGCATCCCTGCAACAGCCAGGCTGCTGTATCTTTACCACAAAGACCACAATTTTTTTCTCGAGGCATGACAGCGGTCCTAAGAGAAGCTAGCTGAAGAAAGCATGTTATTATTTTCATAATTATTATCTCTGCCTCTCTTTTTGTTCCACAAAAGTGCTGCCCTCAGGTCCGAGTGTTAGAGCTTGCCGTTGAATAACTAGCATTGAAAGAACAGCTCGTCTCTGCCTCCAGCCAAGTGCGCTGAGCTTATTTGCTAAATTGCCATGATCATAATGGTGAGATTTATCAACAAAAGAACCAGGAGGACAACAGACATCCTTTCGAGGATGGATTCCTCCTGGTTCACCTAATTCTCAACAAGTCTAAAAGTTGCAAAACCTCAGTTCAGACTGTTCATCTGAGTTTCTCTGTGAGCTGAAAACCTCCTAGAAACTCTCCTCTATTTCCTGTTTTGGCTAAGACAGAAATAAAATTCTGTATTTCTGTACACAACAACTTTACTTTCAAAACAGCCTCTGCAAGGGAGGAGCACACGGCTTTCTGAGGAAGGCGGTTTTTAACATTAGCCTTGACAGTCATTTAGGAACTGTAGTTTCTTCAGCTGCAGCATGTACACACATACATGCACAGTTTCTTCTTAATGGCTTTTTTGAAACCTTGAGCTGGGTTTTCTTTTTTGCAAGAAAGCATTTTGAGTCCAAAAGCTGTTAGAGTGTAGCCACCGCCTGCCACCACTTTTAGCCACTCTCCACAAGAGCTTGCACCACAAGCAGTATAGGGCAGGAGAATGAGAGCAGCAGAGAAATCCACAGGGGTGTTACAAAGTGTTTCTTAAATAAGTTTATTTCACTAAAGTCACGGACATTTGGGCAAAATGTCATCTCACCATGCACCCTTAGAAACCAGATGAGAATGTAGTTATATACCTTAAATGTCATTCACCCGCAAGCTTGCTCTCAATTATGTCTCTGATCAAATAGTATAATGCAGGTGCAAACCATGAGCAGTAAACCAGTCTTTGTGGTTTCTCGGAAGGCTTGTCTAAGAGGCTATATGTGTAGAGAAAAAGGACCCCAAAAAACAAAGCTCTCTTTTTTTCTGTCATATCGGAGCAGAGTAATAAATTCTGCCATCTGAGGATGAAATGATTACTCCCGTTGACAAAGCATTAATTGTACAAGTAGCCCCAGAGTACGCATTTACAACTTTTGCCACTTGTATGAGAAAGGGCTGCATAATTTAGCCCTCCATACCTTAACGGATTTGTGGATGCAACACTGACTCCTGAACCCCAGAGCTCAGCCAGATTCCTTGAAGAGACAAACATGTAGTTTTCCACTCTGTTAGGAGGAGATGGACAAAATGCCTCAGGGTGGCATGAACTGCTAAGAGAAATGAACTCAAAGGCTTTCCCAGGGAGTTACTAATTCCTGTTACCAATTCACAGAAAGAATGAGGGAGCATCTTCTGCTTGGCATCTGTAATGTTTAGATATTATTCTCATTATAATCAGAAGCATGAGATCATAGCAGACCATTTCTAATACCTCAAGTGGATATCTGCTCTGGGGACACGGACGTGTTCTCTGGGGAGTTTCAGAAATACACCAGGCAGTTGTTGCAGTCAAATACCACCCAAAAGCAAAATAATTGTGAAGTAATTTTTTTTTTTTTTGTGAAGTAATTGCACAGGAAGGAATTAGCACCACCCAGAGACTTCATTCAGCCCCACTATCAGTTTATTTATACATAGTGGAGTCCACTCTTGTCCTCAAGCTGGACAGATAATCTACTTGTACAAGAGAGATGATGAAAACGCTGTAAAATTTTCATGTTAGGGAAAAGTGTTTTATTCACTCTGATCAATATATTGCTTTATTTCCCTTTCTTGAATCAAAAAATTCTCTCTTAATCTCTTAATATTAAGCCACTCCTCTGCATGTGAGGATATTGTGGACAAGGTAGGATGCTCTGGCTATATGAGAGAGTTAAGATCAGTAATATACCATCAGTGATTTACCAAAATATAAGTTAAAACCTGTTGAGATTTCAAGTGGAAATTGGAAGATGTTTTGCAAGGTGCCCATAGCCAGTATCCAGTCATTACCAAAGCATTCAAAAAAACCCAGCAGCAGCAGAACTCATTAACTAGACCAGAAGCGTATTAACCAAAGATGCTAGATAAAAAAATTGGCACCAGGAAGGCATTTTCAGCACTTCAGAGCTCTAAACTGTGTGAAAACCAAGTCTGTGAACTACCAGAAAAAAACCGGCATGTTTTCAACTTGACTGTAAGCTGACTGCTACTACATGATTGCAAGTTGAGTGTTACAAAACATTCAAAAAAGAAACTAAATGCCTTGAAAAACAAGT
Organism: Alca torda; assembly: GCA_008658365.1. Taxonomy (NCBI): domain Eukaryota; kingdom Metazoa; phylum Chordata; class Aves; order Charadriiformes; family Alcidae; genus Alca; species Alca torda. The sequence goes on along the minus strand of CM018086.1, from coordinate 29,345,702 downwards.
GCTTACAAAAGATTGTATTCTGTGAATGGAAATATTTTTTTCACTAACACAGGGACCTTGAGAAATCACCAATCAGTAGCTTGGCTTCACCAGAACCAGTAGTGCTGGATGTATTCTGGTCGTATCCTCCAAATAATAACAGAAAGTCTCATACGTGAGTTATTGGATGGAAATGATCACAAGCAGCAACCAGTGACAGATGGGTAGAAGAAACTAACTCCAGGCAACTCTACCAATGTAGGCTTTAAAATGTCACGTAGCATTTAAAAATGCTAGAAGCATACAAACATTTGCTTGCAGGATAGTCACTGGAAATAATCCAGTATCCTACAGTATGTCAGAAGCCACAACAAGAGGAGAACCTACTTCTATCATGTATACAGTCCTCCTGGAAAATATTTTGTAGCTCAACTCGGCTTATCAATCTCCTCGGCATCTGAGTCCAAGCATGTACTTGTCAGACACCCCTTATTTAAAGGGTTAAAATGCTTTCCTCGGTTAAATTTTACGGAGTCTATGGGCTCCATCAGCGGTAATCTATATGTGCTGACTGGTCTCTCCAGTTCTGCAAATAATCAAAAATTATTTCTGATGAGCATCCCCCTTCCTGAGAGCTCAGCCCAGGCCACTCCATATAGACCTAGCACCCTGAGTCACTTCTGACATGACTTGTATCTTGCCTGTCGTGTTTTCTCTGCTGCTGACATACTGTCCTTGCTCAGCTTCCTCAGCTTTCTCCATCCCTGTTCAACAAATGCTGGTACTAGAGCTGCAGTTCTGCTCCCCCACCCGAGGCTCCTTTGCTCCCAGCTGCAGTTTCTGTCATTTAGCTCTTGAAATGGGGAAGGGGATCTCGCTAATGCCCTGATACCATTCGCACTGCTGTGGGTCCCGGCCCAGTCTCACACCCTTATACTGGGCTTCCCGCCTCTCCTTGAAAATCATGTCCCTCCCCAGTGCAAGGACAGGAGCCAGAAATACAGCAAACAGAGGATAAGCCCAGAGTAATTCTGTCTTCAACCCTGGAGATGAAAAATTCAGTTTGCCTGCCTGCCAGGGAAGCTCTGAGGCCACGCTCCATCTTAGGACCTCCCCGAGCCTCTTGAACAGCTGAATACCCAATCTGTCTTCTGACACGCTTGGGCTAATTTCCCCAGCCGTTCTCTTCTAGCAGTTCATTCACCACTGCTTGCATTAATTGTGGGGTTGATTCTCTACCCCTCCACACAGGTACACCCCAAAAAACGTCTCACTATATGTCAATGTCCTCGGCTAGGTTTTACTTTTTTATTTTATTTTATTTACACCAAGCCAAAAAAACCCACCTCCACTATTGCTTCCTTTCACAGCTTGTTTTGGTTTTTTTCATAATTGTGGTCACGTTTGCACAGTAGTGTTGCGACAGAAAGCTGATGACAAATGCCAGTTTGCTAATCTCGAACCCCTGTACATTGTCTCTCTGGAAATAGTGCCCTTTTCCACTAAACCTGCACCTTTTTTCAAAGATGAAAATGTGACGAATAGTGATTGATTATGGGCATTTTAGCTACGAGTTGGGTATCAAATTTGTTAGATCATCTTCTCCACCTCTACTTTCGCCCTTGCACTGGGCTTGTCCAGGGACAAAGACAGAAATGGTCTAAATGCTGCTGGGGACATTTAGACACAACGCATTTGCTCTTGCTGCCATCCCTGCACTTGGCCAAGGGGCAGCGCTGCCTTGCCCAGGCAGGGACATGCATGGCCGTAGCTTCACACCAGGGTCTGCCCCAGCAGGAGGGGACACTGTGGTAACAACATGGCAGCAGGCTGCCCCTGACAGCCCCTCCTGCAGTGGCTCAGTGCAGCCACAGGCCTTCAGGCACCATGCAGGCTCCGGTGGGAGGGTCTCCCTGTTTCATCCTGTGAGGAAAGATGTTCCTCCCCAAAAGCGGCCCTTGGAGGACCCTGACAGTCCTCTGGGAGTGGCTTTGGGGCAGGCAGGAGGGTGCTGAGGCCGCCTCTCTTAACAAGGGGCTGCTCTGCTCCAGTCCTCTCTGAGTCATGGCCGCCCACCTGACCCCAACAGAGACAGCACCATCCCCGCTCTGGGGACCTGCTGGGGACAAGCCCCAGGCAGTGAAGGGGGCAGCGGGGCCGGCGGTGCTCCCCGGGTGCCCAGCCTGCGGCCTGCCCACAGCATGGGCGCCACAGGGCCCCCCATTACCACAGCAACGGGGCCTGCTGCGAGCGGCCAGGGGACGTGGGCCCGGCTCGCCCAGGGCGTGCGGAGAGGGGATGTGGTGTGGAAGAGTATTAGTTGTTAAGCGTAAATAAGTAACTTTTAATTAGAATAAATTACTTAAGGCGTGATTTGTGCTGTTTGCTAGCTTTACTTAGCACAAGTAGCTAGACTTGCTGAAGCCTTTAGGCTGCAATAGAGTTATTTTTCTTAGTAATTTTCCTAGCAGATGGTACAGTGCTGTTTAGTCTTTTAGCACGGGAAAGTGCTAGGTATGACACTGATGGTTTTGGTAGCGTTTCTCTCAAGTGCGGGACTCTTCGGTTCCCCACGTTCTGCCAACAAGGGCAGGTGCAGAAGGAGTGTAAACCAGAAGATATGGAGGCTCCAACCCTCAGCTGAAACTACAAATCAATACGATAAGAGCTTGCCTGCCTGGACACAGAAAAAAAATCCAATAAAATGTTAAAAGACCCCCTCCAAAAATCACCATTGGACTAAAAGATGCATGGACAGTGTGAAGGGCGCATGGGGGGTGGGTGTGTGGATCACAAGGGTATAATTGCCCAGGGATTTCTTTGCTCAGGGTCCCTCCATTTGGAGGCACCCATCCCAGGCTGTTCTTGCTGCCGTACCTTCTGATTAAATTAATTATTTTATGAAATCCGATGCCTGAGACTCTGCTGCGGGAAACCTAGGGTTGAGGCTGAAGAAGGAGGAAGCGCACCCGGGAGTAAGCGTGTGTGTGCGACACCGTGAATGGTGTGTGAGTGCTCGGGCAGCAGCTTCTCCTTTATCAGTGGGACCCTGGTGAGGGGACATGGGACCCCTGTGAGGGGATGTGGGACCTCACTGGGGCCATGCTCATGGGGACATTAGACATGGGCAACAGTGGTGAGGTGGCATCTCCTGCTCCAGATTTAGCAAACCCTGCCACCGGGTGCAACGTGCTGTTCAAAGGATGGGTTGAGCTCCCCCAGTGCCATCTATTTCTTACCCCTCTCCATTTGACATTTTTATCTTTTCAGGAATTTTATCTTAGCCACTATGAAAGGATTGCATGAATATACATCGTCTGAAGTGTTCTTTGGGGTCTTCTTCAGGGATTGGTTTTAAAACAAAAAAAAAACCAAAACCCTACAGGTAGATTATGTAAATAAAGTGAAAAATAGTTATGATGTTGTCTATTGAGGTGCCATTAGAAGCAAGTTATACTGCATTTTGCAAGAAACCTTTGAATCACTCAAAAAACCCACAAACGACTAAAAGAAAGAGTCCATTCAATAACTAGCATATATTTGGGGGATATATGAAATCGTGTTTAATACATGTATGAAAATATCAAGCAACTGTACAAAGCCCCGATCACAAGCAGTTCTTTTCAGGTACAGCTCTGTGACAATAGCAGGGTCTGCAATCAACATACACCTCTCTCTTAGAAGGTAAACCCAGCCCTCCGCTGGCCACCCAAGGGACCAGATTTCTCCCTTGGGTCTGTTGTACAGCATTTCACAAGTGGCAACTGAAGGGAAATGGCCTCTCCCAAGTGGCAGGCTTGGCTCGGCAAGCTGAGATCTCAGTAGCGCTCACCTCCAGAGAGGGAGGATGCCCTGTGTCTGACTCCACCCCAGCTACACGCTCTCATCAATGGCTAACTGGTCCAAATCCCTCAAAAACTAACAAATGCATCAATAAAGAAAAATTCTAGTCTCAGCCTGTCCCTAGAAACCACAAGCCAACCTCGTCAATCCTGTCACATAACAGGGCAATTTGATATCCCTCCGGGCATGCAAGATTGTTGACTTTCCACTGTGGACCCAGCTCTGCAAAACCAAAACAATCCTGGAAGAAGTGGAACCCCTTCCTTAGCTAGAGAAGAGCCAAGCTCATCGTGGCAACCTCTTCTAAACCATTACCAAGCCAAATTTAATTTCTACTTGACTGATGTGAGTTTTTTGGTAAATTCCCTTGCTAAGAGTGATTTGGGGTCAGACTCATGCGTGCCCAGATTGGAATGCAGGCGTTGGCTTTATCCAGATTATTTCAGCTTGTTTTGTACAGTGTAGAGTCATTGACCTGCAGAAATGCATTCTGCTGCGTAGTCCTAGGACAGCTGGAGTTTGAGACAACACCAGCACGTTACAAATATTTCTGCTGTCCCAAAAAGCCACCATGCCCCAAGTCTAGTAATTTTGCATGTCAATCATGTCAAGACCCACATCAGTCATGCCAGTATCTCTAATAAAGGCAGTAATTTAGAATCTAGACTTGATTGCATTTTTGTGGGATGGTTATGATCTTTGGATAGGTAAACCCACACATATTCAGCACTTCACTTGTAATGGTCTCTGCTGCAAAGTTTCTGAATTCTGTTCAGAAGAGATCATTTTTTGCAGGAACTCTTGTGTAGTTTTAGCTACCTGAGCTCTTGGGCAGACCCACAAGGATTCATACAAGAACTGTAATCCATGCACATGTGGAGCCGTTGCATATTATTAAACATGCCTGTTATGGTCTTCCTGAGCACTTACCAAAGCTCAGAACCAGACCTCTCCATCTATCAAACCTTCCCTGAAAGGGTTATTGATCAAGCAAAGAAATGAGCCCATATGTTGCATCCAGATAATGTATAGTCTAAAAATACTGCTTTCCACGCTACACTGCAAACGTGTGCAAGGTACCTGCATTTCTCTACATTTTCTGTACATTTAAAAAAAAATAATTTTACAAGTGATCAAAAAAGCAGAAACAGCTTTGGAAAGGAGGCAGGTTTTTCTTTCCACTGAAGAAAGGAGGTTTAGATTAGACATTAGGAAGAAGTTCTTTAAACTGAGGGTGGTGAGACACTGGCCCAGGTTGCCCAGAGAGATGGTGGAGGCCCCATCCCTGGAGACATTCAAGGCCAGGCTGGATGAGGCTCTGAGCAACCTGATCTAGTTGAAGATGTCCCTGCTGACTGCAGGGGGGTTGGACTAGATGGCCTTTAGGGGTCCCTTCCAACCCAACACAATCTATGATTCTATGATAGCATTTTCAGTTCAGCTACTCGATCAGGTTGCTAAGGCAGCTGTCAGAGAGACCCATAAAGGAATGGTCGATCCACACACGGTCTCAGCTGGCAGAAGCTTACTTGTCCATGGAGTGAGTGTTGGTTCTGACCAAGGTGCTACGTCTAGAACTGTAGGACATATCTTCATATACTGCATTTGGTTTTTTTTTCTGGCAATATTTCTTCACCTGCAAAACAAAGCAAACAGCTGTTCAGAACAGAGCTTGAAAAGGCCCCAACCAAGGAGGGAGTCAATTCACATCTTAGGACTCCACCTGTTTGAAGTGGAAATGTACTTTTTAAATTCCTTTCATAACCCAATGAGGTTATGAGATTAGGTAGAAATTGTCAACCTATTTATTTAACTTTCTACTATCTGATGTAATTTCACTGAAGGTTTCTTCAAGAGTTGGATATAACTGTGGCCCCAACATAAATATTGCTTATCCTTAGTTGGTTACTGACAATACAAGAGACCAGTTCCCACAGGGCCGCTTGGCTTTGCCAGAATCATGTTATACTACTGGCTTTTAGCGGTACTGAAGCCATAAGCAGAGGGACGAGATAGGAGCCTGGCCTGTGAATCATACTCTGCTAGTTTTGAGTAATCTTTATGGAGCAGAAGGATCTATCAGCGAAAAATAATTTCTGGGCATTTTCCGCAGAATATGGATGTAAATAATCCCTGTAAAGGAAAAATTTCTTGGTCATCTTTTTTTCAAGGACAGGGTGAAGTTGTTCTCCTACAGTTATTCAAACACGAGGCTATTTTATGACTTTTTGCTGTCCTTGTGTCCCCCCAAAACATTCTCTTACATCTATTACAATATTGGTATATACAGTCCCATTCCTGACTGACAAAAAAAAAAGAAGAAAAGGCAGCAAAACAGAATAGTGAGGTGCTTTGTTCAGGGAAATACATACAACGCATGGCTGTGTTGTTGACTGTGAGGCTTACTTGAGGGTTGTTATCAAAAAGCAAACGATATCTCATTAACTAAGAGTTACAGAAACTCTTAAGTTTCTGTAAAAAAAGTCTTTGCTGCCAAGAGTTCACAGCTAGCAGACATTAAGTGCAAAAAGGAGACAATAGAAAGCCATGATTCCTTAGGTTTATTAAATGCTTGCTTGACTCAGTCACTACTTAAAAATTATATCAAAGGCACCTATTCATGCGACCTGGATTCAGGTTTGCTGTGGCATGGTAATAGCATACTTACATCGATACGGTACAAGGCGCAGCATACCAGCGCAGAAAACAGTAGCACTACCGCGATGGTAAGACCATAGATGCCCCAGGAACTATTACCGCAGTATACCTGCTCCGTTTCTGCATCTGAAATTATATTATTATTATCAATATGAAGAGGTAGAATTCTGTTTTTACTATAAAAAAAAAATATTTCCTAGTCAGCAAGAAATCAGATATCAACAGTGTGGTACACAGCCACATTTGTCATCCCCTTGGTATTCTCACTGGCATTCCCTGTGCACTTTTGGAGGCTGGTGATGACTGCAGGTGGCATGTGAAGGGTCAGTGAGGAGCACTCTACAAAGGCGGTAGCTTCCTGGTCAGAAGTAGGACCACACACTCATAACAGAAACAGAAAATGGTTTACTGCAGTATTACAGCAATACTGAGGGCTCGGCCAGGAGTATATGGGAATTATCGAACAGCTAGGTTTGCAAGCAGTACAGACAGAAGTAAGAGGCTACTATGACCTGGAGTATATACGCTGAGCAGAATAGTGCTAGTGGAAAGGGTTAGAGTTCTCTAAAACCTCAATTAATCCATATCTGAATAACACAATATGTGGTAATCACCCTGCTGCTTTGATGTGCAGCTGCCGTTTTTCCCCACCTCACGTTACTGAGCTGTTGCAGCAGTTATGGCTAGCGGCATAGAATGACACCACAGTATTTTTTGCAGACTGCGGATAGATCCTTTGCAACTCTTAGGCCTTACGTAAACGTTATTTTAATTGACCAAAGATCTCATCAAAGCCCAATGCGCAGGGTTAAATTGCACCAGTAAGATCAAAATCAAGCACTACGTTGCTGGTTTTGTCTGCATCTGAGCAAATGGTTGCAACGCCATCCTACAGAAGAAGAAAAACCCCTGTCTTTCGAACATACGCTCACGGTGTGCTCAGTGTGTAATAAGGGTGTGTGAGATCATCTCTGCTATTGTCTGTGACACTTTAAGTAAACGCCCGGGGACTCATTCTGCACTCCCAAGTGTGATCTATTTTTGAACACAAAGACTTGCTACAGGGAACAGCATCTTAAAGATGTCACATTAAGGTCAAAGAACTGACGCTAAGAATACTGATTCATTTCCTAAAATGGATAGATTATTCACAGACACACTGAAGTGTTTGTTGCCTGATTTTGACCTTGTTTTTTTTTTAAGATGCGGGATTATAGCAAGTTTTCTCTTTCATTATTCCCTCTGGTTGCACAAGGCAGGTAGAAACACAGTGCCTGTTTCTGTGTCCTAGTACAATGCGGTGCAGAGGAGTCCGAGCACACTCTCCAAACTTTCCTAGCTACCGAAAGAAGCCTAGCCGTGGATTAGTGCTTCATCTGTCCCGACTAAAGTTCTGCAAGCTTTTAGTCCACCTTTTGTGTTACAACATGCCTATAGTTAGTTATGGTTAAACAAGCAAAAGGATCGTACCTTTAACCAGCATCATGGTGCCGCTTCTATTCACCGAGAGAGAACTGGAATTTTTCAGCACCCCAGCACATACATATGTATCACTGTCGTTCTTCCATAGGTTGTGTAGAGTTATCACTATTTTCTTGTCTTCCTTTGAATACTCCAAGCGATTAGCAAAAGCAGGAGAAATAGTTGAAGTATTCTGACTTGAAACATATAGCACTCTTTCAGGTTGCATGTGAATCTTGAGCAAGTAGATCCCTTCATCTGAGCTCCTCCATGCACAGGTAATGCTGACAGACTGGCCTTCCTGGGGATTGACATAGAGTGGTGACTGCTCAACAACTCCACTGTTTTTTCCTAAAAACAAGAGATATTAATGGCTACCACCTACTTAACACACTGCATTTTCACTAGGGAGCAAATACAGAAGTCAAAGACAGAACAGACCACAGACATCTAGATGAAGTTGTTTTTTTAAAGGCTACCTTTATGCGTGCCTTGAGAAGAAAGATAATGTCAGTACACCCTGGTATGCTCTCCTGCCCTGGGATCTGAAAGCAGGACTGACTGAGCACGTTTTCCTGGTTGTAAAGGGTCTCCACCTACCTAAAAAAGGCATACACTGAACTCTTCTAAGGGAATACAGCTTCATCAGCGTGCCCTTGACACATGGATTGTTGCCTGCTTTCTCAATTAAGAAATTAAGCCACAGAAACATCTGGGGACTACTGGTCTGGATGAAATCATACAATATGGGTGCCATCAATGTTGAAAATGGACTTCAAAAAGCAGTTATTAATGACTTGCTGTCCAGCTGTGAAGACATTTCATTGAGTACCTCTGAGGACATTCCCTGGTCCTTTTGACATTATCATTAACGGGGATGAGGGAAAAAGGACATAACTTATCACATTTGTACAAAAGATAATTCTGGGAATGTTGCAAGCATTTTAGAGAAGAGGATCAGAATCAAAGAGAGGTATAAAGTAACTTAATAAAATAATTTGGAGAAACAGTACTGAATCAACAAGATGGAATCCATTTAAGAAAACAGTCAACTAGCTTGAAAAGAGAAGCCTAAGGAAGGACGAGATAAGTCTTTATAGATATCACAGACTATTGCTGATCCAGAAATTAATTAGGTTTTGCATGCCTTGGGTATGGGAAAGGAAGAAAAGTCTGTAATTTTTGGTAAAGATGTTTTAGGTTAGATGGTGTCATCAGAAGGGTAGGTACATAGAAGAATAAGATGCCAAAGATTACTGTGGACTCGACCCTCTTCTACCAAAAAAAAACCCAAACAAAAACAAACAAAAAAACCCCAACAAGACAGATTCTTCCCCTAACTAGAAATTACTGTCAAAAGCAGAACTTGTGTCATTCATCAACTGTTTATTAAGAGAAAAATCTCACATCCCTTTATCCACTGATGCCCAACTTGCAAACCCTGCCTAGCACCAGCTTCCCAATTATTATCAATTTGTCATTTAAGATGAAATAGTAAAACCAAAAGAGATTTGCAAAAAAACTCTACCAAAAAAAGGGGCTCACTGCTTTGCTAGTTATTCAAGACGATGTGACTGACTGTTTTGGAAAGAGCTGTGGGTCTTCACTGTTTCCAAACTGCTGCAGCAACCTCTGATTCATGTGAAAACCCGTAGTTAGGATTAAATTAGTCACGAATTGGTGTTCTAGGGGTTTTCCTGGTACTGTTTTATCTAATGTGTTTTCTTCATCTTTTCAGGGAAGAGACCCACACTTTCCTTCAATTCAGTACGTTACCTGAGCAGATACGGGTGAAGTTCTGTCAGACTCTCCCTCCCATTATGCTTTCTTTAAATCTTTGAATTAAAATATACATCTGTATTTATTAATTCATGACATAAAAGGTGGATTTGCAATACCTTTCACCACTAATATGGTTGTCTTCCCATTCAGCTTTTTGTGATTGCCATTGCTTAAAACGTAGTTAGTGCATAGGTAGATATTGGAATCAGATTCCTGTAAATTGCGCAGAGTTATCCTGAGATTCCTTCCTTCTTTTAAATACTCGGTGCGATTAGTGAATGCATGGTGTATAAATGAAGAATTCTTCTTGGAAAAAAAAAACACATTGAATTCCTGTATGCTAGTTCTCAAGTACATTCCCACTGTATTTTCTGAACCCGAGCAAGTTATGCTGATGGAGTCTCCTTCCAAAACACTGATAATGTCTGTTGACTGTTCATTTTCTCCACCTAAAAATACGAAATGCAATTGAAATTATAATATCAGAGTTGTTCTTGATCTACTAACATCAAAGTAGTTTTCAAAAACAACTACTCTGTCAACAACTACTCCGTCAACTACTCCTGAAAGCTACAGTGCCTTTCACACCCATTGACTTGTGCAACTCAACGTCTCCCCAAAGCTTAAAAGGCCTTGGCAAAAAAAGTGGTTACTGTCACTCATGCAAAAAATTTAGTCTGCTCTGTAGATTCCCAGTATGATCCTATTTGTTTTCAAAATACAAGCTTCATTGAACTCAGTCCAATAATTGGAGCTGGTTGAGGATCTAAATCTGGAATTCAAAGGTATCAAAAAATGGCAGAGAATGGAAGAAAATTACACTTTTTCTTTCCTTTTTTTTGTTTTTTTTATTTTACAAAGGAGGCTTTAGCAACATCAGGAAATCGGATAGCGTAGCCTCTTAGGAAGAGAACTGCAGAAGAAATAACTCCAGCCTATACTAAGAAACAAAGGTATAAAAATATATAATGACACCCTTTGAGTTCTCTAATGACCTCAATATCAAAAGAAACTGAATAGTAAGTACTTATGCCATGAATAGCAAGGAACAGAGGGATCAAATGGGAAACATCTAAAAGAAGTTACATTACAACATTACAAGCAGGGAAAGAAAAATAGAGTATTGCATATCTAGAACAAATATAATATAGAAAGGGTAGAATTCTTCAGTGTTGACAAGGAAATTAAGGATCCCTACATACTTAAAACAATTTATTTTAATAAGGGAACAAACACACAAGTCAAACACAGAAAGGACGAATCATGGGAATTTAGATACAGTAGGTCAATCCAACATGACCAGACAACAAGGACATTCCTTCTACAGCACTTAGAGAAGGAATTAAGGTAACCCAAGAGCTGTCAGCAGTTACCTTCCAAAGCAGAAGAGAAATGGGGTGATGGAGAAGGCTGGAGAAGCACAGAGCACTCAGCCTTAACAAGCCGGGAAGGAAAGCCCAAGAAATTCAGTTCCATCAGCCTAAAATCAGTACTTATGTGATCTAAGAGCCCAAGCAGCTGATGAGAAGCAGCCTCAGCCCATCAATTGTTTTCTCCAAAAGATCAGCGTCGAAGTTCAAGAACTAAATTATATTTGCGGAAATCAGCATTGACTCCTCAACAACCACTAACTAAAGAATGGTAAAAACACTCAAAATTAATATACTTACCAGAATCTTCCTGGTACGACATACCTTCCTTTTAGACATACTGATTTATGGATAAAATGTTTTTCTCAAGTCACCGGCCTTTACAGTTATTGTCAATGGTCACAGGGGGAAAAAGGGCTGACCGTTTGGAGAAATCTTTTTCCTCAGCTAGTTTTCCTCAGAGATTCACACTGTTTTCCTCACGTGTGCCTCCAGCTTGTACTCTCACTAGCTACAACAATATTTAGCAATGGATATTTCTAGTAAGGTTTTATTACACCTTCAATAATTACGTCCCTAGTAAATATCAATATTCATTTCTAGCCAGTAGTGGGCTCCCCCTGTCAGCCTTAAGGATACAGATGCAGTTCATGCTGAACTACTGGGAAAACAACTTCCACTCTTTCTAGAGAGAGCAATTTCTATATGGAAAAGTTCTGATCTCAATAATTTCATTTTTTTTTCTAAAAACTCATTCTATAATTTCAGAGAATGTTTTTCAAAGTTCCACCTGGTTTTGCTAATGGTGAATTTGACAGGAATCTGCTTGAAACAATAGTCTAAGGTGGGAAAAAGACAAAGAAAACACTGAAACTTGTGAAATGTAAAAGCGTCTATGTTGTACGTACCGTTCTGGCCAGGGAAGCACGGGAGAAGCAGAAGAAAGAGGGATGCAGCTGGGAGATGTGATATCCACAGCATTTTCAAAGGTCTTTTTAGTTGTTCTCGATGAGTTAAAGACGTGAAGAAAAGGTTGTATGCTACAAGTTGGCCTGTTTTCTTACAGCTACATCAGTTGTCTACTAAAAGACTTGAGCAACTTGTCTCTTTTGCCTTAGTATCACAAAGAATGTGACAGAGAAGGGGCTGAGACATTTCTCTCAAGAGGCGTATCTTGGTTTTGACTTCACACTTGTAACGCCCACGGTTTCCTACCACTGAACAACCCCCAACCCTGAGGGCAGAATTAGAAAGAGTATCCATGGCGAGCACCTACCTTCCCTTTTCAGTTAACTGAGAAAAACTAGGCTCAAAGTTGCCCTTGACAGTGCCAAAGTCAGGCAATTATCTCCCGGTTGTGGCCTCACTGGAAATGCAGGCGCTTGGTATCAGTTCAGTCTGTCAGTGTTCCCATGGACTTAGCAGGCTGCCTGGCTGGTGGCTGCAAATACAAAAGTCTTGGCTTTGTAAGGAGCAAGTGGATGAGAGGTGCTCCATTACTTTAGGTAAACCTTAATTTATTATACAAAGCCTGCTAACAAAACTGCAGGTTTGAGCTGCATCTTGGCAATGACAATGTGCATCATTTCCAAGCAACAGCATGGTACATACCTCTCCCGTGCCTCCTGGCTTCACATTTAATAACGCGTTCTGTGTGTCTGTGGTACACAAGAGCTGCTAACCGCCAGCAAAAGGAAATCTCAGCTACAAGTCACAGGTACCTCCTGCTCCCTCCCTGATATGATGAAAAGCTCTTCTTGCAGGCAGTGCTCTCTGTGTGAATACATAGGGAAAGGGGCTGTTCCCAAAGAGTTTCTGGAACGCTCGAAAGCTTAGAAATTTCATCAATTATTGGAAAAAGAGAGTTCAGGAAGGCTGTGAAATGACCTTTCAGTTAGCCCTACAAAGGCACACTACTGGATATAAAAGCAGATGCCAGGGGACATCTGTCAGGAGACTCCCTGTCTTTGCTTTTGCAATATTTAAGTGAATTGACAATAATACTGGATTATGAGTTTGGGAATCATATGATGGTGATACTTTGTAAAGGAGATTAACATAGCAAATAACAATACGATCAACACAGGGTTACCAATGAACAGCCAGTTTTTAAGTTGATGTTTTATTATGATGATTATAGTAACAAAAAAAAATTAAAATCATTAAAGTTACAGCTATCAAATTATGGCATTTGGTGAGCCAGACCTCTTAATATTTGCCTGTATTTTTCTATTGCAAAACAACACAATGCAGTTGCTTAGAACAAACACTGTAGATCTTTAAAGCTCTTTACAAGACTTTTTCCTGATCTGTGGGATGATTGGTGTCTACCAGCACAACACAACTCAGGAGGGGCAGAGTGAAACAGTTGGTAGTGATGCCTCGGAACACCACAGTCTGCATAATCATCAGCAGAAAAAAAGAGATGTAAAGCAAAGTGTGCTTCAGTGAGCCATAAAGATCACAAGACTTGCATCTCATGACTAATTTTGCTAAGCCACCGTCACTGGGTAGAGATGTCCATATATAACCTTTCTGCTCAAAACACGTCCAGCGCTCTGGCCCCAACTCGTGTCAAAGAGTTGAAATTAAACCTGCACATCATTAAACCTGAATCCCTAAAGTCAATACAATGTGAGTTCTCAAATATCACGTTGACTTTTTCACAAAGAACTCAAAATCTGAGTTTACACCAAAACCACCCAGTGTCAGCCTTCAATTTGAACACCATATATACACACATATATAGATTTTTCCACACATAGACACATTTGTTTTTCTCATTAAAAGACCATACAAAAGAACTGCCATGGCCTGCAATTTTAAGGCAATATTTTTCTAGATAGAGGAAAATAATGTGTACATCACTGGAAATCTCCAGAAGCACAGTATCCAGCTGGATTGTGTAAGCCGGAGCACTTGGCACTTTCTCAAAGGCTCCCACAGCAACAACGTACAGCAGAGGGAAACTAGCTGCAGTGGGGTCATAAAGTGAAAGGTCCATACCCGATATGAGTGGCCTTTTCCCAGGCTATAGCAGCGGATATGATATTTCCTCAAAAAAAGATGGCTTTTATCCCAAACAAACCTCTTCCTCACTCCTTTTGGACACAACTGTACTCTGTCAAAAGCTTACAGCAGTCCTGTTCTGGGAAAAAACAGGAACTGCAATTGTGCTAAGGTGCTGTATAAAGAGGAAAAGTCTATTTCCTTCTCTATATCCTTGTGCAATCTGGACTCCTTACAGATACCCTTAGCTTTGGCTTACTGAATAAACATATTACACATTCATCATGATAGAACAGATTTCCCAACTGGATCAGCCAAAATAACATACTCAGTAAATACGTAAAAGCCTAAATAACATACTCAGTAAATACGTAAAAGCCTAAATAACATACTCAGTAAATACGTAAAAGCCTTTGAATAGCCGGGGATTGCCATCTCTTCATGAAGTTTTGACTGCATTCCACCACACTAAAATCCAACAAATAAGCTGAGCGTGGAGTTAAAAGCGTATCTTAGATCAGCATGAGTGTAAAGCCCCGACTGGGGAGAGGAAAAAAATCCCAACACATAACAGCACTAGTCTCCTGTGCCAAAAAGAACACAATTTAAGCATGGAGGCTTTTCTGTATTTCTAAAACTAATTAATAACACTTTTTTTGATGCCTTTCATGATGAACTTTCCTTTTAGATGTGATTGTAGAAAATTTCAAGAGTCACATGACACCCTTTGAGATTTCCTGCTGGAAGTTTCAGCTAGTCTATGGGTAATTAAACCATGTCAAAATGATTCACTAAGTATTCACAGTGTTTCAGGGATCTGCTTTTCCAATTGTGCTGCTGGTGACTTTTGCTCAAAAGCCTGATACTAGATTAGGTCTAATGCAAACTTTTGAGGATTTATTCAAATCAAGCGTGGGTGATAAATCATTTGAAGATGACATACTGCCAGTGAACTACCAAATGGGGATCCCTGAAGTGCAGAATTTCATCACACACTGTCTGCATGCAGGATACCCAAACCTGTCTTCAGATGCAGAAATACTGCAGTCTTTTCTGATAGGTTCCTGTCCACTGGCATTACTGTTGAAAGTATCCTACAATAAAATTGCCAGTATTATGACCTAATTTGTCAGGGAGTTTGATATCATACTTCTGTTCAGGCTGGGAGGGGGCTATGGCCTCCATGACCCAATGCCATTTCTGAGGGAGCTGGATATAGCCCTCACATCCACCCTTGCCCGGGAATGAGCACGGACAGGAGATGGCCCCACTCTGCACATGGCTGCAAAATCAAATGTCTATTCAAAACACCAAAGCCCTCTAAGTCAACAAACCAATCAACTGTACAAAATGCTTTTTTTTCATCTAGAGACTACCTGGGAGTTAAAAAAATAGACTCATAGGCGTGCTATCGCATTCCAAAACAGAAGACATGCAGAGAACATCTGCCTCAGGGTTCAACAGATCCTTCCTGAGCACAGATACAGTCCTGAGCACAGATACAGTTCTCTGAAGAATTTCAGATGAACTGATAGTTTCAATCATGAAAACCACTGAGAGAATTCAGCCGGTTTAAACCTGTGCTGCTGAGGTTTAAACCTGTGCTGCTGAGCCAGCCGCAGGTCTTGCGATGACTGCTGTTCTCAGCGAAGCACCAGGAGAGGATGGGAGATCCAGGGATCTTCTCGTGTTGCTCGTGAAGGCTTCGAGCTAGACAACTGTGGCAATCACAGTCCTCAGTGAATGCATAGATGTGGTGAAGGTACGTTTGTGAAAACTACCATGAGGTCTCGTATAAAATGAGCTGAAGAAATTCAGATGAATGCTGTATGTCATTACTGAGGAGTATGCTGCTGGAGTAGAGGCCCAGTTTTCTCATTTGTAGATATTTTCCAAATAGATGAGAAGTTTTTCTTGTCAGGAAGCGGTTTGTTTTTTCTATCAGCTACAGAATTGAAGGAAAAAGATCTGTGAGACCACCAAAGGCACAAGTCGATTTCACTGACTATTATAATCCAATTGCCTGTATTTAAGCTCAGAAATCTGAAGTGTGAAGTCCTCAGGGCAGCTACCTTGTTCCAGTTGCTACTGATGTCCCACTTCTTGCTCTGAAAGGTGAAAGAATTGCAGCTTCGTTGTACAGTGAGTTCATGGCATCTCTGCTGAAACCCTGCCCTGTCGCTGTGGCCCATCAGCCTTTGCCTTAGAGGGGCTCTAGGACAGGCCTGAAACATCACCGAGCGTTACACCACAGGGCAGGACCACAGGAGAGCCACTAGCGGTCAAATTTTTACCTATCACACCAATATATCAATATGTCTTAATATAACAACTGCAGTGAAATGAGAGTTGTGTTATCTTTTGGGGGTTTTGCAAGCACTTGTACAACTCTCGTTTTTCACAGATAGCGTTGCTTTTTATCTAACTGTAGATGTGCAAATATCTCAGCTAGTTCCCATTGGCTTCCTTTAGAGTTACCAGAGAGAAAGAGGCACCTTCACAAGGTTATTCATCTGTTTCATCTTAAAACCATTTTAAGGTGAGATGAATCATCTTCAAGACAGCTATTTCTCTCCATTCACTAGAAAGGGAGCACATGATAAAAATCTTAAACTTTAACTAACTTCTAACCAACAAGTTAACCTTAACCAAATTCAGACTTAGAAATGTGATTCTTAAACTTTTAGAAAGAAACAACCAACATTTGTTTCTAAAGGATGGATTGGTTCACTAATTGAGAGGAAATCTCTCAGCTTCTGGCCTTACACGAGGTCCCATAAACCCTGGAGCCAAGTTGGCTACAGGATATAGGGGGGGATCAAGGGGCATCTGTAGAAATGTGTAAATGATCCACACCCGAGTACTAGAACCACTGCAAAGTCATGTAGGGGCTAAAATCTATTGACTCAGACTTGATGCAGGGAGGAAATGGGCATCCACTGAACACTGTCCTAGTAAACACACCTAGTTCTTCACTGAACACCCTCCTGCCATTGCAGTAATGTGCTTTTATCATTTACCAGAATTAAACCCCAAAAATTAAAATCTTACCGTTAAAAAACTGGTGGATCATTATGATACGTCCTAGGAAAACAATAGCAAAAAAAGTAGCAGCATTAGCAAGGATTTACTTAGAAGAATTAAAAGTAACAGACTTGCAGTTGTTTTTTTCCCAATTTATATTTATCTGAAATTCCTGAGCAACTCATTGGTATCCATCTCAAACAGATCCACAGGCCTTGAGTTTTGTCCACAAATCCCACCACATGTGGCAGGTGTGATACTTTGCCATATGACAGCACAGTTGCATCCCAAGTTCTATACTCTGTTGTAGCACAACTATTTCAGAAGTAAGAGGTGGTTTCACATTATTTCACTTCAAGAATGCCACAGTCTCTGTGTCATGAAGGAGGAGGGAAGAGAAGAGTGTGATTCCGAGGAAGGCAAGTATTTCCAGAAGATTTTATTCACATGACTCCCTATTTACTCCTTAGAGCCTATCCCAGCCCTTTCCATGCATATTATTTTACAAAACAAACTCTTCCTTTGGATGTATCAGGGAAAATATTCTGTCTTAAATTAAAATTGGCTCTTTAGTGGGCAGAGCTGTGAGTGGGAGCCACTCACCCAAAGGACCTGTCAGCCCACGTCTGGATGTTCAGTGGTCTCCTGGGCTGCGACATGTCTCTGCAGGGGAAGCTGCCCAGAAACGTTGCAGTCCAAGACTGCTCCAAGGCACTGGATCCCACTGAGGTAGGGCTGAGTGATGCAATCACTTGACTTTATTACTGTAGCAGTGAGGAAATGTATTCTGGGCTTATTTTTCATAATAAAGTCAGCCGACTGGGGACTGTGCCATGGCACTAAATGCAGCGGTGGAGTTCATACCAGCTGTCAGCCCAGCCTTCCCTTCACAGTGAATATCACTTAGCAACTTCATAAACAATGTTAGGCAAATAGGATCCAGAAAGAAAACCCTGTATGCTTTGTCCACTACCAGCGCCACTTGCAAAGCATGTTACCCATAGGAAACATCACATTTTGTCAGACTGTACCTTGACCATTTCGGCTCTGTCGAACACAACACGCTGCCAGTGCGGCTCCACAAACCCCAAGAATCAGTATTGGGATGATGATGCCAGTGCTAGTCTTTTTGTCAACTAAAAGTTGAGGATTACCTGGAAAGTAGAAGAAAATAGAGTTCAAGTTAATCAAAGACGTTTGCCAAGAAATGAGCTTGCCTCATAAGCATCAGCTAGGAAGAACTGGGCCTGGTGCTTCTGCAATGGAGCCCACAAAAGCTGATAATGAGAGAAGGAACTGGTGAATGAGAGAACAAATAGCCTCTAGCTTAGGATCTCTTAAAGAAGATACCTATAACAAAAGAATGACTCTATCAACATTTGAAGCAAATTCTTGACTCCCCACCGCAACAAATACCCTTGAACGTCTATGTCATCTGAAATAATCAAAAACAAGAGGTGCAAAGCCCATCCTTAACGACAGGTTCAAAGGCCACTAAGGAAATCCATTTTGACCATTTTTTAAAGACCTCAATGCACAGGAATTTAAACATATAAATATCTAGAAAGGTTATTGTAATACTTGTCTAATTTGGAAGAGAAATAATAGAATCATCCAGTGCACATTCAAAATTTACCAAAGAAAAATCCCCGAAGAAAGAAAACCCAAACAACACAGGAAAATGCAAAAGGCCATACCTCTACCAAGGACTCCCCCAGAAAAGGATAAATAGAGTTTACTTGTCCCAAGTAAAGACACCCTGTTTTGTCCATAAGATAAGGAAGACGACAGGGATTTCTACAGTGAAAGAAATTTGGACAGAAAAATAAGTCTGTGTGACAATTGTCCTCTTAGTCTGGAGGTAAAGTCTCATTTATTATTTACTGGTGAGTGGAATTCTTGGAAACTTGTTGCACACCCATCACGTACTGCTTTCCATCAGCGTCCCCACACCTAGAGCTATATAGCTATGGTTACAGAAACCTATACCTACGGGTATACATTTCCAGGAGTGGGAAGTGACACTGGCTAGGGGAAAATCTCTGAGTTTGGATGGCTACAGCATGTGTGGGGCCAAGGTGTGAATGTACAGTACATCCATCCCCCTCCATTTCAAATTCCAGTCACATCAAGATGTCTGGGCAAAACACTCGCAAAGCAAAGGGCAAACAAACACGGGAAGACACTAACCTAGATTTCCCTCATCAGGGATGCTGGCTGTTGATTTTCCAGTTTTTTCAACTGCGTAGCACTCCAGGGATTGGCTGGACTTTGTGAGTTTTATCTGTGCTGTACAGCAAATTTTAGTGATGCTACCAATCACATTTGCTGAGGAAGCTAAAAGGGAAGAGAAATTTTAATATAAATATGGATCATTTTTAAGATCTTCAATCAAGGATTAAAAAGGTTGAGGAGGTTAATATGTTAAAAAAGTGGATCCTTCATGTACCACAAAAAATTGGAGATTGCTACAATCATATTTAATTCACCAACTGTTCAAAGCAACCAGTCATCATTTAGATTTTCTTCTCACTCAAGCTGATGAACTGTTCTATGAACCAATAATGGAAATCTTCAAATTTGAGGAAGGCAAAAAAGTTTTCACATGTAATTAAGAGCACCAAAACATTTGTAAAAAGCTTATCATTACCTTTTTGCATTTAAATTCTACACAAATAATAATCATGACAAAAATTTCCACCTTCCATTTACCCACAGGAACCAAAGAGGAACAAGCAAGATCAGCAGATGTATAAATCTCAGAGATCCCAAAGTGCATCTCCCACCCAGCCTGCATGCCACTGCAGCATTATCTAACTTATTCCTCTTCTAAGAGGTGGGAAACGTAAAGGCCATTATATTGAAAACTCCTTCCTACCTACACATTCCACACTCAGCACATCCACCAGTTACCCTCCCAAGGGACAGAGGCTTCTATGTCTGCAGCACTTTCCAGTTGTCACTCTGGATGTTTCAGAGTCACCCAAGCTTTACACAGTGGCAATAGCATGTAGATATTTTGCAATGTTAAGCATAAATCCAGGAGAGAAATGGTTTACACTGATCACAAATTAAATACACAAGGAATTGTTAGGCTGAACAAAAGTATATGTAGGTTGAGAATTGGGCCCCCAACGTAAGAAGGATATGGATCTGTTGGAGCGAGTCCAGAGGAGGCCATGAAGATAATCAGAGGCCTGGAGCACCTCTGCTGTGAGGACAGGCTGAGAGAGTTGTTCAGCCTGGAGAAGAGAAGGCTCCAGGGAGAGCTTAGAGCCTCTTCTAGTACCTGAAAGGGACATACAGCAAAGCTGGAGAGGGACTCTTGATCAGGGAGTGGGGTGATAGGATGAGGGGTAACAGTTTTAAACTGAAAGAGGGGAGATTAAGATTAGATATTAGGAAGAAATTCTATACTGTGAGGGTGGTGAGACAGTGGAAGAGGTTTCCCAGAGAAGTTGTGCATGCCCCATCACTGGAGGTGATGGATGGCGTTGGATGGGGCTTTGAGCAACCTGGTCTGGTGGGAGGTGTCCCTGCCCAGGGCAGGGGGCTGGAACTAGATGATCTTTAAGGTCCCTTCCAACCTGAACCATTCTATGATTCTATGATTTTTTTCTTGTTTTCTTCTGTCAGCAATAAGATTAGAAAGGATGGTCTAAGCCAAACAAGAGAGGTGATGAAAGCCACTTTCAGAGAATTATACACAGCCAGGAGGGCAAAGCCAAATACACATTCAGTCACACGTTGACTGGTGAAATGTCATTGACTTGGATGGAGTTCAACTAAATTACACCCATGCAACCTGACTCACCATGAAGTTTTGCCTTCTTGAAGCCATTTGCTACATGTACTGACAGGCATTTTTATCGCTGAATTTGACAGGTTCATGAAAAAGCTGGAAGGATACCTCCTGGTTATTTACTGAATTGTACAGAAGAGCAATAAAGAATGGCTCTTGAGACTAGACCCAGATTTCAGTGTGTACTGCCTGAAGTAGATGGGATTCATATATTGCAAACTAGCACAGATTTTGACCTTGAGAATTGCTGTTGCCAATAAAGAAACAAAAAATCTTTATAAATCAGGGTAACATGAATTTATCTAAATCTCTACTAGTGTAGTTTTAAGCAGTTTGACCTGAGAGAATTTAAATTATTAATGACTTAATGACTTTTTCACAGAAGAAACTGATTTTGACAAATTAGTTTACTCATTAGCCTCGCTGTTTGCCCAAATATGTAACAGTTTCATAACCAGAAATATGTTTTCCATGTGTTCATACCCAGGCTCCCAGTAGAGCATACCTCCAGAATTCACAACGCCACATGAGTCTCCTAGTCCGTAATCTTTCACCCAGAAGATGGCATAAATTCCTTTATAAGAAGTATTTTCTTGCTGAAAGCACATACTGATGCTTGTTTCATGTATCGTCAACTGAATTGCTTCATTTGAAAAGTTCTCATCTTGTGTTTCAGCAAGTACTGCAAAGCCTTCATAATTGGAAAGTTCACATGCCTTGATCTCACAGTCTTCACAATGGTAAACTGTCACAGTTGTGTCGCCAGAGGAAGAGTCTTGTGTCTTGCCACTGGGCATGGCAATATCTACATGAGAAAACAAAGACAAATTATTTTCTACCAGTTTTCTCCCAAAACTTCTGGTGTTAGAGAATAGGATGAGTTTTGGTGGACAAACCCAGCCATGGTTTAGGAGACATTGTCTGCCAATGGGCAATTTTTATATGGTACAGGGCCCAGTCCCCAAAAAAATTTTTGGGGTAGAAATACAACATAATTCCCCCATTGCTGCCACTGGGGTTTTAACTAGGAAGCTGGCAGCCTGGGAAGTGAGTTGAAAGACATTTCTCTTGTTGACCTAAGAGGTTCTCTGCCCAGAGAGACTCAGACGAATCACCTGTCCTTATTTTTTTTTCCTTCCAAAACTCCTTGGCATAATGCTATCGGGTAGATCTCCAGCAGACATCCAGATCCCAGAACAAATGAAGTTCACAGCTGAGCTGCCAGACTACATCCAGCTAGATCCAGAGTCTCACTGATTCAGTTCAGTGTTCCAGCAGGCAACAGTTCTACAGCCAAGCCAAAACTCACCAGCACTGGAGTATGCTGGGGCTGGGTGCTGAGGGCTGACTCATTCAGACCGCCCTGGTAAAGAGCCAGTCCTTTAAGAGAGCGCTCACCTCATCTGATTTCAGACAGATCCAAAAAGTTGCCCTTCCCAAGTTAGGTGATTGTGACAGGTCAAATAAATCAACCTTCACCTTCTTAATTCCTTTTCTCACCTTAGTGGATTTTGTGGTCTTAGTCTTAACTGGACACCACTGAGCTTTCTAATAACAGTTTAAATTTTTTTAGCTACAAGCATGCAGTGAAAAGCAACGAGATCAAACAAGGAGACTCACTTGGACGGAGAGCTGCGATGGTCAGAAGCAGGAACCATAACCACTTGAAGTGGGGAGAGTCCATCAGGCTGCTGTGTCTGCTCAGCTCCAACAACGTTGGATGCTCTCCTAGATCCTCTGCGATCCCAGAGCAGGCTCACCAGGCTCCTCCCTCAGTCGTCTCCCTGTTTGAACATTAAACTCAGTGTTTAGCATCCTTTATCTCATTATCTTTCTCCAGTCAAAAAAACAACAAACAAAAAAACTTCCAGGCCAAGTGCTGTAAAGCTTCTTCTTGCCAAGATAGCTGGAATACAGGCAAAGAAACACTCATGCTGCTCAGCTGCTACTGCACTCTGGCTTTTGCAAATGCCAAACTCATACCCTTTTCCATCTCTGGGTCAATTGCAGCAGAAGACACATGGTCTTTCTGCAGGGATAGAGAAATCCCTCCTGAGCCTGCTGGGCAGGAGGCTGCATGTCCAGATCCTCCAGGCTCCTCAAGCCAGTGGCCCTGCACACATCTTTCACTCGTTCATGCAGCAAATAACATCTTGACTTGCTGCCACTTCCAAAACACACAAAAAATTAGACATGGAGGATGCTTTGTGATGAATGTTTTGCTTGACCTAAGATGAAATACTTATTGTCAAATTAAGACTTATTTTTAATTTGGAAGACCTGATAGGAAACATCTGTTCAAATTAAATCCACAAACAAACAAACACTTAGTATTTCTTTCCAAAAAATGCCTTGGATTCAGTCACAAATTCATCCTCAATCATTTCAAGAAAACTGTGATGAATTTGTGAAATATGTTTTAGTAAAACACAAGTTTCACTTTCCAAAGGAGAAAGAAAAACAATTCGGAAAATTCACCCAACTTTCCTCACTAGCCTAGCTCTGGAAACCACAAACTGCTTTGCTTCTAGGAGCCCTTCATTAGAAGCTTTCATTAAAACAACTTTGTTTGGTATGTCACTACCTCAGAAGTACCTTGAGGAAGTTTTGAAATTAATTCCTAATTATGCATTATTTGTTTTCTTTTAAGCAGAAGTTAATAATTGCTTATCGCTCGTTATCTGTGTCAGTCTAGAGCTGCAGAAAGTCCCACCCCACTTCCCAGAAACCGATGAGACGGGAGGAACACAAAACCTACAAACCAAGCCCTTTCCAGCAGCCGGCAGGTGCAGGAGGCAATCTTTGAGACCGTCTGCAGAATCCCCAGGGGAATAAAATCTGGGCCGCCCTTTGCAGTGCCCCAAAGCTCTCAATACCCCCAGGCAGGGCCCAAGTCCAGGAGATGCTGGACCAAGCCAAGGTCCTGGCGCTGCTCTACCCGCACCCACAAAGGTGTGATCTGTCCACTTCCACTTCACACAACACGAGGGACCAATTCTTCCATTTTACGCACAGGGCTCCTTCTCACCTATGCAATCTTGCAAGAATTTCTTCTGGCCCCACCAAGGATTAACAACACTCAGAGCATCAAATGAGCGCAGCATCTTTTCTCATCCTCTTTCCATACATCTAAAAATAATTCCTGTCTTTTTGATTTTGGGTGGGGTTTTTTTTCCAAAAACAATTCACTCATTACTGACTTTATCCTGTTTCCTGCTTTGCAAAGCACCAGTTAACAATGTTTCCTGTCCCCTGCAGGCGATGAGAAAGCCAAAGGACTATCATCAACCACTGGATCATAGCACCATTCAGGTTAGAAAAGACCCTAAAGAACATGGAGTCCAACTGTTAACCTAGCACTGCCAAGTCCACCACTGTACTATGTCCCTAAGTGCCACATCTACACATCTTTTAAGTACCTCCAGAGTATTATACCTCCTTGTCCTCCTCGGAGTATGTTCATCAGCCTGATGCAGTCCTCACAGACCAGCTGCAGCACATCTGGCTGAGTTATTTGCCCAGAGGCTAAGGACAAT
Source organism: Alca torda (assembly GCA_008658365.1). Taxonomy (NCBI): domain Eukaryota; kingdom Metazoa; phylum Chordata; class Aves; order Charadriiformes; family Alcidae; genus Alca; species Alca torda. Next base: position 29,321,238 of record CM018086.1, on the reverse strand, counting down.
AAGTGGTTTTTTTCCCCAGTAGTTTTCAGACTGAGGTCTGCACCTTCTGTCCTTGTTCCTTCTGTCTTCTCTTCTCTTTTGTGATCTTCTTGCCTCATCCTTGCCCCTCCTCTCATTGTGCTCAAAGGACATCTTCCTTCCTCTTCTCTCTGGTGACATTCCTTCCCACTGCCCCTCTTCTCTTCATTTTCAAAAGCCAGAACACTGTCCAACAAATCTCTGCCCCCTCCCACTGGTTAGTCTTTTTTGGCAAGTTTCTGAGCGTCTTCAGCTGTCTTGGCCACTTCCTGCCATCAGTTTTAAACTTATTTTAACAATAAAACACTCAAATCTAAAATGAAACATGCTCTTGGGATATAAAAGATTTTTCACCAGGTTTTTTGCCTGCTTGCCTTTCTTTTCCAGGCAGTAACAACCATGAGGAGCTGGAGCTCCTTCACCAACACACCCAGCTGACCAGCTTTTCCCCAGGTCAGACCTGACCCCATGAACAAGCCAACCTGACCTCCCTGTGTGAGAAATAAGTCCCGGTCCGAATGAAAGAGGCTCAGGCAGAATCCTCTGTGAAGCACATTTTTATTCATGTTCTTGCAAGAGCGGGTGACCTAGCAAGTAGGCACACTTTCAGTTCTTGAAACACACCTTTTTATTTCCTAATCCCAGCTGAATTTTTCCCTCCCGTTTCCCACTGGTTAGGCACTCCAGGGTTCACAGTCTGTCCGAGGCACCTAAAATTCTTCCCAGATGTCTTGCCTCTGTTTACTTCTCTTTATGCTACACCTAAAGGGATTACCTGACTAGTTTAGTTCTTTCCTTTTTGGTAAAAAATTGCTCAATGTCATTAGCCCTGGTTAAATGTTTGACTACCCTTCTAGACACTAATCCAGTATGAAGCAGTTTGTCCTTTTGTCTGTGTGATAAGAGATGTTCTACAAGCCTTTGCTGGAGCCTGTTTGTCTTAGTCATTCCCTTATCATGTCGCCTCTGATGGAAACGGCTTTTCTCCTCTGCAAAAGCAATACCTGCCTTTCTTACACCTGGCAGGAAGAAGTAAATTTAACCAGAAAGTTGTAGAGCCCTAACATGGTCTTTGGTTTTGTTTTAGAAAAGATCTATTTGCATAAAAATCACTACCAGAAACTCTCCAGCTTTTCTGTCTCCCAAAACTTCATAGCAGACACAACACAATAAACAACTCCAATGTTTGCCAATAAAAGTCAGTTGGTCATTAACACAATAACATCATTTCTACCAGAGAAAAGGTCCTCTCTCCGAGTTAAAAGCTAAAGATACAGAATATTCTGGTTAGACACCTGCATTTGCTCACTCCAGCACAAGTTAAACCAGCTCACCGCCTTTCCAGTGTGCATCCTCAGACCTACCCACCTCTGCCACCGCCACAGCTCACCTGAGGCTGACACTTCAGTGGGGACCCCCGCAGTGACAGCGCAGGGTGGGGGTCACCCGAAGGCCCGGCTGAGGAGGTGCAGAGCAGGGCTACTGCCCCCGGGTCCCTCTCCAACCCACCCTGAAGTACAGTGACGGAGCCACAAGATCCAGTGCTATTCCCCAACTCCACACACTGTATTTCCCTGCCCCATCTCCCTCCTCCAGCCCACGGCCTGGGGGTCTACAGCTTTATATGCACTTTAGTATATGGCTTGTATGGTTGGGCAGAACTGTTGTGGTGGAATGATTTTCAGAAAATATTTGGTACCCTAAGTATCCCATGGAGAGGACTTAAGTTTCAAACAGTCTGAAGAAAATAATTCTATAAGGAAATAAGGAAGCAACAAATTAAAACCCAAAGAACTTCAGAAGATCCTACAGATTCTATTTTCTACTCTAAGTTCCTTCTCGGAAAAGGAGTAGACTTCACAGAAGAGCTAACTTGTGTATTACTTCCAGCTGCTGAAAACAGCTCTCAACAAGCTTTTGCAATAAAAAAAAAACAAACACAAAACAATATAATGGGAAGAGATAAAACAGAGTGAGTCTATGTGCGCAGTTTGTTTACACCGCTCCAATAAGCCAATACAGAAAGCAATCAGCAGGACTCTGTGCTTGAGCCAAAAAATCTCTGCAAAAATTCTGAGCGTAAAGTACAGGGCTCCCCAGCAACTGCTCTTAAAAAAAAATTTCCACGGTAACCATTAGAAAAGACTAATAACAGTTTGTTTTCTGCTTGCAGCCCCTTAAGGCAAGCAGCATAAACTGTTTCACTGGTTTAATTTCTTTTCTTTTACAACATCCTTACTGACTGACACTTCCTGGTTTGGTTCTCCGTTTTGTTTTGGTCTGAACGCAGAGCCACCAGGGTCCCCACAGGTCCCTTTTGGGAGCGGAGCAGTAGCCAGAGGGAAAAGAAGGCACAATCAGCTCCAGCTTGAGTGACAGCATCTCACGGGAAAGGAAGAGAGCGGGAAAGATTTCTACTGCAACCCTCCTGGCAAATTATCCTTTATTTGCAAATATGACAGAAAGGATGGCAATTTTGGAAAATGGGATATAAGCAAAACATGCTAAGGAGCTAGGAGGAAAAAAAAAATAATGTTAATTGGGTGTGGGAAAATTTATTTGGGAATTATATGAAGATGAAAATGTCTAACAAACTTATTCTATTACTTCTGTGGTCACTCACGCTTACATAAATTGCACCACTTAATGAAGCTGCTGGGTTTTCGCATTCACACGAGTGATGTGAAAGCAGTGCAGAACTGTACGAGTTGGCAGTCGGGGCTGTGAAAAGAGGTGTTACTTATTTAGCAAGATCATGCACATGAGTAATAGACATTCTTCCTTATGGAGAAAATGTGAAACACATTAATTTCCCTTTTCGCTGCAGACTGTTTTAGTGCCTGTTTCTAAAAGCCTACTGAAAAAGAGGAAACGGCAACAATTCACAAAAGAAAAGGCTGGTTTTAAGACAGGACCCCTTAAAGAAGAAAACAGGTTGAGTACCTCAAAAGTTGTTTGCATCTGAGGAAGCCTTTGTGCCTCTTCCCTTCTCCATGCGCCCAAGCAGCCTTTCCAGCTCCCGGGACATTCAGCTCCTCTTCCACAGCCCTGCACGGGAGATGTAGAAGCCACTTGGATCCCAGAGTAAAAGGTTCATCACCAGCTTCTACCTTTAAAAAGTAACTGGATTTCCAGTTTCAGTTTTGCTTGCTATTTGGCACAGGGCAGCGGTGTCACTCAGCAATGCAAACGAGATAAGTCCACGCTGCTGTGTGGGACTCTGCAGCTGGAACCTATGGAAAAAAATCCACACCCCCCAGAAAACCTCCCAGGAACCTGCTTATGGGGACCTGCGGAGCAAATCTGTCTCTCTACATACTGCAACAGTGATGTGAATGGACTGGATCCGAGATCTGCTCCTGGGTCTGCTACTAACTGCCAATGCACGAGTCCCAGAGCCTCCAGCGTGGAGCTGAGCTCAGTTTATTCCCCGGCAGGGATCAGTGTTGAAGGACACCCCGCCAAAACATGCATGTTTCAGCAGCTCTTCTGCTCCTTGCCTGGATTTGTGCCCATCACACAAGCCGGCAGGAGCAGTCGGGACCAGAGGGTTGGGCAGAGTGTTTGCACAGCCCGCAGTAAATCAAAGAAACCTTTCTAATTCCCAGACCTTTTGCAACTCAGGTAAAATAATGCTCGGTTCCCTCAAAGCACTTGGAGATTAATGCTGCACGTATTCATTTTTCAATGGGCCACTTTTACATTCGCTCTTTAATAGAGAAAATGTTATTTATTAATTCTGACCATAGAATGAAGGTTTCAAGGACCTGTTCTGCAGTATTTCACACCCTCTGTGCTTCAGTTCATCTTCTCTGCAGGGGCTATTAGGGATGGTGGGAGGCTTCTTTGAACAGAGCCTTCCTTATTTCGTTTCTCGTCCCCTTCCTTCACGTAGGACCCAAGCTGGCCTGGAAGGATCACCTCCAGCATGCGTACAAGGCTTTGGAAGGATCACCTCCAGCATGTGTACAAGGCTTCTAGATCACTGCAGGCAAAGTTAAATATTGATAGCAGCAAGTCAAGAGGTGTATGCATCGGTTTCCAGGAGGGAAACAAAAGCTGAAACAGCCACTCTCTTGGTAGGTCCCAGGACTGCAATTTTTTCTTTCCAGTCTGCCATGCTGGCTCTCAGCATACTGTTTAGCAGTGACTTCACAGCAAGGTTATGCTAAAAACAAATGTTTGCGCCATTCACAAATAGTCCAGACCGCCAAATTCACACATACCAAAAGAAAAAAGGATTAAAAAAACCCCACCATCTGAAGCTAACCACAGCCATTTGTTGCGTGTTTTCCTATTTGTGGGCTTCAGGGGGTTTTGCAATGCTGGAAGCCATCTGTATGTTCAGCAGGGAATATCGTGTTCCCAGGGAAGAGGGGGATGAGGAAAGGGAACATTCTCTACTCTCTCACTGTCTGCTTGGAGGCTGCAGCTGGGAGCACATCCTCCAGAAATCCGGCTCAGGGAAAAGCAAAGGAAGGTCCCACTTGACTGGGACTCAGCACAGATGCTACATGAGAGCATCCTCAAAGCAGCAGCATCACGGCAGCTGCAAGATTTCCTTTCTGTGTTCCCCTTCACCTGCCTCACCAGTCTGAGCCTCTGGCTCCTGCGTAGCAGTGCTGATCGTCCATAAGCAGCTCAAAATAAGCTGCTGTAACAGTCTTTAGGAGGGCTGCCATCTACCCAGGCCTGCATGGCAGAGCTGGATGGGGCCACTAGAAATGAAAGTGGCAGGGCAGAGATCTGCAGGGCTATAAAAGTGCTGAACTGATGAAATTATATACTTTAGGACGCACAGCCAGTACCAAAGAAGAGCTTTTAACGCACAAAAAATACCCACATGCTGTCATATGGCTTGTCCTGGAAGCTGGGATTTTGCCTGTGGCAAATCAGTTTGGGTCAGCGTAGGTGGCTGAGACGAAAGAGTGGCACCGTCCTGAAGGGTAAACAGCATCTCTGAGGAGATAAAAAAAAGTGGGGAGCCTCATCTCAAAACCAGGGAACGGTCAGGACACAGACCAAAATCCCACTCTGCAACCTGCTACGAAGAAGTAGCTGCAGAGAGAGTTCTTGTCTCTTTCTTCCCAACACCCATATAAACAGACGAGGACAAAAAGAGGAAATGTTTTTTAAGTCCGTTTTCATAACTAACAATCAAACCATTACTTCTTTGTTTTTCCCAAGTCTCGAATGCAGAGAAGGGCTTTCATTTCTGTACTTTCTCAGAAATGCTTCCCGTCAAAATAGTTTCCGAGCAAGCGAGACCCATAGCAGGGAAGGGTCTGGAGCAAGGCTCGCTGCAAGGCGATGGCAGGGGCTGCTCTACACCCCAGTGCTTCTGGCATGGCCGGCAGAGACAGCGCGAGCCCCTCCAAAACGGGGCTAAGCATCTTCTCTGCTCAGCCCAGGGTCAGAACACTTCTATAAGGGAAAGGCTCCAGAATTTTCCACGAGTTGGGTTACACATGCACATAGTATCATAGAATCACAGAATGGTTTAGGTTGGAAGGGACCTTAAAGATGGGACCTTAAAGATCATCTAGTTCCAACCCTCCTGCCACGGGCAGGGGCACCTCCCCCTGAACTAGGGACACCTTCACCATTATGGGGCATGGTGAGAGCTCTCTCAAGAGCCCTGGCAGCAGCAATCTCTAACACTCACTGGCCACTGCTGGCAGCTCACGCCGAGCTGATCCATCACACATTGCACCTTTCCCTGCCAGCTGCAACTACCTGAAATTCCTCATTGAAAAATAACTTGCCATTACAGAAGAAAAATAGGTCTGATAAGGCAGCCTTCAAGTCCATCGGTTAATAAAGAAAGTAAAAGAAGCCCTGTGTGTGGCGTTTTCCCTGAGTGCATGGCACCAGATATACTCTGACATGCAGATAAGGGGGAAAACGCCTCATCAGACCTTGCTGACTCAACACCTCTACCCGAGGACAGGGTGAGCTATAACAGGGACATGCATTTGAGCTGCTGCTATTGCCACACACGTCAGACCCACATACCGCAGCATGTCCATCAGGAGACAACGTCCCTTTTTGCCCCTCCATCAATCCATACCCACCCTCTTTCTCTGGCGTATCAGCTGGTGATCCTGTTTCCAGGTTGCAATTGGTCTCAAAGAACAGCCAGCAACAAGGGGAAGAGAAATGCATCGCAGCTCCCTACTTCTGAGCTGAATCCCCTTACGCCTCAAGAACAAGTTTGCAGCCCTGTGCTCTACTGCAGTCCTCTGCCCGTCTCAGATAAGCCCTTATGGAAACTGGAAGACCAGTGCATGCACCAGTGCTGGGCGGGTGGAGAGGACTTCAGAGCTTTCTCAATCCTTTGGCTCCACATCAAAGGATTTTTTTTTTTATTTTATTTTATTTTTCAGGGAAACAGCAATGGTTTTCCAACCATTCCAACCATTATTTCCAACTGCCCCATCTTTGACAAACAGGCCACTGAGAAAAATAGTTGGCTGGCACTGTTTTAACATGTGACACAAATAACACAAGGGAACAAGTTGTAGCCAAGGCACATAGCAAAGACACACACTGGGGTTTTTTGGATCTCTGAAGGATTGAATGGTTTGAAGAATTGATAACAGGACTAAACTCAAATCCAGCCTGTCCAAATAGCAGCTGTGCTGAAGTTCTAGTGCAAGCTGTCAGTGCAAAAGGTATCAATATTCTGAGAATCTGACTCGATTTTCGTTTTTTTTTTTGCTTTGATTCATTTTTCACAGAAAAAGTTAGTTTCCAAGTACGAAAATTAGCTAATACCCAGCCACACAAGTGGTGCTTCAGATTAGCCTCTTCATAAGGGCCACAGTATTGAGTTCCCCTGGCCCTGTTTTCGCGTAGGTTTTCATTTTCAGTTTTGCCTGAGTGACACCCAGTTCCTCAAATGCCTGCTTTCTATAAGCATGGAACAGAAATACGGGGGAAACATATGCTGCCTACGCTAAAACTTCCAAGAACAGGCAAAGAACTTCAGTATCCAAGAACTGTTTTGAGAAGTTTATTTTAGTTTACATAGACAGAGCCTGCACTGCATCCTTTGACTCTAAATTAAGTACCCGATTAATAGAAAAAAAAATAGTATTAATTTATGTCTTCAGTGAGGATTTTCCCCTTCTCTGACTCACTCAGAAATATGGTTTAGGAATTTATTTTTCTTTGCAGGCTGCAGAACCTCCTCGTCATGTAACACAAGACAAGAGACCTGGAAATAAGATGACAAACAATATGCCATGTATCTGCTAAACTACTTGTAAAACCTCTTGAGTACCTCTAACAGCTGACCAGCAGCCTACTCCTACATATGGACCAATTTCTGTTTAAGACAAAATATTCAAGTTCCTTGCACATTTTTAGCCTCAAAGCCCAACCAACTTACAGACAACTAACTTGATGGATGAAGGACAGTTTTATTCTGGTTTACTGATGTCACTACCATCAGTGTCCTTATTCAGCTCTATTTATACTGCAATAATCCTAGAAACTTTACTCCTGAAGGGGGCTTCATTTTGATTTCCAAGAGAGATAACATCCAACATAAACTTTCTCTTATGGCCAAGGAATCTTCTCCTTTGATCCACCCTGACACCATAAAAACTCTTTAATCCAGAAACACCAGCCCAGAACGTTAACGTTAACTTGAGCCAGAACTTTACCCAGACACTCAACCTGAGAAATGAACCAGAAAACATGAGGTGAAAAATCAAATACTACGAACACAGAAGAACCCATAGTTTTTCTAAGGCATATGCATGACTACAAGTAGCGGTTTAGGCTTCTATTCCTTTTTGCTTCAGAGAACTATTACTTGGCTTTTTATATATCGTATTTCATGTTCCAGGAAATTGAGAGAGTAATAATAAGGTCCAGGGATCTATCCCAAATCTCAGCATTAACAGTTATTTTCCCATTATATCATTGGTCTAGGTTTGTTTTACCACTGGTTTTGGTTTCCAAATCTCACTTACCTACAAAACCCGCATGTTTATGTTTGCGAGGGAATCCCCTGCTAATCTGGTATGTTAGGAAAATAGCATGTGAAGTAATTTATGGCCGAAGCATAAAAATGAGAGAGATAATTGTTTATGACAACCACTGTAGTGTCATAAAAATGATCTTTATTGCCAACGAATTCACTGGTCAGACACCATATACGGCTATCAACACAAGGAAAGGTAAAGTTTTTTCTGTCAAAGTTGCCCTACAAAATTGAGTATACACAGTAAGCTTTGTTCAGAAGAACGGTCAGGGATGCTGTTGTGAAAGATAGCAGTCTCTTATCTCTTGGCACTGGTGACTTACTGCAACAGAAACCAGTGAAACTATCCAGAATACTGCTAGCAGAAAGAGCTTTTATGGTTAGTCTAAGAACCACGTGGTGAAGTTCAGACAGCTAGTTATTTTAGTTAATATATGGAATCTTTAAAACCTTTATTATAAGGCCAGAATTAATCCTTGATGTGAGTCCACTGCTTTGAAAAGGAATACAAAAATCATAAAATGGTTAAAGTTTGAAGTGACCTTAAAGATCATCCAGTTCCAACCCCCCTGCCATGGGCACAGACCCCTCCCACTAGACCAGGTTGCTCAAAGCCGCGTCCAAGTGCTTGATTCTTCACCAAGCAGGCAAAGATTCACGAGGTGCATTTTCCCAAGGTTTCCATATCACCACATTAGCAATTTCCATCCCTCCACTTGTGGTCACATGGGTGGATAAGTCTGTGCGTGGGTGGGTGTAGTGTGCTCACGGATGAACAAGTACATGGGAAGACAGATGGATGTGGGGGTCACAGGCAATTAACTATAACAGAAAGCAGACAGAGCATTTACCTACAAAACTGCAAAGTAGACAGAACAATAGAAGATAGATTAGAAGGGAGGGAGTGGCAACTTCACCTGTCTCTGGCAACCTAAACTAAGATAAGCCTGATTAGCATGGTAAAAATCACACCCCTGGGAGGAGATCTTATATGCTAATGTTAGACCACCTTCGTACAATGAGCTGGAATTAATTAGCACATGCGCTGTAGTTTGTAGTTACGTAATGTCTTGAACAATAGCTAATTAATCAATGAACTTTTTTCCTGATGTATAAATGTATAAAATTCGGTTGTGCTTTGTGTGGGAGTGCTAGCTCTGCAAATTTTGCACCCTCTTCTGTGCAGAACTGAATACGGCCGTGTGTGTAGTTACTGGCTGCTGTGCACCAGGCTCGAACCCTGTTAAGGGACAACACAATTCCATATCCCAGAGATGCTGCACTGTTCAGCGCTTCCATAGCATCCGTACCTGGAGACCCCCCCTGGAGACACCCCGTGAAACAGCCCCTACCTCAAGTGCACCACCCTGGAAACAGAAGACAGACCAATGAGGACAGATTATCTTCTTCACCCCGCAGATAGATGGATTGCAGCCATAATTTTGATCCTTTACTGCTTTGACTTTGAGGCCATGGTCAGTAACAGAGATGCATGCTGCAACTGTACGGTGAACCTCCTCTACACCTCTCTGCTGAGTGGGGTAGCACAGCACAGGGATCCCCCCGGGACAGTTATGGTCTCGATGCCATATAAATCCTCAGCCTCGTTAGCTGCCAGGCTAGCCAGGGTTGGTGGGCCATGCAGAGAAGCTGCATACCAGCCAAGCAGGACCAGACTGCCAGGACACAAGCATTTTACCAGCTTTACGACTTATGATGCAAGATGCTATGAACAAGCATGGACATGGTGTGATGCCTCCCACTTCAGAAGACTGCAGGGCGCTGGATGAGTCTGGAGAGCTTCATCTTCATGCTACCAAACTTCCTTCAACAAAATTACTTAGCAGCAGCTGCTCTTACTAGCATTCTGATTCACTGCAGAATGGTGCAATCCCCTTCTTGGCCTTCCCCAGTATCAGGCAGTTTCTGTTATGATTCTGTAGTTTGTTCATTTTAAGAAAAGTGACAGGAGAGTTATTTTGAAGTCTGCATTAAAGCTGCTCTCCCTACGTGCCAAGCTCACGTGCTGCTTGTGCCTCTGCTTTGTTTCGCTGTCGACCCGTTTAGAGCTGCAGACGTTGTCTGACCCAGGCTGAAGCAGTAATCCTGCCATACCTGGGGAGAGAGCAAGTCTGAATAAAGCAGCTCTTCCAAGATTTCCATGAGTCTTGTTTGTACTGTACACTACCAGCATTTGGAAAATTCCTGGATGGGGTACAAACAAGCTCTTCTCTTGCAAGAAATAAACGTTAGCAAAATAAATGTTAGTTGAAGATGTCCCTCCCTGCTTACTGCAGGCGGGTTGGACTAGATGATCTTTAAAGGTCCCTTCCAACCCAACACGTTCTATGATTCTATGATTCCAGTGTTTGTGGCAATGTCCCAAAGCCTGCAGCCCAGCTTCCTCTAAAAGGCTGGTCATTTCCTCGAACAGCACTGACGTCTCCAAGTGTGCCAAACAGGAACCATATCTGCAGTTGCAGATCATTAACCAAGAAGTGGTTTGTTGGCTTTTCGGGAGAAACACCATCCTTTTCCAAGCATCCGTACACCCCGAGTGCCGCAGGGCTCTGGTTTTGACTGGGGACACAACTATAGCACAACTGATACCCAACAGCATCTCAGAGATCAGAATAAGAATAACAGAGAGCAGAGATTCAAAACATTTCCAGCTTTGCAGACACACTCAGACCCAACATCGCTATAGACAGTTTGTCCACAGCAAATAAAAAAATTACAACAGGATCCAAAGTCTTCTGTGAAAGGAAACTGAAAGAATTTAACAGAATTATTATTCCTTAATACCAAAGTTAGCGGTTGTAATTTTCCCTTCAATACAGAGACCAAGAACTATAAAAGAGAAACTACAATTAAAATCCAGGATTTGGTCCATGGTTACTTTGATTTCTCCCTGACTGTGGGACCCTAACTATTCTTTTTTCTTCACTGCTAAACAGGACATAGTCCCTGAAAAATCGTATGTCCAAGACCATCAGTCAGCCAAAGCACACAAGTTACTTTTCCTTCAATGCAGATTTTTAGAAACACCAAAAAGCACAGCTTTTCACAGACTAAAAAGAAGAGAAAATAGACGGAAGGAACATCAGTGTTCCTGAAGCAGAAGTTGACACGCTTCTCCAGACTCATCTGCCAGGTTCAAGGATAACATTTGGTGTTTACTGAAGTTCAGGTTTGCCCTTTTGGAGCACAGATCTGTAATTATCATGGAATCAGAACTGAAAAGATGAATAAAGGCAACATTTAAAAAAAGATCTTGTAATATTAATCCTTGCTGATAAAGCTCCAGCAACAAGCCCTTCCCATGGGGCAAAGTCCCCCACGACAGTTTACACGCACCAGCTGTGACTTTCAGAAAAGAGATTTCTAAGTTTTTGAAGGCAGTGCTTAGCAGTTTGAACACACCTAGGTCTCCACCCTGCAGAGAGAGAAATGGCCTGAAGAGGAAGACTTTGTCCAAGTTAATAAATAAGATACTGTTCCCTGCTCATCCATGGTCCACGCATCAGTTTGCTTTTAGATTCTGAAAAAAGGGTGTTAACGGATGGGCTCCCTCCTTGTGTCTCCCTTCCTTTAGCTATAGAGTGAACTCTGAGGTTTATGTTCCTGCCATATGGCAAATATGACCTTCTCATTAGCAGTTATATCAAGCTGTTCATGGTTTCTGTGTGCCCCATCAGCCCGCTTTCCATATGTGCCATTATGAGTCCTGGCACAAACACAAGAGAAGATCTCAGCTTTCCCCCCAGGGCAGCCACCGCTGCTGTAAGACACGTGTTTGGCAAAGCCTCACACATAACCAGGAAAGGTGCCTGGATCCACCAACGTGCATAAATGGGGGAGCTTAAACATCTACAGTCACGTCCTAGTTCCTAGCCTTTCCTCAATGACTCCATGCATTTGGGAAATGAGCAGAAGTTAGTGCATCTTCCACCTTCCTACATTTTTTCTTTTCTCAAAAGAGCTGTTCTTTTGGCTTTCATGGGGATCCTCTAACTGCCAGGAAGCAGAGGAAAGCAAAACCACTGCACTGCACTCCACTTTTTGCCAGCTTAGAAGGCACCGCATCCCATATTTCAACGTACCTTCCTGCTGAGACCAGCCCAGCAATGCAACTGCTCCTGCTTGGACCCCTCCCTGGGTACAGCAAGTTTTGAGGATTAGCACATGCCAAAGCATCCTCAACACTCCAACACAGCACCTTTCCTCCTCATTTGCTGCATCTCCCCGCAGCTGGTCACTTCTCTCCTTACCAGCCTTTCCCCTTCCCTGGGCGCTGGAGAAAGCCCATTCCTGAGGACACTTTTGAGATCTGCCCGTTCTCAGATGGGAACAGGCTCCAGTTTCACCAGCAGATTCAGGTGATTGGGGAGGGGGGTGGTTTTGTGGTGTTTGTTTGGTTTCAAGTATTGTTTGTTTGGTGGTTGGTTTTTTTTGTTTGGTTTTTTTTTTTTTTTACGATCTGTATTATTTCTTACATGGTGGTGGCAAGTTGCAGTTTGGCATGCCAATCAAAGGAGCAATTCTGTGGTGAACTCTGCTGCCGCCAGCACCACGCGAAGGAAAACTTCAGGGCCTGTAAACACAGGGTACACAGATGAGGATAAAATCTGCTGCTTGCTTTCTCTCTGGTTTTTTGGTTTTTTTTTTTTTTTGGTGTGGCAAGGTGGCAAATCAAACTATTAAAGTTCTTTTTAACTCTCAGCAAGCACAGCACAAGATTACAACATGAAAGTGACCTGGAGAGTGGCCGACCCCACTCCTTTCCCTCTCCCCTGGGAGCCTAGATAGCATCATAGAGCCATAAAGCTCTTTTCCTTGACCTGGCCATTCCTTTTGGCATATGCAATGACTTTTCTGGACCCTGACCATCACCACGTGTGATCCACAGCTGGTTACAGGCAGCAGTCCCAGCTCCGTGCTGCTACAAGCATCCCAGAAGAGCAATGCCTCCTCCCAGTCCGCAGTCCACTCTCTCACTCAGGATGGTTTTAGTTTGCACTTTGTCCCTATTTTCACCCCATGACTGACAGACCAAAAGGTCCAGGCAAGTTGATTGTGTTTACAAATTGCGCTCTAAAGAAAGCAGTGTTTCTGGAAGGATTTATGTCCTTGGCTTTCTCTCAGCACCGCAGGCTGAGCCCTCGACGTTGGAGAGGTGGACCATGAGCCTAAGGAGACACCGTTTCAAGGTTTCATCTAGCAGACATCACACATCAATGAGCAGTTTAATCACAGTGCTGCAAAACCACCGCTGCCCCACCGCTTACTCTGGGGATGATTTGGTTTGTTCTTACAGTCAAGAGTTCAGGACTTCTGTATTAGAAAAATACTCCAGCGCTGGGTCATTTGTCTGCCATTACACCCTCACGTTCCAGGCTCAGGGCATTAAATTAGAGCCGTTCCCTTTAAAAAAGAAGAACAAACCCAAAACAACCAATTCCCCTGTCTTTTTCTGGCAGGCATGCTGCGCTGGCCCTGCTTGAGACCCTATGTAATAACCACGTGCAAAAAGTTGAATTAACGTCTCTCTTCAGGACATTCTTACATCTACTCCCCCCCCGCCCCCCCCACTCTAGTCGAGGCTGCAGCCATCTTTCCAAAATTCTTACATGCTTTGGCTCAGGCTCTTCTACTTTCTTTCTTCAACACACACACACACACACACACCCCTCCCCCGCCTTCAGGGCAAAAGATTGCTTCACTCAGACACCAAATATTTTTGTGGAGCATGACAAGAGGGCAGGCAGGGGTGGATCTGCTGGTGGATGCTGAAAAATTGCAAATATTTTAGGGCAGGCAGCAGCACACCATCAATCAATAAAGCACACAGCCTCCCCCAGCTCCCTCCAGCCAGGGATTCCCACTGCCTGCCAGATGCAGCACCTGGGGCGTCCGACTGGTATATGAACGTCTAACCCTTGCTTAAGGTTTCCTTTAGAGTAACATTTTGGTATACGATGCTCATATATGTACCTTACTGCTGACACAGATTTTAAATTTTAATGGATTATTTTCCCGCTCCCCCAAGAAAGCCTTAGTTTAACATCTTAAAAACCCTGGTGGCATATTGAGAGATACAGCGGGCTGTAAAACATGTCCCTCAGCTGAAATACTGATTTTCTATTAAATGCTTTGACTGCAAGTACTGACTGCATTATTAACAACAAAATTATACACTTTGCTTGCATTAGCTAATCCCACTAGCTAATCCCACTTTTAAAACTATATCCTCCAAGCAGCCTGTAAACAGAGACACACAACTTCCTTCAAAATAATTTTAAGGAAAATGGGTATTTCCCTGACCATCTTATCCTAAAACATATTTAGAGGGGACTTAATGTCGTTTAAGATAAGCACCACCTGCTTGCAGATTTGTCCCATAGCCAGCAAGTCCATCAGGATTTATGCATCAGAGACCAAAAGAGCCATCCTGGTTTTTCGCAGTGCATTCAGACGGACTCGCAGGTAGACAGGACAGCCTGCCTGCCTGGCCAGTGACCACCGGCACATTGGCCAAACGCGCACACGCCAGCCCTAGCACTTTGCCCTCATAATGGAAATCACGAACACCCGCAGTCCAAGGCCAAGATGAAAGTGACAATGTGCCTGTCTTGTGGCCGTGCCGCCAGGCAGTGGGATGTCATCACACTGCTGATAACAGAGCACCACGTGCCACAGGGGTTATAGCTCACCTTGTCCAACTCCAACCCACTGTCACAAGGAGCATTCCAGGAAAAAACACTGAATTTTCTCTCCCTCACCCTCCGCCCAGGTAATTTTTCTTCTCAGTGTTTGCTTTCTGTTGCAACACGAGCACTTACCTAACGCACAACTATATTTTCAAGGTAACGGATGCAGAGATTTGCAGACAGGGTTGTAGCCACAGCACCTGGGTGCAGGGAAGGTGAGCTCCTCCTCATGCCCAAGACTACCATGGGGTATTGTCGGGGAAGCTGCGAGCATCTTGGCCCCTCGTGAGCCCGGAGGCTGCACCCCTGCCCGCTCAATTTAATGAAGTTATTTCCATGCCTGGTCTTGTTCCTGCTCAGGAATGCATGACTTCCATGTGCCTGCTCTTTAGTCACCTGTCAAGAGGAAAATTTAATCTCTGCTTTTTTTCTTGTAGCCTATGATGACTCAAAAACCTTATTTGAGCACTTCTTTGAAAAGTCACCACGACGAATATTTGCCACCAGTCCCATCCTCCCTCATCTCAATGAAGGGAGGGAAGGGAAGCTGTGGCTGCCCCATCCCTGGAGGTGTTCAAGGCCAGGCTGGACGGGGCTTGGAGCAACTTGGTCTGGTGGGAGGTGGCAGGGGGGTGGAACGAGATGATCTTTAAGGTCCCTTCCAACCCAAACCATTCTATGCTCTATTTATTGTATTCTGAACCGTACAGGCAAGGTTTAATTTAGTATATGTGTTGTTCTCTTTGCTTTACAATTGCCCCACAACATGCAGCCAAAATAAAGCTGAAGCACAGCTAACACAAGTCAGGCATCTAAATACAAGCCTATCACTGCCATGAGCTACACCAGCTCATAGGAACTGCTGATGTGGTGATGGCATACAAAAGCCGCTGAGAGATCATTTTTCGTTCTCTGGGAAAGTTGGACTCGTTCATTTCGGACCATAACTGAAAGCACTTCCAGCACAAGTCACAAGCAGTCTGTGGGGAGAAAGGGACCCTCATTAAGGAATAAGCAAATTATTTCGGTTCGCCAAAACAGAGGTTTATACAGTGTAAGAACCACAGGAGAAAGCAGCTCCTAATGACCAATCCCTCAAATTCAGATTATTTTTTTTTTTTTAAACCACATAAACTGTTATCCATGGAGGACTGGATCTCACCAATAGATTACAGCTCTGAGACAGTAGTGGTGCAATCCTTTCAACCCCAGCACAACAGGATTTATTCACTTTCTGCCAGCTAAAAAATCACTGCTTGTGTGCACATCAGCCTGCCCTGCCAAAGGTCAAGCAAATACAGCACTGCCTGGAGCAGCAGGACGGAATTTCCCTTTCACAAGAGGCAATGCTCAAGTATAGCAAAATCAGCTCTTTGCTACTGTCAAGCTTTGCCCATCTGTTTTCCAGCAGACGAAGAGCACGTCTGGGAGGATGAACTGCAGCAGCAACTCTTCTCCACTCCAAGCTTGGCCACCCCAGCCCTGACCACATGTTTTGGTTTTGTTTTCTTTGGCCAAAACAGAGGGTGGAAATAACCAGCTATAAATTCTGTTGGGAACATTTATTGGATAGTGGGGGGTTGGTGGCATGGAAAATTTGTAGGCTCAAAATATGAGCATACTTGCATAAGCAAATATATGCTACATGACAAGCCTGCAAACTTAAAAGCCAAGACTACCAAACAGCACATCCCAGCTCCTAGATGGTCACACAACATGATCTGGAGCAACCTACCCTTCCCGTATCCGCTTTACTCTCTGTAGAAGCACAGACACCTCTGGGCTTCAGAAGGGAGCTCAAGAAAGTTGCCCCCAAGATAATTACTGAGTGCCACAACTTGCTTCTAGGTTTGCATGCTTGGCAAGTACTTCACAGCCTGCTCGGCTACCTTTTTTCTAGAAACCAAGAAACTTGTTCGCATTTATGTCTGCACTGACAGAATGCAGGTTCTGCAGCTTTGGATATTTCTGCCTCAAAACCAAAATGATGGAATTGCAAAACAAGTCTACTAACACAAACAGTTGCATTATTGCTCTAAAGTGAAGAACATAACTGAATACTTAAAAGGCAATGACACATTCCTTGGCATCTTGGAGAAGCTCATATGCCTTCTGAGGAGTTAAACTCTAGATATTGCACAGAGAATAACAAAATCCAAAAGGAGACAAACATTGCAGGCAAAACCTTTCCCAGATACATCTGGTACAAGCTACACTGGGGAGCAGATCTGCTCTGGGGAGCAGATTTGGTCCTCAAAGAGCAAAGCCAGGGAAACTATCCCAAGACCATGCAGAGAGTTTAATGCCTTTTGTCCCTGAGTTTCAGACCCAGTCCAGCACTACTCGTCTCTCAGGCCAGCTTGGGCAACAGCTCACAAGCCAAAGCCACAACTCCAGAACTCAGTATGAAAATAAGAAGCTAAATGATTTCTCATAACACAATTCAAAATAAGAACCTTAGAGTTTTTAGATACCTACCTTCTTGTACGTAGTCTGTAGCTACTGCGTGCTAGCAAAAAGCCAAGCGTGTTGCTCAGCAGCACCAACCAAACATACCAGTGGGAATTCAAGGCTTCAAAATTAAGCAGGGGCAGTAGAAGGCAAATCATCGACAGCAAAGGAGAAGCCTGCAAGATCTCATAAAGCTGGATAGACTGTACACACGCTACCTTCTACTCTTTGAGGCAAAACCAGAAAAATGTACACACAGATAAGTCAGCGTAGAGGGAAAAGAAATTAAACTCCTAACAGTGAAGAGTACATGGCAAAACACAGGAGGTGAATAAGACAAAAGACCCTCCTACGAACAAGCCATGACTTCTGGATCCACCAACTCTGATGAGGGATTAAGACTTGCCCATTGCAGTACAGCCACTTTGTGGGGCAGAGGGGATGGAACTGGGTTTGAGAGGGGCTGTTGCCTCCTGATGGCTTGATCTGCTCCAAGATATCTCTCCAGAGGTCCCTGGACAGAAGACCTCTTCCTCAATAACCAGTAGCAAAAGCCATCTGGGGCAGGCTATGTCCTCTGGAAGGCTTCCTTGTATGACTCATACTTTGCACCTGACAGCACTGCTCTTAATTTGGCCATTTATAAGAATGGGGTTTATCTGTCATGTAGATTTCACTTTCAGAGGAAATTATTTCAGCCCTGGCACAAAAGACAGGGGATTTTGCGCCACTTTCTTTACTTCCTGTATCACACTGAGTCCAGTGATGAAAGGAACTCTCACAATTCTCTATCATCACTGTGTCCGGCAAGAAATGGAGAATGAGTTATGTTTTCCTTTTTGTATTTATGTTCCAAAGGATAAATATAGATAGGTTTAATGATACAGACATCTGAACTTTTGACACCGTTGGGCCTGTTTTACGCTCCCCTACTAAACAGACTGCATCAGTACTGGGAACCTGGAGATTTTAACCCTATTTTCTTCTCTCTAAAAGGGATGTTTAATCACAAGCCTGTGACTTTATTATATTTACTGCACACTGAGGAGATAGAAACTGTTAATCCCACTGCAGCCCAAATCCCTTGATGGCTGTTGCAGATGGGGAATCAGGTGGGGAATACCCCTGACACTGCAAGGGACTTGCACATCCTCTCCAACACAGTCCCCCCACAGCCACTGTCTGCAGCAAGGCTCATTGGTCCACTGCTTCAGGCAAGGCAGAAAAACTAAGAAGAAAATCCCTTTGCAGCACTGGTCTGCTGCCCTCTCTGGTTTGCTCTGGGCTGTGCTCATCCCCTGCTCTCCCACCTGGGCCGAGCTGGCTTTGGGGTCTCCCTTCCAGCTGTAGAGCAACTTCAGCTCACAGTGCAAAAGGATCTTGCAATGGCTATGCAGATGCCAGCACTATTTCTGAAGCATCAGAGCAGACCTCAGTGCCACCAGGCAGAGAGATGGGAATCTCAACAAAAGATTGCCTATGTTTCAAAAGCGATAGAGCTGTGCCAACAGGAGAACGTCTCTTACAGCTACGTCCCAAGCAAAGAACTCTCTCTAGAGCTGTTTTCCAGCTTAAGCACCTATCAGATCTCCAAGTCTCATGACTTCCTCCACATTTTTAACTCCTCAGAGAAGAATTACACTCACCTTCTCTACCAAGGCTGCACCACAAGGAGATCTTCCCACGGAGAGATGCAGTGAAGGGAAGAGGCCAAACATGGTTGATGATGTGGTTCATAAACCACAAATTCCCCAACAAGAAATACCATTTCAAAAATAGCCATTATTCCAACACACCTTCTGGCTACTGCAGGCCACACCAGGAAGGGAGGGGACACATTCTTCCATCTTCACAAATTAAGCACGACCCCAGATTTATTTACTTCACAAACTTCCTCCTTTCTAGATAACCTTCAGCCTTGGGTAGTGTCATCTTTTCTCATCTATAGAAAAAAACACGTTATTTATCTGATGTGGACGATAGTTCCCTAAACAGCTAGGTCTAGAGACATTATTTCTACAAAGCGTTAACAGATGGCTGGTGCTCAGCCACCATCCCCCTGCCAGCAACCCCCACCAGTGCAGCAAGCAATGACTTAGATGGAAGGGAAGATGGAGTTCTTCCTCAAACAGAGCTCATGAAACAGGACACTGTGCTCCAGCTGAGGTCCCGCTGCCTGGAGTAACCCCTCAATTTATCACAGTCATGTTCTGTTTAGGATCTCTTACAACACCCAGTTCTTGCAGAGCTGCCCCCAGCAAGTCATTCCCCAACCCGAAACAGCTTAGTTACTTATTTGAATGCTGCTGACAGACATAGGACTGTACCCACAAACGCCAGGCAGACTACGTGAGGTAACTACGTGGCCACCTCTGCCTCTTGGACCAGGTATACTGTAAAACATCTAAAGTCAGGTGGGTTCCCAGTTAACACATGCCATGGGGTCCAAACGTACCACTGCCCAGATGGACCTCAGGGAGCTTCCACAATGCCATCTTCCACCCAGTAAGGGGAATCCATTGCCTATTTAACCATAAACTTGTCAGTGAAATTATTGGAAACATCATCTAAATCGAAATTTGTAAGATTTAAGGATTCTGCTTCTCCAATCTTGTTTCAAAACAATGGGATGAAGATGCCTCACGTCATCAGCTCTGTCACGTGCCATTTAGTAATATTGTTTATGTTTCTTACACAGAAGATCACTGTTTATGTTTGAACAACATTATTGCACAGATGAAAGGAAAGCACTGTAATTTATTTTTTTGTTGCTAAAAAGATAAGGACATTGCTTATAAGGGAGCAAGCGA
This sequence comes from Alca torda, assembly GCA_008658365.1. Lineage (NCBI taxonomy): Eukaryota > Metazoa > Chordata > Aves > Charadriiformes > Alcidae > Alca > Alca torda. The sequence continues at coordinate 29,301,256 of CM018086.1, read as the reverse complement.
TGCACGGAGCACATTTCCTGGCCAATAGCAGCTGGTTTATGCTGTCAAGAGAGTCTTCCCTCAGAGGCAGTAAAAATCCCTACATAACATTTCCTTCTCAAAAAACATCCTTTTGCCTTGATTAACTGCAGGGCAAGGGATCCTAAGAAAGGCATTTTGACTTTCTGTTTTTAGCCCAGGCTCCCAAGCTCTGGTGCATACGTGTGCCAGTCAATATACATCTGCCATGAAGGGAAATCACCTCTGACTTTCCCATGGTAGAAGGAAATGATTAAATGTGAGAAGAATTTGATTATGTATACAACACGGACAAAACTATTCTCTCTGCAATTAAAACTGAATGTTTTCAATTCAGTAAAATGATATTTCATTCCCCATGACTTGTTTGATTGTAGTTTGAATCTGGCTGGAGCATCATATGCAGGAGCTGCATAAAGGATGCGTTTCATTTGGAAAGACGATCAAATTCAGACAAAGGGATTGTCGAGTTTTTCTAAGCATTCAGAGGAAATATTTGAACAAGATTTTTATTGACATAATCTGTCTGAGCATGAGACACTTGAGAGCGCAAACTACTTCAGGCTGAGCCGAAGTGTAAAACCTGCAGGAAGACATCTATTTTACAGTAAGATGAGCTTTGTCCTACACTGGAGTAATCACCAGGTAAACCACCCCCTCCCTCACTTGGGGGCTAGCTACAGGCAAAACCTTGTAGCTACTGCACCCAAAGTATCAGTCCTACAGTTTCCATTTTCCCAGCAAGGGGCACTAAACCACTGCTTGCTGTGGGATGTCTTCTGGTGTCCAAAGAGAAGGAAGATGCAGAATCCAGGCTAATGCTGGGTAGTGGGGCTCCCATGGGATCCCTTTGCCCTGCGGGAGCCTGCCCTGCTCAGGGTTCCATTGTCCAGAGCCCATTGGCACAAGGCAAAAAGGATCACGGAGCAGAAGCAGCAGGGCTGCACCCCAGAGGAGCCACTGCCTGACTCTGAGGCCAAGATACACAAGAGGTCTGAGCTTTAGCTCTTCACAAGTCTATGCCCTGGGTGGTGGGAAGCACAATGCAATGTCCTGGCGGTTTAGTAGCTTATGACAGACCTCTTGTGTAAAATCAACAGCCACATAACATAGTATTTGTGGATTTTTGGGTATGCAATCAAAGGCTTCCTCATTTGATCATAACTTCTCTTTCCTACCCAACGCAATGACGACTTTGACCTATTTATCCAAGCAAATTCTAGTTGCTCTCAATTGACTTTTTCATACCAAAGTCTGACTCTTGCCAAGGGCACAGATGAGTTTTTTTCCTACTCCATTTGCCATAACTGGGCTCTCTAAGGGCTCACACCAGTTCCTCCAACATTGACTTTCACCCTTCTGAACCTTCCCCGCCGCAGAGATGTTTTTCTTCCATAAGGCAACTTTTCCTCCCTCAGGGCACCACTTATTGACACGCACCTTGTTTTCGCCATTGCTGTCACTCTTGCTAGTGTTTTTTATCTGAAGCCTTGTCAATTGTGCAACACAGAAGAGATCTGAGTTTGGGATAAAAACCCTGAGTTCAGGCAGTACAAGCCTGGCAACTCACAGCTTTGTTATTCCTCAAGTAGGGACCGTCCAAATGGAATTGCAGGACAAATGGAAACCTTTCAAATTTACATTTCTGCTCTAGAATTAGACATAGATCTACAACAGTCTTTAATGGGTTGGTTTTTTTCCTCTATTAATATGGCAAGAGATCCATTATCCAGACCATGTGTGAAGGCACAAGAAGGAAGAGTTTTGCCATAAGGGAACCAAAGGCAGGAAGCAAATGACAAAGTATCTGACCATCACAGCAGCAAGCTCCCAATTAACTATCAGCCCTTCAAGACAGAGACACCAGGATTATGGTACATATGCGAGAAGCGTAGCTCAGTGCTACCTGCAGTTATGAAGTGAAACAGAACATCAGGGATTTTTAGGAAGGACATACAGAACAAAATAATAAACCCCACAGTTTATCCACATCTGTGTGTGTATTAGCTCATGCTCCAAAAGGATAAAATAGAACTCAAAAAGATGCAAACATGGACAACAGATGAAACATGGGCTGCAGGAGGAAGGGCCCAGAAAAGCCCAGTAGATGGGCGCTCATTTGAGAACGATTGTGTTCCTACTTGCAGGATTATTATTTTTTTTAGTATTGTTCAGTAGTAGCTGTTTTCCTGTTGTCACCAAAATCGGGAATGAACTTCTTAACACCAATATAGTCTTAAGAAGCAGGCATTCTTTTATTCGGCGCTGGGGACACGGGGGATCTCTCTACTTAGCACGTCCACCAAATGCGAGATTCACAGAGACTTATATCTGTACAGAATATGCATGGTCACTCATTTCCATATTCACATCACCTTGGCACACACGCATTAAGTCTGTTAGGGGCTTCATGGGAGGGTTTGGGTGGTTCCTAGTGGTGGCCGGTGGTCACACAGGAGTGAACTCTTGGTCATTCTTTCCATATAATGTCTTAACTTGGAGGGTCATTCTGTTTGTCAGGCTCTTTGACCACTATGGCTGGTTTGAGCTGATAATACAGGAATCTCTTTGTGTGGATTGGGAAAGATAAATGCAGAAGCTTTTGCAACTCGTCTATTTTTTGTGCAAGCTTGTTATTGGTCCCTCCAGTCTCTTCCACCATGTGATATTCTTCAACGTTTATTCTTCACAATGAGTTCTAGTTAAACATTTACTCATTTAGCAGACTCTCAGTCCCTGGTTGTAACACTGTGAGCCTGGAAAAGCCTAGACGCAAAGTGATCAGGCTAAATTTGTTTTGTTTGGGTTTGGGGTTTTTGTTTATTTGGGTTTTGTTGTTCGAGTTTTGGGGTTTTTTTGGTTTGGTTTTTTTTTTTAAGATTAAAATCTGGTCTCTTCTCATAGGAAAAAAAATAATAATTAAAAAAAAAAAAAGAAGTGGCACAAACTCAGCACACAGCTCTACATAGCCCCTGCCAGACGTGCGTCGGCTGGCGACTGGCTCGGCCCTGTGGTTACAGTGGGCACTGATGGGACAGGAGCTGCACCAGGGTGGCAGCAGAGCTGCTGGGCTTCAGATCCATGCCTAGGTACTCTGCTATCTCACACAGATCACTTAGTCACACACTCTTTTGCATATAGAGGACACGTAGGTCCCCAGGGGCTGGCAAGAAAGTAAGTTGACATATTACAACATTTCTCACAAGTAGAACCATCTGCCTTCAAAGCACAAACACTGCAGCCTATAGCTCGGTGTTTCTCACCCTGCTAGGAAACAATGCCCTTCCTGCGAACCAATTAGCACCAAAAGGCATCATTAGCACTACTGTGGAGCAGATACTCCTCTGGGGGTGGGGGGAGGGTCCAGCAGACTTTGCAGATGCCTGTGGCTGGCTGCAGCATTTGGGTACCCTCATCCCCAGCCAGACCACAGGAGTCAGACACAAGTCAGATTTGCCCTGATGATCCGATACCACCACCTATCAGAGAAACAAGCAGGGATTACGTTTAGCTGTTACTGTTTCCTTGGATGATTTATTTTTTTCTTTCACCTAGAGCAAAATTAAATAGGTCAATGTCTGTTTCCTACAGAGTAAGATAATATAATTAATAAAAAAACTACATTAACTTTCCACAGGAGCCTAGGGTGTCTGTACAATGCCTGACATTCACAGAAATAGCCTGTAAATTGATTAGGAGAAAGGAAATGCAAAGCTTGTGTTTTCCTTCCCAGTGAGCAAATGCCCCTCACAATGTTTTTATCATGACCAAAGTTTTTTAAATGAAATAGAAGCAGCGAAACCTCAAAAGCTGGGAAACCAGTTAGCTGAAGGACTGCTGAAAGGGGTGATCAAACCTCTCACCTCTGAGACATCGCAGCTGCTGACCAAGGCCCTCCAGCTGGGAGCATTTCTAGCCTTTTTGTAAAGACAGCCCAGAACCCAGGGTATTTCTGCTCAGAACCACAGTGTGCATCTGTACGAGGTTCAAACACCTAATTCAGGCAGAGCAGGAGCAGAGCTGTGGCGTTAGACTTCAGCCATTGGTAGCAACTCACTTCCAAACCCTCCCAACTCCATTTTTTTTTCTGCACTCCCAAGGCATCAGTGCTGCTCCAGTCCGTGCCGACTGCATCCAGCTCCTTCCCAAAGCCAGGCAGCATCTCCCAAGCCACAAACCATTTATTCCAGCAGCACTGGTATTGCTGCCAGACAACTTCAAGTCATCTTGCTGAAAAACTCAAGGGGTTGTGCCAGGTTGGTCCTCCAACGTCTAGATAGTGGACTTACACTTTCTGTGTTAAATATTTAAGATACCCACCACACTGGAAAACATACATAGCAGCCACGGCAACATGCCACATCCAAACTGGCTACTGAAAAGCTTATTCCCAGGGGGAGCTGCCCTTACCTCTTCCTTGGCTCTCTGTGAGCTCTTTCCACTTCCCGCTCCCGGCCAAGGGCAATGACTCTCACTCTTCTTGGTTTCATTTACTCCAACCCAGGCACTATTGTAGGTACTGACTTTTTCTGCATTTTCTACTGTAGAAAGGCTTTGAAGCAGCGCTGGGTAATAGGTAAGAGCATTTATAGATGAAGCCACCTAGAATACAAGATGCTTTTTTATTTCTTTTCCACAAATATGCTTTCCAGAGATTAATGTCTTTATACTTCCCTCCCCTTTCCCCCCAAAAGGGTCAGAAACGTGAAAAACGATTTTGGTGAAATGGTGCTTGCACACAGGCATCTGGGAGAAAGCTCCTACCTAGTTTCTGTGTCACAGTAGTGGTCCCAGTCCTGGCGCAGGATCACGTTATCTTCAGAATTGCGCAAATACAGAAACAAAGAACTGACCAAAGTTACTTCTAATCTTAGTAAACCTGAAACCACTGCAACTTATTTAAAACAAAACAGAAATGGTAGGAAGGAAAAAATCCTCTGAACCTCAAATGAGGAACCAATTCTAACAACCAGACTAACACCAAGCTTCTCTTCAGTGACAGGAATCTGCCACAAAACCACCCAAATGCTCTCCCCTTGGCTCATCTTCCACCTCACAGCCCCCGCACTGTCCCTGCAATGCATCTGTCCCCGCTTTAGCACTCAGCATCCAATAAAGGCTGTGCCGTGCACAGAGCAGAAACATCACTCAACTGGGACTCCTCACCCTTAGCAGGGATGGCACAAAGTGGATTTCCTTCCTCCAAGTGCTGGTTTGCAGCGTTTCCCTCCGCCCCCAGCCTTGCATTCCCATGAAGCGTTTCATGAGCGGTTTCACAGAGCCCAGAGGGTTACGTCCCCCTCCTGCACCCAGCTGGGTGCAGCGCGGCCCCCGCAGGAGGCTGCGCCGCAGCATCCCTGGGCCCACGCAATCCAACCTCCAGCCAGAAACTTGCTCAGTAACTTTGTGCCTTCCACGCCCCTCAACCTGTGGCACAAAAAGAACTGGAGGATGAAAGCAAGACTTGTAGGTGCTTGGTGTTGTTAGTGTCACAAACAAAGCATATTTGCTCCCTGAGGCAGCAAGCCATCAGTCTGCTCCAAGAAGCAACCCAGCATCTGCGCCAAATCCACTGGCAGCACACTTACGGGCTGCTGCTGGAAGCACAATGGCTTTAGGAAGGGCCCTAAACTCTTCCTGAAGCTTTATTCCTGTTCTGCTTGGGGAAGGGAAGGAAAGGGAAAAGCGGGAGGAAAAGCATTAAAGGCACTAACAGTTCTAGTGAAAGTATCAGGAGAATAAACCTGTTCAGCATAAGAGCTTTACACAAGTCATTCACCTCCTGTTGCAAAGGATGGTGGGCACGGCTCAACTTCATCTAAAATTTCATCAAAATTAAAACCCCTTTTGCAGGCAAACACGGGAGATCCTCAAGACTGACTGATCAGGTCACTGCTGTGACCCAAAGGGAGATGTGGCACAACCTCAGCCTGCAGTCGCTTTAGCAGTGCCCACATCAGCCAGCATCCTTGCCAGAGGGGAGATCCCACGGATGGGCACACGTTGGGTCCCCAGCCTCCTCCTGGTTGTCACCGGGCCCTGGATGCACCTCTGCGTGCTGGGGCTGGCCCCAATCAGGACACCGAGGCACAGATCCCAGCATAGGGCACAGGACAGGGCATTCAAAGGAGCTAAAGGGAATCAAGCAAAGATACAAACGTATATGTATATATTTTATATATGCAGTTATTAATCAATTATTTGAGCTGATGGAAGTCCACACCAGCTCAACTCCAACAAAACTGATCTAACCAGACCAGGCTGGGTCAGGGATTGTGCTCCCTTTGCTTTACACCAGAAGCAGCAGCTTTCCTGGGCAAGCGCAGGAGAGAAAAACCAGACCAACACTCAGCTACTGAGTTTGAGCCGGTGACTGGAATGGAAATAATCCTTAGCTGGCCTGACACTTCTGCTGCTCGTTGCAGAACAGAACTGGGATTTCGCATCCTCTCCTGGAGCAGCTGGGGATAAAAGAGGCTCCTGTGCCAGTCCCAGCACCAGCCACTTGATGGCCATCCTGCTTCACTGGAGAGCAGCTCCGAGACAGCGAGCCCCAGGTTGGGGGCTGCCAGGGACCCCCGAGCCCGCCAGCAGGGAGCAGGGCGACACCCCAGACCCCCGGAGCAGGGCTCACCACTGTGCTCAGCCTCCCCCGGGGCTCCTCGGGGACACCCAGCTCCCCTTCGTGCCCATCACATGCCACTCACTCCTGGGGGTCTGCTGCGGCACTGGGAGCAGAAGCGAGTGAAGAAAACCTTGAGGAATGACCCCAAACACAGCACTGGGTCCAGCCCCAGCCCACGGTCCTGCCTCAATAAGGCCCATATAAGCCCTCCAGACATCCCACGCAAGGAAGTAACCTCACAGCTCTTGCCCACGTTACTGAGAAATGTGCAGATTTGTTCGGGAGGATATATCAGAAATGGAGTGACGGGTCTACAAAGGCAGGTCATCACGTGCAAACTCTGCTTTTCCCTTGCCCAAAGACCACTGCAGCAGGGACACCCCCATGGTCCACTCACACTGCCACGGTCACCCTTGAGATGTTTTATAAAGTCAGCATGTTTACAAAAATCACCCAAGCTTCAGATCCCTGCTCTGATCAGGTAGGTAACACAGCAAGGAGAGGAACTTCTTAAACCAGCAGTTAAACTTCCTGATATTTCCCATTTTATCTGGCATTGCTGCTCTCTGGGCCCATTCCTGTGGATGCAGTTCTGAGGAGGTGCACACACCGAGGACAGCATGCTTTAAGGCTGTAACACGGGGGCACTGGAACACGGGAGAGCTAAATACCAACCTGGAGGCTCTGGTTCAGGCCAGTTTGGTCTCCAGCATGAAGGAGCCTGTCGTGGTCCTCCAGGAACATCCACCAGCACTTGTATGGGAAGTGGCACCTGAGCTGGCCGAACTCTTGCAGCTGGGTTGAAAGAGCAGTCACAGTTGACAGGGTTTTACACAGCCAGTCCCCCCCCCCAGCCATTATTTTGCAGGCACCCTGTGAATGATTTATCTACTTCATTATTTTTCAACTCTAACAGTAATTGCTTTGTATGGATTTAGTAAAGATGTTAGTAGCAGTAGCAATAATAAATTCCCCTGTAAGCGCTCCCCCATCTCTGGGTTCAGGCCCTAAAAGGCACGTGCCATGGTTTTTCTGACCCCTGAATTATTGCATGGCTCTGCTGAGACACCAAACCCTTGTTTTCCCTGAGCTTGCAGTCATATGAACTGGAGCAGTGAAGCTTTCTTCTTACTAACCCTCTCCCAGGGGGGAATGGTGACAGGGTGGCTGTGAAAAACAGGTTTCTCCTTTCCACACCGCTTGTCCCCCACTAGCCCAAGAGTTCAGCCTTAAACAGAATATTAATATGGTCAAATAGGATGCAAACGCATTCAACAACTGAAACCAGTGCAACAACTAAACCATCTGTAAGACGTGACACCTGTAGCAATTTGCCTTTCTTCCTCAGCCAAGCGAGGAGCATGGAGCAAAACCCTGAAAGGCTTCTCCTCCCTTTGATGGGAGCTGCCCAGGCAGGCAAAATCCTCAGCCTGGAAGGACTGATGGGGCTTGGCACTGAAGAACCCCTGGAGAAAAACCTTGGCACTGAAGAACCCCTGGAGCAGCCTTCAGTCAGGTGCACATTATCGAATTGGTTTGATGGGATTTTCTGGACTGCTAATCACCATGAGGTAATTAAAAACCTGTGCAGCATGTTGAGTGCGATAGCACATTAGAGATGTTAAAGGAGCTCCTCCAGTAGAAACAGTTGTTCCCCTTTGAGTGAGCAGCACCCAGAGAGGAGACATCTGCGGGTGGGTGAACTGGAGGGCACACAAGGGGAGTGCCCACCACCAGTGTGCTGAGGAGTTGAGGCAAAATATTCACACACCTTATGAAAAACATCCACAGTTCATGAAAACAAAGATTTTTAAGAGTCACGAATTTTGGAAGGGACAGTTCTCCTTCTTACAAGCATAGGCTGTGTTAAAAAAAAAAGGGGGGGAAAAATTGAGAAATTGAGTTTTGCTGCACAGTTTATTAGCTAGTCACTAAATGGTTTGTGGTTTCCAAGATTCCCATGGCTTCATGAATCTTTTTCAAGTTTCTCAGGAACCAGCTGCAATGTTTAATAGAGCCCAGCCACACTTTCACCCCTGTGCATATAGTGGGGGGAGACTACTTCATTTAAAAAAAAAAAAAAAGAAAGGCCAGTAACTCATCCTGACATTCCTTTTTGGTCAGTTTTCCAAAGTACCAGTTCTTGCTCAAGAAGCACACCAAACAGATGACAGAGCATGCAGATAGATGCCATTTCACAGATGTCTTTAAATGAGATGCCATCATACTCATGCCAAATTCCAGGAGTTTGGCATTACATCTACCTGGTTTCATCTCTTCCCAGAAGCCTTTCCCAAGTAATTCACTCCCTCAAAACACTGCTCAAGAAGTCTCAATCACAGCAAATCCCACGTGGCCTCAAATGGAGGGCTGTCTCTCATTTCATCTCACTACAGGGCCTTCTAAGCGGGATCCTGGTCACAGCCAGAGACCATACATGCTACTGAAATACAGGTATCACCAAGCCGTTAACCACAGCAAGCGTTACATGTATGACTCGAGCCAGGCAAAATCACCCTTTAATTCCAAAGCAGATGCTCAGTCCAGAGACTGCATCCATTTTGGTCCCAGTTGGGCATACCGAAGTCCTAGCTATGCAATGCATTGCGGCATCCCCCCAAAACTGCTGCTTTGGGGATAGAAAGGTGCTAAGAAAGCTGTTGTGTACCTGCCAGATCAGTGTTAATAAGCAGGATTGTGATGACCAGCATGAAGAGGGGAGAAGGGCTGCGTGCTCTGCTGGGTACTGGAGAACACCTCTCCTCTGGAAAGGCACCATCGAAGCAGCTTCGTCTGCTTAAAGACTTTCTGCAACACGATCCTAAAACCACAGTACTTCATCTCACAGCTTTCTGCTGCACAACCCAATTTCCAAAAAGCTCCAGCTAACTGGACTGCAAACAAGCTATTTAGAAATTCCAGATACATCTTTTTTTTGTGTGTTTAACTTTCATTTTTATGCCAGTTTCAATACAGCAAAGCCTCAGAAGCACAGATTTGTCAGGCTTCTCACAGTACCACCCATGTTTGTTTAAAGCCCCTCCTCTAGCAGATGTACCAGTATAAGGAGCCGATAGCAGTCGCAGAGCAAGCAGTCAGCTAAAGCCACTCTTGCTCCACTCTGCTCATCATACAGTGAGTATGAGAAGGCCAAAGGGGGAACCAGATCATTTTATCTACATTTAACCACTAGCTACAGCAGAGGTTCAGAGTAATGCAATCACTCTTTTGGCAGCTCAGGAGGCAGGAGGGCTATTTCCACAGGAAATGGCAACTTTAGAATAGTAGCATACTTCCAAATCAATGGGCTTCAGGGAAGAGCTTCCACCTCTGCTGAACACCACCACCATCCCCTGCTTCCCCAATGGCTCTGCTCTCCAGCAAGGGCAACAGGGGCATCTGGCTCACAGGCCTCAGCTCCATCTCCGACATCCTCCTTCCTGCAAAGGACAGGTCAAAGAAGCCTTCCAGATCCTTTGGGTACAGAGTTTGCCTCATGCTTCTTATTCCTGCAGTCCCCATCCAGTGACCTGCGGAGATGCCGGTAGGACAGACCAGGTGGGTGAGACTACAACGTTGACGATACAGAAAAGCACAGAACCACCTCCAAACAGCACGGTCCTAAAATGCAGAGAACTTGCCTGGTATGACAGTTTCGAGGGGTTATCTTTAAACCAGCAGGCTTTTGGCTCAGTGGGGCATCACTCATCATGGTTCAGGAGGAATACACCCACGAGCCCACACTCCACGAGGAGCATGCCAACATTTGTGAAACCGCAACCCATGACAGTTTGGGTTTTGGTCCACATCACCCCACTGCTCAAATATCCCGGGTCTCGCTCCAGCTCCACAGCTCACTCCTGATCCAAGATTTCTTCCCAATGCACAAGTCCCCCACAGGCAGCAAGTCAACGGCAGAGCCAAAAATGCTGCCGAAGCGCATCCAGCCCTGCACGCTTTGGTCACCGACAGTGATGGTGAAGCCTCTCCCACCGAGCAACAGCGCTGCTCGCACAGTTAAACACCATCAAAAACTATGAAATGAAAAATGTTTTGGCATCCCCCGAACCCATTATATCCAAAAGAAACAAGACTCTCTCTGCTTTCCAGGGAAAACAGGAGGTGAAATTAGAAGCAGCCGTTAGAGGAAACATGAGCCGCACTGTTCTGACCAGCTTTGGTTTTATCTGCACCTCCCCAGCCTGAGCACTCATGCTTTGAACCGGAGAATTCCCTTTTTGGTGGTTAGATTATTGCTGGGGACAAAACTGTTTGGTTTGTTGTCATCTTGTGCTTTCTTAATGTTTTCCTCACTGGCTTCAAAGGTAAACAGCTCCCGAGCCGGGCTGAATGGGATTCTGTATTTGCTGCTTTAGTTTTTAAAGCTTGAGCCATTTTCCTCACTTCCCCTGTTCCGCTCAAAGACTGACATTTTGGCAGTCACAGGTAGAAAATCCGCAGTCTGAGAGCAGGGATGTAACATAAAACTAATGCTTGTCTCAATAAAACAGCTGTCTGGCTCAGCCAGGGAAAATGCTACTCATTTCTGTGGTAGCACTGCTGGCCGTTGGGACCACAGAGCCTTTCCAGCAAAACTTGCCATGAGCATCTTCAGCTCCCAGCGGAGCCGGGCTTGACCGCGAGGATCCTGGCTGGGGGCTTCAGACAGGTTTCTTGACCTTGGCAGCCTCCCCCAGCATTTATTGCAGTCTCTGCTCCCTTTCGTCAGCAAAATACGTGACTAATGTGTTTGTTCACAATTGTAACTCTCGACCTCATTACGAGGATAGCCCGTGTTAAGCAATTATTAAATGAGGTCCCTGAAGACTATGCTTAAGACCATAGTACACTACTTGGCTTCTGGAGAAGCTGTACAACTTCAATGCACTAAAAGCAGCTCAGTATCATTTTCTGGCTCGGCACAAACACAATCAGCTCCAAGAGCTTTCTCCTCCCTCCCCTCCCTGGGGAGATGTCCTACTGCGGAGCGGCCCCAGGGAACTTCTCACCCAGCCCAAACTCCCGCTGGCTGCACAGAGGTTGATGCCAGATTAGTTTAAATAACTTTTTGCCCTAGGTCACTAAAGAAGTTGTGGCAGAAGCAGATTCAAAATTCTCATCTGTTAACGAAGAAATTTAAACTCTTGTTGTAGAAGCCTGGAGACCTTTCAAAGAAGAATGCCACAGAAGCTAAGATGATCAGTGGTGTTTTGTTTTACATTACTAAGAAAAGTGTATCCTATCATACAAGCACTCCTGATGTTGGACTACTTTTGCTTACAGTATGGGGGGAAAACATAGCCTCAGGCTGATTGCCCCAAATACCACAATTCTTTTGTTGAAACTTTTCCAACTTCAGGTATTTTTGAGCCTAACATTATCATCAAATTATGCAGTCTGACCTCAAACAAGTACAAGGGAATATTCCTGATTTGCAGAGGTAAACTAAAGGGGAGAAAAGGCAACAAGCAAAGGAGGGACTGTTCCACATGAGATAAAGTGCTGCCACTTCCCCTGTTTCAAGAGGCTTTTGACAACGACCCAGACAGATTAAAAAAAAGAATTAGGCTGTGTCACCGTCTCTGAACAATGCCTAAGCGTGGGCAGGCATGGGACAGGGAGATGTACCCTGCTACAAGCGCTGATTTTTCAAAGCATATGGAATAAGGAGAACCATTTTCAACAATAATGTTCCTATTCAATATGCCAGAAGGAAAACTCATCCCATGGGACACCGGAGTTTGGCAGATTGACTTTGCCTTCCTCTAAATCCTCCTGGACAGGCTCCGGCAAAGACCTTCCAAGCAAAGAAGTTTTACAGTAGCTGTCACTGCAGCAGGCCATGGGCCCTGTATGGAGGCACCAGCCGTGACTGCTTTGAGCCAGGAAGGAACGGAGCAATCCATGCTACTGATTCCCAAACACAGGGCTTCAAAGTCATAGTGAATTCCTGATGAGTTGACCAAGAAGGCAGCCTTCATGTCCGCAAATATAGCTGCTCTGCTGGGCGCAGCACACAGCAACGCTGGTGAAAGAACATGCTGTTCTTCTACGCCAAGGCAAGACAAGGTCAATACTATGAGGAGGGACCTGCCAAGGCCCATCAGGGAGACCAGGGCAATGCTGCTCCAAAACTGAAAGCAGTTAACGACGTTTGGCTAGCAGAAAAGCTCAGTGGCAAGCAGACCCGCGGTGCCTGGTGCAGAATGGCAACCCTGACCCCAGTTTGGTCCTCAGCCACCCCATTAGAGCCCCAACCTCTTCCGCAGCAACAGGGTAAAAGCAAGATGCACAACTGCATATGTTGTGAACAGTGCAGAAGAGGAAGAAGAGTCATCCAGGCTTCACCAGTAGGCAGAGGAAGCCAGGAGAAATCAGCCTAGAAACTGGCACTGCAGTTACGCTCAATTTGATTTAGAAATTTCATTATAGGGTTTTTTCCTCATACAGGTTATACATCCTTCAGCAAAGAGGATTGATTCAGAACATTTGCCTTGCTGTACCATCCCTCCTCCCACCACCAAACAAAATTAACTCCCTTCATTTCCTTGCTCTGGAAGCACCAAAAGCTTCTCCCCACATCACCTCAGAAACCAGAGGTCTGATTATGTTCAATCCCAATGCCACAAAAAACAAGGACACAATGGCCAGGGAGCAAAGCTGGCGATGCTGGAAGAAGCACAGACAGAAGATGCAACATTAACCCTGCCATCACCCTGGGATGCAGGGGAGGCACCTGTGTTTGCAATTCTTTGTAGTGTAGCGTCACTGTGTCTGTACCAAATCATGCAAAAGGAAAAAAAAAAAAAAGAAAAAAGAATTTGGCACGTAAATCACAAGAGATCAAAATCACTGCCTTGCATTATGACTTTGTAAACATTAATCTGCAAGTCTTCTGCAAGAAACAAGGTAATTACTACCTTGAAGAAAGATTTTTAAAACTACCCTTCATCAAATCACTTTTTTTAAAAAATAAAATAAATAAAAAGCACAACTTCAGTCCTTCACAAGTAACCATAAGAGAAGAGTCATGACAACAGCAAGTGCAGGTAGAACAACAACGCCCACTTCCCAGAACCTGTTCCCATTTTCTGCTTGGTTTTAGTTTGACCGTGTCCAATCACTGGGGTAAGACCTTCCAGCAGACTTCCCCTGTTTTGGCCCTCGCAGATGGCCATCATCTCTCTTTAGTCACATATCCTTTCTGTGCCACATCCGAGCTCAAACCAGTCCCTATGCTTTCATGGCTGTATCCATGAAGAGAGTGATGGGCCAGCTCCGTTAAAACACCAGCAGGGACATGAACAACGCGAAGGACCTGAATGCAGGTGACAGCTGTCCCAAAGTTACACAAATCAAAATCACAGCCGATGAAGAGGCGTCTGCAGCTGACAACTGCTCTGCCTATGTCTGGTTTGTGACAGGCAATTGTTTATCAGCAGCATGTTTCCTCGGGACCAAAACTGAGGCTTCGGAAGAAATAGGTGAATCTGTGGAGACCAACTCCTTTTCTTAACCATAAAACGTTTGAAAGATATTTTTTATCCAGAATTCAGAGGCTAGGGAGAAAAAGATATGAAGAACCGTGTAGCAAATTATCAAAAGCACAAATGGCACAATGCAACACCCCCATGAGGGGCAGGAATACAAAACAAATGTTTTAAGAGAGATTACAAAGAATAAGGACGGACATTCAAAAGATCGGGATAAAATGGGATGACTTTCTCAGAGGACAGAGTCATGAATCCAAAAGCATAACATGCTCTCAAGATTGAGTACTTTCTTGCTGACCACCAGGGTTTCTACAAAAGACAAGAATGTGTTTGATCTCTCCTCAAAACTTAAGCATCTGCCCAGGTTGATGGCTCAAACATGAGTCATCACGGGCATGAAACCACCAAAGGATTTTACATACATAGAAACACCGAACTGCACACAACTTCTTAGAAATACCTGTAAGGGAGAAGGAACATTTCGAGAACCCTCAAAAATGTTTCAAGCATCTTTATCTTCTCCAGCCAAGTACAGCAGCCTCCATCATAAATACAATTTACTTTTACATTAAAACTATTGTAATAAATTGCACTCACTCATATAATCATTATGGTCTTTAACCAACACAGATAAGGATTACTGTACTTTACAGTAGAAGACCCAGAGGTCTTGCAAATATTTTTGTATTTTTATTCCCCAGCAGACTTTTCCTTCAGGCATATAGACATTCTTAAGCAGTTCCCAGAATGTGAGAGTCATGCTTACACCACCTGCTAATGTGACCACTTGTTTTACAATATTGCTACTGAATGGCTTTCTCCTTGCTGGTGCACACACTCCTACTTACATGTTAATTCACTCTGGAATACTAATGCTGTGACTCAGTGGGATGTCGGGTCACCAGTGATGCCAGACCTGTCCCCACAGCCCAGTGCATCATTAACACAGCAGCAAGAGCAAATGCACTCATCTCATAGTGCTCCCCACAAGGAGCGAGGCCAAATATGCCTCCATCAGGACATCCCTCTGTGATGAGCCATCGTGCTCCTGCAGTACCAGAGGAACCAAAGGGAAACAGGGCGTTGGGTTTGAGGAACAGCCCTATGCAGGGGAAAGATCTAGTTGCTCAACAGTGAGTAAGGAGATGAGATATTTTTTTGTAGCCGCCTTAGTTTCTAAGAAGAACCACCCTATTTCCAGTTCCCATCACCATTATTGTCTCCACATAACAGAGTGCCGCCTCCTGCTTTCTGTTCTTGGCCCTCGCCATCTCGGGTCCACATGGCAGATATGGTTGTTAAGAGTCCCAAGATTTCCTGCCAGCAGAGGACTCCAGGTCTATCCATCTCATGGAGGAGTCATCCAAGAGCAGAGTGCACCCCAAAGGGGATGCCACCACCACTTAGATAGGGAGATGACTCAGACCCTGGCAGAGACCCAGGTCCTTTCTCCAGGAACCGGCAGATACAGGAAGAGCCTCAGACAGCCTCTTCATAAAGTCTAGATTTTTTTTTTCCTTTTCCTTTGGCAGCTCTTGGGAAGATTTACAGTCCATTTGGCTTGCTGCAACCTTTGTCTGAAAGGTCTTGTCCTTTCATCACAGGGACAGCTGCAGAGAGGACATCCCAGTCCGCTCCTCCTTCCCTCCTTGGATGAGCAGTGCTGCTGTGGGGATTTCTCCTCAGCTGGGGGAAGACTCCAAGTCTTCTGTATCCAAGAGGTTCCTGCATACGCCCAGTCAACAGCCAAGGAGGAGGAGGAATCTAAGTAGCCCTCACCTTTCCTGGGAAAAGGAAATGCAAACCTGTAAAGATTATTCACTGAGCAGACTGGATTTCTTCTTGCTGGGAAGGTCACCACTTGATTTTTTCACTGGATTTTATTTATTGCTGCAACTTTCATATTGGATCTCCCAACTTAAACCCCTTGATAGCACCCACTCTGTTCCCAAGTGACTCTTGTCAGACATCCCTCAAGCAGTCTTCAACCGTATGGGTCAAAGAGTCAGGGACAGAGCTTTTGCAGGGCTGTAGATATGGGAAGAGCTACATCTGGGTTGAGGATCACCACCCCAGAGCCAGGGCGATCCTCTTCCCAGGAAGATGCAAGTCCCATCGCTGCCCATGGCACGCTCAGCTGCCTTGAGGTTTTTAAAACATATTGCCTGCTGGTTGCCCAGAGGAGTTAAACTCTCCTCTATCTCTCCATCAGCTCACAGATGAAGCCTGAAGCACTGGCTCCAACTAGACCTGTAGCTTTTGCATAGTTAATTTAAAGGAGCTGAATCCCTTCCAATATGGCTTGTGCAGGGCCATGCACAAAAGGATTAACAGAGCTGGGAGCTGAAAAAAGACCTCCCGAGTCTCAAC
Source organism: Alca torda (assembly GCA_008658365.1). Lineage (NCBI taxonomy): Eukaryota > Metazoa > Chordata > Aves > Charadriiformes > Alcidae > Alca > Alca torda. The sequence continues at coordinate 29,284,750 of CM018086.1, read as the reverse complement.
TCAGTGCCTCATCCACAACGTCAGCCTCTCGCTCTCTCTGCCGACACGGTAAGAAGAGTCTTTATAAAAATAAAAAAATAATAACGGTAATAAAAGGAGTGCACACACCCTGAATGTGGAACTAATCCCAGAGGATTTGATTATGGATTACTCCCCTGCCATCGTCAACTCATGCTCCAACAACAGTTACGAAATTTTCATCAGTTGAGTCAAACCTACTTTAGCAGATAGAAACATTGGCAATGTTGCGTGGGAAACGGTGAACTTGAGGCTCTATTTCACCACTGCACAGGGCCACACAAATTGCCCTCCATTGCAAGAGAGAAAAAACAGATCCTCATGAAGAAGTGTTTAAAAAAAAAAAAAGTGTATTAAAAAAAAAGTTTCAACTTTCCCCCCGCCCCCCACTCCCTGATGCTGGATTATTTAATAGAAGAGACTGCAAGAGAGGCAGGGTTAGAGTAACAAAGAGCCATTCATATCAGAAGCAATGAAATTGAGGTCAGGCAAGGTAGGGCTGCTGGCTGGACTAAACCAAAATTGGCAGAGGCATTAATCAAATCAGTCATCTTCATCTCTGCTTATTTAGCGATATCTTAGAATGCGTTTCAAACCAGGACTAACAGCGGTGTTATAGCATCCAGAGTCACTGTTGAGGTACCTTCAAGTTACCCAGGGGAAAGAGTTGCTTACCTGTGTTTCACTCTGTATTCACCCAGAGATTTAGAGAGATTAACTGCCTCAGCTTCAGACGCCAGCTGCTTTGAGCAGGTAGATAAGATCCAGTATAAACTGTGACACACAAAGCCCCTGCCTACAAGCACACCACATCCCCCAGCAGACGGATGCGCGGGAGGCAGGGGCAGCCTTGCTCTTCCCCTGCAGCCCTCGCACCCCACAGCGCCAAACCAGGCTCGGTCCCTCTGGCCGTCTCCTGCCACCCTTGCCCTTGCTCCTACCACTGCCACACACGCATTTCCATCGCGGAGATACTACCAACTTTGGTGGGCAACAGCCATTGCAAAGCATTAGGAAAAAAAATAATATCAAAAATAAAAGTCCTCCAAAAGGTAGGAGAGCAATTCCAGTTCCTTCTTACAACCTTTTGCTAGTCAAAGTCACAAAGGGCTGGCCCACAGCACAACCTCCTGAGGGCAACTGTAACAAACAGCCCCACGGGGGGTCTTTTGCTTTCTTCCACACACACTGAATAAGAGAAGGTACCCCAGCCTGTTCCCTGGGATGGCTGCGTGCCACTGCGTGCGGATGCAAGGCTGGGTGACAACTTGGGGCTGGCACCAGGGTGTCTTTGCATCCTGACGCTCACAGGCATTAGGAGAATCACAGCCTGGGCTACATTTCTGGAGGCTGCTGACAACCAACACACAGTTGCATAGAAATAGGAAAATTAATATCCTAATGCTTTCGGTCTGCTGCTTCGAATTCACTGTCTTCCAGAGTGAAACTGGCTATAAAATGCTGGCACGACTTTTTAAAACGGAGACAGATCTACCACAGGGGGGAAAAAGAAAAAAAAAAAAAAAAAGTGTATAATCCTGACTTTGGAAGAGGTGTGCAGAGATGAATAAAGAATTTGATTGAGCCACAGGCCTGAACAAAAGGTCCACTGAGATAAAGGATAATTTCTCACTGCACTTTGAACCATTTGCTATAGCAAACTGAGACTTCTAGTGAGCCTTCCTGCCTGTTTTGCCTTCTTCTGCCCTTTTAAGTAAAATTTTAAGACTTTGTCTAATAACAGAATGGGAAAAACAATGTGGCTTTAGGGCTGGGGGGGGGGAGGGGAACACAACATTTTTTGTTTGGGGGTTTTGGGGCTGTGATTTTCCTTTTTCTTTTCCCCCCTCTTTTCTTCTTTTTACACACAAGACCAGTTTAGGAAATTAGCACAGCATAATACAAGAGATGCAACGAGACACAAGCTAGACAAGAATAAGGGCTGAACAAGCTGTGGGTAAATATCAATATGGATATTTGTTTAAACACTCCCCGAAAACCTCTTCCTCCTGCCAAAAGCTTTGTCTCCCCTTTCCTTGCTTGCTCTGAAGTTTCCCCTCACTTCCAGCTCTGCGTGAGCGGGGCTGGATGAGGCCACTGGTTCTTGTCCCCATCAGCTCCATGCCAGTGGTGGCAGAGAGGTGACTGTTCACAAACACCATCCTCATCAGCTTCTGCCCTGTGCCTCAGCTGCAATCACGCGGGACCCATGGGATGAGACCTGCTTTGACCCAAAATGGTCAGAAAAGAGACTGGGAAGATCAGCTATCTGGGGTAGCAAGCCAAAAGGGACACCCAAATCCCTCCTTCCAGCCCTTGGATGCTGAACAAGGAGCAGCATTAATTTGTGCATCTCATGCCAGCAAGAAGCTGCTCCCTCATCTTGCTTTATCCATCAGGCAGGGTGGAAATCAAAAATCATCCTGGAAAACCAGGAGGTGAGACATCTCATAGCTCCCCATCTTCCCCGAAAGCCATGGGATGCGTCACAGCTGCTGCCTCTCATGCTTCAGAGGCAGCAGTTAATGGAAGCATTGAGCTGCCAGGCAGGTTTACACTGGAAGCAGTGAGAAAATTATAGCTGCCCAAGCAAGTACCGCTGCTGGGCATGTGCTGATAACACAGAAAAGCTTTAAAAAAGAAAAAAACCCCAACACACACAAAAAAATCAACACACAAAAACCCCACACTCCACCCTCTACTACACTCCTCTGCCCCGTTGGATTAAGGTTTCCCAGCCTACGAAGGGAATTACTTGGTTAAAAGTGCCAAGATTCACACAGCCAGAGATGAGCTCCAGACAGGGAGAGCTTTCCTAACTCTGTGTTTTGGAGATATGAGAATGGCTGTGATGCTCCTTTCTCCATGGAAGTTACACCCAGTGCAGGGAGAGCTCTGGGTCTGCTACCACCAACTTGGGATGCAAGTACAGGGCTGGGGAGTGATTCATGATGTGATACAGGACGCAGCCTACAAACCACACAGCACCCATGGAGCTGCTCTCGTGTGCAGCCATATGGTTCTTCAGAGCAAGAATTAGTCACCGGCCTAAATCATGTGTGTGATCTGCCATAGGAACAGACAGTATCTTCTCCCAGAGTTACTTATGGACTGAAGCATTACAGCACAGCTCCTGCCTGTGGAGATAAGGATTTCACAGCCCCTGAGCAAACTCTTGCTGGGGTTAAGGCCAGCACTGACCCATGGAGGCTGCCTGCGAGCCGGGATGCTGCGTTTCGCACTTGCCTACAGGGACCTGCCAGAGGCCAGGGGATGCTGCACAGCCACTGACCAAGATAAAGCCCATGCACTCAGGGGAGATCAAGGCCATCTCCCCCCATGCAGGAGTTGAGGGGGGCTGCCACAGTGCAAAGACCACGCCACACATCAACCTCAGTGCTGAGAGCAGCTCAGGCTGCATCCCTGCAACCTCCCCCAAGCAGCTGCTTGGGCAGGTGGGAATGCCCCCTGGACCCCCAAACTGTCACCTGCTCACTCATTTATGAACTAACAGAGTCTTTCAATTTAAGCACCTTTTAATTTACCTCCCCTACACCTCCCTGCAACACACACAGGCAGCTCCCAGCCCTTCTCCCAGTCTCTGCTCTGTGAGGTGGAATAAACCCAAAGCTTCCCTAATCCCCTCTGGGGAGACGGCCATGCTTCACCTGTCCTGCACCTGCTCAAATCCCAGATTCTCACTCGAAATTAAGTCAGCTCTTATTCCCCAAAACATTTAAGACCCAGCTGCAGCCTGCAGCTAAATCCCCAGCATAATATTCAAAATCTTTATCTTCTCAAAATAAGAGAGGCATCCCATTTTCAAGAGCTCGCCCCAGAAGAAGCAGAACAGGGAACACCGCCAGGTCCTTCACCCAAGAAGGTTTCAGTGAGAGACAGTTCATGCTTCAGAGACTGCCATTTCCCATCCCGATTCTGCAGTCAGGAGGGATGAGGGCTGGCTTTGCAGTAATTCTTCTCTCCTCGCTGTGCATCTGGATGAACCATGAGGTTGGAAAGCAGGGAGTCCAAGCATCCTCACCTATGCCTGGCTCCTGAGCCAGCCCGGCATCCTGGGGCAGGAATGGCTGCCCTGCACGATGCTGAACCTCTCCCCACCTACCGCTCACTCTGCCAGCCCCAGCATCAGGAGAAAAAAAAATTTAAAAAAAAAGAAAAAAAAGACAACCAAAATCTACATCAAGGCAAACCCCATCCTCCTCTTCCCATTCCCTGGCCATCCCCATTACAGAAACAAAATCAAATCCCAGCAGCTGGTACCAAAGCCAATGTATCTGTAAGGAACATGCCAGGAGAGACTGGTGCCCTTGCGATCTAACACACCCTTTTTGGAGAGGACGAAGAGGTACCACGTGAGAAACACAGGTACCAGCACCAGACAGGTGCTGCTGTCAGGACTGATGAAATGAGTATTGATTCCCATTTTGAAAGACTACTAAGAGAAATCGTGGAATCTGAGTTCTGAACTGCTTGCTGCGAGGCAAAGACGACGCACATCACTTAGTGGCATATAATGGACTGTCCTCTGATATTGCCATCCCTGCTGACACCCAAGAACAGCCTTCGAGCAGATCCCAGGGCTGCTATGGAGGACGGGGCTGCTATGGAGGACGCTGCCGGCAGCTGGCCTGCACAACCGCAGCCCCTCAGCTCTCCCACCTTCCCCAGCCCCCGGGCAAGCACTGCCAACACCTTCAGATGGAAAACACGAATGGTTTCACCCTCAGAGTGCGAGTGCGGGCTCGGAGCTGGCTACCAGAAGAACAGAAAAGTCTTTGCTGCCCGGCACAGCTGCAGTTTTCAAAACATTAACACAAAGGAGAGAGGGGAGGTAAATTCGGGCGAGCTGAGCAACCCAGAGAGCTTAAAACTTTTGTTGAGACAGCAATTCTTCATAAATGGCTGCTCTGAGCTCCAGCAGGGTCCAACAAGTGTTAATTAGCTAAAACTAGAAATATGGAGGAAATTTTTTTTAATCCTATTTTCTTCCTTCTTTCTCTGCTGGGAGGAGCCTGCAGGGCACAAACTTGTGTGATCTGTCTGCGTTCCCTTGGATGGCGGTCAATGCCAAGACACATTCCCTATGGGAGCCAGCCAAAACCTCGCTCGATCACGGTCTCATCCGTGCTCCAAAGAAAAAAGCAGGTGGATGGGGCACATCCCAGCGCAGAGGAGAAGGCAGAGCACCTGCTCTATCACCATCGCACACCAGCCCAGCAGATACATGGAGCGCAGGGACTCGGACGTGGGCAGGAGCAGCTGGATTTGGGGAGCTGTTCCCAGAAGTGAGGCCCTCACAGCTTTCTGCTTTACTGGGACACCTGATGCCTCAGGGGGCTGAGTGCCCTACACACTGGAAATTGGCTGTGGGAATTGGGAGAGAGAGAATTCCTTACAGGAAAAGGGAGCATGCCTGCAGATCTGAATTTGAGACTGGGGACTGGATTGCTGTCGCTGCTGCCATAGAAAGGCTCTGACCGCAAGCTACAGCTATTTTAATCCCATCACACTGCCCTCCGGTAAAGCCAGCAGGAACAGCCTCAGATGTATTAGCTGCTTCCCTCCCATACCACCCTGTCAGGCATCTGGGGGCTTTGTCCAGCAGGACTGAGATACATGACCCAGTCCTCAAAATATAAGGAGATGCAAAAAAAATCTGTGCTCCTTCTACAGAGGTGGCTCCATTTGGTCATGAGCAGTCCTGGACGATGATTTCCTCCTCCTCATGTCTGATCAGGGATCTGACGGCAGTCCTGCTGCCCCCACTGCTGTCAGGTATGAGCATGGGGGGGAGGCACGGGAAGGGCATCCCACCCGCATCCCTCCAGTTCCAGAGTTCACTGCTCCATTCCCTCACTCCATCAACAGACGATATCTGTACCGTGGTGGAGAGGGGACAGCAAAGGGCTACCAAGATGATGAGGGGACTGGAACACCTCTCTTATGAAGAAAGGCTGAGGGATTTGCGTCTCTTCAGTCTGGAAAAAAGATGACTGAGGGGGGATCTTATCAACACTTATAAATACTTAAAGGGTGGGTGTCAGGAGGATGGGGCCAGGCTCTTTTCAGTGGTGCCCAGGGACAGGACAAAGGGTAACGGGCACCAACTTGACAATAGGAAGTTCCATCTCAACACGAGGAGGAACTTCTTTGCTTTGAGGGTGGCAGAGCCCTGGCACAGGCTGCCCAGAGAGGTGGTGGAGTCTCCGTCTCTGGAGACATTCCAAACCCACCTGGACACGTTCCTGTGCAACCTGCTCTGGGTGACCCTGCTCTGGCAGGGGATTGGAGGAGATGATCTCCAGAGGTCCCTTCCAACCCAGACCATTCTGTGATTCTGCAATCTGCAGCCACAACCTCCATATCCATTAAAACAGCTTCTGTGAAGCCCGCCACAGACACTACCAGAGGTTACCGAGCAGTGGGGTCTCCACAGCACTGTCTGACTGGATTCTGGACACAAAGGCTGTCCCGTACATTGATCTACTCCCAAACTTGTGCCAGCCCAGACATTTCCCAGCATCCGAAGGCACAGCTCAGCACTCCAGCATTTCAAGTACAATCAATCAGTCAGGCTCCAGGCACAGGGGAAAGAGGAAAGCAATATTTGATAGCATTTGTACTTGACTCTACACACATAAAAATACAATTAAAGCTATTAAATAAACGAATTTATCTTTATGGGAGCGTTCTCCTGGTTAGAGCTAATGCTGAGAAAACCACTAGACTCACCAATATAATTCACGCTGGGAAGCACGAGGCAGAAGCTGGTGCTGAGTGAAATTAAAGCATTGCTACACTGCAGAGGTTAAAAGGAACAACACGAATTTTCTTGTAGACCCTGATTTTCTTTAGATTAGGGAAATGCTTACACACAGTCCTCAGTTTTAACTGATGAGAAGAGAGAGCAGATAACTAAGATATCTTCTTCCTGGTTTAAATTCTTTTTTGGGGCTAAGTGATGATTTTCCTCATAAAAGTTAAGACATTTGAAATTACTTTCTACCCCAAACTAGAATGGAAAGCTGGACTGCTGAGATCTCTCATGAACTGGAAAATGGACATTAGAGTCCTGGATGACAAAGGCTGAAACTGGAAGTTTCTTTTCAATAGAAACACAGTATTTTGCTGAATCCAAACACCCTTTCGCTTCAGAGGAAGCAATAGGAAGAACAGCTTTAAGAAATTCTTGTCTCAGTGAATCTTTGCCATGGAAAAATATCAGCGGAACCACATTTTTCAATTAAAAAAGCCTCTTTACTCTGACGTTTCTCATCTGTTTTATTAAGGGGCTTTAGAAAAGGTTGAGATTTTGGAGGAGGTATATAGATTGATGATTAACTTGGCAGGAGGGCTGCGAACTGTGAATCTCGGAGCTGGAAAACAGCATTTGAGCAGGGCAATTGTTTCATCTTTACATCATCTGTAGGAAGGGAGTATGGCAAGAGGACATGTGTGAGACGTGGAGACTGCTCTGCTTAAGGGATTTAAGTGTAGCTACAGAAAGGATTTCAGACTAAGAGGTAAAATCGATGGCAGGGTTGGTAGCTGTGAGTTGGTAAGTCAATGCCAGTGGGAGAGATGCTTGTCTTTCCGAAGTCAAAGCTTTACTAGCTACAGTTTTCACTCATTATCTTTTGGCATCTTTTAGCCAACTTTACTGGAAAAAGGAGGGGGGAAAAGAAAGAGATACCTGCACACAGGCTGCTGCAAGAAAAACAGAAATGTTGTACCACGTGCTGACAGCCAAGCGCCCATATGTTCCCCTCGTGGACAGTGTATTACTTCATGCCTATAAATAATGTAACAGAGCTGTCTGCAAAGAATTAGCCCGTGGTTATGCTGTTATTCGGTGCGCACACAGCTGAGACCTGGGCTCATTAACCTGAGCAACATGAGAAGGTTATGCGAGATGCCAGCACAGTCCAGCCACTGCCATGACATGGCCAAAGGAGAGGCGGACGGAGGATCTGGGCAGATCATGCTTCCCACAGCTGGGCGAGCATCGGAGCCGAGCGAGACTGAACCACAGGTCAAAGGGGCAGGCCATCTCCTAATTTATGATTCACAAGCTGTTATTGCCAAAGTAGCACATTGTTCGGCTTGTCTATTCTTTCCCCTGCGGGAAGCCTGCCCACTGCAGCAGCACAGCGCCGGCTGCCGAGCAGCCCCAGGGCAGTGCAGGGAGAGGTTCACCCTGCTTCCCTCTGCTTCAATGCTATCTCATCACCCCACACAAATTGCACACGTAACATCAAATCCAACAGCTCCTCACCTTGGGTGACTTCTCCCTGGAGCTCCTTTCCTTTCAGTCTCCTCCCTCCTGTGGTTTCCTTCTCATTTCTTTACATAAAGCCCACAAACCTCTCCCTGCTCGACGCTCTGTGGCCCCACAAAAATCACTGCGATGCCACGCAGAGCGCATGAGCCTGCTTGGAGGCCAGAAGCAGCTTAATCACATCAGTGCAGACCTGCACCCAAATTAACTAGTTGTAATGAGCTGTAGGGCTAATTAGCATAGGCACCACACAGCACTGGTGTGCTTGTCCTGCTCTGGGGACTGGAGCTCAGCACAGAGCCAGACAGACCAATTTGCTCAGAGCTTCCTCCTGCTGCTCACCATGAAACGGTGCCACACCAACGGGCAGGGCGCAGCCGACAGACACTTCTGTATGAAACAACATGAAGTTTCCCTTCCATCTGCCATCAGGAACAGCCCAGGACAGACACACTATCTGGTCTAACTGGTTCAGATAAGCATCTTTTCTCCTCCCCTTGACCCTCAAGCTAGAAGCGCAAGGTAGGTCTAGGCACACACATAACCCTAACGCCAGGCTCCAAGGTTGCCACAGACTAAGCCTACATCTACCCAGTATATTACACTTAGCTACATGAGCAGTACCGTTTCAAGGTTTCACCAAGGTCCGGGTGGGCTTTTAGTAACCTTTAGAGAAGCCAGCAGACATTTGAGCAACTTTCTGAACTTTAGCAGTCCAAAGAAGAATATTTTCTCCTTCCCCTCTTGTTCCTTACTCCTCCTTCCTCTGCACTCTCAGCTTTTACCACGCTCTCCTACAAGCCACTGGGTCCTTCTTGCCATCTGCCAAGGCACCAGATTTTTGCTGCTACTGAAGGTGTCGCAGGCACAGAGACCATTAGATCGGCATAGGGTTGGGAAGAGCAGTTCTTAGCAAGGTTGAGTCTCAAAACAGCCCATAAAAAGTAAAGAAAGCTCATCAAAGACGCACACACAGGAGAGGTCACCAAGGACCAGAAGCCATCTGTGCTGCCCAGTTACTGGACTCCCACCCACACCAGCACATTTGGGGTTTGCTCACCTGGAGCAAAGGGAGCATGGATGCAGCCAGGGAAGAACGGAGCAGTGACAAAGAGAGATGAAGGAGTCTGACAGAATGCAAGGGTTGTGCAAGACAAGAGATAAACAGGGGAGGTGGGATCTGGCACATGAGACAGGAATGAGCGATGCAGATGGAAGTGTTTGAGAAATGCTGTCTCCCAGGTGCTGGCACATGCCAGTAGAAATCACAGCAAAGCTTGTCAGATGTCCTGACAAGAAGTTTTGTCATGAAATGCTGACCAGTGAGAGCTGGGATATTTTTGGACAACATACTACCAAGTTTGAGACAGAAGGCTAGCAGCTCCAGTTAGAATGGGAGAAGCCCCCTCTCCTTTTTCCCCCTCCCGCCTTATGTACTCTGAAGTCTTGAAAAATTATCCTGATGTCAAAGCTCTGTGTTGTTTAGCTGTGAGTTACAGTTCCAGGGAACAGCTAGTGCAGTTCTTGGGAAACACTCCAACAACAGGGTTTCTGCAAGTTTACTTGTTCCTTTGGCTTTGGCAAAACTATTCACATCAGATACTCTTGCGGGAAGGAGACACAAGTCTGCGCACGTCTCCTGTTCCAGCCTCCTCTGGCTGGGAAGAAGGGGAGAGTATTAGCTCTAGTTTAGGAGGGCATGGTTTTTCACCAAGCTCTTTCACCCACTCTACTTAGTAATGAACTGCAGCTGAGTGGGCTCTACTGTTCAGTATCATGGACCTGCAGCCAAGAAGAGGGAGCACCACTAAAACACTGTCCACTTAGAGATTGTTGTAAAGAGGAAAACGATATAGCCACCCGCAGCAAAAGTCACAGGAGTCTTCCCCAAGTTGGCATCTCCCAGATGTGGAGGAAGCTGAGTCAGCAGAGGCACAGCATCTCAGCAGGTTTGCTGTCAGACCGAGTGCATGAACAGCGTGCCAGCTTCAAATCCCAATACTCAGGCACCCCTGACAAAACCACAGTCACCTGCATTTTGATCTGCTTTATTACAGCCTGAGCCATGGCAGCAGGAGATGGAGGGTTGCATTTTCACACAAGATGTATAAAGACACAAGCTATGGGGTCAACTCTATCTTACCCCGGGAAGAAGAAAATGAGAAAATAGCAATGAGCAGAAGTTACAAATGCAGAAAATCCAAGGCAGAAGGACGACCCAAGAGGGAAAGAGCTGGAGTGCTTAAGCATTCAGAAGACTGTACATGCCACTCTGTAATCACTTGAAAACAGGTAGGGACTGCATGAGGAAGAAGGGAAAAAAAAAAACCAAAAAACCAAAGATTGCTTCTTTGTGCGCAACTGGGGCCCTGAGAGGAAACAGAGGGCTTCCCTGCAGGCAGGCAAAGAAGAAAGGATTTCCCACCATAGGGACACACTGAAGGACCAGATTGGAGCTGGCAGCAGACACCTGCCTCCAGATGCCAGCAGCATCCTACTAGCTGGATGCTGCTAAACAAGAGAGCAGGGTCAGGTCTGCCACTCTGGGGGGACACTGGATGCTTTTAGGTCTGAGCAAACATGAAGACCCTTCCCCTTTGCCACAGCTCAGACTCTGTTTCTGTGGGTTCAGAAGTAGCCAAGGACATTTCACTTCATTCCTCTCCACTCCAGTTGCCCTCCTACCTTCCCCGCTTACACCCCAGAGCTGCCTGCCCCTTCATCACCAAACAGCCCAGGAGTGCATACACACAATGGGGACACGGCAAACCAGTTTCTTTGAGGGAGAGGGTCCTGCCATACCTGCCTGGCAGATGCTTTTCCACGAGTTGGGATGTCCTCACTTTCACACGGGGAGAAAGCAATGCAATGGTTTTCTTTCCAGCCTGTGGTTTCCCATCCACCAGTCATCCCAGCAAGGACAACCATTCAGTCAGAACAGACACATGTGAGAGACTGGCAGTCACAAGGGGGGTGGGGAAGGAAAGGAAAGCAATTTTGCTTACAGGAAGGCAACTGAATACTTTGAGACTGCTGATAAAATCCAAAGGTTTTAGACATTACAGTTTCAAACTTAAGCAAAGTGCAAGGTTGGTAGCAGTAGAATAACAGTGAAAGCAGATTTGGGACTTAACCCTCTCTAGAACACAAGGAAGGCTGGAGGGGAACATCCAAGTCCCTCGTGCATTCCTTACATTGCAGCTGCTACTTACACACCTCCATCTCTGCAGCAGCAGAGATGAAGTAGGAGAACAGATTTTACAACATTACTGCCCCTACCCCACAAGCAGTTCAAGCATCGATCCCAATTTTAATTTGTTACAATGATAAGGCTCTTCTGTTTTCTGTTATCCCCTTGCCCAACTGCCACTGGGCACAAACACAAAACACAGCAAGACCTTTCATTAGGAATAACAAAACTTACAGCTTTTACATGTTTATGCTCCTCTTTTACAGCTCCTGCTGCCTCTCAGCCCTCCTGGACCTACAAGGCTGGAGCAGCTCCTCAAGCCACAGCCACCCCCAAACCTGGACTTACCCATTCTTCAACCCCCTAAACACAACTGAAACAGACACCTGCAGCCCACCTCTTCCTACAGCTGACAGGCGTTAGCCATTCATGGAGCTTAAACACAGCCAATATGCATTAACAGCCACCGCAGCAATTTATTTTCCAGATTTGCGTGTGCAAAATTTACAAAAAATGCTTCTAAGAGAATGTGTAAAAGAAACACTCAGATTCCTGACAAGATTTATGATCACAGAAAGCAAACAAAGAGCTGCAAAGCAGCAGCCTGGAAAAGCAACCTGGGTACAACCAGTCCTGGAAGGAAAGAATACAGTAGAAAGATTATTATTATTATAATTTTTCTTCCTGTTCAATGTTCCTTTCCTTTCTAAAGCCCCCCAGGTAACGCTAGGGGTTATGTATTAACAGCTGCAGACGTCGAAGAATGCTCGCTGGTATGTTTAACAGCTCCTTTATCCCTTCTGAAAGGACCTGATCAGCAGTCCAGACTTGATATTTTCAAATGAATTTTTAAAAGCAACATTCCCAGCCCAAGTATTCTTAAATCAGTGTAACGCACTGCATGTCTTAAAACACAGATTTCTTTTTATGCAGGGAGTTAAAGGCCAGGCTATCAGTTAAGTAAAATAAATACACCAGACTGTGATCTCCCCTCCTGTATGAACTTATTTCAAGGATGCCGGATTTAGAACTGTTTTCACCCAAAAGCTATAAAGAAGCCCAGGGATGAAACAGCTTCAGCATTAACTGTGACACGCTACTGCTGCTTAAAGCTCTCTTTGTAGCAGATAACTAGAAAGTGGTTAATGTGATGCGATAGGACTAGGGGCAATGGTTTTAAACTAGAGCAGGACAGGTTTAGGTTAGACATCAGGAAAAAGTTCTTTACACTGAGGGTGGTGAGACACTGGCCCAGGTTGCCCAGAGAGGTGGTGGAGGCCCCATCCCTGGAGACATTCAAGGCCAGGCTGGATGAGGCTCTGAGCAACCTGATCTAGTTGAAGATGTCCCTGCTGACTGCAGGGGGGTTGGACTAGATGGCCTTTAGAGGTCCCTTCCAGCCCAACACATTCTATGATTCTATGCCTGTCTTCCAAAAAGGTTTCAGTAATGAGCTGGGGGATTATGGAGGAGTAAACACGCCGAATTAGGAGAAACTGGAATAAAGAAAAGAGTGAACAGGCACATGGATAAGCATATTGGGAAGAGGCAGCACAGGTTTTCAAAAGAGAAGTTCTGCCTCCGGAACAGACTGCCTCTCTGAAGGAGCCCATGAGGGCGTAGGAAAGCGAAATATAATTACTACGGTTTGCTTGGATTATCAGAAAGCATTCAGCAAGGTCCTTCAATAACTAATCTTCCATGAGACAAGAGCAAAGGTCAGCATACAAATAAATAATTGGTTAAAAGATAAGAAACAAAGTGTGGGAGTAAATAGTCAATTTTCAGAGTGGGCAGTGTCACCTGGTGACTCTGCCCACTCTGGGGCACCATCCAGTGCCATCGTAAGTGATCTGGAAAAAAAGAGTGAAGAGGAAAATGACAGAGTTTGCTGCTGATGCAAAGTGATTCTGGAGAATAAAGATGAAGTCTGACTGAAAAATTAAAGTTGTTTGCTCCTTGATCCCAAGAATACCTTAGATTCACAGCTAGGTCTGCTTGCGTGACAGGGCTCTGGCAGCAAATGCTCCTCTACATTTACAAAGACTGTGACGGCCCTTTGCAATGTAATTCATTTCAGGCAATTAAAATAGTCGAGTGGGTCTCCACACTGCGTGCCCCAGGCATGGCTGTGATGCTGCAGAGGTAGAGGCATAGCCGAGGCAGCTGCAAGGAGCTGCTCCTGAGGAGGGAGTAAAAAGTAAATGTGAAAAGGGAGTGAAAGGTGAATGAGTTTGAAAGGGAACGACTTGATAGTGCTGGCAAGAGCTGCCACCTGGCACAGGTAGCAAAGGCAAGGAGATGTCCCTGCCTTTTGATCAAGTGAAGTGCTGTCAGCTCCCATTGCTTTCTGAGCGCATCCGAGAAATAAGGAGCTCTTGCTACGCTGCGAGGCCTGATGTTGCAGTGGCACAGAGTCCTTGGGTAGCGTCCCAAGGGGACTGGGACTCAGACTGGATCATACAGGTCACCAAGAGCCTCTTCGCAAAAAGTTGTGGGCTGCCTAATTGCAGTGAGTCATGCAGGACTAATGCAGGCTGGCAAAAGTAGCTTAAAGTCACTAAGATCCTTGACTGTTTTGCTTGCAGTTAACACTCGAGGTGTTTAAAGGCTCACAACGATGGGCAACAACCACTCATCCTGTGCAGCAGCTGCCCAATATCTCATTTGTGTTGGACACAAATAACTTGCAAAGCAGTAGCTGCTTAAAAGCATCCTGCCAGCCCCGGCCCCACAAGCCTGCCTGTATTCCTGACCTTCAATGTTGTAGCCTAGAGAACCATTTTATTCAAAATAGTCTGCTAAGGTTAACAAGAAATTGTGGGGTTTGGTTAGCGGGGATGGGCAAGGCGCTGATCTGGTCCCCAGGCAGGCACCATGGACCAGCCTGCGGCGCACAGAGCCCAGAAGGTGCGTGGGAAACCCGTCTGCAGCTCCGAGCATCCACATCAGAGACAATCTTCTCTCCCCGTTCACACATGGAGCAGCCTTCACAGTGAAATACAAATGGTTTTAAGCACAGCTATGATACATAAGCATGTGAAATGAAGCCCTTCGTTTCCCTGCAAATCTCTGCATTTGTACCACCCCAGGATGCTACAGACAGAGGCAAAATCCAAAACAGGAGGATGAAAGAGGAGGCAGCGCAGGTGCAGCCATAACAGCCACCCCCAGCAACGACAGCTCAGTCATGAAGCCAAAAACCACATCCCACATCACCCTGATGGGAATCGAGAGGTGACATGCTGGAGACACAGCAGAAGAGCTACTTCAACCAACTACTGATTTCTGTATTGAGTGAGTTTTCTTATAATTTGGTTTTTTTTTTTTTTTCACTGATGCAGGTGTTTGGATATTTTGGCATTTACAGTCTGGAAAGCAAGGGATGTGCAAGGGATGTGCAAGGCATGCTGCTCCCTTTGACTCTCCATGAAAACAGCTGTGGCTTTGACACCACTTCCAAAACCTGAAAAAAAACCCCACTCTCCAGCTGCACGCAGCATCTAAAGGCCATAACACACTTCAAAGGCAGCTCCCCAGCCCGCTGGGAACAGTCTCTTTCAAACATAAAAATTTTATAAGACCTCCAAATGTGCAGCAATGATACAACAAAAATGTTCTGAAGCCATCAGGGCGTTTTATGCTGCAGCTTCATGGTGGGTTTTTTTGCGGCGGCTGCCATCAGCTTTGCTGTGATACAGCACGGCTGGGCTCAGCTACTGCTGGGCAAGCAGCAGAGATGAAATAAAATATTTTGCGGTGAGGCTGATCCGGGAAAGATGCTGCCTCCACATGCAGAGTTTAGGTGAGGTGAGAGTAGTTTTGAAGAGTACCGAGTACTCCAGGAATAAAAGGAAAATGATCTAATGGTGCTGGCAGGTGCTGTCAGAGCGGCTCAGCGCGGTCGAGCGGGGAGACGGGGTGGGGGGGGGAGCAGCAGAGCTGGGGCAGGACGAGCCTGCACGCACACAGCCTCAGCCACCGAAATGATGCAAACACACAATAAATTGAGTTACACCAGCCTGGTCAGTCTGACAGGGGCAGAAAGGCATTGCTCGGGCTGCAAATGGGCAGTTTATCTTCCCAGTGTGGGTCTCCCACCTGGAGTACTGTGTCCAGCTCTGGAGTCCGCAGCACAAGAAGGACATGGACCTGTTGGAGCAGGGCCAGAGGAGGCCACGAAGATGATCTGAGGGCTGGAGCCCCTCTGCTGTAAGGACAGGCTGAGAGAGCTGGGGGTGTTCAGCCTGGAGAAGAGAAGGCTCCGGGGAGACCTTAGAGCCCCTTCCAGTCCCTAAAGGGGCTCCAGGAAAGCTGGGGAGGGACTCTGGATCAGGGAGGGAAGTGACAGGATGAGGGGGAAGGTTTAAAACTGAAAGAGGGTAAATTTAGATGAGATATCAGGAAGAAATTATTTTCTGTGAGGGCGGTGAGCCCTTGGCCCAGGTTGCCCAGAGAAGCTGTGGCTGCCCCATCCCTGGAGGTGTTCAAGGCCAGGCTGGACGGGGCTTGGAGCAACCTGGTCTGGTGGGAGGTGTCCCTACCCAGGGCAGGGGGTAGCACGGGGTGATCTTTAAGGTCCCTTCCAATTCTAACAATTCTATGATTCCCTGCACACCCCCTTGCAGACCATCCCCCCTCAGGATCAGTGCTGGGGAGCAGCTCCGAGCAATCCCAACCCCATCCTCAGTTCCCACCGTTTGCTGTGTGCAGCCCCTTCCCGTTGAGCAGTGCCACACTCGGCTACTAGAAAGCCTCCATTAAGCATAGTGTTACTTTGGACCAAATCAAGGCAGAGAAAAGTATTTTGAAACAATAAAATGTGCTCTCCAACTGTGGAACCAGGCGCCTGCTCAGCCTTCCTACTGCTTTCAACCAAGGAATTAAGCTCCTTTTTCTATGTTAAAGTTTTTTCCAGGAGAATTTCCCTCTGACGTAAAATGGCGATGGCTGCACCCTTCTCAGGAAGGGTCTATAAAACGCAGGAGCAAGCAATGGTGGGAAGGGACAGCGGGCAGAGGACCACTGTGCCCCAGGAGAAGTGAAATCAAAGGAGGGAAGCAACGGCTGCACAAGAGGAACAGGTCCCTGCTCAGGGTGAAGTGCCATGTCCACTGCCTGCCTGACCCAACATCCTCCAGCCAGTTTCTACATCAAAAAGCCAACAGAAGAAGGAACACCACTCAGCCATCGCCCCTGTGCTCTGCAGCATCCATCGCTGCTGCCCAGACCTTCTCCTGGTGACGCAGAGTTCCCTGCAGAGAGGTCTCACCGGCACAGGTGACGCATCTGCTACCTTCTCCTTATCACAGGAAGCAACCCGCGGAGGGCAAAACGCCTTATTTAAAAACTGGCGCATGCTTTAGAGTCTTTCAAGTAACACCTGTCATTTCTGGCAGTGCTATTAGCTCAAAGTCTTTCTCTTTCAAGTACCCTGCACGCAGTCGTTCCCACCCGCCTCAACAGGGACCTCAGAGCAGGGCATGGGGCATGGGAGGTAAATGGGAGATAAAAAAAACTCAACATACCTGAGGACAGATGCTCCACTGATGGATTTTGAGAAAAAGTAAGGGGTTACCTCACTTGAATCACCCGGTCGGTGGGTGACCCAGCCTGTCCTGCAGCCCCCTCTAACCGCAGAGTGGTACCCAGTGCCACCACTGCCACCATCACCAGATGGCAGGGCACATCTCCATCCACTGTGATGGCCCCACACGCCACAGACTGAACCACGGGGTCAAAACCCTTGTGCCAGGCAGCTGTTTCAGCTGAGGCTGCCCGTACCCTGGAGCATCTGAGCTGTACAGCCCATGCCACAACCAGAGATGGCTTACGGAGGGGAGCAAAGCCTCTGCCCCTGCTTGGTGACCTCCAAACTTCTGCTCTGCTAGCACGCTGCTGTGAGGGACTGGATGCTTCTGGTCAAGAGAGGCCCTCAAAAGACACAGGGTGCATTGTACAAGGAGGGCAGCAGCCCCAGTGGGGCTGAAACAGCATCGCAAGGACTCAGGCTCAGAGTTTGGTGACACTGACACAAGGGAGAAAAAAGGGATTTTACTGTCTCCTTTACTGTCTTCACAGCAATGTGAAGACAGGCACTAGAAGTCAGCACTGAGCTATCACCAGGGAGAACAGAAATTGCTCATCAGAGTAAGCAAGAAAATGTATTATGTGGGAGTATAATTTATTACAGAAAAGCAGCTTTTTTTAAGGAGAATTTGAATTAGCATCTGTTGCTTCAGAGACGTAACCCTTAGCAGCACCGGCTGTCAGGGACTGTCACCATCCCCAGGTCCTTCCAGTTCTACCCCCATGTGTGCAGGATGGCAAATACCACCACAGAGTCCACACTGGCATAAGCTCTATGCAATGACATTTGCTGCTCTTTACATGCTGCCAGACAACCCTTCACGCTTCACCTTGTGTATCTTGCAAGAGGGTTTTGAAAGCTCCAGCAGAAACCTTTGCTGCCAGGCAGAGGCAGCAAGAGCTGAGGACGTGTGCTGCTCTCCATGCTGGGAAAACACCTGGGATCAGCAACAGGAGCTTTAGCTGGAAATGGTGGGAGCCTGATTTTTTCCCTACAAGTCTTCTGGCCCCAAAACACTTCTCGAAATCTTCTCATTCCCAGCTGTGAGGAACCAGTCTGAGAAACAGAGAACAGCTTCCCAGGAGAGAACAGGGCAGCTGGAGAGGAGGAGAAGATAACTGAGGACATTGAGCAAAACTGCAAAGCAGCGGTGTGGTCAGCACAGCCAGGCACACCAGAGCATGGAGGTGCTGCACAGGATGTATGTAATAGCAAATAACAGCAAGGAAACTTTTGTCTCTAGTCTAGATCAGGTTTTGGCCCATGGCAGGTGTTTCTCTCAGTTTGGCTGTACTCCCCATGGCTTTTCTGATGATCATTTGGAGGATTTCCAGGAGAACTCTGCTGCGATTTTTTTGTTTGTTAATCTTGAGTGCTTTGCAATAAAGAGAACTCAGGAGCATTTTTCTGTGTCCCCCTACCCCAGTCACTCTCAAAAGATTGTCAAAATCAGATTATAATTGGCATGAAGGAAAATATGAGATATTACCCAGGCCAAATCCACTGCTGTGCTGAAGAGGTTCTCCCAAAAGGCATTTGTAAGAGGGAAGCTCTTCTCAGCATTTGGAGGGAAGTGATGACCGCTTCTGCCTACCACAGCCTGCCTTCCCCCGAGTAATTAAACCCCCTGCAGCTCTTCCAGGAATTGAAAAGGAGGTGGGGAGGTCAAAGGATAAAGAAGCTCAAATAGCATATCTCAGACCTCGCTAATAAAAACGTAAATGGGGCTGTGCAGACTCGGGGGGCTGGAGGAGGAGACGACAACCATCTTTACGAAGTCATGGAGGATCCTGCAGGATGGCTTGATTTAGTTTTAACAAGGCAGCTGTGCAAATGACATGTTGGCCGCACCATAGAGCGCAAAAGACTGCCAGCAAAGTCACCGGCTTATTTGAATTAGCAGCATCCAGCTCTAAGCACTGCCGAAATAGCTTTAGCACTGCTAAAACCACTCCAAAACCCAGCTGAGGCTAAGACAAGCTCAGGACTTAACACAGGCCACCACAGGCCGGACCCACCTCTCCGGCTGCAGACAACAGGGCCTGGCCAGGGACATGTTCGACTGGGACAACTCCATGAGCATCTGTATTAATCACTGATGTCAGATATAAAAGCACTCATGGCTAATCAAGATTTGCTGTACTTGTATAAAATACATGCTCACTAGCAACGGTTTCCAGCATCCTTATCTCTGTCCTCCGCAGTTCTCTACCCCAAAGAACAACTCCTGATGCAGCAGTAGAAAAGAGGAGAGGAAAAATCCTCAGCAGGGCCTGGATGCTTTGGCTTTTCCAGAGGCTGAGGGGTAAATGGATTTGGCAAAGCCGACTTGCAAAGTTGAAATACGTTGTAAATCAATGTATTTAAGTTCTTGTCTGCAGTTGTACGCAGGCCCTTTGGCATTAGATACAGCTCAAAAATGAGCACATTAGATACTGCTCAAATATGAGCACATTAGAACCTTTTTTTTTGCACGCAAAGCACCAAGAAGCGTAGCCACTGCTCTGCCTCCCTCTTGGCAGAAACTTTTATGCACAGATGTGCTGTTTGGCTGAGGCCCAGTTTGACGTAGTAACACTGAGCACCTTGACTTCTGCATTAGTAAAAAGGGCCCATATTAGTGTGTTAACGTTGTTCTCTGCATTTTATTTCAGACAGAAGCCACGCAGAGGGCTGTGCCTGAGGGAGCCCTTCCCGAGTCCACCTGAGTACAACTCAGCTGTACGGGCTGCAGCGCGCTGCTGTCCCGTCTCCCAGCCTCATCCAGGCATCCAGCTGCTGTGCAGTAAGGATCTCTTTTAATTTACCAAAATCAGGGACTAAACAGGGTTCAGTCCAGCCTCCAACCAGACTAACCAGCCCACATACAAGGTGAGTGTGTTGGTACAACAGACAGCAATGAAACGCGCACACACCAGCAGGGATACACTGGCACACTCATTTTCCAATGAATACCCAGTCCCTGCATATGGGAAATAACAGCTAAGCCGAACCACTTCATTTAGTCTGATGGACACACATGGCCACCTAGTTCCAGGTGTAGAAAGATCACCAGCAGCAGGAGCTGCACGGTGATAGCTGCTGTACAAACACAGCTCCAGTAACAAACTCACCCCACCAGATCTTCCCTGACGATAGCCTGAGGGTGATTTAAGCCGTTTGCAAAGAAATCCAAATCTGGAATGAGCACTGACAGTCTGAGACAAATCCAGCCTCAGCCTAACCCATCACAAATGCTCAAGAAAGTTTAGTGAAGTACTTGGTCACTTAACGCCAGCGATCCTGGAGCAGGAGGGAGGATGAATCTACATGAGATGGCCAACTCATCACATCCCCCAGGGGCAACCACACAACAGGACGGATGGATGAATGCTTGCACAGACATAGTGACCACTTTTTTAATTGCAAAGTTATTTAGGATGCAGATGTGGATTTTCTGGAGGGCAGGAAGAGAAAGAATTAAGAAGGCTGTCACTCCCCCTTGTCACCCACCATCAAGGTGACCTGTGCCATATCTGGCAGTTGAGGCTCCCCTCCCACCTTTGCAGAGCACAGTGGGATCTGGCTGTGACACAGAATCACTGTCATCTCTATTTAACAGCCCCACAATGTGCCTTGCAGACTGGACAAGGGACAAATTCTGCCTGCCTGGTGGGTGCACGGGATGCTCAGCCACCAGAGTACTGCCATCCTACCAGGGGACTGGGATAGGAGGCAGGGTTTGGATGCTCTGCAGGCTGTGTAGGCATCAGACCTCCTCCTGGAGAACAGCCTGCACCTCAGGGATTGAGCAGGAGGATCCACGCAGGAGGCAGTGATGGTCCCTCCTTCGGGAGCTCCCCCGATCCTGAGCAGCCATGGAGGAGCCCCAGCTCCATTCCCCCAGGAGACCAGCAGTGCCTGTCCGAGCTTGGTGCTAGCCCCAAAGAGACAAATCCTTCAGCGTGGAGAAATCGCCCCCATTCACATGTCAAACACCAGATGTTAAGTCTGAATATCCGCTACCTTGGGTCCCTGGCGCAGCCGTGGGAGCACTCCCGGCCCCAAGGCAGGCGCCGGGATGCCTCACTGAGACTCGGACCGGTCTGCAAACATCGAGGGCTGCCAAAACAGAGGCCAAGTGATCTCACTCATGCATGTCACACAGGAAAACAAATGCCATCCTGTCTGCTGTCCAGAGCTCGGGGCTGGAGTCAGATCAGCCGCGGAGATGGAATAACATCTCCTCCTAATATGGTTTGTCTGTAAAGTATATCTGACCTAGTGGGACGGGACAAGCGGGGCAGAAGATAGTAACCGGGGAAAAAGCCCCCTGAGCTGACTGCGTACCCTGCACGAGGGCAGCAGACCACAGACCCCCATCCTTCCAGCTGTGCAGCACTTTGGGGAACATCGAGGCAGCTCAGCCTTGCTGCCCTCTGCACTCCTGCCCCCCGCCCCACCACACAAAGGGACCTCACTTGCTCCAATTCACCTCAGCCCTGATGGGCATGATATGAGTCCCCATCACACACACCTTCTTGGGAACACAGGGACCTGAGCCTCAAAGGGAAAACTCGTGTTGTGGAGACCAGCTCCCGACCACAGCAGTCTGGGAGAGAAGTTTAGCCCATTGTGCCCCACCACACTCCCATATGGACCACAGAGCAGCTCCCAACACCATATAGCAAGCATTGGACCTCACAGAAGTCCAAAAATTGTACCTTGTGTAAGGACAGAGGTGATCTGTGTGATCTTGAAAGGATCCCTATGATAGCAAGGTGGAATTCAGGAGAGAGAGGAGCAACAGAGTTCATTAGAGATGTAAGAGCAATCCCAAGAGGAAAGCTGGGAGAAGCTCTGCCCTCTTCTGCTCCAGCCACCTCTTCAGGACCAGCCATAACCATGCTCCCAGGCTGGAGATAGTGCAGGTGTTACCTGCAAATCCCAGGGAGTCATAACTTGAGCCCTCTGCCCTTTCCCACCCAAACTCCAGAGCACCCACGGGGAACATCTGGGTTGCTTCTCCTGCCTTGGACAGTGACACTATTTGGGCCAGAAACACCAGACATGGTAGCTAAGAACCCGGGACAGCATCTCAGTCCCCTCTCAACACCACTCCTCAAACTGTCCATGCAATTTACACCCCTGTGCAGGGGAAAAGCTGATAGCTACATATAAATCCTCCTGGGCTGGTAGAGAGCTCAGTGAGGGATGAACACTCTCCGGGAACAGAGCAGCTATAAGCCCGGTATCTGTGTGAGGGATCCTGGATGAGGGAAAATAAGCTGGTGATTTCAGCCCCCAGAGTCTCACTTTCACACAAAGCAGCCAAGAGCAAAGCTGTACTGACTCAGAAAGGGCAACTGAAGTTTCATATTGCAAAAAAACAGGAAGAAAGGAGACAAAAATGCCAAAAAAGCTCCGTGAAGTCTCCAAACGCGTTGGCCGATTTTGGGTGGCTCTTTCACTGGTGGGGACAGATAGCAGGAAGAGTGAAAAAAGCAGTTGGGGACCAGCTGGGAATTTGAATATGGCATTTGCATGTGTCCCAGACCATGAGTGCTGGAACGGAGGGATTTAAATGCAAGTTTCCTGGGAACAAGAGGTGACCAGGGGACTGCCATGTCCTGCACAGCGAGTCACCACCACCTCACCAATGCTTCTTTGCAGGAGACACTGCCATTTGCCCATGCTCCCAGCTGCCCGGAGGACCCGAGCTCAGCACGATGCTGCAAATTCTTCGTCTCCTTTGGGCTTATCCCAAAATCAGGCCAGCTTCACATAAAGTAATTTGAATTTCTGTGTGACCATGATAACATTTGCAGTGGAGACACGTATGCTACATCACGGGTATTAAAGGGGGTCGTGCATGGAGATGAGTAAACCAAGTCAGGCAAATGGGAATCACATCTTACCCTGAGCTTGCACATGTTTCTAGACCTGACCCAGACCAAGAACGCAGACACATTCATGAGATTCTTTTATCAGTTTTAGCTGCACTTGTGCACGCTCTTCCCTACACAGAAGGAGCAGCACTTTATTACATTTTTAAAATGCGATACATAGACAAACTTACACTTCCAGCTTGGAGCAGAAAGAAGCCCGTGGCTGCTGGCAAACCTGGTCTCAAAACTGCCCTAGCAAAAGTGGAACATGCTGAAGGGGCCCTGCACAGACCGGGGGAGACAGCAGACAGTCAATGGGGAGCACAGCTGGCGGGGCACACAGCCCAGCTCAAGAGACACAAAAGATTTGACTGGTTCAGTTGAGGTTGTAATCAGTAGCCAAACACACTCAAATTCACTTAGCACTGGCATAAATCCTGATATCAAAGGGGAGGAGGAGTCTTTTTTGCCCTGCATTTAGTAGAATAACAATGGTTATTACCTTTGCAGTAACTTCAGAAGGCTCCTATGCAGAACTCAAGCCTTGTAGCAGTGGATGTTGTTTGAATGATTAAACAGACCTGTTTCATATCTCAGAGGGCTCCTACCTCCAGCCATTATTGACTGTGCAGTTCCTAGTCCCGTTGCAAATTGTGTGGGCTGGAACTCCTGTCTATAGCTCTAATAGCATCTGACAAATGTGAAAAACCCTGAAACTCAGGGCACCGGGAGACAAGGGAGCTCAATGGTCTCTGTTTTACTGATGAGGAAAATAAAGGGAACAGAAGGAGCAAAACTATAGCCACAAACAATCCTCTGAGCCAGGGCCATGAACCTGACACTGTCCATGCTGCTCTCGAACGCCTCTCCAAACACCTCCTCTAACGACTCCAGCAGGACACAGACCTGTCCAGCTTCCCCTAATGGCAGCCCCGTGGGCCCTGAGATTTCTTGATAAACAAACACACTGGTATAACGTTTTTCAAAAGGCTTAAGCACCAAAAAAGGCAGTACCAGGTTGGGATCAAGAGCTCCAGGAAAACTGATGGGTGGCCCAGAAACCTTCCCCCATCCCATTCCTCCTTCCTTTCCCTGGCATGGGCCAATACCAACCCAACTGCCACCTCGGTGACAGAGGAGTGACAGGAGCGTGACAGTTCCAGTGTGGGCGCCTGGAGAGAGACCTGCACACACCTACCAAGTGCTGGAGACTGAAGCATCATGGCCGAGCCATGCTCAGCAGAGGCACCCACCTCCCCAGTCAGCATCGCTGCACCTGCGCTGGGCTTCTGCCAATGTGCCCTTTGAGCTGCACGCAGACATTAGCAGGGCATTTAAGGACAGCAGCAGGTTGTCCCTGCTCTGTATGTGAAAAGGAGACTGCCACACGAGTGACCTTCTTGCTCCCAGTGGATCACCCGCAAATAAAGCATTTTGCCAAGGGCTTCACCTTCAGCGTTCACCAAGGGACCACTGCCACTCACTGGAGCGTGAGAAGCAGCTTCCAGCCCACACTTCTCCAAAGATTTCTAGGAGCCAGCCACAAAATACAGATTTAGAAAAAAAAACAACATCGTTAGAGCAAAACACCCCGTACATTTGAGGGTGTTTGGGCTGAGGTTTTAGAGCTCAGCCAGCCCTGGTTAGAACTGCTAACGTAAAATCTATTTTCATTGCAAAAATCAAGCCTCCACAGGAGGATTTGCTCCTAACCCAAGTCCCCACCGCACTCAAAAGCCCATGCGGCAGAGGGACCCTGCTTTGCACATCAGCTGCCCTGTTGCAGGGACAGCCACAGCTGGCGCTCACTAAGCCTTCCAGGTGCCACCACAGTCACACTGTGCAGCTCAAAGGAAACTGGGCTCACACTGGAGGAAGACGAGACCTCAGACACGAGATGCATCTGAAAGCACAGATGAGAACAAAGAAGAAATAAGTATCCACAGAACGAGTTAGAGGAGGAAACGGCTCTCAGTTAGTAACAGCGATGCAGGATGGATGAGCCAGGAGGTGCCAGGTACTGCCACCTCCCAGGAGCTCCACGCTGGGAAGCATCACCTAATTGCTATGGCTGCCCAGATACAAACCAGTGAAGCAAGCAACGGGCCGGACAGGCATCTCCCACACACCCATGTCCAGCAGGAGACACCCCGGGAGAGGTGGGTGCTCCTCCCTTCCCACTACCATACATCAGGAGCAATTCCCTGCAGTTCACAGAGCTAAAGCAGGGGACTGGGAGGAAGGGCAATCCCATCGTGTGCAAGCAACCAGCACAGTATTCAGCTGCTAACAAAATAATCCCAAATTTAGCTTCGGCATTCCTCAGTGCCAGCCCTTTCCTCACACGCATTTTTTCTAGGTGCCTGGTTGATCTCAGTCCTTCTTTACCTTCTTTGAGTATGGCTGGGGAAAGGCAACCAGCCGAACAAACAAACTACCTGGATAACATTTTGTTACCACCAGCCTGAAATATCTCAGATGCCGTGGCGCATGATACCACCGCACAGATTCTGTTAATACGCCCTCCAACCCAAATAAACTTTGGCTTCACTTTGGAATTGATCTCGGAATCAAGGAGCTCTGCCGTTTCCCTGGGCAGCCGACCCTCCCGCAGGAATTTAACCCTCCCTGGCCCAACCGCTCTCGCCTGACACAACGCTTTTGCTCGGGCGACGTTAGGCATTTGAGCTCTTCAGTGCAATGTAAGGAGGGCTGGGATGGCTTTTCCTACCACCGGTCTTGGGATGAAAACAGCCGTGACATCTCCCATCCCCAGCGGCTCACGGCCAGGCGGGGGGAGCCAGCTAAACAAGCCACGGCTATCAAAATGCTGCTGCTTTAAAAAGGCTCTTCGCTGGCTGCAGTCAAAACCACGCTATGCCTAACGTCACTGACTAACAGAAATAGCAGGCGTGAGTGAAGGGAGGAGAATGAGAGTATTAAGAGCGCACAGATTTCAAACATACTTGGCTAGGTAGCACGCTCCCTTCCTGCCGCTGCCTTTCCAGATGCGACAGAGCACGGGTATCTCTCGCTGTCTGCCCAGGAAGGAGGATTCTCTGGTTTTCTTTTTTTTTTCCCCTTTTTTCCCCCTTTTTTAAGTTTCAGCTTTAATACTACTAGATTCCTTTTTATTTTATTTCTTGTAGGAAACTTCATCTGCTGGATTTAAAAGCAAGGTTTGAGCAGGAGGAATTCATTTATGTCTGTAGCTACTGATGAACGTGCATGGTACTCCTGTGTGATGATAATGCAGAGGGAAAGGCAGGATTGGCTGAGAAAATCGCTTAGACCGTAAGATGCTTGACCAGTTGCTTGGAATAACAAGCTCTCTATTGTACGTGTGTCTGTGCATGTGCGTGAGTGTGTATGTTTCTGTACGAGTGCAGCAATGACAGTCACTTTAAAATTATGCAAGGTTTCCCCAGTTTGCTTAATTTTCCTCCTCTAGGAGTGAGGACTTGCCTAGCTTGGGCTCTGTCTGGAGACAGGTGAAGCGTCGGAACTGAATTAGTGCTGTAGCAATTTTATGAATGAAGCTAAAGGCAGGTTGGGTGGCAGAGGAGCAGAGCAGGGAGTCACAGTGTGCTGAGCTCTCCCCGGCAGGGGCTGTCACGCCAGGGAACTGCACGGACGCGCAGAGGCACAGACCTGCTACAAATGCCCGGAACACAAAGGGAGGCAGCTGCAAGAAAACAGCACCTGGGCCATGGAAACATGCTCCTGAAAATGAGCTATCGCAAATCCAACTGAGCTTGCTAGCTGTGTGTGACCAGTTCCGGGCTTAGCTGGAGCATCCCATGCATAGCCATTCGTTTCCAACCAATGTGCCAGCACTCGTGCGGCAGAGGAGCAGGCAGAGCTCCCCGAGCACCCGCATCTCCTTCACATGTGACACTTTTGCTGCCAGCACAGCTCGTACGTCAACATTGATAAAGCAGAAGATGAGGGAGCAAGCCAGTGCCTGGACAGGACAGCACAGCACAGCAGGGGAGGGAGGAGGCAGATTTGGGATTTGGGTTTGCAAGGTCCAAGAAATGGTCCGAGATGCTGGTGAAGCTGCTGCAGACCAGCCCGGAGGAATGACATCCCAAAGGAGCACCGACCACTGCAGGACCACGCTTCATCTCTCCCCCTCAGATGTCCGTACCCAAGGGACTTGGTTGGCAGATGGGCTCTGTGTATTTTCTCTTTTTTTTTTGCACTCCTATCCCAGTTGTTAAGCAAGGAGAAATCTCCCTCTGCACTGGATTGCTTTCTTTTATGCAGAGTTTTTGCATGACATCTCCGTAGCACCCACCACCCACAGCAGGTGGCAATGGGAGGAAGAGAAGATGAGGGCAAGTCACAAAGAGAATGAACATTGTCCATCCTCTAGTGCTACAGAGGTCGCTGCCAGGGTCTTTGACACAAGGGCAGTGGGAGGAGGGCCTGGTGCTGTAATCCTGCCGCCAAGGAGCAAGTGGGAGGAAAAGGGCAAAGGAGTCACAGCTGGTATGGAGGTAAAAGGACACCGAACTCACTGGGAAAAGCTGCAAAACTTAGCAAATTCCCAGGATAAAACAACCTGCCCAGTGGAACGAGCCAGAGGGAAGTCTCTGCCTGCTGAGCCCTGCAAGGGCAAGGGGGTCCGTCCAGCACCCCCTCTCACAACGTTTTCCAAACAAAGAGACAACCTGAGCTCCACAAAATAGCATGAAGGCAATTCTGTGTGCGCTGACCTTTAGGTTGGCACAGGCTTTTGGTATGCCTTAACATTTGGGAATTTTAGCTGCTTCTTCAGGGTTTCTCTCAGGTAGGTTTGATCCCCCTTTGCCGACAGCCAGAGCTGGTATAAATTCAAAGCAACAGAGTCATGATTTGTACAGCGTTGAGCTTGAGCTCACCAAAAGCTCCCACGTACAAAGAGTGACTACCTGCCTAACACGCTGCAGAGCGATCTCACACCTTGCTGCATAAGGCTGTTTGGACAGGTTCACAGACAGGTCTGTCTGAAATGTATCTATCCACAGACACGTGAAAATCTGTGGGATTGCACTTGACAGAGAGCACGAAAAAACCTGATTTTACAGACATATAAAACACCCAGTGCAACCTACAACTTGCTCTATAGATAGAAAATGCCTTTTTTCTCCATCACTCAACTACAATTCGAAACTGCAGGTCAGGACATAGCTGGAGCTTCTCGTTCAAGGAAAGTTGCTCTGTGAAAAAACTGCAGAAATGCTTTGACAGGACTTTGAGTGTATCACGTACACAAAATAGATGACAATTGGGCTGCAAGTGGTAAATACAAAGTTTGTTTTCACTTTTTTGGGGTCTTTTACTCCTTCAGAGTTAAAAGCTTAGCAAAGAGGTTTAAGCAGTTGTGCTGATAGGTCTGCGAGTTGCCGTTATGAATTTAGGAAGGACACTTTTTTCCCTAACCCAAACTAACTATAAGGATCACAGCAAGCGGTTCCAGTAATCCACACAAACTCTTTTGTCTCTTCCATGGACACACTAAGACGTGTCATTCCTCAAAGCTGTGCTCTTGTAATGATAGCATGAATCCTACACGAGTGGCCTCTGTGCAGAAGACCTTTGGTGCACACAGACAGTACAGATGCGTACTGAGGGACAGGTAACTTCTAAATGATGATTTGTGTTGCTCTGGCAGATTTCTAATATGTTGGTTTCTGGTGTCTTTCCTCTAGTGGAGAATGCATATCTTCCTTGGATGAGACCCTGCCAAGAAATGGTTCACCATCTCCCAGCAGAGGCATTTCTCAGAGCAGAAAGAACAGATCTTCAGACCCCTGTGGCATGAACAAAGCCTCTGGCGTTAAAAGGCCAGGAGGATGTCCCTAACCGACGAGCTGGAGAGCCACTTTTCTGCAACCCCCTACATGGTGACAGACACAAGCGAGGGCAGCGTGTTCAGAATCAGACCCAACGCCTCCATCAATGCCACTGGGGATGGCATGCCAGCTGCCAGTTCCATGGAAGACATGATTGCCATCTGCACCATCGGGACGATCCTCTCCCTCATGTGTGTGATTGGGGTGACAGGCAACGTCTACACCTTGCTGGTGATGTGCCATTACTTGCGATCATCTGCCTCCATGTATATTTACATCATCAACCTTGCCCTGGCAGACCTGCTCTACCTTCTCACCATCCCCTTCATTGTTGGGACCTACTTCATTCAGAAATGGTATTTTGGGGACATTGGCTGTCGCATCCTGTTCAGTCTGGACTTCCTCACCATGCACGCCAGCATCTTCACCCTCACAGTCATGAGCACGGAGCGCTACTTTGCTGTGCTGAAGCCCCTGGACACAGTGAAGAGGTCCAAGAGTTACCGAAAGGCCATTGCTGTTGTCATCTGGCTGGTATCCCTGCTGCTCACTCTCCCCATGCTCATCATGATCCAGCTGGTGCAAAGGGACAACAAAAGTATCTGCCTGCCCACTTGGAGCAAGCTGTCCTACAAAGTCTATCTCACCATCCTTTTTGGTACCAGCATCGTGGGCCCGGGGGTAATTATTGGCTACCTTTACATCCGATTAGCTAAGATTTACTGGGTGTCGCAAACAGCATCCTTCAAGCAGACCAAGCGGCTGCCAAACCAAAAGGTCCTCTATTTAATCTTCACGATAGTGCTGGTTTTCTGGGCTTGCTTCTTGCCTTTCTGGATATGGCAGCTCCTCTTCCAGTATTATGAATCTTTCCCTTTATCTCCCAAGGTGATGAAGAACATTAATTATCTGACAACCTGTCTGACCTACAGCAACAGCTGTATCAACCCTTTCCTCTACACCCTGCTCACCAAAAACTACCGGGAGTACCTGAAGAACAGACAGCGGTCCCTCAGCAGCAGCCATGGGTACTTCCAAAGGAGGAATCGGTTTCAGAGGATTTCAGGGCGATCCCTGTCCACGAGCAGTCAGCACTGCACAGAGACATACGTTCTTGCTCATGCTCCTTTGGGAAACAGCAGTGCCTGAAGGTAAAATATATCTCCAAGAGCAATCAATATTGACTTCAATGTTGCTTTGATTTAAAGTGTACATTGTAAAGGCAAAGCCTTAGCAGATCCGTAACGTGCACACATTTAGTCCAGAGGCTGTGCCATATGTCCGTTCTCATTTTCTTCTGTGCCACTGATTTGATGCTAGCACCATTCAGCTGAACATCTGTCTAAATAGCCTTTTGCTTTTTATCTTTATATTTTATAGTGTACATCTCCTCAAGTAGCCATCAATAACGACAGCCTATAATAGGGCCATGGTTTTTAATAGTATCAGCTGTCTCACAGAGTTTAAAATTATGTTATCCCGTGAATGGCTGTAGTTTGCTCTTTTCTTTAGCAGTAATGCTAAAATTGTAGTTGCACAAGGACTGAAAACAGTGAAATAAAGACAAAGCAGCTGATGTTTGCGACTTGCAATCTAGTTTGAATTTGGGGTAGGACTGGACAACTTGGATGAGGCGTATCCAGGGGTGTTTGTCCTGGTTTTGGTTGTATTTATGTCTATTCTATACTCGCACGCACTGGGCTTGATTCTCCAGTCACACAGGTGTCTGTAGCAGAGTTACACCACAGTTCATGTTAACAAGACAGGCTTCCCGTGACAGTGCCACAGTCAGGGAACACTCAGCATCCCCTAATGCGCTGACCTCAAACACGTGAGCACCCACATGGGGGAGCATCATCTGCCCTGGAGAAGTGTTTCTGCCCTCCTCCAAGGAGTAATCAGGAACTCTGACGTTGTTATTCTCAGGGCATCCATCAACAAACTGCAACAGCCAGCCTGAGGGACCAGACCTGCGTTACCAAGTCTAAGAGGAAAGGACAGAGGGAGAGGAGGGGGTGGGGAGATGCGATCTCCAATGGGCAAAGCTGTGCTACCTGAAGTCCTTAATAGTCTCAATTACAAAAGCAAAGTTCCTCATTAGTGAGATCACTTGTCCTGTTCACAGGAGATGATTTTGCTTTACTGCTACAAAAAGTGAATATAGTCCCACCTACACCAAGAACACTTTGCCTGTCCTGGCTTTCACTGATGATAAAGCACCATTAGCATAAATATATCCTCTATGATGTCTGGCGCTTCTCCAATGACTCTGAAAGTACCTTCTCTAGGACGCTGCCAACATCCGCACAGGAGTCCTCTGCTTGCATTAGCCCTGTTACCTCATTAGCAAGGATACAACGATGCAATGCCAACACAACTCTAACCAAGTTACAGAATTAGAAACAAATTAATGCTTAGGAGTAAATTCAGAATTGCACTGTGTTACACCATTTGGCAGTGAAGTCCCTTTGCTTATCCAGAACCTGAATTTAGGTTTTTAACCACCTATTGCCCTTCAAGGCATTTAAATGGTCATTGCTCATGGGGACAGTGAAAGCTCTGCTTCCAGTCTCCCTGGGTGATACGCTTGGAAAAGAAATTACCTTTTTCATGCACGGGCTTAAAGTTTGTTATGTATGGGGAAGATTGCACATGTCATGAAAGACGACACTCCTGCACACAGTTGGAACGTTGAACTGCTGCGGAAACTGGAAGACCCTCACTCTGTGTCCCCAGCCGCCCCCACTCACACCATCCACAGTGGTACTGCGGGTTGAGGAGCATTACCTGCACCCTGCTCGCAGTGCAGTACCCTGACCAGCATGTCCCACTTCAGGATTAGCCCCTTTCTGATTTCAAATGGGCACAAATACCATTATATTTGGCTATTCCCTACATTGACACTACTTGTCAGTTTTCAGACCCTCCTCAGGCTGGAGACATGCTAGTCAAAGCCCATTAGAGAGAGTAAAGCATCCTTCACCCCACTGTAAGGAAGAGGGAGCCCACAGATGGGAGGTGAAAAGGCTTGCTATATTCATGAACCCCTTTTCCACTGGTATAGTCAGGCATCTATGTAAATGCCTGAATGTAAAGACATTACATTCTGAGTGTCAGAATGTAAAATTTGGCCTCCTTCTTTTGGAAATTGCAATTTTAACTTCTCCTTGATCAGAAACAGCCAGACAAGCTCAGCACGAGCAGTTCCCACCGTTGTGAAGGAAAGCTACTACAGGTTGAGCCTTTAGAAAGCACAGTCCATCTTTTCTAAAATCAGATAGTCAAAATGAGAGGGCGGTTTGCAAATCTCAACTCATCCAGGCTTTACACACTAACGAGGACAGTACAGAAGAGTTACCAAACTCAGGAGCATATCTGTCCCCAGAGTTACTCGGTTGAAGCCCTTTGTCCCCAGCAGGACTGGTCTGATGAACTCCTCCAAGCCCATCACCACCAACGCATCTCACAGAAAAGATTTCCAAGAAGCCTGCCTGGCTCTGTAGGTGCAACAAGCACCCTGACAGCAGCATGAGCAGCGAGGCCATGCCAGAGGTCCTGCCGTGCCCCGGGAGCTGATCTGGGCTTGGCGCAGGGGTTCCTGCCTCCTTGGGAGGACACGCAGCCTCAGCCCAGGCTGCAGCAGTCTCATTTCTCCTTTGAAGCTTGTGCTGTGCTCTCAGCAGGGGCTTGCAAATGTGTTTGTCAAATCAGCACAACAAAGCCAAGAGAAAAGACCACACTCGCAAGTCAGGGAAGGATTGCAGGTGACATTTCTGTCAATACTGGGTGATCTTTGAATGATGAGATGTTTCATTGCAGCATTTCGATTTCCAGCACAGGCTGGGGTTTTTTCGCTCCTTCAAACACTTGTATCCATCACCACTCAGCAGAGGCCACAATAAGGAAATATTATTCCAAGTCTATAGATAGAAGCAGGGCTCTGAGCAGTTCACAAGCAGCGCGTGTCCCAGCTCTGCATCCCCAACTAAATTCACGGGGCATCAGCCACACTCAAATCCCAAACATTAGATAGTTGTCCTCTTCCTGAAACAAAACGGCAACTCAACCACGAGAGCCTGCTGAACATAAATGGGGGAGCCAAAGCAGCCTGTGAGGTCCAAAGAAGGAACTGCCTCCTCCAAGACATAGATTAATTGCTTGGTCAACGATAGTTATAAAATAATTATTGCACCCTATTTATTCCTCCTTGCAGAAACCTATCAGCAGTCAAAGATCCAAGGGCTGATCTTTACATAAACAAAATTGAAAAACAACATGAAAGGGATGTGTGTGTACATGTGGCCATGTGCTTGCATACCCCAAACCATGCCCCTACACCTGCACCCTACTTACTAGCTCTTTCTCCTCTGTGGGGTGAGACCAGGAACTCCCTCATCATCCTGAACTGTTAAATCCCCCCATCTCCGGGGCATTCAGTGCCCCACAGAGTGCATTTCACCAGCTGAACTCCAGGTAGGAGAAGTCAAAACCCCAATTTTTTGCTAATTTAAGCCAGGGAGCACTCGGCAATGCCTCAAGACTCAAAGAAAGTATAGTAGCAAATACACCATGGCAGGGTGTCCAAAAAGGGCCAGGACAGAGATGCTGGCCCCTGTGGTGCTCCTACCAGCTAGGAAAGGCCGGGTACCCACTCTGGTGGCTGAAACAGGCAGTGAACTACAGCTGGGGCCAGGCAATATTTTCAGTTGGATAGTGACTTTGCCAGAAAAGGATGACGTTTGTGTTTACCCAAACTATCTGCAAATCCACCCAGAAATTTAAGAATCCTTCTGGAAATTCCTTTTTTTTTTTTCTTTTTCTTTTTCCAAACACTGAATTGTCTCATTTCAGCCTTTAGGAGGCAAGACAACACAATTTCTCACTTCAAGGTGAAGTTTAATTCATCAGTTTGCTTACACGTCATTTTAAAAATTCTCTGTGCATTTTGTTGAAACCACAGGACTCGTACAAAAAGCCCCTGCAGTTCAAGCAGGAAAGCAAAGAGCAGCTGCTCACCACGCTGTGCATCCCTCTGGCCAAAACCTGCCTGGAGGGGGTGGGCACCTGCGATGAGGAGTGGTCCAGCACCCACCCTCTGTCCAGTTCCCACTCGCAGAGTCACAGCAATCATAGGCACAAGCCTTCCTTCTCGCCCGCCGGTAGAGCCTAATTTAAGCTGATTGACCACCCGTGTCCGGTCTGAGCCCCCTCCTTGTTCCTGCAGCCCGGCGACTGCAAGGGCACAAGACGAGGCTGCTTTGGGCCACTCTTTTAACCTGTGCGGGTATTCCACCTTGATCCCTGGGAGATAACGAGGCCAGCAATTCTTCAGCCTACCTCTAACCAGACAGAAAACCCTTGGCACATGCTCCCAGGAGAGAGTCTGGGCAATAAATCAACATAGAATCATAGAACTGTAGAATGGTTCAGGTTAGAAGGAACCTTAAAGATCACCCACTCCCACCCCCTGCCCTGGGCAGGGACACCTCCCACCAGACCAGGTTGCTCCAAGCCCCGTCCAACCTGGCCTTGAACACCTCCAGGGATGGGGCAGCCACAGCTTCTCTGGGCAACCTGGGCCAAGGGCTCACCACCCTCACAGGAAAGAATTTCTTCCTAGTATCTAATCTAAATCTACTCTCTTTCAGTTTAAAACCATTCCCTCTCATCCTATTGCTCCAGTCCCTGATCCAGAGTCCCTCCCCAGTTTTCCTGCTTTGTTTCACTTACAGCTGCAAGCTGGGCAAGGACCGGCTGGGTGAGGAGCAGGGATATAAAGAGCTCTTTAGGCTCTTGGTCACTATCTCAGGACGTGGCCAGGTTGGGAACTGCTGGATTTCCAGATCGGCAGGTGATCTCCTTTCATTTCCCTGGGCTGCTTGCTAGGAAACTTCTAATTTCAGTGTTTTCTTGAGGGTATTAAAGGGAGAGGCCAAAGGCTGAACAGATCTTGGAGAGCAAATCTGCATCTTGGCAGAGCTGTCTAGAAAAAAACATTCCTCTTGCCAGTGCTGACCCACTTGCATCTGCTGTCACTGCCACACTGGGCTGCCACCACTGAAACGGCTGTACCTGAGCCTCCCCCACGCTCCCCCCAGTACCCAGAGGAGCTGCTACAGCAGCACACACTCAGACTGGCCTTTTATTCTTCTTCTTTTTCTTCTCAAAATGCATGATCAAATCCTGAGACCCTCACTCAGCTTTTACTGCTTTCCCAGATCAAGCTCCAGCTGTCTCCGGTGCAAGACTGGAGAATCCTTTGGAAGAAAAGCATCAGACCCTCTCATGTGTTTGGCCAGCTTTGCTTTAAAGTGACACCCTGGCACACTGAATATCGCCTTATGGACAGCTGGATCCAGGCCAGCTCTGCATGGGGATCCATGACATCTATTTACTGCATGAGCTGTCATATCCTGGGGAAAAAGCGTCAGTTCTAAATGATTCTTGTCACTTTTGCATCTCTAAATTCAATATCTCTACTGTAAGTCCTGCTTACACCCTGGTACACCTGATTTGCAATTAAGGGTACTGATTTAGGCACATCAGAAACGTGGCGGAATCAAGATAGTCGAGGAGGGAGTGTAACAGTAGAGAACAAATTATGCTGCAGGAACAGAGAGGCATATTTGAAAGTGGGCTGGAAAAGGAGAGGCAGAGCAAAAGCAGGCAATTTGTTGCTGATTCCCATTTTTTCGGTGTAGTAAAACTGAAAGCTAACTGCAAACATTGCAGAAAAAATATCTCACGTTGTTGAGGGAGTGCCAAGCAGCAGATAAATCCATTGCAGATATTAACAAAGAAATGCATACGAGGAAAAATAACATTCATTTTACAGTGATGGACCCTTCACTAACTTTTATTACTCGGGAAAGAGACCTTGGAGCTATAATAAGTCACCAGCTTCACGCTCAGCTGCAATGCAAGAAGCAAACGTGCCAGTTGTGTAGAAAGGCACCAAGAGCAAAACTGGTTCAACCCCATCCTGCCATTTCTGGTTTAAAATTGACATATTTTCCTCAGTTTATCACCTCCCTTGTTACTTAAGTACAACATCAGACATGCTATGACCAAAGCTACTTCACTTCACTTAGTGCACACTTCCAATGGCTCTCAACCAAAAATGCTGCAGGTCCAAATGCTACAGGAAAAAGGACACAAATCCAACATGTGGGTGCAAGTCTCCCCAGGCAGCTTTGAGGCCAGTCTGCAGCAGTTGGTCAAATGCCGTCAGCGCCGTAAACATTTTAAGAGAAAGTTTAGCTCGGTTTTTTTCTGCTTTCCCAGGAAAAAACATCCCCATCCACATAGTTTGAGATCAATGAGTCCACCAGTCAAAAGAGTCAGAGTTTTATATGCAAACTGACGGCTTGCTGCTAAATCCAGTCCTCCCAAATGTTTATCACCTGGAAAGCCATCTGTCTGCGAGGAGAGCTCATGTTTTTGCCACAAGAGAAAGCGCAAATATCACAAATTTAGTTTCAAAGACCAAAACACTCAAGCATGCATAATTTTAACTGTCATTAGATTTAATTACATGTCAAGCAGCTGCTGTTACCAGTTTAAAGCTGTCCGGGAAGAGGATAAAATAACATAGTAAGAGTAAATATATAAAAAAATCAGTGAAAGAACCTGCCTCAATGATAGAGTGGTTCTTTCACTTGTCCACTGACACAGGACCAGACAGGATTTGTCACAGCAGCTCTGACTGTAACTACTGTCCTGGCTGATTCAGGCATCACCCGTTTCACACAGACGTCCTGCAACTCCCTCAACAGAGTTAATGCATTGGCACCAATTGCAGTTCCAGCCACAAAACATCCAAGACCTGCCTTTTCAGATATGCCAAAGGCAGCCCAAGTGGGACACCCACTGACAGACAGATCCTCCATATCAATTACTCCTTGTGGGAAAGGCAGGCAAATGCCAGTAACAAAGCATGAGCATCAGTAAGGTAGTTCTTTGAGCCCTATGGACATAAGGATCGAATATTATGACAAAGATTACTAACTCTTAATTGCTATGACTCAAAAATAAAATAAAATTTTAAAAAGGGGGGAGATTTCTTCCACAGCACAGCAGTAGCAGCTACCCCCAGGCTTCAGGATCCAATGTATCAACTACCCTTTCCAATGTTTTCTTTTCCAAAAAATCTTGGCTGCTTCCAGCCACTGAATCTGGTGCACACATCTGAGCGCACGTGGGCAGCAATGGTGCCCTCTGGCTTTTCCTGTGTTTGTGTTTATTCAAAACACTAACAGAAGCGCTCCTCGACAGCCTCCTGATGATTACTTGTTTAGTTTATGGTTTACTGCTCAATGGAGAGTGTAACATAATTAATTCATTAACTGCAAGCACTTTACAAACAGAATTGTTGCATACAAAATGCCTGTGTGAGTTGGTGAGTCACTAGTATTCTCCATTATCCTCAGAGGCAAATTTCTGTTCTGTGTTCCGGAACAGGGACTGGAGAAAGGTCAATGACGAGGACAACCAGGCTATGGCAGCAGGACACAGTGTGCCACCAGCCCCAGCAGCTCCCACAGCTGCAGACACAGCCACCCTTGCAGGACAACCGCTCTGGGGACCAGAGGTGTCCCAGGAGAGCAGTCCCGCTAGGCCACTTTGGAGGTGCTGGACCTGCCTTCAAATGAGAGAAGCGGCTCCACTGAAGTCAAGGGAGGAAAAGAATTTTGTGGATTTCATCCTTGTCTTGTGTATTGCCAAAGTATTCAGATAGTTTGGCAACATTTAGGAAAACCTGGAGAGGGGTCGTGCAGGAGTGGAGCAGCAGGTGGGTCCCATCTGGTGTTGGCTGAAATGTGCAAGTAGCCCGTGGAAAAGAAGGTCTGACTATGAAGGTTATGGGCCAAACCATGCAGGGAGCCCAGGACTGACACAAGATGTATTACAGTTCAGGCTGAGATCTCTGGAAGAAATACGTGTTTAAGTTTGCACAAAGCCTGCCTATCCTGTGTTTTCAACTGAGGCTATGAATCTCTAATTTCACGCAAACTGAACTACAGGCCCAAGTCTCTAAATACCAAAATAGGTTGTCTTCCACTTGAGTCAATGCAGTACCATTTTACCTTAAAAAAAAAAAACAAACCCAAAAAAACACTCAAAACATTTTTTACCCTTTGACTCCACTAAACGTGAATTTCAGTTGTCCACATTAATAACAGTCAAGATAGCAAATGATCTTGTGAATGATAAAGTAATCTGCTTACTAGGACTTGCAGTATTCAAATGCAAGG
The DNA here is from genome assembly GCA_008658365.1 of Alca torda. NCBI lineage: Eukaryota > Metazoa > Chordata > Aves > Charadriiformes > Alcidae > Alca > Alca torda. The sequence goes on along the minus strand of CM018086.1, from coordinate 29,246,692 downwards.
TCTACCCCAAGTCACGCTAGAAACAGTACAAAACAATATTACATAAGGTGGAATTTCCAAAACTTTCCACTCCAGAAACATACCAGAAAATTGTACGTTTCCTCTCTTTAAGGGCAGCCTGTGCTGAACCTTCCTGTGCTGTTCCAGCCTTTTCCTTCATGGCTGGATTTCAGTACAGGAGCTTTGGCCATCTGGCTTCATTAAAACATCATCGTGTCCCCAGCTTTTCTTGATGGACCAAAAATAGCAAAAGCAGTTTCCCATTTAGCAGTCCCTCATTAAGCACCACTAGCTGGTGAGTTAATTACAGTTAAGTTTAGCTAATCAAAGAAGACAACATCTTTGTAAACTGATGGGGCTTGATTTGCTTTCTGCTGTCTAAAAATTCTTCCTTGATTTGAAACCTATGTCTGAAAAGATCTGCCTGTGGGCCAACCTGTGACAGAACATACCCTGAAGCAAACACCTAATGCTGCCACACTTCTGCACTGCAGCAAGAGAGGAGCTTTCATTTATGCTGCCCCTGATCAACGGACGGAGCTAAAACCTAAATAACCTCTAAGAGAAAAAAAACGTCACCAAAGCACTGTGCAGCAGGATCAGCCATGGGATTTTGGACACCCCGTGTTCATGACGACCCCACTGTAGTTGCTCTTTATGTTTGCCCTTGCCCCAGGGAGGTTGGGCTGGGAGGTAAAGGGTATGCCTGTGCCCAGCTGGGAGAGGGCTCCATCCCATCCATGCAAGCTGCCACCCTGTTCCGGGTGGAAATACTTGACATGGTTATGATTTAGCAGTGATTCGAAATTTATTAATGATTTGAGGTAGATCAAGAGGTCGAACTTTAGCAGGACTCCATCATTAACCATTTTAAAGATTTACAAAGTGATTTAACAAAATAATTGAATGGCGACTTAATTACAGATTCGAAGATGACAAGATTCCCACTAACTTACTATAAGGTACCCCAAATCGATACGTATACATATGAACAAAAGCACAGTTCTCAAATTAATGCATATACCTATAAGCAAAGCATGTAAGTACACACACATGCACACACCCCCTGCAGCCTATAACCACTGAGATGAAAGATCCCTTAGTATCGCATGACTCTAATGAGTCGGCGGGTACCCCTTTTAACTCCTACGTGTGCATGGACAAATAGAAGAACATCCACATCCATAAAGCTAATGTGTATGTCATAAACATGTAAGCAGAGAGGTGGATGAAAGAGGGACTAGCCTGTAGTTAAAGTTTCCCTTTTCCCAAGTTTAGAGTAAATACTCACAATGCATCAGCATTCCTCAATGGGCAATAACTGAGACTTGAGAGGGGTTTACTCGCTCTGGCCTTCTAATCCTTGAGGTGTCAGCCTGAGCGGCATCCCAACCCAGAGAAGATACTGGCCACAGCCCACTGTGACCCAGAAGAGCTCAAAGGGTCTTTACTAGAATCGCTGCTTATAGGATCCAAGATAATTGACTTTCATCAGGTACTTTTCCACTCTGGCCCAGCTCGGACAATTGAATATTGTGGTACTTTCCATTGGTTACACAAGCCCAGAACTTGTTAGGTGTTGAGGTCCTGGTACCCCCCCTACTCTGTGGCCACGATCCATATATTGTCAGGAGTGATAGATTATAGTTATTATTTTCGAACGGTAGGAGCCATGGGGACCAGGTACACTAAGGGGTTGCCATAGTGTTCTAGTTCATTGCTCTCCAACTTTCCTTTCTTTCATGTTAGACCATTACGTATCGTTCTGGTCCATTGTGTTATTCTGTGGTCCAGGCGGGGAGGAAACCGTGCCAAGTACCGAGAGGCCTAAAAAGGGGTGGGGGGACTGCACCACCACACACCCTGAGACTCCCTGTCCAGGTTAAAGGAAAAAGGTTGACTGTAATGCATGAAGTAGCTGTACTCAGCCACCAGAGACCTAAAAGTTACCTTTCTCCCATTCTACGGGAACACTAGACTATTAATAACCTTGACTGAAAAAAAGAGAAGCTTTGATACCTGGGTTTGGAGTGCTTGAGGATTATCTTGGATGTTTTAAGAATCACAAATACCTGCTTTATACTTTTTCCTTGGAGGAAAAAAAAACCTCCTCAAAGTTTTGGTGATGAAAAGCAAAAGCCCAGCCTATATCCCCACACCTGAGCAACAAAATACCCTTCCCAGGTACAGGAGGTGGTTCCTGTACCCTCCCCACACGAGGAAAACCAACATGTCCCCACAGAACAGAGGGGAGCAATGGGGATGTGGTGAAGACTCTTGGCTGAAATTAAAGAAATTTTAGTTGAACTGGCTCCAACACAGACTTTCATGTGAACTTAGGTCAGCCAATTAATTATTCTGTGTTTAAGATTCTCATCACTAACTTGCCTTTTCTTTCCCCCAACCTTTTTCCCTCTTGCCTATTCAGGATATAAATTCCCCAGGACACTGAATACCTCTTGCAAAGCCTGTGTAGATGTTCAGTACAGCAGGGCCACAGAGATGACTGAAGACTTAAAAAGCAGCTCTGACACAAACAACAAATTTCATCTGCTAACTCTAAAACCAAAGGTATTTATTACAGAGAGGTTTTAATCCTGTACAAAGCTGATGACGCGGTGTCAGATGTCCATACATAGAGAGCACAGATCATTTGTGCTCTGGAGCAAGGAAGCAGCAGGAGATGTCTCTGCAGCAGGAGAAGACCTGATGCTGCTTGCTAGCAGCTCCAGGGGACGGCTCTGCCCTGCCTGAGCCGGATTATACAGCTGCCTCCAGAGTCATTGGGATAAATATCCTTTTTTTTCCCCCCAATGAATAATAAAGCAGCCTTTCTGCCCCACTGCGAAAAGAACAGACATCTCTGGATATGCACTTATGGAAGAGCTACACTGGCATATTTGGAGCTTCTCTGAGTGGTCAGGTAAATCCATCACTGACACGGAAAAATGCTGCCCAAACGGATTAGCTATCACTTTGCATATCTTGGCTAAGGAAAGCAGGCTAACGTCAGATGACCCTAGCATTAGTTAAATGCCGTTCTTTCTCCTTAGAGAGACACGCTGAATTTGCAGCTTTGAGAGAATGAAGTATCCACGGCACTACCCACACTGCACTAACACCCACCGCAGCTGCCCGTAGCCACTCCAAGCCTACCAGCTACTCCTGAAAATTAGCTTTGAAGGGTTTAGAAACTGTAGAAACTGCCTTTCACGGGGCTTCTGCACACAGGCCCCCAAGAGCCTGTACGTGTTACTCCCCGCTGTAGCTCAGCAAACTGCGGAAGAGGGGCTGTGGGGAGGAGCTGGGAACACCAGACCAGAGCAAGCCTCCCGGCAGAGCTGCGAGACAGTGAGAGGAGACGGTGTGCGTGGAGGAAAGGGCTTTTGCAGCTTTGGGTAACAGTCTGCCAGGCAGGGATGGAGAGGGGCTGTGGATACCTGTCTCCTGGGGGTTAGCAAACTCCTCCAGAATACCACAGGTCTCAAACTGCTCAGCTCCAAACAGGAGGAACAGTGGTTCAGGGTGTCCTGTCTGCCTCTCCTGCAGGAAGATGAGCTCCGGTCCAGGTCTGGACCTTGAACAAGCACCACCACAGCCCTGTCGATAAAGAAAAGCTCACAATATTCGCTTTCCTTACTGAAGTCCTTTGAGATCAATGCATGAAACAGTACGCTGTATACTTCTTGGACCTTCGCTTTAGCATAACCTAACACATAGTTCTATGTTTTCTTTATTTCTGAGCTAAATAATTTTCAAGGAGAGGGAGGATCTGCCAGGTTGGGGAAGGGAGTAAGTCACATTGGGGTACAAGCAGAGGGACCCGAAAGCTCTGCCCAGGGCCACCCTGAGCCGAAGCCATCTACCTGGCACGGAGTAAGAAAGCTTCAGCTTTAGCATCTCCTTGCTGCAGGACCTCGGTGAGCTTAAGGAAAAGCCTGTCCTCCTGGGAGGCAAGCTGAAATGCGAACACCGCTCTGTGTGCTGCCTGCCGCTCACACAGAGGCAGGACAACGCGGAGTTATCCTTGGCATGTCTCCCCTGAGCTGAAGTGATGTTTATAAGGGCGCTCTTTTAAATGAAAGAAAAATATACCCAAGCTAAGTTAAATGGCAGATGTTTCCTTAGACTGAAGTTTGGCGGGGGATGCAGAACAGGATTGTTCTGGCACCATCCAAGGCGGCACTCTTGTGGAGGTTTCTCTGTCTCCATTTTATTTATTTATGTACTGAATTTGTAGTTCTCTCTCAGGGCTGTGCAGAGCCTGCATGGCAGAAGGTGGAAGGGCCTTGCCGATGCCCACTGATGGGGGAACCAAAAATTGCTTATGGACAGCAAAATAACCACGTAAGAGAGAGGATGTGTATCAGTGGGCACATGCACATGGTCATGTCAGCGTGAAAGTGTTCAGAAGAGCGACCTTGTAGTGGTAGTAGAGCGACCTGTGTAGTCCTTTTGTGCACGGCAGAGGAGTGCAGTGTTCAGTGCAGGCATATGGCTGTGCACATGAGCAGAAGCATCACATTCCTCCCAACCCGCTCTGAGGCAGCTTTGTTAACATTCCTGGTGGATCAGGAGCAAAGATAACAGAGCTGTCTTTCAATCCTGGAAAAAGCAAGTGTACGCTTTGGGTAAAGGGGTCACAGTGAGACAATCAAGAGCCACTTGCACTGATTTTCATCCAAGGAATTTTCCCAGACTTTCCCAGAGATCTATATCACATCTGCTTAGCGTCACCCCACAGCCTCTAAGCATCTCCTGCTGCAAGGTGCCAAACCAGCTTAGCAAAGCCAGGGGAATAAAGGAGCCTTGCAATAACAGCACCTAAAACCCCCACAGGGAGGAACAATTTGTCCTTCATCATTCCTGTAACAGAAAGCTATACTGGGCTACAGTGAATTTCTATGTTCTCTGCATCCATTACATTGGAAAAACCTCAACCGCAGCGATATGTCAGAAGAATTGTTACAACTGGCAAACCCAGTTTGATGCTGGGTACAGAGCAAGCAGGGAACAAGGGCCTGTCTCTGCATGGATAGGGTGAGAAAAGCATCACTCACAAGCACTTTGCTACACTTATACTTACAAGATCGTACAAATGGATGTGAAGACCGCCCAGATCCAACGTGGCCCAGAAGCTCAGTCTATTAACAGCCAGAGGTACAGGGTGAGACCCCATCCCAGCCTTGAGCAGGTGACCTCAATGTCCGTGCTACAGCCTATGTTGTAAGTGCACCACATGTCTCTTCTCCATCCTGGGAAGGACTTGCCTTTCAGGAGGGGCTAGACCTAATGGGGACTCTCCACACACAGCTGTGGGATAGATCTGCATCACTCAGGAGTCACAGCATCAACACATTTGACCCTTCAATTTGATTCATAATTTTGAAAATTTGGCTGGTTCTGAAGTCAAATATTGCAGGAACAGTGTGCACCCTTTATAACTAGTAGAGCCTGAATACTATTAGTACCTGACAGCAACAGAAAATCAGTATAATTGGCATCGTACAGTATGTAGTTATCCTATAGGAAATTGTACCTTGCTGGACCACGCCACAATAAAAGGGCTTGATATAACTCTGCAGCTCAATGCACCGGGGCCCTACAGCAAATCACTATTATTTGAAGCACAACAAATATGGGACCAGTTCAAAGACCACTGCAGACAGGGAAGAGCATCCTGCTGACCTTAGCAGGCTTTGGATCAGCCCCATTGGATCATGCATTCCTGCTGTCTCGAGTTCTTGCCCTCGTTTTGCAGCGCACAGTTACATCTCGCAGAGCCCCGGCTCACTTGGGTGTGAAATGAATGCTGCCCATTTTGGCAGAGATATAGACAGGGAAAGCAGGAGACAGCATACAAAGGGAGCAATATTTTTTCTTCCTCCCCCTCTTGGCTACTAGTGTTTTCTGTGACAAGCCCCATGGCATTCAATACATCAGAAATTAAAGAAGCTACTATAGAGAAACAGCAGGTGTGCACAGGTGGGAAAGCTTTAAAATAAGCTCTTTAAAATTAATTCTTAGAGAACAATGTTGTATCTGAAGCTACTTGGATAATAGCACATTAACAGCTGGCAGGACTGGTGGTGCCTATTCTGCTCACACAGGCACAACAGAAATACGTACTTTATCTCACAGCCATGCTGGGTGCAGAACGCATTTCTCTGAAGATTTTCATTCACCCTCAAAGCACTTTGAAAACACGGAGAGCTGTTTATCCAATTATACATCCAGCTCCTCCCTTGTCCTCCCTCTTCCTCAGCACTGCAGTTTGAGCAAAAATGCTGGGTCCATCCTCAAAAGCGTGCTCCTTTTTTTGCAGCCTCACACACGTTCACTTGTCTCCCTAATTCCCAGCCCTCTCCTCATCAGACCAAAGTATTTAACTGCGCGAGATTGCCTCAAGAGGCTAGCAAAAAGATTTACCACATGCTTAAGACATGGAAGCTCATCCAGAATCAGAGGAGCAAACTGTAGCAGTTCAAGAAGTGCTGTAAATCAACCCCTAATTTTACAATCTATAGAATAACTCCAGGTTTTTTCAGCGTGGCCCCTAGCAAAAGGAAGGGGGTTGTTTTCCGTTTCCTTGGGCAGATGCATTTACATGAAGAGTAACCTTCAAAACTGCCACCGATCAGTCAAATCCCTGTACGCAATTTGAGAACAACCTTCCCACGGAGCTGGGCTGTTGCATCGGGCTCAGATATCCACCAGCAGCGCCGGGCTAGAACTACGGGGGACAAAGTCCTCTCTCCTACCAGCAGGACAGGCTGGCCCCAGGAGATTGGGATGAAGAAAGCAGCCAGGTCCTGCCTTTTTTGAGGCCTGAGGAACAAATTACCATTTCAAGGCACAGTGTCAAGAGACAGATATCAAAGGCTTTGGCTGTTGGTGCTACTACAGCAATGAGAACAGATTAAGTAGACAGATGTCTAGAAACCAAGACTGCACACATCAGGCGAGAAAGGAATCTGAATCCTTCCCTAGAGAAATGGGATTATCACTGATTTTTTAGCTAGGAGTCATACTGGAATGTCATGTTTTATGGAAATGTTACCTTGGCATTCACTGTGGCCTTCTTCAGAAGGGTTTGGTGGTTCTAACTTTCTCACTAATGGACACTTTTCCACCTTATGAAGTCACCAGCCTTTTTAATTTCTCTCTCCATCCAAGACAGAGCACGGACTGAAATCCCTGCAGAGTGTGAGGAGGAGGAGGGCTTGGCCCAGCGGCGAGACTGGGAGAAAGCCATACTCACACAGCGCCCACCCTGGAGAGGGCTCTTGGTCTCATCTCCCACAAGCAGTGAAATTTAATCCAGGGTTTTGTTTTCTTTCTACTTTTTTTTCCTCCCTAAATGATCCTAAGTCTCCGATGGGACTGCTCATTTTGTTTTATTCCAATCAGCAGCAACACTAGTGGCTTTTGGACTGCAAAAAGCAGAGTGAAAAAGCAGACAGTGGTCAGAGAAACAGCACACAGACATCCTAGTGCCAGCACTGATGTCACGCTGAATAGATATTTGAAAGAATTTAGTGGCTTGGTATCATTTACTCCCAGAAGCAGTGCGTATCCAAAGCACTCCAGCACAATTCACACTCAGGAATTCTGGTCTCTACGTGCTCGACAAGTGGAACAAACTCTGGTTTGTATCTCACGCTGCAGGGACAGGATGGGTTGAAGCATCCCAGACTTTCGGTGTTCAACTGTTTTATGGAAATTTAAAGATCGTCTTTACTGGTTCAAATGTGAAAATCCCCCTTCCGAGGATGTGACCTGAATCAAGGGGCAGGACTTTATGGCATAACACTGAGCAGGACCCACTTGTGTCTCTGCAGAGGGTTGGGCTCGCCCAGACTCCCTTCTTACTCCTTCTGCAGGGACGTGATCCGCTGGCAGCAAGGTGTTGAGCAAGTCTGATCTCACAAGTAAAGGGCAGGGATATGCTACAGGCTTAGCAGGAAGGACAAAGGCACAAGCAAGTGACACTAGGAGATGCTGTCCCCTTCTCATCTTCTATATGTCAAACCTCACACCAGCAGAATTAGGGACACGCTGCAGAGATCGGGGATGGAGCCAGGCTCCCCTTGGGCAGCAGGGACCTGATTGCATCTGAGCAGCCTGGTCTGGTGGGAGGTGTCCCTGCCCATGGCAGGGAGGTTGGAACTAGATGATCTTTAAGGTCCCTTCCAACTTGAACCATTCTATGATCTGTCCTGCACCCTCCTCCAGCGACACACCCCAACCACAGCCTGAGCAACGACCAGTGCAGCTGGGCAAGAGCAGTCTCAGCAGAGACAACCCGGATGCTCCTGCCGCGGGAAGGGCTGGTTTCCAGCAGCAGGACCCTCAACGCAGTGGGGAGCAGTGGTGGGGAGAGCTGCTCGCCCTGGGTAGGTGCAGAGGCACCACGCTGCACTCGCACGAGCCACTGCCAGCACTTCAGATGCCAGCAGGATGGTGTGCTGCAGAGGCTGGCATCGCTTTTCTCCACCACCAGAGCTGGTTTTAATTAGCTCCTTCACCTCAAAGAGAACACACATACTTTCCAGATGAAGTGGGACCACTGACAGGGCTGGGGACGCTGGGAGAAAATATCCTGTGGGATAAATAAGAGCACTTCTACTACTGTTATTCCACAGCTTTACTGGTGTATCATCCACATTATTCTCAGCAGGTAAAACACAACCTGTGCTGACAGCAGGCAAAAGACAACTGAATCACCTCCTGCTTCTGCACCATCCAGTAAAAGAGGAGCAAAAAACTTACAGCTAATTATTTACTTGACAGACTTCGCATTCAGAAAGTCTCTCTTTCCAGATGCTGAGGTAAACATTAATGAAAAATAAAAAAAAATCATTATTTTTACTTCCATCAGTTATCTAATAAGGCTTCTTACTTGGGCACCATTGTTTTCTGTACAGGCAGCTTTCTAGAAATTGTCACAGTAGTAGTCAAAAAGCACAGTCTGCTCGCATGGTAGTCTGAGAATCACCAGGTTTCTGGTGTGATCCTAAGCCCATTTTGAAGCCAGAGGGACTCTTTGAATCAGGTGCTAGGTGATTTGGCAAATTTACAGAGGAACACTTGGTTCTGAGTGACAAAGCAGAGCTGTTCAGAGGAACGAGCTCCCGGTTGCTTTAGCTTTCCTCTCAGTGCTGTCTCCTCTGGTGGCCTAGGAGGTCTCTCTACATACCTGCACCTTTGTTTGCTCACTCACTGCTCCCTGATGCAGTATCTTTTAATTCTATTTTGGTGCATAATACATGTTGTCATTTCATATTCATTTAAGAAAAATTCAAACTCTAGAACAGAAAAAGCATCACAGTCCAGAATACTTGGGTGCATTTCTAAGAAATACAGCGTCTTTGTGTTTGAAAAATGAAAACCAGAGCCTGACCCAAATTTAACAATATACAAATAACTTTGAAGGCAATCATTCAAGATCAGAAAGGAGCCTTCCACCTCCAGGCTGGGGAGAGCCAGTTCCCCCCATCCCTCCTACCCAACCAGGAAGCACAACTGTCTTCCAGCCACCCAGCAAGTGGCGGGATGGGTCTTCTCCAGAGCCCAGCACTGCATGCCTGCATGCACTGGTGGGGGACACTGTGGGGAAGTAATTAAAGCTGCGCCACGAGCAAACAAAAGCTGCAGCGCTCCTGCTGCTCACACGGGTCTTTTTTTGCTGCAGCCTGAAAGCCCTGAGGGAACCTAAGCAAAGTCCCTCGGCTGGCTGAGAGCTTCAAGGGGCTGAACACGCTGCCACAGCCGATCAACTCCTGCCGGTCCAACACGAACAGAAGAAAAGGGAGGTTTTGCTGCCTGCATTTCCTTTCCCTGCCCTTCCTCCACCTCCGCTTCGCCTGCTCCAGCACACGCTCTCCTCTCCGGCCCCACCAGCAGCCAGTGCAGGATGCAATGCCACCACCCAACAAAGAGCTCCAGCACCCCAACAGCAACATGAAACAGCCTTAAACATCACGAGGTGCAAGCAAACGTTCTGACCACTGGTTTAGGCTCAAGCATTGAGGCAGTGCAGAGGCTTCAAAATGGATCTAGGTGCAGCATTGAATCCCATCCTAAGCCTGGCCAGCTCAGCTTCCCCATCATTAAGATGATGAAGCAAATTAAACCTGGAACAAAGGGCTCTGTACCGACTGTGCAACCTGGCACGGGATATTCAACAAGCACACCCCTCGTACCAGGTTTTCTAACAGCACGTGTCACTGGTTTCCTGGTCTAGTGCTACAGGTTGGGAATAGGTAAATTGCTAAAGTCATAATCTGAAAAGGAAATGGGGAAAATCCCATGGCCAAGACCAGAATCATGAATGAGTGTATCCTGGAGAAATCTTTGGCAGGAAAACAGGGACCCATACTCTGTGACTACCCCAGCCAAACCCAGACATCTGGTCATCCTAAAGTAATTCCCTCTTTGCCTTGCTTCATGTGTGCGAAGGGCTTAGAAAGCAAACACTGCTTGGCATTAACAACAGCAGGAAGATCTGAGACACCAACAGATACAGCCTGAAGCATCAGACGAGCAGAAGAAAGATGCTACTGTACAATGTGGCTATGCCAGTACTTCTGCTACTGCACCCAGCATAAGCATCTCATACCAGCTTTAAACACAAGTGGCAGGCAGAGACACACACACCCCCCAAGCTATAGTACATAAATACAACCAACGAGTGGCATCTATGTTGTTTTATCTAGCATTTCTTGAAGATCAGCTTTTCCTTTGCTACTCCCAGTTGAAACAAATCAAATGGTTGCACAGGAATGAGTAACTTTTGAGATGATCAAAACGTAAAGAGAAATCATCACTGGTGTTTCTCACCACAGAATTAGCTGGCTGCCTGCAGGATTAACTTCCCTTGGAAAGAACAAAGAAACTGTACCTTATGCTGAAGCACTAAAGCCACCAGACACGCTTTTCCTGCTCATGATCTTCTCTAAGTCAGTTCATCTACACTATGAAACAGAAGTCAACAAACTCATTAAACCACCAGCGTAATGTATTTGCCCCATAACGCTTTTTGCCCCTCAGTTAATGAGTATGGGAAAGAAAAAAAGGACAGATATGGGAAACAATTCACTGGCACCACTACAGAGATAGCAGTCACCTTCATGCTCTGGGCAACTGATGTATTAACGGTGTATTAGAAGTGACAAGTTCCAAGAATTCATGCAATGGAGACAGTCCTCATTTGCCACAATAAAACAGACTGGAAAAGCATCTGTCATGATGCTGATAACTGGATCTTGAACCCAATTGTCCAGCCTGCGAGAGAGTTCTTTTGCATCCAGAAAAGATGTGGGGGCATCAAAGTACTGCAAAATAACTATAATCAGCAAGTGCAAGATGGCCATAACTCAGAGTGAAGTAAAAGCAGTAATTTATCCCGTGTATTTTCCTTCTTTTCCTTTCATGATTTATGAAAGACCCAGTCGTCATTTTCTCAACTAGATTCATTTCAAGCAGCTGTTTCTTCAAAGTACGCTCTGATTTTTGTCACTCAGTTTGGACTGGACACCAGTGTCAGATGGGATTGCTACCGGTCCCACACTGGATGAAACACACTCACAGACCTAGATTTCTGATGAACATTTTCACACTTGCAAATTGACACATTTGCTTCCTGCAAATAATCACTCACGGTAGCTTTTCCCAAAGGCATTCCTGCCAGCAAACACATTAGCTCAAGTATTTGGGGATTTGACCACAATGAAGGTCAGAAAAAACAGCAGAAGCAAATGCAACACTTAATTTGACAAATATTTACCAAAAAATGGCACCCAGCCTCTGTGGCAGCCATCCCACAGTAATTATACTCCTTGCATCCATGTCTAATTTAGAAAGCCTCAATGGAAGGAAATTGTGAGTTTTCTTTTGGGGAAACAAAATTTACCTTGAGTAAAATCTAGGCTCATGCAACCAGCCACCAAAAGGCCCGCAGAGCTCCCAGGCGGAGCTTAAGGACAAATTTTGCCAGCTGTAGGTTACAGAAGTCCGTGTTTAATCAGCTTTTGCCTTGTCAGTAAGTCCCTGGCAGCAGTCTGAAGGGAAAGTGTGGCAAGTTTTGAAAGGCACCAGTCCGAGGGAGCTCACAGATTTCTACTTGTCACTGATGACAGGGAGAAGCCTTTCAAAGGGTACTCTGAGAAAATTGTTTTATGTAATTATAGAGATTTATGTCTCTTACAGTTCCAGCAGGTTTGCTGCTATCCTGGAGCTCTCAGCGCAGAGGAGTCAACAGAAGAAAAATGTGGCATCGTCTTTGCATGAAGACTGTATCATCATACCCACGGGGTAAATAAAGTGACCAGCTTCAATGTTTGGTTAGGTGAGAATAAAGCAACCCCTCCCTGGTGGAGGCAGAGACTGGGAGAAGGAAGAGCCGCAAATCACCCTGGTGCGCAGAAAAAAAAGCCATCGGAGCTGGGAAGCAGTGACCACATTTTGTTTTATTTCCATAGGGCAGATAGAAGCAGCTCATTATCGAAGGCACCGAGTTTGCCAAGACTTCTCATTAATGGTGCACATTTATGCGGTTAGTCTGCAACAATTTTCATGGCTTGAATGTATTATAGAGGGCGTGTTGAGGTCTCATTTAGGGGTAGGGTGTCTAAAGTAAATGTCTACAGCTATAAACCACAAGAGTCCTAGCCACAGCCCTGAATTTCCCCAGTGTTGTGTAACATTAAATTTATCATTTAAATAGCACCCCAACTGGGATTTCAGTGAATTAAACATATAGAAAATAAATGTCAAAGTCCATTTATGTTCTTTAGTGCATACACAGGGCAGAAATGATGAATCCACAGAGATGTAAATCAAGCACTTTTAAAACTAAATCTGTCGTTGCCCTATCAGGTTTACAACAGGACATTGTGCCACCAACTCCCACAGTTTTCTACCAAGTCTGAGATGTAGAGTGTTTGTTGTTTTTTTTTTTAAAAAACTCTGGTTCCTGAAATCCCTGGACTGTTGGACAACCTCATCTTTCCATAAATAAATAAATAAAAGCTTCTAGCCCCTCAGGTTGCACAGATTAGCTCATAAACATGACAAGACAAAGAGAAACCCAGGACTAGTTTCTCATACCATCTCGTGATACCTAAGCCTGTCCCAAGCCAGACTTCTGGCTTAGCTCAAAGCTAATGATCCTGCTCCCCAGCGCCCACAGATTTACCGCCGGCCCTCAACCCTTACCTCAGCGCATACATCCTGAGAAAGCCTCGTACCAAAGACAAGGGCAGGATAAAAGAAACAAGGTAATGAAAATGAAATAAAAAAGAAAACTAAAGAGGCCATCTGAGTCTTCCTGACACAGTGGTTCCTCAGTAAAACGGCAAATCCCTGGAGAAAACACCACCAGAATGGACCCAAATCAAAACCCTGCGATGGGAGGCTCGCAGACTGCAAGGAGTTTGAAATGCTAGCTTTTAACTGCACTTATACATTGATTATAGCATATAGCTGCATACACTTCGAATGAATAACACTTTGAATTTAACTCCCAGCCAGGGCAGTAGCAGCTTCCCTGGGTAGGAAGGTTTGCTCCGGCTGTGGGACTCACCCCCCGAGGCCAGAGACTGCAAATGCTTCACGTAAGCACACTGCTGAGGTTTTTCTCTAACTGGAAATGTTCCTTCTGTTATTCTGAACACTCTGTCCACACTTCATGGCATAAACTGCTTTAGAAATTACAGCCCTGGAATGTAAATCCGGGGCAGGCTGGCTGCGAGCCCTGGCTGCTCCTTGCAGCCTCTTTGCCAAAGGGTATCTGATGTCAGCAATAGAAAGAGGGGCAGAAGCATTAAAAAAAAAGCCAACACCTCGCTCCAGCAGCCGTCCACACACTGACCAGGCCTGTCTGCTTTGTGCCGCAAAAGAGGGGTGGACAGAGCCCCGTTTCAGACAAAAAAAAAACCCTCTTTCTGTAACATACAGAATAATTGTGGCCCAGAAAGCCAACCGTATCTTGGGCTGCATCAAAAGCAGCAGGGCCAGGGGAGCTGGGTGGGATTCTGCCCCTCTGGGGAGACACCCATGGAGTACTGTGTCCAGCTCTGGAGTCCGCAGCACAAGAAGGACATTGAGCTGTTGGAGAGGGTCCAGAGGAGGCCACAGAGATGCTCCAAGGGCTGGAGCCCCTCTGCTGTGAGAACAAGCTGAGAGAGTTGGGGGTGCTCAGCCTGGAGAAGAGGAGGCTCCGGGGAGACCTTAGAGGCCTTTCCAGTACCTAAAGCGGCCTACAGGAAAGCTAGAGAGGGACTTTTTACAAGGGCACATAGTGATAGGAGGAGGGGTAATGGCTTTAAACTGGAAGAGAGGAGATTTAGATGAGATATCAGGAAGAAATATTTCCCTCTGAAGGTGGTGAGCCCCTGTCCCAGGTTGCCCAGAGAAGCTGTGGCTGCCCCATCCCTGGAGGTGTTCAAGGCCAGGTTGGACGGGGCTTGGAGCAACCTGGTCTGGTGGGAGGTGTCCCTGCCCAGGGCAGGGGGTAGCACGGGGTGATCTTTAAGGTCCCTTCCAACCCAAACCATTCTATGACTCTACAATACACTCCCCTCACATTTCCACTCCACATCTGGATTTTGCCCCAATTTCATACAACTGAGACTCCTGAAATGGCTTCTCAAGCCGTCAGCATTGAGGGGGAAAGCATGAAAGGCTATTTGGGGTGAGAAACGCCCAGAGGTGCTGCTGCAGCGTGGGTTTGGGGCCAGCTCCCTGGGAGCAGGGCACTGCACGGACCACAAGCACACCCGCCCCAGCCTCGGTGGCAGAAGCAAGCAGGGGATGTGTCCACCCACCCAAATGCCTCCAGCGCATGGGAACGCAGCCAAATGAAGCAGTCTGGTCCAAGGCCTGGCCTCCAGATGTTCCCAGATAAGATAAACAGCTTTGCACGGCAGTGAACAGATTTTTCCTCCCCTCTGCTCGCTCCTAACAAGGGTGAAGAGGGCTAAAGTGCCTCCACATTAATAATGTTGAAATGCAGTTATCTATCCCATACTAAGGAAAAGAAAAAAAGCATAGCCCAACTAAATCATGATAAAGGGCTGCATTCCTCAGCCCCTGTGATGGCCCCTGTTTTATCAACTTACCAGCCAGAAAAGAGGGTTTTGCCCCAGGTGATAAGCGATAATTATCTTGACAGGAGTACTTGAAGGACCTATCTTCTATATTACTGCCTGTGTTTTTAACATTAAACTCTCTATCACCATATTTAAGGGCAACAGAGGGTTTACAGGACAAATGCCAAATACATTAAAAAGGTTTCATCACATAAAATTACATCTTAAGCACTAAAGAGAACAAATGAGAAACTGGGTGAAGGCAGATGCCAGAGTGATGAAGCTAATACTGGGACTCTTTATCTTCACAGAAAAATGACCGGGTAGCTACTGATTTGATGTGTAGCAATTAAAGAGTAATTTACACAGTGCCACTTAGTGACAAGTATAATTATGTTCTACTCAGAGTACATATCAGATAATAATTGCCTCCAGCTGAGCTGGAGTTTGTAACCCACTAAAAGGGACTTCAATGATATGACCAAACATGAATTTCAGCTAGAAACTGACCGGAAGATCACAGGAGTTGCTCACACGTCTTTGAAGAAAATTGCAATAACAGCTTGATCTCCTCTATGTAAATAATTGTACTGATCTAGGCAGAGATCTATAACAAAGATAAGAAGGTACAGAAGAAATTATGACATTTCTAGAGCAGATCATATAGTTCAATTCACAAGGCTCTGGTGCCTAAAAGCTTTAAAAAAATAATAATAATTGGTGCAGCAGTGGCAGATAAGGTCAGCAGCCAAAGTCTGGTAGACAAAGTCTGCCACCAGCCTCATGCGTGCCCTCCAGAAACCTAAGGAATACCTACAGGAACTGCCTGACACATACAAGGACTCCCATATTTAGACTCTGCTGTGTCTTATCTGGGCTGTGGTTGCTCCAAAAGACATTAGGTACCACTCCCAGGATGCTTCTGGAATTAACTTGTATCAGCCCACATGGAAATAAAGCCCCAGAGCACTGAAACCACCTCCATAGCCCAGCCTGTAATACTTGCATGAAAAGTAAAGTCTTGTATTAAGCTGTGGACAGACTTGAGATCTTCTGTAGAGCAGAATTGCTCAGCTACATACTACAAAACAGACCTTCAGAGTGGCTGTAGCTCTGAAAGTATCCCCAAATCTTTTTAATAAGAAGGAGGAATTACAAAATGCAATGGTGTCTTTGAGCCAGTACTCAGTGTTTCTCTCCCCAGACTCCACTGGTCTTCAGACTGTCCTCAGCTGGGAATTGCTATTTGAAAGGGCATGGGATGAGATAAGGGTGTTGAAACAGGAGATGTGACTGTAGCAGCATCGCTGAAAGCCAAGGGAAAAAGCTGCTGTTTGGTTTCAGGAAGTTTTGGGACAGTGTGGCTAATACCCTAAAAACACAACTTAAAGCTAAGTAGGACCTAGGCCACACACAGAGATTTGGGAATTACAAGAAATACCAAGAATTTCTCTGAAGGGAGTCTTCAGAGCCAAGTCTACCCTTTCCCCCAGAACCTACAGCTGATACAGAGACCTCATTTACCATCAACACAAAACACGCAGTGACATGACTATTCATGGTGAACCCAAAGCAAGCGTGAAGAGCTGTGCAGAGCAGGCTGCGATGCGATGCTGAGACACTTGAACTCGCAGAGGTTCCAGAATCAATCCAGATGTGCAACCCAGGGCGAGCACAAGCTCCTCAGGGAGCCGTATGCGGACCTTCAAACTCATGGTTCAGGCCCACCCTCAGCAGATCCTCCACCCCTCCCCACCAAGAATCCAGCCAGTCTGCTTGTCTGTAAGGACGTTGATGTGAAATTCTTATGATTCGGGGTATACTTGTACAATTGCCAGCTGAGTTGCACTGAGCAGCAAGAAGCACAAAAATAAAGCAGAACTACAGCACAGGTTATAACAGCTGAGCTCAGTAACATTTTGCATTGCAAACTGAGCAGCCTTATGGCTTCTCCTAGATTTTATCAGCAGTAGTACTGCAGTAGTACTAGAGGTAGCTTTGATTAACTACCATGACGTGACTCAAATGCACAAGTGTAGAAATGCAGAGTGTGGGATGTCAGCTCAATGGGACAATCAAAGTCACTTTAAATGAAAGCTCAAGGCATCTTCTCACACTTATTTGTCTTCCTCCTCCTCTCCTAAGGATGAGAGATGGCATGAGTCAAATTTTACCTCTCACTTTAGTTCTGGTTTCTAACTGGAAAAGGACTCTCAAACAAGTTCATTAAACAGGTGAGGTGGCTCAAGAGTTTACCACATCTACTCATCACCCACTGTGCCCCTATGCCATGGACCACTCCATGGAGGAGAATTGGCACAATGGGACCCGGGGCTGTAACTCCTCATCACTGCCCACATAAGAGGGTCCCTGTCCAGGACAGCCTGGGACTCTCCCGTCTCTCACCTTGCTGGGTGATAGCTCCAGACAGATGGTTGGTCTCACTCTGCAGGCAGGACCTTGCTAAGCCAGAGCAGCCAGACCTTCTATTCCAGCCCCTGGTGTCCTCCAGGACAGCTAGATGTCATAGTTTGAGTAACTCCATAAGGATACAGTAAGTACTGTAGCAAGATAAGAGGTTTCACCCGACACTTAAGTTTTGCTTGTCCCTGCAAGTAAAGGTCTCCTAAGGTTAGCCTGGGGTGAGGACTTCCTCTGTGACGACGACAATGATGATTTCAGGAGGAGTTCAATGACTGCTATCATTAGATCAAGAGTGGCTTAACCAGGGTGGACATAATGTCCTGTGACCCTTTGTACATTGTTCCCATTGTAAAAATAGGTTCATGTGGGATCATACTTCCAGGAAGAGGTCCTAGTAATGTACACAGCTCAGAGAGTCCTGCCCCCGCACTCAGTGGGGCTGAACATCCTATTCCTGCTTTTCATCATCCCATCTCTGCTTCCCCAGGCCAGTGGATGCTCTCTGTCAGCCATCTGCTCAAAGCAGGCTAACTGAGCTTCCCGTGTCATCTCCAACTGGTCTCCCCTTCTGCACCTCCCCTGAGACAGCCAGAACAGCCATCCCTCAGCCCTTGCGTCCCCAACGGAGGCAAACTCTTAATCACACACCATCACAGTTTTTATGCTAATTCTTGCCTGATTTGGGAGACAGTAGCACACAAGTTCCTAGTGTAAGCTCTGGGATGGATACGTTTGCTCTTACAGACATATCCAGACAAAGCACCTTGTTAACTGTGTTAATAATGTACCAAAAGGTGTCCTGGGCACTCTCCATAGAGTGCTAGTAATTAACACATTGCCTTTCACAAGCTTCATGGAAGGCATTCATAATTAACCTCTTTTTTTTTCCTTGCTGTATGATGCAAAAAAATGCCTGTTATTCTAGTAAAAGCCCAGGAACAGATATTGAGCCATTTCAGCCAAAGCAAGGCAGAAGCAATTTAAAGACAACAGTGGCAGGAAAGGCAAAATCCATTCTCCTTTACTCCACTGCACCAAAGAAAAAAATCCCTTGGCTCCCAGGCACTACTCCAAGGGTAAGCAGCATTCGAAACCCCCTCCAGCCCACAGCACAGCTCGGCAAGGCCTTAAATTGGAGAGGACATACCAAAACAACTAAAAAAACCTCAATCAACTAGGACTGATTGTACTTGTAATCATTTGTTTCCAAGTTTACAGGCAAAGCATCAAGTTGTTCGTGCTTTAATCTTACTAACTAAAATTTTTACTTGTTCTCCTGGGGGCCTTATCTCACATTGTGGAATACCTAACAAGTTGAGGCAGAAGAGTTGAGTTTGCTGAGCACCATCCTGCAGAACGGGTCAATGGGAGGCACAAGGAGGCTGCTGCTGGAGGGCAGCACTCAGTGTCCAGCAGGGTCTGGAAAAACACCAGTGCCAGCCTGCAGAAGTTTTGTCCGTCTATAAAGCTTATGGTACCCACTGCAAGCTTTGAGGAGCAGTCTCTGTGACCTGCAGGACACGCACAAATCACTTTTCTTTGAGTGGATGTGGCAGTGAAGCTATTCCCACATCCAGCGCAGACTCCTAAGCGATGGCAGGAGGTAAGAGGATATGCCGGAGCAGAGATCTGCAGTAGGCAAGAAAACACACGGTACCTTCAGCTAAAGTACAAAATAAGAACATATACCAGCAGTGGTTAGAGGCAGTATCAATACTGTCTGAAAGTCATGTAGAGAAACCCCCAGAGCAAACCAATATAGTCAGTAAAAGCACTAACATTTGAGATCAAAAAATAACCAGCGTACTTAGCAAACATCACACTACCAGCTACAGGGGATTTTATCTCAACCCTTGTTGCAATTGTATGAAAAGAAATAGTTTTTTCAGTAATTCTGCTTCTTCTAATTTCTTCAAAATAACATGCTTATGTTATTTTATTTATATTGGCAGCCAGGCCAACACCCCACCACAAACAAGGGTAAAGCTTGACATTGCTCCAGGAAGCCAAGGGAACTGTGCCACGCTCGTGGCTTGCTGTACTCGCTGGTGGCACTTGCTGATGCTTTGATGGGCTCCGGAGTCTGTCTGGAGTACAAAAAGGTCCAGCAGCCCCTTCAGTCATACACATTGTCTTCTTTTATGTCTTATAAAAGGTAGTTTTATTCAGAAGCAACTTAGGAGTTAAATGAAATATGACTCTGATATTACAGTTGTTAATCATACGGTGCCTGGTAAATGGTACGCTGAAGAAAATGTAGAAAATAATCAGAAAGAGCGAGACTCTCCTGGCTGTCCTGGGACAGGGTTTCTCGTCCCGTGCCACAGGTTTTCTTTGTCACCTTTGACATGATACTCATTCCTCAGAGCCTTCCTCCGGCTCCAAAACCAGGATGTGCTTTGCCATATTCCAGTCTACCGGGGGAAGAAAACAAATCCAAACACCTGAAAACACCACCAGCAGCATAAAGAATAATAAAACCACCATAAATATTTTCTCACGAGAGCCACGTTACGCTTGTGACACTGAAGACATCTCCACAACCGCAGCAGATGAGCAGACCCTCACTGTAGAGGTCTCTGCAGGCTCTTGCGGAGCGAAACCTTTGCTGTTACCTTTTTCACCCAGCAAAGCGATCCACAGTGGCCGGTGGCATCAGCACAGAACAGTGAAGCAACTTTTCCAAATCCTCTCAACAGGGCAGTGGCAAAGCTGAAGAAACGCGATCCAAAGCCCCGAGTCCCTGGTCCAAGGCTCCAGGTACTGAGCCACGTGTTCCAGCCAGTGCCAGAGGGCCGGCGGGGACAGCTAGCACAGGGCACACCCACGCTGGGAAGGGAAGAAGCATCAGGCGGTGAAAGGGTTTAATATTTCATTATCACATCATTCCCTGCAGTTTCTAATATTAAATTAATCCCTGTCTGTCGAGATCAGCTAAGTTCATCCTCTAGACAAATTAGGTCAGCAATAGCCTGAATTAAAAAAAAAAAAAAAAAAAAGTCTGATTGAGTGTTGAAAGTTTCTGCCACGGCTGATTACTCTATGAATTGTTCATCCCAGGAGCAGCTCTGCATTGCTCAACAGCAACATTCCTACAGTCAGGAAAGCACTTCATCAGCAGACCAGGGCAAAATAAGTCAAATTCCCCCAAAATACGGCAGCAGGGCCACACCCTGGCCCGCCATAAAGCATCCCTCCCAGGGCTGCATCCCAACCTGCCTGCCTTTGCCCTGTTCAACAAGCACAAAAGCATTTGCCTTTGAAAATTTGGCCTGTAGTTTTAAAAACAGCTAAAAAATTCCACTGTGGCATATTTTTTTCTCAAGCTACCAAGAGCCGATTGCTGCAACAGTCATTGATAAAGTGGCTCAAAGCCTCTGCGTAGCTACAGAAGAAAAGTGAAACAGTAAAACCTCAGCTGTTCTGAAATCTGAAGAAGATGCTGCAAAGACCCATGTTGAATTGTTTAATATGTGTAGTTACATGCGCTTTAGTTGGTCCTACAAGATCTTAAATGTTTCCTAATGTACTGATGGCCCAGATTATTTTTTAATTCCTCTATATAAGGTAAAAAGATATTTTTGATGGCTAGGTAATTCTCTGCTTCCAAACATATATGTCTCTATTACAGAGAACCCTGAAGACTTGCCTTAATGTTTAAATATTACCTCTTCTGAATAACACAGACCTGCTGGTCTTGGAGCTGTGCAGCTTCTGCTTTAAGCATTAAACTATCCTCCAGGGCTTAAAACCCACAAGTTTTACGATAAAAGAAAAGATGCTCTCAAAGATACATTTAATTATTATTAGATGGGAGAATTAAAGATACTGGATGGGAGATAAGCCCTTACAGAGGCAGAAGCTGTTTTCTAGTTCTAGGAGATAATAAATTGTGCCATTGGTCCGTCTCTGGGCTTTGCTGGTAACAGATCACATGCATTTTCATGCAAGTTCAAATAACACAGAAAAACAGCCACAAACTAGTCACGTTGCCAAAACGCATCTTAAATAACACACCAAAAAATGGCCACAATCTAGTGAGGGTGCCAAAAATGCATCAAATGTTCAGCAGCCTGTGGTCTTCAGGATGTCAGGGTGAGACAGACTGTTTGATGATGGCTTTTCAAGAGAAATTTCAGGGTCTTTTTGCATGCCATTCCTGAAACAGCCATGCTGCTGCAAAAGGAAAACAGCATTTGGTTAATAACAATGAGGATTTGTGGAGCCATTTTACGAAACTCTGTCCGAGATGGCTGTCTTGAAAAGGGTGCAAGTGATGTAAAAGGCTCCAAGTTGTTAGCTCTCAAAGGCAAAGAGGGCAAATGCAAGGCTGCGTGCAGCCGGAGATGACTTCAGCAGCAGGGGCTTAGGCAGCTGCTGCCCAGACCTCTCCTCATGGGGACAAGGGACACCAGGATGAAACAGAAGAAAGAAAGAGGGAGAAAATTATGAAAGTTGGTGAAAAATAGCATCCTGGGATTAAAGATTCAGCATCTCTGAGCCAAGAGCCACCTCCTAGGGCAAGGAAGGCAGGGGAGTGAGGAGGTGCCGGGGTCAGGACTCAAGGGCATGTGGCACCGAGGAGCACAGTGGAGACCTCCTCCCAGTGGGGGTCAAACGTCACCAAGTGGTCACCTTCAACTGGTCTCAAGGCACCCCTTACACCAAAGCAAACCCTCAACCCTTGTGCATGTAGAAGTGCAGCACGCCCAGGATGGCACAAAACAGGAGAGCCAAAACCTGAGTGCGGCACATGGTACAGAGGTGGTGCACCCGTGTCACCACCTGTGCCAGCATGACCCCACCGCTGCACAGCATGCGACGCGCTCGGGCACTCTGTCACCATGGATGAGCATGACTAAGTTCTCATCTGAAAGACAATTCAAAGGAAAACAGTAGGATCCAGCTTCAAATAACACCAGTGAGTCAACCCCACCAGGAAGCGAGCCGGCGGCTCCAGGGAGCATCAGTGCTGCTTCACCCCCTGTGCCATCAGCACTGATGGCAGCTGAGAGAATGGGAATTGGGTTGGTACCACGGCGCTGACCTTTGCAAAAATTGTGATGCAGACAGAGAGCTGAGGGAACAGCTCGTGCCTTCACCCGCTATTTCCAGCCCTTACACAGCTCCAGAGCAGGAACTTGGTACACAGCCCACAAGCACATAAGAGGGCTATGCTGTCACTCGGAAGGACTCATGTTACTGTAATTCTTCTGTGTTGAGAAGAAGTGGAAAATAAGACTCTGTTTTCCTGAAATGATCCTCACTCTCCATACTTGCATGGTATCCGTGGCATGTTGGCACCACACCAGCTCTAACGGCATCAAGGATACAGACACTCTGACTTTGAGAGCCTGTCCCTCGTTCTGGTAAATCAATCCCAGCTCGACCCACTAGAAACAGTCAGGAAGCACAAACACACCGAGCACCAAGGGAGGGGTGGTTAGGAGACACAGGAAGCATCCTCTGCAGACTGCTTCCAACAGCCCGGACCAGCAGACAACAGATGCTGCCCCATCGCTTTGCGTTTTTACTCCTGTCACACCTGGAATTTCTCAACAAAGCAACAAGAACCCAAAGAAGGAAAGCAGCAGACCGGGGGATCCCTCTGCTGGCCTCTGCTGCTTAAACGCACCACAGCGTACTCCTCTACACCTCGCTCCTGCTTAAACGAGCATCCCCTTTGGAGAACCAGAGATTTCATTAAAAGCAGCAAACAGTTACAGTATTCAACCATTTCTCCTGTTTTAACATGGATGCTAGGTCACAAATGTACTAGCATGTGTTTTATTCCCCAGCTCTGTTTTTACTCCTCATCTCTGAGTTTAACACCCTCTGGAATTAGTAAAGCCAGAAAAGTATCACTCCACGTACATCCAATTGTGAGAACCAGGGATTGGAGGAGCTGCCTTGTCTCAGATATTATCAAGCACCGTGGGTTCTGTTCAGCGTGGGCTCAGACAGACCCAGCGCAGGGCGAGCGGTGAGGCTGAGACAGAGCTACGGCACAAAAATGATTTTGAGTCAAGAGAGAAAAAGAGCAAGATTCAAATGGAGAAAACATGAGACAGTCAGAGAAGGAGGCAGAGGACATAGTTAACAACACAAGGAAGACAAATCCCTAAAAAGTTACCATAAAATAAAGGTCCCATGCCCGGTGACCAATATTCTCAAGGCATTTTTCCGAGGTGGCCTCAACCCTGCCAGGAAGGGGTTACAACTCTCCCCGACACACAGAACAGGGTGCCCTGCAGCTACCGAAACTTCTAACTGTAAGAGTGAGTCATCTGCTAGGAAGATAAAACCACAAGAAGTGAGAGTGAAAAGGTGTGAGAATTCCAGTCAAACTGACAACTCTGAAGCGGTTTCTCAGGCTCATCCTCTGAGAGTGCAGAAATAAACTAGAAAGGGAAAGCTAATCCCCAGCGTGTCTCCATCAAGACCCCAGAGATACAGGAGGAATGGAGTTGGTCCCATACATTTACTTTTAATCCATATTTACAACTATCTTTCTAATTCCACTAATCCCAAGGGGACTCTAAAGATCACAGCTAAACTGTATATTAAGCTCCCACTGCAGAGCTCTACATAGGCATGACTCCTGTCAGTCTTAACTGAGCTAAGTCTCTGGGACATACTAACCTTCAGTTTAACCAAAAAAAAAAAACCCAAAACCACAAAAAACCCAACCAAACCAACAAAAAAAAAAAAAAAAACAAACCCAACCCAAGGTTAATTCCATTCTTATTGGTTGCTTTATATTTCATTAAGGTTACGGTTAAACACTTGCGAGCAAAAATGAGTTGACAAAATTAATCTCTCAGCTTATCTTCACGACAAGGTTACCCAAGCAGTTGCACCTAACCCAGGTCACGGATGCAGCTAGCTGCAAAGAGGACCAGGAGCCAGTTGACTGGCAAGTGGATGAAGACACCTGAATTTACACGCTTCTATACCCTCCTATGGACACTGTCCACCCTGAAGGATTCACTGCTATGCTTAATTCTCTCCAACGTAAAGCTTAAGCAAAATACTTTTAAAATTGCTCCTATCACCAGGATGGGCTCCAGTTCCAAGGGAAGGTCCTCACCCACCTCGTTCCATACTAAAAGGACAGTGTGACCTTTTACCTCTCTGTCTCCCGACCTGCTGCAAAAGCACACCCTCCTTTCAGTCACAGCCTGCTTTTATGAATTGCCAAATAATTGAAAAACCTGCATCTCAGATCCTCGTGCCCTCAACATGGGAGACCAGCCTCTTGCAACAGATCACACCAGTTAACACTGCAGTGACAATAAGACCTGTGACACGGTCAGAAAATGAAAAGACCAAATTGTCAGAAGTCCTGCTCCAAGCGTGCTACCCCCAAGGGCTCACACTGAGCTCAGGTCTGAGCATCTTTTCACCCAAACATTGGCCTTTCTGCTGGCTGCAATGACACAGGTCTCGCACTTGCCCCTCACGCTATTCCTTAGCCAGCAATTGCTCCTCTTCCAGCCCAGGCTCTTCGAGGTAGCAAGGTTTCATATTTATTCATAAATGCAAAACATATTTCCCAATGTGGAGCAAGCTGAGCACCCCATTCCCATGGAAACGACTCAGATGCATTTATATGAATGGGCAATTTTACAAACTGCAGAAAAATCCTTGACGTCGTCACAGTTGAGGGCAGATTCAGGAACTAAACAAACCAAGTTCCTAAACCTCAGTAACAGCTGAGAGGAGATAAAAAGCCACGCAGCAGCGGCAGGCAGACACAATGGAATTGGGATTTCCACTGATGCTGACTTTGAGCAGCCACAGTCAAAGCAGTGGGATGCAGCAGGCAAGAGTAACATAAGCAGAGGGTGCCTGGAGAATTTCTTTACCAATAGTTGCCCCTATGGCCAATACTAGGTTTTGGACTGCTGGTGAAATCTTCCCCTACACTCCACCATGAAAGGTTCTCCATCACCATGAACACTTGCACCAAGCAATGGGGGACTTTATGGGGCTGGTTTTCATTCTAGGGTTGCAAAACCAGCACAAGGGACTGAACAGGAGAGCAAACCACAAGCCAGCGAGGTCTCTGGCTCTAGAGTACCCCAGTTGTCCCATTTACGTGCCAATCTGGCCTTACATGGCTGGATTAGATAGGGTGAATCTCACCCCAGCTCTCTGCAGAGCAGATACTGGCTGTGAAGAGCAGGAGAGCCACAAACAAGTGCAGAGACAAAGGGCTCAGAAACGCACACCAGCTTTCTGCGGCATGACACCATCCCGCTCTCCTCTGCCAGCGGCTCTCCAAGGACCCCAACGCTGGAGAAGAGGCAATAAAGGCCATTCTTAGCCGAGGCTGCTGAACATGCAGACTCTGCTGATGCTCTGGTCCTACAGCTCCAGATATAACTCACTGCAGCTTCCACAGCCACCATCATCACATGGATGTCCCCACCAGCTGGGACAGAGTTGCCATGAAAGGGTCACAAGGGAGATCCAAAGAATTCCCAGTTCCCAGCTAACCCCATTCAAAGTCCCTCATACTTTGAAAAGCTTCTTAGGAGGCAGGGAGGAGGGGTTGAGGAGCCTGGCCATAAGCAGATTTCAACTCAGGCTGCCAGCTGTTTTCCTCCTTTCATTGATATGTTTTATTGGGCAATGGAATGATGAGACTGTTCCTTCCTTCGGATGGGCTTTCAACAGCAACTCTGCAAATGCCATCTTATAAAACAGAGAATTTCAAAGTAACAGACTGCCAAGGTTATCAGATTTGGACAGCAATTGCCAAATAACACATGCAGGTTTTGGAGATGTGACTGTTCTAAGCAGCAAAACAAGTTTCAATTCTTCAGCAGGAAAAAATAGTCTTTGCTAGGAGAGATAACTCCTTTATTCACATATCAGCTAAGGATCTTCCAACATTCATTTTAAAGCTGCTCTAGAAAACTCTTTTTGCTGTGAGAAGTTTGAACTGGTCACACTCCAAACTGCACAAAGAGCAGGCTGTCTCTGCAATGCCAGGCAACACTAACTAACAGGGATCCAAGCTCAGGTCTTGCATATGTGCTCCTGCCCTGTTCATTCCAATTTACAAACCAGAAATTATTTTGTGAACTACTTTAAATCATATCGAAGTGTCAGAACTACTTTAAATGATATACAAGTGTCATCAGACTTTAAATTGCTCATGGATAATTCACTACAACGCAGCAAAACTCATGATATAAATTTTTGAGCAAAAGTCATTGCTCCCATGGGTTCGCAAAGATACCATAAGTCATGAAAGGCACTAGATATTGCACTCTGGATTAGTTCCATCCTCACCCATAGTAGTGAATTGTTTGTGTCTCTTATATAAACATGGAGAGCAATGATTTCTCAAATACTTTTGACCTGAAAGCTGCTCTCGGAAATTGTCACAGATCACTATGTGCTGTAAGCACCAGGCAGATTTGCAGCCCCCTTATTGGGATGTCAGAGACCATTTAACATTCCCCAGTTTGGAACCAGTTGTTTGTACCAGAAAGGCTTTTCCTGCTTGAAATCCAGGTGAGATGAGCAGTGGGTAGCTTGCAGTGGCTGACAGAGAGTATGAAGGGTTGCTGAATCTCCTCTCTCCCCGGGGCTCGGAGCCTACGCAAGTGCTTTGCCTAACATTGACCCATTTTCCATCTAAATTCTGTACAGGTGTTGTTTGCCACTAGAACAGACCTTAATGCACCAAGTGTTCCTAATTGGGGGGGGGGGGGGGGGGGGGCGCAATGGAGAGAACTGGAATTAACCAAAGGCTTTAATACATGATGATAACAATTATCAAAATACGATTGCTAATAAACAACCCTCCGGTAATGGGTTTGATCTGCAACTCTAAGAGTTTGCCAACCTACATTTCTGAATTTGCATTGATTGCTTTTTGCATATACCCAGAGACTCCTTCAACTTCTCAGCTGCTGAAGCATAACAATTTCACATCTCCAACATTTCTGAGGCTCTAGGGTTTAAGAAAACAGGGTTTGCAGGGGTTTTCCAGGTAAGAGACTTTCACCTACTGTGGAGGGGCAATGGAAGGAATCCCTGCAGCCACATCAGAGCCCAGGTTGTGGCTTGAGGACCATGAATCACGATTCACCTTTATTTAAAGGAAAAGGGACAACGACATCACTCAGTGCAAGTGGACCTAAAGGAGATGCATTTGTTTACGTCTGTGGTAAACCTCGTCTATACATAACACCTATCACCAAGCTGTGGGATAGATTCCTTTAGCACATGCCCACCACATATAGGGAAGAAAGATTCAAGGTCCACTCCCCAAAAGAGAGATCTGGGACTCTGCTCCGTTGGGACACCAGCTCAGAGGCTGTTTGCGATGGCTGTTCCCTGCAATCTTGAATGCTAAACAGGCTTTAAAGTTGCTGCCAGATTGCATTTCACAGACTCAGACCACTCTGCTGCTGACAGCACGGCCCCTGAGCAGCGCATAAATGTTTCTACAGCTGCAAGAAGTGTCAAAAGATCCTTTTGGTAAATAGCATCAAGCCCAAAGATTTTGAAGGATTCGTCAAGCAGATTTAACCATCCTCTTCCTCCAGCTATTTTATTCCTGCAGTGGAAGGTCAGTAGTTACAGCACAGGGCTACCCAGCAGAACAGGTCAGTGCTAATCATGGCTTTGCTGCATGCTCAGTACATGCTCTTAGCTAAGGCAGTCTCACTGATCTACAGTTTATCTATCCCAAACAGATAAGAGTCCAATAATGTGCATAAAAGCATTTATTATGGGCATTTGTATAACAATAGAGTTGCAAGGCATCGTTGTGTTCAGGCACTGCCCAATGAGACTGAGATGGTGGCAGTGGCTGCCCTAAGAGAATTCCTCATGGGGGACGAGGAGAAGGGGACCCGATGTGTGCCCAGGGGGGAAGCACAGCACTTCGACTTGCTTGTGGTGGCAAAGGACATTGTGGCAGGGCGAGAGATGAAGCTCTCCCGTGCTCCCTTGTAACGACTGATCAAGATACTCCCCATGCTTAGAGATCCTCCGCTATGGAACACGATACATTCATGCACACAAATGAAGAGCCAAATGCAACATCGAGTTATTATCCTGCGATAAGCTGTGTTGGAAGGTTTTTCAAGATTCATTAAAAAGCATGCACATAGCCTCTTACTGCAATCAAACTCCCTTATTTCCCCTCCAGACCTCCTTTACCCAGCCTTTGCCCAAAACAAACACCAGGGATAACCCCAGAGGGGGTTGCAGCAGTTGGAAATAGCAATGCCACCCCACTGACCCCTAAAGGCTGCTCCTCACCAACACCACTGCAAACAGAAGGGTAAATAGGGCCCCTGACCCCCAACAAGACAAACCCAGATGGTGCCTGAGAAATTCGTGCTGCTGGCTTTTGTCTTCTGTGAACCATTGCACTGGCTCTGTGGGGTTTCTGACCTGTTTGCACAGCCACTCAACTCCCAGGTGGGGACAGCCCCTGGAGAACCAGTCAGTAATTCAGTCTCATAAACGACTTGGTAAAAGAAAAATATCTCAGAAAAAAAAAAGAAAAAAGAAAAAACCTAAACAAACAATACAAATGATGAAACAGCTGACACGATTCAAATCCCAAAAGCAGCCCAACATCTCAGAGGGGGAAAATGCAGAGATTAAAAGGCTTTCCCATGAAGACAGTACTTCAGGGGTGATTTCATTCCAAATCAGTTCACTTGTCCATTATTTCCAGACTACTACTTTGCATCTATTCCATTTGATAGGGCAATTATTCCTCTCAACCACGTCCCCCAGGGAAGTCATAACCCCCTGTCTGCACTTTCCCTGTCTGCTTCCCTGGGAACAATATCATCTGCAAATCCAGATTTACAACTTGGCTGAGCGAAGGGAGCTAAAGCAAGCAGACAAGGAATGACTCGGTCAAACAAGATATAGCTGTGATCAGTAGCAGAAGTGCTAAGGGAAACACTGGAGGAGGGGAGAGAGAAAGATTCAAGTGAGCTCTGCTCAAAAACACATGCTGATCCATGATGCTTTAGTAGCACTGGACAGAGGTACAAAGACATTTCCAGTGAACGTCTACCCTGGTCCCGCCCAATGGCTGTAAGCACCACGTTGCAATATACCCCTCTAGGACAAAACATGTCCTGTTTTGAGCATGTGACCCACATACTTCTGACAGTCCCCGCAGCCCAAAGCAGTGTTATATCACTGTGACTCCATAGGATGTAGGCTTGGAAGGTTTTGTTGCCTTTGGTGTTTTCCCTAAGCCGTTCTGCATTACAGCCAGCCGCCTCTTTCCTTGCTACCCCAAAAAAGCGGTGATGGAAAAAACAGTCTCCCCCTGCACTGAAGGAACAGACCTCTGCAGCCATTGCTCAGTAGAGCTTGTCTAAAACGTACATTTTTTTATTTTATTTTTTAGATAACGATATTTTCCCACGAGCTCTACAGCTGAGTCAGTAATGTGCACTGATATTTATTTCCCACTGACATCTTTTTCCCTCTCCTCCAAGTAAAAACCAACAGCATTTCCCACCAGCCTTTGACACTTCTCTGCAACATCGTCAAGGAAAGCGCTTAATTCTCCTATGTGTTCTACACACAGCCACACTCTCGCACGCAGCACAGGCCCATATCACTGCAGAGATGCTGTTGGTATTTTGCCACCAAGGCACATTTTCAGGCAGACACAACTGCCCGCTTTCAAATTCCAACTTGCAATGCCAAAGACCCTACAGAGTGTTCAGCTTCAATTGGGTGGATGTACACAACAAACGCACATTTCTGACTGCATGAGACAACAATATATAACATTTTAAAAATCCATATATTCTTTCTCATTTCTTTCAATATTTTTCCTCTTGAATTTCTGCCTTAAGGGACGTGATATCCCAGGCTGAAGCTCCAGTTCTAGACCAGGTAAAATATCTTAATCTACTCTTCCAGCTAATACACCTTGGTTCTGGTTTCCACCTGTGTGCTGGGCAGGGGCCGCTGAGCACCACCAGTAAGTCGGCATTCATCCTGCGCAGCTCCAAGATCCAAGCTATGACACATAGCTTTGGACCACGGCCACTGGGATTCACCTCAAGAAAGCCAGGGCTGACCAAGGGAAAATTAAATCTTAGGGTGATTGAAGTATCCTCTGGAAGTGCTTGTCTCTTCCTTCCTTGACTAGATACGAAGCAGGAGTTTCAGATGCTGAAACTACATGGGATAAGTCCAGGCTGCCACGTGTGTTTGGACCCTGGATAAAATGAACTAAGCACTTTCCAGCCGATTACTTTGGCTGCCACACTTCACAAGGTTAAGGTGAGAGAAAAACATTGGGCATTTTCAGACAGGAATGTCAGAATTCCTGTGGCGGAAGAGGCCACAGGCGCATTTAATCTTGTTTAGCAGCAAGGCTTAAACCTCATATCTTGCTTATGCAGAATGACTGGCAACACTTCTCTGACCCCAATTGACTTCTCTTGATTAAGAGCCTGTGTCACTTTTATTTTGGTTACTGTGAACGCAGTTGCTATTCTGTGCCCTGATGCAACATCACCAAGATCCAAGGAATCAAACCACCCTGGGAAGTGGCGTGCACTAAAAACAATAAATAGCAGTTTCGGACTTGCCAGGTGAAGAATAGGAAAGGATGAAAAATACTTTGGTGGCACTTTGATGAGTGGTGTCATAACTCACGACATAACCAAAACCCCAGACAGTACAAAATTAGCTCAAATTAAACCTTCTCTCTAACCAGCCGTGACGCGAGACAGGCTGGAGGTGCCGGGGAAGCAGCAGTTGGCGGCTGGGCTGGGCACAGCACTGCTCAGCCCCAGGCACTGGCAGCTGCAGCCTCTCTCCATCTCTCTCAAAATATCTGCTGGAGCGAGCATTCCCAGACAACGTGGAGATCGTACGCAAAGATAAAATATGACATTGGACCAGATCCCAGGTATCTTCTCAGCTCTGTGATTACAGTATAAATCCCATAGAATATTTATCACGTTGGAAAACAAATCACATCTGAAATTAGTGAATAGGTTTTCTCCAGCGTATAAAAGCCTTCTCCCTCTCCTGTACCACACAAGGATCCAAAAATAGGACACAGCCAGGGATCTTCATTTCAGACTATTAGTTTGTAGACACCCCGTGAAACAGCGCAGCCGCTATCCGGCGGCACAGAGGGCAATGCTGCTGGAGGAGCCTGTGCAGACCCAGAGCTTCCCTCCGCCATGGGACACTCTGCTTCCACAGCCAGGACACAGGCTGAGCAGTTTTAGCCGACACGTGCCATTCCCGTGGATAGTCACAGCAGCATGGGCGTCAATCAGGGCACAGAGCTGCGAAGTAATGCAGGAAATTAAAAGGAAAACGGGAGTTATTTGCCTTAACTCAAAACATTTCAGGGGGAAAGGAGAGCTCAAGCCAAGCTAAACTGTATTTGCATTCCTGCAGAACAAGTTAGGTACAGGGCACTGAGACCAAAGACAACTAATAAAAGATAATTAGGCTGGAGACTGGAAAAAAAAAATATAGCCACCTGTACCCAAGATCTGATTAAGCACAGCGTTCTAACTATAATCTTCAATTGAGTGCTAGTGGTTTGGGCTCAGACCCACTGTCTTCTGTCCAAGCTCTGGTTAAATATAAATCAGAGACGACTCACGGCAAAGCTGGTCAGTTCCCGAAACTCTTCCAGGGGTCCAGGAGCAGAGCGGGCTGAGTGCAACAAAGCAGTTTGAGGATTTCAGGTGGATTCTTTCAAATTGTTTAATTACAAGATGAACTGATGGAGAGGGAATTTCACTGTACCAGTAGAGTTGCAGTGAGCAAGCTAAGCAAAGATACTCTACAGGACAGACCCTGATAAGAAACATTTTGGGCATTTTGCTTTAATCCCCATCTTCTACCTATTTGTCGCTTTCTACCCTTTCTGCTCCTTGCCTTGCTCTTCCTTTGTCTTTAAGTGACTTTTCAGGTGTCTGTTTTGCTCCAATTTGTAGCACAGATTTAACTAAGCTGTTTCTGCTCTGCAATAGCTTCCTGCATCACTGCTCTAAGTCAATCCCATAGCAGACAGAAGAGCCCTGACCACAGAGACTCACACTGCTATTGAATTTTTCTCAGCATGAAAGTTGAGAGCTTGGTGCCCCTTCCTCACCTACCCTGGGGACATATTTCATCTTTGTACATCTTCGACCTCTGAAACCATGTCACAGAGGGGTGGTCTTAGAGCAGCACAACCACAGTGCTCATCCACCTTGGAGCTGCATTTGGCAGCTCACCTGCTGCCTAGAGTTTGGGCCACAGCCTGTCCACACCAGCTTCTCTACACCTACAAGCCCTCTCCTCCTTCTCTTTCCTACTCAGGATTCAGCCCCTTCTTTGCATCAACACAGCCAGCATGTCCACCCCTCCCAAGAAAAGCAGAGAGGGCTTTGGCACGAACCCTCCACCTTGCCTCATGCCTCCTCCCCGCAGGCAGCTGGCAGGCAAATCCCAGCCTCAGCCTTTGCTTTAGGCGCACGGACCACACAGTCATTTTCTTTGGAGCCCAGGCTTATTTTTGCAAGAGTTCTTGCCCCATGAGTGTATTTCTAGCAGACTATTTAAGAGCCTGGCATTTTCCCTGCCCAAACGACCCCCTGCCTGTTGGTTCAACTGCCGGAGCCCAACTTGGGACCCCTCTTCACACATACCGTTAACAGTTTACTTAGCAAATTTTATGATTGTGACCTTGAGCAGACTCAACACGGCTCCCAGCACTTTATCACTCCTTGCTGCACAAATGACATGAGCCAACTATGCAGGGGAGTATTTAACTAAGCCACTGAAGCCATGTCCTCAGCATGGTCAGCCTGGCACAGAAAAGAGTCTTTTTCTTGGTAGCAAATACCTGGGGAGGCGAATCAGTTGCCATCTTACAGCTCTCTCTTGCCTCACTTACTGTCGGCAGCATCTGCTTTGTGCGAAACTATTAGAATCTATGACACTGTGTATTTCCCATTCCTGCCCTTTCTGTCTCATTTACATCAGAGACTCACATGGTACTTAGATTTATACTTTTTGCAATATTTTATGTCTTGCGGTGAATCTTTTGCACCTTTGCAGGCTCCATCACCTGAAGTACATAATCATTTTCTTTGCCCATTTCTTGGCAAGCACTGCAAATAAAGTACAGAGGAGATTTTTCAGTCTATTCGTGTCTAGTGTTTTTTGATTTTATGGCTGGGGCCAATAAAACAAGAAGAGGCAAAATGAATTGCAGATTTTCAAAGTCTGAGAAGTGCAGTCTTCTGCATGCTGCATTAAGAAGCTTGCTATTTAATGCTACAATAACTAGACTATAAAGCAAAGCACGCCGATCTACTACCACAGGAACACAGCTGGAGCCACCTTCTGCCCTCCCCTCTGTGCGGCTTTCCCTGGTGACTCCCCAGCGTCCTTGCTCTAGAGCTCCCTGGTAAATCCATATAGATTGTATGGCTCAGATCCTATGCAATTCCCACAGTTCAGGTGTCTAATAAAGCCTGTAACGCTACATTAGCATTTAAAAGACAATTTTGACCCTCTTCACGTACTGTGCCTTCGCCAAAATCTCCCCAGCCAAAGCCCACGCTACCACCTCCTTCATCTCCTAGACTGACCTCAGTTGCTCCGGAGTAAGTTTCAGCCTCCAGCACTTGTGAATCAGCTGCTTGTTACACATCCCCTCCAGAGCCCGTCATTATTATACCTTTGCTTTTTTTGGCCTTGCAAAATTCTCTATTCGTCATTCTTTTTATTTTATTTTTTCTATTTCACTTCCCTAGAGGTTGATATATTTCTCCCCCTCCCTCCTTCCTGGAGGATCCTATTGCAATCCACAGGGCTAGTGGTCAAAGAAGTCAAAACGCACCCTTTTTATTCCAGTACGGGGGACATTTCCCAGTATTTAAGGGCATTTTTCCCTCCAAAGAGGTGCACAAATACAGAAAAGCTAAACACACTGAGCTCTGCAAGGGACGAAATCCATCACAGCTCAGAAAATATAAAGTGTATCTCTCCCCAGAATCATTATCCATGTTCCTAATTGGACTTAATGTTTATAATCACTCTGTGCTCATTGAAGGACCACATTAACCCGCCAGAGAATAATTATGCCAAGTCACCTTCATCTTTTGCATTTATTATATTCCAAGAGATAACCATACAAATTAGTAAAAAGCCAATTACAAAGGACAATAAGGAAGCTGGAGACAGACAATCAAGTTGGTGACAGGCAAGGACTGCAGAAACAGATCTAGAGATGCCAGCAGCCCTCCTGCCCTGGGAGGGTTTGCGAAAGGTCTGGGAGCCGGGGTGAAGTGTCACCTCCCACTGCCAAGGACAACAGGACAGAGACCAAGTGCAGGCAACCTAGGGACACACGCACCGTTTGTTATGCACACATGGAGATGTCCACATGGAGATCTCCATAAAGTGCATATGGAGATGTGACATGATGTCAGTCTGGTCAAACTGGCCCAACTCTCTGCACACAGGATTTTATGCCAGTTCAGCTTAGAATATTGAATTTTGATGTAACCAGTTATGAATGGGCACAAGCCCACAGCAGAAGTTGGAGATAAAACTGAATTAATTTAAGTTGCAGAAGTGAGTTATTAAACTTGTCACAGACCAGCAACCTCAAGCTCTTGGATGAAATGCCTGATGCCAAAGATCTTTTCTGGAAATAGATCCAAACCTCAGCAACAATCTCCCGTTCTTCCATTATTTCTGTTCATGGCTCTAATGCAGAGGAGGCTGTGCAGAAGGCTGGGCTCTGCTGGGGGAACGTCTAGCTCAGGCCACAACTTGTCTTTCTACCAATGATGCCCACCTTAGAATTATCATAAAAAAAAAAAACACAAACAAAAAATCCCCACAACAACAACAAAAAACCACCACAACGCAACACATAAAACACTTGACATTATAATTTAACATCCCTGGGCACTGCAGGGTCTAAGCACCATATAAAACACTTCCCTGCTTTTTGCTGCAGAGAACACTGCAACACTGACTTGCTGCTCAAGTCCAAGGTCTTTTATTATGTGATTTTTTTTTCCCCCCAGCTATATATTAACAGCATCACACAAAAAGTGAGATGGTGCCCCATGTCCTGACAGGAATGCACTGAATTGCTGCGTATGTAAAAGGTAGATGATAAGTGAAAACAGTTCAAAGAACAGAAGGCTCGAAGTCAAGTACCAAGAGAGGGAGATTCACATTTTGTGTGTGTATATATACACATACAGGAATATCTATTTGGCCATGAAAAATAAGCCTTGATTTCAGCTTGTACAATACATACTCGAGTCAGAGAAACCAGTCTGCTGCAGGGCTTTCCCCCTCCCCATTATCTGAACTCCCTCGGAGCACACAGAGAGGCAAGGGGAGTGGGTGGCATCTCAAACACACTGAGACCAGCCGATGTTACATGAGGTTACAGCACGTACCTGGCAAGCTCAGGTTTCCTGCAACACTTGTCTGTGATTTCTTAAATGCCAATGAGGTGCCACAATATTGTCTCCCCTGCCCAGTCAATGCTTCTCTGGTATCCCAAACCTGGACTGTAGTGCTTATTTGGAGAGCTGAGGATACACTGCCCAGCAAAGGTAGCGATAGCTCATAATATGGGAAAACTATCATCCAGAAAACCAGAGAGAAAAAAATAAAAATAGGTTTCCTTGCAATTTCAGATTCCATATTTCAATCAGTTTAAGATAGGGTCAACACTTCTGCCCATCTAAGGATACTTTTTCCAGTAGCTCCTAGAGCTGTCTCCTCTTCCAGTTATCCCAGTTATTTGGGCCCATTCCTAACAGACAATTCCTTCCATGAGTAATAAATTTCTAGCAGCATCACCGACAAATAGCTGCAGTTTTTCCACACAGGAGAAACAGTTGGGTAGCACAGCTGCCACTTCCTATATCAAACCCAACATTTCCACAATGCGTAAATGTTGACAGCAACATTATCCAATAAATTTTTAATCTCATGGCTCTTAAAACAACTGGGAAGGATTTGAGTGACCAAAAAGAAACATCATCTACCTTGTATTCTTGCCTACTATGAATAATAAAAATGTTGTCCACGCATCCCTCTACATCTTTTAACTATTGGTCTCAGACACTTTTTCAAACCAAGAAACTCTGAGCAACGAGTTTCTAATGTAAACCAAAGAGCCACTAAATTCCACAGATTTTCTTCCTTATCTGTAGATGTGTCCCAAGCTCTTCTCCACCAAGACAAACCCCTTCACAAGGTGCCAGCCTGGGACAAAACACGTCCTCCCCAGCCCTCCCTGCAGGCTCGTGAGCTATAGAGCTCACACAGGCTTTCTTAGAAGATTTTTTTATTTGTACAATCAAAACTGTTGATAAGTAGCCTTTGATTTCTTTCCTCTCATGATTAATATTAAACCATGTTTTGTCTGCATTATAAAAGCATCCATTATGATAGGCTCATTAATGCACTTCCTGACTCTTTTTTAATTAAATGGCTTATAAACTCCATTCTTTAACTTCGCCTTAGTAAGGCTGATGGATGAGCACTGTAAACCACTAAGAGGGAAACAAGCCACTGCAGCTCAGCCACAGCTGCTATCAGACACAACAGACCTCCTCTGTTTGGACAGAAAGGACACTGAATAACTTTAATGCCTATTGGCTTGCCTAACTAATTGTCATAAAAGTAGCTTACATACAGCCCAACATAATTTCATTTAAAGAAAGAAACTAATAAAACTCCAGCCTCATCACCAGCCCACCTTCCCATGCATGCCTGTCTCTCAGTCTGATGTGCCAATCATGATATTCTGGGGTTAGATATATTAAGAGACGTTCACCAAATATTATCAACAGATTGAACTCTCACTTTCCTTCTCGAGACCGGGCTTACATGCACACATGTAAGCAACATGTATTTCCTTCCTCTCTGTGCACCTTTGGGCAATTTTGAGCAGCTAAGCGTCAACGATGGCTGAATGTTTTCCATACCCACATGACCTCCAGCGTTTTGAAAGCTTATAGCTTAGCTGGTTCTGAGTAGCACATGAACAATCTTCATCTCTCAAGAGCGCTGGTTGTGTTGTTTTTGTAAAACTGGAACACATCTTCAGCATTTACTAACCTAGGCCAGACAGTAGGAATGTAGGAGTCAGGCTGAAGCACTTCAGAACCTTTGACTCTGTTATAGCGGATTACAAATGAGATGCTACTTTTTCTAAAACAACTCACCCCAAGTGGTGGCAGTCCCCCAGAGAGGGACCACTATCTGGGAACACAGAAGAGTTGCATTTCTGTATCATCTGAATTGCCACTGCAATCCCCAATTATTTCTAAGCAAAGCAAACTCAAATGAAAGAAACCAAACCCTGCTCATCTCTTACCTCAGATGGTACCACAAACTCCCATCTGAACCATTTCACAGTTCAGAAAACCACCCGGCAAAAGCCATTTAATGACTCAAAAGTGCGTATGTCCAGCTGGTGGGAGGAAAGCTTTGCAAAACTCTCACTTCCCATCCAGTGGCACCTGCTGTTTGTCGGCACATTATCAGGGCCAGTGCATTAGGGAGCCATATGGCATGGGGAGATTGCTGCTGGAATGATTCATACCATGTTAATGAAGTAGCAGGGCATCCATGAGGGCTTGGTCATACAGAAACCGTTGAACTCAAGAAAACAGGATGTTTCTTATAAAGTTGTGCAAATTTGCTGGGATTCCTTGGCAATAATCATCAATTTTAGCCAGGACAAGAGTATGTCCCCGGTGACTGTTTTTAAAAACATCAAGCAATATCTATTTGTTCCATCCTCAGACCTGAGCCTCCAGTAGCAAATGTATGAATTTTCACATGAGGTGGTAACAGCGAACACCTAACATCAACCCAAAGCTGATCCTGGGAAGAGCTTCATGTTTCACTTGAGTGACCACTGATGGGCATTCACATTTAAGCAATGGGCTTAAACCAGCTTGCAGCATGAGCTCTTCATTGCTCTTTCCCACATAATTTCACCTCCAATACCTTACTGTTCCCAGAAAGAACAAACTCTAGACTGTTCATAAAATTTGACTAAACATGTTTCAGGGTTTGTTGGGTTGGTTTGGGTTTGGTTTTTTTGAAAGATCATGAATCACCTAAAAGCCTCCAGTTTGAAAACCACATTTAGTAAGCAGTAGAAAGCTATGGCATAAATTAGAGGAGTTACATATAAAACCACATAAGGCTCAAACTCTATATTCCTCCCACAGAGCAGTATCATCAGTCCTTTCCCAATCTCATTCTACTGATTTCAGGAGTCCACAAAAACAGAGTAGAACATAGCCACAAAATGAGCAAGTCTAAAGACACAGAGCTATTTCTGAAAACAAACAAACAAAAGATCTTACAGCTTCCTGGTGATTTACCTCAGTCTCACCAATGCTGCCCAGACACCAACATGGAGACCCTCTCCGTGACCCCTTCTCCATCCCTGGGTTTCACTGTAGGTGAGGGGGTGCGGGCAGAGAAAGGACAGTGTCACACCTGGACCTCTTGCAAGGGTCACCTGAGCAACGGGCCGACAGAAGAAACCTCTTCCCACACCTCAAACACACCCACATGAGAAATGGCTCAAGCCACCGCACAAGATGCTCCTCACAATCTTCCTCAGCAAGCTGACTCACCAGCCAGTGCTGCTTCCCATAAGGGACAAGGAGATGCCTGAAGTCCCCATGTGGTTTGCCACCACCTTAACACCCCAGAGACACCTGCAAGAGGAGAATGAGATGGGCTGAATAAAGCTGAGCATGGGTGAGTGACCTCAGTGGGAACAGGTATGTCCATTCCTTGTACAGTGAAAGCCGACGGCAAGATTTTTTATAGCTGTGAACCTCAGACAAACAGGGCACAGAGTTGGTCTCTCCTCAGACTCTTGCCGACTGCTTTTAACTGCGCTATTTGCTCGGCTTTTAAATGCCTGGGAGCACCCTGTGCTTGGCTGGTAACTTCACTTAGAGAGAGACTTCGTGCAGAAAATTCCTGACTGGGAAGCAGGCGAAGTGTTTGCACTGCTGCACCAAGCAATAAGTGAGAGGGAATAAAAAAACAACACTTAAAAACAGGCAATCTGAGCAAAGCACGTTTACATGCAGAATCCACACTTCCCTCCAGGGATTCATTAGAGAAGGAAAGGAAATTTGCTTCTGTTTGTTTGAAAAGGCAGATTTATTAACGGCTGTGAAAAAATTAGGAATTGCCAGCATTTCCCCAGGTAACTAGTATATGTGTTGCAGACCAAGTCAGATTTTAGTTTAAAGGGCAAAGAGTACATCTTCACCGTTCAAAGCGAGAAAGGGATGAGCCAAGATTGAGGCTGGCCCTAACTCTGTTTCGAAAGGGGCCATAGGCCACTACAGGACATTACAACCACTATTAAAGGGAGCTTGCATCATCTGCGATTTCTTTGTTTTCTAACCAAAATATGCTCAATCTGTGATTCTTGGAGTTCAGCCTAGTCCTGGATGGGAATATCCAAAGATTGTGAATGGCTCTAAATTCCTCCAGGAGAGGAACATTCACATACTGAGAGATATTAGATTTGATCCATGGCTTGGTGTTCATGTCCCCCAGGCCCTTGGGACAACTGTGCCCTTTGCCTGAAATTGCTGTTTTTATGGGTTGTCGTACAGTTGCTTATTCCTGGGACAAGAAAAGCACATTTTCTCAGCACTTTCCCCGGGTCTGTCTACTTTGTCTCTCAGGGCAGATTCGAGCTGGTACCGTCCCTTGCCAGGGTTGTTGCTCACCCCCCAGCTGGGATGAAGCGATGCTCAGAAAGCAGTTCAGGTCCAGTGGGTGGGAGAAGATGCAGCACTTCATGGAAGTACCACAACAGACCTTTGGCAGAAAGGATAGGCAACGGCTCCCTGGGAAAACAAACTCTCCTCAGGTTGCATCTTTTAAGAATATTCACAAGAGAGAAAAATCCACCAGAAAGAGATGTGACCAGCATGGACATCAGAGCACAGGCTTGGCTCTCACTCCGTCTTCAGGAGGAAAACGAGCACAAGAATTAGCAGTGAATTCACAGCTGTCGCCCAGATCCATCCTCACTTGGCGCTCAGTTAGCAAACTTGCCGCTAATTCCCTGCTGCAGATTACACTTGACAGAGGCTAACAGCGCACCTCGTTTCTCCCAAATCCATTTCCCCATTGTTTTCCTGTAAGACTCCATTCTTCGACCCAACCAACGAGAAGGAAATTCTCTGACATTTGCTCTCCTGCCCTCGCTGAAAAGCCTCAGAGCCTCAGCTTCCTCCCACTGCATCTCCCACAAGGTGTTATGCAAAACCCTAAAAACTTCTCCAATAAGGCTGACAGTCTCCAGGACATAGAAACTGTTAACCATTATGAGCTTCCCGGATTTTTTCTGCTTGTAATATTTCTGTGTAAAGATTTCTATGTAAAGCCTCTCCACAAGTACCACAGCTAAAGCTCCAGGTGCTGCGCACCGTGTACAAGAGCAGCCACAATGCCAACCTGTTCTGGTGCTCACAGAAAGAAATGGCCAAACAATAACACCCAGCTCTTAACCCATAGTTATCTTCCTCAAAGGAGGACCAAGGAGGACTTATTGATTAATGTTTGTTGACCATTTGGAAAACATAAATGAGCTATTTAACAAGAAATGCTCCCTTTCCACTGCCTCATCATTATCAGATGTCTCAGTCATTAGATCAGCTTGACTAATGAGATCCTAAATCCTAATTAGGGACCCTAGATGCAACTTTCACACAATATAATCATAAAATGAATGCTAGTCAAAAAGATATGAAAGTGCTTTCCATTTGAAAGTGTAGTTCTTTCAGAAATTATGTCAGACAAAATTTTCAGCAGGACATAGTGTCTTGGTTCCTCAAGCCAGCTGTAAAGGAGCTGTAGCACTGTGCGCAACTGGAGCACGAGTACTTACATAAACATTCCTAAAACTTTATAAATAAGGGCAGCTGAAGTCTTTAAAGGAGGAAAAAATAAATAAATCTGTATTTCTCTCTCTGAACCAGAAACTCTTCACAATTGCTATTTCTGTACCGGCATAGCACAGGTAGCTCAATTGCATCCTATTTAAAACTCCAAATAACTTGGCTGGACATCTCTGGCACTGTTACTGTGCGATTGCACTTTGCAATGGCAATCCAGGCTGCTCAATTGTTCCGATAGAATCATCACATTATTGGAGTCTCCAGGTGTTCCAATACAGAAACGTTTACAGTGGTCCAAGCTCCAACCAGAGAAGTAGCAAAGAAGGATGAAGCTTGCATGTTTGGAACATCTGCAGGTAGATTCTCCAAATGGGGAAGGGTCTCTGCTCACAACAGGGCTAGGAAGCTTCTGCCCAAAAGGATATTATTTCCTATTTCCAGATGTGCATCTGATCTATTTCTCTCTGGACCCATAGTTGCATCTGTTATTGCTGTTACAGGATACTGTGCCAATAGATTAGTATTTTTGGAGTTTGCATGATTTATTCCACTTACCAATGTGTGCAGAGTTTTTGCTCCACTGGTTTTGACAACAATCCCCATTTCTTTAAAATGGGTTGCTATTAAATCTTATAAATAATTTTGTTCCTGATCGGAGGAGTTTCCAGCAATACAATTATCTGTGAGAAACCAATAAAGGCCATAGCTACAGTGCAATAATGAATTTATAAATTAAAGTTTGCTTTGCCCTTGAGTCAGAGCAATTAGCATCACACAACCTTCTTGCAAAGCAGCGATGCGAGACTTCTCCATAGCCACTTATTGTGAAAGCAATCAATAGCTTATGCTTGGGAGTCCATTGTGCACCATAAACAGCAGTTTAGATGAGCTCAAGAAACAGCCAGTCTGAGTAATATTATGGCTTTAGTTAACCTGTTGCCAGGCTCTGACAGAAGCATCAATTTAACACCCTCAAAGACCTGAGAGCAAGGACATGTTGAGTAATGCCGTACAGCAGAGCTGTGAGCAAGGACGGCTGAGCAGGGGCAGTGCAGCAGAACAGCCCATATTCCAGCACCTACCCTGTGTTCACTGCAGACTTCTTGTTCCTCTTTCTACATATATCTTAATGAAATTGTCCAAAGTACTGCTGTCACCTCTAGCTTTGACTGTCCCCATACTTCCGGATTAGCACAACAAGTGACAAGACAAGTTATATTACGGCAGCCTAATTTATGAGAGTTTATATAGGGGTCTGACAAACATCCTCCTGTATGCTCATCAACAGCTACCAATAAAGTCACTCTGATCAACTCCCATCCAGACTGTTACCCTTCACTTCTTTGACAGTCTATATATTTTTCTAGCACAAACATGGGACCTTGTTCTGGGACATTCACTGTGCTGCTACCCATCTAGTTTTCCCACTATGAGGGCAAAGAGGCAAACTGAGTGTGACACACCAGAGATTGCAAGACACTGAGATTCTCATAAACCAAAGAGGACTCATTGCACCAACAAAAAATGCTGAACAGGAAATGAAGAATATGTTCTGCCTGAATCCCCTTCCAGAATAGGATCGCTATTGTCACTGGAGACAAGTCAACATCAGGATCATTTGTGAGGTTGCACAAGCCCAGCTAGAAAAGAAGACTAGCAGAGAAAGTCCTCCTGCCACCACCATTATGCCTCCAAGCCAAATGTGTAACAACCCACCACGGCAAAGAAACTGTCTCCACGTGAGGCTGCTGCACATCAGTAGATGCCCCCGATAGTCAATCACATGCCTAGGGCTGTGGAGACACAGACCTGGGGAGGGAGATGGAGCCAGAAGTCGAATGAGGACTGCAAAAGCTTCTCTGCTCAAAGAGGAGGAAAAAAACAGTAGAAACTGGGACATAGACTGCAATAGCAGCAACACTGAAACTCTCCAAGAGGCAGAGTTTGAACCCAGGAGGTTGTTTTTTTGTTTGGTTTTTTTTTTTGGTTTTTTTTTTTTAAATAAATTTTAAAAATTACAATGGCAGAATCAATTAGACCTCAAGAAGGAAACGTTATTAAAACGAACACCTGCAGATCTGGATAGAAAGAAAGGAGGAGAAATGGACTTGATTGCTGACTGGATCCCAGTCCTCTTGGACGAGGAGCACATTGGGTTTTTCTAATCTGACCACGTTCAACCTTCATGCTAGGACTACAAGAAAGGAGTGTTAATATGTCCTGAAATAGAGACTCAGGATCAGGATCTGAAGTTACATTTAGGGCTGTTCATAGCACTGATGACCAGGGTACCACTAGACCTAGCACTAGACTGTTTCTGCAGTTCCCTAGGGTTACCTGGTCCCCCAAGGTCTATGGGGACCTACAAGCGTCACACTCTCACTACTCCAAGATGCAAAATACACAATCTTGAAAATGAATGAATTCTGGGAGA
Organism: Alca torda; assembly: GCA_008658365.1. Classification (NCBI taxonomy): domain Eukaryota; kingdom Metazoa; phylum Chordata; class Aves; order Charadriiformes; family Alcidae; genus Alca; species Alca torda. The sequence continues at coordinate 29,202,773 of CM018086.1, read as the reverse complement.
TGAACAAAGAAGAAAAGAAGAAGAAGAAGAAGAAGAAAATAACAACTTTTGAGAACGGAGTGGTGTGTTGCCGGAGCATTGAAGATTTAATTAATGGTCTTTTCCTGACAGAACTGGAGGGAGAAAAAAATAGCTGTAGCACAGCAGTAGCACAGTCATTTGCAAGTCTGCACTTCTGATTACCATACAATAGCTAGGAATAATTGCAAAGTTCCCACTTATAATATAACCTTGGGAAATGCTCACCTTGCTGTGCTACTTTAAAGTGCACTACTTAGAGCACTGTTCTCCATCAGCATTACCAGCAGAACTTAAAAGCTAGCTCTATCTTCCAGGTTTGACCTTCTTCTTCATGAATAGATATGGTTTTGTGTCATGGTAAGAGTCAAGAGTGGTTCCCCAAAATTCTAGGAAAATAAGCACTGTTGGAGAATTCATAGTTGAGTGAGGACAAAGCACAGCTTTAAATGGTTTTCTTTTTTTCCTGCAAATGGACAATGCACACAAGCACACGTACACACTCAGCAAGCACATATCATGCGGTGGTATAATGCTTTCATAAGCATTTCCAGGCCTTTTATTGTAGAAATGGTGCCTGATTGGAGTTGATGCAAAGCAGGACTCGCCAACCCTTTATCAGCCTGAACGCTCCAGATGATAGCCTCAGCGTGAAATACTCACCAAGAAATATATTTATAATGACACCCAGAAACTGCAATCTGTGTCCAAAAGGGTTCTTAACTCCTTTTGAACTCAAAGTGACAAAAATTACAATTGCTACAGTAGCATAGTAATTGGTTCAGAATTTTCTCTGTTCTCCCTCATGTCACACCCAAGTTACTAGTAATGACCCATTGGGAAGTCCCAAAAGGGTATCAGATCAAGTGATGGATACTGCCAGTTGAACTAGAAGTCACCTCTGCAAGAGCCCCAAGGGTGAAGGATTAAGGCTAAACTAATAAGGGAGGTATGAATTAAAGAAGCAATCCTCCCCTCAGCTTGTATCAAGCTTATTCCACCTAAGACCAGGACACAGTGTAGATATGAAAAGATTTATTAAATCACCTCATGGTCTCTTCAGATTTAGGAAAAGTTTTGACCAAATACAGAATCTCTAACATGTTCTTTAAAGATTATAATCTCTTTGTTTCTTTTCATCCTTTCCAAGCAAGGAACAGCTTCAGGTTTATAAACAATCAATACAACTATCCCATTTGATCCTCTGGAGGAAAGCATTTGCTAAAATTTATTTTTATTTCTAAAATATTTTGCCCATCTGATATGTTTTCTAACAGCAAGAAGCGGAAAAACAGAAACATTGTGGCTGCGTTGTTTTGAAAATGAAGCTAATGGCCTAATTTCAAAAGTCGAAACATCTATGTATACAGCTTCACATCCACAACTCTCTCTGTAAGGGAGGTTTTTTTTGTGTCTTCATGGCACAAGTTTTTTTTCAGCTTCTTCTAGTCAACAGTAAAAAAGTCCAGCTTTTCATCCACTTTTTTTATGCTTTAGATTGTTGATAAATGTAGAATGTAACATTTAGTGATCATTTCACAGTCCTTATTACAAAAATAAGAGCATTCTGAAAGAAAGTCCATCAAAGAAGTCCAGTGAAAGAAAAAGCCACAAATAAAAACGAATGCTGAGCAAGTTTTTCCACTGAGTTAGTTTCCAACTTCTTGAAATAAAAATTAAATGCTCACTTTTTACGAAGTGATGCTTCCAAGCAGGTGACTTGTGAGATACCTTCCCTACAGCAACAGACAATAACAGGAACCCCAAGGAGTTGGGACTCCATTTCTAGGGTGAGACTAACTTACCACAAGCCTTCAAAAGTTTCAATTCTGATGGAGTCATAGGAAAAGAGCAGGAAGAAGGTACATTTAAGGAAAACTACTAAGGTTGTCAGTGGAATTATGTTTGTTCTCTAAGGATATGTCCCACTTGCATCCAAGAAAACTTCCAAAATTAATAAAGATAGGTCTGACTAAGAACATTCACAGAATGAGGCTATTTGTGCTCTCAAATCCCGCTGGGATTTTCAAGACAGTTGAAGGAAGCTTGGAGCCTAAATCCCATGGGTGCCAACCTTATTTAACATAGGGTCCCTTGAAATAGCCCAGATTTCTTACAAGAACATATATCCATTCTAGTCTCAGGTGTTTTCAAAGCATGTATACTTCTAGGGAAGAAAAACTCGATCTTTTTGTCCCCGTTCAGGAAGATTCTTGAAATGCTGAAAAGGTAAACAAAGACATCAGTTCTGCTTTTTCAGAGTAAAACCAAATGCTAAACCAGGCTCCATTTCTCCTGAGCTTGCATGGCAGGAGGAGCACACGCAGTGAGGACCATGTGTTTTTCAGTGCTTCAGTGTCTAACAAAGTCTAAGAGTTAGCAACGAGTATATATATTCAGATACCAGGCTTTTTCCCCCACCACTTTTCACCCACACAAGATTCCCCACCTAAGCTGGGTAATTGTTGCCCAAAATGGCAACGCATGCTCTGCAATTATCATTAGAGTTAATTAAAGCCTCTATGCAGTAGGCAGCTTTGAACTGCTGTTTACACTCAAGTCTCTGAACATGCTGCAGGTAATTGAAAGAGAAGCGTCAACCCAATATTGTTGATTTTTTTTTTTATTGGCAAGGGTTTGATAATTTTATTTTAGTCATTACATATTTCTAAAAATAAAAAATGAATTTCCTCTAAAGGGCTCATTCTCCCCTTTGGCACACTCCACTAAGTTATTTGCATGTCTCGGTGGTCCTTACTGTACCGATGGTTGGAAGTTCTAAGAGAAACAGGTCAAAAAGGAGACAACATACCAAAACAATCTCATGTGTGTAGGGGGGGGAAAAGGCCTTTCTGCTTTTCAGAGCACTGGCAGTAGGTATCTAGGCAAGGCGCCTGCATCCCAGGACGTCAGCCAGAATGGGAGGGAGGCACAGAACTTGACTAATCACTTGTGCAGAGTTTCACGTGGTTGGAATAATTTACCACCCCTTCCCAGACAGAGGAAAAGACACAGTGCACCCCAGTTCTTCTGCATCTCCCTGTCTGATGGGCACGGTAAGTTCTCTGTTTCCACCATACACCTGGGACTTCAGCCTATTTTAAAGGCTGCAGTTCCCAAGTACCAGCCCCTTTCCCCTCTCTTCCTCTCTAACCTAGCAGAAGATATATCTTACTGGTAGTAAAAATAACTTTTCCGTAATAATATTCACCTTTTCTTTCCTTTCTGCTTACCAGGGTATGTGCTCAGGCCTCTCTGCCCTATGAAGCTGGTGATCTGGTTCACAGGGTGACCCAGGTTTGAGGAGGGAGCCTCAGCCATTTAATTTCTGCTCTGCATTGAGCCTGGTCCCTGCTCTGCCTTGCTTCTCCCGCCACATGAGCTGAGAAATACAGCCAAAATTGTTGTAAAGACACCTCCACAGCCTAAATGCCCTATTTAAAAGCCGACAAAACTGAAGCACACTTTCAAGTTTTGACTCACAACTTCAAAATCTGTTCTAGCTGCAGAGGGGAAAAAAAAAAACCCGAACCTTGCAAAGCATCACTTGAGAGCACTTGCACAGGTCTTTCTCTGGGGATTCAGTCTTGGCTCACTGTTTTCTGTCTTCAGCGCCTTTCCTCCCGTTATCCCCAGAGAGCGCGCTTAAGAGCTCAGCAAAAAAAACCTCCTTTAAAAGCTCCTCAGCAGCACAGTTGTCTCTGAATTAACCCTTCCTCTAATTCATGTTGAAAAGCTCTATATAGATGCCATGCTACCCAAATTCTTTGGTTTGTGCCTCCTTTTCCTGAAGAAATATCATTATCTTTTTGTCCCTTGGTAAAGCAGCAGAAAGGTTACAATTACACCAAAGTTTTGCTACCAGCACTGGAAACCTGAGAGGGTTTTGCAAAAATATCCAAGGTCAGTCGGCTGGCAATGAGCAGAGCTGCTGGCTCTTCTCAGTTTTAAAGCCCACTCTCTGAAGGCTGATGATGCCAACATGCCACTGAGCACACATCTATTTTTGTGCAGAAAGGGGTCCTGCCAGAAGAGAACGGTCACTTGGCAAACATTCAACTCCTCTGACTCCATCAAAACTCATCTCTTCTGGACATCCTGCCTTGACCTCCTCAAAATTCAAGCACAGAAGTACCTAAGGAAGGCACACTACCATGAACACTATTTAGCCGGGACGAGACAGAATTGCTGATGCCAGCCTCACTGCTGTCACCCAAGCCAAATCTTTCAAAGGCAGTTTTAACTAAATCCAGAGAAGATCTGGACTGAGATCTGTAAGGCCGGTATCACCACTTTATGATGAGATAAAGAGCAGTAACAAACAGGGGTCTTGGCATGTTATTAAAAATAACCTCTCGGCTCATCCCGAAGGTTTCTGTGTCAGGCCACCCACAAAAGCAGAGCTCTGAGGTGCTCACAGAGGGGTTAAAGCACTGTTCTTACAAGCCCAAGGCAGGTCAGGGTGCTTGGCAGAAGGCTGGCCTCAGGGATGGAGCTCCAGGGTGTGGGAAACCATTAGAATAGTTTTACCAGTACAAAAACAGGAGATCAAAACACAAAGCCATCCCAGCTAGAAAGACCTGGCCAAGTCTGGCTGGTCAAACCCAAGCAGACAAGTTCCTCTGGGAACTTCGGATCTCTCCCTGCACCAAGGCCCAGCAGTGACCCACCACTTTAAAAATGTACAGCTGAGGAGTACGCACACAAAATTCACCTAGCTTCTTCAACTTGAAAAAGGAAGGGGAAAACTTTGCATTAACTCTGCTTCAGCCATTAAGAGAACAACATATTCAGACGTTCTCCATGTCTCTATTAATTTCCTCCTCAGCCACAAAGCTAACCTTCCGAGAAGAAGCTACATAAAAATAAATTAATTTGTAAAAAGCACAGATGAAACATTACCTGGACACAGGAAAGCACTCCTCCAAGAAGATCAAACCCCAGATGCTGCTGAAAACCAAATGGGTTTTAATGAATGGCAGATCTTAGACCAGCAATAGATAATCAGAGAGATTAGTAGAAAACTGATAAGATCAAAGTCCCCAAACATGGTTTAGTGACCACCACCCCTGGGCACAGTCACTGAAACCTGAAGGCTGAATTACAAGTTGAGAGGAAGGTTTTTCTCTTTTTTTTTTGGTGTGCCTTTAATCAGAGGAGGAAGAAAAGCTGTTGGAAAAGTGCTCTGACAGGTGCAAGGAAGATAAGCTAGAGGTAGATCACAAAGATAACAGCCTTTGGAAAAGAGGAGACTGGGGATTATCACCACGAATACGCATAAGCTCCATTCTGTATAGTGGAGGATGTCGTTATTAATAATACTACTTATCCCTCTTACAGCATTTTAAGCTTTCAAAGTGCTATACAAATACTAATCACTAAGTGAAGGTGCCAAAGAATCCCTTCCATATCCCGCTGATTGCACAGGCTGAAAGCACAATAAGTACAACATGTACAACAGCAAACACAGGCCTCAACAATCACCATAGTTAATAATATTACAAAAAAGACTGTGTTCCAAAGGCAAAGATAGTGTGCATCCATTAGGAAACTATTCTTACCTAGTGCTGCGGAGGCAGCAGACAACTTAGAGGGAGCAACAGATGCTGCTGGGAGGAAGATGGAGCACAGAGGGGAAGTGGAAACATCTACTGGAGAGGAGGACAAAAATGTCCACGAGAGCAGACCTCGGAAAACTTTGCAGATGTACTGGGGAGCAAAAGGTCAAGCTAGGGCAAAAATCCCAGAGCAAAAGAAATGTCATTAAATCAGCCAAGAAAGAAGGTGATGGGTCTTAGCAGCTTCATTTTAGCAGGAATGGGGGAAAATCAAATAAGCAACAGGTAATCGGAAGGGCTGATCAGGACATGGGTTCATTCCTTGGCAATAGGAATGAGGAACAAATTACATTAATTTTAGGTAATGATGGGAAACTGTCGCCAGATTGGTGACTAGTGGTTAGAAAGCTCAGATGAATTAATCCTGTCTAGTCCTTGAACACTTAGGCTGTCCAGCAGCGCTTTCTGCAGAAGTATTCAACAGAATGCATAAAAAGGCAAAGTCTGTAACTGTACAGAGCGATCCCTCACACAGCAACACAGAGAACAACCAGATTTCCACTGTACAAATGTTAATTACTGCAGTTGCTGAACACATCCCAGGAAGAACTGCAGGATCCCACCCAGCCTGCTCAGGGTCACTCTGGTTTTAAGTACAGATGCTCTGCATTAAGGTGAGCTCTGCCCCAAGCACCCATCTGAAACTCGTGCCATTAAAAATGTTTCACCATCTTAAACCATCTCTTCTACTGTGAGGGTACCATAAAACCTGGCTTTCTGACCTCAACTTTTCGTCAAATATAAATAGAAAAGAAAATCTATTTATTGGCAAGCATATCTCTATTTCCGATGTGGGAAGGACACAGAGAACCGCTACCCTGTTCCTAAAACAGAAGCGATACGAGCTGCTTGAAAGGTGCAGAACAGAAACTCAAATGCGCTTTTCAGACAAATTCTATACAGCCCGTTCACTTCCCTGCCAGATAATAGTTGTGCTGTCACCAAGGCAACAGAAGAGGCAAACCTCAGCAGCATGTTAAATGAAGTTATCTCATTAATGTTTATTTCCTGGTTTACTGTGTCACCAGTTAATACAGAAGATGTTACAGCCACCAGAAAAAAAGATCTTCGGGCCCATTCTAAACACGTCAAGCAGTGAAGAAGAGGTCCCAAACTTTTCTTCCCCGAAGGTCTGGCACAGCGCCTTGGCCCGCAGGGAGGAGAGATTAATACTTTCTGCATTAAAAATTCAGAAAGCACAATTCACCAGAAGGCATCAAGATTTTCATACCTGTTTAATGATTCTCAGGACTTTTTATTTTTAAATACTCACATGGTCTATTTAAGTAGTTTGTCTTGTAAAAACTATCAGAGGTTCAGTGTTCTCAATGTATCCTATCTCAGGGACACTCAAATGAGTAAAACAATGAGATTTGTATCCGTGACTCCTTCTGAAAATTTTGACCGTTTTTCCTCTTTTAAGCTGAACAAACTAAGCAGGATCCTAGCAAGAGGGAGGAGAAAAGAACTGATGGATGGCAGAGAAACAACTCTTTGGAGATGCTGAAGTCTCACCCCTTGTCATCTGCCTCCTGTCAGGGGTTCAGCCCCATCCCATGAATGCACATGGTCAAACACCAATTATCTCCAAGATACCATGTTTGAGTTCAGGTTGTCAAAAATCAGGTTTCACTTACTGATGAAGAACATCCAACTGACATTCTCCTCATTCAAGTTGCTGTTTGTATTTGAAAGACTTGCTCCAGGGGTCCAAGTCTAACATGCACCAGCGTCACTGGGAACACTCACCTGATCGCCAGCAAGACCAAATTATGCTTCAGCTGCTTTTCCCACATCATACTTGAACAACACATGCCAGAAGGAAAGTCAAAGCAAACATCACAGGCAGCTGCCTCTCCTATTCACTCTGTCGGAAAACTTGGTCAAAGGCTGCCACATTTCACCAAATGAAATTAGATTTCTTATTTTCTGTTTTATCTCCTTTGCTCAAGTGTTTGATCATAACTGCTGCCTCCGGTAGTAGTTTTTGTTCTTAAACCTGATAATATTTCCCAAATCCCTTCTTGTCAGATAGCTGGCACCTACACATTTTGGTATGTCTTCCCTGGGATTGCAGAAATACATCTTCTCTTCCCAAAAAGCTAAACACTTCTTAGCAACAGACAGTAATACCACCAAATTACTCCAGTGCCCTAGGATGTGTTTTGGATGTTTAAAATTCAAGGGAACAGCTGTCAAGTGAGATGATAATTGTGCTGTCAGCATACCCAACAAGAATTAGTGAAATTACCCTCCAACGAATGTATGCTACATAATCTCATAAGTGGAAAAGAAAAATAGGTTTCCTTATCGCATAGAAATGGAAAGAAGATCTGAAATAAGAAACATTCATCCAAAATCAATGCTATCTGAAAGATGTCGTGAACCAAATGCATTGCTGGAAGCTATGATAAAAGAGATGCATAGAAGAGGCGAGCCAAGGCCATCTGACACCATGGCAGCACAGTGACATTGTTTTGAGACTCCAGAGCATTTGAGAAAGACTCTCTGAAGCAACTGCAGTATTGTGGCCCTCCAGAGAGCTTGAGGCATTGACAGTCCCACCAAAGAGGAGCTGGCTCATATTGATATCTTTCTGAATTGCAGGATGGGGAGGAAGGACAGACAGTTCCTCCTAACCAACCATGAGTGGGAAGCAGAGATTGCCACAAGCAAGGATGATCTTGAGAAACCCCACACCTCCTGCCTGCTCAGTCTTATGACAAGGGAAGGGAATCCAATAGCCTGTGCTCCTGATGGCAGGAGCCACCTTTGCTTCATGAGCAAAGCTCTCCAGCATGTGCAAATCCCAGAAGTGCACCCATCTGAATATTGTGCTTCTACCCTGCCTGCTCCAATATGTACTACATTAATGCCCCTGAAACTTCAGAAATTACATTGCAGAGACGCCGACACATCTATTAAGCTGAGAACTGGGTACTGTTAGGCTCTCATTCTCTTCTTTTCTAATCCAAGTTACTTGGTACAAAGTCGTCCTGGCCCATAAGAGGTGATACCATAACACAAAAGGAATCCAAACCCCTCAGTTGGCATTGAAAGCTTCAGGACTCATCTCTCAAGCAACATCTTGAGGGACACATTCACTTTCAGGAACAATCCCAAAAGGCAGTAGCAGAGATGAGCAGGGAATTCCTAGAGTCCCACAACAGGGTGGGACATTTTACTGAGCCAGGGTGACTGAAATAAGGTAAGGATCATAGCAACTCATTAAAAGATAAATGGCTCAAAACATTTTGCAACACAGTCCAGCTTCAAATAAGTGATTTACCAGCTCCAACTGGAAAAAATCCACAGCAGTTTTCACATTTTGTAGAAAACCTTAATCAGGCAGAAATGAGAAAAGCATAAAAATCGGGAAATGGCGCATGAAATGGCTGCATTTGTCCTGTGGATTTTCCAACAGCATTTGGACACAGCCGAATGCTCCCATTGCCCACCCAGGATCAAAGCTCCCAGGCACCAGGGCAATTTTCGCACTGATATATTCCTCATTAGTTCTTATAACGCAAAGGCAGAAATCAAGCTCTACCTTCCAGTTATTAAACAGTCATTAATTGTGATTTCTGCTGCATTGCTATTGCTTCCGCTCCCATTGAAACCACTGACCTGAACAAAGATTTTGTGTCTTCATCACAACTAATCAGTAACGGGACAAGAACAACCTAGAGGCTTTGCAAGCTCGTGTGTTTCCATGTTTTCCCAAGCTGCACAAGGTTTCAGGAAAGAACATAAAAAGGTCTCACGCATGCTACATACATGAACTTTAAAACGGAGGGAAACACAATCTTCCATTGATGGACACATGAACTGGCCACTGGGACAAGGGGACAAACGGCAAGTTAGAAATGGGAGCCAGGATGAGAAGCAGCAAACAGCACAAACTTTCATTCTGCCTAAACCTAGCTATAAAGAAAACATACCTAAATCAGTGTGAAGTGAGAGGAAGTAGTTGCCTTTCATAATTTCAGGGGGAAAAAGGAATACTTTACCTGAAAAATTTTGGCAGGTGACAACTAATGTTAGAGCTGCGTGCTAAAAAGCAGAGTCAGAACAAGGAGCATTACACAGCCCAAACGTCACTGGCATTATTTAGTCAAAATTTCCATCACATTCAGAGTTTTGTCTAGAGTTAGACACCAGGCTTTAGCTCAATATAAGAACTTTCATCTATTTCAATGAAAATAAGGCTACCCCCATTTTTTAGCAAGACTTCCTTTTGCTAGGAAGCTGGATTTGAACCCAGTCAATTATTTCTATTTTTTTTTTTCCCCTTTCACAAAGATGCCTGCACTTGGTTGAAAAACTGTGGTTTCTCATTGTGGTTTTTGGAAGAAGTCAACACTTCCTACCAGAAAAAGGGTGAGGAGGGAGGAAAAAAAATTAAATAAAAGATCATTTTCCAACCAGCAATAAAGCAGAAAAACAAAAGACTGTGAGCAGCTAGAAAAATGAATCTCTGCATCTCATGTTTTAATCAACTTCATTTTCATTGTGTCATCCTCAGAAACATTTGCCAAGCAGTGGTGAAAAGTTACTCAAAAAGCCTCTTACAAGACCAGGTTCCTTGGCCCGCAGCAGCCATGGTGCTCACAAGCCGTCAGCTGCGGGCAGGAGCCTCTTTGCACGCTGGACGAGCAGGAATGGCCGATGCACAGAGTGAAAGCTCACCTGGAGCAGTGCTGCACACAGAGGATGCAGTGGATGCATGGTGCCATCAGGGCACTTGGGGTGTTTCCAGACCATGGGTAGCACACTCTGCCGAGATCACAGAATGGTTTAGGTTGGAAGGGACCTTAAAGATCATCTAGTTCCAACCCCCTGCCCTGGGCAGGGACACCTCCCACCAGACCAGGTTGCTCCAAGCCCCGTCCAGCCTGGCCTTGAACACCTCCAGGGATGGGGCAGACACAGCTTCTCTGGGCAACCTGGGCCAGGGGCTCACCACCCTCAGAGTGAAAAATTTCTTCCTGCTACCCAGTCTAAATCTCCCCTCTTCCAGTTTAAAGCCATTACCCCTCGTCCTATCACTACATATCCTGGTAAAAAGCCCTTCTCCAGCTTTCTTGTAAGACCCCTTCAGATACTAGAAGGGGTTCTAAGGTCTCCCCAGAGCCTCCTCTTCTCCAGGATGAACAAAGCCCAACTCTTTCAGCTTGTCCTCATAGCATAGGTGCTCCAGCCCTCAAATCATCTTCGTGGTCCTCGTTACAGACTGAGTATTTATTTATCTGTACTATCAGGCTGCGCTCAGGGAAACTGGGTGTTGTGCCACAGGCTGCCACAATCAGTGAGTGTTACAATCTCACCTGCTCTTCTGCTAGGGGTAAGCCATACTGACAAGCCAGTAAAAGGTTTAGACTCCCCCCAGACCATCTGCTCTCCTGGGTAAATGCAATTGTGCAGCACATACAAGAGGCAGAAGAAGTTATAACGAGGTCCAGAGCATTTTTATAATTCTACAGGCTTCTCTCCCTGTTATAGCCAGGTCTAAAACTCCTCAAATATTTGAGGCCACATTGCAGATGTGAGATCATTCCCTATATAACCATGTAACCAACATACTCAATAATTTATACCTGTTAAGCTCTCCCAAGATAATCCTGTGCCTGGTACTATTACTGCTGCTCCATAACTGCTCCTGGTTGGGTCAGAGACACGGTGCTCAAGGGACACAGAAAGAACTGCTTCATTCTCCAACCCCTCTTTGGAGAAGCAACTTACTCAACTCCACCTCACCCCCACATGCAGTATTTGAGGGCAGTAGCTGCTCTGAAGCTGGTACTTACTATTCTGCATCACTTCAGCAGTACTTACTGTCAGCAGAAAATTAGAATGTGTGCCATCTAAGCAATTGACTGGAAGCCTCCTAAGCAAGTATTGTAGCTGAATTACTAACAAGATAATTTTTTTTCTCCAAAACATTAGTCTTTGATCACTTATCAGGGTCATTTTCCCAACCAAAGTTTCATGCAACACAGCTAGTGCTCCGTAAAGACACAGTTTGATGCTATACCATGAATAAGTATACCATTCACAGAGCTGCTCTTTTATCATCGCCATTGTCAGTTGCCAGTATCTTTTGCTTCCTTATGAAATTCTTTTTCAACAGGTCTTTCTATTCAGTAGAAATACATTTCAAAGAGTTTTGCAATAATCCTTTGCACTTTCAGACTTTGAAGAATGGAGAATTTTTCATCTCTGCAAGTCTGGTCTTTTACCAAAAGCACCTTGTAGACTAGAAACAGAGAAAACAAACTGACAGAAGAATAAAATACAAAGAACAAAGAAAACGGGTCTGTGGGTGTAGCTTATTCCCAAGTAAAAATTCCTTTAAACCCTGGCCAGATTAATTATCCTATTGTAGTCATCAATAATTTTCCATTCATTATTACAGGCTTTCTGTATAAGACAGCTGTTATAAAAACCTCTAGAAGGAAAGCACCATCATTAACCTGCCTTTCTACTGCCATTTACACGGAATAAGAGAGAGGATAAAGAGGTCAGGCACAGACCACAAAAGTGCTATGGTAAAACAGCCGCTCTTAAAGTCGTCCCAGGAAGCCAACCAACCGAGTGAACAGACATATTTGCAGAAATGCCTCCACAAGTTAAAACATTTGTAAAACCAAAAGGTACTTTTCCACCTTTGGAGGTGGCTCACACCCTCTATCAGATGCAGAAGTTAAGGGAAACGCTGCAGAGCAGCACGGGGCATAACCCAGACCCTCACCAGGAAAAAAAACAAGTTTCCAAACGTGTTTGGAGCAGCATGTGCTGATGGTCACACACCACCTGGTCTTCACACCTCCAAGGGGAAAGCAGTCTACAGGCCTGGATTCTCTCTTAGCCAGAGTTACATAGCTTTAGAAGCTTATACTGCTGAAAGGAACATATTTCTCTAATTTATCTGACCATTTCTGCAGAAAGATTGGGTTGGGTTTTCTAAAATCATCATTCTGCTCCAATTTTCCCCATCCCTCTTCCTTATTCCTGCTCACTATATATGTCCCAATAGGTGGCATTACTGATGGAAGCTTGCGGTCTTTCATCCACATAACTACCTGGGCGAGGGAAAAGCAATCTTAGAAGAATTTATTACTCCTATGCTTTATCAGTAGAAAGCAGGTGCAAGAGAAGCATTCATAATCACAGGGGGACCTTCAATCTGGAAAACTACTGCTTCTCTCACAGCGTAATTGATAACCCTTATGTCTTAAGTTTGGTTACTGAAACTACTCAAATACATTTAGGGTGTTCCAACAATATAAAAGCAGAAATTGTATATACGTGTATCCATACATACATCTGTGGACATATATATATTTCCTCTGGAAATTTCTAGGCTGAGTATTAGATCAGTACATTTAATTGAGAATTTGATTTGTGGTAACCAGCCCATAATGCTAACAAGAAATGTATTTATGGTTGTCTAAAGTATATATGGAAGATTAACAGCCCTGCAAGAGTTGGAGAACTATTTTCACCAGGAGTCCTGAAAAAGCCTTCACCCTTAAAGCTGCCAGAGACCTCCCACCTCAAAACTTGCTGAAAAGAGGAAGGTTAAAGCATCAGAGGGAGATAAGAAGAGCTGGCTCTTGCAGGGGACCTTTTCCCAGTGCCTGATGAGACGCGCAAGCGCTTTGGAGGACAGCCCTACATTTTGGACAAGATACTGCCACAGATTTTCACAAAGTTCAAAGCCACAGACATTTACTTCCTAACAGCTCTTTGCTAAAAAGATTCCCGTTTGTAATTGCTCTTTGCCATCTCATCCTGTAGGGAATACTGACAGCAAAAAAGTTCCCTACTTATGCAGGAGAAGCTGATAATGTTAAAAATACATGGCACATTCTCAAGTCTTCACAAGCCCTCGCTGTCAGATGGATCTTGGTTCCCTATCGATAAAACCAAAGGACTTTCTTTTCAAATCAGTCTCTCCTCACTTTCCCTCCTCCCATAGGCAAATTTGGAGAGGCAACCACAGGCTGCTGCTAGCACCAGTCCTTAGCAAGGAAGAGCTACTTATGTAAAGTAAATAAATTACTACCAACACCTTTTTGTAATATATTCTAAACGTCCTTTCTGTCAGACATCTTCAAATACACACCCAATCCTGTTCCACAGAAGCTGGAGTCACTTTATATGAACACATGCTCAAAATCAGAACAGTCTTTCATCATCATCTCATGCCTAATTCCTTTTCCATGTGATTTGCGTTTCCCATATTTTGTCCCACTAACATTTTATCGTGGAGCACAGAGAGAGCATTTGAACAGCCGAAGCCAGACAAAAACCACATGCATTCCAGCCAGAGAAGATGGATTATACCTCAGCATAAGGAACTGCATAACCGCAATATGATTATATTTAAATACCCCTCATGTTATTACGAGAGTACTTTGGCCAACAGAGGTCCTCCAGCACTGAAGGGGCGCACAGAGATCTGCACATGGTGGGACATAAGAGGAAGAACCATATGGCAATTAAATCAGCTGCTACTGCAGAGCTGCAGAATAAGGGGAGAAAGAAAAAGCCACCACCTTTATGGTTATTCCCCAGTTGCCATACAATAATCCTGTTCTCTAATTAGCAGACAATTCAACCTCAGTAACAAACAATCTAACACTTCAAATGCTTTCTTCTTGTTCTCCCAGCAGGGAGTCTCCAGGGAGTGTAGATTAAAGTCATATTTAAAGATAAAGGAAAAAAAAAAACTAAATATGCATTGACAAATTGGAGGAGATGCAGAAAGAGAAGGAAAAGAGAGTGAAGACGTAACCTGACAGGAGAACAAACAAAGCTACCTGGCAGAGCTAAGAAGGATGTTTGAAAAGGAAAATGAAGTGCTTAAATAGCAGAAAGGCTTAATGGATTAGATGCACCTTCTGGGAACACGAGCTCTAGCCTGATTAGATAACGCACCTTACCCACAGCTTCATTAAAGCCAGAACTGAGCCTTCAGAGAAATAGAGGAAATCGAAATATTTGACAACAGGAAACCAATAAAACAACAAACTACAAAAAATCCCCATTTGTTTTCCAATCCCAGCTGACTTTCTTTCCAGAGCATCTCCAGAGGAAATGCCTCATCCCTTTCAAGTCAACAAGACTCTTTCAATACACATCAACAAGACCCCTTGGGCACTCGAGCTTTGTGGAGCCAGATGATCTCTGAAATCCAGCTGAGAGCCACCTTTACTGTGCAAAGCCTCAACGCACAGGCTGGGACTTAATACATCTGTAAACTACCATCATCAGCGGAAGGGAATAAGGAAACTTGATTCTGGGAGTAAACAGGATTCATTTTGCAGCAGTGAATCTCATCTGGAAGAAAGTGGTTAAGTGGTTGGCTTTTTTTTTTAATGAAATATGCAGGAGAGCGCCATGCAACAGAACATAAACACAGGAATGAAAAGAAAAAACAAAAAGTGTCCTCCACACCCTGATGTTGGTTTAAGAGTGGAAGGTTTAGGAAAACGTTACAACATACGTGAAAAAAGAACTCTGAAAAAAGCTCCATTGCAAATTAAGCATCAATGCACAAGAAGGAACACACTGACAATGCCAGAAACTCCAATATTAACCAACTTTGGAAAAATTTGTAAGCTCTTCTGGGATTAATGAGCTATTCCATTCACGGAAGTCCCCACCTTCAAAACAGCTTGCAGACCATGTGAAATCCAACCAACAGATTCATATCAAGTCACCCCCAGGCTTCCTTCCCAACATGCTCAGATGGCTCCCATCCCTCTTATTCCAATATCTGGAAGCACAGGACTATATCTGTGCCACCAGAAATATATATATATTTATTAAACAAAATTATGATAGACAGAGTAACTTCATCAACATCACACTATAAATTTCATAAGAAATATCACCCAATCTCCACATACTTATCCTTCTCCCTGCAGAATATGGAGAAAATAGGATCTTCAAAGCGTGTCTTGAATGCTAACAGACTTGGCGTACTATGGACCAAAGGTAAATATCCAACTAACAACCTCATTTCTCTTTGCTCAGTTCTTTACGCCCTTCACACCATATTTTATTGCTCCAGGACCAAAACCGAGGAGATCCACGGACCCAGGAGAAGGAACAGTACCTGGGGAGAGGCCTCAAGAGGACCTGAAGAACCAGGGAAGGGCTGGGAGAGACGCGTGGGCAAGCTGCTCAGCAGAGCCCTGGGGTGAACCACAGCTGTACAAATTGAGCTGAGCTTCTCTTCCTCATCCTCCCTCCTTAAAACCAGCTGAGTTGGGGATTCAAACATGGCCTGTCTTTGGGCGCGGGGTAGGTGGTGGTGTTTGCTCATCAGTATCTAAACATAGCAAAAGTAACAATTCTCTATTTTTATTCCAGATCCTCTTACCAATGAGAAACATGCATTGGTCCTAATAGTCTTGACATCTTGCTGTTCTAGTTATTTAATGCACAAAATTGCTCGCAAGACCTGGGCTTCATTTCCCCGTTCATTATCGCAGGGGTCCTCAGAAACACCAGGCTGCTGGCAGCGCTTTGTTTTGTTGTTACAAGAAGAGAAAGCACCACATCATTTATTCCGGAAGAACAAAACACTGTCACAGAGACTTTTTTTGGCCACAATAGCTGCCCAGAAAGCTGTCAGAAGCAACCTTTTGTCTCTTAGTTAATCTGCACCAGGAAACAGAGGAAGGGAGAGTAGATTGATGAACTTGCTGCTAATAAATAGATGAGCATCCGCCTCTCTGCAGCTGAGAAATCCTTCCCACCAGCATGTGCAGCCCAGGGCAGCGTGCTGGTCCCCAGCCTGGCCTGATTAACACCAACCCAATGCTGCAGGTGCCTCACACTGTGATTAATTTGGCATATATGAGTTGAGCTGCCAGTGCACACTTGAGAGGGCATTAGCTGACATCACCTGTGACACTCACAGTTGGGTCCCTGTCTCCTAATAGAGCCTCTTCTGTTCTTAACAGCCCAGCAATTAGGAATCAGAAGATGCAGTAATTGTTTAGGGTCCAATCAGCAGGAAAATTTCCTTAGTTACATGGATGCAGGCTGTGCTCTTTACAGAGGCCAGGAGGGGAAAAATAAAATCCCCAGGATTATTTAAGGAATATCTAAATGTTCCTCAGACACCTCTCTGAGTGGCATTTCTGACCAAGCTGTGTGATTTATAGACATTAAGATCATTAACTCCTTCCCAAAAAGGCTTCCCATAAATAGATAGCACAGAAATTCAGGGTCATAAATTAAAGGTTTTTCCTGAGAGGCTGCAACAGGAGCCTTTGGGCACCTGATTGCTTCTGCCCAGGAGCAGGGGAGAGTAAAAGAAGGGTTTTACATGACAGGTGGCCCCACAGGAACGTGATCAGTGGGTAAAGCTGCAAGGCTGCCCATTTGCCAGCGAGCAGAGACGCAGACAGAAGACTTTGTGTCCTGTAGTACCCGGGACTTTGGGCACAGACCCTCCCAGCAAGGGGCTCCATGCCTCAGTTTCCTTCATTTCTGAAACAAAGCTAAATATAATTTTCTGCATTTAGGAAGTTTGTTGATATCCATAAGAGAAGAGGCCTTAAGGGATGTATCGCTCCTAAAATTTTTGTCTCTTATTTTTTGTAGAGTATCTGGAGCCATTTCCTACTCTTACAAAAATTCTCTCTCCATAACTAGGTAAGACACCCTCTAACAAGTGAAGATCTTCTGCTCTGCCACACCTCTAATTTTTCCATGCATGAAAATAATATTTTCTGTGTTTCCTCTGTCTATTCCTGTTCCCTGACCAGAGGGATGGGGCTTCAGTAATTCTTTTGAATTTATTCATTTTATTTTACTCTTCTACTCTGTTTAAGGGCTGGTGGGGTCACTTGGAGCTTTTAACCTCTCCTTCCTTGCTCCTGTCTCACGTTGACAGGCACCACTCCCAAACTTGCATTTTCTTATTCTTCCCTACTTTGTCACTCAGAGTCATGCAGCAGCTCCCTGTTAATCTGCCCTTGTTTCTCTTACTGAGATAATGGAAAGATCCACAGTTCTACCTGGCCTGTGCCCAGAAGCTGCAGCTGGATCAGTTTCCACGTGGAGAAGCCTGATGTGGTATGAGATCCATGGTGGATGCTCCTGCTCCTTTCTCCAGCCCCTTGGAACCTGCACTGCAAAACACTCGTGGACAGGGAGCAGCCCAAATTTGAAAGACATCTGGTTGCCCTTTACCGTTCTGAACGCTTGCCACTAGTAAGTTCATTAGTAGAATTTTGCAAAGCTTTTAAAAAACACATTAAAGCACTTTATAAGGAGATATGCCATTTTAGACTCTTAAGCTTTTTATTACCTATAAGCTGCTCAAGTAATAAAGTGACACTAGTCCCTTAACGGAGTTTAAATCATGAAGATTTAAGCCTGTAAAAAGAGAAGAAAGGAAGACAATTTGAACCATCAGAGATGCTTTTTCTTTTTGGTTCACTATTCAAAGCACAGTTGGAGGCTCCAGCACCTGAAGTCCTGCAAAAACTGATTTCAGGCCTGGAATGCAGTACAACTAACAAACTAGACTATCACTCAAAGACATCCAGTCCTTGGCAGCGGACTGTATTTTAAAATAATTTTTTTAAAAATACCAAAAATGAAGTATAGCAAGGCAAATTCTGTGTGTAGAATAGCTCCTTTGATTTCAAAGCCAATTTACAGGAAACAAAAATCTGGCTCATTGTTTTCTTCAATTCATGTCTTCATCCTTTACTGTCCCCAAACTCAGACTAATTATTCTCTCCAACAGGTTGTCATAAACCTTCCTATTTCCTCTTGCAATTACTGTTGTATGTTTTAATAACTATCTCTTCTAAGCAAATTGGAGGCCTCGAGCTATTCAAGCCCTGACAGCTTGTAAGTTCCACATGGGAACAGGATGCATTTTTCTCAGAAACATAACAAAGTTCTCAGCAAGCGGCACCATGGCAATACGCAACGAGGAATGCACTCCATGCACCAAGCAGTGCTGCAGCCCATCCTAATGGCCAGCTATGGGCTTGGAGCCATTATAAGCAGAGACCATCAGTAGTTTGTCAGCAGTGTAAGCAGGAAAGTTAGCAGATGAAGATGGTCATTGACCTCTAACTCAGAGATAAGACCTAGCAGGAAAGCCTGGGAGGCGAGTAGCGTTGTCTTCAATTTGTGTTGCAAAGGAATCATAAGTATTGGGTGGGAAATGGATTTAACTCCTGACGGCAAACGGAAGCCAAGGGGGGCAAGGTCTCTGGTCCCACCGTGATTCCATGTATGTGCATGTGTCATAAACAACATCCATCAGCAACTCAGTTCCTCAAGGATGGATTAAGTCAATGGGATGAATGCCTTATGCCTTCCCACAACACTAATGGTCCGTTTTGAAGCAAGTGTTGCCAGTTTTCCGCCATGCAGCGCCCGCCACATGATTCCCTGTGGACTTCATTGTTCTGCATCTGGGAAGTCCTGACTAAGGAAGGGGACTGGTGAGGAGAATTCATGCTTTCAGCAGGTTATCAAGTGACTTGGGCATACAGGTGCCAGCATTATTGCAGCACACTGGAATTTTTAGCTCTCCTGCTAAGTTCAGCCCTGGCTGGGTTTTGTGTTACTTTTGAGTTCAAGAGCACCGCCTTGCCCAGGGAAAGGGTCCGACTTAACAAAAAACTTCGCAACTGATCAGAGGCAAAGGGGAGAGCAGAGGACAACTCAAAGCCATGATGGTGAAAGCCCTTCCAGTGGAAAGGAGAAACAGTCAGCCAGTTAAACACAAACGAACAAAAACCCCACGCTTTTCTAAATTTTTGTTCATTAAAGAAATACTACTGCTTCAGAGTGAAATGCTATAGTAATCGAATACTGTTCTGTCCTTGACCAGGGCAAATGACATCTAGTAACGAAGTTACATCCTTATGCTGTTTGAGACAGCAAACAGTTTGCGGGTAGCACAGCCTGATTACTCCAGTTAATCTTACAAGCACTCTTCCAGGTCACACACTTGATAAGGACTGTATCACCCTCTCTTCAGTATTAAGAAACTGGATTATACCATGCCCCTCAGTGGGGACCCATCTGCAGGACTGGGGCTGGAGAGCTCAAGGTCCTGCCCAGGGGATGCTGTGTAAATGCAGATGAGAGCGGGAGCAAGTAACTCCCTCTGTCCTGGGAGTAACTAAAGGTGATTACAGTTCCTCCAGTGGGCTGAGCCAGAGGGACATAAGCAGAGAGCAGCCATCCCTGCCATGCCGTGGGGACGCAGTGGGAGCCCACGGAGGAGGCTCCGAGCCCAGCTGAAAGCTGCAGGTGGTGCTGGCATGCAGGGCTGCATCTCGCCTAACACGCTATTCAATTAACTGCCTGCTCCCTGGGGAGCATGGCACAGAAACAAAGTTTCACCAACAAAAGAGGATCTTTCTGAGTCAAAGTGAAGAGTACTTAAGCTCTACATTAGAAGTAAAGATGCCTTTATCTCACAAAATATAAATATTTTGACATGGGAGCAGCAGACAACAGGATAAACACACAGGTTTGACGGCAGGGGTGGGAACTGCCGGCAAGCACACATTTTATTTAGTTTTTGCTGTGGAAAACCCCAGACAAATATAATTTTCCCCATGTTGTCTCATTTGCTTTAAAAATGAGACAGGAAAGCAGCCGATGGACCTGGCGTCCCCATTCCTTTCACCACCAGGGCTGTCGTCCTCAGGCAAACTGCGGGTCACTCTCTCCATTTGCATCATTTGTTTATTTTGGGTGCATCGCAGCCCCCATCCAGAGCATTGTGTGTTGGTGTAAGGCTGATGGACATAACATCACCAGAGCCAAGGAATAAGCTCCAGAGAGACCTCCACTCCCGAGTAACCTGCTCCCCTGCACCTCCCGTGGGCTGCCCCCTCCGAAAACACCACGGCACCAAAGGTTAGAGGGAGCTGCAGCCTTCAGACCTGTACTGCTAAATAAGAGAGGGTCAAGGACCAAGACCTGACACCAAATTAGCACCTACTGCCTCAAGCCCCTGATGCTTGGGTGTCATGGTTTTGGCTGGGATGGGGTTGACTTTCGTGATAATAGCTGGTGTAGTGCTGTGTTTTGGATTTGGGATGAGAATAGTGTTGGTGGCACACTAACGTTTTGGGTTGGTGCTAAGCGCTCAACGCCTTTTCTGCTCCTCACACCACCCCACCAGCCAGTAGGCTGGGAGTGCACAAAATGCTGGGAGGAGACACAGCCAGGAGAGCTGAGCCCAACTGACCCAAGGGATATTCCATGCCATATGGCATCATGCCCAGTATATAAAGCTGGGGAAGAAGAAGGAAGGGGGGACACATTCAGAGTGATGGCATTTTTCTTCCCAAGTCACTATTATGTATGATGGAGCCCTGCTTTCCTGGGGATGTCTGAACACCTGCCTGTGATGGGCAGCAGTGAATGAATTCCTTGTTTCGCACAGCTTTTGCTCTACCTATTAAACTGTCTTTATCTCAACCCACAGGACTTTCCTCACTTTTACTCTCCCAATTCTCTCCCCAGTCCCAACTGGGGAGAGCCAGCGACCAGCTGCGTGGTCCTAGTTGCCAGCTGGGGTTAAACCACAGCACTGGGGCTATCGCCTCCCACAGGAGATTTATTTTGGGGACACCCAGG
This sequence comes from Alca torda, assembly GCA_008658365.1. Lineage (NCBI taxonomy): Eukaryota > Metazoa > Chordata > Aves > Charadriiformes > Alcidae > Alca > Alca torda. The sequence goes on along the minus strand of CM018086.1, from coordinate 29,181,489 downwards.
TCAAGATGCCCAAAACAGCACCTGGATGTGAAATAACAATAAAATAACAATAAATGCGAGCTGTGGCCAGATGTATGTGCAAAAATAAACACACTGAAGAGAGCGTGAGCGCACGCATGGCTGCTGGAGATGGATGATGCCGCAAGGGCAATGGCGCAAGCCAGGAATGCAGACGTGGTTTTGGTATCTGGTGCAGTGGTGACTTCTGCTCAGGCTTTGGCTAGGTCACTTCACCACTTTGCTCCCCAAACATAAAATGGAGACAAAAAAAACCCAAACACCTCTGCCTTCTCAAATAGGGAAACCATCAGGAAACATGCAACACTTACTATGAGGCTAAATACGACAGAGTTTGGAAGCATGTAATTATTTTAAAAAGGCATATTTTTTGAGGCTGAAGTGGGATTTCAGAAATACTGGTGTGGAACAGAAAAGAGCCCCTTTTTGCCACTATTTTAGCCTGCTTCCCAGCTTGGGGTGATGCCAGCGTACCTCCCGAAATCACCGCACTGGCGCACAGCACCTGCCCTTTGCTATGGCAGGGTCTGCAAGCACTGCCTTTGGTCACACTCATCCGCTGGCCTTTGTAACGGGCATACAAATTGCAATTTCTGTTTGCAAAAAGGCTTGTGAAAGATGGAAATATATGCAAATATAACACATTGCCACATAAGCCTTAGTGCTGGAAGTGTTAAGCCCAAGGCTTTTAGAAGCAAGCAAAGAAAAAAATCGAGAGTTTTGGTCCAAGGGAACGCCCTGCGGCTCAGGTGGTCACTCGCAGACCACAAATAATCATTGGCACAGGCCAAGGAGAGCTGTCTGCAAAAGCAGCTTCTCCACAGGTCTCTGGCAGAACTGCCGGGGAAAAAAGTTGGCAGAGCAGGTCCTTGTCTTGCCAAGTCTTAGTCACTGCTGTGAGCCCCCTTCAGCCTCACGAACACAAAGGTCACCCAAATACTATTTCATAAAGAAAGATCAAAGTGCCAAATCTGAAGTTGTGACATAATTCATTTCATTAGGTGGAATGTATTTACCTTGGGCTTTTCTGTGGGTTGCGAATCAGGACAGACTTGAATCCAAATAAAAATAGAGAAGATGCATCAAGCCCCGCTTTAAAGTTAACTGACTAATGTCATCACCTCAAAACGTTATGCATCAGCCTAAAATGGGGCCTTTCTATTGAATGAGTCATTTTAATTAAGCATAGTAATTTCAGTATTCTCATTTAATGCCTTTTTTCTTTTCTTTTTTTCTTTCTTTTTTTTTTTTTTTTACCACTAAGAAATGCAGTTCTATTTAGAAGTAACAGCTGAGTGACAGCCTTTGTCTAACCTTTACAATCTGGTACATTGGTGACTACGCACTGGAGAGAACCTTACTAACCAGCAGCAGCTCTGGAAGACATAGGGAGATGATGACAAATTTGGTCTTACCTAACATAAGTGACCTTTTACACCTGGTCCACAGGCACCTTTCCTAGAATCAAGCATGGCTGATTTCAGTGGCTGCAAAAATGATCTCTGATTCTTGCTGCCGCAGTTTTGAGGCTGGTCCTGCCCATACACAGGAGTGGAAGATCCCATGGAAACCCTTCCTGATCCCTCCTAGGGCAGGGAGTAAAGCAACAGAGCAAATAATTGTCCCCCAGATTAGATACACTGATATCAGGCTATTTGTAGTATTTTGGGAAGAGAATGAGGAAAGTTAAAGATTAGTGACAGATACCCAATAGAAATGATCAACAGATAACGTCTCCTCACCCCAAAGCACATTTTAAAGCCTTTTTTTCAGGCTTCTCTAATGCAAGAGGAATTTCACTGAGGAACCAGCAGTTTGTTTCAAAGTCCAACTAAGTCATAAACTGGCCCAACTGCCTTATGTCAGATGAATTGTGGCACTTCGCATTTTTGCATGTTGAAAAAAACTCTATTTAAAAAGCTCTGTGCTAACCATCAGTCAGGAAACAAATTGAACGAGAAGCAACGCAGCATGCAAGAAACCTCTCATCTCCCAGGAGCTTCCAGCCCCATGAGGGCACATGGGGGGGAAAATGATGCTGCTGTGAAGTTAAAAACAGGAGGGCACCCGCTGTTGCTGTTCTTCCAGAAACACTCACATTATATCACTGCGGTTTGTCAGCCAAGACTCCGAGGACAGGCTCGATCATGCCTCACCCAGCTGAGGACTCTGAGCCTCCCCCGCTCATGTCCTTCTTAATGAAGTACCTGTCCAAAAGTAGACATTGCATAGAGAGGATCATTCTATAATAATAGGACTGTTGCTACTTTTGACAGATGTATTACACCAAAGCAACACTGAAAGACAGGGAAACCTTTTAAAAGTAAATAATACCATCCCCCCTCACCACCCCCAAAATTCAGGGAAAACACAAAGGACCAAAGAACATTTAATTCCTTAAAAGTACTCCACCATACAGCTACTATAGAGCAAGTGGGGTTTTGTTTCAAAACAGAAGTTTCTAGGGAAGGTGGACATTTAAAGACATTTTAGAATTATTTTCATAAGAAACAAGACATTGAAACTGGGAAGTGATGCTGATTTGGGGGCAGATGTTGTAATTTTATGTCATTTACATTTACTCTTTCCAAGTAGCTCTATTTGATTATTTTTTTTCTGAGTGCAGTCAGTTTACAGGTCAGCAGACACTAGCAGGATAGGATCAATAGCTGGTGTAGACAGAGACAGAGGGAGTAATTAAGGGCTTTAATTGACTATGCATAAAAAGAAGCATTAACAAGAAAGAGAAAATGCATCACTCCTATATTTTTTTCAACATTATCTTCCTTTCCTGTCCTAATGCCCATTCCACTTTGTCTCATTGTGGTGCTTCCCCCAGCAGTTGTGTGGACGTGCTGGGATGATGCTAACGCTACCCCTTGCCCAGGATAGATAAGGTCTCTTCGCAGCTTGTATTGACTAACGCTGCACCAGAGACACTGGAGATAAGCGGCTCTGAAGTGAGAGGGCAGGGAGCTATTCAGAGAGTGGAGCAAAAATATGCCTGAATTCCCAGAGGGCTCTGAATGGTCACAAATCAAAGTAGAACTGAATTACATCTTCACCAACAGCAGAAAAGTGACTTTGAGCAAAATCAAAAACAAACAAAAAAAAAAATCCCACACATTTATAGCAAAGTCATTTGGGCAGAAAACCTTCTCAGCTGCTCCTCTCGCACTTGAGAGCACTGAAGACTCTGCATCAGAGACCCCCAGAAATCACAGAAGCCCCACAGCACGAGAATGAAAACAATGGCCTCAAACTCAGTGCAGAAAGTTCTTCCACTGCTTGAACCAATACCCACCAGGAAAAAAAAAAAGTGATTTAACTCAAACAGGAGAGAACCACCACGGCTTCGGGACTGCGAGGAGCTAAACCACAGCTATGGGGCTACAAAAGGAAAAGAGCAAAGGAAGGAGGTGGTTTCTGGCAAAGCACCAGCCTCTCCCTCCACGCCAGCAGTCTCCACTCACCGAGACACGGGCAGACTGTGGAATTCCTCCTGGCTGCCCTGCTCCAGCCTAAGCCGCCCAGTTTAAGTAGGTGTTAAGGCCAGAAAGGTAGTGTTTTCATGGTAACATAACTACTAGGCAATAGCAATCTTGCTGTTAAATCCTAGCAAAGTGAAGGCAGCTGGAGAGGGTTTCCTCTCCTGCTTTGTCAGTAAAACACCAGTATCTTATTTCCAATAATATAGGGGCTTTAGGACAGATTTCCCAGTCTGCAGAGGAAGGACCATGTTTTTTCCAGAGTTAAAGCAACTGCTCTTTGAGAGATAGCACGAAGACGTAAGAATAAGAAGAAGAGTTAAAGTAGCGCTTACTCATTTGGCAACCCCAGCAATCACATTCCTTTCTACCTGTGAGTTTCCTTCTCCCAAACCCATGCTCATTCCTTCCAGCCACACCCTTTCCTCTTGCCATCACTGAAGTCAATGTTATTAACATGAAGGCTAATGCAGGGCACAGTTTAAGCCCAAACTCCTGAAACCAGAGTCCCTGTCTTAGTTCCAGCATTGATGATGATGATGAAGGTGAGTTTACCCTGTGTAGGAAATAGTCCATAGTAGGGCATGGGAATTTCAAGGTTCCAGATCAACCCTATGAATAATACATTCAGTAAGAGTATTAATGCATAAGTTTAGATATGAGGAAATTGCACTCTGCTCATATAAGACACATGGCCATAAAGAAAAGTGGCAATACTTACAGGTAATGAAACTCACTGGCTATTTGAAAACAGCTGCACAAACCACTATTTGAACTACTTCTCTTAAAGTATTTTTCCTTCTATGGAAATAATTTTGCCTCCAATGGTGATGACGATCTTCTAGACTATTGCGTTTCAAGGCTTTGCGAGCTGAAAGAGGCACCAGCCCTTCTCCCTCACCCATTGCACCAGCTGGAGCCCTACACGGGAATACAACAGACCAGGGTAGAAAAGTGCTGGTTCTCACTCTGCACAACAGAGATGTCTTCAGTGGCCACAAGCCCCCAGGAAGAAGCCCAGAGAGATGTCAGAAGTGCCAGCAGTTCTGCGGAAAACTCAGTGGCCTGTGACCTGGGTTGAGTGGGAGATAAGCAGAGGCAACACGGAGCAATCTTAGATGCCCAGACAAGAGGATCCCAGAAACTCAAAGTATTAAACTCAACTCAGCCAAGGAGTCCATTCTCCTATAGACACATGGTAGCATATTTTGCAAGTTTGTACCTTGTCTAGCCTCCAGGATGTTTGCGATCATACAGCACTTTTTAGTAAGACTAACCTTGACATTCAGCACACCATTCCAGCGATCGCAATGCCCTCCCAAGCTGCCCACACAGATTCATCTCCCCCTCTTCCCCAATTAAAGGTTTTTCTCATCACTCCATTTCTCCTGAGTTAACAATGACACTCAGTGGCCAGGAGGATTCCCTGCAGTCTATACTCATGCTCCAGCACCCAACAGTTAATATTCATTATATACTACACACAGCAAATGTCTTCCATGAGTTTTAGGATACTGAGACACAGCTCAAATTATACAGAAAGATCACGGAAGGAAAGGCTTAAGAAAAAGGTGAAGGAAAACCATAATCTTTTTTCCCATTTGTGCAGTGACCTGGGAAATATTTTCCATCAGTCCACATCCAGGCTATAAAAAAAGCAGACCAGAGGAGGCAAAGGCAGCTCTAGATCAAGTTATTAAACAGGCACATTCAGAGAATGTGTAGTCAAAGCAAATCACCCTGCTAACATACAAATCCAAACCACAAGCTGAAGAGTTAGCCATTTATAATGTAAAACTTTTGTTGTTATCCTCTCCCACCTCCGAGGATGGATGCAAAACAACTGCATAAAGTACAGCTTGAAAGCCTCTCTCTGGAGCTTTGTCCTGTTGCTTTCTTGACACAACAGAATTTTTATCTGTGCTTCAGTTCTGATAAGTTGGAGCGTGATGGATAACCGAAAGAGGATCAAAAGAAAACACTATTGTGCATGGACAAATAAGCAATGAATAATTTGAGTCCATTCCCAAACAGCATTTAATCAGAAGATTTGAAGGATCCCTATACACCTCTCCAGCAATACAGATCACACTGGTACGGTGTTTCAGTTTTTCAGTTACGATGTTTTGGTTTTTCAGTTACGATGTTTCAGGTCTTTCAGTTTTGACCTAGACACAATACTACCCTACCAGTGAATTAAACATTTGATTTACAGCATTCCTGTGCTGAAAGAAAAACAAGCAATTAGATATCATGCTTCAGCCATTGTAACATTAGGTATTTCCTACAATCTGTTTCTTATAGTAATTCTCCTCTTCCCTAAAGTGATGTGCTTATTATTTTTCAGGAAACAGTTTGACACTTTGGTTTTCAATATATCAATTCTGGACTGTATCTTAGGCAGATGCACAAAACCCAGGAATTACTCTTTCTAATTATTTTACAATGTAAAGCACATGTAATTTTAAGTGCACACATACGCTGACAGAATCTTAAACCATGTATTTTACTCCTTCTAACAATAACAATTCTGCTCATTTAAGATTGCTCGCTTCACTTTGGACTAGAATATTAACGCACCACAAAGGAAAAGGCTTTCTATCCTATTTATTTGCAAAGGAAACTCATTGAAATGTCACACAGGGTTTTGCTTTTTTCTGTTATCATTGTGGCATAACTGTGTTTTCCACCATTCCAGTAAGAGCATCAATAAGATATACCTTATTATTAAACATTATTACAGTTGCCAAGTCAAGCATTCAAAAGACAGGAAATGCAAGAATTCAGGTTTGGCTCCCAGCATGTATACATTATGATACTAACTTTATAATAAAGATCAGCCTTTGAGTGCTCTGAATTTTTTATGCTCAGAACTGCATCCCCTGAGCATGACTGAGGCATGCTGAACGCACCCCTGGCAATGCCCGCGTCTCTCCATTGCTGCAACAGGTTCAGGGACCAACCTGGCTGTGCTGAGTATGTGTGAACGTCCACCATGAACTACTACTGGAGAAACATGAGCAAATAAGACACCAGAATATCAAACAGGGTACTCGAAATAAGGGGCATATCACTGAAAATCACTTGGGAAAGCCATCATTTAAGCAACTTCCCCAGCATCACGTAGTAAATCAATATAATTTGGAGGGGAACTGAACCAGCACGGGGGCTCCCTGAAATGAAGCACCCGCCCATCACCCTGCAGGGATGGCCCAGGTGCCATCTAGCCCATGGTAAGAGCCACAAAACACTCAAAAACACTTAAGGACATAATTTTAGAGGCATTAATGGCCAAGGTTGAAGTCTCATCTAGGTTGCACATACTCAGAATAAAGTAACACCATTCAGTACTGACAAGCAGATTGCACACCCTCGCAGCCATTGGGCCTTTCTTGGAGCTAAAGGTGTTTTATAATTAGCTCCATCTCTTTAAGATGAATAGCAGCCTAGTAAATAGCATCCTTAATCCTTGCCCTTCCTCCCCATTTACCGTTCTAATGATGGAAAAGTAAATTAAAATGCTCCGGTGTAAAGAAGCATGAGAGAAAGAAGAGATTCTACTTCTCATAAAATATTAATCAGATTCACTGACAAAAAAAAAATTTCCAATTATTAAACAGACATTTAAATTACAACTCAGAATGACTCCAGCTGCCAAAATAAGAGAACTCAATTTTGCAAAGCTCCAACGTATTAACATAAATCCCTGCCAGATTAATCAACTAGGAAAGCCAGCAAAGTGACCCAAAGTGTGACTTTTGCCCACAGTACTCAGATTCCCTAGTAAGATTTGCACAGGATTTATGCCAGTCAGGAATTAAGCTCAGGAAGGAACTGAGCTTTTTACAAAGATTTGCCGATGGAAACACACTGCACTAAGCCTACTGCCAGTTACACAGGATGCATTAGCCAAGCAGGTCACTTTATTTACATGGCAAGTGCTGAGCATTTAATTGCATAGCAAGACCACGCTATCCAGGAATTACAGGCTACCTGCCAACTAATTATTTCTTCTTTCCCCCATCCTCAAGCCTGCAGCTGCTACGTAACAGTGATCACACTTTGACTTTATACAAACAACCTACAATAAACACACAGTTAACGAAGAAGTTTATTTAGCAAATAATAGCTGCTATTAATATTAATGGCAACAACATGTGCATATTACTGGGAAAATCAGCGCTTATGGTATTTACTTACTGAGACCTGGGAGGTTGTTGGAAAGCAACCGAAGGTCCGTCAGAGGTTAAACTTGTTTCTCAGGCCTTTCTTAGCTTAGATAACCCAGCAAATGGCTGGCTCAAGCTCAGAAGGCTCTTGTGCAGGTATCCCATAAACTACTCCTGTTGCAGCCCATACTTGAAGGCTCCCAGGGCAGGTACCTCCACTGTGGCTTGTAATGATAGACCCATACTGCCAGGTCTTGGGGGTCCTCCACCTTGGCCAGGTGATGACAACGAAAAAAGGGTTGCTTTCTGAACAAGAGAAGCAGGAAAGCTCCCAGATTTCCCAGTCTCTTCCCCCACCAGCCCTGATGCACAACAGAGCTTTTCTCCAGAGCCCAGGCACCCCGTGGAGTCGTGCAACTGGGACATGAGTGCAAATTCTCTCCTTTCCCACCCCATCTTTCAGAGGCCAAATTTATTTCCTGAAAATATATCAATTTATCCCCCTCCCTTCTGAATTCTGTTTGAAAATTGCACCCTGGGACCTTGCATTGCATCAAAGTGAAAATAAAAGACAAGCATAAAACAGAGAGATCCTCAAAATAGGAACTACAGGGGCTGCAGAGGTAAGAAAGGCATACTGTGCAACAGCATAATAAAAAGAATTTATACCTAGCATTGTACCTCTAGAAATCAAAGCACTTCACAATGGTGGTCAACATTATAATCTTTTTACAGCAGAAAGACTGAGGCACAGCAAACAATTTGTTCAAAACCCAGCAAACCACTAACAGCGTCAGGAATTGCACCAACTCCTTGCAGCCACTTCAGTGCTCCACACCCAACCCTGCATCATCCAAGGACACCAAATAACTGACAGGTGACTAGGAAAACTGAAATACAGGGAATGAAGAGGAATAAAAGAGAGACTTGTATTGTTCGGCTACCCTGCATGACATTCAATTATATGCTAGCTTTAAAGAACTGCAGTACATACATCTTCATCAGACCCATTCAGAATGAGATGAATCAAGTCCAGAAGTGCCTTTTTTCCGCCCTCATTTTCAATGGAGTTATCTGAACAGTCACACTGACGCAGACATTGACACTGTAAGCATTTAAACTTCACTGGCTGAGAGTTTTATGTCAGACCTCAGTGTATTTCCCTGTGCAATAATAATACCAAGACAATGAACACACCTCTCAAAGTCATCCCTGCTGAGACAGAGAACTGGGCAAGTATTTATCCAAGCTCTAACTCCTAAACGTTCACATTGGACGCAAGAGGTATCCTTTTGATATGAATAATTTCAACAGAAAAAGAGGGATCACTGTAGAGTAAAAAAAAAAAAAAAAAAAAATCTTATTTCTGTGGTTCCAATAGCAAAAGTTACTTTCAGAAATAAAGCATTGAAAATAGGCACTTTCCAGACAAACTCTACAAAAGTTTGTGTTTGGCCAAGAACAGGTTGCTCCCAGTTATCTGAGAAAAAACTAGAAGGGTTTAGGGATATGGATTATTTTTAAAAATAAAAAAAATCCAGCATTCCATCAGAAAGCATTGACAGCACTAGTTCAGGTGAGTAAGCGCCACATGCTGCCTCCCCGCAGGGAGGTACTGGGAAGGAAAGTGGGACAAAGATGGACTGGAGATGGCCCTCACAGTGGGCCACACCAAGTCTAGGCAGGACATGCAGTCATCTGAGGTCCAGAGCATGCCCACAGGTAAAAAGAAACTTCACCAACTTCTCCCACAGGCAACCATCTGTTCTGAAGATTCTTCTTCAGTGCAAATATGAAGCAATGTAGACATTTAAAATAAAATATATATATCATAGAATGGTTTGGGTTGGAAGGGACCTTAAAGATCATCTAGTTCCACCCACTAGACCAGGCTGCTCAAAGCCTCATCCAGCCTGGCCTTGAACACCTCCAAGGATGGGGCAGCCACAACCTCCCTGGGCAACCTGTTCCACCACCTCACCACCCTCACAGTAAAGAATTTCTTCCTAATATCCAATCTAAATCTATCCTCCCTCAGTTTGAAACTATTACCCTTTGTCTTATCATTACACTCCCTGATAAGAGTCCCTCCCCATCCTTCCTGTAGGCCCCCTTCAGGTACTGGAAGGGGCTCTAAGGTCTCCCCGGAGCCTTCTCTTCTCCAGGCTGAACACTCCCAACTCTCTCAGCCTATGTATATGTCATATACACGGACAAGACACGGACAAAGAACACAAGTTCTTTGCTTTGCAGTGTAAACACAATGCAGTACAGAGCACTGTGAGCTTACGCCAACCCCCAATACTAGTTGCCCAAAGCACCCTAAGGCACATTGGTGACGTCCTGCCAGCCAGTGTCACCGAGGAGTCAGAAACTCTGAGACTCCGACAAATAAGTGACTCATCTCTTGGGCATCACTCAGCTTCGCTTGCTCCATCACCAGAGCGCGTGCCAGAATACGCAAACTGGCTTGATATGAAGATTGTTTCAAGGCATTTCTGAACCGTCCAAGGCTGCTGTCATGCTTGTACTAGAACCGCAGAGGAAGCTCCATAAAGTATCACTTTACTTTTTTTCCTCGGGATCATGTGGATTAAACTGTTCTAAGTCCATTCAAGGCAAAAAGCTGTTCACACAAATGGTTCCAGCTGTAGCAACTGCCCGGATGATTATTTCTCTAGGGCAGTGAGGCCGAGCAGATGCTGACGACACGGTCCAGGCTGACCCAAAGTCACCATCAGTGCCAGCTGCCACAAATCCCCCCAGCTCTGCTCCCTCCAGAGACACTGGCTGCATCCCCGCAATTCTGCCAGGTCCCACCCTACACTGATCATTCCTGGATGTCCTCGCCATATCGTATGAACTTTGTGCCAGATTTTTTTTTACAATTTGTAGAAAAACCCTTAGTGGGATTGCAGCAATTTGAGGCTATAAATACAATTTGAGTAAAGGCTCAGTAGGGAAGCAAACATCAACACAGCTTTATGGCCAATACAATGGCAACTTTTGCTATGGAGCAACCATTAAGCACAGGAAGAGTTAAACAGGGCTAAGCTTTCTCGCTGCCCTCAAACCTGTAAAATAAACAAATAGCAGACATTTCTAGGCTGAGGCATGGTCCTGTTATCAGCCTGGAGGGAATTTATACCCACAAGTGAAGCCGTAAGATGACACGCTCATGCAACACCATATACAGCACCAAAGGGCTCCAGGCGCTGCTTTAATGCCTCATCAACTTCCAGGCTATGGAGCACTTCGTATTTATATATTCCCCCTTCATTACCTTCAAGATTTCCTGGGGTTTTAGCATAGCACTAAACGCACACTATTTTACTAATGCATTTTATTTTTAAAAAATCAAAATGTAATTTCATGCCATGTTGGCATGTGGCTTCATTGCTTTATCAAAATTAAAAAGAAATAAAGCGTCATGTATCTGTTCACTGCCTTTGTCACATATATGAACTTTATTTTGTTAAACAACATTAAGAACTGAAAACAACAGCAATCCAGCACCTGCTGTTGGGCCAGCCATGCAGCCACGTGACATCCCCTCACTGCCCGTGATGTTCTGTCATTTCATTTATTCAGACAAGCAGAAAGCACACTGCAGAGCTGGTGCAGCACCTCGGGCTTCTGAAACCCACAGCACCTCTCAGGCAAACTGCTCCAGGCTGCTGGTACATCACCACTCGCTCCCAGAGCATCTGGGACATTAGAGCCCCTTCCAGTACTTAAAGGGGGCCTACAGGAAAGCTGGGGAGGGACACTTGATCAGGGACTGTAGTGATAGGATGAAGGGTAACAGTTTTAAACTGAAGGAGGGTAGATTTAGATTAGATAGCAGGAAAAAGATTTTCATTCTGAGGGCGGTGAGCCCCTGACCCAGGTTGCCCAGAGAAGCTGTGGCTGCCCCATCCCTGGAGGTGTTCAAGGCCAGGCTGGACAGGGCTTGGAGCAGCCTGGTCTGGTGGGAGGTGTCCCTGCCCAGGGCAGGGGGTTGGAACTAGATGATCTTTAAGGTCCCTTCCAACCCAAACCATTCTATGATTTTATGATCTGACCAAAACATCCCACAAAGTCTTTTTAGTGTTCATGATGAACTGAATTTGGAAACATGCTTTCAAATGAATTCACAGCACATGAAATGTACCCTAGTAAAACTGACTTACATGATTAGGGCAGTTGTAGCTCCTTAACCACCAGAGAACCTCAGTTTTAACATCAGTGGCATCAACCTTTAGGGTGTTTGGTCTCTGCAACTGTTCAGTCTTTCCACCCAGTTTTCTCTCTATGTCCCACAACTCTCATGCTATATAGAGATATGTTACAAAAATAACGCAGACCTGCAGCCCTTGTCTTGACCACCAGCTGGCGAGGGATGGGCAAGGGGTACTGGCTCTGTCTCATGCATCTCCCCCGCACTTCACAGAATCGTAGGGTTGGAAGGGACCTCTGGAGATCATCTAGTCCAACCCCCTGCCAGAGCAGGGTCACCCAGAGCAGGTGGCACAGGAACGCATCCAGGCGGGTTTGGAATGTCTCCAGAGACGGAGACTCCACCACCTCTCTGGGCAGCCTGTGCCAGGGCTCTGCCACCCTCACAGGAAAGAAGTTCCTCCTCATGTTGAGATGGAACTTCCTATGCTCAAGTTTGTGCCTGTTACCCCTTGTCCTGTCCCTGGGCACCACTGAAAAGAGCCTGGCCCCATCCTCCTGACACCCACCCTTTCAGTATTTATAAGTGTTGATAAGATCCCCCCCTCAGCCGTCTTTTTTCTAGACTGAAGAGACCCAAATCCCCCAGCCTTTCTTCCTCAGAGAGGTGTTCCAGTCCCCTCATCATCCTGGTAGCCCTTTGCCGTCTCCAGCAGTTCCCTGTCCTTCTTGAACCAGGGAGCCCAGAACTGGACACAGCACTCCAGATGTGGCCTCACCAGGGCAAAGCAGAGGGGGAGGATGACCTCCCTCCACCTGCTGGCCACACTCTTCTTGATGCCCCCCAGGATCCCATTGGCCTTCTTGGCCACAAGGGCACATTGTTGGCTCATAGTCATCCCATTGTCCAGGAGGACTCACAGGTCTCTCTCCACAGGGCTGCTCTCCAGCAGGTCATCCCCAACCTGTACTGGTGTGGGGGGTTATTCCTCCCCAGGTGCAGCACCCTGCACTTGCCCCTACTGAATTTCATAAGATTCCTCCCCGCCCAACTCTCCAGCCTGTCCAGGTCTCTCTGTATGGCAGCACAGCATTCCTCTTGCTCCAGTAAGAGGAAGAAGAGAGATAATTACAAGTTTAGAAAAAACTAAACTACTTTAATGAAATATTAATAATAAAATAAAAAGGAAATAATGAAATAGATACTATATATATAGATCTATAGATATATATGTAAAACTGTACCAAGTTCCCAGGAAGATCTCACCGGCAGGCACTGGGGAAGTTCCAGACTGGACTCAGTGACGGACGGGACTGGATTTTGGATCTCACTGATTGGAATCAAAGGCAGATGAGCAGACAGGGCCTCCCTCAGACACCAACCACTGAAGAAAGAGAGCCCCTGAAGAAGCCCGGCCACTGAAGGGCTGAGGCTTTGCTCCCTCAGCTTTACACTGCGCGTGGCAGCTGGGACGGAACACCCCATTGGTCAGCTTGGGTCACCTGACCTGCCCGCGCTCCCCACAGGTGCGACCCCTCCTCAGGGCAGCCCCCGGCCACCGCACCCGGCTGCCAGGGCCTGTCCCTGAGCAGAGAGCGGCCCTGCCCCACCGCCACCAGCACACAGCAGTAACACATCCTCTCTTTTCAGTGAAAATGGCGGCTGTTATGGGTAAAGCATCATCCCACACCCAGGAGAACCACACTGCACCTGTCCTTGCTTTCTTTCATTTACAGACACAGATATTCTTGTAATGTGAAGGCCCAGATGTTCCTAGAAGTATGTGATTTTCATGCAGATGATGTCCCTCAAAATAACAAAGAAACCTTCTCCCAAACGCACCTGAAATAAAATCTGAGATGAACATAAATTATATCGTAAATACATTTTCTTTTAGATACACAATGGCTAAAGGCACCCCAGAAGGGACCTGCATTTCATCTACTCTGTCAGCCAACATTTTACATGCAAGAACATAACCCCCTATTTGGGACCAAACCATTTCCATTCTTGCTTTGATAAATTCCTTCTGCCTTTAACCAGGATGAAAATTAAGCATAGGAGTAATTACAGCCGCACATGATTATTCTCGTAATTACTAACATGTAGACAGAGGAACCAACCCCTGGTTTACTAACACCAAAGCAAAAAATGTCTGTGTTCATTTCAGTGGACTTGGAACTAGCTCAGGTATCGTATTTGGGCAGCGAATCTCAAAGTTACATGACAAAAAACCTGCTACTTATTTTCTGTGAGTTCCCAAATCATCTCGAACATTAGTCTATGGACAGCAAATCAAAATGGATACTATGAAAGTTTCCATTTTAAGTGCTTTAACAGAAGGGACTGGAATCTTAGTGCACCACAGATAGAACAGTCAGTGGTGCTCAGGGGTGCGTGGAAACATGCCATCAGCTGCTCTGAGACCCAGAAAGGCTTAGCACAGGGATCCCACAAATCCTAGGGAGGGTCTAGAGGTTTGTAAGCAATTTGTTCAACTTGCTATCACATGCCAAGAATAGAAAGGAAAAAAAAATATGAAATAGAAACATTGCCCCTTTGGATTCAGAATACATCTACCCACCTCTATGATTTTGTGATATAGGTGAATAAGCACAGCCAATAAGAGGATATAAGCGAGGAAGCTTCATAGAATGCTTTGGGTTGGAAAGGACCTTTAAAGGCCATCTAGTCCAACCCCCTGCCATGAGCAGGGACACCTTCAACTAGATCAGGTTGCTCTGAGCCCCGTTCAACCTGGCCTGGAATGTTTCCAGGGATGGGGCCTCCACCACCTCTCTGGGCAACCTGGGCCAGTGTCTCACCACCCTCAGTGTAAAAAATTTCTTCTTTCTATATAGTCTGAATCTGCCCTCTTTTAGTTCAAAGCCATTACTCCTTGTCCTATCACGACAGGCCCTGCTAAAAAGTCTGTCCCCATCTTTCTTATAAGCCCACTTTAAGTACCAGAAGGCCACAATAAGGTCGCTGTGGAGCCAGACCCTTCTCTTCTCCAGGCTGAACACCCCCAACTCTCTCAGCCTGTCCTCACAGCAGAGGGGCTCCAGCCCTCGCAGCATCTCCGTGGCCTCCTCTGGCCCCGCTCCAACAGCTCCATGTCTCTCCTGTGCTGAGGCCTCAGAGCTGGAGGCAGCACTGCAGGGGGGTCTCCCCCTCGCCCCACTTGACTGTCCAAGGGCCGGGTTCAGCAGCACCTACATGGCAGCAGCAAGCCCAGACCAACTCTGGGTTTGCAGACCTACATCAGTCATTGGGGAAGGATCTCCAAGTGTTAAATGTCGTGATGAAAAGTTATTTGGTATTCATCCAATAACAAAACAAATCAGTCTCGCTCAAGCCAGGACACCTCACCCTTGAATTCCCTCCAGGCAAGATCAGCAGCAGATGACACAGTGTCACACTTTATAAATGTCACATAACAGGGCCAAAACTGCTTCTGCCTTCACTGATTATACGGGACGAGGGGCTGCTGTGCTCATCTGCTTTGGCCTCCCATGTTACCCAAGCCAAGGAGCTCACCAGGAGTCACTCTAGGTTGAAATTGTCAAGAATCATCCCTTTGCTACTGTGAAAAGCACATTTTTCCAAGCTGCTTTCCTTTGGAAAAGGTTGTTCTATTCATACCGATTATGCATTCTTTTTTGCATCCCTCTCGAGAGTTTCAAAAAGCAGCATTTAAAACTGACTTTCAAAAAGTTGATGGAAGAGAGGAGAAAGAGTCAGGATTTCTTTAATCATGTCTGGGATAGAGAGCCCAAAAATGAGCTACTAGAGCACCTGCAGCTTTAGGATACACCTCCGCAGTTGGAGGTTAGAGGATTTTAATTGGAATTGCGAATTTGAAGAAGGAAACCCTGCAGCCTGTCTGGGTGAGCAGGAATGGACCGGATACAAGCCAGGTGGACCTTCCTTAAACCATGATATGACAGGACACTTAATTTTCAGCCACTGGAGAAGAACCCAGCAAAAAAAAAAAAAAAAAACCAACAGGATTTCTTTCCCAGCCTCAAGGATTTATTATACCAGCACTGCCGAAGCCATCCATTTATTATTTTTTTTCTTTCCTGATGTCTTCCCAATAAGATGGGTTTATAGGTGTATTTCTATTAGGCCTCTAAATAACTTCAGGAGCTACACAGGGTTTAGCTATTACAGTTTTAAGTACAGGTGAAAACAAAAGTACTGTGTATGATATTGCCCTACATAAGTATAAGCACAGTCAATTCATACAGACGATCATGTTCAGCCCCCATGCACACCCCTCTCAATACCTCTAATACACTAAAAGGCCCACAAAAAAAAGTTAATGTGGAGTTTTATACCAAGACAAACAACAGAGGTTCAGAGTTGCACATGCAGAATTTTAAGGCCAGTGCTATTTATTTATTATGTTAAAAAAGTGGTGTGTGTTTTTAAATGAAAACCACAGGGAAATTGTGAAGTGGCCATTTTCTTTTTTTTTAGGGTCAGAAACCAATCATAATGACATCCTTTATATTTATAAATGCACATGACTCATTCAGGCATCTTTGTTGAAGTGGTGGATTTCTTTCCAGTAATTTAATAGCTGAATGAATTTATCATGAAAAAACAAATCCCCATCATTGATATTCACACTGAGAAACTGGAAAGATTGTACAAAATCTACTTGCATTTGACATTTCTCCTGGCTCCAAACGGCGAGTACGCATTCCACAGGACTGTTTGTTCCTGGAAAATGCAGCCCCAGCTCAACTTCGTATATCAGTTTGTCTAGAACAAACATCTTGTACTTACAAACAACATCCTAATTGACTAAATGAAAAAAGCAGAACATTTCCTCCACATAACAAATAAGTATGTATTTTCTATGTCTCCTGCCATATTTCCAAGCATATACATTAGAATAAGAATAAATACCTGAACACAGCCACAAATCCTTCGTGCCAAAACTCTGCAAAGTAGTTACAGGTTTTATGTCTGGATTTCTACCCAGGTATGGGTGAAACCTGACATTTTTTTCTGGCGTGAAGAAAAGTGTGCGTGTCTAGACAGACGCATGCTGTGAATCAGACTGCTGTCACTTGCTTCGTGGGACTCTCCAAACTGAGTTATGATCTATTGCATATCTTTGACTTCTTGCATACTCCTTAACCCGTAAATGTCTTTTTCATGCAAACCACAGCATGAAGCACATTACTGTATTAATACTCCAAATATCTTTAATACCCTAGGCAAGTCTCTTAAAAATTTTTTCTCTAATTCAAAATTTTCAGAGACTGTGGATAAGTTTCCAATGATGAGGGCAAAATGATTGCTTCTCTCACCATACCCAGAAACTGTAAGTAGCTCTTATTTACTCACACACCCCATCAGAATTCATGGATGTTTGAATTAATTTTTGTTAGGGATTAGCAGAAGACACAAAGCATCGTTATTAAGCAGTAAAACTAATTAAATTTCAACAGCCTGGAAAATCATTTTAGATTTCCAGTACAAAAAGTGTTAATTCCCAAAGATGCCGTTCTCAGTCCTGACTTGGCTCCTTTACACTGAAACAACAGAGGGTGAGAGCATTTACATTATGCACTTTTAAAGGGAAATTGGTGCTGAAGTCCCCAGAAATCAAGCACATGAACCGAACACTCCCATTCAAAACAGGGTACAACAGGAGATACCTCATTCTGCAGGATATCACATACTTGAGCCCCAAAGGTAGTAATGATCCATGTAATTGAGAGACCTCACGATTTTAGTTGAAGAAGTATTCAAGGCAAGAAGAGTCTTTCCACACCCCGACTTACATAATTATTTTGTTCTCAAACAAGAAACTCCATTAAAACCGGACTTTTTTGCACGCCCATGTTTTCTGACCCTTGCCTGGCACTTTCAGCAGATCCTGTGATGCTGAGTTGGACTGGGACTGGTCAAGAAGAGCTCTCCAGTGAAGCCATGAAAGCATTGTCCATCACCACCTGCCATTTGCCTTTCCCTGACCTACGCAGGACACCAGCCGAGACACAGTTATTCCCAGAGCTCTCAATGTCCAGGGCAGCACTGCCAAGAGGAGGCAAACTAGCACCACTGATGGAAGTGTCCTTGGGGCCATCTCTGCCGTCTAACAGAACGACTGGAGACGGCTTAACAGAACCAGACCAGGGATGGGGTCTCATATGGAGCCTCCTTGCTTCCTCCCTACACATTGCACCTTGTTTTCCTCTTTGAAACACCCCTCAATGCCCAGATAAATTATTCAAGACTGACACAGAACCCTCTCTTTTGTGACACTCTCGACTCACTCTTATTTTGTTATAGACATACATGCATATAATGCACACTCCAACCACTTTCCCACCCTCTCTGATAGGTCAAACTTCCATATAATTTATTAATCAATTCAGAGCACGGCCTCCAAGAGCCTATTCTTGCGTTTATGTTGAAGCACCAAAGCTGCCAAATCCACAGAGGACTGCAGTGTCTAAACTAGCAGTTATTTTGGCAGTATATAGAACTACATGTGACATATCCAGCACAATAGCAAAAGCTCTACCAGCTTTTTCTGATCTTTTTGGAATAGAACAGGAGGTATTTTTCTTAAGTGCAAAGTATTTAATATTGCAACGGCCGCTAAACTCATTAAGCCAGTCCAGACAATGATCACATCATTATCATAATTCCATTTAAAGCACTTGCCTCTTTTAAGAGGACCAACACAATACAATCAGAACATTTTTCTGGCAGTTAGCATTCTAATTTGTTGCGAGGGCAAGAAGTGAATTGAAGCTTCCTCATTTTTCTTTGATTAAGTTCTCAATTAGAAAAATCAATGACTTGAGGTCGCAACAACATTTCAACGTTCCCGTTTTTCCACTGAAGACCACAGAAATTTCACTGGACTTCAAAAGCTGAGCAAACTGAGCTCCTTGCTTGTGAACCAGCACCAGCATGAGCTTTATTAATCACCTCTGTCCTATTTTGAATAGGATTCATGTTTCTTATGGCTTGTGGGTATTTTGCAAATGCAGTAAGAGAAGACTGGTATGGTTTCTATGGAATGCAAACACAGCATCTGAGATAACTCCTCACCATGTCTCACAATCTGCATGGCTGCAGGAAGGCAGAATGCTCCCTAAAGAGCAGCATGCAAAGGAAACAGTGAGAAAATCCCATTACATAGCACTGAGCAGAAGTGCCAGGAAGCCACCTTCTGCTGCTGCTGTCCTCGCATCCCACCCACCACCTGGAGGGAAGAAGATGCTGTGTTGGTGATAAGAGAGAGAAGTCTTTCCTGCAGCCTGACAGAAGGCTAAAGCCACCCAAATCTGAAAATTACTGTCAGGGAGCAGGCTGGTGGTCAGATATCCAGTATCAGCTGAACCTGCACTCATTTCTGAGCTAAAAAGATGCTAAGCAGCACTTCTTCCATTAAGGACTGTGTGCTCTCACATTTTAAAGCTGACAGGTGAAGGACAGAGATAGGATAACTTCATGTCAGTGGGATAAGTGGTTTTCCACAAACCACTTCCTTGCCCAACTATTCACCGTTTCCTGCAATTCATGAACTAGAGAACATGAAATGAAACTACAAGGCAGCAGGTTTTAAACAAAGACGCAGAAATACTTTCTACCCACAATTGTGTAATTAAGCTGGGGAATGGTCTTCTCCAGCACAATGTGGCCAAATGCCAGCGAGGAGCCAACACCACCCCTGTCGACATCTCCCCCTTTCTGGCGATCACTGTGTGCAGTGATTTTTTTTCTCTCTTAATCTTGAAGATGCATACAAGGACATCATTATCAGCTTGATGCTATTTCCTCAAGATCCCACAGCAGTAAATCCAGGAGCAGCGGGAACTTCATTAACATGAGCTCTCCTAGTTTTCATTGTTCATTTGTTTCATGTTAGTGATTTTTTTCTTTCCTCTCACACAAGAGTCAGGGCAAGAACTGAAGACTACAGCTAGAGATAACAGGGCTCAAATCAGCTCACATCATCACAGACAGAAAAATCTGCCAAGCTCTCTTGTGCATAGCTAAAACATACATCCTGTGAGTTGTAGGAATGCATGTGGGCAAATATTTTTGAATATCATCAGGAGCTAGAGCAAGTCTTTAAACACTTGTACATGCTTACACCTTTGATTCCAGACTACTGGAGCTTGGATTCAGGCTGACACAGAAGATTCAAGCAATAGCACGGGAAGAAATGCAATTACTGAGCTGGACAGGCACTGGGAACAGCAAGAGTGAAGGGCTAAGGAAGCAACACAGTCCCAAAATCAGGAGAAAAGACAAAGAAAAAAAAAGAAGTATTGTTTGGAAAATAAACGATCTATACTATTAAACAAGTATTTCCAATGTTGCCTAAAGTTATAAATCCTCATTTGCAATGGACCTGTGAGTCATATCTGAGAGCGTTTATACAGAATTATGCTGCAGCTGCTGTGTCAGGGTCCTCCTCACCACACACCAAAGCAGCCAAAGGGGAGCAAGTCCCTGCCTTGTGCCAGATCGTGCTTTGTGCCTTCTGCTCCAACAAACTCCTACCGAAGTTTCTCCGCAGCTGGGGGATTCATAACACCCCCATCCTTTGTAGATTCCTGCAAGCCTAGCAAAATCCTGGACTCAAACATTCTTCCCCTCCATGGGTGCTCTAATTGGGTTTTCCTCAACTGCTGTCTGTTTTTACAAGCCCTGCACTTCTGAAATTTTTGTTCACTTTCGCTGAAATTGGCCAAGGCACTCAAAATTTACAGGGGGAACTGCCAGAAAGCCTGACGTGCACAGAGCATGTGATCATAAGGGGTTCATTTTCTTATGAAAAAAAGGCTAAAATGTGCCATTTTTCCTGGCAGTTGTGAGGACGTGTCATTTCAAGGAGGAGAAGCACCATTATTGATCAGAACACATCAATATTCTACATTCTGGTTCTCTTACTTCTGGGCTGCAAGTCTGGATAGTTTCAGAGAGAGAGAAAGTGGGAACTGTGATAACGAGTAATCTGTCCTGGGTGTGCTGCCTCCTGCTTTTGCCAGCAGCCCGGGAGCATCTGCTGCTAGAGGAATTTTATTTATTAATTTATTTTTTTTTTTTAAGGAATCAGGATCCCAAACTTCTTCCAGAATACACACACCTCTATTTTGCACCGCTCCTTACAGAAAAGTCTTCCCGCTCCATCCCAGCTGTAAATTTAAGGTTGTAGTTATAGCGGGACTGTCAGCAATAGTGAAACACAGGCTATGTTCAATCATCTTCAAACTTAAAAGAAAAAAAAAAAAAAGAGAGAGAGACTGATACCTCCCCATGCCCTCTAGTAAGATATTTTGTTACTAAAAAATCATAAGAACAAAGATTATACTAAAAGCAGCTCAGGCGCCAGGGAAACGTGGGAGTTTGTTGCCTGATTTATTATGACTAGATGAAGATTTATACAGCATCCGTGATATGCGTGTGTCTGTAGCAACAGGGGGAGTTAAAGGGAAATCAGGAATTTCTGCAAAAACTGGCGTCTTACTAGATGAGGAACGTGCAAAGGGATTGCAGGGCACTGGATGTGCTTGGGCAGATGTTATTCCCAAGCTCCTGCTTGGTTTGTCCTACCCTAAGCCAGGCTGAATTAGGCTTGTTTCTCTAATGAAGTTTCCTAGGGAAAAAGCATTGGCACCACAACAGCACACTGCACAGAATGGCATTCTGCACAGAAAAAGGGATGGAGTGCTTTTCCTCCAGTTCCAGAATGAATTTTAACGCAGGAGTGAAGCGCTGAGCTGGGTAACTCCTGCTGGCTTCCCTGCGAGATTCCTCCACAACAGAGTAATTTTTTAAAATACGTTTCATTCCCCAAACAGCAGTCCAAAACCAGCTGACAAGAGAAAAGCAGATTAATTAAAAAAAAAAAAAAAACAAAACAAACTAAGAAGAACCTAAGGCACAGATCCTACTCCCCACAGGAAGGAAGGGATGAGGGAACGGGCAGCTCTACACGCTGCAGTAGATGAAGGCAAACACAGTATTTTCAGGTACAAAAAGCAAAGCTGGCCCAGCGCAAACTCCACAGGCTCTTCACACAAATCTCAAAGCACTCAGAAAAGCAGAGTTTCAGCAAAATATGTGCTTATTGGCTTTGGTAATTATAGTTCCTTTCTCTGGCCAGACAATCTACTGTTTTAATGGTATCCTATTGGAGCTCCTCAAACTGCAACACGGACACCCGCTAATATTTAAGTGAAAATCTAATGGTGTAGTTAATGAAAAGAGCTGACTTTCACCATTTCACAATCCTCACTATATGCCTTAAGTTTCTGATGACTAAATTGAAATGCCTATTAAGAAGAGGACTTTCTAAACGTCAGTGCTGCACATCCTCTGATGACACCCCTTGAAATTTGGACTAGCCAAAATACAAACTTTAAGGCTTAGTCAACTTCTATTCATTCTCCTGAACTGGCAAAAGGAAAAAAAAAAATTAAAAAAAAAGAAAAAAAGACAAAAATAAGGCTACAATTTCTTACAATATTTTAACTTTCCATAAAGAGAGTTTTACTTCGAAATTTTGGTCTTAATATCTTAATATCATTACTTCCTGCTAGCACTTCAGACCAAAATGACATTGTCTAAGCTAATTCCTCTGAAAAAATACTCTGAAAAATGGAAATCTGTGCTCCTGCAAAACACTTGGATTTTTCTGAGCAAGCATTTCCTGAAAGAAAACAGTTTGAGACAATTTTCAATTGGATTTTCAAGATCTTTCAAATTGTCACCAAGAAAGAAGGATGCAAAAATCTCTAGAGTTTTGGTTGTTTTGGTTTTGTGTTGTGTTTGTTTTTTACATTTTGGCATATAACAAACTTTCTTCCTGTATTGATCCTGTCACCATATTAAAAGCTGCTGTATGGTGAAAAAAATAATCCATGCAAGTCTGAAGTGCAAATTAAAAGTTAACTGAGTAAGATTCTCTCACAAGAACAAAACCGTTAAATCTGCTCCTCCACTTATTAAAAATCAGATGTTGCAGTATAATTTCTCTCTTCATTTGCCCTCCTTAGCTGATCAGTAAAGAGACAATTTAACACATTTCCCAGGAATCTCTCTGCCTGGAATGGGAACACAAGAGGTCGTTTTGATTCTTCCAGCTGTTAAAAAAAAGAACACGTCCATCAAAAACGGTCCATTAGGTCAGAGAGAGAACTGGATTTAAGAGATTATCAGCGTATTGGCGTATTATGCTTGTTATGATTGTAGCATTCCCACTACAATAAGCAGTACTTTAAATAAATTAATAGCGAGAATCCCATGTGTCATTTCAATTATTCCTACAGTGAATTTTGTGCTCAGGAAAGCTGCTCTATAGCACATACCAGTGAAGGACAAGTGAGGGACCATAAACAACCACCATCTCCATAGGGGTGTCACCTTGCCCCAAGCCCACCTTATGTCCCCAGGAGAGCCGAGGACCTGGCCCAATCCAGCCCAAAGCCTGAAATTTAATTTTTAGCCTCATCTGCATTTTCCTACTGCTGCTTTAAATATACAGCTATCTCTGTTCCTGCAGAGACAGCATATGGCAGTAGTGATGACTTATACCAGGGTGCCAAATAAAATCTGTCAGGCTCACAAAATTATATTTGCCACTGCAGCCACAGGTAGAGGGAGGGTTCGCTAACCTTCAGCGGGTACCGAGACCTCCGCTCTTCCAGCTGCGGACAGACGTACTTACACCAACAAACTTTTCTCCTACCAAAATTAGCGCGCTCCTGGCATGACTTATTTTCGGTTTTCGCCTCCCCTTCAAGATTTCCTACCAGAGCAACCTCCCCATCAGCATATCCATCTTGAACCCTTCTTGCCCTCAATAAATACAGCCAGAGAGAATCCCATCTTCACCGGTTGCCATAGATGCACTGCTGGCAGTGACCTTTCCCTGGCAGTTCCTCTCATCGCTCCACAATAATAAAAAGAGAAGAAGGGATGATGATAAATTAAGCAATTCTTTATTGATTTTCCCCAATTACTGTAATAACTGCTAAAGTGAAAAGATTAAAAAGAAGTATTCCTGTTCCATCACAATACATCCTCCGCCCCAAAAAAACTCCCCACTTTGATGGTCACGTAATATTTCTTGACACTGATGTCTAGAAACATAACACCTAACATCCATTTCCGAAGTATCTGTTTAAATTCCAAGCACAGCACACACACAGTTGCACACAGATGTCAAGAACGGAGAATTTAAAAAAAAATTAATTTTAAGCAAATTAAAGATCATGACACTTTCAGATGCATCAGTGGTGGTAACCACATAGAATCATAGAATGTGTTGGGCTGGAAGGGACCTCTAAAGGCCATCTAGTCCAACCCCCCTGCAGTCAGCAGGGACATCTTCAACTAGATCAGGTTGCTCAGAGCCTCATCCAGCCTGGCCTTGAATGTCTCCAGGGATGGGGCCTCCACCACCTCTCTGGGCAACCTGGGCCGGTGTCTCACCACCCTCAGTGTAAAGAACTTCTCCCTAATGTCTAACCTAAACCTGACCTGCTCTAGTTTAAAACCATTGCCCCTCGTCCTATCGCTCCATGCCCTTGCAAACAGCCCCTCCCCATCCTTCCTGGAGGCCCCTTCAGGGACTGGAAGGCCGCTGTAAGGTCTCCCCAGAGCCATAGGGTACCAGCCCATCTATTTATGTACTCCATTGTGCAGCGATAGCGCAGAGCTCTCTGCAGACCTTTAAAATAATTTACATGGGCTTTTATCCATGAACATGTGCATCACGTTTCTTTTAAAAAAAAAAAATCACAAGGAGCTATAACTGAAAACGGATCACATTTCTCAGCAACTGGCACCCTCTTTTGCTGACAGGGAAAAACATGATCAGTGCTAACATTTTGTTTCTGAAACACAGCTTCTATTGTCATCACAGTTTGACTCACCAGCACATAGGATCAGCCTGTAGTTGGCGGTTTTAATTTCCTGCTAGTGCAAACACGTGGCCTTGTTCCAAGCCCACAACTTGTCTACCGATGTAACACGTGAAGTGTTGTAAGCTTACATTTCAATTAAATAAAGTCCAGATTGTCCCCTTTCAAGAGCCACAAATAATGCAATATCCCTGAGTTAAGTTCTTTGTTTTATCACGCCAAAAGGTAAGTTAAAATCCAAAATGGTGATTTTAAAAAGAGAACAATAAAATGGAATTTGTAAGATACATGACAGGCAGAGAAAATACGAATACAGAAGACTATTGGGGTGCTTGCAAAGCTGCTGCATCAACATGTTTTTTTACATGCTGCTGCCACTGGTGCAGCAGTGTACTCTAGGTCCTGTATTTTAATGGCAACAGAAAAAAAAAAATGCTCTAAATTCATCAGCCCAGTAGAACTAACTTGCAGCGATGGCTGCCAGCAGCCTTTCACTGCACTAATCAGGAATCGACACCCTTTCTCCATAAGAGGAACTCACCAGGCTAAAGGTTAATTTTTAAAACAATTGGCTAAATTACTAGAAGTTATATGCTAACATCACCAACCTAAAGGCCTGATAGCTCAAAGCCTGGGCTAATTAGTGCAGACAGAGAGCTGAGAGAAGGTCAGGGTGGACAAGATCACCTCCTGATGAAAGGAAAGCAGGGACCAGGTTTCCACGTTAAGTGAGATGCTCAAGTTGCTTCCAGATATTGCCTGCTGCGTTTCCCCTGGCAGTCAGGTGCCCTCTGCAAGGAGAGGGAGTCAGGACCAGCTTTCACTCACCAGTGGCTGCTGCATGGTGGGCTGCATCAGCTGGAATCGTCCTTCCTCTGCTGTCCTTTCTCCAGCATCACCAGCACAGCGGGACAGCATCTGGCTTGATATCTACCTTGAGTTCTGGGAGACTCCTCACAGGCTGAAATTAAAAATGGGTTGGCATGAAGCTTTTTTGCACCACCTAGAAGTTTGAAGTTTCTAACCAGCCCCCCAGGAAAGCTTTCTGCTGGGCTAAGGCAGGTGTTTCCCTCTTGGTGCTGCTAGGAGGCTTTTCTTGCTTTTAAATTGTTAGGCATGGGTTATGGGAGGGAATGCAACATCTGTGCAAAAAAGGCTCTTCAGTTCTAGCTTTCTACATCATGCAACACTTTGCAGTCCTTGTTAGCGACAAGGTCTCCAAATTGTATGGTGGCACGGGAACAACAGCTTAAAGACAGGCTGATACCTTTGTAACCACGCTTCAAGCTCTAGTCTGGCCTTTGGTGGCATGGCCCTGGGAGAAAACCTCCTGTTTTTTCTCTCCCGGTATTGTTTTCTGCAAAACAAGTAACGTCACTGCAGAAGAGGAAATATATCATGCTCATATATCAAAAGGCAGCAAATGGAGATGAAGGACTTTTCACACTGCCTTGCAAGCCACAACTCCTCTTTGCCTATAGCCACTTGGAAACATCACTCCAGCAACCCATAAAGCACAAAAAAAAAAAAAACAAACACAACAACCCATTAGTTAATGTTCTTCCTAATGATCTATACAAATCTGGAAAGCTGACCTTTTTAATCAGAATACACACTGGAGAGCCAAGAGATAGGATTACCCCTTCAAATGCCAAGAAAATGAAGATTTTCTTCACCCTTTTTTCTTTGCCCCTGGAAGCCTCTCTAAGAGTTCAAGCAGTAAAAGAGGTAAACATTTTGGCCTCAAAGTGGGATGAAGTGATATTTAATCAGTAAAAGACTTCATCTTTACTGCCGATTGATTCCACCCATTGATTTTCAACAGTCAAAATCTATTTCACTGGAGATCTGTATGCAGTCTAATCAAACCCACTTTCTCCCTCAGCTACTTAACAGAGTGCACAGAGACAGAATAACACCACTTTGAAAGGAGTGCAAGCTGCGGACTTGCAGTTGTTTTGCTGGGATTGCAAAGCTGCCAGAGACCAGCCATTGGGTCTGAGGAGCAATAATATGGACGACACTTTTTTTACATATATTGAAGAACCCAGTTATTTCATAATCAGCTACACTGTGTTGGTTTATTTACCTGTTCTGCTGTTTAAAAATACAAAGGACACAGCACTTAAATGTCATTACATGTGCTGCCACCAAATCAGCTCCAGAATCATTTCCCATCTTCTGAAAGATCCCACCACCTCCCCACACATCACGGTCATCCCAGGGTTTGACAGAGAAACGGAGCAGATCTGCACTGGTATAGGAACACGCTGCTTGCTGGTCACTGAGCATCGCACCACGCAAATACATTATTTGTGTTTAGCAATAGCTGTAAAGGGGAAAAAGCTGTAAAGGGGAAAAAACTAGGAGCAAAAGAGGAAGCAGGTACCCCTCCGTATCCACAGTAATGTTGTAAGGAGCCAGGCATGTGAGAGACCAAGAGACACCTGTAATTTGAGAAAGGATTTTGTGGTGATTCCAAGGAGGTGATTCCAAGGAGGTGATTCCAAGGAGGTGATTCCAAGGAGGTGATTCCAAGGAGGTGATTCCAGACACAGAGTGCTGGAAGAAGCAAGCTGGATCCAGACCACCAAGAGAGAAGAGGCGTTTCCTTAAGACTTATGGCTATCATTTCTTTTTTACTTTCTAATCCTTCTTTCCCAATGATAGTTTGGCTTTTACTGGGTTGTCTGGCTCTTGCTAATAGACCCCTGAAAGATGGGGCCTTGTTGGAGAGAACTGGGATTTAATAGCCTAATATAATACACGAGGGGCAATTTCAAAATGCTCTTCCATGAGAGGGAGGTTAAAGCACTGCTAGCCCTGTAATAAAAACAGCCTGCTATCAGCTCAGACTGGATTTGGTCTTCAGCACGGACTCCAAGAGAGGTGAGACTTTGTACCCCCCCAACAATGCATCTCCCCCTCTTGTCTTCAACACAAAACAAGAAAAAGTCATTTCAGTGATCTCTTTTTTCCCTTCCAAAACAAAATTCTTTCTCAAAGCATTTTGAGTGTTGAAGGACATCACAACCCAAGAGGCCAGAGTCAGAGCACAGGCTCTTTAATGCCGATGTGCAGCCAGTGCTCTGGAAACCTGCAGCAACGAAAAAATCGGCTCCCTTGACCTGAGGTCTAAAATTCTCCAATTCAGACCACCACAGAGCTGCATTATCTAATAACAAGTAACTACAAACTACAGCTTAGCTGTCTAGGGGCAGTTTGCCACAAAACCCTATTGAGCTTTTACCTAGCTTCCATTGCATCAATAAAAAAAAAATTGAAAACATTCATGTTCTACAATCTAACCATCAACATTCCCAGAATTCAGAAGGTCACAGTAAGGCTCTAGTGCATGAAACTTTCTTACCTTTGCTAAAAAATAATCTTATAGTTAATTAGCTTCAGTTAAAATGAAGAAATTAACCATTTATCTATAATTGCTTTACTCCATAAAACCATAGTTGTACCACAGGAACCCTTATATACTGAAGCTACTAGACGGTGGTTGACTTTTTTTAATGCCCAGACATTTTTCCATCAGAAAGATGTGGTTTTAGTAAAATAAATATTTGTATATGGAAAATACCATTTAAAAGGATGCTAAAGCTACATTTTTAATAAATTAAACTTCACGGAAAACTGAACGACTTTCTGGTTTTAATCTGAGAACATAAGCAGTCCCTTGGGGGAAAGGGAAGAAACTTAAAAGGTGAAAGGAAACAAAACCCAGAGAAGGAAAATGGAAAACTCAATACTTGCATCGCCAAAGTGACACTGGGAATTTATAGCAAGCGTGCTTTTGTTTAGGGACTGCTCTGGGAAGTGCAGAAGGTGGAAGCATTTGGTCCAAATCTACAGAGTAAGTCAGAGGATCAAAACTTGGGAAGGCTCCCCTCTGCTGGCAACAGCCACCAGAAGGAACCGGCTTCAGAACAGCAAAGGTTCGGAGACAAAAGTGGTTTCTCTAATCTGTGTAGGACTGTTTCACATCAAAACTGTCGTAATAGTGGTATCACGCACATTCCCCCAGCTGTTAAAACTCATTCACTTGTGCAAGTTAGGAGAGTAATTTCAAGATGGTTTTAAAGCCCAAAATGAAAGGTGAGGGGGCAAAGTGCACCAATACCAGCCTTTAGTCCACATAGACACCTTAATGCTCAGAGGGAGCAATACAGAAAATATCCAGACCTGGGCTGCAGTTTCTTACTTATTTCTCTGAGGGTTCCTTTATGCTGGATATCATTATTGAACTTGGTTAACGAAGAGTCAAGCCTTTGGCTCCACACTAGACTGCATTTCTAAGATTGTTCACAGTCTGCTTCAAAGTAGGGATGTACTTTGAAAAGCACCAGAATGCAAAATATCTCCATGGGCTGCCTTTGTTTGTCACCTCTCACAGGCCCCAGAGCCTACTGGCTAAGTCAACAAGAGAGATCATCACACGCAACAACCTTTGTCTCAGCTCTGACATCTTTGTGGCATCTGTAACCCAAGATCAGTCCTCCCTTGTTTCTAGAATAAGGCCAGAAGAGAGACGAGACAGATATATTCTTAAATTCACCTTAACTAATATTAAAATTCAACCTTGTGAGGTCAGAGAATACTCCCAATGAGAATAAATCAGCCAGATTAACTTAATTTGCAAGCCAGGCAATTAGAAGACTGTTCTTTTTTGTACACAGTGAAACGGTAGAAGCAGTCGAGCACAACTGTTGAGTTATGATCACTCTTTCCAAGGCAAAACCACACCGATTTCTACATCATGATGATTCTTCCATTCATGAGAGCTCATTCATCCCACATGGCAGTGGTGAGAATAGCTGTAAATCTTGATACTTCTCCCAGAAATGACTACACTTACGGAAGAGCACGCTGAAGTGAAAGGATAGCGTATTTTTCCTCTTCTTCTAGGATTCCTTTCTGGCTCATCCCTTCCAGGACCAAGTTTCAACAAATCCAAGAATTTCTGACATTGCAATAGCTCATTTTCTATCCCTGCCCTCAGGTTCCAGATGAGGGTTTCATTACAAGCTCTGTCCTCCCGGTCTTATTTCTCAAGTTTCAAGGATTTGAATGGAGGTGTTTAAATGCACAACTTTGTAAGGGGGTGGAGGGGAAGAAAACAAAATAAAAAAAGAATTATCTGCTCTACCATTCCATTTCATTCAGAGACATCTTGCAAGAGAGAATGAATTTGGAATATCAGTAAAATTGCATAATCCAACCACCCACTATCAGGCTGCTTAGCACAAATTTGGCTATATTTTTCCCCTCGCCAAACTGTTCCTGCAGCAGGCCCCTGACTTGGCAGAAATGCGGCCGCTATTCTGGCTGTAGAACACATTTAAGGGGAACACTTTGTTCCACTGTGTCGAATTTATTCTCGGCAAACTCTTCCTTCCTGCTCATGGCGCTCCCTACTCCAGATAAAGCCACTGACACTGGAGCAGCCCCAGCTCATCCATCACCCAACTCTACAGCTCCACCGCACCATCTTTTGTGGGGAGTCTCGAACAAGCGGCAGAGTCCTGTTGATGGAACAACCTCTCCTGAAATAACTCCTCTCAACGGGCAGCATGAAAAATACTCAGCACAGGAATCATTTCGGATGGAGTGACAGGAACCACACTTAGAGGTTGATCTCCAGCCCGATCTTGGGTTTCTTTACAACTGTGACAAAGTCACACGTCCTTCTTCTGCCTCAGTTCCCTCAATACAAACCACACATAAAAAATCCCTATGAAAGAAACTACTGGACAGAATTAATGCAGAGTTTCTTTTCTTTTTTTAATTTTTCCCCTCCCCTCAGCTCATCAGACCTGGAGACTGCTTTAACAACCTGCTCCTCTCCTTATCCAAGTTATCCTCATCTCCATTGAGACACAACAACTAAGAAGGCAGTGGGAGGCATTTTGAACCCAGATCTCCAAGAGGGATTTGTTTGTTTGTTTTTAAACTTGTCAGAAGTGCCCATTATATTCCACCTAGGAATCAGTGAAGTTGCTCATTATTCCTAAAACAAAGCTAGAAGGCAAAAGCTTCAATACCTACGTGCTAGTACCAGGCTGCAGGCCTTTAAAACATCCAGCAGAACAGAACAGTCAAATACGCTGCTCCCAAACTCAGAGCTCTTTTATGAGACAAAAACTTGCGTTGAAATGAAAGAAACAGATGTGCGTTGCCACAGAAAATGGAATAACACAACTTGTAACATTATCAGTGCTTATATCTAACTTTGCCTTAAAATCATTAACTTTTTTATAGCTTGCTTTGTGGCTGAGCACTTTCTATTCCACATGATGTTCTTCCAAATAGAAGAGCACTCTCAAGTGAATTTAGCCTAACAAGAGAAGTCTGTGGTCACACTTAAAATCATCCATTTATCTTTCAAAAAGAAACAGCATAAGTACGCTCCCCACACTCACAAACTTGCTTCAAGTTTGTTCTCTAGGATGAATTTAATCCCAGGACAGCTCCATTAGCTTTGACTTTGGTGGCTTTATATCATGCTTGGTTGTTCTCTGGGAATCGGTTTGAGATCCACAAACAGCTTGCAGCCGAGAGCCATGGGACAGTAATTAACTCAGGGTTAACATCAGCTGGGTTCACAAATGAACAAGGGATTCAAAGGTTAAAGGCTCCACATCAATTCTGATGATATATCCACACAGAGACTGCCTTAAAGTGATTTGCAGTGATTAATACGTGTTACGAGCTGGCAGAACCCGATACAGGCACACGCCAGAATTATGCTTCAATAGGAGAGAGGAGACCTGATGGTTTGACACACATAAAAATATGTCTTGTACTACATCTTCACTACATTTTCTGAGCCTGGCAGAACACAAACAGCAGCCTCACATCTCTAAGCCAAAAACCCACCGAGGACATAGAATTATGTTTGGCTTCTACAGGAATCAACTATTTTAACACCCCCATCATTTTTACATTTGTATTACTTAGGTGAACATTACACTTGCTGCTGCTCCTGAATCTATCAGCCAGACTGGGTTTTCTTCAGGGCTACCTAAATTGAAATTTTAGTAAAATGGCGTTTTTTTCTTGATAATATACAGCAATAAATCTTGCTGTTTGGAATGGCAAATTTGTATTTCTCTATTGAGAAATAACATGATCAGGAGAGAAAATAACAGAAAGCTCAATATCTAGCCTTCATATTGCTAGTTATTAGGGAAAAAAGAGAGATGCAGTAACTTCAAAGGAAGCACAGAACCTTTCTACCAAACAAATGCCTTGACTTGAAAAATTAGAAAAATTACTAGCACTCTCCTACCTTGTTGATGTAGTCTCAAGTGAGCCTCAGACCTAAATTGTCCTATAAATGAGCTCTGTTGCTTGAACTCAGACAAGCACCTTAGGAAAACGCTTTGCGAAGTGCTTGAACTTAGTTTCATTACATACCAGTGAAGATGATTTAGGTTGATTGGTTTCTGAATGAAAGCAAATGAGCTGAAATCATCCATTTAAGGTATCACCAGCCTCAGAAATTAAAGGTGAAGTCCCTGAAAACTCAGTGAGGATAAACAAAGTAAGCAGAAGAGTGGGAAGTAAAACTCTCACTATCCTGATGCTGGAACCCGTACACGGTGCTACAAGTAACTAGGGAAGTTACAGGCACTTTTAAAAGGTGATAGTTTTACAAAGCATGAATGTATGTGTTCCTAATAAGTTTCAGCCCGGTTCTCAGTTGTATGGAGTTTGGGGACATTTCTAGTGAGAGCAAATGCATCAGGGCTTAGTAACTACTGAAACTACGTGAAAGAAGTATTGAAGAAATGTCCATATACACAACAGAGGCTGCAGGAAAACCCTTAATTCTGTCACTGACTAACTTGTGACTTGGGAACTCATAGAATTCGTGTAAAACAGATGTTTGCAACATTATTTCTTAACTTTAAAAAGAAAGAAAAGAAAAAATGGAGGGGAGAACACTTCGGCAATCCACCCCAGGGACCCCCTGTCTGCAGGACCCAGCCCCTGCCATCCCAAGCCAGGGAAGCACTGGTTGGAGTCCAGGGAGCCCAGGGTGAACTGCATCCCTGACAGCAGCCATCAGCTGTCACCCTTGCCCGCATCGGCCAGCCAAGGCGAACGGGGAGGCTCCTCTGCAGAGGGTTTTGCAGCTGTTTATGGACAAGTGCCAAAGGCAGGGATTTGGGAGTCCTGATTAGGAGCCAGACACTGGGGGTGAACATGCCTCAGGAGCCGCAGACCCTTTTCAGGAGCTGTTGGCGTAGGCACTAATGCTACCGCAGACCTTGTTACCCCATTCCTAACTGCACAGCATGCCAGTTCTTAATTACCTCCCTCATCCCTCCTGCTCTGCCTCCCTGTGCCCTGGTCCCCAGCACCTCAGCTGGCTTCGCCCTCCTTTCTGCTGGGGATGGCAGAGGAGCACCAAGAGCCTGACACCACGGATGCTCCCGGGGAGTGAAGTGGGGTGATTTGGGGAAATCCCTGGTCAGGTGTCTCAGCCCTAATCCTGCCTGGCCTGGATGCAGGCAGAACCTTCCCAGAGTGTATGAGAGAGGTGGCCGGTGCAGTGGAGCCCAGCACAAGTGGGTTAAGAAACAGGGATGCACCTCCCACACCGCAGTGTGTCCTGGCCAAATCCTGCCCGGATCAAACTCTTTAATTAGTCCATTTCTTCATGGAGGAAATGGCTTCCAAGGCAAAACACAATCAAAAGCAAACACCTAACCTGGCAAAAGCCTGGAAAAGATCCCCACAAGCCAAACTCCAGATCTGGTGGGGAGTATGGAGCCATCTCAACCATCTCACCTCCACCTGTAGCTACGCTCCTCTCTGCTTCTTCACTTCCACAACTCCACCATGACGCTTCCCTCTGCCACCCCAGGCGTCCTCAGGCACGGGAGGACACGCGTGCTGTCCCCAGTGAGCACAGCCGCTGCTGTGAGGGTGACCAGGGACACCTTCACTTCAGCGTCCTGCTCAGCTGCGCCCTTCAAGCCTTTCCGTTTGCTCATTATCCGTTCACCATTGGCAGCAGCCAGCATGTTCAGCTAATTTAGCTTGGACTTTTCCCCTCCAGGCGCATAACACAACTCTAAACTTGCAGCAGAAACTTATACCAGAGCCAGAGTGCACGAAAGCCTGCTTCTCGCTCTGGCAGCAGAAACTTCGAATGTTTGCTAAATCAGATGCATCAAATGCTCTCAGCTCCATGTGGACTTTGATTTTCTTCCGCAGAGTTTCTGAAGCCTGCGGATAAAGCGATGTAAGATATCCTGCCAGAGCCGTAAAGCTTCAAACTACTTCAAACTATACAAAGAAAGACGACTGGTTTTCAGCAGCCTATCTGGATCGCCTGGCTGGATTAAGCATGAGGAAACCCCTCTACCTTGCAGGGTAAAACTTAATGAATTCGCACATTTTCTGATGGTTGAAACACGAGCCAGCCCAGTGTGAACAGCTGGAAGCATTAATGCGCAATAATGTAAAAGGCAGTCAAATACATTATAATGACTGTCACTCAGTCAGCAGTAGCTGTGTAATGTGAATAAGAAACACGTTAAATCTGTTCTAAATAATTGGCACTATGTGTTTGTATAGGACTAGAGTTGCATATTAAAACACACCTGATTTATTCTTCATAAGCAATGAGTATTTACTACATCTGTGATGGCTGTATAGATTCAAACCTCATTTTTTAAAATGATTAATTGGTATTTAATTAGCATGCATTACCATACGTTATAGACATCCTAGCTGTGAATGCAAATATAATTCTAATAATTACATAACTAGTTATGCTTTCAGGAGCCTAATACATAATGCAGTGCAGACGGCTTCCCTTGCCAGAGAAAAATCGCACGTAACACATACGGACCAACATTTAAAAAGTGCTTCAATTCTCTTTTCAAAATGGACTTGGGTCTAAACCAAGAATTTTTAGGCTTTCTACTGCTCGGGTGCAAAATTTATGTGCCACTGCCCTTCTCAAACCCAGCTACACACCCCCACAAGCATTTTTGTTCCTGCTGGTTGGCACGTGCAAGGCCACACAGGACCACACCAGAGTGCTAAGGGCCTGGTCGGTGCTGTACCTCAAGCTGATCCCGTGAGGATCCAAGGTGGGGTTCCTCATTCAAGCGCTTCATTTGGTGGTGTCCAGGTGAGTACCTGCAGCCCGGGGCAGGTCAGACCATCCATCCCACCTGGCTCAAATGCTTCCTTAGGGGGTTTGCCATTCCGCTACCTCCCCTCTGGGGCCTCATAACAGCAATGGGAAACTAAGACGTGGGATCCCTGCAGCAGATGTGGCTTTGACCAAGGGGTTTCACAGCCTGAGCAGAGGGAACTATGACAGGTCAGGACTTGTTGCTGACAAGATGACTACAATAATGTTCAACTCCTTTCCTGCCGTCATCGGCAGCTCCTTTTTCAGCC
Source organism: Alca torda (assembly GCA_008658365.1). Taxonomy (NCBI): domain Eukaryota; kingdom Metazoa; phylum Chordata; class Aves; order Charadriiformes; family Alcidae; genus Alca; species Alca torda. Next base: position 29,146,307 of record CM018086.1, on the reverse strand, counting down.
ACTTTCTGCAATACATACATAAACCTCCACCCACGTGGAGGTTGTCTAGTGAGCCTGAGCACTGAACAAGGAGCTGGGAGCTGCGCAGGGACACTGGAGGGTTGCACTCGGCATCTGTTTTACAGCTTGGACCCCCAAAATTGTTTCAGTACCTAAATCCCAGTGATTTTCAATCAAATGTATGATCCTACATCTCTAAGTCCTTTAAAAAAAAATAAAATATAGCCCTGTAAAAGCACATTAGGCAGCTTGGAAAGACCTTTACATTGGCACACATTCTAGGAGTAATGAAATTGCCTGTCTGAGGATCATCACAGCGGCTGGAAAAGGCTCTTCCTTTCGCTAAGATATGCCTTTGTTATACTACTTGTAAGGCAGCTGCTTCTTTCAAATGCCCAGTTGATGTGTGAGGTTCTGGAGATGCGTGTTTGAATCTCAGCCAAGTACCAGTGCTGTGACACCTCAAGGACTCAGCAGAGGTGGCCCCTTCAAACGATGTGCCAGGACAACTGCCAAACATGAGCCAACACCTCAGCACTTCTCCAGGAGACAAATGCTCATATAGTCTCCTTCCCTTTGGTGGTGTGCTAATTCAAAGCGGCAGCGCAGAGAACAACCCTGGGGCCACTGGCAGCACAAAGACTAGGTGAATCAAGTAATAACACTAAGTGCTTGCATTCATTATTTTACCAATATCTAAGAAAAGTCTCTAATACCCACCCCGAATCCCAGTGGTTCTGTCAGATACTCTCCCAATGTCTTTCAACTCCATGCTACCAACAGGGAGATGTTTCTGAATGGGCTAGGAAGGGGTAGGGGGGAACAGAGCTCTCTGGGAAGTGAACACCACCACATCATCTTCTATTTCCTCCCACTTAGGGAAGATGCTCCAGCCCACAGCTTACCAGCGTGGACCCTGAAAGAGGAAGGTGATTATTTCCCCTGGCAGAGAATACCTACCTTCTACCTATCCCTTATCCAAGCTATAAGGGGTACAATGTAAGACTCTTTTGGCAGCCAAATCTCCCGTGGTGCTGATAGGTAAAACTGCACGTCCTCCCTCTGAGCACTGAGGAAGGCAGAGAAATCCCAGCCCCCTTTCTGCACTTCAGCAAAAAAATCCACCCCCTAGTTGCTGGCTGTGAAGAAAAACCATCAGGTCCAATTCTTTACTCCAACACCACCTCCCATCCGTTCTTTCCAAAGTCCCACACCTCACACACACACGTTTCTGGCCCCATTTTTGCCAACTTAGAGATATTTCTACTTCTACCTGTAGCTCAGGGTACAGGAACTCTCCTGCAACGCTGTACAGGACTAAACAACAATCCTGCTTCCAAGTCCAGGTACATCTCGCAAGAAGATGAATATGCTCTCTGTGTCTCTAATCAGAAGCCTAGAAAAACAGATCTCTGTATCCTAGGCCAAAGACATACAACCTCCTTTCCAGCTCCCCACTGTTAGGTGGGAGCCTGCAGCTCGGTGGGAGGAAGAGGGGACCGGAGCCACTGGCCTCAGTGCACCCCAGAGCATCCTGCAGCTGCAGCTAATGGGGGCGAAAAGGCTGCATTTGTCAGTCTGACAAAAACAACCCCGAGATGCAGCATTTTCTCCGAGTTCAGTGACTCCCCGTGCGGAGCTTCCTCTCCCCGAGCAACGCTCCAGCAGCCCTTTATGCGGATCTCTCCGCTTCCCACCGACAGGAACAAAAAGCTCGAAGCTATTCAGCTGCGCTGACCAGGCGTTCCCTCCCCGCACTCTGCCTGTGCGATGTTTATCTTCCATTTCTCCTGTTGAGCCCAGTGCAGGAAAAGCCCGCTGAAGGTAAATCCCCTCTTTTTTAAGTGTTAAATTTTAATAGAAGTAGTTTTTACTCGAAGATTTGCTGATCACTCATAGAGAATCATAAAGCCTTTGGTTTACAAACAATTGCACTTGGATTGTCTGGTCTCTCTTTTTGTCATGCCTCGCTCTTTATCTTCTAGAGGTTACTGAAGTGGCTTCTGTCAGTTATCGCTCAAAAGAACCGTTTGATTGTGCTTGTTCAATGCAGCCACACATCTCTGTATCGTCACTGCCAGAGTCATCCTGACAGTCATTACCGAATAAATGCCTGACCATCATAAGCAGTAACAAATTTACCGTGGGAAGGATGACAGAAGGTAGGAGAGCTCTTTATGGGTCCCACATTCGTGCCGTACCACTCACCCAAATGGGGAAAAAGAGGTTTCACCCTATTTTGGCATGGCTGCAGGAATGCATTGACGCTGCAAATACTGACTCAGCCTTGGAGATATGTTCTTCACATCAAACCCACCGCCCGGGGAAGCGTGCATCAATAAAGTGTCTCTTCCAGAGATGCCTAGACAATCACAGTGCCCAGGACCACCAACCCCCCCTTTACCCATCCTAGGTACTTTTTATATTTAAAGGAAGTATTAACTTTGCAGGTTTTGAGAGCAAATGCCTATGAATTATTGCAGACAGTCAAAGCAAAGGCACGAATTCCCAACAGGAAGGAAGAAATAGTTTTATGGCTGTGAAGCTTTGTGGAGCCAGGAACATGCCCACTGCAATGTGAGCTGATCATACGGCACAGCAGATTCTGATGTTCTGTTTGCCATATGTCACGTACTTCAGAGCTTTTGTGCAAGCTGCCAGGAGACAAGAAAAACATACTATTACTGGGGGAAAATTAAATATTCCATTTTCTAGACAAACTGTAGGGGCCTGAGCTCTGGGCTGTCTTCAGTAATAAAAGTATTAGTGTTTCTACATAAATATGCTGGTCCAGTTCCAGGCTGATTAGTAAAGAATTGTAAATGTACCTGGCTATCTGCAGCCTGCAGGGAAAAAGCTGTGCTCCTAGTGGTTAGTTCTTAAGTCTTTGAGTTTCTGAACACTGATTTTCTGATTGTCTACAAGTTGCCATGAAATTAAAAAAATGGGTCCAACCCTCTCCAGTAAACAAACAAACAGATCCCCCTGGTTCCTTTATCACTGTTCCTCTCCGGTGCTTCTGCATATCCTCATCATCCTCCAGCCCACACGGTGACATACAGGAGACAGTCCCTGGGGACCAAACCTCTCCGGCTCAGTGTGACCGAGGAGCTGGCAGCAGCTGGTGGCACACGGCCATGGCATCCTGCAGCTTCTCAGGCACGGTCCCTCTGCCCGGGGAGCCCGCCTGGCTCCCGGTCCCTCGGGAGCTCAGGCAGCACAGCACTGCACAACCCCAGGTGGGAAAACGACCGGGGCGATGCTGTTTTGAAGATAATTTCAGGACTGGAAGTAGAGCACACAGAGTAAATCCTCTGCTCTGCTTGGTCAAGGCTTTTAAAAATCAAGTTTAATGCAGATCTAAAGAGAGACAAAGTCTGATCCAAAGGCAATGGAAAAATTGGAACAAAGCGGACTTCATTGCTCTCACTAAAGCCTATATAAGTACCCACCCAGCTGGAGTTTTCACTGGCTGAAATCCCCTTTCAGCAGCAACATCTGACAGTGATAGGCTCTGACACGTACCCTCAAATAATTAAGCCAGAGAAACATTAGAATAAAAAAAAAACCCAAAACCAAATAGTTCTCAGCTTCCCCAGAAGCACTAAGATCTGGAGGCAAAACTCAGCTTACGGATAAAACTGGCAGCAATAAGAGTCCCCGGCTGGTGCTGCCAGGCTGCTTGTGGTCTCCGTTCCTGCATAACACCCCCCCTGCACGGAGCATCCCTCCGGGGAGCTTGGGAGGAAGAAATCTATAGGGAGAGGTAGATAATGAGGAGAGAAATGAGTAAGCGGAGGTGAGTGGGTTTGAGTCACTCACACAGCTATCACCCTCACCCCAAGAGCTGTGCCAGGAGTCAAAGAGAGCTCTGGGTGCTGCCGTGCGATGCTCCGAGTGCGGTTACTGCTGGAAGAGGTTTAAATAATCCATCCTGAAAAGGATGCTGCGCTGCCAGCCTCCAAGGCAGACTCACCGCTCAGTTCAAACATCCCCAAAGCTGGACCCAGCTCTGGTCTGAACCTCTGTTCAGAGGAGAGGGTACGAGTTCTTGTTTGGTGTTTAATCACCAGCTTCCTCCAAAACCCACTGAAATCCAGGGAAAAGCTCCCGCTGACTCAAGTGAGCTCTGACCCAGACACTAAGCAGGAGGCTTGACTGGGAATTGTTTCTCTGGTGGAAGGAGATTCCTTGGGCTTCCACCCTTTTCTCACGTCTGTCAAGAGTTTTTATATAATTCTTATAAAACCAAGATGAAAAAACATCCATTTTCCTATTAACCGTTCCTCCAAAAGCGAGCAGGAGTTTTCCTCTCAGCCGTGCAGGGTCACCGTCCCCGCAGCAGCCACCTGCTCCCCATCAGCTCCTCCTGTGGCCGCTCTCCTGAAACGCAGACCGTTCACCTGAAGGTAATTTCCCTGTGTGGACAGGGAAAAATTGCAAAACCAGGAAATAAAAGAGAGCTTCCAGTATCTGAAGCCCGTTATTCACAATATTCACAAGAGGCTGAATTGTGGTCATGAAAGCAAGCCGAACGTTTTGCATACTCCGAGTGGAGTTTAGACTGTAGAAAGAGCTGATCCGTCTTTGCATTTTTTTATAGAAAATATCTGTTTTTGTAGAAAGAGCTGATCCTTCATTGCATCCCGGGCTGCATCAAAAGAAGCGTGGCCAGCAGATCCAGAGAAGTGATTCTCCCCCTCTGCTCTGGTGAGACCCCACCTGGAGTACTGTGTCCAGCTCTGGAGCCCTCAGCACAAGAAGGACATGGACCTGTTGGAGCGGGTCCAGAGGAGGCCACGAAGATGATCCGAGGGCTGGAGCCCCTCTGCTGTGAGGACAGGCTGAGAGAGCTGGGGGGGTTCAGCCTGGAGAGGAGAAGGCTCCAGGGAGACCTTAGAGCCCCTTCCAGTCCCTGAAGAAGCCTACAGGAAAGCTGGGGAGGGGCTGTTTGCAAGGGCATGTAGCAATAGGACGAGGGGCAATGGTTTTAAACTAGAGCAGGGCAGGTTTAGGTTAGACATTAGGGAGAAGTTCTTTACACTGAGGGTGGTGAGACACTGGCCCAGGTTGCCCAGAGAGGTGGTGGAGGGCCCATCCCTGGAGACATTCAAGGCCAGGCTTGATGAGGCTCTGAGCAACCTGATCTAGTTGAAGATGTCCCTGCTGACTGCAGGGGGGTTGGACTAGATGGCCCTTAGAGCTCCCTTCCAACCCAACACATTCTATGATCCTTTGGGGGAGAAATTCACAGATACAAACGCTGTAATTTTTCCCTCAGTAGAATGGGGTACTTGATGTGACTAAAAGCCTTCCTACCTTGAATGAAAACAAACCAAGCACCAAAAGCAGCACTGCACGGAGCATGCTACTTCCAGAGCTTCTTCAGCAACACAAAAGGTAACTCAGGTTGCCAGAACAAACCTGCTGCTGGCCCTGGCCATGCCCTGTGCTCTTTGGGTCACATCTCTGCCAGCTGTTTGGCACCATCACTGCAGTGCAGATTATGTGTTGTAGAATAACAAAAAAAAAAAAAAACAACAAACCCTCCAGGAGCCAGTACTGTCTCCTTTGTAGTCACATGCATGGTGAAGAAGGATGATTTTTATTAATTTTTTTTCAGTGTGCAATTCTGTCTTTAAGGAGGGGGAGAAAGAGTTCAAATCGAAGGGTAATGGTTTGAGTTTCCACAGGAAATGACTTGGGGTTATTAATGTGTATTTTTTCCATTGTAAAATGATCTCTTCTCAAATGCTCTAACACAAGGAGAAGATCCTAAAAATCCTGCCAGAGCCCTTACTGCTCAAAGTCCCTATAATAGCATACAATTTACACTCTTCCTCTCCTGCAAAAACCAAGGACAAAGCCTTTGATCTCCCGCCTTTTCTCATGGCCCGCTGTAGTCTCTGACAGGTACAATCTTCAGCACTGACGATTTTGGGCTTATTGCGGCATTCTGAAGACACTTGGGTGGCTTTGGATGTGCGACAGGTGAGGAGCAGGTTTTCTGGACTCAAATTTATTAGGTGGTTGCTTGCAATTATATGAACTTGGACTCAGCAACCCTGGCTGTGCCTTGCTGTAGGAAGCCTGCAGCGTGTCTCCTCGGGTAGCCAGCCCCACCGGCCAGATTCTCCATGGGGTCAAATCCATGCGGCATCTCAGACCGTCTGCTGCCAGTGACTTGACTCTTCACAGGTGGCAGCAGGGAAGAGAGCGTGACACACTTGCTCAGGAGCGCTGTGGTTGAGAGGTACAAGAGCAAGTCCCTCCTATGTCCCTTATATCTGGGAGGGCTTTTAAAAACCCCACTCAATGACATTGCTGAAATAACGTTGCCTGAAACCTGTGACATATGCTTCTTCAGAGATCTTGGAGAGGGTGCAGGTTCTCTCCAGTGACTCCTCCAGCGCTAGGACATTGGCCTCTTAAACATCTGAGTCGGGAGAGAGAACTCTATAATTAAATTACATGTGTAAATTTAAATTTAAGGGCATGTTCAGCTGTATAAGACAGACGTAAACCTAAGTGTTAATGACAAGTTTTCAGAAGTGGTGGATGAAATTTGCTTTTGCTTGTAGCTTTGCAGACCGGGAGTGACTCCCACTGAGCTCAGTGGGCGATGCTGTGCACGGCCCGTGGTTTTAAATAATCCTTTGCACCTGAGTGAAGGATCTGGTTCAGAAACAATTTCAAAGACAGATGAAGACCTGTGTATATTATTGCAGAACGTAAACATTGTTCCAATGGGATTCAATTGCCAAGTTGCAGAGATTATGTATTAGCGCGTTAGTAACTTGAGAAAAGGTTCTGCGTGGTGAACACTATTGAGTTACGCAATGCAGCCAAATCCATCTCTGGGCATCCCATAGGATATTATGCTGCAGTTGCTTTCGATACCTCTTTGTCATCCGTTTCCACTACAACGTTACATTCCATTTACAGGCTCTAAACTAACAGATGATAACTTTGAGCCTCTAAATTCAGGATTAAGAAATGAATGTATGGATCTCATCTGACAGCACGTGTTTGGGATCTAACAAACTTCACCCCTGGGCTTCTCCAGAGCCGTCTCAATCTCTGCCTTTCTCACGTGGATGCTGTATCAAGACCTCTCTGAACTTGGCCAAAGCTAAATACTTTCCTGATGCTTTGCCAAGTGATTGGTTAAGCCTTTTCACTTCCTGCTGAGCAGGAATCCGATGGGAAGGGCAGTGGCCGTGTGGTGACAGGGCAGAAGAACCTCAAAATAAACAGGGGTGCTGGCCTGGCCAGAATTAGCCCAACCAAAAGCAATCCCACCCAAAGGCTGGATCTGTGCACCACGGCATCGGTGCACTCAGAGCTGACGGATGCTGAGAAGGGGGCAAAGGTGGCATTTTACATGTCCCCTACCCTGAGCTGCAAAATTCACTCTCAGCTATAAAATTCCACCCAGAAGGCGCTTCAGGAGGACAAGAGCTTACGGTGACAGTCCCTAACAGGGAGCCTCTGCTTCCGAACAGTCGCTGCCTCCCCCTTGCCCGGCCAGCACTTAGTTTTGAAGCCTGTCACAGCTGAATGGAGCAATGAGAGATGCCTTTCAATTCGCCAAGACTACAGCTTACAGCTGCCCACCATCTACACTCCGACCTCCATAACCAAACAAAGGAACACCGGCTATTCACCGAGTAAACCAAGGGGTTCATAAAAAAAGACATTGGACATGGCTACTCAAGCAGCCCTCATCATCTAGACTGCTATTATCTACTTCTTAATGAGCAGACAATTTTGTTAGGAAATTCTAAAATTAGGCACCGAGCACCTGAAAAAATTCCTATCCAAAAACAGACAATAAAATGCAAAATGGAGCTATATTTTAAGATGGCTGGGTGTGGTTTTGTGCATTAGCACAAATGCCTCCAGAGGGGAGGTTTTGCACACGAAGTACATTATTAATCATTTTCATATCAACACTTTTTAGATATTCCAAGGAAAACCGCATGGGGATTAACGGATTTTGAGGTTCATAAAAGACAATTTGCTCCTTGATGACTTGGCTTTGTGTGCGGTGTGTCCCTGAGGACTTATTCTGACAGTAAGTCTGCACGAAGCTCCATATTTCTATTTGATTAAAATACCTCTTCCAGAAAGGCACTTGCAGTCTTTACTTAGGCATCTGGAGGAATGGAAAATCTACCACTTCTTCTGGTAGCTTGTCGCCCACACTGCTGAAAAATGGGTATCTTCTGTACACAGACAAACAGAAAACATCAGTATTCCAAGACTCCTGCGTGGTCCCCTTTCTAATTCTGATTGATCACAGTTGCTGTACGCTCCAGACCCAGATCCACCAGGCATCGGGTGCTACGTCGGTTCTCGCGGGCGTGCAGAAGGGACTCGGTGCGTTGCGAGGGCAGAGCACGGGAAGGGAGAAGCGCCGCTTGCCCAGAGAACAGGCTTCGCTCTGCTGCAGAACGACTTCAGGCAGCGAACTATTTTTTAAGAGTTTAATAGGAGCAAGTTCCCATGGCTACATGTGAGCATCCTACATGTTTAAGAAAACAAGCGTCTCGCGGACCCACTAATGCTTAGTGCTGCTCAATTCAATATCCTTCTACTGGAAAGAAAAAAGGGAGATTGAAATTAAGTGTTTACTAAACAGATTAAGTATTTCTTTGTTTAGAAGAACTCACCGCCCTGCTTATCTCTACCATCTCGTGTGATCACCCAAAACAAATCAGGTAACATGGCAAGACAACAAAATATCTTTTCTATTCCCTTTTGGCCCTCTATCCTGGCCAAAAAAAACCAAAACAGTGCAGGGAACAGCTTCAAAACAAAGAGGAGACGGGACTCTCTGCAAAAGTTGCGTGCAACCTAATTCTCAGAGACGATCTATTTATGCCAAGCCCGGATCTTACTTGGAGTCTGTGGCAGTCAATCCCCCTGACTGCCATGCAGGCAGGATTTGGCCCCGGTAAAGCATCCGCCCGCATTCCCAGCTGCCGGGCCCAGCTGCCGCAGAGGAATGCAGGGCTGCCGAGGGTGCTGGCATGGGACGCAGCCCCAACTTCCAGGGAAAAAAATAATAAAATTAAAAAAATCTCCATCTCAGCGCCTGGATCTAAACTTTGCGGTGCAATAGCTGAATCCGATAAAGCAAACCCCTGCCTGACAATAATTCAATTTAGATTCTCCTCCCCCACCAGTGTTCAAATCATGTTCGAACCAGCGACTTTACTGAATATAGCTTTAAGCATTTGGAGAGTTTTGCAGAGAGACACGTAAATTCATGAGCAGCATGAATAGGAAAGCAGAGTTACGCTTCCGTGTGGCAACTTTGCAGCTAATTACAACCGAGTATTCAATACAATGTTTTTATAGGGCTGAATCCTGCTCCTCTGAGTCAACAAGCGTTTCACCACTTCGCAGCATGCCACAGGGAATGAGATGACAGCTTGCACAAAAGCACTTGGAGGAGGGATTAAAACAAGCAAATAAACACATAGCAGTCATTTCAGCACTCTGGTATAAGCAGAAATGTTTGAAAGTGTAAAAGCCAGTTAATTCCTATTGGAAATCAATGAGAGCTGAGGAAATACAGCACTTGTACCCCTGGAAAGCTGTCCTTTCTCTATGGATTGCCCTAATCTCTGCTTTCTCTAAAGTAAGATCGAAATGTAAGGCTCTCATTGATTTTGCAACTGTCCCCAGATTTCTTATCTAACTGTTTGGAAAAGTTGCCTCTGTAAACCTCATTCATCACACGCTGTACTTCACCCTCTTCAGGTGCATCAGTTGTCACTAAAGCTCAAATTTAGATCTGACCATAGCGTTGCCATGCTATTCAGAGCAAAATTCAAAATACAAGCTATTTCCAGGAAGAAAAGGGGCTATTTCAGCCCCAGGTTTGTATCCAGCTCCACCTAAGCCTGTCTCCGGGTATATCTGAAATACTCCTGCTGTCTACCTGGGACACCCGGGCTATCTCCAGTTCTCCCAGTTGCCCACCGAGATTTCTTTGACTGATGACTTGAAGCAAAGCACCGAGTTCCCATCGCTGAAGGGAAAAGCCAAATGACAGCAGAGTGGACGGGAAAACTTTTTAGGAAGCTCCCAGTGCCTATATCTGCCTGGCGGCTTCTGTTTTGCTGGGGGGGGGGGGGGGGGGGGGGGGGGGGGGGGGGGGCGTGTAATTGGGCACGGAGAGCTTCAAGTTTGCCCCCAGCTCGGGGTCCCCGTCCCCCCCGGTCCGTTTATCCCCAGCTCGGGGAACTCGTCCCCACCGGGTTCCCCGCAGGATCCCCCCCGGGCCGTTTGCCTCCAGTTCGGGAAGCCCGTCCCCGCCGGGTCCCCACGGGGCGTCCCCCCAACGTCCGTTTGCCCACAGCGCGGGGATGCCGTCCCCTCCGGGTCCCCACCGGCGTGTCCCCCCTCCCCGCTCCGGACCCCTCCGCCCCGGACCCCTCCGCCCCGTCTCCGCAGCTGCCGCGGGAGACCCGCACGGAGCCGCCTCCTCCGGGACGGCACCTGCCCGCCCCGCCCCGCTCCGCTCCGCCGGCCCCGCACCGGCTCGGGGGGTCCCCGCTCTCCCTCCGGCGGCGGCGGGGGGAGCCCCGACGGGGCGGGGGGCGGCGGCGGCCCTTCCCCGAGGGCACCGCCCTGCCTCCCGCGGGGGGCGGAGCGGCCGCCGGCGGGGCCGGGAGCTGCGGGGCCGGTGCGAGGCTGCGGGGCCGCCGCCGCCGCCCATGGAGCCCAACGGGACGGCGGCGGCGGGGGGCAACGCCTCGGCGACGGCGGCGGGGGGCGGCGGCGGCGGGGGTCCCCCCGGGGGCGGCCCGCTGCTCATCCCCTCGGCCTTCGGGACGGTGCTGTCGGTGATGTACGTGGCCGGGGTGGCGGGCAACGTCTACACGCTGGTGGTGATGTGCCACTCGGCGCGCTGCGCCGCCCCCATGTACAGCTCTATCGTCAGCCTGGCCCTGGCCGACCTCCTCTACCTCTCCACCATCCCCTTCATCGTCTGCACCTACCTGGCCCAGGACTGGTACTTCGGGGACCTGGGGTGCCGCATCCTGCTCAGCCTGGACCTGCTCACCATGCACGCCAGCATCTTCACCCTCACCCTCATGTGCACCGAGCGCTACCTGGCCGTCACCCGGCCCCTGGACACCCTGAAGCGGTCGCACGGCTACCGGAAGGTCACGGCGGGGGCCGTTTGGTCGGTCTCGCTGCTCCTTACTCTGCCCATGATGCTGATGGTCACCTTGACCGAGGGGGGCAAGGCAGAGGGCAAGGTGAAGAGGATGTGTGCGCCCACCTGGAGCGTGGACGCCTACCGGACCTACCTGACGGTGCTCTTCAGCACCAGCATCATGGCCCCGGGAATCATCATTGGCTTCCTCTACACGCGCCTGGCCAGGACCTACCTGGAGTCCCAGAGGAACCCCCCCCACAAGGAGAAGAGCAAGAGATCCCCCCGGCAGAAGGTCCTCATCATGATTTTCAGCATCGTGCTGGTCTTCTGGGCCTGCTTCCTGCCATTTTGGATCTGGCAGCTGGTGCGACTCTACAGCAGCTCCCTGCAGCTCACCACCCAAACCCAAAAGTGCATTAACTACCTGGTGACCTGCCTGACCTACAGCAACAGCTGCATCAACCCCTTCCTCTACACCCTGCTCACCAAAAACTACCGGGAATACCTGCGCAACAGGCACCGCAACTTCTACAGGTTCACATCTTCCTTTCGCAAGAGGGGCTCCAACCTGCAGTGCTCCTGGGGACGGTCCATGTCCTCCAGCAACCAGTACGACTACAGCTCGGAGGCCCTGGGCATGGCCACACTGAAGGACAAGTGAGGGAGAGGAGGCGCTCCAGAGACACCAGGACCAGCAGAGCATCTGGCCAAGGTAGGGCTTTGGGACCCGTTAGCCCTGCAGGGTCCTCAAAACTCATTTCTGGTGGTCACTATGTAGTTAGGGGCAAGAAGTTGCGTGAACCCAAGTCCTGTGAGATGCTGTTGAATTTCCGTCTGGCTTCGGGCTGTCAGGGGGGTTCTGCTGGGAGCCAGCAGCCCGCCCGGACAAATCCTTCTGGGTTTTGGGTGCAGAAGATGAGGTGGACACTTTCTTCAGTTCCGCCGCAAATTCTTTTCACAGTTTGCTGAGTTTTGCCCAGCTCCAGCTCTGCACCGTTTCTCCTGTGTGGTTTCTCAGTGCTGTCCTCAGGCTACAGCTGGGTCAGATCCACAAAAGTCTGAAATTGTCCTGGTATTGCTTAATTTAGCTGCAAGCCTTGGGTTTGTCCTTTATATTGTCTGTTTCTAGAGTATGTAAAGGGACCTTTAAGCCCCTTTTCCTGTTTCCTGTTACATTATCGTGCACTACAGTTTCATCAAGCTTAAAGTCTCTATTTTAAAATCCATTGCAGCACCACTTCAAACTCCAAGCATTCAAAAACCACAAGGTAAGCTCTCAGAAACCACAGGATTACCTAAAAAAAACTCTTGTCATTTTTTAAGGTTTCTACCTAAGGTGATTTGAATTTGCCACTGATTTTTTTTTTTTTTTAAGTTGGTCCCTTTCTCAACAGGGCTTGAAAAACTGAAAATTTACCTGGGAAAGAAAGAAAAATGTCTTATAATCCTATCACTCAAAGACCTGAGGCTCTAAGAAAAATGACTGAATCCTGTATCATGAGACTCATCATAAAAGGGACACATTTATTCATGACATTTCATCAAAAGCTTTTTGCCTCAATGTATTTGTTCATTTTCTTCCCACTTAGCATCTCATAGCAAACCTTCACCACAGATGCTAGGGATGCCTGTAAGCATCTAAACAATTGTAAAACCTCAATTTATAAAATAAATGCCCATTAAAAAGTGGACTGTCACCAGGTTTCCCTTGCATGGTCTCTTCACCCAGCTCGGCAGGGGTGCTTTTACCGGGGTATTTACAGCTGCCATATCCAGCTGTTCTCTGGAGAGCTCATGTATGTGGGGATGAAGTTGGGTTCAATATTCCTCTTTCCTGCTCTGGGACAGACTCTGGGGATAAGTAAAGCATGGTACAAGGTGGATAAACTATTGCCAGCAGCTCACGATGCCCAGGGACTTTGACACAGCAGGCAGTTGCTTAAGGAACAGTCATTTCCACTTTCTTATGGCGTACCCTGACCCTATCTGCTTGAGAGGCGTCCCGCTCCGGCCCCGCAGCGTCACTGGGGTCCTGTGTCCTCGGGTGATCCTCTCCTGTCACACGCCAAACTTTAGGGTACGTTTGCGCTACAGCAGAGACACGCAGCGCCGAGACCGCAGCCAAGGGTTGGGAGCAGAGCACAGGACACAGCAACAGAAAAATAAACTCTTCAGGGCACATGTTGGATGGAGAGCAGGGAAGCATGTTCCTGTGCCAGCAGTCAGGCATTTTTCTTATAGATGCAGTTGCTGGGGTGCTGTTCAGGGAGGGGAAAGTAAGTGACTCACCTTAGAATCGCTTGTATTGCTTTTAACCACAGGACTGCCTTCGAAACACTGGTGAGCACTTTGTCATGTTCCAGTACTGCGTATTCTACCGAGCTGGGCAGTATAACTAGACCTATAAATAGTATAAATAGACCTAATGGTGCCCATTTCCTTAGGAAATAGGGGACTAACCCACAGTTGACGTTGGGAATTGGCATGGAGAGCGGGCTTTGACAGTTTTTAGGAACAATTTTCAGGAACTAATTCATTTTTTAATTATTCATTCTGAAGTCATTGTTACTTTCCCTGTGCTTCCCCTTTCCAAGGCTGGAAGTCACTCCCCTGTAAGAATAACAAAGATAAGCCTGAACTCAAAAGGCGGTGTGGGAAGGCAGGAGTACGTGCGTCATCTGCGAGGGCTGCTCCGCCATCCTGCGCTCGGGGAGCATCACCCTGCGGCCGGACAGACACCCTGGCAGAGCCCAGCATGGCCGCGTCCCTTCCAGGTGATGCACGTGCCGTTTGCCCACCTCTGAGAAAAAAAAAAAAATATTATTTCCTTATGGCTATAGAAAGAAAAACCCACCTTGATTTGGATCCTGACCTGACGCTGTACCGATGTGTCTTTATTTCCATTGCCTGGCCTGAGGAGAAGGTCCTTGGAAAGCCACTTACCCACCACAGTGCTACAAGGCTGCTATAGGATGGATGATTATGTATACGTATTGCCAGGTATGAAAGGAGAAGCAGATGATGGAAGAGCCGTAGAGGTATCAAAAAGAGTTATAGGGAACACTCTTTCTGCTTTAAAAAAACGCACATTAAAACATCGAAGGCCAAACAGTCTAAAAACATAGTTATTAATAAGAAAGGGAAGCTGACGAGGAGTCGTGCCTAGAAAAAAAGGGATGAAAATGCAGAGCAGATGAGATCTACGCTCTAACCTAAGGCGGGGATAAGCAAACAGAAGGGTTTGATTTGGGGTACGCTTCCTGAGATGTCCCATCAGTCCCCAGAAGGGATTCTGCTGCTCTGCTCAGCATCACGAGCGGCGCGTAGGGGATGTGCTTTCTGTGCCACATCGTCAGAGCATTAAACATCAAAGGGTTGATGGAGGAGCATCCAGATGAAAGGCAAAATATTGGATATTTGTCACTCAACAGGTTTTTCAAGCAGTATGTACTTCAGCCCAGTGCCATCCCAGTGCTGCTCCTCTCTGCCGTCAGGCCCTGAGAAACCCGTACAAGGTTACTCTAACGAGGGAACCAGTGAATTTGATGACACCCACCAAGCATGTCGTTGGGGCAGAGGAGTGCCCATTAAACACGCAAAACTGGCCAGCAATTGGAGGATGCTGCTGTGTGCGATGAGTGACGGCTCCTCAGCGCGACATGGCGCAGAGCTTCGCAAACATGGCTCCTCAGGAGCCGCTCGTACTCCTGGGGACCAGAGCTCAATTTAAAAGAGTAATTACATAAACAACATCCCTCTTATTGTCCCATCAGACCAGTTAAACTGCCAAAAGTCAGGAGGTTTGACCCACTTCATAAACAAGAGCAGATGTTTTAACTGAGTTCCTCATGTCTGCAACTGGGCAAGCCTTGGCTCTTCTGGATGTCCTCATGGCTTGGAAATGAGGAGACAGTCTTCCTGGATCTTCCTTTAACAACAAAACCAAATTAATCTGGTAGTTGGCTTTGGAAGGGGATTGCTGCTGCCTGTCCATAGCACAGAGTCCTGTCTGGGGCTGACAACCTTTAAGTTAACCGTAAACTTTGCCTGTGGCAGACCCAGCGTATTCCGGGGAGGGCGTTGGGTTGGCTTTGGTAGGATCTCAGCATTCATAACCACATCTCCCTGCGTACAGGCCACGCAAAACTGCGGTAGAGCAGCTCGGGCTATTTTCTACGCGAGGGAGAGGTGTTACCTGTCCTCGACACTGGAAGGGATGAGTCAGGACTACCCAAAATAATGAGATTAAAACCACACCTTTCCGCCGCAACCAGAGGGTGCAAAAGCGTCTGAAAATTGAGATGGACGCAAAACCAGAATCTAGATGATGGGACTTTGCAAACTCTACGTATCTTGTCACTTATGGTAAATCTGAAGCATCTCATAACAACAGGAAAGTCAGACGGGCTGTTACTGAGCAAAATATGGTCATTTTACTTTTGCTATTCTCCTGCATTCCAAGAAAGCAATCAATGCCTACCCTGGGATCATTTATCATACCCAAATCATTGTAATCCTGGGGTTTTTAATGTGGGGTTTTTTTTATTATAAATGATATTTTGCTGTATTTAGTGACACAGCCAGTCCTTCAGCAAAATGGGAAATGGTAATTTTAGGGCAGGGAACAGCGTTTTGTTATCGGGGCAGCGGTTGTCACTGCAAAACTCCAGATATGCTTAACCAGAAAGAAAATAGTTTAATCACTAGAAAATCTTTTCCAACACCCCTTAGGGTTTAGGTTTTATGACAAAAAAAAAAAACAAAACAAAACAAAAAAAAAAAAACAAAACAAAACAAAAAAAACCCCACAAACAACCCAGACTATGAAAGAAACACAGTTTCATCCTGAGTGCTCTTCCCTTCCTTTAATCTAAGGTAGCGGCTGCTGCAGCAATGGCAATTTTTCTGCTTTCACTTGAAAGGAGAAAACGCTGTTTTTTTGCGGGACAAGTGAGGATGGTGGTTTTCCCCAGACGCAGGAGAACCCATTTGAACCTTACTGAATTTTTGAAGCCTTTACATCCAATCACACATTTTTGATCATCTTTCTCCTCACTTTGTAAAACCAAATTTGCAATAAACGCCCGAAAGCCCCACATTACAATTTAATCATGAGTGCGGGCAGATCATCAGCATTTTAGCTCCTATTTTAGCAGTCGTGTTTGGTGCTCAGCGTGTGACTGAATACCAGGGAAGCCAGTGAAATAAGGTGATTTTATGAGCACTTTGTACCTCGGGCGGCACAAACCGCACGGCTTGCGTTAAGCGAGGAGAACAGGCGGGATGCCTGAGCTCGTAACCCGTTCCCCATCAGCACGACGAGAGGAGAAAGCGCATAAACCTCACATCTGAGCCCAGCCCTCAAGCCATGGGAGCAGATAACACAGCGCCTGAGAAAATCCTCCAGGCAGCCCCAAAAAGTCTTCGCCAGGAAGTTTGGCCGCTCCGGGGACGCTCGGCTCTTCCCGTCGTATTTCTGAGTCCCTCTGGTGGCAGCAGCAATCTTCCATCTGAGGAGGAAAATTTGCTTTTTAGTTTAAGCTTTTAAACAGAGCGGTTGGATGCAATCGGGGCACAACCGAACTATGTAACAGCGTTTAATGTCTTTAAAGTATAATGTTGCTACAACATCTGAGGGGGAAATGTCTGTTGTGAAGAGAAATCCTACTTCCAAGTGCTAACTTTCCTCTCCCTCTCTCTGTGCCGAACCCAGAGTAACTTTATTCCCATCATTTTGCACAGCATCCTCACTGCCAGCACCCATGGAAACACCCAGCGCCGGTGACTAAGGACAGTTTAACCCCACTGGGGTTTTTGCCTTATAATATTGGTTGTTACTGTTAGTTTCAAGTTTTTCTGGGGAATTGGAGACTTAATTGCTGTGGCTTATAAGAAATACATTGCTTTGTCTTCAAAATCGTAGCAGCAGCTTCTCGGGATATATGTACCCTTTAAAGTAATTGTTATTATTGTTATACGAGATTTTTGCCCTTGTTTGGGAACGTATCTAAAACACAGCAGAGAGAAAGGATGCATCCGTGGGTAGCAAGGTGTCGGGGTAGCAAGGTGTCAGCAAAATTGCTGCAATATTTTCCTTTTTTTCCCCCACTCAAGAAAGGGACAATTAAAAGAGCAAAGAGAGAAATGAATCCTGAAGAATTCTTCTGGCATCTAGGCTCTACTTTTCTTGTTCCCTCCATTTATAATTTTAATTTAAATGAAACCTTTTTGTGAACACTAGGAATGTTTCTACAGTGGGGAAAAAAGGTGCAGAGTTAAGAAGCATTCATTGAATTTATTAGAGGAGGCTGAACTTCAGTATTGCGGAAGATCCCACCCAAACCCCTCCATCAAGATCCCTGTAGGGAAAGTAGTAAATAAGTTTGGGCAAAATCAAACCACCCAGCACTAGTAGCCGTGTTTGGCAGAGGGTACAGTTCTAAAACCAACAGGGTGCTAATGCTGGAGAAGTAAAATCTGCTAAGTTTGTTTCAGCTTGTTTAGGCCAGTGTCTCTCTGAGACGTCGTTAGCCTTTCCTAGTGCATTCCTGTCAGGATCTTGAATTTAGCTCCTGAATTCTTAACTAAAACCAAACATGATTTCATCCAAACAAAGCAAGGGAGATTCCTGAAGCTAAATGTGGTGTGTCCATAAACACAGCCTTTTGGAGACAGTTACCGCTTCATACATGCGCTCCCGCAAACCTCACCATTTGATGGGACACCCATCAAACGCACAACGCTTTCACGCCTTTTATGTTTTTGAAATATCAGCTTGACATTTGAGAAGCACGAGGCTGGCTCTTGCAAGAAGCCTCCCAGGAAAAGGCGTTACATAGCAATTACTTCTCAGGCTACGTTGAACTTCTCTTTCAAAAATCTGGAAGGATGGAGAAGGTAAATTAGGTGCAATGGAGTAATGCTGAAAGGGGAGAGACAGCAGCACTCTTGAAGACACATGTAGAGGGAGGACACCTAAACCTTCAGGGACACGCAGGTCCCACCAGAGAAGCTGAGCTCCCGTAGCATCCTCCCTCTGGGGAGCACGGGCTGGCAGCCAGCTCCCAGCACCGCATGACTCAAAATCCCAGTAATCCCTGATTTAAATTGAGTTTCTGCTTTTTCTTTATAACAGTTTTTTTTCTTTCTTTCATTTTACACTGTAGAAGGGAATATCTCACAGAAATGGCATTATTATAAAATCAGATAGTGCCTTGATTACCTCTAGCCACCGCATTTTGAAAGCAGGTTTCAGCCCCTGGGCAGTGTTCAGATGAAGGAGCGGTAGCAGGATGAGACACGGACGAGACCGGGAGGCTGCAGCACCTGCCTGCCCCGTGCCTGGCGGTGGCAGCCGTTATCTGATCCCACCCAAGTGTGTGTATTTATCTTCCTTCACATCACCTGCTGGTGGGGGCTCCCTGCCATTCATCCCAAAAGCACTAGTGCTGTTGATAAGTAAGCCAGGCAGGCTTAGAGCAAGATGGCTAATAAAATCCAGAAGAGATTTACAAGGATTTCGATGTTGGAGATGCCTGTCGAGGCAGCACTCGCCATTGGAGACGAAGAAAGAGATGATCTGAAATGGGGGGAGCTCAGAAGTCCTGGGTTCTTGTACAAAATCACTGCTGACTTGCACTGTGACCTCGGGGGAGCCGCTTATTCTTGTGCTGCTGGTCATTAACTGCCTGAAAAACAGCGACGCTATTTCCATCATCTGCACAAGTGTTTTAAGACATCGCTGATGTGTGTGAAATGTTTTGAGAGCCTTGGATGAGAGGTGCTACCTACAGAAGGGAAAAGCTCTCCTTCTAGGGATAACTTGCGGTTCGGGTTAGCTGTTAATGGTCGAACAGAGATGTTTGTGTGCCAGAAGAACTTCTCTGGTTTTGATTAACGGCAGTGGGTTGGCAAATATGATCATGTAGCCCACAGCTGTGCTGGGCTGCCTTCGCTGGGAACACGGCTGAAATGAGTCTCCTGATAAAAGCATCATCATTTCAGTGCATCAATACCTGCTCTAAAGCCCCTCCTCGGGGGGGAAACGATAGCAGGAGATATGGTAGAGAAGCAAAATCTTTCTTCTTTGCTTCCTGGGAGCCTCGTTCCCCGCGTTACGGGCTGGGGTCAGTGGGGGTGAAGGCAGAGCATCCCTCCCTGGCAGAGCCCGTGCCGCAGCCTGCTCCAACGGCAGGATCTTGGTGCAGAGGAGGCCGAATAGAAGGAATTATCCCAACACTCGTCACCGATTGCTAAACACAGCAGAGCTTCCCTGTCATTTTGTCGTTGGCATCTTTTTAGAATGATTAAATCTGTCAAGGAACCTCCGCCTGCCTGAGGCACAGCACGAGTAATTCCCAACAACAGAAGCAGAGGAAATAGCAATGCCGTAACTTTGCTTGGCTGTTTTCATTTGGTTTTTTGTTGTAATAGGAAGGTGAGTTTATTACGGCAAACATCTCGCAAACTTCTTTGCAGCAGCTTCTCTTAGGCAGGATGAGCAAGCGAAGCTCTGCAGCCGACGGTGCCCAGTGTTTGGGGAGAACCTGCTTTCAGAGCTGGTTCAAATGGGGGGGACCACAATGGAGGGATGGGGACAGAATTGAAGCATCACTTGGTCTGTTACCTCCATGCATATCTGTGAATATTTTCTCTGCCAGGCACTGTGTGCCCTGGGTATTCGGTATCTATCTCTGTTATTCAGAAGAAAAAAGCTGTAAGAAGTCTTGGGTTTAGTCAAATAAAAGACAAGAAAAAACTTTGTAACTTCATGGCCTCGGGAAACTCTTTGTGTCCCCCCGACTCGAGTCCTCGTGTTCCCAGCCCCGGAGGGACAAGAATGGCCTTGGGCTTGGGGACAAGAAACTATGCGCCCTGCAAAATGCAAAAGGGAAATAGTGAACGTGTCACACTGATTTACTCATTAATCTTAACGTGAGCACAGAGAAATGGCTTTAGGCTGAGAGGAGGCTTAGGAAGGCAATACTACATCAGCTCCGCGCTACTTCTAATAATAAGCCTTTGCACCTGGTGTGAGAAGGGGATGGGGAAGAGTCGGGCACCCCAAGGGGCTCCAGAGGAGAGCACGTGCCCCGCCACTGTCGGTTCCTCGAAATCTCGCCTCCCGTCAGGATCTTGGTGCAGAACCAGCATTTGGTCCGACAGCTGCACGCCTCCAGTCAGGATGCAGCCAAGCCCCAGCTTGACTTCCCCGTGAACCCTCCTCTCCTCTCGCCCCGGTATGGTGCTCGCAGGCGAAGGCGGAACAGGGAGCTGCCGGCCCTGCTCGCAGCGCGGGGTGAGGGCTACGGACCAGTGCAGGCAACGGGATGGGACATCTCTGCCCTCTGGGAGTGTCAGCGCAGGGAAAGAGAGAGAGAAGCTTGCTGGCACGAGCACGTTAGCTTAGATCTCAAAAAAAAGCATCAAAGCAGCATCTTAATAAGCATTTTTGTCTTTTGTCACATTCTTGAGTAAATGTTTATCTTGTGGAGCTCCGAGGCATGTGTTTCAGGCTCAGTCTGTGGAGGGTCTGTCTGTAATTACAGGCTTCATCCCGGGACCTGCCTTAACGACTGTGCCGTCCCATCGTTCTCCATAGACGGAACCTCCTGCCCACGTTGACGAGAGCTTTAACAGAAACATCATGGATTAAACGTGACTGTTTAGGTTATTTGTTCACTAGAAATATGTGCTTGTTTTTAGCATGTTGCTGTCTTTGGCATTCTTACTTTAATGTTACGATTTTATTTTTCTTCTGTCTCCGCATGTTCTGTCCTTTCTTTGGGTTACGTTTCCTTCTCAGCAACAAGCTGCAGCCTCTCCCAGGGCCTCTGCTTCCACCTCGCTTTGCTCCAAAGCTGAAACCACCACCCGTCAGACTCTGTAATAGCCCAGAGAGAGAGTTTCAAGGCTTTGGAGAAATTTTACACCTCTTGAATTTCAAATCTGCTGTTTCAGGTTGCCTGCAGAGAAGGCAGAAGTCTCTATTGATTTGCACGACCTAATCAGAGAGCGGCCATGTTCCCGCAAGTGTGTTTGCTATAAGCAAATCCTTCAACTACGTTAGAGAAGTTATGTTTATACAGCTAGGAGTATCATTTGACAAGCTTTTCCTTTACTGTTGCTCCGGCTTCAGCCTTCTCTCTCCCCCCATTTAGACTGGTACATCTGGTTTTGCAGCCTTATGGTTTTAAAGGATTAAGCTGTTTTACTTCATAGGGTTGGTTGGTGGGGTTTTTTTCCAATCCAGCCAAAAATAATTATTTCTTGTCCTGATCCGATTCACTGTCCACCCCCAGGCAGCTAAACCAATACAGCTGATGGGCCGTGAAAAGAAGTGCCTGTGAAACATCATCTTCAAATCTGTTTTAAAAATCAGGACACGGGTGAAAAGCTTCGATGCACTTGAGCTTGTTCTTGCTTAAAATATTGCTCAGACTAGTAAATGGCTGGATTCACAATCCGACGTCATTTACCCCGCTGCAACTAGAAATACCGTTAAGACTTGTGTTCTCAGAGGATTTGGGCTTTACCTTCAGTTTTCTCCTTCCTGGTCAGTGCGTGAGGCAGCGGCTTCCCACTCTCGAGATGCACATTCGCCCCCAGGGGGGGTTTTGTAAAGCCTTGCGAGGCAGAATAACCATCAGGAACCTTTACATCTTTGCCAGAGCGCCCACGAAAACACACTCCTGCAGCTTCGATCCGCACCAGTAACTTTTTACAATGGATCTTCAGCCTGGAAGGGACTACACCCTTACGGACTCAGCGTGGGGAGCAGTTTTCCATACATTGCCTCTGAACCTGTGGGTTTTTTTTTTCCCCTGTTCGGTTTTCAATTATTTGACTCGCGCTTCATGGACTGCATTTCCCAGCACAGTAACAGCTGATGGTTTCGGAGGCTGCAGTTGGGGAGGGCAGTGCCTGGGATGGGTAGTAATTACTTGCTGAGCGCGTTACAATTATTCAGTTATTGAATAATTTGGAAAGGCAAGCAGGGGGAATATTTGGTTAATTAAGAGCTCGTTTAATGACTGCTAAATTTAGCCTTCCAAAACAGTGCTCACCTTCCCTGGATTTGGAAACCTTTGCGTACCCACATTACTTACCTTCTGGGGGAAGCGGGAATGCTTTCTCTCCAGTCTTCGGCTTCAATCACCGCGGTGGCACTGGCTCCTCACCTGGAGGTGGCACCGCTTTGGTCCTTGTTCCCTGCTAGCTCCGACATGTGGCTTCACGGGCATTAAGATCTCTCTGAAGCTGCCACCAGACTCCAGTGAGACGTTTAATTAGACACAGCTCACCTGTAAGCACTCAGGCACAAATTCTCATCCGATGAAAAAAAATGACATTAGAGACCGACCGGCAAAGTCTGAGCATTTAACAGAGCCCAGCAGGTGCGAGCAGAACAGCTTTCGAGCCCTTGTCATTTTTCTGTTGCTGCTGCTTTAACACAGTTGCTGGGGACAGGTTTCTTCTGTTTGAGGTTTTTGATAATTTAGGGCTCAGGAAGCAAGTTTATCACCCAGAGGATGCTTTCTGGAGCCTGGACTAACTTCCAGGGGCTCCGGGGAGCCGGCAAGGCAGTGCTCAGGACAAAAAAAAGCATTTACAGCTTATTGTTATGTCTTTACTGTTGCACCAAGAACATCAAGTATCTGCATGAGAATTCAGGCAGGCTTGTAACTGCAAGGATTTTATTTGAGGACTTTTGAGGCGAGTTTTGAGGGAAGGACTTTAAATGGGAAGTAGTATTTGACTCAAGATGAGTACAACTTTATTTTAAACAATTAGTGAACAGATTTTAAATAATTATTTTGCTTCGGGGTTTTATCCTTGATCTAGATTAATGTAACGCATTATATTCTCCACGCACAGCATGAGCCGGGTGTAACTACCACCGCAGATGAGGGACGTGGCTGTCAGCTGGCACGTGCTGGTGAGACGGGTCCCCTCCTCCCAGCGTGGAAATCAACCCCCGACGTCCAGAAAGGAGAAAAAAGAAAAAAGCAAAGCCTTGAAACCCTCGCTGACCACAGGCAGATTTATCCCCTTTGCGCTTCCAAAGTGAAAAATGTTTGGAGTCTCCCAGAGCTAGCGGCTCCTCCAGTCCTGCCCGTAGTACGCACAGAAACAAAGAGGAGGAAGAGTCTGTACTGACCCTCCTCCTTCACACTATGCCTCGGGACAGAGTAAACTTACTTTTTCTGCTAGGGAGAAGGCAGTACAATAAGCCAGATCTTGTACGTCTGGAGACATACCAGTCTTCTACAAAGGCATCCATGAACTTCTTGTATGTTGCTTTTTTTAGTTTAAATGCTGCAAAAAAAAAAAAAAAAAAAAAGGGAAAATAATTTTTAAATAGGTTTTTCAGAGCGAACTCTGCAAGGCAAATTCTGCAAAACA
This sequence comes from Alca torda, assembly GCA_008658365.1. Classification (NCBI taxonomy): domain Eukaryota; kingdom Metazoa; phylum Chordata; class Aves; order Charadriiformes; family Alcidae; genus Alca; species Alca torda. The sequence continues at coordinate 29,122,723 of CM018086.1, read as the reverse complement.
GAAGCGCTGTCAAAGCGGGTTGATTTTAAAACCTGACAACCTTGACAGCCTCCTTGCAGCAGCACGAAGCCACGTCATTTCTGCAATTACCCGTGGTTGCAAAATTGTTGAATGAAATGGAATGCAAAACTGTTGGGGGTTGTAACTCTCACACAGGCAGAACAAGTGATCTGGAATGATAACTGGTCGAGTGCTCCACTGGGTCCTTAATTGAATATTTTGCTAAACTGCTCCAAATTAGTGGAGCTCGTCCATTCTGAGTCTGGGCTGCTGAGGAGATGAGGAAGCTCCTGGTGGGATCCAGTAGATTTTAAATATTCTTTTTATTTTTTCCTTTAACAAGGGGGCAAGGCATAAGGCAGCTCTTCAAGAGATCTGTGATTGTGAGTAGAGAAGTGTTACGGGATATTCTCTCCCTGCCCCCGGAGAAAGAATCAAGTTAACAGATGGGATAGAATTAGGTTTTTTCTCTTCAATTAGTAATTTCTTCTAAATTAATAAGGCCAAGACATCTACTTTAGGAAAACAATTAAACAGTACATCAATAAAATAGCTACCTTAAACCAGGCAAAGTGGTTCCTTAGGTAAAGTTTTTCTAACTATTCTTCTTGAAATGTCCTGCTTTAAAGTAAGGCTTTACGCAAAACATTTCTGCAAATTAGCTTATCAAGTTTCAGGGGAGCTTTAAATTAAAAAAAAAAAAGTTTGTTTTAACTATTCAGTCTTGCCTTTGTGGTTTCTGGCCCTTCCTGCTGGGCATCTCTGAGGTTTCCGTGGATTTGTGTCACTGAGGCAGCCACACGCTGATTCCGTTCCCCTAAGCTTTCTGCTGGATTTTGGCGGTACTGTGCTGGGAAGAGGACGACATCAATGCTGTCAGGAGCTTTTCTTCCCGCTAAGCATCCCTGCCAAGGCATCTTCCTGGCAGCGTGAATTTTTTGCCTCTCCTGTCAGCCTCCTTTCCTTACGGGTACCCAAGAAGCTACAAAAAGTCAAAACTACAGAGTTCTATCAGCAAAGGACGGCTGGAGAAGTGCTGCAAAATTATCTCAACTCTTGATACTAAGTGAAATCTCTCTAAAAAACTATTTCAGACTCTTCTTGTGAAGGGTTCCCACACTCCGCTGAAGTCCCTGGGCCATCAGTCAGTTTTACCTTTCCCTGTCAGGTGTAACCACATAATATCAGTCCCCATCAAGTGCCATTTGGGATGTTGGACCTTGCTGGTCAGCACTCACCGTTACCCAGATTTAGCATCTGCTCCTTCTCAGCACCAGGTCTCATCCTTCCCATCACCTGCAATGTCTTGCTGGGTCCCACAAAAGAGCCCAAATATTATCTCCCATTCCCCCACAGAGTCTTTTCTGCTGCCACCACCTCCGTAGCTCCTCCAGAGCTGGCAGATGTGTCCTCCCTGTCCCAGCTGCTGACTGCATTTTGGACCTGACAGCCAGAGCACACCATCCAGCCCTCACCATACCCTGAACCTCCTCCTGGGGTGGTCTCTACCGCCCACCTTCTGAGGGGCCGAGGCACACGAGGGCTTTCTTGGCTTCCTGTGCGGGAGCGTGTGCAGTCAGAATTCTTGTAAGCGGCAGTTTTACTGATTCTTCCCAACATAAACCGGACAAATTGATGGAGTCCTGGCCCCCGAAGATAAACACTATCTCCGCTGTTTAGAGTAACTGTCTCCTGGAAGGGGGAAGGTGGAGTGGAGCTGACACCCTCGCTGCTGGGGAGCTGCACTGGGGTAACGGGAGGTGCCTGCAGGCTGGTGGCTCTGCCCCAGCAGAAACCTTCCCCTGCTACCAGGCATGAACAGAAGCAGTCCCCAAGGAGGATTAAGACTAGAAAATGTCCGCAGTTAACTCAGGTACCATAATAACAATCTTAAACTTCTTTTGCAGAAACACAGAGGACTAGCAATCTTCACCTGAGTCACTTGTAAACGTTCCTGCCAAGGGCTGGTTTAAGCCTGTGCCCAAATACAGAGGTCCCTGCCCAGGGCAGGGGGGTTGGAACTAGATGGTCTTTAAGGTCCCTTCCAACCTAAACCATTCTGTGATTCCATGATTTTAGTTGCAATATGTTTGGTTTTATGGAGTTTTCATATTTCAGATTAGTTTCAGCTTTTTAGCTGTTTAGGAATGGTAAATCCTCATGTGGTTAGGAAGCATTCTTGGCTATTATCTCTGGAAAGAACTTACTTTAATATTTATGGTCGGGCTAGTACTTTTGAAGGAGACTGAGATTAGATAAGCTCATTAAGTCAAGCATTCTTTCCACACCTGCATTCTTCCCAACAAAATAATATTTCTCGATTGCAAGGCAGCTAATTTAGAGACTAATTTCACTTGTCACACTGATATGACCCCAAACCACTGCCGTGCTCCATGAGCAAAGCTGGCTCAGATGCACACATGCTGTCCTCACCTTTCAGGGCCTTGGACACAACTGGAAAACACTTGTCTCCTAAGTGATGGAGTCTGGTGTGGCTGTACTGTTTGGAATGTGTTCAGCGAGCACGCCATCGCTATTAGAGAACTACAATCTTATCCATTTAAGACGATTTTGCAATATCCTAGTCCTGTTCCCACCTCTGTTTTCTCTGCTTCGGCAGCGGCTGTGGGTGTCCAGGGCAAGTGGAGGCTGCAGCCTTAGGAGGCAGGTTAACAACTAACCGAGTCTTCTCCCCCGCCGCAGGTCCATCCCCCGCGCGTCCGTCCACAACTAGGAGGAAAGAAAACTAAGGCTCAATAACCCCTGACGGGCAGGGGAGAGGCAGACAATGACATTCACTTTTTAAGTTAATTGATCCACGTGCTCATTCACTCCATTTCATTTGTTAAAAACAAGGCTTTAAGGCTTTCTGTTGGGTTTTTTTTTTTGTCCAGTTCTGTCAAATGGTCTAATAAGAGGCTACTCCTGTTCCTTATGCCCCTTGCCATGTTTGTAACTTTAATATATGAGCCATTCCAAGTGCACACACAGTTACAGCGCTATTACAGCTCCCGCCCCAGGGAGGCAGGTGGGCAGCAGAGCTGCTCTCAAACACCTTCACCGAGTCACAAAGCTGCCCTGACCAGAGGACAGAATAATTAATTTAGACCTGAACATCTCAAGAGCATCTCCCTGTACAATTCAGCTATGGAAAGGCTTTTGATTACTGCCCGCCTGTGCATGCGTTATGGCTGAAGTATTTAATTTAAGGAGAATGATTCGGAAGAGGGCAAGTTTTAATGGCTGGCGCCAAAGCCTAAATAAAAGTCTAAGGTTCAGAGTCGAAACGTGCTTAACTTGTATTGAAAGTGATAATTTTTGCAGCATGCTGGAATTCACTGACTCACATACCATCTGGAGATGCTAAAAGCATTTAGAAAACAAAGTCGAGAGGCCTCCAGTTGTTGAGGTTCCCGTTGTTGAGGTGAAAACACCAAGGCTCAAAGGCAGCTGTGAAGATGGAAGACTCCGAGGCTCTTGGCACTAATAAGTGCGACATGAGCGAGTGCCTGCCTCACCTCCCAACCTGGGCGCTCTCAGCTGGGCACTCCTGGAGAGATCAGCCTTCCTGAGAAACCCACGGGCATTTATTTTGTGCCTCTGCTGAGGCAGAGAGATGAGATTCTTCCCGCCTGCGCATGCTCTGAACGGACGAAGATCTCCAACAAAGCGTGCGTATAACTAGAAAGGGAAAGTGAGCAGGGAGGGACGAGATTTCGAGATATGGTGCAAGCATGAAACAGCAGAGTAGAACCTCAGTGGAGAGTACTGAGGAGCAGGTGCGTATCCCCTACACCTCAACTAAAGGATTACAAAATGAGTAAAACTTTGACCTTTCTTATGGTTCAAAAAAACACACAGTTTTCAAACCTTTTCTTTTTTTTTTTCACCAAGGGGAAAATTTCTGCATACTTGTCTATATTTCTGAATTCAGTCTTAATTTCTTCTTGGATTGTTTCTTATTTACAAGTTAAAATTCTGTCTAGTGCCCGAAAAGGTACAATAGATAGATGCTATACATGGAGGACACCATCATCTAAAAAAGGCCAAGCTAATACACAAGGTACACGCAGAAGAAAGCTTAATTCACTATTTTTTAAATAGATGGATGCAGCATGACTTAACTTTTTGAGCATACTTGACCTTCACTATTAGTTCACACAGAATATGGGCAGGATAAATAGCTTGAGTAAATGGTATCGAGGAAGAAAGTTGAAAGTTTTGTGAAGGGTTTTAAAAGCAAGAGCTTTGCTGCCTGAGAGCTCCCAGTTCCCAGTTCTTTGTCTGATCTTCTAATGAAAGAATAAAGTAGGTGAATGGAGGTGGGAGGGAAACATCAGTTCAACACTGACATGGATATTTCAGTGTGGGAGAAATCTCCTGTAGCTGCTCTCTGCCTAACACCATCTTAAATTTAACTTACCCCTCTTGTTGTATTTTTTTCATCCTAGTAAATGACAGTTTATTTTGATCATGCTCCTCCCCATGGAAAGGAACACCTGCCTAAGTAATTTCCGTCTCCCTTTAAAATAAAGAGACAAATGAGAAAAAACACATTTATGGCCACACAACTGTCATAGTAAAGTAGAAATAGTCCAAGTGCAAGATCACTTTTCTCGCTTCTTTTGTGTTGAGAAGTGCAAGGGCTAAATTGGCTCAGAGTTTGTCTGGTTTCACAGCAGTGGCAGCATTTTAGGTTTCGAATCACCTGGTAAAACGTGACCTTCTTTTTATGGGGTTATTCATTGAATCACATTTAAAGCCCTAATATGCAGAGAGGACACGCAGAACACGTCTCCTCTTCCGTAACATAAATCAGAAATAAAAACCTTTGCCTGCTAGAAGGAATGGAAGAAACTACCACCCAGATCCAACACATGCAGAACTGCTCCGTTAGGACCTGCCATTGTTTATTCCCCCCAGATTTAATGGTCTGGCTGGCAAGTTAATATGGTGAGGAGGTCATCTCCAAGGTGTGAAGCCACCCAGAGACATTAGCCTGGCAGTGAAGAGCAGTCTCAAAAGAAAACATCGAGATTTTTTTCTGTGGAGTCAGCAGCAAAGCGTCCAGGCTTCTACATAAACAACTTAACATAATTGCATAAACTGAGGAACGAGGAGGAGACAAACTCTTAAGATATCTGTCCAGAAAATTCATGCCTCAGTAACCTAGTTGGCTTTTTTTTGGTTGTTAACATAAGAATAGTAAGGGTATCCATTTCTAAAATTAGCTTTTTGAACGCTGGAGGCCTCTTACAAGAAATTTCCAGAAACAAGTAACAGGAACGCTCCATAAATCTCAGCTTCTCTCTATAAATAAAATATTTCCTTCAAAAAAGGCGCCATGGTTTCAGGCACATGCTCCTTCTGTACTTCTACACCGCTGAGTCTTCAGCGTGAAGTCTTGGGTGAAGGTCTCAGTGAAATTCTTTATTAATAATATATCTCACCTGGCAGCTCACAGATTCAAACGGTCCAGACTCCTTAGACAGCCTTGGGATTATCCAGCAGTAAACCTAGGTAGTTTGAGGCTTTTGCTTTGTTTGGATACATCTAAAGGTTACAAAAATAAAGGAGATGATACTTCCAGGCTGCTTTATTGATTTTGCAAGAACTATGCAAGTGAGGCATTTCTTGTGATCCTGCGGTCTGATCTGCGTGCGTAGCATCCCCTGCAGTCAATGAGAGTTCACAAAGGAGCAGCTCTACCAGCAGTTCCGTAGTGCAAAACAGTCACTGGCAAAGAACAGAGAGAGAAAGAAAAACCCAAAAGTTTCTCTAGTATCTGTTTCAAAATTCAGCACTCACTGTCCACAAGTTATCATGAAAGATAAGAATTCTCAACAGCAGACAACGCTGATCACTATATCTTGTCATTATTTCAGCTATACAGGAAAACAGGCAAGATGGAAATAAGTATCTCTGAAATGAAGAGAGTTGTTTCAAGTATGAACACCACCTGTAATGGAAGAAAAATAAGGGAGCATTTTGAAAAAAATGAACGCTGAAAAATCTCAAAAATTGAGCAATGCTTGACATTTCCACCACTGTTAGAAATTCTTCTTTAATGCACCACGTGGCCTAAAAGGGTTATAGGAAAAAGCTAGCTCCTTTTCAGTTCTAGTGAGCCAGCCTGTGAATAAATAACACACTGAGCTTATATACCCTATTCAATATATGCTACCTGAGACAGAACTGAGAGAATACGTGATTTGAGAGGAGATGGTGGATGCAATCAAAGAAAGATGTGCAGTTTGGAAACAGGACAGTTATTTTCTTTGGACAGACTTACCTGAAAAGCTTTAGTACAAGTCACCAACACTCACATGGAAGATAAAAAAATGTCTACTCAGATACTTCAGGGATAAATTGATGATCATTAGAGGAGAGTTGACTGGCAGGTCTCAGCCAACATGACGTAAAATTAGCTTTCAGCTTCCTAAGAAGGTTTACAAGGACAGAGATACGGCAGAGCGTGCTGTGTTTCTTCATGGTGTTTTACAAGGAGCAACAGACGCTCACCGGAGAATCACCCACCACTTTACGATGGCCGTCGTAGCCGCATTTCCCGAGAAGACTGCCCTTCTGAATGAGGCTGAGGCCATCAACACAGGCCAGAGCCATCTGCGGTTCAGAAGGGAAGTAACTCTTCCGCTGCTCTTGGAATGCTTGGTTGGATTCCGCACAGGAGACTCAAAAAGGAGAGACAGGAGTTGAGATTTTTTTTTTTTTTCCCTGGGGGAGGGAAAAGGAGGAGGCTGGTTGGTTCTATTTTTTATTTTTCCCCTCAAAGAGCCCTCCAGCAACATTTCCTGGTTTTATTCCTAGAATTTATACAAGACAAAACTATTGCACAAAGGTACACGTGAGCGTGTTGGAGAGATCCAATTCACGTGTAAACACTGTGTAAGGATAGCTGGATGTAGAAGGAATGTGAGGAACTCCTTATTAAAAACAAAGTCATCTTTATTTACTGGGGAAAGGAAAGCTATAAAGGAGAAATTCAAATGTACTAAGAATTGCAGTGGAAGAAGAAGCAAACCCGGATTTTCTTGACAGCATAGCCATTAGCAATGCTATTTCAGCTACACTCCTATCGTAATGTGCACATCATGATGTACTGCAGCCTCGAAGTGTACCCTGCTGAGATGCTGACCTTATAAATAAAAATAAATAAGACATGAAGCTAAGTTTCTGGTATAAATCCAAATTAAAATCTTTTTGTAAATAGAGTGTCCTTATAAACATTTCCGGACTTGAAATTCATTAGGTGGAGCTCAGAATATTTCAGGTGGACAATACATATTCAGGAAAATCTCGGCATAAAATGTACCTTTCCAAAACCTTCAGTTGATTTATGGGGAATTAAAAAACACAGTGATTCCACAACTGCTTACACAATGAAAATTTTATACACGAGAAATGCCAAGAAGTCCACTAGTGTTCCTAGAATCATGTCATAGGGGATAAAAAATTAAAATAAAATGCATGGTACAGGACTGAAAGCTGGGTTTACACTAAAAACCTAATCTGATCCCATACCTGTTAGTTTTACAAAAGTTCCTGATATTCCCCAAAACCTTTGAATGAAAAGATAGCTTAAAACGTAGTACAGTTTCACAGAAGTCCTCAGGAAGCTTCGATCAATCCCTTAGCAGGGATTCAAACTCTGGCTTCTCTCCTGCCGTATTTTGTATTTCACCCTCGGCCTTTTCACACAAGGAGGGCTTTACCTTTCCTTGCAAATATTTTTTGCTTTCAAAATACAAATCAACATTCCCAGATACTTGTAACAAGTACGCTTTCAGGTACAAGGCCATAAATTTAACTTCAGGACTTGGCCCCAATTCACGCTGAACACGTACTGACCTTTCTTGACTTTATTTGAACCACAAGAGCTCTTTACAAAGGTTCTTGCACAACTGGGAAACATCAAGGCAAATTCTGCCGTCACCGTGTGTTCAATTAAAAGCACTTGTCTGCAGCAGCTTGTTGTCAGATTTATGCTAGTTTAACAGAACAAATCCTGTCCTCGGCGTAATCCGACTTCTAAGAAACAGCCCTGCGTTTCCCAGTAGCAACAGACAGGCTGAACCTGAAAGAGGACAGACAGAAACTGAAGTATTTCAAATTCAGAATTATCTGTCCAGAACTGGGAAGAGATACCATTAATAAAAAGTTATTCAGGGTATTTAAGTGGACTAAAATAAATTAAGCCAAGTTTATTTCTAATCATCAGTGAATTCTGCAAATTCCACTCTGTCTTAGGAACATCAGCCTTTCTGCAATTACTGTTTTCCTGCTGGAGGCTACATTCAGAATCTTTTAGATCGCACTGTACTTCCTCATTTGCTGTTTAATTTCTTCATAGATCTAGATATTGCTTTTAGTAGTCCAGATATTGAAGCTTCAAATAGAGTAATCCTGGTTGGTACTGAAACATAGAGTATAGTGAATTATTGTACTTCTTTCAAAAGATTAATTCTCTTACCGGGTACAGCGCACGTGTTTTTCCACAAATTATATTTGACAGGTTTGGTCATCATATTGAACGCATTACTGAAGCTTAAACACTCCAAAAGACAAATACCAACTTGATTTTATTTCTGAATGACAGTCAGTTCGTACCATGACAGACGCACCATGTTTGGGAAATACTGCAATACACAGGATCTTCAAAAGATGAAAATCTGAGGGGAGATGAGCTGAGATCTCCCCCATGGTCTAGCACAATCATGTTGAGCAGTATTTTATAGAGGGCAGCTCCGAAAGGGCCAGTTTCATTTAGTGCAACTCAAAGCCTGCATGACAGAAGTGACTAACAAACACTTTTAAAAGTGGCAAAGCAGTTTATATGGCAGTGCTGCAGAGTGGCGACAGGACTTGCAGTGAAGTTAAGGATTTTGGAACATAGGACCTCAAGCTGGAGAATCCCAACCCAAACCCACACCAGTCCATTCATATTTAGATTTCATAGAATCATAGGGTTGGAAGGGACCTCTGGAGATCATCTAGTCCAAGCCCCTGCCAGAGCAGGGTCACCCAGAGCAAGTGGCACAGGAACGCATCCAGGCAGGTTTGGAATGTCTCCAGAGACGGAGACTCCACCACCTCTCTGGGCAGCCTGTGCCAGGGCTCTGCCACCCTCATGGGAAAGAAGTTCCTCCTCATGTTTAGGTGGGAACTTCCTATTGTCAAGTTGGTGCCCGTTATCCCTTGTCCTGTCCCTGGGCACCACTGAAAAGAGCCTGGCCCCATCCTCCTGACACCCACCCTTTCAGTATTTATAAGTGTTGATAAGATCCCCCCTCAGCCGTCTTTTTTCCAGACTGAAGAGTCCCAAATCCCTCAGCCTTTCTTCCTCAGAGAGGTGTTCCAGTCCCCTCATCATCTTGGTAGCCCTTTGCTGTCCCCTCTCCAGCAGTTCCCTGGCCTTCTTGAACCAGGGAGCCCAGAACTGGACCCAACACTCCAGATGCGGCCTCACCAAGACAGAGCAGAGGGGGAGGATGACCTCCCTCCACCTGCTGGCCACACTCTTCTTGATGCCCCCCAGGATGCCATTGGCCTTCTTGGCCACAAGGGCACATTGCTGGCTCATGGTCATCCTGTTGTCCACCAGGACTCCCAGGTCTCTTTCCACAGAGCTGCTCTCCAGCAGTACCTTCACTGCTACCAGGTATTTTTGTGGAAAAGGCCCTACATTTAAACCTCACGATAATGGGAAACGAGTTTTAAGCCAGCAAAGCACTTGCTGACAGTCTTGGTCCGTGTTCTCACAGACTTACAACTTGGGTGTAATGCAAATTTCTTGGAATGAACAGGCTTTGAGGCAAATGTTTAGGTATGGAACCCAACTGACTTTATTATTTCCTAGCATCCAGCCATTTTAACAATTCTTCCTTGTTAGCACAGGCAAGGAAGCCTTTTTCAGGTTTGAGAACAAAGAAATGAAATTACAGAAGACTAATCTTGCTGGTGTGCCAGAGAACACTCACAACTGAACAAGTTTGAGTGTCCTATCGTCATTCCTCTTTATATTGAACTTCAGTGTAATCCCCTCAATACTTATTTCCATGAAAGGATAGATTAAAAAAAAAAAGCACATTTCCAGATTTTCAAAGTGTTTCACAGAAGTTATATAGACTATCAATAAAACAAATCAACATGTTTGCTTCAGAATTTGATTCAGAAAAAAAATTAGGTTTCCTACCATTTACTTATCAATGTGCTGACCCACATAAATCTTTGCGTGTAATAAGAAAGCAAGGTGGTCGGCGAGATTACGCATTTGTTTCTTATTTTCTGTACTGCAGCGCAATCATCCCCTCTTCTCTGAAGTCCTTGCAATTTATTATTCAAGGAACACCACAGACTAATGGTCCTAGTTAATAGAAAAAAAAAGTCTTCATACTAAGCTGAAAGAGAGAAGTCCAAAAAGAGCTATTGAGAGACTTTCTGAAACAGATAAAACATTGCTTTGGACAAGACAAAACACAGTATTTCACAATAGAAGATTTGTAGTTGTGTCAACAAAAAAAAAAAACAAGCTTCCTTCAACTTGGTCTTAAGATTACATTTAGGCCCAGTAAATAGATGTTTTCAAGTATTTTACAATCAAGCTCCAGCTTCAGACCGTATCAATTTAAAGCGTAGGTGGACACTAGCTTCCCTCAGACCACACATGCCACAGTTCGCTGGTCCATGTGGTTTTGCCATCCAGCCTTCCACGCAGCCAGCCAGGGCTTACAGGATTGAGACTTCAGGAGGCCAGAACTGGCCTATGGAAAAAACACAACAAAAGCAGTAGTTTTTTCCTCAGCTGTGCTCCTCCCAAACCCCACTGCCCTTCCTGGCAATTAGGTATCGATGAACCCAGAGCATGGACCGATTACCTCCGCCCAGCTCTTTTTTTAATATTTACTTAACATACAGGGTTACATCATCAAGCCATCTCCATAAAGAGCTCTTAACCCAAACACCTGGCTTCCAACCAAGAGACTGATCATATTCATTAAGACCCAAAGAATACAAGGTGAGTTGGGAATGCTGCATTTTGATCAGAGGGCTCTAATGCAGTGACATTCCCTAGCACAAAGCATCTGTAATCCAAAAGCAACAGGCTTTCTGGCCAACCAGAGAATTGTATTTCTGACTTTCTATTAACTTGTCCCCAGTTGTAGCAGAAAAAAATCTGTAGTAATTCAATAAAAAAAAAAATTCAAGTAAGTCCCAGCAGTCAAACCACAGGTGTATTGCCCACTAATGCCCATGCTAAGGAGAATACATTCCTCTCAACAGTAGGTATGTTCAAAAGAATAACTCTCATCTTGTAACTGAAGAGACTAAATAAACGGGTAGCAGCAGCATGGGGAGCCATATCAAGACATGGTCCAAAATATTGTTTGTATTTTTTAAACTGAAGAATTTAAAAAAATTTAAAAAAAAAAAGAGAGCCCACTCTGGAACTTTTCTTTGTAGCCTATCCCTTTAGGGCATGAAGACAAACCATTTTCAGAATACACCAAATTCAAGATGGTCTTTAAGGCACCGTTTGCAATATTTATGGGAAAGGACGTGTGAAAACAAAGTGTGTTATAATATATTAATACAGCTGGGAAATTGTAATTGAATGTGAGGTTACAAGAGATGTTCTTTCCCTTTTTCCTCTCCTCTTGCAGGGCTTCTCTCATTCCATTTGACCTTGTATTGCATCCCTGGAGGAATTACGTCAAGACTGGATCCCCAATGCCATGGTCTGGGTTGCAAGTGAAGGAGATGGTGATGGCATAACGAGTGCCCCAGTGAACCTTTTCCACCCGATGAAGGTTCTCCGATCCAGAGGTGAAAAAGGAAACCCGGCCTGTAAAGACAAGAGTATTTAATCAGTGACATGGAGTTTGGCACTCTGCTATCAGCTCTCTCCACAGTTTTGCTGTTGTCTCAGTTCGACTGTTCCCCAGCTACCTGAGAGCCCATAGGTCATCGCAAAGACAAACTGTTATGAGCTTATGCTGCACTCTGACAGCTTTATGTACTATTTAAAACATACATTAATCCTTTGTGCTACAAAACTGGAGGCATAATTCCACCATATCTCATGGTTTATAAAAGGCAGGAGGAAGCCGAGAACATCTGAGGCCAGTTCTTAGTTGCCTCAATTAAAAAGAGAAACTCTAGTGGCTGTCAGCAAAGCGTATTGATTTCCTCCCTGCTCCCCTTCTAGTCTGGGCTCTAATTTTAGACCAAAGGAGGAGGAAGTACTACCAAGGTGGCAAAAAGTCTTCAGTGAAAGAAATGCTCAGCAGGTTTACAAGCAGCTGTGGCAGCTTATCAGCATCGTACTAAGTATTTGCTAAAGCTTTTTGTGCAGTCTGATCACTCACTGTTCAGCCCAGTTAAAAAGGTACATATCAGACATATACAAATTAATTTTCCTTAGAAAGAGCCATTCCATGAACGCATTGGCTTGGAAATTGTTTTACAGATGCAAGTGCTCGCTCCTGTGCTTCATCCCCTCCAAGCATTGACCACCCTGCCTGGTTCTCCAGGCCTGAAGTGGCATCAAGGTGAAATGCAGTTACTTTGATGACAGTGGAGGTACATTAGCATCCCAGTTGATGAAACAGCAGAATGGAGCCCTCTACACTTTGACATTTTCTGAGAATGTCAAAGTTTGACGTTTAGCAAGTAACTCAGAACTGATGCAACTCTGTAGGACTGCTCAAGTTCTCCTGAGAAAGCCCGTAGTACTCATATGCACAGCTGCTTTAGCCCAATAGCATGTGGTCTTCCTACTCAGGCTTCCCCCCCCTCATTCAAATTAGATTAAAGTTTGTTAAAAGGCTTATCATAGGAAACTCCTATTGACAATCTAACTCTGCCTGGGACTCATTCACAATCAGGCAAAATGAAACACTTAGGTGCCTACTTAAAATTTGCACAACAATAAGATAAACTGTTCCAGGCATTACACGATCTCCACTGCAGAAAGAGGCGCCAGGCACGGAGCTGGTTTTCTCTTCTGAAAGCGATCCAAAAGATCCAGAAGTTTTTTTGCTTGCATACTCCTAAGCAGCACACGGGAGATTTGAACAAAACTGGACTGGCCTCATGGAGCTGAGTTTACCCCCTGATCTCTGAGGTCCACCTGAGCAGCCTCTGTGTCCCTTGCACCTTCACTTGCAGTTCACATTTAATCTCTCATAGTTCACGTAGTCTCTCGTAACTACCAAGCAGATGTCATATCATACTCTTCTCTGCCTGTGGCTGCACATCAGTTATTGGTAATGCTATATATATAAAAAATAGATTCATTCATATGCATAGCTCATTTACACCTTGGTGTCCCGCTTTCCTGAATGAAAGACTAAAGGAAGGCAGTGTCCTATCCTGTGGGTGTTGCCATGAACAGCACTGCCCTCAAGGATTTCGTACAAAGTCCCATTGTCACGAGTTTTTTTTTTTCCTTTTAAATCTTACTTCAACACCATTCAAGTACTTCATTATCAGTCCCTTATTTACTCACCCAAAGCTTTGCCTTAAACTGATTTTCAGGCATTTTTGTTTGATCTCTTATTAGAAGTAGTAGTAATTCAGAGTTAGACAAGTTTCAGTGTATTGTTTAAGCCAGTTAAACTGGATTTTTTTGGCTATACAGAATGTCTTTTAATTTCTTTCTTTAATAAATATGTCTTCATATATATGGTATCTTATAGCTCCTTATGGTATCTTATAGCTCCTTGTGCATCTGGTCCCATGTGTGTCAATTGGGGTCTCCGAGTCACTGACGAAGCTCGCAGTCAGCTTTCAAAGATACTTCTTCCTCACTTGGAAACAATTTCTTTTAAACTAACTTCCACTGCAAAATTTTGCAGAAAAAGCACACTCTCCCCATGGTACACTATTTTTAATAGCATAAATGTCCAAAAAAGAGGGTAAAGAATGTTAATTCCCATCCCATCTGACAAAACCTTCAAGGAATATTTGGCCGTATCATTATCTGGAGACTCCTGGGGAAAGACACCAGTTAAAATCCAGCTGTACCATTACCAGATAGGATGACTTGTAGGACTTTAAAGCACACCAAGACTGGACCCTTCATAATCTTGCTTCAATACACAGTATATGGAAACCACTTCAAAAGTTAAATCACTACAAGAAAGGAAGCAGGTCAGGACTAAGCAAGTTCCTTAAGAAATTGTGGACCTACTCCTAATCTATAACCTGTCCTTGTTCTAGCCGGTTTTTTTTAATCAATTTTGTGTTAAGATTTTAAACCACAAAATTCCAAGCTATTAACCACATTAGCAAGGTAGTAGGGTCATATGCAATATAGGTCTGGCTTTAGCTGTGAGATTGCATTCAAATTTTTTAAAGTGAACCTTTTTGTTTAAGAGTTACTTACAATCTCCTGATGAAACATTTTTGAGTGACAAAGGCTCAGGAGAGAGTGTGTAAAATTCTAATCCCATTTCCTTTGTCCTTTTCTTTCATTATTTAACAATGGCCTCAAGTCAGTCTTTTCCATTTTCTTCTCCCCTCCTCTGACCTGCCTGCACAGATTTCTTTCCAACATGCTTTTCTGCTCCACTAAAGAAATCTTGACTACTACCTCCTGGCACATTAATTTGTTTGATTTATGAACACTTACTGTTAAAAGTGTAAGCTTTTTTGAGATCACAAGCTACTGCCCAATATATTTTTATAGTATATTATCTAACCAAAAAAAGAGAAAGTGTTTAATCCCTGGTCCTCAAGGGATGAATTTTTTAGAGAGGAAGAAACAGCAAAGGCATCACCTCCTGATTTGAGGCTGATGCTTCAAAGCTTTCAGAAAGAGGCCAGTCTGAGCTACGTTCTGAAGGATGAAGATTGGAATGGAGGTGTCCTGGGGCTAGAAGTGATGCCAAGGGTAAAATACAAAGGATTTGGGTTTTGCCACTGAGATAAATATATAGTCTGAAAAGTACTTCATCTTGATTGGGAACATTTGACTCATTTTCCCCAGTCACTGCAAGATGCCAAAACCCCCACTGCTTCTTTAGTTCCACGATGCTTTGACCAATACCTCTGCCTCAAGGAAGAGTTTCAGATGCATAAGTTACAAGGACCCATAGCCTGCCCTCTCACACCTACTGTCTGTCATCTCCTCCTCACCTCCACCTTCCATTCCACAAGAAGTCCATCAGGCAGAGCATACCACAGCAATTACTGCAGCACACCAGAGCATTTAGTGCTTTTAATACTTGGAACATACAGCCCCCATGTTAGATAAAAATACATTTTGTGGGTACTTCTATCCATGCTCTTTCCTCTTTTCTGCCCACAAACACTTAAAATGTCTTTATAGCTGTTCCCAAGTGGCTTCAAGATTTCCATCAGGCTGCCTAGTAATCGAGGATTGAGCTGTACTCCAGCCTAATTCCCATGGAAGAGTGCCACAATGGACTGGAGGAAGTTCCTCCCACACAAATGCACTTGTTCTAACCTTTCTTATTAAAAGAACAAAACAGCAAAGAATTTGAAAGATCTGCGGTGACCTCAGAGCTGCAGGAGCCTGTTTCTAAATGATTAGCTTGCCTGCGTATCTCTACAGGAACAGAAGTAATCAATCCTTGCCTTTCATCTCTGTTTGACAACAATACCTGAATCGACAGCTTGTTTTCTCTACTATCCAGCATTAAGTGCTAGAAAGGGCATTTCAAGATGGAGTTTGGTCCAGTAAAAGCTCAGCTGATGAGCTGCTGTTCCTTGCAGATTGCAGGAAGTGTTACTGTGATGCAGTCGCTCCCCGTCCCGGTTCACCTGGGATTCACAGATACACCTCCAGCTCTGCTTCTGTATGAAGATGAGTCACAAGTTTCAGCCACAGGTGGAGCTGCTTCTCAGTCCCTTCTTTCTGCAGCCCTTAAGCATCCACACAAGTTTTTAAAACTTAAGAGTAAGCAAAGGATAAATTATATTGGGGATGAAAGAAGTAACAACATGGAAGAGTCAGGTGCAAACTCATTTAAAGACGCCACTCTCTCACACTGATTGAGGACAAGGAACTGCTAACAAGCTCAGCACCACAGCATCCATCAAAACTGCGCCCGGCCTTCCGTGGCACTGACACAAGTCAAACTCTTTAACACTGTCAGGCTGAGAAAGGCTTGTGATGTGAAAAACAGGAGAGGTCTCACTCCTCTCACAGGGAACAAGACCTTAATCGTATTAGAGGTAATCACTTATTCTCCTGATTTTTTGAGAGTCAGTTTTTGCACTGATCCACAGGAATCATCGTTTCTGAAAACGTGCAAGTGCCAGTCACAAACTCCACTGCTATAAATTCCATATGATCCTAATTTAGATGAAGCAACACCATTATTTTCAGGAATAATACTTAACAAGCAGCAAAAGCAATGGATATTTCAATATGCAGCAATTATGTCCCATTTAATTACTCAAACAAAACCCCTGTATTAACCATGAGCTTTTGCTTTTCCCTGCTTTTGCTTTCCTAGGTTTTAATCACATCCATTATTGCCCCTTTAGCAATGAATTCTTTTTAGATGAACTCACAAAATATAAGCACTGGAAGAAGCACCATACAGGTGAGAGAATTATGCATGCAGCTGTACGTCACAGTAAGTCATCAGTATTTCCATAAGGTTTGCTCCCAGGAGATTTTATCCATGTTGAATTTTAACATCCAGTTACACTTCCATAAACAAGCTGCCTACAATTTGCTACCTAACCCCAGTATACACTGGAGGAATATACAAAGGGAACAACTTTCAATAACAACTATGCCCTTGACACATAACTGTGACTTCAACAAAACCACTCTCCCATTTGTTTCCTTGTCTCCAAAATGAAGCTAGTACTGACCTATTCTAACAAGGTTACTATGAAAATTAATTAGTAAACACCATTGCAATACTTTGCAGTTAACACATGTTCGGTTTTACAAGTATTGTAAAAAATATCCTCTGTTGTCCTTATTCTGGCAAGAGAAAAAGTAGCAAGGCATGCCAGATTAAATTATAACACAATGGAGGGCATATATGAAAGGATTTTGAGATCCATACAAAATACTAACATACCACATAGCTTGTAAAAAAATACTATAAGATTATTACGCCTCTAATATTATAAATTTATTGCATAACTTAGGGAATTGGACCCGATGACCTCGCAAGGTCTCTTTCAACCTTTCTCAAATCGAGGCCAACTTTTAAATTATATCCAACTTCTGAGTTCTATCAGGTTGCTCAGGGTCATATCATTAGCACATATGAGTGCAGCATTCAGATACTGTTGTTTCCCAGGTCTGTCTCAGGCACACATATTTTGCTACCCTCATGTCTCCTGGGCTTGATTTCTGGGCAGGGGGCGTGGAGTAGATGACCTCCAGAAGTCCCTTCCAACCTCAATTGTTCTGATTACTCATGGGACAGGCCATTCACATTAATATCATCTTTGGCAGTCACTTTGTGTTTGCAGCATGCCTGTTTTGCCACTGGATTCCAAGCCCCTTCATGCTCCCATCCTTCACATGAGACTACCCCTTCTGCTTTCTTGGCAGCATCCTTCTGGCCCTTCCAGTTTAATTCACTCCCAAATTTCCTCGTAAACTCCTTGGGTCATGAAAACATCAAGGAGAAACAGCAAATTATGTGTTAATTGCCTCAACCAACACTCAATCATGCAAGGGAATGATAACTGTCCCCTTGCCGCCCTTCTTGGTCTGCTTACACTGCGCCTGGAGACCAGGGAAGGGCAGGGGCTGCCCCCACCTGGTGCCAGGACAGGGAAGGGACACAAAGCAGGGCTGGGGGACCATAAGAGGTCTCACCTCCATCACCATCCACAGCAGCTGGATGGGGGCACTGGGAAGACTGAGCTGCTGCTCAGAAGGAAATGAAGCAACTCATCTGCCTAATTAAAAGGGAAGCAGGAATGCTTTATTTGTCACTACAGATCTATTCAGCATCTTTCATCTTATGCACTGACAGCTTTGACTGTCTGCTTAACACTTATCAGTTATAAATATTGCTCGGGAAAGAAGGAAAAACTGCATCTCATCTGCTGAGTGACACCAAGACAGAAGCACTGCTGGGGAAACTGCACAAACATTTCTGTTCTCATCCTTGTCATTTGTTGAGACTGAATCAGCAATTAATCCTAATGTAAAGTGTCCAAGAAAAAAACACCATATCATTAGGCAAGTAACTGGATAATACTATTTTCTGTAATTGCACAATAAAACTTATTTAACATGTGTACTTATTCAATTACTTATAAATAAATGTTGAATGGGGAGAGCTTTAAGCAAGTCCTTACCTAAAACCCGCAAAAGTAACCTGGAATGACAGCATCCGCAAGGGCCCTCATCTGGGGTGAAGAGAGGGCACAAGCTTCAATGAAGATTTTTGCTACATTTATGCCAAGCACAGAAGCATAAAGAAGCCTATGGCCTAAAAAAACCCCCAAGCCTGCAATGGGGATCTAATGAAGCCTAGTTACAAACTGTCCCAAATTTACTAGACACAGAAATTATTTGCTGTTATAATTAACAATCGCTGATGCACATAGCAAATTCTCCCACAGCCAGCTTGTCATTTGTAGAAGTGTTATCAATCCTTTTAAAAGTCCTTGCTGCTATTTTAAATTCAGAAGCATCTGGACTAAAAAGTTCCAAATTACAGTTTTTAAAGAAAAGAAGTGAACTTAATTATTTCCTACTAAAAGTACATGAGCATTTTTAGACTTCAACAGAATCCCTGCCTGCTTCTCTCCTACCAGCGCAGTTGGTTGCTCAAAATAACAGGAGTTTCTGCTCTGTACATTATGTTCAAAGGTGTGACAACCTAGTGAAGTATTTAGAAGTCTCTCCCCAAGTCACAGTTACCGAGTCCCACCAAGGCCTTTTGGCTCCATTTCTTCTCCCTGCAGCCAAGAGAAGGGCAGGGACATCACCTCTGCTCTGCCTTCCAGGTCTCCCCTCCCGTCTCAGCCTCCCCCAGCTGATACTGTCCGCTCTGCTCTCCCACACCAGAGCACTCTGGGCACCTGCAGAAGGTTTCCAAGTCTGACTCCTACCAAAAGTTCTCACCAAGAGAAGCCTTTAAGAACAAAGCGTTGCAATTCCAATCACATGAAACACCTCTGGATCATCTATTTTACTTTCTTGCCCTTGCTAAATGTGACATATTTAATAGAGTCAAATCACACAGATGCCAGAATCCTTGGTTTTGGACTTTCAATAGAGAAGTAATTCATCCTTACATTTAGTAAGTCACTGAAGCATAAACACAAGGGTAACTTCTGCTGCTCGGTGCTTATTCAAAAAGTGGCCTTTAAACAAAAAGACTTCATGATAGCACCTATGGTGTGTGACATTAACACTCACAAAGCTCAGGAACCAAGAACTGAAGCATCATTACTGATCTACACAGCGTAACACGGCTGAAACAGCAGTTAATTAGGTATTTTGTTTTACCTTATCTGTTACATCACCTGAATGTCATCAAGTAACTGGCTGAAACTGATTTTCCTCTGCTCCCTCTTTAGGCCTTCAACTTTGCTGCATATTTGTCTAGCAGTATCAAATCAAATTTGTGAAACATTGGCTTTCATAAGCTTTACATAAAACGAAGTCCTGTGCAGCAAGCAATGACAAGCAGGTGCATGCTACATGTTCATTTGTAACTAAGTATTTTATAGCAGGGAAAAAAGCCTTAGAGGCCAATTCTCAATATTGCCAATGCCCTGTGGAACTGTAACACAAGACATCTGTTCAGCTCCCCCGACACTCCTCAGTCCTTTCAACGGTCCAGACGGTGTAAAGTCACCCTTACTGCCCTCAATAACAGATGCCCTCAACAAACCAGTGTATTTTATATGAAGAAGTTCATGTAAGCAGCGTATGACATGCAGGTCTGACCTGCATCTCCCAGGTACCCATTGCTTTATGGGCCCAGTTAAGATTATTTCATTTAACACCATCATAAACCTACCATCAAGCACCACTGGAATACAAAACCAGAGTCTGGAAGACAGTTGTCTTTCCACAGAAGACAAAACAGAAAGCAAAAGAAAACCTTCAGAGTTCTACAAAGAAATGAGGAGCTATTGAGCTATTTTCTACGTGGTTTTGTCACAATTACAACAAGTCCTCCATTTTCTACCACTTCTCTTTGCAATCATCTTCCCAGACCCAGGTACAATTTGTGATTAGTATTGCAAATCAGTAAGAATTGCTCTCCTACAACCCGTGAACTTCACATAGCTCGTTACGACTGCAGCTGCTAATGCCAGCTCTATTTATTCTTCTCTAGGACCGAAAGCTCCTTCTGTGGATTTTTTTTTTTTTAAATCATTCTCAACTTTCAGTTTGATTTAACAACACGATGTGCTCTAGTTTTAATGACTGGAACAAAGCTAAAGCTGGGAATGCTCGAAGATTATCATGATCTAGACCGGATCTGGATGACGCAGATCGGATGTAGAGAAAAATCAGACTACCTATACGCTAGGTGGGGAAAAAAATCCCCTGTGCCACGATACAAGATGGATTACTAAATATATGCTTTAAACACATTTCTCACACCTTGTGTTAATGGTGTTGTAGGACCTCTGAATCTGGAAGTATTACTTTTCATGTCATTGCACTTCATGTCACTCTCCTGAACTCCCTCACCCTTTAGCAGTCAGTTCCTCCAAACTGATTTTATTTTTTTTTTTTAAGACCACAATAAAATAAAGATATGACACATTCCCACCACTTAGAGTACTGCAGTTATTCTCACGATTACAGGATCTGACAGACATGTGATATCTAACCACTGCAATAAAACTACACTTATCTCCGTGAACGTACACACAGACACCCTGAAACCCAGTCCTGCACTATGAAAAAGCTATTTGTGCATTCTTAAATGTATGCTTTCCCTTACCTGAGCAGAAAAACTAATGGCTCAGGCTCTGAGCATAGACTTTTTTCCATTCTAAATGAAGGATAACTCAAGTTCCCAAATAGCTCATACCTTCATCTCAAATATTTTTACACTTTCAGAATCACACACTTCTGATTGATAGCTATGAAAATATGCAAAGTTTGATATTAAAGGAAGAGTCACATTTCACTCTCCAATGCACAGA
The DNA here is from genome assembly GCA_008658365.1 of Alca torda. Lineage (NCBI taxonomy): Eukaryota > Metazoa > Chordata > Aves > Charadriiformes > Alcidae > Alca > Alca torda. The sequence continues at coordinate 29,101,576 of CM018086.1, read as the reverse complement.
ATTAATTTTGCACCATAGATTATTTTCTACCACAAACAGACAGAAGAAGTGATTGTGACCTTTCCTTCTACCCTTACATAATAAACAACTTGTATGGAGAACAAACACCTTTGAGTTGAAAACAAGTGCAGGAAAGCTGACCTTAAAATGCACATGCAAATGAGGAACACAAAACTTGTACTGACATTTCATTCCAACTGCAGGGTTTCATCTACCCTGTATCAAAAAGTGAAGTCTGTGACCTAATATTGCCAGTCCCCAAATTCACACAAGGCTCTCCAAAATTATGAAGTTTTAAATACAATTTATACTGACAAATTTATAGCAGCAGAAAGCATACCAATTTTATCACTGAAAAAAGGAATGCCTTGATGTCTGCCATTTATTCTTAACCCTCCTCTATCTATCGAAGGTTACTAAACAAGGTCTCAGGCAGGTAAAGGTAAGTTTTATGTTGAAAGGGCCATGGGTTTCATTTTGAAGGACCTCATTCTAAACATTATGCTGCTTGAACAGAGCTACCTGTGGTGTAAAGGGCAGAAAAAATGCTACTATAACAATTTGGGAAATAAAATTCACTTAGACATTTAAAAGCAACAGATAGAACTTCAGAACTGTTTCTTTGTCCAAAAAAAAAAAAGTGTTTTCTTTTCAAAGTTGTATTTTACTTGGCACTAAGGATTCTCTTACTCATGGTACAGTGAGTGTCTTGCCGCAGACAGAGGTCCTGACTTAAGTCAGAAGACACATAGATACTTCTGAAGCCCATCAGGACAGAAGAAAAACGTGTTCCTTAATGCCACATTTGGTTAAGGATTAGACAAAGGTCTGTACATGTGAATTGGCACCACCGTGGTGACTTGGCAGCACAGTGGTGACTTGCTCACGTCCACTAAAGAAAAAATTCTCTTAACTTTTAGGTTAATTCCTTCTTAAAGATAGATGCATTTGTTAATAATTGAACTAGACAATTTTATAGACCATGCTACAAATTATATTGAGACTTTCACTTATATATGTGAGAACTGGGACTTGCAGTCTTTTTATACAATCCACCAGTGATACGTTTTAGAGAAGCGATGTGTTTTAAAATTAGGCTCCACTTCTAACAAAATAGTTTTCCCTGTCCCCAGGTGTCTGGTTAAGCACTAAGTGCTATGAAAGCATTTGAAGCAGCAGCGGGACTTGCCTAGGCAGCACTCCCAAACCTAGGAAATCCCAATATTTTATTTTTAATTGTCTTTTTTTTGTATTTTGAATTACTGCTTTTCTGCTCTGCTGCATCAGTAACAATGCCTTTCTGTTCCCTACTGTAAAGCCTGATACTAACAAATCACTGCTCACAGAAAAAGGAACGTGCTCATTTTGGCACACGGTACCAGGTTCCCAAAATGCAGACTAACTTTGAGACAACAAGAAGCGCCAGGTTTTGGAATTGAAATGGCATTAGCAACATGGAGAAGTAAGTTAGCTGTCCTGCACTAAAACCGAACCAGCAATTACAACAGTCATTTCAAAAAAGCCTGAATCTCCTAAATGAAAAGCAGAGAAGCTTATCAATGCATGGTTTTAAAAGTGGGTTGGAGTGACAAGTGAAGCACAAGGGTTCAGAAGAAAAAAAAACCCCACACCACAAAGAAGAAAAAAACACCGCAAAGGAACACTCTGTACATGAAAAATATATCAACTTGTACCAGCAACAGAAAACACCCTGGAGTCATTCCCTTGTTCACAAGCTGCATTTTATCAGCCAGAGGAAAACAGCCTTTATGTTGTACTTCACCTCTAAGGCTTTTCTCCTTGTCTCCCAGGATGTTAGCAGTTATTCAGATTGCACCACAGGTACTGACACAACCATGGGATCCCTGAGAACTGTGTTTAGACAGAGGAGTGTGTTATGAAGGTGTAACTGGCATTAAACTTAGTTTTCTGTTGTGTACACGCAGCACATTTGATCTTTCAAAACAGGCCATTCCCTACAAGCTTTGCATGGTTGGTTTAGAAGGTGTGTTGAACCAGCTCTGTGGCACACTCACTGTCGCTGCAACCACCCGTGAAAGGGAAGGGCCAAAAGCAGGTGCTGGTAAAAAAAATCTTTCTGTACTTTATCTGCCCCCTCTTCCTCCCCAAGAATGACAAAGAGCAAACACCTTGCAGCAGAGCCTGGAAATTAATTGGATGGGGCTGAATGGAAGCAATTTCACAGTGGCAGACTTTTCAAAATTAAGTCAGGGGCACAATGCATACAGCAATTGGACCGAGTGCCCCCATGGTGTGCAAGGAGACAACTGTCCTCCCAGCTACCTAGAATTCAACTATGATTTTTACAGCTATAAAAACATATTAATCTTAGAATTGCATCTGGAAAGGAAATTGTTTAATGTGGTCCCTTTCAAAATACTGGTGCCAGCATTTTGCTTAAGATGATACTTTCAGTTTAGGGTTTATTTCCAACCACAAAAGCCAAAATAAATCAAGCACGCAATTCTTGATACCAAACCCAGAATGCGGATAATCTCAGAGATTATCAATGCTGGTGAGTGGATCGCTATGATCCGTAAGTCTAAAAACCTCACACTCATCCCCATTTGCAGGCAGCAATAGTCCGAAGTCAGTTCTGCTTGGTGTGACGCCTGTCAGCAGACAATTACTGATCCTGTCTTTAAATTAGTACATTTCCATCTTTTCTGTCTTGGAAAAGAGATGGAACACAGTAGGAATGCAAAGTTGTCCTTGATTATTTTTTTCCTGCAGAAGCATGATTGGTCTTGCATGATAAAAGGTTACACTGCTGTAAGCTCAGTACTCACCTGCCAGACAGATGAGTTGAAGCTGAGCTCTTTCTTCCTCAGCATATTGCCCCCAAGTAATTCCACTTTAAAATGATCCACATTAGAAAAATCTTAAGCCAGCCGTAAGGAAAGGATTTTTTTGATTTTTTTTTTTTTAATTTTTTTAAGTATAACTGATGGCCATCAGAATGCTCATCCCTGTCAGATCCACTGAAAGCAGGTATAGACTTATAACCAAGTTACTGTGGTTCATCATGGTACTGCAGGTTGGCAGAGCTGTGGCAATCAATCATCTTCACACCCAGCCCACCACCGTTACAGGGTATTAAGCCCCAACTTGAACAGCAAAGGAATTTCAGGCTAGACAGTCTAAAATAAATTGCTTTATTTTGGATTTGCTGCAGTCACACAGTTATCTTTGCTCTTGACACATAGGGACCCACTAAGATGTCATAACTGGATTGCAGTTTTAAGCCCTACAGCGTTCAAGGAAGTCACTTTGTGTGGCTTAACTCCAGATATTTCAAACTGTGGCCCCATTTTAACCTTTTTTAATCTTTACTTTTTATGTAATCAATCTAAAGACAAAATGCTACATTATTCCACAGTTACTGCTGACACAAAACAAAGTCCCACTACATCTGCCAGCCCACCCAGTTAATAAACGGCATGATTTGGCCGGCCTCAAAGCAGCCAAACCAAGACTCTTACCCGCACGAGGCTCTATCGTCTTGTTGGAACCTGTGTCCAAAAACACAAACCGTCCACCACCAAAATCTTCAGTGTAGTCCGAGAGATAGAGCAGCGAAGTATAGTCAAAAGAGCCATACGTTACCTAGGAGTAAGACATCACCAAAAATTACCAATTTCTCTTCTCGTCTCTGCAGAGCACAAATAATTAAGCAGATGGACCTGATGGGTTTTTCTAGTGTTCCAGATCTCATGGAATAAAGGGGTCTCAAAGTTGAGAACACTCTTCTCTAGAAAGGATATATGTTTATTAGTCTATTCTATTCACACACAAACACTACATACAAGACTAGCATGTTAACTTTATTATTACAGTTTCCATAACTAAAGAAGTGCTCCTATTCATTTCCATCATCCTGTGTTTACTAAACAGCTAGCGAAACCCAACAGAGCATCAGAAGTTACACTTCTATATTTTTGATACAATGCAGAAGGGCGCAGATCTATTTATACTATTTCAAGATAAAATTTCACCATAAGGTTAATGACACCCAAGAACAACCTTTGACTAATTACTTCTGCCCATTATCTCATCCTGGTTATAAGTTTCTGGAAACCTCACCTTTCACTAGCCACCACACAGGACCTTCACAGTACCAGTGAATCAGACCTTCCAAGTAAACACATGTTTGTTGGGGGAACTTCTACTCCTTTCTATAAAGGTTTTGTTTAAAAACCTTAAAATGTGACTTTCAAAGTCTCTGCTCCTTCTCAGCCTACAGACCAAACACCCTGTTTTTAAGTATAACAAGGTGATTTTCCTTCCTTTTAAAGTACTCTTTTTGCCTCATACGTATGTTGAAGATGGAGAAAAGAAATACTATATATTACTGCTCAGAGTGAAGCTATCTAAATATTTAATGCTGAGGTTAGTCGATTCTGAAAATATTTCCTTTTCGTATCTACATGTCACCAACGACTAAAAATATACTTAAAATCAATAGCTGTATCATCCAATTTCTTTACAGTATATCACAACTTGATCAAGTTCTGTGTTACACTGCCAAAGAGTGACATGCACAGCACAGTAGTACTCTATAAATATATTGCAGAGTGTTTTGACTGACCTGGTGACTGTTAGAGGTAGGTGCTACTCCCAAACTTCAAAGTTTTCTAAATATTTTTCAATTTTGTTCTAAGTTACATTCATTAGTGCCAGTTAAGTTTTGGCTCAACAGCAGTTGTACGTATTATTCTGCAAAGGCAATGACTAAGAGAACATAGCAGCAGATGGAATAGGAAGACATTTTCATTCTTACTCATTTTATTATTTTGACCATAAGGGCTTAAAGTAAAAAAGCCAAATCTAGTGATATGCTGCACTACACAGCTCAAATCACAAGAATGAACGAAATGTTTCGGTGATCCCCTTCTCCTCGTATTTACCCAACCCTTAGTAGCAATGCAAGGCAATAAATGGGAATTAATGAGCACGTGGTACTGCAGCACCTCAAAACAGCCATTCCACAGCCCTCTGATCAGCTTGGCAAAGCTATTTGCACCTTCATTGATTTGGGAATAAAACTTCCAGTCAAGTTTAAGGAAGGCTTTGGGGCAGCAAAGGCATCAGCATAGTGAAGAAGCTGGTTCAACTCATACTTGAAAGTCAAACGCATTAGACTTGTTTCTCTGGGTGCAGCAGTCTTCACTGCGTCAGTGCTCTCTCCATCCCCTCCAAGGAGGCTTGACCAATTCTGAACTGTCAGGATCTGACTACAAACCATTTTAGCCTAACTAAAGACATCTGATTTCTACAGATGATTAATTTGAGGAACCAAGTATGCAACGGAAAATGGCTTTTCTGTTCTTGTTCATTACTAACTCTCAGAAGGCAGCCAGGCCTCAGAAGCACAATGCTATGGAAAGGAGGCACTAAGTTATGCTCAGTTATTCATAATGCTAGAAGTCCCCTGTGTATATCAAATGTATTTCTTACCCTGGTAATGATTTCCAATACCAGCAAGGTTAATAATTGAACCAGAAGTTCAGACCATGTGAAAAAGACTGTCATTAAATCCAGGTGATAAGCCATGCAGGCACACTGCCGCAAATCAAGTTTCTAGAGCTCCTTATGAACAATTAAATCAAAAAATGCAGGCATTTCTATTCAGCCTGATACTTCATACAGTTAGCAAGCTCTTTTTGAGCACCCTTTACCCAAATAAGTCAAAACACAGCTAATATTTAACAGTAGATGCTTATAATGATATTTATATGATGCTTTTTTTAAAGGCTATTATTATAAATACAACTAATTGTCAGAATGAGCCAGCGATATTTTGCAGTATGGCACCCATGGGTTTTTGAGTGACTCGTGTTTGTATGCAATTAAACAGCTGCAGAACATGCAATAGGCCTGCGCTTACTAAGATAGATATGTAGGGCAGCATCCTCTGCTTTCCATTGCAGAAGAAGATATAAACATATATTCACTTTCCAATCAGCAAAGGTCTAACATGATATCTTGCAGAAATAAGAGTCAAGACTACTCTTTTCCTGTAAGCCTGCACCTATCTCTGTGCAGATAATCACAAAAAGAGCCTTGATAGCAGCTTCCAATGTTCCCTATATTTGTAGCATATATTTAGCAGACAACGCAAGACACCAATAGCATGTCTCTCAATTACAAGGGGCTGTAGGTGAGCCAAAGTAACAGGTTTGAGCAGACAAGAATAAACTTCCTCGTATTTCAAAGACAATGCTGTCCTAAGGCAGAAGTAAGGCCTTTTGATGTATTTCATTACATGTCTAACACCACAAGGGGAAGAAAAAGTAGAGTGAGAAGTCAGCTTGAACAGACAGCAGCTGGTATCAGTGATGGCCTCGTCAGGCAGCGGAGAGAGGCTGCCAGAAGGGTTAGGGAGATGGAGAACGTATCGCAGGGAAGGAGACTTGAAGGTTTGGCTTGTTCAGCTTAAAGAAAGAAAAGCTGAAAGGGGATAAGATTGCTACCCATAAATACATGGGAATGGGAGGAGGGGGGGGGGTGGGGTGGAAATAGCTATAAACTGATCATGAACAAGTTTAGGCTAAAAAAATTTTCAAGAAAATTTGCACTTGAAGTCCTGGAATAGCTCTGATGGAAGAAATTCAAGGAAAACAAACCAAAATTGATCTTATGGCAGAGCCTGACAATTCTGTGAAGGATGACAGGATCCTCGCCCAGGCAGGGGACTGCAGAAATCTTCGAGTCCTGCATCACTTCTATTAGAGAACATTATAAGACTATACCGCTGTCAGAGTTGAGCGTGCAACAGCAATGCCGTTATAAATCAGACACTTGAAAGGCTCAGTTCCAAACAAATTCCATGCAAGATGAAACTCCACATCTTAAGCCAACACTCTTTGCTTGATTTAGATGCTTATAAATCCAACAAGATTAAATGAGTCATTTGGGTGATTTCAGGGTTTCCATTCCTATGTAATAAAAACCAAATAAGTTTTAGGGAAAAAAACTAAGCCTCAGGGAAACACAATAGATCTGTGCTACTCTATTATGCAGTTAAAATATTCCAAACGAAGGATATCCAGATTGAAAAAAATATAACTGCAGTAGACTCTGCAATACAGGGAAAAAGGCAAGAGTGATATTTGTGTGCTCCAAGAAGCCTATAACTTTGAACCAACAATGTCAAACTTTGAAATAAAGAATGTGTCAGATTCATTTTTCAAAGGCTTGATTTTTACCTTCCTTTTGGAAAGAGTGAGGGGGGGGGGGAAAATCCTAAAGTCTTCTAGGAACAACCTTCACTGTTTAGTTATTATGCAGAAATACGTGAAGTGGTTTGTCCTATTCCAAAGGGAGAGCATAAACAACAATACAACACAAAAGCATCCAACAAACTGGCAAATTTTTTTTAACATGCCGAGTTTTACTTATTTTTCTTCAACTCCCTAGTATTTACGCTTATTTTGGAGGCCACATACTTCTCTTATCTCCTACCTCAGATCAATAGCAACACATTTTTTTTTTCCTTGCTTTCAACTGGAAAGTCTGGAAGTGGTAAGTGAAACTTAGTTTGTTGGAGAAATTAAAATAGGAGGCAGGCTGACTGCCCCGAAGACAACCTGTGAAGAAGACAACTTCTCTATCCTATTTAGCCTTCTCCAAAATATTTTCTGACCTACTGACCTTCTACTTGAATTCAGTCTCCTGCACAGCCTGATTAACTATAAATACTTTTTTACCTCTTTCTAAACACATAGCAATATAGATACAGATATACATAATATACACCTACAGTAGGCTAAGATTAAATGTAGATATATTCTACGCATACTGTAACATTTTCTCTAAGCCGTGATCTGGCAAACACATACGTGAATGCTGCATCCACAGATAGCTCCATTCCAATTGCATGTAAGGGGAAAATGATACCAGACTTTTTGACACACAAACACAAGTTCGAGAAGAGAGAGGAATTAGAGGCTTGTTTGTGCAGCAAGGAAAGGATTCAAATTAATCCCTTGATGCCAGTTCAAGTGAGTGATGTACCAGAAGTGAAGGCAGGCAGTGTCCAGTAGCAATGATGCATGATGATGTAATTTGGACTTTCATGATGGACATGAAGTGAACTGGATCAAGGATGTATCTCTATCAGACCTTATTTAAAGCATCATTAGCCTCATCCAAACTCTGAGTTTTCAACCAGGCAATGCAAACAGCTAGCATTTAAACCCGAGAAGTAACTGTATTATCTGGCAATAGCTGAAGTCCTTTATCCTAGATAAGGGATGAGCCACTGAGCTGGAGCAGTTTCCACATGACTGATGCCAGCTCATAGTGCCTTGCCCATCTCTCTCCAACACCCTCTGCACTGGCAACAGCATTTGCTCCATGTGAAGACTAAAGAGTGAGAAATGGACCCCCAAACCATGAGCTCAAGAAGCACTTACAAATCTGCTCTAGGTCTGGATTCCACAGAACCCACAGAGCCCCTTCTCTGTAGCTGGGGACCAAGGAAGTTCTCTTCCCTTGTGCTCCCCCCAAAAAATGGAAGGGAATTGATCCACACAGGGCTCCCAGCTCAGCATGCAGTGTTGCTGTCACAACAGCACAGGCAGTGGCCCAACTTTGGCACCCTCACATGCAACCCTTACTGCAAGAACATTCTTGAACAAGAATGCGAATAACTACATTAAAATATATTCAAACCTGAAATATACGTTTAAGGCGCAGACAAAGAGCACTGCAATGGTCTGAATGCTTTTGCTTGACCTATACTGGCAACTCACTGCAGAAGTTAGCCACTATAGAAGTGAAAAATGGTCAAACTACTTATATAAAATAAACAGGACAAGCTACAGTTTTAACTCCTGGTGTGCTCTAAACAATACTTCTCTCAATACCTTGAAATTTAGCATGTCACATTTTCATATTTTATAGCTATTTTGGGGGGCCAAGTTCTACACGATTACAAACAAGGTGTTTGGTAACTGCCCCAAGTGGAATAATTATCTCTGCACTGCTGTCATAAATCGGACTACTCAATTATTCTGTATAGAAACTATTAAGGTTTAGGTTACACATAGCAAGTTTAAGAGCCCACATTTTTTGTTTGTTTTGTTTTTTGAAGGTGGGGGTGGGTTAGAAAAAGCCAAGGCCAATCAGTTGATGTATGTGCTCCCTGAGCAGACAGCCTGCGAGATAAACAAAATGTGGACAAAACAGATGGATAAAAACAGCAAAATATCTAGCCTGCTGTCCATCATGTACAGGCAATGCCAGGATGCCATAACAGAGAGGCAGCTTCTACGAAGGAAATAAATTATCTTCATGGAAACAGATTTGCTTCTGAATGGCAAAATAACTTGTACATTAAAGGAGGAATTTAGGTAGAAACACTTAACTGTAAGGTTATCCAAGCACCTTATTCATTTACCAATGCAAAATGCATGCACGAAATAGTTAAAGGGAGTATTGGCAAGCCTAATGCTTGTGCAGACACAAATCTCATTATAGGAATAAATCCAAGTTTAGCATTCTAAAATACGCTTTTTTGGGCTGAAATAAAGAAGCGGAGAAAATAGCCATCAGCTACTGAAATTTACAGCTTTCTTTTCTCTTGTGGCAGTCAAATTCAGTTCTCTGACAGTGTGGAAACACTATGAGGAACCTATGAATTTACTGCACTTCACGCAGACAGAATCCCTAGTTCATTTGGCATCTCTTGGAAAGGAGGGCAACACATGATGGAATTCTTATGAACCCCACTCAGCACAATTTGCTCCCTACAACCAGTTCCCACCAGCACTTAGTCAAAAGAAACTGCATCTCAAAACTACCTCTGGTTCTAGGTCCACTCCTATTCAATGGTTACATCACAGCTTTTTAAACAAGAAGCATCCAAAAGCTGGTCTCATCTTTAGGACTGCAAATTCCACCCTGCATTATTTTCTTCTTTCAAAGAGTGGCGGTTATCACTGTCACCACGCTTTCTAAATTTAAGCTGCTTCTGCCCACATGACAAGAAGGGGCACAGGACCTTACGCTAATGTTATGAGCAACAGCAGACATTGTTCTTGTCTCAGACTTGACTTTTTCCAGGAAATATTTTCGAAGCAAGGAATATTTCTCCGATTTTTGATCTTAGATGATTCAGGTCATAGACTTCAGAAGTACACTGCCCACATACAGCCTCTAGCACTGAGGCGTAAATTAGATTTTGATGGGATAAGTTTTGGCTCCATCTTGGTTCATCCATGACTCTAAAGTGACTCTGATTTTTAAATCCTGAAGACATGAAATGTGGGTATTCTGGTGAGGGATTTTTTTTGGTTGTTTGGGTGGTTTTGTTTAGGTTTTTTCCTATTTGATTCTGCTACGCTGCATGGAACCTTTGAACTCAGTTAAATTCAGAAATAAACTCAATGTCAATCCCAAATCATTTAAGTCCATTGAGAAATGCAAAGTCTTAAGCTATGAGCCTACAGGTAGAAGACTGTGCAGCTAAAAAGAAAGGTGCAATACTTCTAAAAACAAAAAAAACATTGAATTATTGGGAAAGAGGGTTCCATATCCCCATTGAAGAACATGCAGTAGAAGTGCCTTAATTCACACATGAACAAGATATATTGTTAAGCATTTATCAAGAGGCTCAGATCAACTAACAGACCGCTTTGAAATAGCTCCTGCTAGACCTAGCTGAAAGTGATACCCTAACTGGAAACGTAGGTTTGATGAAATGGAAACACTTTGTAGGTGCAGGTCAATTTAATTTTTCTGACAAAAAAAATTCCTGAGTAGTCATTCACGCAATTTATTAATTCTAGTAGAACCAAAGTAGAGACAATAAAATAAAAAGGAATGTAATGGCCTATGTTTCTAAAACCCATTTACCCTTCCATTAGGTTTATCCTCCAAAGGATTTTTACAAGCACCAGTTTTCAAACATGTTTGACTGACTGTTTAGTGTAAAATGACTTCCAAACAATCTAATAATAACATGGAACATCTGCATCCCATCTCAGCCTCCTACTTACCTTGTCAACATGTGGGTGCCAGTATTCATCGTGTGTTGTCTTGGCTTCCGTGTTGTTTATTCTCGAGAAGAACGTTGGCTTAGTCAGGTACATGGAAGCAGAGCTGATACCAAACGCCTGAGCAATCCTCTGTTGAATTCTCTGTCTCACATCACTGCAAAGAACACAACACAACACGCTAAGTGACACCCCTCTCCTGCTTCTTCTGTATGCTCCTTCATTCACCATTATCACTTCTTTAGAGCTAAGCTTCGTCCTCAGCTGATAAATCCTGGGGAACATATTCCCGTACTCTCTCTCTTATTTTGCCTTAATACAGCAGATGTACTACATAAAAAAAAAAAGACAGCGCCCCCCCCAGTGTTTTGAGTTGGTGTTTGTTGTTTTGCCTTTTTTTAAGTCTCAGAATATCAAGAACAGTAAACTATTTGTCTCCTGTGGCCTAGATTTTAAAATTTCTTTGTTAATCAGTCTGTTTTCCTGAAAAACTCCGTGCATATCTCACTGTTTATTAACTACTGAAAAGATTAAAAAGTCTTTCACATATATATTTTTAATCCAAAGCCAGTAACTACAAAGTGGTATTTTCAAAAAGGGTTGCCTCTGAAGAGCCTTCAACTATTTTTACATGAATTTTAAACTAACCAATGAAGTCCCTGGCACCATGAAACTCAGGGTTCTCTGTCAACATACATATTGGTATCATAACCAGGTTTTCCTTAAAAATGAATGCAAGATGTCTTTCCCAACTATTTTTAAAACATTTAACCAAACTATTTCTTTCTGGGCTATTCCTGTGTTTCTTGGGATACAGGAAGAACAGGATTTTTATTTTTGTTTAAGATAATTAAAATAGAAGTCTAGTAGTGACATGTGTTACTATACAGAACTGCTTACATAGCAGCATACATCTTTCAGGACAAATATTGCTGCATACAGGGCTAGAACAAGGCCACCGAGAACTGCCAGTCTTAGTTCACTCAATAGCACTTTTACAGAGAAAAGATTTGTGATTAATGAGGAATACCACTGGCAAATCCACCAGTAAACACATACAGCTAGTATTTAACTTTGAGGGAATTTAAAAGCCAGCAAAGAATGCAATAACACAATGAGAGGAAATGAAAACGTTGGGTTTTTTTTAAATGTAATCCTTTAGGCTTCTTAAAATCTTTATACTGTTTTCTCCCAATTTTAACACATTCAGCTATAGCATTAGCTTTTCTTTTCTTTTGTGCCAGGTGCTTCAAAAGCAGCCCACAAATAAGATACTCTGAGTAAACACACTTCTGAAGTTGGGCATAGAATAACATTAGTAGTTTTGCATCTTTTCTGCATCAGACATTTCCCCACTGGGTAGTACTGAACTTCAGCATAATTTTCAAAAAAAGTTTTTCCCAGGTATTTCTCTAGGGAACTTAAACAGTGACTAAACAGAAGTGACAGAACTGAAGCCAAACCTACAGTGTTAGGTTGTGAAAGTCACCTCTTGAAAAAACTATTTCCACAAGTACTAAAAAAATCCTAAGTAGTCATTCTGTTCACATCTTGTCCCTCACAAACAAATATTAAAAAAAACCAGACACATACAGATTTGATTTTTAACCTGTCTCGCTTTGCATTTCTAGGGCTCTAAGCTTTAGGAGTCAATTCAAACTATTTTACACGTGAAGTATCAAAACCATTAAAGGAAGTTAGAGGTGAGCTCGTCAGGTATTTACACGGCTGCATGAACCGAGGGTTCAAGTTGAGAGCTACGTAGTGGGAGAGTTTGTATAACTGACCTCAGGAAAGGATCTACAGGTCCTTCCTCATGCCAGTGGGAACCTGATCTTTCTGTCTTTTTTTCTTTCCAAGAGACAACAGAGGCTGCCTTATGTTTCCCAAAAAGCATTAATTACTCATTTCACTTCATGATGAATTGAGGGCAGCTGGCACTTTGAACAACCCAACACAAGAATTAATAGCCTAACCCACAAATACTAAAGCAGCATAATCCCTGGCTCTGACACCGGGCAACCACTCACACCAGCCAGCTGGAACAGATCTACTCTGAAGTTCCTGGGCCACAGTCTTGACATAACTTTAAATCTCCACTAGTTGTATTGCTCTCTAAGCAGCACTGCTTCCTCTTTCCGGCTGATTCCTTTTCCACTTTTAAAAGCTTTCTATTAAGACTTGATGTCTGGTGTTTATAAGGCTCCGTTAAAGCTTCACTCCTCTTTGAGACTTACGTGCAACGGCTTTGGGCAAGACTACGTTTTGCAAACCAAGTAAGAAGCAAACCTCTACTCAACTCTTCCCAAAAGACAACAACAGCAGCCAGAAGCCTACTGGTTTGGATCGGCCAATGGGTTATCAAAAAAAAAGGAAAATAAACTCAGTTTAAGCATGCTGCCAAGAGAAAATAAGCATACCTTTCATAAGACAAGTTGTTTTTTCCTGTTTATAAATCAAGTAGGCAGGGAAAGTAGCAAATAGGAAGACAGAGTAATGAAGCAGTTGAAGTCTAAAAAGCATGACTTTAGGTGCTACCCTGGTCTCATGCAAGCAGCTGCCTTCAGCTGACCCAGGTAGCTGGTTTTTGGGTATGTAAACATACTGCTGGCCTCTCGCTTCCCGGTGTCCTATTGGCTTTAAGAATAACTTTTACTCACAGTAGCTTCAAGTGCATGAGGTGCCAACCTTGCATTTCTTCAATTGACTTGCGTGCTCCTGCCTTTTGCTTCCCTATGAGGTGTCATCCTCCATATCACAGCATCACCCAAAACCTTAATCAAGACAATCATGGCATACGTAGCAGACTAACATGAATTTTATGCACATAATTTGCCATTCAAGAAAACAAATGGTAAGCTATCAAAAAGCCCCACTGACTGTAGCTTCTTGGACTAGGCTTCAAAAACCAGGTATTTATCCTTTGCACTTACAGCTGTGCTAGCACATAATACAGACACACCACGACAGCACAGCAAGTTTATAGCAACAGCGTTCCTTCAAGAAAGGGATCAACAGGCAAAAGAATACTGACTATTCACACCAGCGCTCAATGAGCAAGAGAGGTTAACTTGCCTATAATAAAAAGTTGAAAGTAACGAAGCAAAAGTTTTTTTTCCTTGACACGCAAGGCTGCAAAGTCAGAAAAAAGTTAAGTCTCAGGAGGAGAAGAAACTTAATCTTCTAGTTTGCCTTCAGTGCTCTCAAACATATTTGTGAGAGCTGATGAACAACCAAATTATTTTTTTAGGGCCTAATTCAGCACATGCTGAAGTCAGTAGGAAGTCATTTATTAATTTCAATGAACTCCAAATCTAACATGGAAAAAACAAGCAAAGTAACCCAAACTCACATACTGGTCACTGGAAACAAGATCCCTTTCCTACAAGCTTTGCCCCTAAGAAAAGCCCTTCACAGGATGGCCTTTCTAAAGGGAAGTGGTAGGGACAGAATGGAAATATGCAGTACTGGATTTTTTTTTTCTTTCCCACTGTACACAACAAAAAATACATGTAGTCTACATTGCTGTAAATTGGGTATGCCCAAAGTTCAGGCTTGAATAAGACGTACAACAGAAACCTATGTAACATACGATGGAGCAAAGAGTGACAGGCCACCTCAGCCTCCCTATTTCTTCACATCCTGGGGATGCTCTTAAATTTTTCAGCATGAAATACTATCCTGACACAAAGTGCTATCCGATACACCTCCAACAAATGCCCAAGCAGTTTATATTTATTACAAACTATTAAACTGGAAAAACTGTGCCTACAAATATGCACAACATTTATTACACTAATGCAGTGCAATAAATAACCCAATTATAACTAAACTAGAAAAAAGGCACATCAGTCATGAATAAACTGCAGATTTCCACTGGTGTTTGAATGAACAACCCATATGGCAGAGATTTGCTGGAAACAAGCTCCAAAGAGCATTACCTTTAAGTGCCTAAATGCTTGTTCTTACTTAAGCACGTACCATACTGCTCAAAAGCTACACAAACTCCATTGAATTCCTAGTTGAGTCAGCACACACACATTATTTCTACACATAGATGGTGTTTAATACCTACTTTCTAATAATGTTACATCAAGTCAAGTCAAATACGTAGGCACTATAACCTAGAGAAGAAAATGTAAAATACGCAAGGGAAGACTTGTTTCTCAATGCATGTGAATAACAACCAGGACTTCTCACTTTGTCATAGGTAAGTGGCTGCAGTTCGAAGTAAGAAAGCCACATATAGAAGAATTTAATGCTTAATGTAAGGGGTGGGGGGAGAATTAAGGTGCAGAATACTGATCTTATTAGAAAATATTGCATTGCACTACTTTGACTAATGACAAGGAGATCTTAGCTTGTAGCTGATGTAAGAATGTGTAAAAAAGCCATTTACAAGTTTGGTGCCAAAGGCAGAGATAACTGTGTGCTGCAGAAAGTATGTTTTGCAGGGTTCTTCACAATAGTCTTGGGTGCCTTTCATTCCACACGGTCACATTTACCTCTTGCAGGAGTCACCAACAGGTTGACGAACTTGTCAGTGCAAACATGAACTCTGCTTCGAGCTCCATAAGATGTCGTGTCCCTCTTCACAACAGCAAATTAAACACTACACATGGGAATGACATGTTTACCTTGCAGGAGGAGCAGAGGCATGACTTCTTTTAGAGACCAACGTGTTCCTTAGAATCCTATAAAGCACGTACCTGAACACATGCATCTGTGTACTCCAGCTCATTCTGTGCCCGGTGTGTGCCAAATACAGCACTTAGCTGTTTTCAGAACTAGCATAAAGTCACTTTTTAGCCTATAAAAAAAAAACCAACCACTCTTCTGTACAGCCTGCTTTCCATTGACTTGGCCATTTCAACAGTTACCGATACCATGACTGCAAGTTTTTCTTTCCCTTACCTGCTATTCCAGATGCAGCCTATGCAGTCTATTGATAAAATATTTAAGGACAAACATGCTGTACCTCACATGTAAATCATGTGACAAGATAAGCCAAATTTCAGCTTAGAAGGTGTTATCAAGGAAGGAATGAATGAGCTCAGGAACTCTGGCTACCTTGGATCTGGTACAGTAAAAGCCAGTGTTCCCTCAGCCACTTCTGATACGCACCCAGCAGAATCAGGAGCCTCAGGCAGGAGCCTTCACTCCCTTCTTGATCCTGACCCGCTCGTTCTTCATACTTTTTCCTCCACATCCCCCATATATCAAAAACTGTCAGGAGAGCCCTGGCGTACTATAGCAACAAAGGAAATACTTCTTCACACTGGAGAATATAAGCATTAAATTTTCATAAACACAGCAGCTATTCTATCACTCATCCTGCTTAGGGCGTACCCTGGCTCTGATCAGATGCCCTAAACAGAGCTCTGCTATGGCAATAAATATATGAGTACAGCATCCAAGTCAAAAATATAAGTGACAAATGGATCCCTCCCAGAACTTGTCAGTAGCAGTCATTGTATATTTGATATCATCCAGTGACTCAGTTCAAAATGCACAGGCCAGACTCAGGGAAAGGCAGAACAGAACTCCCTGAAAAGAGCGTATCATCACCTGTAAAAGTAGATACTGAAATCTGTTTTGGAGTCAGGGTGATGAGGAAGGAAAAAAAAAAGCCAATGAAGTAGCTACAAGTCTAAGGAAGATACAACTTAAGAGAAAGGATGTTCGCTAACTTGTGAAGTTGCCAGCTTAATGGATCAGCAGCAGCATAAAGGAATGAGTAAGAGAACTGAAAGTGCCACAGAAAAGTTTCTATAAGAAACAAGCTCTGCCAAACCAGCAAAAAAATGCACCGTTAGGAGTCACTTGCAAAGTGTGATTCAAGTATGGTGACAGGAACGCTCAAAGCTTTGCAAAACCACACAACTTCTCCGGCCCCCATGTCAGTATCTCCGCACTCTTCCAGAGAAAAGCGCCAAAGGCAGCAGAAGCAGACAAAGCAACAATCTTCTGCGGCCGGGAAGTTTTAACAGAAATCACACATGCAGAATAAATGAAGGGAGAAAGCAAACTATCAGCCCTTCCTCTGCTCTTTCTATGCCTCTACCTTTATAAGTTGTAAAACTCTAGGAATAAATCTTTGATCGTGCCATTTTCTGCTGAAGTCACAACCCTTAAACCTAGCATCCAGATTTAAAGGTTTCTCTTCTGGATAAAGACACTTCTATTATGTGAAACAAGAGGAATTGCTGCAATATGCCTGGCAGATGGTGGTTAAAGCATCAGCCTAGAAACTGTAATTGATTCTGAAGCAACATAATTTTGACAGAGACAGTTTAGAAACCAGCCTCCTGGGTCAGAATGCCTACTCAGATTTGTTATTGTTGCAATCAGTAATACTTAGACATGAATTACATTTAGTTATTTCTCTCAAGAGTGTATTTTTAAACTGACCCTGGTAGGTAAGTGAAAGTAATGAAGATAAACGCTCCCAAGAATAGCATAAAATCATTCATTAAGGACATACAGTCCATGTTAAAGCACTTAATATATTTTGTATGAGATTCATATCCAGCAGACTAAAACATTCCCTGTATTGGACTGAAATACCAATGGAATATTGATATTGCCTAGCAGCTGTCTCATCTTGCAGTGTAAGGACAAGAAATACATGAGAATTAGTGAAAATCTGAATGTTTCTTTTCATGCAAAACAAATATTCTTTAGTAATACACTCCCTCCACACACACGCTTCTACAGATTCTTTAATCTTCTACAGAATGTAAGGCAAAACAAAGACTACTTTCAAAATATCCTCCACTATTTTGGCGAGGCAGAAACCACATGTTTTCTTTATATGGTCAAAGTTCAAAAATAATCAAGGAAGCGTCTCATTTTTTGTGATTTTGGGGGCAGAAGTAAACGCATTTTAAAGAAGTTAATCTATACAGACAACAGTATCTAAAAATAGTTATTGAATAGAAATAAGCCTCAAAGTGGTTGATATTTTAAGACAAGTAAAATTACTATGCTAATAAAACTAATAAACTTATTTGGCTACTTAATACTACTTCCACCACTAGAGGGAGGTCATATTCCTTCACAAAGGCAAGAAAAAAAAAGGCAAAAAGAGTTAAAATGCTCAAGCCAGGTACATTTTAAGTTATGAGAAAGCAACTGAAATGTATAACTAAAGATTTATTGTGTCTAGTCAACAAAGAATGCTTGTTCCTAAACTTTGGCCACACACCTTCACAGACACATGGAACTCGTTACATTTGTTATCTTCGTTAAGTATATGAGCAGGTCTACAGGAAAGCTAAAAGCATCAGATGCCAAAGCTATTACATTATAGCACTATTTCATATTCTGGGTTCTTGAGGGGAAAGTATGCTGTGCTTCTCCAGCCAGAACATTAGTAACTTGAAGTCCTTCCGCTTCCTGCTTTAGCATTTTTAATGCTTTGCTGCACTTCACCCAAAAAACCACCAAGTTCCTAATGTAATAATAGCATAGGATTGTCTTTATTGTCTAGCACAACACCTCTTGGATAACATGTGTGCTGCTACCATCATTCTGGTTACGTTTACACCATCAATACTGTCCTGACATTGGCAACGCAGCTAAGTTCAAAGCAACAAATGTTATTTATCAGGTAGCCACCAAAAGGTCCTTTTACTTATTTTCCTTGAGGCATCTTCATTCTCACAGAGATCGCTATTTTGAGCTGCAAATTCAATTGTATGTCTGAATCCAAAGCACAATTTCCTCCCAACCTGCACTCTACAAAAAAACCCCATAAAGTTATGTTTTGTGGTTCAGTCAGCAGTTATTGAAAATCTTTACCGATATAATGCAAAATCCTCTTCTGTGAAGATGTCTTGAATTTTGTCCCCAAAGTACCTGAAAAATTAAACAACAGTCTAAAAGAGGAATTGCTGAATCAGATGGCCATCTGTGCTGCACCCACAATCAATAAATGAAAACAAAATACAAAAGAAATCCTACAAACGCTTTTGAGCATGATGTTCCCAAAGCATTGCTCAAAGATTAAGTGTTAAAAAGATTAAAGGATCAAGATGCAGCAACTGATAATGGAGTTCCCCAGGCATGAAGAGTCCCCTCCCACATCATGAAATAAGCACGTGGATTCAAGTTTAAGAGTTCAGACTATTTGATTCCTTCCACTGCTGACAAACTACATTATAACCATGGAAAAAAAAAATATTATTTACTGGTGCAAGAACTCTGAAAATAAAGGTAATGGTAGCTTTCAAAGAGCCCAGTTCAACAAAAGATCGGTTTTCATGCCACAGAAGTTTTTTTTAACTGGTCATGGAAACTGGTGAATCTAACCAACTTCTCCAGTTAGTAATGACAAACTCCAGCCCATGGGGCTGGAGAAATCTGAAGAAGCAATGAGCACTGAAGTGTAGGATAACAAGAGAGGCAGCAAGCCACCCTCCCATTTTACCTGTACAGATTAACAAAATGCTTCCCCAGTGACAGAGCTCCAGAGTGCAAGTCCAAAATTGATGCCTGTGAAAAGAAACAAAAAAAAAGTAGGAAAGAGAGCATGAAAAGGTTTTATCATTACTTAACTATGACCTTTAGTAACTGTCCCAAGTTGGCTCTCACTTTCCACAGCCTCCCAAGTAAAAATATTAGTTTCTAGCACTTGGGTTCACAATACTAACGCTTACTTTCTACTACAGACCTCCCCCAGTTTGCTGTATAGATGCACAAAAGATTAAGGTAATATGAAGAAAGCACAGGACTGCTATTCCCAAGATTCAAGTCTGACATAGAGATTTGCCAGAGTCTTCCTCCATGGGCTGGGAGCAAGACACCATGTACCTGGATCCCTTCTTGAAGGCACTTCCCTTCCACACAGAGATGACTAATTTTCCAATATTTGTGAAGCGCTCAAATAGCAGCACTAATATTTGTCTTGCCCAACATTTGTTATTAAAACTTCTCCTTCACCATGAGTTCCTGTGTACTTCTCATATTTAATACGGCCATAAAGGTCTGTTTAAAAGAACAATTATAATTCTAAGGCTTACTAGAGCCAAACTTTCCTCTCCCCAGTTTCTAAACAGCTGTAAAAGAAAACCAAAGAGTAAAGAGTTTTTACATATGAAAATTCAATCCACTTCATCCAATTCAGGCCAAACACTTCTGCCGAGCTCCAGACCAAGCTAAAAAGATTACTATTCAGATTTGCCAGGATAGAGCGCTACTTTAAATTATTTCTCTAAATTGAATAAAGTACACTTTTGTATCTCCCTCGCTGTCCACAAAATACATGTTTGTTTTGCATCAGTTAAACGGTACTTAAAAATATGACTGCTTAGTAGTATTATTGTTTTCATACTGGAACTATCAAGTAGCAAACAGTTAATTAACCTGACGGGCACCAAAGTAATGACATCTCTGATATACAATATCCATGCAAAAGCACTTATCCTGGAATTTGGCATTTCTTGAAGCACCACATACCATTCACATTATTCTAACAAAATCCAAACAACAATAATACCACTAGGTGAGCTGCCTGGAAAGAACGAAAACTTCCATCTTACCAGCAAGAAGAATTTCTGGGCATGGTTGGAACAGCACTGTTAGAAGCCACTTTCTATCTTTACCCAAAGGCAGACCGGTTGGGGAATGAGCCGCAGAAGTCATCAGCGCCTGGCCATGTCAGAGCTGCAGTGCCAGGCTAGGGACATGGCTGCACCTCCACCCTGGTCCCAAAGCACCCTTCTCCCTCCTCCTCTGGGTCAAGTTGGAGGAGGACACCCATGACCACCTCGCAGCAAAAGAAAATTGCTGCAGGCTCAGTTGCTCTGAGCTTCAGAGCTAAATGAGAACTCCACTAAAGTCTCATTTTAAAAGGAACAAAAATGGTCTTTTAGTAACGTACACAAATCATTTTAATGACCCTTGAAAAACACTTTAAAAATATATAAAGTAACAAGCTATTCAAGTGGCATAGCATGAGCTTTTCAGACCTCCCCTTCCCATTGAAGTTCTCCAAAAGCTTCAGAGGACTGTATGGGAAACAGGTAATCTCACGCTCATGCAAGAGCGGCTCTCGTAACAAACTTTACTCAAGCTTCAGAAGCAAAATATTTTCATTAATTGGTTTCTGGTTCTGTACAATTATCTGAGCTACAGCTAGAAGTAAAACTGCTCCTGTGTAACTTCAAAAATATGCTTGTGATGATGCTGAAGTAGATTATAAGAAGTAGCAGGACATATCTGAAAAGATGAACTTAATTTTTTAAAAAATTGCCTTTCAAACACATTCAACATGCTTTCCAAACATACACATTTCTTCTTACTCTTCAAGCACCGCATGATTACAGTTGGGAAGATCCAAAGTGACCAAATGAATCAATAAGAGACACCCCCAAGAACTGTAGATACTCACAGCTGAAAGGATAACAGCTACGATACAAAGCCTAGAAAGGCCAGATGAAGACTGCAAAGGGAATCTGACAAAGGAATAATATTTTTCAGGGTTGTTTCAGACAGGGGGAAACAACTGAGTGCCAAACATCAACAGGGGCTTGATTACACACAAGCACAGAGCTATTTGTTTAACAGCTACCTTGGAGAGAAACTGAAACATTTATTTTGGCCACTGCCACTTCAGAACATTAAACATTTTCAGCATCATTTCCTACACTCAAATACCTTGGTGGAAGCCTGTGTCAACATCGTTACTTCAAGTTCAGCGATCCGCTGAAGGGTCAGCCTGCAAGTCAGGCCAGTGTTCCCAGGCTGAAAGCTCTACAAGGTTTATCTAAAGATGGCAGGAACACTGCAAACGCACATACCTGCACACCTGTTTCCAAGAGAGTGTTTAACAGAACTACCACAACATCCCGGTTTACAGAACTTCTATGGAAAGGAAATTGAACTTCCTTTAAAAAAAAAGGACAAGTACACGTTCTTTTGGACTTTCAGTCTTGCTAGTCCCACATTCTCCACCCTCTCACTGCTGAAATGTTTCAGAAGGAACATGCAGATAACCACCGTTTTTCAGCCAGTGGTAAAAGGATGATTTTCCCCATCTTACAAATCAGAAGGCCCTGCCTTTGATCCTCACTAAAAAGGACTGCCAACCATTAAATATACATTTACTTCTACAGCAACTCCTCCACCCCTTGAAAAGTTTTAAGTGATACTTTTAAAGGAAACAGCAGACACTGCCCAGAAGAGAAAAAAAAAAGCAGAAGACTTACTTCTCCTTGTCTATAGAGGAGCTGGCAGCACTCAAACCCATCCCCATTCCTCCTGGGGGAATGCTCACATGCTCGAGCTGAGGGAAGAGCACTGGAGATTCTATGTGGCCACCAATTCCCAGGCAGCATCAAACTGGCTGTCGCTGCAGGCAGCCTTACAGACCCTCAGAACTATCCCACCTGGAAATACCCTTCCCTACCTGAATCTCGAGAGCAGACAGACAAGGGTTGCGTTCTTGGGGTAATGCCTCTTAAAAGTTACGCTGATTAATTATGAGACAAGGGTAACCAATCTAATTTACGCATCATTCAGATTGCTGGAAGCAGAGTTTATTACTGTGGAAATTAAATGCACTATTTGGCTCTGGAGTCAGTACAAGTTCACACTAGATTCAGACTAGACACCGGCAGCTCCTGTGGAGTTAAGTCCAGTTACCCACACCAACACACCATGGTGGGCAAGCTGAAAGGCCACTGCCAAGCATGTCTTTCACTCTCACAAGCACATGCTTCCTAAGTGCTATCAGGAGGCTAATTAGGAAGGAAGAAAACCACACAGCCTGTAGTGGAGGTATAACCATAGGACAAGTATTAGGCAGAGGCTTTCTCTTCTCCCTGGAAAGGCAGAGCTGACAGCGGTTTGAGGACCGGAGAGTTGGGTTGGGAGGGCTGAAAGCAGAATAAGGAGGGATATGGTCTGCAGAACCACTGTTCTGTGCACAGGTCAGCGGGCCCACAACAGAAACCCTTGTGTGGCATCACAGCTACACAGGTTGGTTACTTCTCCCAGAGATTAAGAAATTTAATTTTCCCCTGCAAGAGAGAGCTCTGGGCAGCTGCTCCTGGCAGTCCTGCCACCACCCAAGAGACAGACTGCAGCTGGCTGGCTGCACCAAGGGATTGCTTTTCTGGGGCTTCTAAATAAACACCAATAGATCTGATAGTAAATGAGTTGTTTCATTTACACTGAAGAGATGTTATGACGGCAGCACCTACAAATGTGAATGAGTGAGTCATGACTGAAGTAGGAACGCCAGCAGTGGCAGCGTGCAAGAAAATATTAGGTAGGGAAGAAAGGGAAAGGTCATTATCTTTATACAGAAGGAAAAAACCTTAAGCTGAGGCAAACATCAAGAGAACTACTGTGATTCACATTCTGTCATGAGGAACAGAGTATAAAATTATTTCACAGAGACATACAAAGGAAGGCAGGACACCGGTGGAGAAGATGCTCCTGTTTGGATTCTGTTCAAAGTTAAAGTAGAAGATTACAATGGCCTCTTCTAGCCTCACTCTGTGTGTATGTGTGTAAATAAAAATAAACCCAGGAAAAGTTACAAAGAAAAATAAGAAAGCAAGCTCAGCATGACAACTGGGGCATGACTCCTGGGAGATTTCAGTAATTCAGATGTTTGCCAGGACTTTCTCAACACAAAAGGATGGAAAGGGAAACAACGTTTATTGCTATACTTCAGTACTCCAAGGAAGCAGAAAAGGCAGCAAACAAAGGGGGGGGGGGGAATTTACGGTCACAAACTGCAAGTTTAGGTCTTTAATAAATTATATCCAAACACATAGACACAAATCCACTTCTGTGAGTTCAAAAATATGACAGACAAAAATATCAGATGTTGCTTAAAAAGGGGCTGAGAAGAAATCAGGGAGAATGAAAATGCAGTCTGCACCCCAGCAGAAATCTGAAGAAGTTTTATTTGGAAGAGTGGAGAGATCAAAGTGGCTAAAGAAAGAATTAAACAGAAACAAGGAGTTATTTAAGGAATTTTTACAGAAAAAATTAGTCTTAGAACAACAGACATAATTGGACAGAATTATCCAAACACTCTAAAGCCTATGAAATTTAAAGCAACAAGCCAGACCTAACCTAACAGGCTTGAAGCTTGACAGGCAGAGCAGCTAGATGAAGTAAGACTTGAAACATTTTGTATGCTATGCACCTAAGACATTTGAGAAGATAAAAAGCTCAAATGAAGAAAGACAGTTTCATCTATACCTCATCAGTGCACATCCATCAGTATTTAATGATATCTGGGAGCCAAGATAGCACTATCGGGAAAAGATTCACTCCACGACACAGGGAATACAAGCACGCACATCGAAAAAGAAAGAGGAAAATGGAGAACAGGCATAAAAGAACCTAAGTAAAGAGACTGTATTTAAAGGCTTCTCCTAAACACGATCTCCCAGAAACACTGGTCAGCTCTTGGTTTTAGCTTCTTTCAGTGTTTATCCACTATTTTCGGACAAGGCCTCAATGCAAAAATACACAACTTTCTTCTTGCAGCTTTCCCTAAGGGGTAACAGCACACAATAACTTTTTCACGGTTACACATTATGAGAAATGTGAGAAGGCTTGGATGTGAGCCTCTCAATGGACATCAGATTCCTTAATGCACTTACTTTATTGCAGCCATAGAATCATCTTCCTCCCTCCCCTTTAAAAAAACCTCACAGTGATGTTTCCAAAATGATGTAGAGGATGGATTTATATTTGTCTGATACTCTGGCTTGTTGTCCAATAAGCCAGCTCAGGACCCCTGCCCAGCTCTGTGCATTGGGCAGCAAGTTTACCTCCCCTCATGGCTCTTCCAAGCTTTCTCTGCCTCAGTTTCCCCAGTTCCCTGACCCCCAGCTGGACATTAGCTTTTGAAATCCATAGGAGTCGAAATCCATGAAGCTGTGTGATACACTGCCCTTCTAATCCCCTCTTTATGGAAGTCTAAGAAATAAAAAAGAAAAAATCACATATAGATCCTAAAAGAACAGGATAGGAAACCCACTTGATAGCATGAATGACAGGAGTTAAGCTGGAGGTCCCAAGAGGCGGAATAATCTAGGCAAAATGGCAAATTATGCAACCACAGAACTGAAAAAAAAACAAGGGACTCTGACAGAACATGCTAAATCTTTTAAATATATTGTTTCAGATGGGCAGTACTGCTTAAAGTTTCTCAGGTTATATTTTTTGCAGGTCTCCCTCAGCAAGCACAAGGACAATAAAGTCTTATTTTTTTTCATTGAAACCTTTCTCCTTTTCCGCTAATATATGCCCTAATTCAGCAGAGGCCTAAAGAAGTGATTGTGTTTACAAATACTCAAGAAACAGTTTCTGTTCATACACAAAAACATCCTGAGAACAAAGTGGGAAAGAAATTAAAACAAACATGCTTGTTAAAGAAGCAGGGATGTTTTTATTTAATGAATATTATTCAAAGGTCTACTTAAGACATTACGTGCCATTTTTTGTCACTACACCAGGCCAATGTTTATGTGATGCTGTGAACCACTAATTTAGTTTCAGAAGCTAAACTTGAACAGTTCTGCTATAGTAACTGTTTCCAGATGGAGAAGACAAAATCAGTTCAAGAGAGGCACTAGAAATAACTAAATTGAATAATAGGAAATGTCAACTGTACTTTAGATGTCACAAATTACACTGCTAGCAGAAGTAGTAATAGGAGATAAAATAACCTTCCAAACAATTTTTTTTCCGAGTCTGAATGGAAAGAAAATTCTCCATCTCCTCTCCTCAAGCCTCAAAAATGCATTTATAATCTTGCCTTGGCAGTAAAAGAATGTAAGAAGTAACAGGACACTGCTCACCCCTCCATCAGATCCTCCCAAGGACAGTCCCCTCTCTGCTATTCTGCAGGCAAAACAATAACCTCAGATGAGAACTGAAGTCTGATTACTTTGTCCTTTAATGTCATTATTTACAACATGTAACTCTTCACTAAGTGGTATTTGATGCATCAGATATAACCTGGTTGAGTTAATAGAAGCTGCCATTTATTTGAAACTGAATCTTGCAGCCTATCATAAAATCAAAGCATCTATGTTGCAGAACGTTTCAGAGCTTGTAGCCCCCCTTCCATAAACCTCCCAAAAACATTGTCTTTCAAATACATTTTGGTCAAGATTAAACATTAAAAAAACCCCAAACAACAGATCATGTTTCTTAGGGGAAGTAAAAATAAACTTGTACAATGCAGAGATGAACTACCAAAATCAGGAGCCTGACTGAATTTGAAATCACAGAGTGGCCAGCCGACTAGTGAACAAAGCACTTGTACGAACTGCGTATCGCTTTGAGCATTACTGTGATATTGCCCGCTTATATGCTAATCAAGTGCAAATCACATTCAAAGAGGCTGATAACTTTTCTAACTGCATAATTTGGCAGTGTCCCCTACTATTCGATTAAAACTCACCACTTAATGGTTCATAGAGGACAACAGGGTCAGCACTAGCTCATAATACCCAGACAGACTCAGCTGAAAGGAGGCTTATGTTGGTTTGTTCTGTTTTTAAAGGCCAAATGGAACAGAAGGCCAAGTGAAAATCCTTTAAAACTTATTTTTCTTGTTTTCTCTGCAACACTCATGCCCCACAGAACTAGGCAGGCTCTGTATGAAAGAGAACTGCCTCCACTACAGCAAAAAATGCAAAATAGCTTTAAAAAAAAGTTTAGTGTTTTAACCAGTTTAACCCATCCTCCGTCAGCTAATGAGCTTTGTGCTACACCTTAGACATTGGCACACTCATTGTAGTAAGCACTCGTAGAAGTTAAGAGCTAAAAGAAAATTACCTACGGATTCTTTCAGCTTCTTCCCTTGTGATTACTGCGTCGGTCACACCTCTTCCACACTTTCTAGGAGTGCACCCTGGAACATAGAGAGGAAGAGAAAGAAAGAAGCGATCATCTTTCAAACAAAGTTCAAAGCAAGTCTCTATTAATGTTCTCCTACTCCCCTTTCAGATTCACAACATTCAGAAGGGATATTGGCAATCTCAGAATATTTTAGAGCACCTAAACTACAAGAAAGTGACATCTGCATTTTGATGTGTTCTGCACTGCAATTATCAGAGAAAAGACTAACCAGCCAGTGTCACTGTTGCCTCTGCACAGACTCAAGTCCCCAGGACTCACCTAAGATGCATCACTTTTCCTTCTACAGCTGGTTGGTATAATTCAGGGGAATTACACCAATAAGCTGACAAGTTATCTCCTGTGTCCATCACACAATTCAACAGAATGGAGATGATCTGGAAGGAATGAATCTCAACACCCACAGTAGCACAGCCACTGGAGATGTGGCTGTCACGCACATCCCAGAGCCTCCAGTGCTGAGGTGAGGCAAAACGCACAGCAGTCCTGTGCCTTTAAGAACAAACTACTTTTCCTGTTGATCTGAAAATAATTCTTAGAAGCCTTAAGTTTGTTACAAACTCTGGGATTACAATTCACTTACTGATGTTCCTTTGCACTTCTGCCACCTCAAGCTAGAGAAGACGGCCTTTTTCAGCTAAGGTGCTATCAGACACATCTGTATCTCAGTGCACACGCAGCAAGACAGATAGATCCAGTGATTTTTCCCTTCTGCCCAAGGGCAGTAGAGAAAACTAAAGTTCCTATTCACATAACCAGACTTTAAAAGGAGGATGATCTAAAATCATTTAATCTTACACTCTATTCTAGCCTCCAAACAGGCAGGGCAAGAACTGGAAGGCTTAACAGTGCCACATGGATCTTTCCATCTCAGGCTGGCAGTTCCAAAATCAGCCAGGATCTCTAGCAACTAAACCCCCTTAATATCATGTGTCCATATACAAAGCGTTTTCTATTACAGTCCAAGTAAGTCTTCAACTCAAAGGTCCAGTACACACCATACCTCAGTACAACACACAACATGAAAAGAGTTCTGCCCCAAAACCACAGGGTCTCAACAGGATAAAGAAACTCAATTGTCCTGGAGAAAAAGTGAGCTGCAGAAGACAAGACATGCTTGGATGCAGACTGCAGTGGATGTAACAGAGCACCACCATGCTAATAACAGAAAAGAGAGAATGTCACTCAGAGAGGAGCGAGATCACTACTTGGCAAAAGAAAAAACTGGAAAAAATGGCTAGAACACATAGTTCAAGCCCTGAAGACGATACTACTAATAACATGGGCTCCTGAATAGGTATAGGATCTTTATGTAGTATCAATACATGCTAGTTCACATATTAACACAAAGAACTGATTTTAACTTATCTTTCAGTGTTCAACCCTAAATCATGCAGGTTATTAACAGATTCCTGTAGTCAAGCACTAAGAACCATTGTATTTGTCCACTGGAAGTTGCTGGGAAAAGCAATGGTAACAAAAAAAAAGTGATGAATTTGAATGTTCCAACCATACTGCTAGGAGAATAAAAGCATCTTATTTCAGACTCACTCAACCTTCTCTCCCCCAAACACGAGTCAAAAGGAAACAAATATCATTCTGTATGGGGTGTCTATACAAATATACCTTGAAGGGCAGCTTTTTAATATGAGACATTGCACAAAATTGTCTTGAAGCACACAACTTAGACATACATAATAAAAAAAGTCTCTTAAAATTCATCACTAAGAAATCTAACATTCCATTTTAAAGGCTCATGGGAAAAAGCCAGCAGTAGGAGTTCCAGGTGATGAATATATGAAAGTTCTTATAAAATTAGAAGTCTGGACCACAACAGTCTTCAGGCAAGAAGATCAATTCTGAGCCACCAGAGACCTTGGGTCGTCACACCCGGCACTTAACTGGGGAAGATCCATATATAGATATAAAGCCACAGAAAAGTTGGGATGAGTGTATTTTCTGACATCTGCCAATACACGTATTGTTGCTGAACTGAGCTCCTCTTCAAGGATTATTTACTCATCAGAACACAAGAGAGGGGGTGAAAAACTCCTGGAAAGAAATCAATCAATTCATCCACGCAAGTCAAAAGCATCAGTCAGCTCTGATCAAAAGCAACTAATGATAACAACGATCACAGACTGACAGAAAGAGAAGTTTTGCCACAGCACTGATGCTTTGGAGGAATTTCCACTCCATCTTCCTGGATATATCCTGACACAGCCCTCCAATTACACCAGTGTTTCAAGAAAAGAGAGAAGCAATGAGAGATGTGTGGGTGAATAGGCTGAGTACTGACAACATATGGAATTATATACGCTGTTTCCTTGCTTGGGAAGAGGAGTCCCTTGTTTGATGTATGTTTAATTGAAGTCAAAGGCACCCACACCAAGCAGACTTTAAACACAGATGAAGGTCAGGAAACCAACCCAGATAAGTCATTGTGTTTTCTGACTACCCAGCAACAATTCACTCAAGTTGGCTCAAGATTCAGATTCCAGGGAGCGCACACTGAGTTATTTGAAGACGACCTAGGAAAATAGCAGTCAAAAATAGTGCTAGAGATTACATTCTTAAGCATTCATTTATCAGTGCCAGCACAGAACCCAGCAGTGTGACAAGAATGAACCAGAACCACTGCTCCCACACCTCACTTTTCTCTTCTTAACCCTGCAAGCAAAAGAAACAAGTAAAATCAAAACATACTATTCATCAGAAACCATAGTGGCTTGATATAAAAAAACCACCATAAAAATTACAAATTCTGGCAGCAGCCCAAAGTTGCTTTGCACGCAATGAAGTACCAGCTCCAAAGGTACAGAATTCAAACCAACAAGGGCTTTACAGGCAGAAAGTTGTTCTAAATTACAAATCTGGGAGGGAGCAGAGAGAGGGGGAGCTTCTGTGCCATGTTTCAGGCACACTGTAAATATTCCCCCTGCAACCAGAAAGGCTAGCCAAAGTTTTTGTGGAAATTCTTGCATTCTTCAATCTCAGTTCCAGGAACCAGCAATTTGCAAGTTAAACACTGCAGATCTTGCAATAAAAATGCAAGCATTGGAAAGGCCGTGTTCCTCTGGAGCCTATGACCTAGTGGTTCTGAAAAGGAACAAGTAGTAGCCAGCAAACTATTTCTTGTCTGCCCTAACAAAAAAAGTATACGTTATATTGCTAAGCTTTAAAGGCTCCATCATACATTCAGCAGCAGCCAATCAAAATCAGTTATTCACTGGTGAATGCCAGGCTGAAGAGCATCTCAGAAGCCAATTGACAGGGATGAGACATCTCTGCCTCCAGGCTAACAAATACTCACCCAAAGAGCCAGACAGATGGCTGAGGCAATAACAGCTTCCAGCACCCAATTCTAAACTCAGATGCATATGAAAAAAAACAGCCAAAGAGGAACCAATTTGGGTTCCCAGAACTGAAAAAAAAAAAACTTTAGCAAGCATTTTGTTAGTAACTGTAAGATCCACTCAAACATTTGCAGAACAATAATCATCAGTCACAACTCACGTAAAATACTCCATGCTGTACCCAATGTTCTCTTGGGTGTAAAGATGCAAACAATGTTACGAAGCACAAGTTTGCGTACGGGCAGTACACTTTTTTATAGTTTGTTAAAAAATAGGATTAAAAAAGGCTGAGGTAACAGGCTGATAGAAAAAAAATAAGATTTTAAGGGGTTTGGAGAAAGCTGAACAGAAAAACAAGAAAGCTCTCTTGGCTAATAGAGAGAAGAAAAGGGGAATGACTTCTGCCATTGAAAAGGTCTCTAACACTTGAATGGCAAATAAAATTGTCTTAGACATGAGGGAAAGCTGGTGTTCAAGGAGAGAATAGGTGGGAAAGTGTACATTCAAAGGAGAATTTCAGTACTCCAGGACAAACGGGTCTAAGTAATTCAGTAATATTAAGTACCCAGTAGCTTCCACAAATTAGTGCCTAACAGACACAAAATCATTCACTTGTTAGATAAGGCACTTGGCTTTGGATCTAAGAGTTGTATTTTTCCAATCAAGGTAAAGAAGGAACATACCAAAACATGGAAAAACGCTGTGGCCCCCATAGCTCCAGTGCTCCTGTTCAGTACACAGAAAACAGATGGTAACACAGGGGTCTAAGTGCCTAAACTGCAGCTTTGTCTTCCACTCAAAGTGGTACTTGGCCAAGAACAACACTCTGCCAAGACCAGGATGATTCACTTGAGAAAAAAAGCCCCATGACACTCCCTTAATGCAATCCATCTGAAAACAGGACAAGAGCCGGCAAGGATTTATTGTATGCTATTCCTGTAACCACACCAGCAGTCTAGGTGCTAGACCTTTTCCTCTACTGCTCACAGACTTTTCTGCTTTCCACATCCACTGATCCAGTCTCTGGAAAAGCATCCTAAAGCTGTCTCCTGGGCAGCTACCATGGATGCTTTGTGGACTGACACAATATGTCAACACACATAAGAGACTGGGCAGGAGTTTCATCAGACACACTAGCAGCCACAGTAGTTATAAGTAGTTAACCATGTCTCGAGACAGCAGAAATAGTCAAGATCTGGCCACAGAGTTCAGAGCACACGAGACTGTGCTCACAGAACACCCTATCTTCTGCAAATATAAGTTAAGTGCTTGGCCTTTGAAAAATAACTCATTTTATTTCTGTATGAAGCATATTTACCGGCAGGCAGTGCTATGGAAATAAACCCACTGCTCTGACACCAACTACCCTATCATTTGAAGCAAACTAGAAGCTCGGTTGCACTAATTCAGTTGGAAGCAGGGACAGGTGCATAAATAAAAAGCTCATCTTAGCTGTGGAAACTTTACAGCTGAACCTCAAACACCTAGTGACAACAGGAATGTGCCGCCTCCTGACACAGAGCCAGCAGCTGCAGATGTCAAGCCAGCGTAAAGACAGAGGATGAAGAGCTATCGAGTGACAGAAAGCTATTTCAAACAAAGTGACTACAGCTTCGGAGCTGAATCCGGTTTGGCAGAGAACCCTAATCCAGATTTACTGCCTCACTAAACTATCAGCAACCCCCACGTGGAACAAGGAGCTCAGCTTGGATGGGACAGCAAGGCTCAGCAGCTCACCACCACCCTCTTGTGGGCACCGAGCAGGAAACGAGTTAAAAAACCAAGAGCAAAGTTCATTATCACAGCACGGCTTCAATTAACCACTTAAAACAGATGTTCACACATTTCTAATACCACTGATCTCTTTCTGAAAGCAGAGTATAGGGAAACACATGTGAAAACATCTGCTAAAAACCAAAATCAATGACATAAGTTAAGAAACAGGAGCAAGCAAACATCTAATTAGAACAGCAAAATACAAGCTCACAGAACGTGA
This sequence comes from Alca torda, assembly GCA_008658365.1. NCBI lineage: Eukaryota > Metazoa > Chordata > Aves > Charadriiformes > Alcidae > Alca > Alca torda. The sequence continues at coordinate 29,069,306 of CM018086.1, read as the reverse complement.
CTCCCCTTTGTTCCTCCTGGGTTGATGCCAGCCATGTCAACCATGCTCATATAAAGCCAAGAGAGGTCACCCTTCACCCTGCAGTTTGCATTGGCAGAGCTTGCTCCCCACAGTATCACAAGATTAGATAACACATTCATTCCTCTTCACAGGCACTTCCTTGAAGTTCCTGCCTTCCTTATGATGGAAAGAATAACTGATGGAGTTGCCAAAGCCACAAGCCCACAGCTCAGAAAATTCCTCTTGCAAACCAGGGAAGGGAAAAAATAAGGTTTTGTTGGTTTGGGGGGTTTCTTTTGAGAAGCAAAAGCCCTAGTAGCAGAATGCAGTTTTAGACTTAATTTTAGCCTTAGCCACAACTACCAAATCTGTGACAACACTGGCTGCAGAGTGTTCTCTGGCCTTGGCACTATGCAAATAAAGGCAGAAGCAGTTTCTCCTTATAGTAACTACGAAAAGTTAAAACAAAACATGCTTTTATGTGTTCAGTCAAAAAAACCCACCCTACTGAGGAAGATTTCTTGCTGGTAGCTTCCTGACAGCATTTCCTTGTCCTCAATAACATTTGGGATGCATCTTCCAAAAAAGGATACTTCAGTAGCAGCACTGGGGAAAAACTGTTTGACCACAGACTACACAAACTTTTGGGTTATGTTACAAGCCTTTTGACCAACAGAACCAGGACCAGTCAACTGAACAGGACAGGGGAAATTACCTCCACATCTTTATGGCACAACACCCAGGCTGCAGTTTGATGAACGCTTTCTGCCAAAATTGGCACCGGAAGAAAGTTAGAAATCATAAAGTCATAGAACAGCCCAGGTTGGAAGGGACCTCAAAAGATCATCTGGTTCAGCCTTTTGTGGAGCCTGGATGAGATTATCTAGCACCATGTTCAATCACATCTTGAAAATCTCCAGTCACAGAGACACTACTACATCCCCAGGGAGGTTGTTCCAGGGATTGACTATTCTCTCTGTAAAAAAAAAATTTATCTTCTATCAAGATGAATCTTGCCCAGTGCAACTTGTACCCACTGCCCCATCTTCTCCATGTGGCTCCTTGTGAAGGAGCCTCTTTGTGACTGCCCTTTAAGTACTGGAATACTGCGATGGGGTCCCTTCTGAGCCTTCTCTTCTCCAGGAGAAATGGACCAAGCTCTTCCAGTCTTTCCTCACAGGGCAGGTTCTCCAGCCCTTTGACCATCTTTGTTCTTCCTCAGCTCCAAACAGCTTCTTCCAGCCTCCAGCTTTGTGTCAGGGAGTGTTTTGTCAGCCACATAGTGAACCACATAAGACAACTGATTTGGGTAAAAACTAACTCAGAAATATTTTTTTCAATACAATAGCTTATCAGCCAACACACAGCTGGACATATAGGTAGGCTGACAAAAAACAAGAGCAGAGGTGCTTTCTGGCAGCAGTACCACCTCAAAATGCTCATCAAGATACACTTTGCAAATCTGAAAGAGGACAGCAACACAGCTCATCCATGTAAACTGCAAGTTAGCCTCACTACTCTTCACTACTCTTTCTCTAGAGGATCCAACATCAACACTCCAAAGAAATAAGTGCCAGGTGAAACAAATACCAGTTTGGCAGAAAATAGGCTCAGCTGAAAGACATAAAGACAGAGAAGTGCTCTGCGGGCAGAATCAAAAGCTGCCAGCACACACACCCCAGCCTCAAAACAAGCATACCAGAATCTGGCGTTTGTGCGATTACCACATGCTAGCAGTACAGACAATATCCTAAATCGGTTCTGTTCCACACCCTGTATGGTATTTACCAGTAACAAACTCACCCACAAGCCTATTACAGGAATCAACAGAATATGAGAAGACACTAGAAACAGATTTAGCAAAAGGTTTATTTCATACAGCCTCAGCAAAGCAGCTTCAGAAAAGAATTATGTAGGAATGACAGAAAAACCTCTCAGATGCAACAACTCCTGGGCTGGCCCAAGAGGCATGAACATTTGGGGATTTAAACAATACACTCAGGGACCAGGTGTTAGAAACCCAGGAGTTTTGCAATACAAATGTGGTTTACGAGACTTAGACAGCAGTCAGCCTGCTATGGTCCCCTGAAAACTGCTTCATCCCACTTCAGGCAATCCTACCCAAATACCTTCAAATCTTTTGTGGCTGTCATAGTCCTCAGAGCAGGGGACCTCAACGAACTTGTCCTGCAGGCTGTCCCTGCGATGGGCCAGCACCTCCGTGACCCCATCCTCAGCGCTCAGGTAGCTCCAGCTCAGGAGGCCGCCGACAGCAGCGGAGGACAGGAGCAACACTGCCTTCAGCCACCTCCACCACGACTGTTGCTGGCCTTTGCTCTTCTTGGCACTAGGGAGGGAGCAAAGGGACAGCCCCAGGTAAGCAAACGACTTCACCACCCCCCAGCCACCGAGGAGCCGCCTCGCCCCACCTGACACCAGGGGGACCCGGTCACGGTCAAGCACCGGTACAACTGACCGCTGGTTTTGAATACACATGCGCATATTTACAAATACACGCAACATTTATTCCTCTTTCACGCCCGAGCGTTACAGGCCGCCTTCCCACAGGAGCTCCCGCAGGCCGCTCCCTCAGCCCGCCGGCCCCAGGCACCGCCACCCCCGGGGACAGCGGCCACCGCTGCCGGCGGCAGGTACCCGCTGCCGCCCCCAGCCGCTGCCCCCAGCCCCGGCCGGTACCTGCCGTGGCGGCGGCCCCCGCGGCCCGGCCCCGCCGCCGTCCCGCCGCCCTCGGGGCCGCGCGGCGCCGCCCGCCGCTGTGCAGCCATCGCGCCCGCCGACACAGAGCGATGCGCTCGGCCCGCCTCTCCCGCCTGCCAGGCGGAAGCAGTCGGCTGCCGAGCACGGACGCTTCATACAAACAGGCAAGGCCAATCCATCACAGAGCCGAGGCGGAAGCAGCGGCAAGGCCTCACCGGGACAGAGGAACAACACTCAGACACAAGAGCCGGGACAGAGGGACGCGGTCGAGTGCTTTATACCGGAGTACCGCGGCGGCGGCGGCAGGCCAAAGCAATCGATGTGGACCGGCGGTGCGGCGGCCGGCCTTGGAGAGCGCAGTCGTGAGCAATCGAGGCCGGAGCGACGGCATGCAGCGAACATGGCGGCGGACATGGCAACGAGCGGGCCCCGGCGGCGCCTGGTGCACCTGGACCTGAAGGGCGCCCCGCCCCGCGCCGCCTACCTGGCGGAGGTGAGGGGGGGTGAGGGGACGTGAGGGAGTGGGGCTCTCCGGCCCTCCCCGGTCCGGCCCCACCGCCCGTCTCCCCTCCCGCCCCTCAGGTACTGCCGCTGCTCCGCGCCCTGGGCGCCAGCGGGCTGCTGCTGGAGTACGAGGACACCTTCCCCTACGCCGGGCCGCTGGGGCCGCTGCGGGCCCCGCACGCCTACAGGTACCGGCCGTGGGGGGGGCCGGGGGGATCCGCGGTGCCGGGCCGGGCCCTGAGGTCTCGCTCTCCCCCGCAGCGCCGGGGAGGTGAGGGCGGTGCTGAGCCAGGCCCGGGCGCAGGGGCTGGAGGTGGTGCCGCTGGTGCAGACCTTCGGGCACATGGAGGTGAGCAGCGGGCGGGCGGCGTCGTGCCTTCGATGCCCGGGAGCGCTGGGGGGGGGCGAGGGGGTGCATTTGCTGGGAAATTTCTGTCATGACTCCCGGTGCTCCAGTTATCCAGCTCCCCACGCTCTGGACAGCAGGATGATACTGCACCGAGTGCTGCGTTTCCCTCGCTTCGTGAGGTGCTTCGCGGTCAGAGCCCCCTGTGGTGCTGTGAAGCAGCATCTGTGCCCCTCCTGCCCGTACCACCCTCAGCCCCCAGCGAGAGGCACCGTGCAGTCCCCCGTGCTCACACACAGACAACACCCAGGTTTTAGCGGAACAACTCTTAGCAGAGCCCTGGTGACACAAGAGGACACTGCTCTCGCCTTCAGTTTGCGGTTGTTCCCCGAGCTCTGCTTTCGCTTGCAGTTCGTGCTGAAGCACAAAGAGTTCGCTCATCTCCGGGAGGTGAAGGTGTTTCCCAATGCCCTCAACCCGCACAAGGAGGAGTCGTTGGCCCTGGTCAAAGCCATGATTGACCAAGTCATGGCACTGCACGAAGACTTGAAATGGTTTCACATCGGATGTGATGAGGTGGGACTTCTCTTGAGCCAGGAATTTTTTTCTGTTGAGGAATGATGGTAGGGGCTGAGGCTTCTGCATTTCAGTGGTGTCCAGGCCACGCTTGGTAGGATTTGAGGGACAGAAAACAACAACCCAAGCCAGTGTAGAAAAGTCTTTCTGACAATAAATTATTTCAGTAGCACAGAATGTGATTTCTATTGATCTGAGTGTAATATTGAAAGTATTGAAAGCAGTTTCTTAATGCTAACTCAGCATTTGGGTTTAGGTCAAACGAGTGTTTAAAGTGAGATATCAATTGGAGGCATTCATTAAGAATCATGTGAGTTTGGATGTAAGGTGTTGGCTCATTGTTCTGGCCAACTTATTCAAAGTAAGCCCTTTTGTGGTGGGAAGTGTTGGGTTTTTTCTCTTGGTAGTTTGTCTCCTTAAGGAGGAGAACCTTGAGTTTCTATAGCCCATCCCTATGTCACGCAGATCCCTAAAATTCTTTGTGATCACCTTAACTGCACAGATATTAGTTTAGCAATTTGTATCCTGTTGTGTGGGAACTAATGGCAAGGTTAGATAGGGGTCTGCAAGCTTTTATAAAGCAAAATACTATTTATGTAGAATAAATGTGTTTTAAATAAAACCTGCTCTAAAGCAGCAGAGTTCTAAATGCATATCCAGCTTAACAGGCCCAGACCCACTCCGTATAGGACCAAGTATGCCGAGGCCACTTTTGGACATGTCCCCAAGTCACTTCTAGATTCAGGTACAGGTGGTCTCCTTCCCCAAGATGGGAACTTCATCTTATGTAATTCAGGACTTTCTGAGTTGCTAGATTTGAACTGGGTAAATCTGGTGCGAGCTATTTCCAAGGACAAACCTTGCAAAGACAATACAGCATGCATTAATTATTAATTGTAGTTTCTGTAGGAAAATTCCCTTACGTGATGCATTTATTCCTGGCCACAGTCTCCTGCAGACTGGTAGAAATGCTTGCAGTGTCTTCAGCACCAAGAGATGCTTTTAAATATGTCCGCTCAGCGTGTCACATCTGTGCAATAGGTTTTGAATATTGTATGATTTCACGATACTGGGTCCAACTCGTTCCCCCTATTCCTAAACAAGAAGTCAGGATTATTGCTTGACGTTCAGGTCTACTACCTCGGCGAAGGAGAGGAGTCAAAGCAGTGGCTGCAGCAACAAGACAACACTCCGGAGAAGCTGTGCTTATCCCACATAAAAGCAGTTGCAAGTTGTGTGGCCTCGTCGTACCCCACCGTGACGCCCATCGTGTGGGATGATATGCTGAGAGGGATAAGTGAGGAAACACTGGCAGGTGTGTGGTTCAATGAGGGGGGCGAGTCATATTTTGTAGCATACAAAAAAGTTTACACAACCGGTTAAAACACGTTTTTGGCAGCTGAAAATAATGAAACAACAAATCCGAGAATAGTTGAGATACGATCCGTTTGACGTGACAGTAGCGAGCGTTTAGTCCTTAGCTGTGTCCAGAATTTCCACATGACTCTGGGCAAGTCTCAGCACATACACTTTGGTTTTCCATCTTGGTAATACACAGTGACAAACAAACAGTCATTGTGCAGTGATTGCCATCAATTCTACTTTCTTTACACATTAAAAAAAGACCAACTATTAGCATTTGTGGTCTCAGTCTAAATTTCTGTGCCCTCTCACCACCTTCTAATGTGTTCTTGCTCTGTGCAGCATCTGGTTCCAGTGGTGCAGGCTCCCATGGAGAAGCTGTGACCCTGTGAGCATCTTTGACAGTGTATGTGATGATAGGGCACATCATGAGGAGCTCTGATACTGAATTGTGGGGTATCTCCAAGACCTTGACGTCACAAGTCTTGTTTGTTGAAAAATATGAAACCGCTGCAAAAATTTGAGTAGTCCCAGCACAGACAGAGTTCCAGCATTTTCAGAGCCACCTTACGTGGCTGCTCTAAACTGATGTAGACAATACCATGAAGAGCTGTGTAGCTCCTCCAGCAGTGACTGACCTATTCGTGGTTTTAATGGTGGGAAATCATGCCAAAAAACGCAGATGGGACCCGTGCAGTTTCCACAAGAGCAGCACAGCGTCTAGCTAAGTGCACTCTACTGCCACAGGCAATAACAGACTAAAGAAGTTAAAATGGGATGCTGTTAAAACTAGTTATAAAGGGAACTGAAGCTAAACCTGTATCTTTATTTGTACTTCAAAGGCATCTTGAAAAGCTAAGTTCTGTGCAGTCACAGCTGAGACAATCTCTAACTTAAAGCTTGAATATTTTCTTTGAATTTAGCTGAAATCTTGGGCGTACAGTTTGCAGCTCCACCAGTTCAACCCAGCAGGTATACAGATGGATTCAAGGGACTAAGAATGAGACGGGCTTGGGATGGATGGGTTCTCCGATTAAGTGTTGCTGTTGATCCACATTAGTGGTTTCAAGATGTCTAAGGACTTCACGGCCACTGGCATGTGAACACGTGTTCAAAGCCCTGGCCAGGCTGAAAATGCCCAGGGGCACTTCAACTGTAAATGAAGAATTCTAGTGACAAGCCATAGTTCTAGTCATGTGCTACTGCACCAATAATACGTACTTAATTCTGACTTTTAACTGCCTATTTTCCGTTACTTAGAAGAACTCTGTTCCTTTCAGAGTCTGGGGTCCCGCAGCTTGTGCAGCCGATGATCTGGGACTATGCAGCAGACCTGGACGTGGAGGGCAAAGGTTTGTACTTCTCTGCTGAGCTGCTTATAAGAAGCAAAGAGCTCTGTTACCTGTTAAGCAAAATAGCCAAAATAGTATGATTAAAACATACTTAGTTGGATGTCAAAAAATTCTATTTTTGTTAAATTGCTTTTTATTGCTTTAGTAGCATAAACATAGTCCTTGTTTGATTTCACAGAACAGTTGCTATTATTTATTTTCTTTTTCTATTTATGCTTCTCCTGTGAAGGACTTGCATTGTCTGCTGCTTAATTCTTTTCAAGCGGGCTATGGAATCACTGATGGGAGACTGAGAGGTTTTTCACAAGCCCTGTTACGTTAACTGTCCTTGCATTAAAACCAGTGGGAGCAGATAGCTCCCTATTGAACAGCTCTGCAAAAGAAGCTTCAAGGCTTCAGACATTTATAGGATTCAAAGGAAGAACTCCTAAGGGCTCCAATTGCACATCTAACATGCATGCAAGTTATTTCTTTGTTGAAAGAAGAATCAGTTGTCAGATGTTGTGCGTGCTTGTTATGTGCCCACAGTAATTTAGCAATTCAAGGGAATGGAATATAGTAACTGGGCACATGAAAATAGGAGGGCAGCCACCGAGACGGGTTGCTCAGAGAGCATGTCAAATCTCCCCTCCTTGCTGATGCTCAAAACTTGACAGGACAAGGCTCAGCCTGTTGTAACTGGACCCGCGTTCCTGTTAATTGGAGCGTTACAGTCAAGGCTGAAAATGGAGAAAAACTTGCCCTGTAAGTGTTCTTTTGTGTCTTATTGCAGTGCATCTCATAGAGAAGTATCGTAGATGTGGCTTCTCCAAGGTGTGGTTTGCTAGTGCTTTTAAAGGAGCTACTGGAGTGAATCAGTCTCTAACGCTTATTGGACACCACTTAAAAAACCATCTTCAGTGGCTGAAGGTGGCAAGCAACAGCCCTGATGATGTCCTTGAAGGTATCGCCCTGACTGGCTGGCAAAGGTAAGGAACATCTTTTTAAATGGTTCTGAGGATCACGTGGAAGCAAACTTCCACCCAAAAACTCCCCAAGAGGTACAAGAAGGCTGGGCATTCAGAAGGCAACTTTGCAACCCTGCAGTCCTCCTTGTCGATTACTGCTGGGCCTCACCCACTGACTGTGGAGGGCGATTTCAGAGTTCCAGTCAGCTGCCGTGGCGTTAATCAGCCGGAGCAATTGTTTTGGCAGACGGCAAACAGCAGATTGGGTTTGAAGGCTTGAATGTACTTTGTGCCACCTTGAACTGCTTGTAGACAGCGTAGTTAATGGATGGTGTCCATCTGAATGTCTAAAGTGAATTCAAATAGAATGATGTTGCATAAGAGAGAATAACTTGTTAATGTGATGAAGGAATAAAAGGTTTTTATGCAGCAGTCAGGAGGTCTAAGAGGATACCAGAGAACTGAATTCCAATTTCTGACCCTAATTTGGCTTGGGAAAGTAATTTGCTTTGTATCTGTTCTTATTCCTAAAACAGGAATAGTGTTTCAGAGATAGAAGGTCCCTTCTCTGAGACAGAAACTGATATTTCTAGAAGTCTTTGAATTTTAGTGATTGAAATATTAAAATTTCCCACTTGTTTAGTATGTTCTATCAGTAAAAAGTCTAATTAATGAATATTTTCTTATTTAGGTATGATCACTTCTCTGTTTTGTGTGAGCTTCTCCCTGTGGCAATTCCGTCCCTGGCTGTGTGTCTGCAGGCACTGGAGAACGGTACAATGACAGCTTTATTCTCTCTCAGCTAATGCCTAGCACAAGAGGGAAGTGACCTTGCCCTAAGGTTGGCACAGGCTTCTTATATTTTGAGGTGGTTTGACTCTCTGATTGCAGTCTGAATTATGAACAATAAATGATACATCTTTCACGTTTGCGGTACAAGATGTAGATCTCATTTACATGTAAACAATTAGTTTTAACTCATCAATTTTCTTATAATTGATCTAGGTAGCAGAGTCTGGTAAAATACTTCCTTTAGTTTCTGGGTTCTTTACAGGCAGTTGCCAATAGAATTTTTATTTTTGTCTTTCTGTGTTTCTTAGTTTCAAAATAAAACCCCCACAACCTACTTGTTCCCGACTACGGCACTAAAAATATTCAGCACCCTGAATGGCAAGCCCGTAGCTAGGAAGTGCTTTCCCTAGCACAAGACAATTGTGTGAAAGACAACGTACTCCTCCCACTCTCGAGTTTTTTTCCTTGCTCTAGTTCCATTTTACCTTTTAAAAGATCTTCATCCAAGCAGAACTACTGAGCCAATGCTGAGTACTCCAGAAAAAAACACTTTAATGAACATTTTTGGTTATTTAGGTTCTTTTTACTTATTTCCACTGTCTTCTAGGTGGCTATTCTGAAAAGACTAAAGAAAATGTGGAAAAGCTCCTGGGAATGTCCAACCTGGAAACTGAAACTTTCATGAGGTAAAATTCCAGCTTTGGGATTTGGATGCTTCTCATCACGTGGTAAGTTCAGAAAGTAACGGATCCTCTTTGGACAGCACGAGCCTGGGCACCTTTCCTGGGAGCAATATCCTTACGCTAGTGACACAAGTTAGTTTCTACCTCAAGTCATCAGTGGATGAACTTCTAGAAAGGAACAGGTGAGGCAGTTTACATCATCCTGGGGCTGTCTGCAGGGGTGTGGGGGCTCTGTCATCTCCAAATGGGGTATTCGTTCACGTAATTCCCGCAAGGTGATCAGTCACTGAAACATCAAGCTCTGCGTTTCAGGCATCGCATCCCGATAACGCTGGCGCCTCAGCAGAACGTAATGCTTAGATGCAAATTTATAGTGTTTCAGCAAAATTCCTAAACACTATGTCCTGCCTTATTTCAAGGAATCAAGTTATTTTCCGACTTAAATCTTAACTGTCATTTAAAGTTAAAATGATTTTTTTTTAATGGCGCCGTTACAAAAAAAGGAGCTTGAAATGAAATTTACATGGCAACAGATGATCAGCTATTCTCATCTGCCAGGGACAGCCTTTTACAAGCTAGTTCCAAAGCTATGTTAAATTTAGAAGAGTTAAATTTACTTTTTTTCCGTAAGCATCATCTCTGGGCAGTTCAGCTAAAGCCCTGTCGCCGCTCTGTCAGCCTACAAACACGTATTTCACTGCTGTTTCACAAAGTGCTCGTACTAACACCCGTTTTCAGATACGTCACAGGCTGGTTCAGCCCCTACCATAGAAAAAGGAAGATTATTCATCCTATAATAATGCACCACTTCCAGCCAGATGCAGTGAGGTAACACCACTTACTTTGCATTATAGAAGAAATAAAGTCTGTCATATTTTGGGTGCTCAAGTACATATAGTTTTGAGTCCTTGCCTCTTTCTATAATTAATTCAGAAGCAATGATGTGAACTATTTGTAATGTGGTTTTAAACAGAAGAACATGTTTATCTTTGCCTTCTGTTGAGCAAGTTCTTTGAATACAAGGACAAAATTCATAGAATCATAGGGCTGGAAGGGACCTCTGGAGATCATCTAGTCCAAGCCCCTGCCAGAGCAGGGTCACCCAGAGCAGGTGGCACAGGAACGCGTCCAGGGGGGTTTGGAATGTCTCCAGAGTTGGAGACTCCACCACCTCTCTGGGCAGCCTGTGCCAAGGCTCTGCCACCCTCACAGGAAAGAAGTTCCTCCTCATGTTTAGGTGGAACTTCCTATGGTCAAGTTTGTGCCCATGACCCCTTGTCCTGTCCCCGGGCACCACTGAAGAGTCTGGCCCCATCCTCCTGACACCTACCCTTTAAGTATTTATAAGTGTTGATAAGAAATTGATCTTGGAAAAGCTCTCCCTTGTAGACGGTGTCACTCCAATACAGAGCTGCTGCCTCTGCAGAGGCGTTGGCCTCACACAGGGGCTGCCCGTGGGCCAGGGCCCGGCAGGACTTGGAATAAAACCTGTCCCCTTTCCCCTGCTCCCTCGGTCTCTTTGTGCTTTTCAGATTCATGCCAATTCACAATAAATGGCCAATTTATATATTTTTTGCTGTGATAAGGTGAATATCCAACTGCATCCACTCTTCCTGATTAAAAACTAGAATTAAATTCCCAACAAGTCTCACTGTGGGTTTCAGTTACGCTTAAAATGTTTATAGTGGTTTTTTGAGCTCACATTTCAGTACTTTAAAAGTCAATGCATAACAAAAGTGCCAAGATTCATGCTACTTAAACACAAACAGCGTCAACCTTTTTGCCATCTGCACAAAATCAAGTCCTTTGAGATTTTGTAATAGATGCTTCTTTTCCTGTAAAGTCGTTTCAAGGCCTGTACTCGCTTTAAAAAGCGCAGTAAGGTGCCCTCCCTTGAGGCAGAGCCGAGCTGCAGATGTGATTGTTTCTTCGTTCTGCCCAGTCTCCTCTCCAAGTGGAACGCTGTGGTGCAAGACCTCCAGGCAGCCATGCGGCAAGTTTTCCATGAGTGCACTGTGGAGGAGTGGATGGAGGAAAACGTCCACCCCAGCCTCCAGAAGCTGCAGCAAGTGGTGGATGATTTAGATAAAGCAATAAAAGCACAAAATTAGGGGCGTTTCAACTCCTCTGTCTTATTCTGTGGGAAAACACGGCTACTGGAAATCTGCAACTAGGCACGTAGCAAGAGCTTGTCATCTTGAGAGCTGAAGCAAGAACCGTGATTAAAGAGAAGTGACCTGAAGGCATAAAGGAATTTATTAGTGTAATAGGCTTCAACTCTGTTTTAATTTTCCTGTCTTAAGATGTTGCTGAGCCTTCAATCACCTGCCCTGTAAGTCAGATTTACTCCCTGTGTGTAACAGAACACAGGAGCGAGTCGGAACTCAGCTATAGAACAAGGCAGGAGAAAAACCCAGTTTCTTCCAAATCCAGTGTTTGTAGTAATAGACTTTCTTAAATTATAGTGACCTGGAGAAGTTCCACAAGTTCTACTCTAGTCAGTAGCCAGCGTGTCCTCCCATTGCAATTTTGAAATGCATAAAGCCATTGGGCCTAAATCCCACTTTGATTAGCTTCCGCTCAGGAAATCGCCATCCAGCTTTCGGCAGAAATCGGAGCGAGGACCTGCTGCCTGATGCTCCCTGGGGTACAGCAGACTCGGACAGTGACAGCACAGAGCGAGGGGGCTCCAGAAAAGGGGCTTGTTACCAACAGGGAAGGTGAGACCTGGACTTTGAGGGAAAACTGCCTGAATGCATGGGGCACCATCCAAGCCAAGCTGAGTTTCATGCCCACAGAGAAGCCCCGTCCCATTCACTTCATGGCATGTACTTCGCTCTAAACCCTGCCTGAGACTGCAGGTCTGTCCACATTTGAAGCACGACTAAAGTCTACTGAATACGAGGAAAAAGGGCTGGTTTATTCTGCTTTAACGATGAACTTTTAATAATGCATAGCAATATATTTTGTGGACTTAACTGGAGCGTTAAGATAGTCACAGTGGAAAATCATCCAAGTCTGGTAAAGTACACTACTTTGCCATGACTATGAAAAATGTTCCTCACTTGTTGGCTTCATTTACTGCTTGCTTCAAAGCCTTATTTCGGAAGCACAAGTACCGATATTTTCTTGGAACAATCTATTATAAAGAGAACAGCTCTAAATACAGAAAGTACAAGTAGTACAGCGTAAGACAAATTTTAACTTGTTTAATGAGAGCTACAGGAGTTAAGTCCACATGCAGATTTTTATCTAAAAAGAATCAATTGCTATGTACACTTTAATGATGAAATTCACGTACCTTGAACTAAACAAGATCTTAATTTATTTTACTTTAATAAATCCTTTGATACTCAAAATGTTGTGGTAACTTTGGTTGGTTGGTTCTTTTGCATGTGGCAGTTGGTTTGGTTTAAAGGGGCAAAATTGCAAATATATTCCCCAGTGGAGAGTTGGATATATCAGCTTATATGAAACTGAAAGCTGGACTGCTGTAAAAGTGAAAGCAGGGTCAGTAATGAGCTAAGTATTTTGGGCTTCATCTACTCTGTCCTCCCCCCCATTAGCTCCTTCAATAGGTCTGTGCCAAGCAGTAGTTTAGACAGCCATTAATATTGTAAAACATTTTAATTAAAAACAATATAAAAGACTACAGTGACACAAAACAAGTTATCAAAGTTCATTTCATCAATGGACTTTTTTTTAAAAAAAAAAGACAACAAACAAGCCCTTGCTGAAATTCTACTTGCAATTTTCAAGTAGAAAAGGAATTTCTAAACATTTTCAGAAGTATTTTTGCCTCTCAGCAATACACTGCAGTGTCAGAACTAGCGCACTCTACGTAAGCCAGCTTAGGTTTTGGTATCTGCGTAACTTCAGATCTCACCTATATAGTATAAATACTTCCATTTTCTTTGAGACTTGTACAGTTGATCCTTGTTACTGGAATACCCAATTTTGTGAGCTAGCGGAATACTAGATTATGGCTTAGGTAACGCAGCTTCCTCCCTTTGTACAGCTGCAGCACAGTGTGACAGCCAAGGCCGTGATCCCACCCAACCACAGACATGCAGGTAACTGCCAACACACTACGGGGCTTTCAGCAGAAGCATCTGCCAAACAGCGTTTATCATACACTTAGATTAAGTGAGATAACAGAAAGCATTGGCTTTATGGAGCAAGGGGTTGATCAAACTTAAAGATCTTTTATGCAGGTTTTCAAATAATTTGTAAGTCAAACTACAGCTGTCTAGTCTCAAGGTAATAGACAGCCTGAGATGCAAAAACCTTAACAAATACATCTGTACTACTCTTCTAGGAGCATCTCATTTCCTAACCAAAACTAGTCTTTCACATCATTGCTTTTAGTACAAGCCACATTGCATCAGGGACACAAGGCTACATTTACTGGGCCTTTCCATACACTAGGCCCAAGAGAAGTGAGGAAAACCACCCAAAAAAGCCCTCAGCAAAATGGTAAAAAGTGGCAAGAGGCTCAGAGAAGGGACTAGTGGAAGAGGGAAGAACAGAACCTGTGCCCAGTTAGCACCTAGTGTTCTCAGCCATTCCTTCAAGCTGCATCGCATCACTGAGGAGTCTGCAGACTCTGACATAACCAAATCCATGTTAACAGCAATTTGCAAATTAATTTTCCGTGCATACAGTTACTGCAAAACATGAAAATCTGGATATGTCTTCCAAGTACAAAAGACAAACAGTGTTTGAAGATGGGAAGCTCAAAACCTAGATCACATCAGCCTGTGATACACATTCACGTGAGGCCTGTGGGTGCCAGGCTGTGCCAGCCTTCACCCGCGCTGTAGGTCAGAACCACAGTGAGCTCCCGGTTGTACAGACCAGCCAGCAGTGCCCAGCATGTGGCCCTTAGCCAGGACATGCTGCACAGGAAGAATTTACTCACTCCCTGGTTGTATGATCAGCCAGCAGTGTCGGACACACGGCACGCAGCCGGGACCCACCAAACTTGAAGAATTTACTCAGCCTTTGCATCGGCTCAGTCCAGGGAACTCTGGCTCCCATTTGGAACTGTACTGGTTTGTACCATGACAGAGCCAGAAGAGGCAACATGGAAACAGCACAAGAGAGGAGCGCACCAGCGGTTCCACAGGAAAGGCTAAGGAGTCCAAATATTCCTCCCAGACACACAGCACATGCCAGCAGCCATCCCCCTCCCCACTACCTGTCTGTAGGGCGACACTATGGAACATCTCTAAAGAGATGATCATCTGACATCAACTCAAAACACAACTTACTCCACAGCATGTATTTTAAGCTATGTTATATCTTACTATAGGTTATTCCCCCTTCTAGGGATTCTGAATTTTCCTCACATTGCTTTGGTCTTTGTATAATGATATTGCATAGTCCATAAGTACACACATTACCAACATGAAGGATGTAGAGCAAGCTAGAGGCACAGAAGAGCTCAGGAGAAGCAGGGCACACGATGCAGTGCAGGGTTAGTTCCACAGTCGTACCTTTCTAAAGCTGATTTTGAACTGGAAAAAAACACAGCGTGGTTTGTATCTTCCACAGAAGGTTAGCTCTCATGGAAATACAAAAGAAACCCAGTGCAGCCAAGATTGCACACAGGTAGTTTTGTCCGTTTCATCCATGGCCAAATCCACAGGCTCAGAATATAAGTGCAATGCGCATCCGTACCATGGGCTCCCTCTGAAGAGCCTTGCTACAAAGCAGCAGGTACCTGCAGGCTGAGCTCTTTTGCTTACATTGTCCTATTAAATACTCTTGCAGTATTTCTTACTTGGGGTAGTCTACACCCAGAATTTAAGCAGAATTAAGGTAGAACACCCCAAAGATGTTGAATCATCACCATGATCAGTTTTTGTTTACTGTTTATGGCTCCTTGGCAAGTGCAAGAGAAGTAAGACAGTGTAACAAGTTGATCAGCCTGGTGTTTCCAATTCCAGTATTTCTTACTGGAAGTCCTCACAATGCTTGACATTCTCATTTTACACAGTGCTTGGGGGAAAAAGAGTTCTCCAAATTCCCAGTCTCGTTCTCCTCTCTCTAAAATGAGTGTCACCCAGGGTACATATTACAGTGAATTTAAATTAAGAACTCTCCAAAGTATTACACCCTGCAATATTATTTTTTTTAAGCAGGTTTGATGATTATTCTTAGCTTACAGCTGTGCTTCAGAATAAAGGCCGAATTCAGCTAATTGCCCGCAATCTAATTTTCCCACATTCGTACACAGCAGCTTCCCAATTCCAGTGATGGTGGGATGCAGATTGAAAGCCACATGATTAGCCCCCAGCTCGGAGGGCTTCACAAGCAGCTCTATCGGCAGAGGTCTGCTTTGATACCTGATGTGATTACAAGTTTCTTTTCTTATTTAACAGAAATAGACCCACTTCTGTGCTGCAGTCAAGCTGCATCAACAGCCTGCGACAGTCCAATGACCCTTTCAAAGCAACAGTAAGAGCACTTTGTCTCACAGTTCCCATACTGGGTCTAAGTGGCTGGAGGAGAAATCTCGGTACAACCCGTTCTTGGGTGAGATAAGCACATACTTAGTTTCCGATACAGCTGGAGCACACAACAGGACACAGCTTCTGCTGAAATCTTTTCAGAGCTTTCTCTTCTGTAGAGGTAGAGCGCTTTGAAACAAGAATACAGGTTAAGACCTGAAGAAGCTGCTGCCAAAAGACATTTGCTGCTGGCCAAACGTGAAAGGGGAACACAGTTACCTTGTACCCCCTTCAGATCTCCTAGAAGTAACAGCGTAAATAGTTTCTAATTCAGGTCTTAAGACCATACAATTCCTAAATAAAACCTAGTGAACTTTAAGACAAGCAGTTTTAGCATGTTGAAGGAATTTTCAGCTCTTTAAAACTTGATTTACTTGTACTGACAAGTTGATACAGGCACAATGAAGTTTTAGTTGCTAGACAGAACATGTTGGCTAACAGAGGTAGCTTTTACTTCAAAAAAATATCTTGGAAAATTCATATTTTAACCATTTCTGAAACCGTTTGTCAGAACAAAGGATACTACACACCCCTGGAGTAAAACATGGATGCAAGTCAAACATTGGATCTATCCCAGCTATCTTAAAAAAAAAAAGTTATTATTTAGCACTTTGGTACCATTTCAAGTGCAGAAATACTAAACAAATCTAGGCTGCCACATTGTTTGACATCAGTTTTCTCCCTACCTAAAGTAACAGATCCTCCTTCCTTCCTTTCTAAATACACAGTTAAAATAGTAAATGCTGAAGTCTAGAAATAGGTTCTTTTATCTTGGGGTAGTCTACGCTCAGAAGTTAAGCAGAATAGAATTAAGCTACCCCAGAATTAAGAACACCCCAAAGATGTTGAATCATCAACATGATCAGTTTTTGTTTACTGTTTATGGCTCCTTGGCAAGTGCAAGAGAAGTAAGACAGCGTAACAAGTTGATCAGCGTGGTGTTTCCAATTCCAAGACAGTAACTGCAACTTTAATTTCCACCGGTATCTTAGTGGCAAGTCAGTAGTAGAGAATATAAAAGTGCCACTATCCTGCATCACCTAATTGCATATATTAAGCTGCTTAAAACCAATTTCGCAATATACTCAGTCATTTATAACATCTTGAGAAAAACCTCAAAGCATTGTGTTATGCATTACAAATTCAGCTCTTCTGCATTTGTATACTGTACCTGCAGCAGATGTTTGCAATAAGTGGATGTTCACATCTGTATCTCCACTTCCTTAATGGCAAAGCAATAAATGATTTCAAACCCATTCATTAATAAATAACTATTCCTAGACAAGTTGGATGAACTGACAAAGTTCAAAAGCCAGCAGTGTCCACATGCAGGAACTGAGGCAAAGGAGCAAATAAAGCAGAATTTGCTTTGGCTCTACAATGGCAATACCGAGAGCGTGGATCTTGAAGCAGTTTATCACTAAAAAAGGTGCCCTAGGACAGATTCCTCCCATTACACATGCACATGTAGAGAAATGCCCAGGTCAAGATGGTGAGGGATTTCTTTTTCTGAAGAACGATCAGTATATTTTCCAGATGTTTGAAAGCCTCTGCTTTCTTCAGCTCATGACGACTATTAATATTTATCCTGTGGTTCATCTGCATCACTAGCCTCTGTTTCACTGCTCTGAGAGAGATCTTGTTGGCTCTCTACTCTGTCCAGTTCCAGAAAACTAGTAATGAGTTTGGCAATTGCTTCCACATCACTGTGGAAAAGAAGAAACAACGTAAGGGTTAGTAAGAACTGTGGGGTTGACAAAGACAGGACATTAATTCTTGAGAATAACTGCTTGAAGGGTCAGTCAACATATGGCATAAAGCATGACTGGCAGCATCCCACTGGTGAAGGCACACCAAGCCAAGCCATTACTTCCACATCACAACAAATCAATCCTTTTCCCCACAGTCCCTACTGCAAGATTTCTGATTATCGATGCTTAAAATAAATCCTTTAACTGATAAATACACTGAATGTTTGCAAAATAGAATTAATCCCCTCTGCCTTTGCACAGCTGAGCTAGTGAAGGTAACTACAGCAGACGTGCAACACTAAAGCCTTCTTAGATATCTAAATATGATCAGTCTCATGATGGGAGATGGTGTTACCCAAATGTGTGCAATTAAAGCATTAAAGGATTTAAAAAAGTTAAACTGAGTAACACAAAGTAATATCAGCAAGTATGAACATGGAGCTGAGTCAATACCTGACAGTTACTGATCAACATGATTGGTATTTCCCACCTTACACATTCTACTTAAAAAAAAAAAGTCCACGCTGCACCTTCTACAGCCCAGCACTGCACTCTGAGTCAGTGGGTGTGAAAATCCAGTGGCAAATCGTAGCACAACCAGGTAACCCTTCCCAAAATACCGCACAGTCTCCTCTTCCACGTTCACATCTCGGATCTCATTCAGCAGAGCCACTACTGTAAACAGATGTGGAAAACAAAGTAATCTGTTAGCATTACAGTAAACTCTCAGCTCTGGTACTGGTGACTTCCGTGGCTGAGACTCTATGCTGTTGAGTACTATTGCTCTGATCCCGTGCAACCGGGGCAGTCCTGCAATAGCAAATACCTGAGCTATTCAGATAGAACAAACAAGGAGAGACTAGAGCACACACTAGCTGGTATAGGCCCTAATGAACACGATACGCTGCCTCCCAGAAATTGGGGACCATTAGTTTATTACTTATGTTTCCCACTTACTTTAATGACAGTTTTAACTGTTTTTCTGTACGGAGCAGGTAAATGGGTTAAGTTTTCTGAGACTGACCAAATACTGAAAGATTTAACTGTCTGAACATCTGCAGATCTCTGGGTCCCCACATTAACAGTATTTAGATATTACCAAATAACCTCTTGGGAAGAGACATGCTCAGCTCCCCAACATATAAACATACCCTACAGAAAAGTTCAGAAACATTCAACAACCTTCTCTCCCCATGTCTTATCTTCCATCTCCAAAATGGACTGTTTAAAAAACCAATTCAACTTAAGGACATTCCAAATTTTGTCAGTGGTCTAAGCATATTGAGAGTTGGTTTGATTTAGACTAGCAAGTAGAATAAAAAACATCTGCCATTGAAGAGGATGCTGCTTTAGTTTGCAATAGAGTTCCTGTCTCACAGTGACTCAGCCAAGTCACACACACTATACCTCAACTTCTGTTACTCCCACAGGAAGCTCCAAAGAAATGAGATGCTGCATAATAAGCTGGCTTAAATGCACATTATGTATCTGCAAGATATAACATGTCTGCTGCATATGATATACAAAGTTTTGCGTGCTACCAAAACCAGATTAGAATATAAAAGTCTCAACTCCCGGATCCAAAAAATTTAAGTTTTTTACCAGTCCCACCTGCAAAGCAGGCTAGCCAGGGGAAATACAAACCTGCACATTAACATCCCAAAGGAATGGCTAAGACTACAATGGAAAGCAATGTGTAAGCCTAATTACTCTGGATTAAAATAACTAAGAAGATGCATTCAGCACCCTAACCTGAAAAAGCAGTTGGGTCCCGAGAGGTAGATTATTACATCTGCTGCTTGGGAACAAAAGTGATCTGGAAACAGATGTGAATAATTTGAGTACAGAACTCCAGAGAAGCTTATTAAATGGGCACGTATACTTTTCTTCTGTCTGCTCACCACATTTGCTACCACAGATACTGCTTTCTCACCTTGTTCATTGCCTCCTTTTGAGAAGGTCAGTATTTTTTTGTAAAGATTGAATGTTTTTAGGCAGATTGTTCCCTTGTTCTTATCAAATACAGCTTCCTGTAAAATCGAAAAACAGAAAAAAAAAATCAAGATTTTCTTAGAAACACCATCAGTCGCTATGCTTCAAAGTAAAACAAGAATAGTTACACAGGAAAATAATCTTGGTAACACAGAAAAATACAGCTATTTTAGAGACGTTACGCTATTATTAGACTGTGAAATCACAAATCTTGCTCTTGGCTTTAACAGAGACTCCTCCAAAACTCCCACATTACTTCTAGAAGGAAGTTAAAGCTGGTTTCATTGCCCATCTTGCCACATTCCTTACATAGGAAAAAATTTGCCTGGAGTCAAATGTGAACGCTAACTTGGAGCTCCTTTAATTTTCACTTTTAATGTACACATTTGGCCTACAATATAAGCATAGAGTGAACATAAGTTCTAGCTACACTTTTCACTAACAGTCACTAACACCACCAAAGTTCCAGTGTTGGAACTATATGGGCCAGGCTGACACTAGATTTAAAATATCCCTGACTACCGATGAAAAGAAGCTGTCTCATATGTGTGAGTTGCTTATTCTAATAACAACTCATGTCAGTTAGGTGACAAGCCTATATAGCAGGTTATTGCTCTCAGTCCGGCTCCCAACAAATCAGCATCCACAAGATTATAAACCAGCCCCAAATGCACCACTCTTTTCCCAGTGGAAAACAGCTGAGCAGCCTGAAAGGTTAGAGCTACCCCACAAAATCATGTTGCAGCAGCTGAATGTGCCATTCTTTCTCCCTCTTTTATACAAGAGGAACAAAAGGCCACAAAATAGTTTAGGGCAAGTCTCCCCTTAAAGAACACTCTTATATTTAGCTTCACATTTTCACACTTGTGTAGTGAAAGAATTACTGCCCTAATTATAGTCCTAGTACAGCAACCCCAAAGGGTTTCCTCAAAACCAAAAAGCATAACTCATCTGTTTGGACAGAGCAAATGCACAGGGCTGCTGGAATCAGCATCTGCCAACTGGTCCTAAACTCGCACGACCTCATTTCCCTGAGTTCAGCATCTTACCTCCCACTGCTCCAGATTCTGCGCTGCCACAAAGAAACACCCGGCCATATAGAAGAGCTTCCATGCCAAGCTGTCTGAACAATGCAAAAAAAAAATGCACAAGTTCAGAGTGTTTTTTTTCCTTCTTTAGTATTCAAACAGTTAGCTTTAAAAGCAACATGCTCCCTTTAAAGGCAACAAAAGAAAAAAGGTTTCTCTGATGCAACGTTTTTGCCTTCAGTTGTAAAGCAAGCTATTTTACAGCTCTCTCCCAGGATAAAAACACAGAAGCTCTTCACATATTTTTTCAAAGACTCCATCTATACTGGGCTCCAAACTGTGCAGAATTACAAGCATATGTATTATTGGCAAGGTTGTAACATCACTACACATCCTTCTCTTCCCTAAAAGCACAGGCATCTTAAAAGGCATCCACAAAACTCTCAGCCTGCTCCCAACAATCAAATATTTGTGCTGCAGAGGACAAAGGTAAGGGACAATGGAAATTCACTGAAGCAAACATGTTTCTTCATAAAAGGAAGCAGTCAGCCCTCTTGACAAATAAACATTTGTATTTTATGTCCTGGAAATGTTAATATATAGCAGTCTAACCAATTTGCTTACTCAGACTTTTACTGAAAGCAGAGTAGAACTGTGATAAGTATTGTTTCAGAAAACTTTGTTGCAATGTCTTAAGAAAAAAAAAAAGGCCGATATAGCTGGCCTCTCAAGCAGTTTTCACTGGACTTTGCTCTTAAAATAAAAATACATTTATTATATTGGTAGTATACTCCTACACACTATTATGTTTTAAAATTTGATGTTAATAGGATGCAGCAAGAGAATGACAGGACAGCCTGCAGGACAAATTCCACAGATGGAAGGACACCTGGCATTTGGTTCCATGCGCTCTGTTGCAGGGGGGAAGGAAGCAGCAGTAGCTGTCTGTTCCCTAAAGGTGTTTTTATGAGTAATCTCTGCCAGTGATGATTTAACAGTTTCCAGAGAAACAGAGCACTTCCATCAAAGGCAAGGTAATCATTTCATTGTGGTGGCAAATAATCATTATGTGTCTTCCCAGGAGAGCCGTGAGGACCAGCTAATCACATTTATAAAACACTCTGAAAGTACAAAATGCCAGAGAGTACTAAATATCATTATTAAAAATACTCTTGCAAACAGAAAGGGAAGCTGAGTAAGAAATAGAGCATTAAAGCACAGTAAGTCATACACGGGCAACAATTATTATTGGATTTTAATATTCACACCACAAAGCGCATAGGTACCTATACTGCCCTTAAGGCCAGACGGAAGCTGCAGAGAGGAGTCATCAACATGAAAAACAGATCAACAGGAAATAAACAATTCTTAAAAAAAAAAAGATAGGCCATTACCTGCACTATAATAAGCGGCAGCCAAACCTATGGAGGCTATTCCTAGGATGAGAGGGGAGAGAATTAAGACAAACAAGTAGCTCAAACCATCTAAAATTCCTTGATGAAAAACATATGGATATTCACAAGTTCATCACTTTTCAAAAAAGGGACAAATGTGATTACAACATTGATCACTACATGAGAGAGTCAGTTATTTTTCTCTGAACTCAGTATAAAAACCCTCCTATTCTGCAAAGACACTCAAGAGCACAGGAGCTGAGATCCGAAATAAAAGGTCACGACAGAATCAGGAACGGAACTTCAGAGGGACTCTCAATCTAACCATTACACCATACTTCCTCTCGAGCACAGTACAACTTTAAGCATGCTAACATAAACACTACAACAGTTATTTTTCCCCTCTAAGTGCTCTGTGGAGCCAGGAGAACACTTCTGCAATAAAGTTGTCTCCTCCTGTTGAGGAAGAAGCAGTGGAGGAGTGCCTCTTGCCCCAGAGTGATGCTGCAACTGCAAAGATCTTGTCTCAATGAGAGTGGGACAAGACAGCATCACTGAAAGCAGTGACAACGTTGTAGTGTTACTGCAATGGGATCTACTCAGCTGGAAAGCAGGATATGCCACATTTTCCCCACCAGTGCTCTCAGTGTGGTCCTAAGTAGTACCCCTCCCTGTATTTTTTTCTGCATATTCAGTAGAGTTTAAAAAAAGATGCCCTTCAGCACATCCTGTATGACTTCCTATTTCATACACACAGTACCGTTAAGAGTTCACTGTCAACCACACACAAGATCTAAGCCCAGCACCGCTCCGCTGCAGATTTTTCCATTTCTGAAAACCTATATTTTTTTCAACATAAGTATGCATCCCCTTCAGAAGCTTCACATTTATATTGCTATATAGCATTATAATAAGCTTTCTTTTCTTCATCTTCCAGGACTCCTTAAAATTCTGTCTACGAGCCTCTGAGGCTCTGCAGATGACAGACTGAAAAGTTACCAGTCTCACAGTGAAACTGCCACACTGAGGAGGAGACTTCAGACTCACTGAGTGGCTACGCTAAAGGCAAATTTCAAAGCATGATGATTCCTCTTCTTCAAAGAAAAATGCCTAGAAGACAGGCATCTCTTCTTAGAGGTTCTTTCAGGAATTTATTCTGTGACCCCCTTCCTTTAAAACAAGCTCTAAAATAAAGTGAGGAATATTACAGTCTTACCAACAAAGACAGACCAGGATCGGATGCCAGGTGACCTCTTCAGATGAAGATAGGAACTTGTGCGGTTTTCAACCAGCATGTACATCTTCAGAAGAAACTGTCAACGGCCCAGTCTGACTCATGAAACCTCAATAACAAAAAAAAAAAAAAGAAGATAATTAAGAATTTAAAATCATTGCTGACTCCAACACTCTCCCTTCCTAGCATTTGTCAGGACTTATCAAATCTTAGACTAGAAAAGATGTTCAGGGTAAGAAGACAGTCTTTTTTTTCACAGGAAAAGCAATATGCACACTTAAAAAAACTGCAAAGAAAAACTGCCATGCGGAGACTTGCACAACAACAGGAATCTGAACTCTTCGAGAAACTTCTCATTTTGGGGATAAAAGCCTCTTCCTTTCTATCACAACAAGATTCCAGAAGAAAATGTGAAAAACAAGAACCCAGAACAATGCTGTTGCTAATTCATGCATGCTTCAAACAAATAGAACAGCAAGAGCAATGGAAAGTTCTTTGACAGCATTTTTCCTGCTAACTGCAAAGGCTGCCACGAGGGACCAGCCTGGCACCTGAAGCAGGACAGCACAGCTTTCTGCAACACAGACCTTGGGTCTCTCATCCCTGAAGGCAGACCAGCAAGGGTTACAGCCTCAGCTTAGCAGTGCCACTGTCACATAACGCCATATATGGCATCCCCATCTTTCAAGACAACTCAAGAACAAAACCAGGACCTTCCAACAAGTCTGTTTGTCTCTCACCAATAAGAGCGGGCCTTCAGCCTAGTCAGAAAGTAATGGTAGAGATTAAAAAGACAAGTATTAATTAAAAACAGTAAGAGCTGGGCAATCCCATGCAGCATTTTCAGCAAGTTTTTACTACTTACAGCACAAAACTGTTTGACTTCTGGCATGACTGTGAGCTCCAGTGCAAAACTCAATCCTACCCTAACACACTCAGCACAAGCATAAAGACCGATTTGTACAAGATGCCAGAGACATAAGAAGACCCAGCTGACCTTTCAGAATTGTCACTAGAGAAAGGGACAGGCTGCTTACTGCTTCTCTTGCACCAATTGGTAGAGATGCACGTAAATACAGTAAAAGTAAATGGGAAATGAAGCATTGTGTCATAGTGTTAGCAGGGCGTAATCAAGAATATCTACTGTTTTGTTCTTTTGTGTTAACAATCTTCATATGACTTAAGATAGGGGGTTTAAGCAGATTTCCTCAAAAGGTATTTCTAAAAAGGAACTTTTCTGATCAGTGTGATGAAGCAAAATGCCTGGGAAGCATTCTGGGAACTGCAGGAGCACTAAAGCTAAAACAATGAACACCAACTCCTTCTGTTGACTTGGCACTTTAATGATTAAATAGCCAACTCTTCTGCCCACTGAACCAGCTTGTAGGAGGCTGGCATTAAGCTGTTGTTGGCTGCCCATGATAACAGGCTTCCAGAAGAATGCCAACATTCAATGGGCTTTTTGAATAACCATGAAAAACACTTAGAGAGCAGGCCCAAGCACATCCAGGTTATTACAGAAGAAAAGTATGCAATTTTTAGTCCTTAAGTCATCTTGTTGTTCTTAGATACATGACACTCCTGCAATTCTGCACTGACTGGCTAGTTCAGATATAAACCTCCAGGGGATTTTTTTTTTTTCCCCATTTAACAAAGCAGATTTAGCCAAGTCTTTTCAGTTAAATAAAAAGTACATATGACTTTGGTTTTAATCTCTTAGCAACACATCTGAGAGAATCTGAAACTAAGCGACAAAACCACTTGTGCATAAGGCATGCTCCATCTCCTCCGGATGTCAAGCATCAAATTTTAATTTCCAAATGATTCCTGCGACTTGCTCTCAATATACCAGAAAGTATTTCAGCACGTACAAAGCCTTCTCCTGCCTGCAACCTGAAGTTATCAAATACGTAAAGACCACTGTAGAAACCTATCCGTATTTCACAAACAACACATCCTACTTAAAACACAATTTGCGTACATACCCCTTCAATCCACTAATGTGAACTCCAATATTCGCATACCATAATTATTCAGTGAACTCCAATCATGCAAACGCCAGCGTCAGCTTAATGTTGGACACTCAAAGTCAACGGCAGGTGCTTGCGAGATAGGTGCCTCAGGGAATAAAAAGCACCAAAGCAGCTTCTTAAATTTACACTTGATAAAGTAAGTCATAAATGTGCCTTTATGTGAACACAAAGGTTTTACTATGACAATTTTACGATTACAGAGAGAGGGGTATCTTCGGGCTGCTAGTTTTGCTTGAATTTGTTGAGTTTTACATTAAGCCAAGGCCAGGCTGGACGGGGCTTTGAGCAACCTGGTCCAGTGGGAGGTGTCCCTGCCCAGGGCAGCGGGTGGGACTGGGTGATCTTTAAGGTCCCTTCTAACCCAAACCATTCTGTGATTCTATGATTCAGCACCGAAATGAACACTCATATACTTCCTCCAAGCTCTGCACTGAGGATGAGCTCCCCTCAAACAAGCACCCCAAAAGGTTCACTACAACCATCGATCGAGCCAGGGCCGTGCCCCGGACTGAGCTTCCTTTATTCCCCCCCGTCCCCGGCACCCGCCTCCCCCGGGAGACCCCGGCACCAACCGCTCTCCCCTCCCCTCACCGCGCGTCCCCCCGCCAGGGGACGGGGCTGCAGCTGCTGCCCAACGCCGAACAACCCGCGGGGTGGGCCGGGTCTTGGCCCCAGCGGCCCCCAGCCGACACAACGGCTCCTCAGGCGCTGCCGAGCACGGGCAGCCCGGCGCAGCCCAGGAGGGGCCGCCGGCAGCTCCCTGAGGGACGGCGCGGCTCCCCACAGCGCTGGGCCCCCACCACCCCTTCCCCAGACAGACCCGCCTGCAGCCTACGCCTCAGCCCACCCCGGGACGGACCGGCACCCCTTCGAGCCTCCCCCCAGTACCTGCCCGGGCGCGCGAGTGGGACAGAACGGTCCCGCACCTCCGATTCCCGCAGCCCCGGCGCGGAACAGCCACTGGGGCGCGCCAGCGCGACGCCCGACTGAAGGAGGAGCAGATGCGCCGACGGCCATTTTGGGTGAGGGCAGAGAGGCGGGTAAATAATCTGCCCCGCCTCCCGCGGCTTTATGTCGGAGTGGGACAGGAAGAGCCTCACCCAAGATGGCGGCGCGCTGCCCACATTCAACATGGTGGCTAGGCCTGTGGATGCTGCCTAAGTAAGAGTGCCGACGTTTCCTTAGGTTGTGTGCTTTAACTGTATTGTAAAAGTTATTCCAAATAGGACTTTTGATACTTATGAGGGGTTTTGCTGCCAGGTTGGGTTTTTTTTTGGTTTGTTTTGGTTTTTTTGTTGTTTTTTTTTTAATAGTAGCAAATTACATCAGTGTTGCTATTTGATGTTA
Source organism: Alca torda (assembly GCA_008658365.1). Classification (NCBI taxonomy): domain Eukaryota; kingdom Metazoa; phylum Chordata; class Aves; order Charadriiformes; family Alcidae; genus Alca; species Alca torda. Next base: position 29,042,732 of record CM018086.1, on the reverse strand, counting down.
GTTTTATCACAAGCTTTGTGGAAGAAGAGGAAACTTCAAAGAGGTCAGCTCTCTGCTTACATGTAATAGTTATTCACAGGGGTATATAAACCCATAAATAGACACATACACACATGAGTTTCTTATTTCACTCTATTTCAATTGAATGCAATACATTTTGGGGTAACTGTTAACAGAATCCTGAAAAAAAACTACTGCCGTTGTTGAAAAACTGGTGGGGAATTGCAACGCAGAAATAACAGTGATAATCTTACAGGTTTAACATTGGTGATGTGACTGTTTATGAATTATATGTCAACTGATGGCTTGGGTTTGGAAAAGTTCTTGGTTGGGGAGGAAAGGTTCTCATTCACTTGAAATACTGAGTGATTTTCCTGTTGTGGACCATAGGTTAAGTTTTAAAAGTCCTTTGTGTTTGTAGCTCAGTTAAACATCATTCACATGTTAAAGCTTGTCCCGTTCAATCCATTAGAGTAACTACTCATGTCATCTTTGGGACAAAATGGGTAAAATGTGGACATCTGTAGTTTAGCTTAGCTGCTTAAATTCCCTTTATGTAAGCTAATGCATAACTTCATCTATAAATGATGTTTGGTCCTCTCTCAGTTGCACAGGAATAGGGTTCTTCCTGAATGACATACCCAATTTTTGGTTTTTTTCCTAATGTGAACCCAGATATTCCAGAGTGTTTGCTCAAGGCAGAAGTTTGTTCAGCTGCTCCTGAACAACATTGTTGGTAAATAGTAACTGAGTTTTTGGTCAGTGTTCTTCATAATAGCCCAAAGTGAACTATCTGAAGATAGGGAAAAAAACCTCATGGTCCAGGGTGTGGACTTAAGTAGTAGAAAATACAGACTGATGTGTAATTTCCGTGTAACTATCTTAATGGGAAAAGGCCATGAGGAACTGCAAGAATGAATTGGCATGTTTGTGAGTCATGAGGTACCAGCTGCTGGATTTGGATGAGAAATGGGAAGTAATAAGCATCACGTGTTCTCAACCCAAACAAGCAGCTGACTGAGGCTTCTGTGAAGAAATTTATGTATAAGCAGTTGTCAGTCAGCTTTTATAAGCAACCAGTTTCTCTGGAAACCAGACATTAAGCCATTTTGAGTGATACAAGACAAAAGATTTTTTTTGTCTAGTGTAGAGAGAAATAAGAAACTCATCTGTTCCCTCCGCTCAACATAAACCATACAGCATATCACTCTGTTTTATTCTTATGTTACTGTTTGCAAAAATATTAGCGACTGTATAGTTCTCCAGTTCTGCAAAGACCACAGTAGGATAACCTGATATGACAATTTAATTATCAAATTAGAGAGAAATTATTTCAACTATGGGAAATACACACACGCACGCACAATCAAGCATTTGTCCAAACTGGAATATGGCAAAGATCCTTGTAAGCTTCTGGTATTGATTAATGGTTCTTACAACCCTTTTCCTGCAATCACCTGGGGATTTTACACCAGCGCTTTAAAGTAGGTGTCATTATGCCTACCAATTGAAAAAAGGAAGAAGAAACACACTTTAAAAGCCTGATCTCGGATTTAAAGAACAGCATGAATTCCAAAACATGTTGCTGCAGAAACACAAACTATTTGCCAGAAGAAACATTCAGAAATATGTAATTGACTATTTGTAGACTTCTTGATAATATAAAAATAGATTTTTTTAAGGCATTGTATAGTAAATACACCTGTAACTTTTTAGTCATTGATCTAAAAACAAGAACATGCAGATATAACAGAACTGGCCTTTATTTTGCATTAGTTCGACACTGCCTATATTTCTGCTCCTTTTTCCTAATTTCAGACCATTTTCCTAAATACTCTTTTCTAGCTCCTTACACCTCCCCCCCCCCCCCAAGGTCTTAAACTTAAAATTACAGCTGTGCAATAAGCATGGGATCTTATTAGCATGCCAGGATGAAATTCCTAGTGTGCTTGATTTTAAGCAGTTGGTTGGAAACCGTCACCAAACTGGTGTTGCTTTGGGCTGGGCTGGATTAGCTGTGGTCCCTGTTAAAAATGAGATCATCCCATTGAGCTCTGTGTGGTGCCCCACTGACCTCTATGGGAACAGTGTGCATGAAGCCTGGGGAGGACTAATTTCATGGAATACATGTTTACCAGCTGTAACTAAGATTTACTGCCTAATTCTGACAGCTGTTGAGTGGCATATGCTGTCACTGACTTGAGGAGGTGTTTACAGCCTGCAATATCTTGCCAGACCAGTGCATAACCTTTAAAGCTTGCTGAAGTTGTTTGCAGCATACTGTTTTCATAGAGAAATACTTAGTTTTCTATTTCATTCTTGGTGTAAACGCTTTAGGTGCAGGTATAAATGTTAAATGTAGCAATGGAGGCCAAATACATCAAGAGAGGCCATAAAAGCAAGTAACGCTTACAAGTGCTACCTACTGTTTACATAGGAAAGCTGTTATTTTGTGGGGTTTTTTTGGTAATAGCCTTTGCAAAGGTACTAACTGTTACCTCCCTAGGGGCAGATTAAAACAGGATGGTGCTTTCTTTTCTCAGGTTGTCAGGCACTGGTGCTGATGGTAATTGATCTGATGCACTGTGGGAAAATGGTATAAATAGCTAATGGAGAGCAGAAACTGCTCTTGGCAAAAAAATAAATGGGACATCTAATTAACTAATGATTACACAAGTATAATCTTACACCATGCATTGAAACATTGATTCTTTGCACGCTCTGCAGTTTGCACAAGTTTTTGCTCTTTTTTGTGTTTGTTTGTTTGAATCCTTAAATTGAAATTCATTCAGTCCAGGTATTCCCAAAGCAGAGGATGAAGTAGGTGTACTTAACTTGTGTACCTAAGGTGTCCTCAATGCTTCAGTGTTTCTGCAAGTGTTTCAGTTTTCACTTAGTTATCTGTTTTTCATTGTGAATATAAAGAAATATGAGGGAAAACAAAAATATTTCAAATATGATCTGTGCAGAGTTACAGAAATATCCAAAACTGTCATGTCTTTTGAAGAGTCTCTATATCAAGTTTAGATAATAAATGTAAGCATAATCATCAAAATATGAAACAGAAGGATTTTTGCAATGCCTCTAAGTGCAAATCTCAACACATTCCTGATTTAGAACTGTCATCTGTGCTATTGCTGTATTTCTCAATGCAACTATGGCTATTGTATCCTTGTGGAATACGTTGCAAGATTGGCCCAGTTTTTTAGTATGACAATATTCATCCAAGGGAACAGGCAACAAGATGTCAGCTAATGCTGCATTCCAGCTATTCTGTAGGAAACCTGGATTCTTAAGTTGCACAGGGATTGCTCTAGAGTGATTATAGTGCCTTTAAAAAAACTTGCGTTAATGTACAAATGTGAAATGTGAAAGCATTTTGAATGAAGATAGCAGAAGCACAGAAAATTTATTACCAAAGCTATTACATTTTTTTTTACCTCAAGCTAGGATTAGTGATGTTTTTCCAGGGTATATGTAAAGCGGTATCAGCTTATTTTTCTTTAAATGGGCAGTAAGAAAGTGTTTCTATTTGCTTTCATTATGGTAAAGCTAAGGAATTCCTGGTTTTCTTGACCTCAATGATAACTCACCTGTCTGTAAATTAAAAAAAAAAAAAAATTTTTTTTACATTCTGCTCTGAGGTTATCTTTAAAACACTAATTAATTTGATTGTGAAATCTTTAACAGCCAAATCCACAAACATTTGCTTCTCTGGACTGTGATGTCCGTTACAGACAGTTGCAGTTGAAAGAAGCATTTAGAGTTATGTCCTTGGGCGGCCAACTTCTGCAGCCGTGCCTGTCTGGTTCCTGTACAGCGCTGCCATTTGTGCTGGAAAAAACCTTCTCTCTGGGTTAGAGTGTTAGACCTTGCCTGTAACAGGAGGGGATTTACCCGCTGCACTAGGTAAAGGAAAGTTGCGGTTTAAGACAGGAAACTGCATCTTTGCTGGAAGTTCTGTGGTTTAATTTCTAAAACGTCATTTTCTACTTGAAAAACTTCTCCGCGCAGCTGTAGGTGTGTGCTTTTATGTGTCTGTTCAAACGGATGGGGGGCGTTAAACAAGTGAGCAAAATGTGGATTAAACCTTTCTGGTTAAATGTTGTAACCCGAGGTTTAGAAAGACAGCCGCTCTGGCATAAATCGTAAGCATCTTGATAATTTGGGGACTGTGATGTTGTGGAAGGCTGACGTGTATGTTTAATAGCGCTGAACATAAGGATTTGTGATACCTGCTTGGGAACAGTATCCCTGATACTTGTATTCTTTTACAGAAATGGGAGATCACGGCATATTGGTTAAATAAAATGGTAATGATACTGTATTTAGTAATTTCCATGGTGTTGTTTTATTTAAAAGGGACTGAGAGAAAACAAAAATCAGGTGAAAATATCTTTATATGCTCTTAACTGCAGAGTATGTTTTAAAAAATATGCAAAGAAGCTAGAGAGCAGCCTCAAACCTTTGGCGAACGCCGCACAGAGCTGCCGTCCGTGGCGTTATTCACCCTCCTCGGCAGCGAGGCCAGGCCTGGACCTGCCGTGCATCACCACGGGGGGCCGGGCCGGTGCCTGGGGGTCACACCCCCCCGCTCCCCGTTTTCCTACCGGGGATTTAGGGGCCGTGGAGGGGGGTTCCCCGCCGTGGGGTGGCTCCGCGGCGGCGCGCTGCCGGCGGCGGCTACGTGCCGAGCCTCAGGTCCGCAGCGAGCGCCGCCGGGCGGGGGGCGGGGAGGCGGCGGCGGGCCCAGCCGGGGACCTGCCGGCGGGGAGGCGGCGGTGGGCGCGGCGCGGACCGCCCCGCCTCGCCCGCCGCTGCAGCCAGCTCGGCGGCTGCCCGCCTCCGCCTGCCGGGGACGCCACTCACCGCGGCGGCGAGGTACGGTGCGGGGCTCTGCGTCCCCCGGTTTGGGTTGGTTCCCGCCCCGCCTCCCCGTGGAGCTGGTGAGCTGCAGTTTGTGGCCGCGCTCCCGTCACCCCTATGTCGGTGGCGAGCCCCGCTCTGCCTGGGGGAGCGGGGCCGACCCCGCGGGGGCTCGTCTAGTCGAGGGGGTTTTCACCCCGGGCCGCCGCGGGAAGCGCGGGGTGCCTCCCCCTCCAGCTCCACGTAACGGGCCGGGGCGCTGGGGACCCGCGGGGTAGGGACGGCGGTGCTAGTTGGTTAATTACAGGCTAGTAAATTGCGGAGCACGTGAGGGGCGCGGCGGGGCCGCCCCCGCCCCGGGGGCCGTACTGGCGGCGGGGGCGGTAAGAGGGGCGGGAGGCGGGTACGGCAACAAAGGGCGGCGGGGACGGGAGGGAGAGAGGGTGGGCCGGTGGTTGTCCGCGGGGGGGGGGGGGGGCTCACCTGCCCGCCCCGCTCTGCTCCTGTCCCGCAGCCCCGGCGGCGAGGAGCGCTCGGCGGCCGCGCCAGGGCCGGGCCGCGCCGGCGGGACCGCAAATGAAGTGCGAGAATTGCACCAAAAAGGTGAGTGCGCCGGGGATGGGGCCTCGGGCGGCGGAGCGCGGTGTTTGTCCACCCCGTCCCGGTTTGCGGCTGTCGGCTCCAAGGTCAGCGGCCTGCGCGGCAGCCGGAGCCGGCAGGAGTCCCTCGTGCCGGGCCGGCCGCGGGCAGCCGCACCGGGCAGCCCTATCGTCGGGACGGTGTCGCCATGGAGCCCCCCGGTCGGGACAGTATCGTCCCAGTCGCGACCTGAACGCACGGGTTCTGCTGCGCTTTGTGTAATCTTCCCCTGGGCATTAACAAAAAAACACCTCAGAACTATAAAACTGATGAAGCAAGTGAATTTCTGAGGAATTATTTTCACGTCCTTTGCAAACAAGGCGTTGAGCGTAAGGATGTCAATTTAACGCCGCCAAAAACTGTAAAAGAGCTGTGTTAGCTTCTGATGATACAGACAGTTCTGCAAAGATGTTCTTATTGAACGGTGAACACATTTAGTGTAGTACATATATTTTTATGCTTTGTTTTAGGAATGCAGTAAAAAACAGAAAAACGATGATACGCAAAGTACGTCTGTTGATCCGTTGAGTTCAAATGATGGTTTTGAAGAGGTAACGTTCCTTCTAAAAATTGTAATATATTCTTTATTTGTTGTCTTTTTTTGTTGTGTACCCCAAAGGACATTCTAAGCAGGGAACTTTCAAGTACTAAATATAACGCTAATCAACAAGCAGTTGTAAGCAGTTACGAGTGCTTCAAGGCACCTCATAGCGCATGAATCAAGAATCTTTAAAAAAGATGAAGTAACCCCCCCTTACTATGCAAATACAAGACAGAAATTAAAGTTCTAAAAAAAAATATTTTTTTTAGCATCAAAAATCTTAAATGAGGCCTTCAAAACAGAGGCAGGGCTGGTAAGGAGAAAAGGGGGGATTTGGCAGCAAAAGTGCACAAAATGTCTTATTTTTTATTTTAGACAGATCAGCTACTGTTCTTCAACACACAACTGTTTCCCTGAGGGTGGGGTTTTAATTGAGGGATTTTTGTATAGGTTTTTTGCAAGTAGCTTGGTTATGTTGAGCTTCTGTCCAAGTATTCTTCTTCCCACAGATGAGCTGCCAGTGGTATCATAAGCACAAAACTCTTGATCTTACGGTATATGATCAATGTAATTGTGGCACTGCATTCTGTTTGGTTTACCTCGTGGTAAAAAGCCGTCTTGTGGTTACAGAGGCATCTGGCTATTAAAGAGGTTTAATAGTTCAAGTAAAAGTTTTCTCAGTTGCTTGGTGGGTTGCTGGGGGCTGTTGCTAGAACATGGCAAAAGCAGGGGGTTGGAACTAGATGATCTTTAAGGTCCCTTCCAACCCAAACCATTCTGTATGAACTAGAGGGCTAAGTTTAGTTCTGTGTTTACACTTAAACATTCTGCAGTTTCACAGTAATAATAGGAGCAGAGCCATGAAGAAGGATGGAACAAATTATTTTGGTTACTTCTAAATAATCTTGGATGTTACGCAAGTGTTATGGATTGGCTTGTTTTAAACGAAACAGTAACAGCATGTTTGCTCTTCAGCTGGGTTATTGCAGAGGTCTTGAAAATTGGTCGATCATTATTAAGTACTTGTTTACTTTTTTTTTTCCCCCCCCCTAGAAAGATGAGTTTCATACACTGGCTAATGCTAAAACGCTCCTTAGCGACTGCCTAGCTTGTGACAGTTGTATGACATCAGAAGAAGGAGCCAGAGTTTTCCAACAGAATCAGAAGGAGCTCTTTCGTGTTCTTAACCTTAATAAGGTAAAGTGACACAAACAATAACACACTGTTTTCTGTGAGGAGGAGGAAATTACAGAATCACTAAGCAGCTTGGCTTCCCAAGGCAGATACTGTGAAGATTTGCCAGGATATACTTTGTCCAAAGAGGAAGTGAAAACTTCAGGCAAGATGAACACTGAAGTACTTAAAATAATTTTGCAGTAGAGATGCAAGATCATGGCACTTAACCTAAATTCTAGAGGAAAGTTACTGCACCTGCAGAAGTAAAATTTTTTTGAAAATGTAACTACCTCATTGCTGTAATAACGAATTAGCCTGTGGTTCAGTGTTTATACTCATACCTTTGTTAATGGGACTGTTCTGGGTGTTTCTGGTGCCAGTGTGTCCACATAATACAAAGTTTTCAAGGCAAGTTTTTGAAAGTAGAATTGTTTTTAATATATATTTGAGCTGACTGTATTTGCAACAGAATTTTTTGTACAAATTCTTAGCAAGAAGTGTTGTATTGCTGTCTTATTTTCTGCTGAGATCTGGGTTTCGTGGAAGCTAGTTGCTATGTACGGTGCTCAGATTATTAGATCTTGATAGCAATTTAATTATTTTAGTTCTGCTCCAGACTTCTGTGTTCTTGTTTGGCATGCAAATACTACTAGAATTGACGGGTTTTCTTAATCTGTACTTAAGTGTCATACGCAAGAGGATTCATTACATAATGATTCGGTTTTCTTACAACTACTTTAACTCTCCATATAGTATGATGTTATCATACGTGAGAAAAAGAGAAGAAAAGGAGGAAAAAAAAAAATCTTTTGGCTTGCGTGGGTCCTATTAAGAGAGAGCCTGAAGCCTATAATAGGGAGGCAGCCAGGTGCCTTGATCAGAAAGTTGGAGGTCCAATGTGAGCAAGTTGGACCTTGGGACGACAGTGAGCAAGGGAGATGCTCTGCAGGCTTGAAGGGTCATTATATGGTATTTAGGGTGTTTAAGTATGGTCTATGTAAACTGTGGTCCCTGATGTTTTGAGGGTGAGACTTGTCTGTACTGTAGTCCTGGCTTGTCTTCCAGGGGTTCCACTGGTGTGGAAAACGTCCCAACTAAAACACAAGGTTCATCTTCAAATAAATGTCACAGTAATGAGAGCTTTACAGTTGCACACCATCTTGGGTGTTTCCAAAGGGTTCTTCAGTGCCTACCAACACGGATTTGTTAAGGGTCCAATCTTACCAGTTTCCCTTAACAGCTTTAATGATAGAGACACAGGAGCCTTAACAAAGGATAAGATCTGTAATTTGCTGTGTTAGATTTGTAACTTCAAATGCCCATGCTCCTGTAAACATTAGTTTATTTATTAATATTTAAACATACAGCTTTTTTCATATTTGCTAGAACATCATAGGTGCTGAATGTCTCTTAAGTTTCCTTGTCCCATTAGGAGACCAGCCACACAATTGTCCTAGGAGGGATGGATTTCCATGAGTATAGAACAGAAACATCACCAGATGATTAGCCTTGAAGACTGTCAGGATCAGAGGAACATCCTGTCCTGCCCTTGGGAAACTTGCTAGTTGTTTCGTAGGGATTTTAATGATGTGGCCCACTGAAGCATAGGACACTGAGGAATAACTCCAGGAGTTGAAAAGGGAGGGAAAGTAGGGAGCCTTATCCTGTTGTAATAACGTACCTTGTTTCTTTCATTTTTGTTTTGTTTACCAGAAATGTGATACCTCAAAACACAAAGTGTTGGCAGTGTCTATATGCCCTCAGTCATTGCCTTATTTTGCTGCTAAATTCAATCTCTCTGTGAATGATGCAGCCAAGAGACTCTGTGGTTTCCTCAAAAGTCTCGGTAAGTTTGGGTTTGTTATGATGGTGGAGCAGAAAGGGGAGATTATTTTAGGGTTTTGCTTCCTCAGCAGAATTCTTTGTTATGCAGTCATAAAGTGCCATTGCACAATCTAGTTTAGAGTTTGAAATGTGCGCTCTGTGATATTAATGACAGTGCACCAGTGTGACATACACCGGCTTCAGAAATGGAGGCGTTACCCTGTTGGTAGTAAAGGTCACAGAACAGAAGGATGTTACAGAGCTGTATTAGAAACCTTCGCTACCAAGAAGCCAAGGAGGGTTTGGTCATGAGCTTCAATAAGGTTTCCCCTTGTTTTGTAACTTGAGAGAGGAGGGAGTTGTTATCCTAAATGCCTTCCAGTCCTTTTGACACATTATATCTCTAGAAGATTGTCAGTTCTGTTTTTTCTCCAACTTGAAATGACACGCAAGAACTGTTGTACCTGTCTATTTTATGTTAAAGCTATATTTCCTTTGTTCTTTATGCTATATATACAAAGTTTTATTTAAAAAACAAAAAAAATCACTTTGCCTATAGGCTTGGGCTTGTTTATGTACTTGAGGGAGGACAGAAAAGGAGAGGAATAAACCTCCTAAAATAAAAAAGTTTATACTCTTTCCTCCCTTATATATGTATATATTTTTTCATTTTTCATAGTTTTTGTGCATCTCAGTACACAGTATATTTTCTTCATCTAAAAGGAATGCTAAGTTCTGGTGGGCCCTAGTTTTCTTAGAATGTGTTAATTATCTATGCTTCACCTGCTGCAGGGACGTGCACACTATTACGTAGGCCAAGGGGGAGTATGTTGCTAAACAGGCAGACAAAAGGTCTCTGCTGCGTTGGTGATAGGCTCGTGTACCTTGGCAGACAACTTCAGCAGTGGAAGATAGGCCTCTTAGCTGATACATTTCTTGTGGATAATGATACGTGACTTCAGCATGTCTGGAAAAGAATGCTCCTTTTCAAGAGTCACTACATATATCCCAGGAGTCGTGACATCCCATTCGATTAAATAAAAAGCCAATATGTGCTGAATGGGAAGGTTCTTGTGAAGAGGCAGACAACTATTTGAAGTGTTGATAGTCAGCAAGTTGGTGGTCCTTTTAAATTCAGGACACAGAAGATAGCTTTTCAATGTATGGCTTTTATTTTTGGCTCTACTGTTTGTGAAAATTTGGAGAGGGGAAGGAATATACCCGTTAACACTAGAAGATTTTTCTGTAGACCTGGAACTTAGGAAGAAGCCTGTGAGATGGAAAGTGTTCTAGTAATTCACTTTTCCTTACTGGTTTGTTTTTTTTTTTTCATAGGGGTGCATTATGTATTTGACACCACTATAGCTGCTGATTTCAGTATCCTGGAGAGCCAGAGGGAATTTGTGCAGCGGTATCAACGGAGGAACCAGGAGGAGCATGCCTTACCAATGTTTGCTTCTGCTTGCCCTGGTGAGAACTGATTTCTCCAACCTTCAGCACTTCAGCCTAGTCTCATTGGAACTATCAAGGAACTAAGGAAGGGGTGGTTTCATCTGGGAGCCTCACATAACTTACAGCATTTTAGCTTTGCTAAAATGATACCAAATACTGCACACAGTACTTGTTACCAGTAGCGCTGATCGTCCTTGGTGCGTTGCTCGATGGGCTTGTTTTTCATGGGCTGTTGGGGGAGCAGAATTTGTTTCCAACAAGCATCAGCAGCTTTCCTATATGCAAGTGAGGTGCCGCAGCTGTAAATGTGAACCATGCAGACAAAGAACGGGTGTAATCATGCTGGATAAGGCACATGCTAATTCAGTGTAGGGCCTTACCCAGTCAGATACAAAGGTTGCAATAAATTCCTTATCTGCATCTTACAGTCCTTTGGAGCTCTGTGAAAGGTGAGGGGTGTAAATTTTATTGTTGCTCTTCAAAAAAAAAAAAAAAAAAAAAAAAAAAAACCAAAAAAAATCCCCTTGCTGTAGTCCATAGCTTCTGATAATCCAAAGAACCCAAACCAATGTTTTCCTGTGCTAGTGTTTATATGTGGTATTTATTAGTCAGTTGTATTTCCTGTCACTTCTATAAAATAAGCATATATCACATACGAATCTCTGGATAATGAAGCAATGGTACAGAAGCACTGAGGGTTTTAGTGCTTTGTGTAAGACCTTAGGAGAAATTAATCAGAACTGGAATTGAGGAGCTGGTGGCTGCTGCTTGTGTGTCCAGACTGCAGAGTTTAAGGTGGTGTTTCCTTATTGAAAAGAATCTTTAAGGAACTTTGCTCGCTGATATAATTAAACCACAACCGCTGTTATCTTAAGCAAAGTTTTGCCACTTAAGCCTAGGGGAAAGTAGCAAGTGGCATTACTCTTAATGACTGTGAGATGGTTATATCTAACACTTGAAAAATAATTCTCGCTTGAAATGTCACAGACTTGACTCACTAAATGTCTCATTTCTGAGAATTTAGCACCTGATGCTCTTTTATGAACAGAACCTGGACTTACCACAACTGCAAAGATGTAGAACATTGTCATGTTTACTTTTTGCCTTTGTTAGCACACTGTCATTTCAGCTTAAGTATGATAAGTCACATTCCTAAGAAAGAAGTATCAAAAAGGAGGCAAAAGTCCTTTGCTTAACATCCCCCTCAACTTCACCCTAAAGCTCATGGTGTTGCTTTTCAAAAGCCTAATAAAAATACAAAAATATTTCTTTCTAGCTTTGAAATAACTTAAGTGGACTGCATTCTTGAAATGTTACAGTGACGAGAGTGAGTTAGAGTTGTATTTAGCGATCCTAAGAATATGCTGTTGTCATTGATTTAAATACTGTTATTTTAATTGTACTTCTGTTTGTTCTGCGTATTCTGTAGTGGAAGTATCTGGGTTACGCTTTAGGAACTACATATAAGAGGAAAAGTCTCTTCCCCCCTGCCCCATCTTTACTGTTATCTTAGTGTTGCCTCCTATCTTCAGGAGCAGATGTACTATATGTTACTCTATTTTTTTTTTTTTTTTTTTGTGTAAAACCTCTGAAGTTGAAACAACTACCCTATTACTTAGCTTTGTCTTGTTTGTGGTTTATTGAAAATTCAAAACCTCAGCATTTATTTTAGAACTTTTTCTGAGATCATTTTAATTTTCTTCATCTTGAATCAGAACTCAGATTATCTGCTGCTCCCATTGGAAATATTTTTAAATAGTTAATGGAGTACTTTTCTTGTCCTTGTCAGTTCTACAAAAGATTGTGTTTTCAGTGCTGGCTATGGTGTTAGCTCTCTGCTGTGGTACAGATGTTAGCAGAAGCACTGGTGCTTTTCATTTCTGGAAAACTGAACTGAAACGTCACTGTAAACCCATTCTGAAAGCATATGGTATTTCATTCCCATTGACAGCAATTACAGGGGAAAAAAAACCATGATCAGTCATTTTCAAAATATCGTTGTTTGCTGTGTTTCCTGACTTTAATTGTCTGAGTGCATTTTCTGTTCCTCATTCTCCTTCCTCTCTACCCCTAGATGACATAAATTTGTCCCAGAATGTTGTTTACTGGGTGTGTTTATCACCAAATGTTTTTTATATAGCTCTGTCGATACAAGGTCAACGTGAACTTAAGTATAACTGCTTCGCTCTTACTTATCTTTGAGTGTAACTTTCCCCAAAAAAATCCCCCTCTGCAGTATAGTCCCAGAACCTGATAAAAGGGCATTTTATTGTCTCAGTCTTAATTCTTCTTACGTCCTCCTGCTGCTCTCTGAAAAGAAAGTGAGGTAATTTTGGGGGAAGTTTGTTTCCTGTTGAAAGTCAACCGTGTAACTACTGATTGTATATGTAGTATCTCATAAGTAATGGGTTCTCTTCCTTAATTTACCGAACTGGTAAGCAACATGAAGCGCTTGCTCTGGGAACCGGCCAGCGTTTCTAATGCATTGCCAGCCTCGGTGAACTGCTAGAACGTGTCAGTAGTGTATAGCTTTAGTAGGAAGAACATAACTATTGAGGATTCAAACGCTTTTGTCCTGGTCAACTAAAGTAATTCCCTTTTACAGGAGTGGGGTTTTACGGTAGTGAAAGTTTTCTTAGTTCTTCTGCACTTCATACTAATGCAGAGCTATTTATAGCATGCATCTTTGTGATCTACTCATGATAAGCTACTAAAAATAACATGTTTTGAAGTACATCTGTAATAATTTATACAGTGATTTGTAGGGGTTGCTGTCCTTTGATGCTAACGCAAGCCAGCAAACGGCCGAGAATCTGAATGAATTTATGCAGGGTGTAGTTGTGTACGGGTACAGATGTTCATTGATATAAGAACTGGGTATCTGACTTCCTGTAACTGTGGCGCTGGAATTCAGCCCTGTCGGTGAGTAGGCAGAAACAGCCAGCACGTATGTGACGTGCAGATAAATGCCCCGCGTTGCTCATTTGCTAAGGCTGCTTAGATAATTAAACAGTGACTAATGGTTGTTGTGGAGCTGGGACTACTAGACACTTGTTCTGTCTACTGCAAGGAAAGAAACAATTTAAGAAATTGCTTTGGGCAATACCTGGGATCTCTTGGGATTTAGTGAAATTTCCTTACAGTTCATGACTACAATACCTACGTCGTTCCAATTCTGAAACTGCCCTCATGGCAGGAGTGCTGTGGTGATTAATGGTAATCACAGTTGCAGTATAAGGGAAGGACCTTCCAGAAATGCTAATGTACAAGGCAGAATGCTTTTAAAAATTGCCCTTGTTTTGTTTGAAGGAGTTTTTGTTCTATTTTGACATCACTTGAGACTAAAGCCATTTAAGAAATAGGAGATACATATCACGCAGAATATGCTAATATGGCCTTTGTGCCAAGCACCAATAAATTAAGTCCTTGGCTGCAGGTAATATCTTGGACTTAAAATCCTAGTTGAGGTTGGACATTAAACAAACTTCCTATTCAGAGTCTAGTAATTCAGCACAGCTCTGGCACGTAAATGTATAGTCCCTTGCTTTTTCTACAACAGAAGTGAAAGCTTGGTGAAGGTTACACATGTCTTCGAGATTTTCTGTGGAGACCAGTATCTGTTAATCTTGAAACCTGTACTTTAACAAGAATTGGGAATATTTAAATAGCTGGAGGATCCTCATGTTTCCCTAATACTTCTTAATTTTCATCAGTAGAACTTTATTACTGGGAAAACGACTTCTCTGCCATATAGAGACAAATGATCTGAACATCGCTTGGATCCAGTTTTGTGCTGTTGTTGGCCTGTGTGGCAGTGTTCTCACTTAAACATTACCAGGTGTTTATACATCTGTGTTAATTTCAAGCTTAAGAATTAACCTACAGATTTTACCTTTCCTGGGCAGCATGTACTTTGCAGCAATTTTTCTCTTTTACGTAAACACTAATCTGAAGATAAAAGGCTTCAGTGTGATATTTTTCACTATTTCTTAGCACCAAAAGTAGCACGCTTCCCTAGAAGGCTGGCCCTAACACTTCCGCATGATTTGGGTTCACAGTTTGTGTAGATGAAGCAAAAAGTTCAGAATCCTTGCTGTGAAAGATTCTGGGCTGTTTTCAGTAGGAGTTACCATGCCTAAGGAAGAATTGCACCCCCTGAATATCTTAATCTGCTCATTTGTCAGTTCCTGCCCTGGAAGGTGGGGAATAATAGAAGGGCTGTGGGTATTGGCGGTGGTGTGAATATACATAGCTTGTCATAGCTGAGATGCTGAAGGAGTCTGGTGGAAGGGGGGGGGGCACTCTTGAGTAAGACAGGATGTTGAATACAGAGAGATTTCAGTTGATTGCTGTGTGTGCGTGGTTGAGTGTGGGGGTGTGTCTGAAGAAGGTGTGGCTACTCTAACAATAGTAAAAGAAGCCATTTTTTTCCAGGCTTAATCTGTGTGCATCTTGTGATAATGCTTTCATGTGACTCTCCTGTTCTAGAGGAGGCAAGCTGGGGGCATGGATACTAAATCTCAGGAAACAGAAGGTTACAGTTAAGCAGCTGAACAGCACATTTGTTGTAGTATCTGGTGATCCAAGGGCTGAGGTGTAGAAAGTCAACTTACTCTTTGTTAGCTGGGGTCCTGGTCTTTCTCCTTCGTTAAATCTATGTGTTAGAAAGGCTGTGGTAGGTCATGAAGTTCAAAGTGGCTTCTAAGTCTAGAATTTATGACAGTCAATTATTGATAGCCAACTGTAAAGCATTATTAACAGAGCCTTGAGGTTTCCTGCGGTTCCCAAGGTGGGGCTTCCAGCCTACGCAGAAGTGTCCTACAGTGAAGGTGTCTTCATTTTTAAAAGCTGTTCTATAACTGCTGCCACTTTGCCATGCTTATGTGCCACTTCAGCATCTAAGTGTGATTTCTGTCATTCTAGGTTGGATCCGGTATGCTGAAAGGGTACTTACCAATCTTGTGACCTCTCACATTTGCACTGCAAAGTCTCCACAGCAGATCATGGGCTCCCTGGTGAAGGGCTACTTTGCCAGGCAACAGGTGCGTAATTCTGATTTATTTTTACCACTATACTCTTCTAAAAAGATGGACTAGTAGGTTTCAATACTGAAATATTGATCTTAGTGTATTATAAAGTGATAAAGCATCTCCCCAAATTGTTTGTCCTTTACTTGAAGAATAAATGGTGCTCAGCTGCTATACAAGTGCCCATGATAAGAAGAATGTACAAAGAACTTCATTTCATGCAGTGTGATGTGAGCTGGCAGCAATTCTTGTGCTCCCAGTGCTACATGGATTTAGGTATTTATGGATAAAATTAAATCCAGGGTAGCTAAAGAGAGTCTTGTTAAATGCTGCCTGTGTAGTTCTATAGCACAGCCAAAACGGGAGAGGAGGAGAATAATGTAGAAATTGCCCTGTTATCTGTGATGGGTAAAAGCGTTGTGTCCTAGAAACTAACCTTTGTATCTTCCCAATTTTGTACGTTGAAAAAGTCACAGTTCTTTTTACATATCATACTTAAATTTAACTGCATCCACATTATATACAGAACTACTGCTATGTTGACATAGATACAGAAATATTGATGGACTTGCTGTGGATGAAAGTAAATGACTGATGGCTAAAAAGCTGAATTCTGAAGACCTGACTTGTGTTCACTTCTAAGGCGATCAAAAGCTGCAGAAAATGTGGTCTGAAGGAATAAGTTAAAGTTTCATCTAGAAGTCTGACTTTGGATGTTTGTTGCTGATGCTTTGTGACTTCTGGCAGGTCACTTCATCAGTGTGCGGCAGCCTTTCAATTTAATTGTTAGGGATTGATTACTAGTATTACCTGCATAGGGTTTATGATGCTGTTTTCATGCCTGTTGTCCTTCAAGCTGTCTTTTGCTCTTCATGAAGTTCTCTCTTATGTTCCACAGAACTTGTCTCCTGATAAAATTTTCCATGTAATTGTGGCGCCTTGTTACGACAAAAAACTGGAAGCCTTGCGGGAAGACTTCTACACTGCCTTGTATAATTCGCAAGAAGTTGATTGTGTTCTGACATCAGGTTAAATCTTCTTTAAACTTACTATTTATAAAGATATAAGTGAATCACTGTTGTTAGAATAGCCTTTATGTCAGACTTTCCTTTTTTTTTCAACTATGCTTTAGTTGTAAGGTTGGCTTTTTTCTGCTTTAAAAGTAAGTACAGGTTTTTGTGCTACTGGTAGTACAGGTATTGTATAGGGAAGGCAAAGTGAAAAATACTTGCCTTCCAAGTTGGTACTCACCTGAAAACAAGGTTCAGGTATTGTTTTTTTATCAGCCTCTTGAGAAAGGTAAGAGTTATGCAAATCCGTACTAAAAATCACTGTCTTGTTTGTCTATGGTCATTATTTAATCTCCACTGGGATTATTCATAACATCCCAAATGCATGGCACCAGTGGTTTCTGGTGTGGCTCTTGTCTTTAGGCTTAATGTCTAAACTACCTATCCTCCTTTTTCCCCTGCAGTGTAGAAATGTCTTCCAAACTTTACCTAACAGAAGGGCTAAGGATAGCACTATGCAAAGTTTGGAGTGAGCTGAAGGCCCTTTTCTTCAGGGCTGGAAGTGTCAGTGGCGAGAACTGACTACTAAGAATTGGAGAATGTGACTTTAAGCACATAGAGGTGTTGGGATATTGATCTCTTTAACAGAGGCACAGCATGTGCATTTTGCTTTGTGTTGAAAGTAAAATGTCATATATTTTCCTACAGGTGAAATTGTCCAAATAATGGAACAGAAAAATGTGTCTATGAAAGATGTGACTGAAGTAGCTGTAGATAGTTTGTAAGTAGTTTTGTTGTGGATTGCTTCCTTATTTTGATGACAAATGACACCACCTTTGAGCATACTCAACATAAATGTAAAACTCCTCAAAAGAGCGTTTTTTCTTTTTAAAGAAAAAAAAGCCTGCATCAAAGCCTGAGTATATGAAAGCCTCATCCTTTATACAGTGGCCAGAAAAACCTGAAAGTATTCCCCTAGGTGTTTGTTGCTATATATAAAAGTAATATGAAACAGATAATATAAAACTTTATATACTGTCTCGATACAAAGCAGATAATTTGAGGTAAAGGAGTCACTAGACAGAGGTTATTAGAATTTGTGATTTTTGAAGCTTTGTGTAGCTCCTTATTTATATCTTAATGCAGTAATTATAGCTTTGGCTATATCAAGTTCACGACTTGCTAGTAAGTGTGAGTGTCTCAGGGTGCTGACCCCCTTCAGAGCTCTCCTGTGCTGGAGCTTGTGTAAAGCTGCACAGTCTCATCTGCCCCCCTCCAACTGTCTGGCCTCGCACAAAGATGCTGGGATGCAGTCATGGGCTTGACCATCTGTTCTGTGCTTCCCTCATTCAGAGCAGCATCTTGACAGTAAATTTCCACTTCTGCTAACACGTTCATGTAAAATTGGTAGAAGTAGCAGCCTTTCAGGAAGTGGTAATTTATTTTTTTTCATACTGAAGACACCAGTTAGTTTTTTCAAGATTAAAGTTGAAACATGCTTTAGATGAAAATCACACAAAGCATTGAAGAGATCTTGTTTACTCGCTGTCTGACTGCTCAGAAAGCAGCATGCATGTTGTTTTTAATTCTCAGGCTTAGTTACAAAGGCTGGTCTCACTGATCTTTGCTCAAGTGTGACAGATGTTACTTGGTATCTTTACAAAGTGGTGGTAGTGGAGCAATAAACATGCTTTCTTGCACAAAATGGAAAGCTCTGGAAATTTCTAAAATTGCTTTTCACTTGGCTTGATGTCCTGCTTGGACCTTGCCTTGACTGAAGAAATTTAAGTGGTACAGTGGTAACAGTTTCAGAGCTGGTTTTGTAGTGTAGCTCCTATGATTACCTCTATCAGTGATTGCTTCACAGAATGAGAATGGCGTAAATCAGGTTCTTAAGGACATCATCACTTAGAGATGGCCATTTATTTCTAAATCGGGCTGTCCAATGAAAGAACAAGCTCTTACTCAGAATATACCTGTTTTATTGGATGGATTTCTGTTGGAAAATAATGTTAGTTTTTCAAAGGACTAATCTGATAATACCAGTTCAAGCTGTGAGACCTGATGTCATAGTTTTTGCTCTTCTGGCGTCTTAAAAGTAGATTCTGTAGAGAAATTTACGTAACTTCTCAAAACAAGTTCTAGCACAGAAGCGATTTGTGGTAAAGTACAAAGTAACTTGTGTTTAAGTTCTCAACTCACTTTTGTAGCTGGAGAATGCTAACAAATAGCTGGCTAAAATTAGGAGATGCATCAGGAAGCAAGATCATCCAAGGTTATAAAAAAAAAAAGTTGCAGTACTTATTAAGTAAATGCAATGGCGTGGCATAGAGGGACAGACATACTGAATTTATAAACTGCAGCTCTTTAGTGATTAAAATACTTCTCTGTCATTAGTACAAGTTCAGCATTTGGTTTTTGGTAAGGTGTTTGCTGTGGTAATTTTCACTTTGGTTTTGTGGTTGACTGCTGTGCCCAGGCTGCTGCTCAGGCAAGAGCTAGCAGCATAGGCCAGGAAAGGTCATGTCTTGAGGTTCTGGGAAGAAGGTAATAAGACTACATCTAGACAGGCTTTTACATGTAAAAGCAAGGGACATAATCTGTCCATTGGCTGATATGAAGATTAATATCTCTTTCTGAAATCAGCATTACACCACACCCCTGTCGATTTCTTCTTTGCCAGAAAGGAACACGAGCCTGGAGAGCTGCAGTCTTCGGCCATCACCGGGACGCAGCCCAGTACGGTTTATGCTACAGCCACTTGTGCCTGTCAGTGCTCTGTTTTTTAACTGAGGCACAGGTCAGCCTCCAGGTGAATGCTATGCCCAGGGGATATGATTTCACTGATTTTCTTTCCTGAACTATAGCATTTACATTAAAGGTAGAGTGTTCTAGCCTGGTTGCAACTGTACTGATTCGGTGTGTTCTAGACTCACAAACGGTTCCTGGAGCAGAAGCGTTTGTGAGTGGAGGCTTGGAACTTCTGAAGTACTTTTACATTCTCAGGGGCTAAAAATGATTTATTATTTTTTTCCAGAAATGTCTCCTGAGCAGTGAATGGCTATTAACCAAGCCTTTAGGCTGTGCTGAATGTGCATTCTTATAAACTACTGTTGCTTGAGGTTTCTGAAAGTGGAAAGCCCTGCATCCTTTTATATTTTTATTTTATTTTTTCCTGCATCTTACTAAACAGTTTAATTTTTTTTTAAGATGTAATATTTAAAAATCTTACTATGTTCTCAATCACTGCTATAAAACTTTTTGGGGGGGGGAGAGATAGAGAAGGGGAAAAACATACTACTTCATTGAAGTGAAGGAATGAAATCTTGGAGTTGATCTTTTTTTCTGTTGTTTTCTAAGGTTTGATGAAATAAAGGAGGGAGATGTAGTAAGGCATGACGGGAAGAGATCTGATGGTTACCTGGAGCACATCTTTAAACATGCTGCGAAGGAGCTTTTTGGTGTGGATGTCAAAGAAATCACCTACAAAGCATTAAAGTAAGCTAGAGTTTTATATTCTTGTTATGTAGGATGGGGTAGTTGGCGCTAGAGTGAACCCTAGTGCAGTTATTGCTAACCTGGTTCATTCGCTGACATGCAATTACATATTATAAACCTGTAAATTTGTTGCTGTAAAGTAGCTCCTGATAACTTCAATTTTTATTAGTAACTTACCTGCCCTTAAAAATTAAGTATAATTGTATTCTGAAAATGCCACCCCAACTTCTGCTTAACTTGTTTTAGAAATTGGAAGAGTTCACCTTAATCTTACTGTTGTCCTTGTTCTGTTCTCTTTGGAGCATCTGAACACAAACTGACACAGTTGGATCATCCCTTTGGTAATGCAGGGGTTTAAAATGTTCTCTGTGTTACCATTACAGGAACAAGGACTTTCAAGAAGTTACTCTTGAAAAGGACGGTGAGACAGTGCTGCGTTTCGCAGCAGCTTATGGCTTTAGAAATATCCAAAACATGGTTCTGAAGTTGAAAAAAGGAAAGTTTTTATACCATTTCGTAGAAGTCCTTGCCTGCCCAGGAGGTAAGAATAATTGTGGATCTACAGTTGTTCTGCACACACATCTTGAATCTCAAAGGAAGGCTGTCTTACAGAGAGGCACTTAATTTCATTCCCTCTTAATTCTCTTCTTAATAATCCAAAATGTGTACTATTTAGTGAATGGTCCAGAACACCAATTACATGTGTGGGGTTGGCTCGGAAATTGATTGGGTTTTCTAAAATTAACCACAATGTTACTTGTTCTTTTCTGACCTATAAATAAGTGACAGCATGGCTCTTGCAATTATTTCAAACCTCAGAGGAAATACTCTGAAATGGTGGTTGTCAAGGGCAAGAAAAGACAAAGAACGTAATTAAGATCATAAAACCATGAAGAAGGCAGAGAAAGATTGTTGATACGGAAACCTCACTTACATTAAGGTGTTGTTGATATTGGAGTCACTTTAAGTAAATACAAATAGCAGCATGGGGTGGGTAGTTTATATAAACAGACAACTTTTTTTCTTCAGAGAAGTACGAAAAAATATCCGAGTTAATATAATCTTTCTCTTCATATCAAATCTTCATCACCCTTGTGGCTTCGCCCCCCACTCCAAGGGTGCCTAAATGGAAAAGGTCAGGCACAAACTGAAGATGGAAAACCAGATAAAGCACTGCTTAACCAGATGGAAGAAGTGTATGCTGCAATACCTGTTAGACTTCCAGAAACCAACATGCACGTACAAAAGATGTACCAGGACTGGCTGGAAGGCATGGACTCTAAGAAGGTCCAGGAAACTTTGCACACCAAATACAGCACAGTAAATCAAACAGCAAGCAATCTGGATATCAAATGGTAATAAATCAAACTTGCAAAAGATTTGCTTAGGTTAGTTACAGATTCAGCACTGGAAACATTCTATGCAATCGCAGATGCTATGCACTAGCCGAGTGTACGAATGAGACGCTTCCTAATTGTGGATTATTATTTGCGAAGAACCATTGCTTTTTAAAAACAGAAAGAGAAGTCTCCGAAAGCCCTGGTTCCTGCCATTGTCATTTAACTTTTACCGTGTGTAATCTCCCATGTATAATGGATTTCTTTTTTCAAAAACGTGATCTTGTAAGGTACATAAGCACTTTCTGCCAGGCGCAGGGGGTGTAATTCCTGATGAAGCTACTCCCCACAAAGTGGGCTTCCCCAAGAAGGTGAGATTGTTTTACTCCTACTACTAGATATGCAAACCCTTTCATCATAGGAAAACAGTCATGATGAATTTCAATGTTGTTGCAGTTGTTTTGAAGTAACTTGGGATTTATTTGCCGTGTTAAGAAAAAAACCGTTTGCAGGCACAAGTGTATATATGGAGAAGTATAATGAATTTAAGTATGCCTTCTATCCAGATTTTAACAAGAACTATTCAGTTCCAAACTAGAGCTGCCGTTCCTTACTGATGCACAGGATGCTTCATATAAACTGAACTTGGGAAACTAATGCTAAATGGTTATAATGCAATCCGTCATTAAAAATAGTTCCAAATATGTGGGCTGATACAAAGAGAGAACTCTTCTTTCCTTGTAAGTTTTCTTAGAAACTTGCAGCTAGGAAGAGTGGTGCTGCTTACTGTGTCTGGCTTTATGAGAGTGAAACATGCACGTGCCCTGTCAGGTGAGCACATGCATACTACAGCTTTACTAGATTTGCTGAGCCAGACTTAACAGCACTTTTATATTTCGGTACACAGAATAATAGATTGGTTTTTTTTTTTTAATTTATCTCCTTGTTGACAGACTTCTGTAAAAATAACTTCACGGAGCACCTCTGAAAAAAATACTTAGCAACGCTTCTGAGCCCATCAGAGTTACTATATATCGGCATCATGAATTTGGTGCACTGATTTTTAAATATGCTTTAGAGGTTTCATTTAACAGACATCTTAAAGCTTGCATGCAAATACCACTTCTCTGCAACTTCATGAGTTGTCAGAGGATTATTCAAGAATGGGATGGACACCAAAAAAAAAAAAATCAAACTACTGCCAGACTTCTTCAGATTTTCGTAGTAGCATCAAATTTGTTCATGATTAGTGGCTGTTTGAAGCTAGCAAAGTTTAAGGTTTCCTTTTCCAGTCTGAAAGTGTGGATGGGCTTTTTTAATCATTTCAGGCAGTGTTTGCATGAATCTCCTTGTAAATTTCTTAATATTACAACCGCTTGTGTGAATAAGATCTAATACTGCGAAAACCTGTGTATGTTTGAAATCTGCATTTAACTTGAACACAGTGGATGGGATAAAGGCATCGGTGAAAGCAATGCAAATTCTTGTATTGGCTGAACAACAGAGACTCAAAAGGAGAGAGACAGACATAAATATGTTACCCTGATGACAAGAGATAGTTCTCTTAATGGGAAGCTGTTAATAGAATTGCAGCTTTCAATTGGACCTCCACCTGAATAACAAAACACTTTGAGGGATGTTTTCTTTCAAGTGCAAATGAATTTGATTACTGTGCTACCTGAATGCACACAACGAGATTATACCCACAAATTAGCCTTTGTAAGTCGTTCCTTGTTGTAATAAAAACATACTTACTTGGTGCAATATCAGAACATCTACAGAAATCTACCTCTGTACAGGAAGGGAGTCCAGAAATCATGGGAAGACCTATGTATAGCCGAAACTAATAAATGTCTGCTAAAGAAAGACGGTGGTGTTGCATGAAATTACTTTTAGAAGCAACATCCAGCTCTTAGTCTGATATTTCATCTGTCATGATTTCCTCCAAAAACTTCAGCAGCATTACCTTGTAATAAAGTGGTCTTGTTCTGTTTGTATAGATATGTTTCTATGTATATATGGTTTATAGCTTGATGGCATGTTTAAATTATATTGCTTCAGTCCTTTGTATAGTATGCTTATTTTTTTATGTGCATACACTAGATGAAATGGTACAAGAAGAGTTGTTTGCTTTTCTGATGAAATCTTCACTAAACTACACAAGAGCTGCCTTGCTATTCTGAAAGGATACCCTTGAACTGTTTGTACGACTTGAAAAATACTCATCTTGCGTAGGTGGCATTGCTGTACATGTTCTCTTCTGCCGTTATGCTTGCCTGGTCACCGGAGAGCCTCACTCTTCCCGTGCTGGTGGGAACCCTGGGAACAGGCCAGTAGGTGAAATGAATATGTCTACAATACACTGTGTTGTGCTCCCACTACAAGGGATGTGGGTGACTCAGTGCATAAAATAAACTTGTTTTTTCAGTTGAACCCACCATTTCTTCCATCTACTGAAGTGTTTTAACCTATATTGAGATAGTAGGAATGTAAAAATCTAGTAATTTGTCTGACGCAGTCTTTTTTTTAAAGACAAGGCAGGCATCTAACTGGGCAGTTTTTAGCAGCTTAGGTGGAATGTATGTATTATAACTAGTGACTTACAGTGACTGATACTTGTCTTTTTTTGGTCAGTTTTTGTTTTGTAAGACTTTTTGGAGTAAAACTGATTTTAAGTTTTTAAAGCCCTTTTCTTTAAAGTGCCACCTTAGAGGAAAAAAAAAAAGTTTTTTTTTCCGTTAACTGTAATAAGTCTTTCTCCCGCTACCTTGTTTTCACTGAAGTTTTAACATATATCAGAAAACCTTGTTGCAACTTCATATATAGTGAAATACTTGCCTAAGGTTTGATTCTGGCTATCAGATTTGCAGTTGGGAAGTCTGTCATTGTAGACAACGTGTGTTTATAGCTACGCTTTCTGAAACTACAGCATTTAGTTCCCTGATACGATTTTGGCAACGAATAATTTTCATTGCTACTGCCTTTTCAGCAATGGGAAGGTTCCTTGTGTGGTCACAGCCATAGTGCTTTACTTCTCCATTGAATATTGTGCCGAGACAATCTTGTCTCTAGATGATTTTTAGAAAAGACTAAATTGGAGGGATTGCAGGAATGTAATTGGAAGTGTTAAATTAATTTGGAAACTGTCTTAGGGTATTATTGGCTTGAGCATATCAAGTGCTTGATACCTTGGGTTCCAGTACTTTATTCTGAGACTGCTACAACAAGGGATATGTGTTGTGAAGTATTTTTGCTATGCCTTCTCCAGTAAGTTTGCCTCAGCCACAGCACCTTGTGTTTGTCGACTGTAGTTAATGAACGTGGGCAGACGTGGGCTATGCCATCACTTAGAATAATGGATATATCTGTATGCCGCAGTCTCAACTGGATTATATTTGGACAATGTTCAGTTACCTAAATTTTGGTGCTTTGTATTCAAATGGAGCATGACCATGAATTGTCCTAAATAAATCTTGATACTGAATTATGTATTGATTCTGTCTCATTCCATATAAAAGCTTAACTCTTTGGGTATACCTTTGTTCTAACATAAATGCTTGTCTGCTGAATTTAGCATGAATACCTAGTAAGTCTGTAACTAATACTATATCTGCTATTCATGAGCATTATGTATTCCAGCTACACTTCAAACTGTGATAAATGGAAGGAAAATGTTGCTGGATAGCAGTAGGAAATGGTAATTTGCTCTCTCGAATTGTAAAATAATATATTGAATTGTTGCAAGGCAGACAAGTATCTAGTGGCTTTAACGCTCTCTTAACCTGGGAAGGATGGTGTTGTGCATGAAGCCAATCTATAGAAGTCAACTGGTTACACTGGAGTTTCCTATATACAGTTATTTAAAACACTGGTGCACAAGAAACAGTAAAGATACGTGTTTGTGTGTAGCCTGATACATAAAAAGACAGGGGAAAGGCACAGAACAGAGACGTTCCTGTTGCTGTGTAAACAAATGACTAGTAAGGACAGGTTTTGAGGAGGGGTGCCAAGATGTTACAATGTCCTTAGCTATTCTTGAAATGTAAATTAAATAATGAGGATTTGTGTCAGCAGAGCAGACATTTAAATTGTGCAGAGTTCAATCTGTGAGATTATACCCACTGTGAAATAATTCCATTTCTGTCCCTGTCTTCCAAGTGAATGGTTGGGCACACCTGAAAACTAATGTCCAAATTTTGCACATTCTCCTTGGTGTGAATGACTTCCCCCCCCCCCCCCCCAAAAAAAAAAAGAAGACTTAGGGTAGATACAAAACAATGGTAAAATGTCATGAAAGACCAAATTAAATTGTAGTACCAACTATTTCAAAATTAATCTAATCTTTGATGGTTTTGTCAGATGCATAGCCATTAATTCAATTTAAGAAAATCAGGAATAATGTGATACATAGTTCAGGTCAAGGAAAAGGCCGTTGACGCTCAGTTCCTGGAGTTTTATCCCCATTTTGGTGTGTACCCTGACGTGTTGTCACCTCGCAGTTTGTGCCTGGGAGGGTTTATTGATGCTGTCCGTGCAGAATCGCGTGCCTTTGTTTAGCTCTTCTATAGGCACGCACCTACCGCCAGGCAGGCCCGGCAAAACAGTGAGGGCCGAAAGGCAGGTTCTACCGAGATTTGAACTCGGATCGCTGGATTCAAAGTCCAGAGTGCTAACCATTACACCATAGAACCGCGTGGTGGCAGTGGTTTTCGCGAGGCCGGAGAATAAATCTATAGCAAAGAAACCCCTTTGGGAAAATTCCCACTGTCCTTTTTCCTGAGCATCTCAAATGGCTGGCCAAGAGCTTAATGCAACCTAAAGATTCATATTTATTCTGCCTTTCTGCAATATTAATTGTCTTCGTGGTATAGTGATGATGATGATGATGATAATAATAATAATGTTATGATAATAAGATGCAACATCAGAAAGCAAACACAAATGGCAGGAGAACATCTTTCAGGCGCATAAACAGTCCTCACACGTGCACCTGAGTTGAGCAGGTTGCTTTGTGCTTTTCTGATGCGTAATTCAGAATTATGTTCCACACAGGTCGTTCAGTGTAGAAATAAATTACTTACGTTTCAGTATACTATGGCATGTCTGAAATTTTTCAGATAATTTGTGTAAGAACATACTAACCTACCTGCAATAAGTAATAAATAAGGAAAACAAAAACAATCAGCATAATTCTATGGATTGTTTGTCTTTGACTTTAAATACGTTTGTCAGATAGGACGGCACGTCAGTAGTTTATGGCGATCCAAAAGCCCATGAAAAACAGTTTCCCTTAAGCTCATTTTCCATGATTAATGGCGAGTAAAGCAAAAAAAAGAGGCTTCAGGTTCCACCGAGATTTGAACTCGGATCGCTGGATTCAGAGTCCAGAGTGCTAACCATTACACCATGGAACCTCTGAAACTGTCCCCTCCAACCACTGCTATTGAGCACATCTTATACGAAAGAAAAAAGTATTGTTTCTGCGCGTTCATAAATACGATCTTTGGTTGACTTTTCTGCCAGGTATTCTGTACGTATTAATTCTATGCACGAATTCCATTCTTCCTTTATCACAACATTTTACAGCACTGAAAACAAGTCACATTTAGAGGCACCTTAGCATTAAACAAGATGGCTAAGACATTTCTCAGATCATG
Source organism: Alca torda (assembly GCA_008658365.1). Classification (NCBI taxonomy): domain Eukaryota; kingdom Metazoa; phylum Chordata; class Aves; order Charadriiformes; family Alcidae; genus Alca; species Alca torda. Next base: position 29,015,705 of record CM018086.1, on the reverse strand, counting down.
CAACTTAAAGTTTCAATATAGACTTTCGATACCATGTGCACTGCCTTTTACTTCACATTTGTATACTCGTTTTGCTTTCATGCATTTTGCACTGGGCATTTGCCTGCTATATTTGAGAAGAAGCAGGGGCCATTGTCACAACTGTTGTTTTAGTTTGACAGGTTTTTTCCTCTCTTGGCATTACTTGAACAGTGCATAGGTAATAATTAAACAGGTGAGACATCAAAAAACTACAAACATATGCAAGGAGCTTTTTATGCATAATTAAAGCCATGGATCTGTTGGAGCGGGTCCAGAGGAGGCCATGAAGATGCTGCGAGGGCTGGTGCCTCTCTGCTGTGAGGACAGGCTGAGAGAGTTGGGGGGGTTCAGCCTGGAGAAGAGAAGGCTCTGGGGAGACCTTAGAGCCCCTTCCAGTCCCTAAAGGTGCTCCAGGAAAGCTGGGGAGGGACTCTTGATCAGGGAGTGGAGCCCTGATAGGACGAGCGGGAACGGTTTAAAACTGGAAGAGGGGAGATTTAGATGAGATATCAGGAAGAAATTCTTTCCTGTGAGGGTGGTGAGACACTGAGTTTAAAACTAAAAGAGACGAGATGCAGACTAGATATAAAGAAGAAATTTGTTATGGTGAGGGTGATGAGACACTGGCCCAGGTTGCTCAGAGAAGCTGTGGATGCCCCATCCCTGGAAATATTCCAGGTCAGGTTGGACAGGGCTCTGAGAAACCTGATCTAGTGGAAGATATCCCTGCTCATTGCAGTTTGGTCGCACTAGATGGCCTTTAAAGGTCCCTTCCAATCCTACTATTCTGTGATTCTATGAAATCATCAAATCACACTAGAAGAAAATGTTGTAGTCGTCATACCACTGGGTGTCCTGTGCTTCCTTCTCTCGCACCTGCTACACTACGTGTTGCCAGCACGGTTTAGGAAAAATAACTAATCACACTACCAACCAACCCCGCACCCATAAACAACCAACCAGCAAGAAAAACAAGGGTTGCTAGCAGAGGATGGTTTCGATCCATCGACCTCTGGGTTATGGGCCCAGCACGCTTCCGCTGCGCCACTCTGCTCCTTGTCACAAACTGTCCTCCCGCCCGGTCTTAGCCCTACGCAAGCCGCCCGGCCGGCCCCCTGCTCGCCGCCCCCAGAGTGCTTTGCGCATATTTGCATGCAGCGGGGTCACACTCTCCGCCGACAGCCCCCCGCCCCACCGACCGCCCCCCGCCCCGCCGGGGCAGCAGGGACGCGGGACACCGCGGTACGGCTCCTGCACAAACCCACCGCCGCGGCTCCCCAGACAGCGGGGTCACCCTGTTCAGTAGGGACTCAGGTCCTGGGGGTATAAATAATCTAGGAGGTAAAACAACACTCGTGCTCGCTTCGGCAGCACATATACTAAAATTGGAACGATACAGAGAAGATTAGCATGGCCCCTGCGCAAGGATGACACGCAAATTCGTGAAGCGTTCCATATTTTTTCCCCACCCTTTAGCCCTCCAACACACCCCTCAAGAGCACAATTACCATAGTTCTTTCCCACCCTTTAGCCCTCCAACACCCCCCGCAGAACACAGCCAGCATGGCAGCGACTGCTCCGATTCACGTCTCCTTCCTTTCATACTCCTGCCTTGTGCCCACTGACCTGGAAGGACAGGGACTGCAGCCCGGGTACCCCTATGAGGGCACTTTAACTGGCTCCACATCCTCCCTGTGCTGCATGGGGCTCCTTCTCCTCATGCCGAGCTCCGCAGGCTCAGGGCTAAACACAGAGCTTGCTCCACAAGCTTTCTTTAGCCCCCACACCAACTACAATACTACTTCACAAATTTACTATGGTTGCTGCAGAGAAATGGCTCAGAAAATGAGTCTCTCATAAGCTTTTTGGCCCTCCAAGGACTTGCCTCAGGACTCAAAGGACATTGTTGCCACTGGCCACTTCCTTTTTGTATTTTATCTTTTCAAGTTTTGTTTCCCATGTTCCATTCTCTCTCTTTCTCTTTTCTCTGGACACGGCGCAGTGTGGGTCCCAGCACTGAAAAGCCCCTCCTGCTCGCTGGATGTCCCATCTTGGGAAGAGCCTTCTCTCTCTCTGTTCCCCACTCCTACCATCACACTCCGTGCTGGATTCCACACTGACTCAGCTCATGCTGTCACCGAGAAAAACCGTGTCACTCTCCGCCTCAACTCTGCACACGTGCTCTGTTTTACTTCTCATTCTGTTTGTAAATAATTGAAGGCCTCTTCCCATAGAACGGTTTAGGTTGGAAGGGGCCTTAAAGATCACCTAGTTCCAATTCCACCTGCCTCACTGAGTGAATTTGGACGTTTGGGGGAGGGACCCCACAGCCTGGGGCCGGGGCCGGGGCCGGGGCCCAGTCCTGTCAGTCGCGCGGCCCTTCCCGCCTCAGGCGAGGGCGGGAGGAGCGGCTCTGTGGCGTCATCAGCGCTGCGCCTGCTCCCGGGTCACGTGGTGGGGGCGGCCAGGCCCCATGAGGGCGAGAAGCGCCGGCCTGAGGCTGGGTGTTGAGGCGGTGCAGGTCCGCCCCAGGGCTCGGTTCTTCCTCTTCTGATCCGCCGGGGTGCGGGCAGCGGGTCTCGGTGCGAGGCTGCCGCTCCGTGGGGCCTGGAGGGGGGGGGCTCACCGGCGGAGTTGCGGCCTCCTCAGGCCCTGTTGCGCATTCCTGTGAGGATTTTCGCCCTCAAATGTTTTTATTTTCGCGCAGGTCTTCTTAAGCAAAGCAAGCCGTCTCGCTGTCTTGCAGTTTTTAACCAGAAATGATACTGCGGTGTAGTTAACCAACTAATCTCTGCCCACGTGTTGACAGAAGTGGGATCCCGCTCCATCAAACTAGCGGTGTGACAGCATAAAGAGGTGGAAGTATTGTGTTGGTGCAGTAAATAGTACTTTTACATTTAGTTAGAACTGTTGTAAAACAAAACAGCAAAAGCTTTAGCTGCTTGCTAAACGGTTAGAACAGGGGAGGATTTGGCAAAAATGGCAGCACTGAAGGCAGAGGTACAATCCAAAAGTACCAATGGCCAAATACTTCAACTTCCCCTGTTTAAAGATGTGTGTAGCAAAGCATTGAATCTATGGGCTATTTATCTTAAAGATAGAAAATTACTGTAAGAAAAATGAGAGTTAATTTTTAGAAGGCCTTTTACGAATAGGTAGTGCTTTTTTGGCTTTGGCATTAGGAATTTTTCTATTCAATCTGAATTCTGTGATGGGGTAGATGAAGCTAAATGAAGTGGAGGGACACTTTTTGGAAGAAAAAGCAGAACAGAAGCAGATGGTGAGGGGGAGAAAGTAAAAATAGGAAAAATGAGGCAAATTATTGTTAGGGATGGTGTTTTTCTGTAGTGAAAATGTGCGACCTTATTGGTTTGATTACTCTGCTTGTGTTGTTCCCGTTCTGGGTTCTTCACCCGGTGTGCAAGAAGCTGATCAACACACAGAGTTGATAGTTGTTTACTTCATGTCTGTACAGAGATGGGTGGTAACTCCACAAAACTAGCACACCCAGCTAAAATCATGGTTGGTATTTTTACAGTTAAAGGCATCAGCTGTATCTAATATTCACCTAGCTAGCCATTGGCTAGCTTCTTTCTTGCCTTAACTTAAAACAGCTCCTTTTAAATTCACTGTGATGTTCAGAAGGAGGCTTATGTGGATGGGGGGCTTTTTCTAGCTAGGAGGTGTGGTTTTCATATTGTAATGAGATTATAATGAGACAGTTCAACTTCAGTGCACCAGTTTGGGGGACTTGGCTAATTAGTGTGAAAACAATACTGTTTCTCAAGGATGCATGTGACACTTTTCAATGATCTATGTGATATATGTCTAACTTCCAACCTTCTTCTGTCCTTCCTTGAGACTCCCACTAGGTTTCATTATCTCAGTACACACTATCTTAGAGTAAACATAGAGTAAACCATAACCTTAAACCATTATCACTTGTTTGACTGTTCCTTCCAACTTTTTTTTTTACTTCAAGTTTTCTGCATGAAAGTTTTTGTTGCGGGTTAGGTGCTACGCAGCATCATTTAGTTGCTTTTTAAGATAAAAAAATATTGTTAATTCTTTGCAGATATGACAACTTTGATGAAAGACTGAAGATATGAAGCTTGTGTGAAAGAACTGAAATGTGATATATCATCTTCAGCGGTGATCGATAAACGTAAGAAATTCTACTTTTGTATTACTTAGTTTACACAGATTAAGATGCAGTGAGAATGTGGGTCTTGCTAGACTTCTGTACAGCTAATTTTTCTTAAAATCTCTTAGAATATACTAGTTCCTGTTTTGTATCATGAAGGCCCAAATGACTGAGAGATCAGTTTTGAAAATGAACATGCTTTCTGAAAATCTACACCTAAAACCTTTGTGTCAGTCAGTCTTTTGTATCCTGTTCTTAATAAATTGTGTTGTTATGAGAGCATTAAGGATTTTAACACAAGCAAAGACTCTTGCTGGAATGAATTGTGTGGTGATAAATCTTATGCTTTTCCATCTTATTCTTAGTTCTCTTTATTAAATAGTTGCCATTGATTCTGTTTCAGGTTAGAAGCGAAACAGACTGGTTAAAGCTCTTGATGATGAGAGACTTGGTCTTTGTGGGGGGCTAACTAATGTCACTGCTGTGCTCTGTTTTTTAATGGGGTATCAGTATTGCACTGGAACATGGAAATACATGACGTTGTGCTAGGGTCATAAATCAATTTTTGTCTAGGAATAATATTTTTGTAACACATGGCTCAAAAAGTAAAGTGAAGAATCACTGCAGTATGATATTATGAAACCCAAAATATTAAGTGGGGTCTAAAAGGGATTCAGTTCATGGGGCACACGTCTTTCCATGCCTGCTTAACGCAATGGTTTGGATTCACCTTCTTGTTTTCAAAGTCTTTCATTCACTGATAACTGGAAACTTGGAGAATATACCAGATCAAGCATCCCCATGCATTCTGGAAATGGGATACTTAGTTAGATAAACTTGGTCTCTGCATTATTTTTATTCTATATACATTACTTACTATATGAAGAAGTTTGTATTTGCATTTCCAGGGATCAGTTTTTCAGTCCTGTCTCACAAATACATATATGTAACGTGAAATAAATGGGGTATTTAAACATATTGCTGGGTTTACTGATTACTCTTATAGCAAAATAGGGCATTTTATATTGAAAATTACATGCTTCAGGAGCCAGTGGGCTTCATAAGGTTGTAAAGTACATTATTCCTATGCTTATATTTGGAAGCTAAATATGCAGGGGCTCAAAGAGCAGAAGTTTGCTCTGGAAACTAATAAAGCGCAGTAAAATATTTATCAGCAGGAAGGTGACAGTATAGCCAGGATTTTCAGTGAGAAGCTGATGATAAGAGGAGTGAGTGAGTTTAAGTAATGTAGTGGAGAGACTATGAACCATATAAACCTCTTAAATTCTTTCCTGTGTGGCTGCAGTTGCGGTTCAGGAGGAGGCAGCGTGCTGCACCTGGTGACCTCAGATACATTTCTTTGCATTGCTGTGGAGGAAAATGAACCCTAACCTTTGCTGAGCCTGGGATATCGGCTTTGAAATTTCATTCCTAAGCGGCAGCTGCTGCTTTATAACATACACTTCATTGTACTGGGAATGCATGTTTATTAAAGGACTTGGGTGAAACAGTTCAGCGGCAAGATATTAACCTTACTGACACAGACATCCAAGTGGTAAAATCAGTATTAATGTAAATATTGGTGGGATTAAAAGCATTCCCATGCTCTCTCACACAGCCAGAATCAGCTGAAGCAGGAGAAATTAATACTGACCAGCAGACTTCCTTAATGAGAAGAACAGAAAAAACACAAATATGGCAAGATACATTAACTTAAAAAGCTTTGATTTTTTTTTAATCTATTTATTCATTATTGAGAACACAGACATGCACCTTCACTTTTAAATGCTGTTTTTAACTTTACAAGCGTTAACAGCAGTAGCTTGCTTAACTTACTAACTTAGCGTAAAAGGTGAGTTGGGGCATACTTGCTTTTGTTTCAAAATGATTTGGTGGAAGTAAACGTTGTTAGTACCCCCTTGCTTCTCCCAGCAGCCTTGTGATTTCAAGGTAAACGGGAATTTATAAGCACACAACAGCTTCTGGTGGTTAACACAGTTCCAGTATTTGGAATGTTTATCTACTTATACAGACAATAACTATATTTGTGAAGGCAGTCAGAAGTTAAGTATGAAAAGCCTCTTAAATAGTCATATTTACTTGGAAACATTATGACCATGTATGTATTTTACAGAAATAATGGTGATAGAGGAGGAATTATCTCATATTTAAATGAAAACAGTAAAATACAAGGAATTGCCTTTATATACGTGCATCACTGAGAACTTGTGCTATTTTGACACAACCTTTAATTATGAAATAATTATTTTAGAACTTACTTCTCTATTAACTCACACACTAAAATGTGTCATGAAAATCTGCTCACATACTGTTGTTGTAAATGATAAAAGACAGTGAAATGTATTTCAGGGCACGGTGACCTTTTTTCTTCAGTTCTTTATTTTCAAGCTATGTAAATGTTGGACAAACACCAAACAGAAGATTTTGTTTCGGTCATTCAGCTGATTCAGCAAATGCAAATAAATATTCCGGTAAGTCTCCAGTCATCTACTAGTTCTTGAACTTGTTTGACTCGTTCCTGTGAGTCTGCCAAAATTGACAGTAGAAATAATAAAAAATAAATTGGCAGGTATGATCGTCCCTCTTGTTGTTTAGATAAAATTATCCATTAATTTTGCTAGCTACCTTGGTCTGTCTTTTTAGTCATTTATTTAAAAATGCAGTATATGTAAGCAGAAGCGCATGGAAGTGCTAAGAAACTGGTAGAATGCATGCTGTGTGCAGTGTCATTATTATAATACGCAGATTCCAAACTTATGTTCCGAATTTTTCCTTGTGTTACGGATTTAATATTTCCCTTCCAACAGGAAAGCCAGATTTCCAACGTTTTCTGCTCTGCAGAGGAAGACTGTAGTTTTGTCACCAAATCCACGGCCTTTCAGAAGGTAAAATTATAATATCGTGTTTTGGCAATTCGTGTTGGGAATTGTTGGTTGGAAAACCAGTGTGGTTGTATTGTTTGTAGCATGTTTACTGGAGTTTGTTGTTAAATGAGTATTTAAAAAGCTGTGTTACCTGCTTCCCCTTGGCTCCTGTGACCCGCAGCAGCAGGTGTCACCTCACGCTCCCTTTCGGCTGTAGTGAATTGCGTGGTTTAACATTTCAAACAGGCTTTAAGCCGCTTTCCTTAGAACCGGTGCGGGACCATGACAGAGTGCGCCTTGCTGACGTCAGCGTGACGTAATACTAAAGGAGGCCGTTCCTCGCGCAGGGCGGGACTCAGATGTGACGCTGCCAGCTCCGGTGCCGCTGTCGCCGTTGCCTCATCAGCGCGCGCCGGTCACGTGTCCCGTGTTTATTTTCCCCTTCGTCGCTGCCGGTGCGGCGGGGCCGGTGAGTGGCCGACCCCAGCGGCTTCCCCGGGGGCGGGGGGCGAAAGGCGGCGGGGTCTGCCTGGAAGCGCGCGCGTCCCCAGCCGCCTCCGCGGAGAGACGGGGCAGGAGCGGGCCGAGCCCCCAGCGGGGCGGGGGGCAGGTGCCGCCGGGCATTCCTTCGGGCGCGGGGCCGGGAGCGGGCGGGAGCCGCTCTCATCTCTAGCGGTTTGGGTTCTCATCGCCGTGATGATTCCGAGCGCTGAGGTATAACCCGCTGCTCCGAGCCGCGTCTCGCTAAATAGTCTGCTCGTTACTCCTAGGCTTACAATGTCGCTGCCGGCAAAGAAATGTGGAAGGCCGCCCGTCTTGTCTTTTCTGGAAAAGAAAAAGAGAAAGCAAAGCCTTGATAGGAGAAGGGGGAAAACGAGGATTTATGTGGGGAGTCATATTGACCGCTGGTTGACACTTAAAGAAAAGCTGGATTTCAGAAATGATGCAGAAGTGGCAGGGTTTTTACTGGATTTGTGAGTAGACTGTCACAATGCTCCCGTGTTTACTAATGCCAAGTAAATAATTCTTAGCATTAACACCAACTGTGTATTTCCTTTCTAGGTATGACAGCTGTGACCCATTGCCAAAAGCTCCGATCCGTTCCCTTCCCGAGGGTGTGAGAAGAATTACTGTGAAAGAAGAGCGAGTGTTGTCAGGCAGCACTTCTTTAATAACAGCTGATGGAACGTTAGTAGCTCTCTGCATGTGAAGGGCGGATAAATATTTTTCTTGATACTACTTTAAAAGACTGTAGCTGACATTTCAAGAAAGTGGGGCAGAATTTTTATAAGTAAGGGGAAAGCATACAGCTAATTTTATTAAAATGGAGGATTATTTGATAGCCTTTGTAGAACAGCTTATGTATTTGTTTTGTTGTTTGTATCACTGAGCACATAATACTAGTCTAGATGAAATAGAAACAGAAGTTTTTTGTAGAGGAAATATTTCAATTAACAACTTGGGTTGAATTTGCAGGTATGACAATGATGACCAGTTGTCTAAAGAATCTGCTTGTTCTGCACTCGGAGATGTGAGAATTGTAACTGTGAAAGAAGAGAGAGATATGCTGCATGACTGCTTGTCAACAGAGACAGATGACACGTTAGTGATACTATGTTTTTTTTCCTGTTTTGCATTTGAAAATATTTTGCATTGATTTTTATTGACTTTTAATTTTGTGTATTAGAAACTCATGTCATTCATGCTCTGATTCATTATCTAAAAACATCTTGGTACATACTGGTTGGTCCAGTCCTTCTGAGGCAAGAATCTGAGAGAGATTTTGGAAAAGTTGTAAGACTCTTAGGAGTACAGACAGCAAACTTACTTGTTCAGTGACTGCCATCCTTAATTGTGTACAAGATTCATAGCGGAACAAGAAAATAGCCGGTACTTTACACATATCCCAGTCACTTTAGTAAGCAGTTAGATTTTTACAGTAGTACAGTCTCCAGCCAAGTGCAATTGCGTGTGCTTTAACCTTTCTCAAAAGAAAAATGTTTCATTGTTGACTGAGTGATATCACATACAAAGTGATGTGTTAACTTATCTAAAAATAGTGCCGCGCTCAACGAGGCAACCACACCATCAGTCGGCTGCTGATTTCTTTTACTACAGTGTCATCAGTAACTGAGGCATTCACAGTTGAGATCAGAGGAGCCTCAAATAGGTATGCTTGTTCATTACTCTTTATTTAGGTTTCAATTATCCACATCAGTGTTACTGAATAATTGTAGTTTTGTCCATGTCTTAGTTATCTGACCTTTAAAAAAAATGTATCTTTTAATGTGTGCAGGGGGCCACTGAGAAGCTAGGACACTGCACTGGCATTGCATGGTGTGTCCAAACCCCTCGCTAATATGGTGAAGTATGTAACGCGTGTAGCATGTTTGTCTGAATCTTGTTTTTCACTGTGTGTGTGCTTGTGACTTTCCTAATTCTTCTTACTTTTGATTTTAGTAGGTGAACAAGTTGGGGTTCTGAAAGCAATTCTGTGGCACAGAAGAATTCTTGGAAGCTAGGTCAGGAGAAAATAAATACCAGTGCTGATGAAGCTGACAAATTCAAGTACATTCTTCAAAATAGCATCTTTTTTTTCTGGCAATATAATTTAGTTTGGAGTGCAACAATAAGTGAACTCCTGGGACTGATTTGATACAGGTGAGACAGAGGATTTGTTCTTAATAGATTGCTTATTTCAGCCTCTGAGATGTGAGAAATATTGTGAAAAGTTGTTTGGTATGAGAAAAACTTTCTGTTTCCATAAAAGGTAAGGTATATGATGCTTTGCTATGGTCTCATGATATCTATGTGAAGAGGCTGGACGAATGTATGCAGTGGTAATTGTATAAAGCTAAGAAATGACAGTTCTATAAGAATAGAGATTAAAAAGCTAGACGACTTTCATGGGACAGACTTCCTAAGGCATACTGAGTTATTCTAGGGAATATTTACTTACTAGGAGTAGTTGTATGACCTCTCTATGAGGAAAATAATTGTTTTGTGTTTCAGTGTTTGAACACCACAGTACAGCAGCACGGTAGAGTGATGATGTTATAGAGGGATTCTTACTAGCTGTGGCATATCCATACAGTGCTCAAGTGATTTGCCCACAGTCATGTTGGTAGCTGAACTTTGGGTCTTAAAAGTAAGACTAAACTCAAATTATTAATTCAGTGTTTTAGATGGGTGGGCGAAATTCTTAACTGTTGTAGAAGATAGTGGCTTTCCTTTGGAAAGGAACAGTGGTTATGTTAATCTATACTTTTATTTTTAATTCTTGTTTTTAAAGGTGTGGTACTGCACTTCCTATTGAAGGGTGGAGATGAAGGCAGGTATTTCCTGCTTTCCATGCATCTGGGTGTCATGTTTTCCCATTGCTGTTATTGTTTTGGGCCTGACAGAGTACATCTTTTCATGTACTGGGCCCAGTACACGCAAGGCCAGGAAAAGAACAAGGTTTTGTTGAAGGGGCTTTATTAACAAATTCTGAATTACTAGTCATAAAGTAGCTGTTGTACTCTAGGCCTTTTGCTATCTAGTCTAGTTTTAGGTTGGCTAAACACTAACCGTTGAGGAACTGCAAATATCAAAGATAATGGAGCAAGAACACTTAAATTCACCTGCTTCATCAATGGCTTTAATGTTTGGTTTCTATGTTGTTTATGGAGCCTTGCCTGATGGTGTTAGCTTTCAGAGGAGGTGGAGAAACAGTGAGGGAGTCAAGTCGCAGGGACTTCAAGATTCTTACCGGGTGAAATGGTATGGGGTTTTTGAGCTCTGGCTTTTGTGAAGAGTTGGAATGTTGAAATAACACAGGAAGAGAAGAATGTATGGAAATCTTATTTAAAGTATTATTAGCAGGGCATAGCCAAAGGGAAGTGTTACTGAGCCATGTCCAGTTAGGTTCCTGAATACATTCAGTTCTTCTCTAATGCGTCTGTTATTAACTTTCAACTTTAACATTTAGAACGCTTACCAAGCTAGATTCAAATTATTTTTCTGGTTTACATGTAACAAGTGCAAAACTGTCAAAGCAGATAATAAACAATTATTGTTTTTTCTTTAGTATCTCTTATTTACTCTGACATTAAAATTGAAGAATGATGAGTTGAAGTAGTTGAATAGAGTTTTTTGAGGAAGCTTTAGGGGATTTGGGATTCTTTTACTTCTGCAGTATTCTGAGTGATAGTTCAAAAACTCCTTTACCTCGACCTTTATTAATGGGACAGATTCTCGTGATAGAACTGACTTTCCTGGGATTTGATTACGGAGTGTATCTTTTTGCCTTGATTCACTAAGAAATGAAACAGAATACAAATACGCTATAAATACTGGAAAGTGTCACAGCAGTTTGGTGAGGAAGACTGAAACCTGTCAGATGAGTTGGTGTCGGTTGGTAGTAAAGGATTAGTTGGGAAGCCCCTACTTTGAAGGTAGGCTTCAGCTCCTGTCTCTCCTAAAATGGTAGTAGCAACTCCTTTTTGTAACAATTTTTGTGACATTTTTTTCTCACAATCATGGGATCTTGCAAGAGTGTGTGCAAGAACCTCTCTTTATCTTAACTAGTATATTGTCTGAAAAGTTGTCAATTGCTATCCAGTCAAGGCAGTTGTAAAGTGTAATTCCCTATCTTGGGAAGAAAATAATCTTGAGGAAACATCCAGCAAACTGTAAATGCTGAAGACTTACCGTGACACTAGTGTGAACAGCTGAGGAGTTTATTGAGAAGCAGGAAAGTAAAAAATTCCATTTAAAAGAAAAAGGGAGGTGGGGGGAAATATCCTGCACCGTAGGACGGCTTCCTGCTCTACCAACAAATTGATTTTTGATGCTTTGTTTTGAATAGTCTGCATTCAGACTAAGTCTGGCCAAAGTATAAAATTATAATTCTTAATTGAACTAAAAGACTCTGCATGTATTGGTTTTGATCTTCAGCATTCGCAGTTTGTTTTTAATTAAAAAAAAAAAAACAACCACACACATGCCACCACCACCCCTGACAAACCACAATCTGTGGTTACTTCACTAATGTAACTTGAAAGTGAACGTGTAACACTGCTTTTCCTTACAGAAAATTAAGATTGAGTGCTTAGCCTAAGACACTTAATTAAATAATTTACTTTATTGTAATGCTAAATGTTGATCTGTATTTCACTATAGTGACACCTATGTATATGCATTATAAAAGCAGAAGATGTTGGTCTGATTATATGTATTACACATACAAAAGCACAACTGGAATTACTGTAATATTTTCCATTATTTCAAAGTTAAAAGGTTATATTAGGGGAATGTACTTGCCTAGACATACTGTGTGAAACAAGGCAAACATATTTCATATTGAGATATTTAAATGTCACATGATAACTGTTACCATTGTGTTACTTTTCAGGGTGACCAGCAAGAAGAAAATCAAGCTCTTGCATAACAATACTGGGGCAGGTTTTGTTCCCTTTTGATTTTGCTGTGAGAGTATTGTGAACTATAAAGAACTACTGTAAGTTGTATGAAATCCCATGTTACTTGTTGAACAGCACATTAAACTTAATTACCTAAAGTTTTTATTGTGTTATGTTAACATTAATAAAGTGTGTGGAGTGGATTATTTCACTGTGAGAGTCTGTATGCAGTTCTCGGAAGGGCAACAAGAAACAACAAGCCAAAATGCTAAAAGGTATTGCTCAAGCTTATTCAGAATTTATTAACTTTCTGTAGGTTGTCTTAATGAAGAAGTTCCTCACATTTTGTTTAAAACTCAAAAGGCCAAAATAAAAACAACATTCTTATAGCAGTTGCAGGATCAAGCATGCTTCCATCCTGAATACCTTTCTGAGAATGCTTTTTCTTAGGGAACAAATTTAACATATCCCACATACTGGAAGGTATTCTTGCAGGTTAATGATGCACTTAAAATTGATGGGTAAAAATACTGGACTGCATAGTGTGTTGTGTTAGTGCCTTCTAAAAAATGCGTAATTGAGATCAGATATTATGTCGTTTATCTAAATGTATTTTCATTACTGGATAATTTGATCTCTTGTTTTGGCTTTTGATACTACTTAAGCTGATTAATGATGCCTCTTCATTTTTTCTTTTCTTAACAAAGATGAAATAAGTGTGGAGTACTTTCAGTAACTGAAGTTCAACAGAATAGCGTTGGCAGTTCTGAATTTTTGTAGTTACTAAGTATGAGTAATCCTGGAAAGTTTTTAACTGAGAAACTGTGAAATTAGTATGATTGTATTCAATATATGTTTGTCAGAAGGACAGAAACTCCCAGTCTTCTGACTTTTTTTATTTTTTTTTCCTTTAACCACACACTTTCATAAGTGTTTAGGTCTTGATCTTACAGTATTCAAGCCAGCTGGGTTTTCCCACCAACTTACATTAGAACAGCCTCTGAGGCTGCTCTAATGTAAGAGAGGAATTCCCCTAATTAGGTCATTACACTCAACATTCAGTTTTTTTAATGACCTGCTTCACTTCACCTGCTATAAGAACCTGCTGCTCCTAAATATTCTTTTGTTGCTTTTGAAGTATAAAAATTCAGCATTATCTTATTAACAATGTCTCTTTTGCCAAGTGTTGCACAGGTAGCTTTTTTTTTTTTTAAATTGTCAAAGATCATTTGTTGAAGCTGTCTCAAAATGAAAACACCACTTCCCATGTCTGTGTTCTCTCTTTGCTCTGTAACTTTCAGAATTTTCTTTGACTACCAAGCAGTCATTCATGGAAATGACTCGGCCTGGCTCGCAGAAAAAGTATGACTAGTGACAGCAGTTCTCAGTGAAGTGTCTAAGTGCTCTCGGATTTTCTGTTGTCAGTGTCATCACACTGAAAAGGGAAGAGGACTCTGCCTTTAGTATAATCAATTACGTTTTCCTCCACAGTCTACAAGATCAGCAGAAGAATCTGCAACAGCAGGAGCTTATTGCAGTGAGGAGCTCTGCCCTTCTGTGGCATTTGAGCACCATCTTGTCAGTCTGTTCAGGCTCATTCTTGTGCCTTTATAAAAGCACACTAAAAATATTTATATTATTTAATGACTTATTCTTGTGGAAGTAAACTACTACTGTAAATACGTGATATTTTAAGGTGTGCTCACTACATGAAATTACTGCTAGAATGATTATTCTGGTAGTACTTGAATATAGTATGATTCAGCCCATACTAACGTGCTTCCCCCAAAACCTTTTCAAGAGAAAAGTAGACTCTTTAAAATTCCCTTTTGTAACGTTATAATATGCATGGATGGTATATTTTTGGGTTCTTATATCAACATGTGCTTTTGAGTATCTGACTTATGTAGAGCAGAATATTATCATTAGTATTTTCCAGTAAATCTTGCAGAATAGTGAATGGTGATGATTCTGAAACAAAGTTATTGCTTCTGCCAAGAACATGACAAGAGCAAGGGCTATGCTTTTGTCAAAACAGCTGAGTAAGTGTTTCTGCACCTATGGGTCTATGGGAATTGCTGAACTTGAATATGTTCAAATGTCAGCACTCAATCTGTAAAAATTGTTTACACTGTTGTTCCGATGTTACATTAAGAATATACACATAGAAGAATTGCTTTAAGCAAAATATCTAGTCAGGTTCTTGGCAATACTGAGTATAGGTTCTGACCTAAGTAATGTGAAAGTGAGAAAAATCTTCTATATGGGTTTGTAATGAAAGGCAAACAGTAAAAACAATGATTATTTTTTTTTTTCATTTTGTGTTTGTAATGTGGCTTTGCTGTCCCAGTTGGTGTCCCTAGAACTGTGGTTCTGTCAAATCTTTTGAAACGTGAGTGTTTAAGTATGTAAACTAGGAAACCCAAATAAGAACAGGTTCTGTGTTCGAACTTAAATTTCAAACCATTATCTAAAGAACATAAGTTACAATGCAGCAGTTTTCACACTACTAATGGAAACTTCCTAGTCCATTATTTTGCCTTTACAAGAAGTAATTTTCTAGAATCAGAATAATTATAATTGTGCTCTTAGTTCAATTAACTTAGTATTACATGAAAACTTAATATGTTTTGTTCAGGAAAGGTGATATGTTCTATATTGTGGCTTGCTTGTGTAGTAAAAAAGCTACAAAACTTATTTTAAAAAAAACCAAACCAGCTCTTGTAGCTTTCTTTGCGAAAAAAATAGTTTTGTAGATTGTCAGCTACACCACTTGGGGAGAAGGAGAGTAGAACTGAGGTGAGACAGACTGGAGTATGTTACTCTAGAAAGTAGTAGTGCTTCAACACCCTGTTTTCTTGTCATTTAGAATGGCTGTTTAATTCTTCAGCTCTTTTCTTATTCGGAATGCCTGTCTATAAGGCTTGGTCATACAGTCAAAAGTTCAGGAGGCAGCTGAATGCTGTACCTAGACACATTATTTAAGAATGTAACGGGGATGGAGGAATCTGGTTTTATTTTGAATTCTTCAGGCTTAGTAGATCATTTTGTTCAAGTTGCTTATCTTTCCTCTTTTTTATCTTGTGTTAAAACAGGAGTAAGTTCCAAATATAACTTCTATAAGGCATGATTGCTTGCCTGTAAAAAAGATTTAATAGTATGAAATACTATCATAAGTGTGATGATACTTGTCATTACTTTTTCAAGAAATGTTTATGTCCTGTGTCTGTTAGTGACGTGTCTTTTGGGCTTCTAACTCAAGGCACCCTGAAGGAGTTTCAACACTTGTGTCATGCTGAGCACATTCTCATGAGTCACTGCTGAAAATACTGAGCAGTGGATGGCAGAAGGGAAAATGCATCAAAGGAGGAATTCTGAAGGTGGGAGTAGTGGAGTTTCAGTTTGAGATGTGTAAATTAAATGTGGGTTAGAGAGGAATGGCGAACCTGAATGTTTTTTTGTGGTTTGAGTGGTTACCTGTCTCAGGACAAACCTACTTCCTCTCTCTTCTGATGTCTCAGCAGAAGCAATTAATACTTCATCCCTTTGTAATTCCAGAGAGATTCCTCAGCACTACAGGAGTCAAAGATCTGGGTAGTGAGGATTGTGTTTTCATGAAGCTGAGGATTCAGCAGATAAACTAGATACTTGTGAGATCATATAGAGCTGGTGAGAAGTTTTACGTCTTTGCCACCTCACTTAAGTCATAAAGCAATACTTTCTTTTGTACTTCTTGTGTATAAATGTAAAACTGATGTGTATTCAGTGTAGGTTTATCTATAGACTGGCTAGGGTATCTAGAAAGAAAGAGGGCAGGTGTGTTTGAGTGTATGTATGTGTATACAAACACACTGTTTTGTTTTATAAAACCATAAAGTAATGTGGATTGGAAGTGACCTCTGAAGGTCATCTCATCCATCCTTCTGCTCCAAGCAGAGCTGACATCAGGTTTGGATGAGGTTACTCGGGCCTTGGCGAGCTGAGTTTTGATAATCTCCAAGTACTTTGTAGAATTTTGAAACGTTGTTTAATAGAACACAGGACCCAGAATGTAAGATTAATCTTGCATTACTGTTTCCCATTTTTCTTTATTTACTGTTATTGTGGTAGTCAGAGTCCTGATTCAGTTTTTAAGGTACGTGACCTGACAGTATGGGGATGCTTAAAATATGTATATGTGGGCACCTAAATTATACAACTACAGCCAATTACTGATTTTAATAGCTTTGTGCTAAATGTGCAGGTGGAGAATGTTTTAAGATGTATCACAATGACCTTACTTTCTCTGGCTTTAAGAGAGGATGTTGTCTGAAGTGAAATGACCACAGATAACATGTTAAGTATTCTTTCTTATATGATAATTATTATGTTTGGTGTTTGTAATCAGCTTGTGTTTATATTAGTGAAAAAACTTTGCTGAATATACTCTGAATATGGAGTAGGTAAACCATATTGAAAAATCAAGGTATCTCGTATGGAGATACGATGCCACTTAAAGAGTTAAGCTTGATTTCAGCTACATTGGTTCTCTGGCTTTTAATAGGTAAAAACTGCATATGTTTATCTTTTGCCAGAAAAATGTTTTTTTGATATTTTAAAGCTAACTAAAGAAGTAATTGTTTTTCTAGATAGGCTGTTGTACCTTTCTGATGTTAGTGTGTTTTCCTGTTCTTTATCTCGACCCTCAGTAGTAAAATATCCTCGGGATATCTGTGAAATTTTCAAATAGGAGGAACCTCGCCAGCTGAAGTGATGGGTTAAGTTTGGGGTCTGGAACTAAACCAGAGTGGAGAAGCTCTTCTGTAATAGATGATGAAAAACTACGCATGGATAATAGAGTGCAACATATTTAATATATCCCAATGACTTGCCATTCCTTTTCTTGTCCAGAAAGACAGCTGAAAGTACAGGTTGCAGTAGATGATTTTCAAAGGTGAAAATTATTCTTGTCTTTTAACATCCCCATTCAATATGTTAGGGAGGTCTCACAACTATGAGCTTGGAGAACACGAGCACAAATGCCTCAACAGATTGCACTTCTCTTGGGAACTTGGATATGCCGACAGCTGTGGAGGTAGCAGCAGGTGTGTTTTTATGTATGTGTAAAAAACATAACTGTTCTTGTAATTAATTGTATCTGTTGTCTACCTATATCTAAAGTAGTCCTAAATCAGCATTTTTTTTAAAGTCTGGTCATAAGATAAAGATTTGCATAACTTTATTTCAAGATTGATGAGTTTGGTGCAAACATACATACATACAGGGATAAGGTATTTTTTATCTTTTTAAGATAGCTTCCAAAAGCCATAGCCAGAAGACGACCCCTAATCAAAGTCTAGGAATGCTCTAGTGAGTGTGCATAGTGTTCTGCCAGCTTTTCATACTGAGACTGCTTATTGCCAGGCTATCTATTCAGGGTAACGGGAACACCGGGGAGTCTGCGGGGTGTTTGCGAGGGGAGGAGGCCAGGGCTCGTGTTTCAGCAGCGGGGCTTGGGCAGCTGCTCTTCTGGGCGTTTATTCTGGTCTCACCACGGCCTGTCCCCCTGAGAGCACACACTCTGTGAGTCCCTCTGCTTAGCTGGGTACAGGAACTCCTCTGGCTACAAAAACTCACCCTCAAAATGGTGGTGTCATTTTTCTTCATTTCTGTCATTTCCTTAATCTGGTTTGTCGCTTAGTCATACAAACATCTGCTGGCACAACGGGCGGTGCTGTGGGGACGGGAACTAGTGGCAAGCATAGGAAATGACAATACCATTGTGAGCTTGCTGGTGAGCTGTTGGCTAAATATTTATCTGTGACACAAAATACCTTTTAACCTTGTAGTCATTCATAAAAGTATTGAGGAAAACACTGATCCAGTTACTTACACTATTACGCAAAATTATTCTGGGATTTTAGGCAAATAATACCTACTTTCAGTGACAAATTAAAAACGTATTGAGCATTAGAAATAGGATATTAAGGGTTTAACTTAAAATTATGAGCTTCCAGAATGCTGTTTTTAAGAACTTTTTTCTTCATTTGCCCACTTTGCCTCATCCCTTTCTTAAAAAAAATATAAAACCAAAACCCAAAACAAACTGGCATGAGGAGGGGGGAAAAAAGTTTGTGAGGATACTTAGTAGATGTTTTAAATTCACTTATTTCAAATTCTGATTACTTCCTGAATCAAATATTTTTTTTGTTGTTGTTGTGTAAAATGACAAAGGTAGATTCCAGAATGCAATGTAGTGTTGATGCAGTTAATGGTGTAGTGAAACTATGAGTTCCCAAAGAGGGTAAGTTTTCTATTTAAAGTTCTGTATTGGGAATTGGGGGGGGGAGGGGAGGCGGGGAGAGAAGATTATTAGATACAAATGTGTTCCTGTTTTGGATGTCTGGTGATTCTTTCTCCGTTCCTGCATATCTCCATTCTCATCTTGTTTTATTCCATTACAGTTTCTGGGTGATGAATAGTACGCTGTATGCATCTGTATTGTGGTGTGTGTTTTTTCTTCCCATCTTGTGTACTAAAACCCTGCCTCGGGAATTACTGAAACTCTTATATGGGAAATAATAGCCTTTCAGTCTTTTCTTACAAAGGAAGAAAAACAATGGAGTATGACTTTCAGCTACACGTACATTTTTAGGTTCGTGTTAAGGCGGACAGAATCACAGATGTCTGATTTTCAGAAAAAGTTGAAAATCTGTGAAAGGAAAAAGGTATCTGTAGAAATAATTGAAGACTGTTGCTGGTGTTAACTACAGGACACGTTGTTACCTGTATTTATTTGTATTTTTGTTTAATCAAAATAGAGGAGAAATGAAAGAATAAGAATGTATAAAATCATGTGACATTACAGAAACATGCTTTGCTTGTACAGGGGCTATTAGAATAAGAGACTTAAAAAGCATCTGAGGTAGTATGTTACCAAATGCAGTACTGACAGGTGTTCTCATACTAACACAAACTAAATTCATAATGCTGCCTTCAAAGCTTGTCCAACCTGAGAGTGGACCAAGGTTCCCCCCTTTGAAATTAAAAAATATGCTAAATGCATATTGATCGTTTCTATTAAAAGCTAGAGGAAGTAAAACACACAAAAAACCCCACCCAAAGGTCAATCAGACAGGAAGACCATCGCTGATCCCAAGCTTACAAATAAAATCATTACTGGAGAGCTCTGTATAGGACAAAGTAAATGCATTGAGTTACTTGTCACAGGTCAGTTTGCATAATTGTGCTTATATCAGTAATCGCTTTGATTCCTGCAAATAGTTTCTTACTAAGTGTTTTCTGGGGAGAAAAAAAAAAGCTTTATTAAGCAAAATAAAGGCATTTTGAATGAAAAGTGCCATTAGGGATGTGATGGGGGAAAATACAAACAGACATTTGATTGGTAGAAAGTTAAAAATTCAGTTGAATCCATGGAGCCTGCCAACACACTAATTAAACCATTGAGTTACTGGTTTTATATTAATTGAACTTTCCAAGTCATCTACCAGCACTGACCAACCACAAGGAAGTGAAAGCAGTCTGCAGTGTAGGATTTGTATAGCAGTTCTATTTATAGGCATGTTCTAAAATTAATATCCTTATGGGGAGAAGTGTTTTGCAAAAATATTTTGAATTAGAAAAGTTAATGGTGGTGTGTGAAAGTTGACTGATTTGAATTGTAGGTTTGTACGCTTGGGAGACAGGGAAATGCGTATACTTTAGCTGCAGCCTACTAATATTTCATCTCTACTTCTACTCCCAGTTTTTAGTTTTGTTTATATCTTAGGATCCTGTTAGAAAATGGCTAGACTTTTTTTTTCACCATGTTTAGGTTTTATGGTTGCTATATTAGCATTTCGTATTTTCAGTAGTAAACTGCAAAGCTTTTCTACTCAGCAAGTTTCAGGTTGCATAAACAGCTTATGATAAGACCAGAAAGTCCCACAGCTGATGCTATGGGTTATGCTATGCTATGTAGTTGATGCGTCTTACTTTTTTTTACTCTAGTGCTGTTGTCCATCCTCAGAAAAGCTTTATTTTTTATGTGTGTGTATATATTACATGTATATAAATGCTTCTGTTCATGTTAGCTTTCCATGACTTCTGCTGAGAAAACTTTTTTCAACTTTTTATTTTTCTGAGCAACGTGTTCATTTTTCCTTGACCCATCTTTGCATCTTACTCAGTTATTTAGTAACAAGCAATGAAAGTCCTGTTGGCAACAGGGCTGGCTCACAAAATGCTGTGTAATAAATGTCACTCAAGAACATGAGTAAGAATCTTCAGATCCTAGTCACAAGGGGGGTTGTTTATTTGCTGATTTGAATATAGTCTGTTGCATCATTCCTTTTCTGAGAATGAAATACAAATAGAAGAGTATCATCTCAAATTAACCGCAGAGTAATTCAATTAGCAAAATACATTGAGGTAGAGTAGGATGTGAGCTTTGAAGAACTTGAGTCCTCAGAGGAGAGATTTATTCTTCTGTCTGTTGGACATCTGTCATCAATTACTATCTCTGAACATCAGTGGCTTTTTGATCACAGACTTGCTGGCTGCCTGTTCTCTAACACACCTTCTGTAGTGGGGTTTCTGACTGCTGAGAATCATCATCATTTTTCTGCTCCTGATCTTGATATTTCGCTGACTCTGTGTTGGTATTCTGAATATCTGCAGAAGGGAACCATTTTCCTCATGTGTTGCTCTGTTCTTCCCTGAGGGACTGACCTTTACAGTGGTTACTGTACGTGACCCAGGTGAAAATTTAGAAGTAAGTGACATCTTTCTGCCTTAATGTTCTTTTCTATTTGTAGTAGATGTAAATTGGTTTTCATTGGGTTTTGATGGGGTTTTTTTGATATTTGGACAACTTTTTTTTCAGACCAGTCTGTGCTGTCCTTCACGTATTGCCAGATATGTTAAGATCTTGTGAATTTTGAAGAGTCCTGTCTGTCCTGTCAGAAATGCTTGTAGTTCTCCCCCCTCTTTTGGAAGTTGCTTGAACACCTCATGGTTTGCACGGGACTCAAACATAATCTGTCCAGCACAGCATTTCTTTACATTTTTTTTTCTAAACTACTTTAAAGTGCTTTTTGTGGTTGTTCAGATCACTTCTATAGTATTTTAGTTTTATTATCATCTAGTTTCAGAGAAAATAATCAGTTAATTCCGCCATATCCAGATTTCTGTAGATCTGTTTTCTTTCTCTGGCTGCCCACAAAGAAATTGGTTTACAAGAAGAAACTTTTCAAGTGTTCCTCTCCCCAAAAGTTCATAGTGTGACTTTCTCTCCCATCTATCAAATCTTTAAATGACTTATGTTTTGAAGGTCAGGTGCAAACTTAAGTAAGTTTCACTGAAAAAGACATTAAATACAACCACCATTCTGAATACTTTGAGATTTATTAGGAACGTAAAATCTATTGGGCCAGTCCCAAGGCATACGTACTTCAGTATCTTATTTCTGTATTCGGGAAAAAGAGATTTGCAAGCAGCTCCATCTTATGCCATTGTTACAAACGCAATTGCAGCAAGACCAATTCTTGCTAGGTTTTGTATAAATGGAGAAAAGAGGTGGTCCTTGTAATACATTCTAATAGTGATGGAAAATTTACTATTTTAAGTTATTCAGGCTTTGGCTAGGCAATTAAAAATAATAATGCTAAATACTTTATATGGATATGAAAAATACTGCTGCTGCTGTCATGTTCCTTACAGGATCTTTCTTTGTGTGTTTTGAATTCAGACAATTTTCTTTCTTAGAGGAGTAAGATAGAAATATCTGTTTATGGAACATGAGGTTGTTCTCACTGTGCTGGTGCCTTCTTATATTATTTCAATAACATTTGTCTCTACTGAAAACAATTGCAATTCCTTAACCTTTGTGTAAGAGTGTTTTCATACCTCATCATCTCAGAAACTCTTCTCTGAACTTTGCTTAGTTCTGTAGTTATCCTTTTGGACAGAGCAAGAAGTATTTCAGAGAAGACAGACATAAAGAAAAATATGTCCCTCTTTTTCACTGTTCTTTTCTTTTCGGCTTTCTGTTGGCTGAGGGAACGGCATTGATTTTTAAAAACAAAAACCAGACTGGTTTTGATAAAGCTTCATTTCTCTCCTCCTGAAATGATAAATCTCAATAAGAATGCTCAGTCATTAAAAGAGTATTTTAAAGTATGTTTTCCTTATTGATGCTTATTAGTTTACACTTGGTTTTAATTTGCCTTTGGTTATCTGTTTCACGTAACTTATTCACATTTCTGTAATTCGTGTCTGGTTTTGATTAATGTAAATCATTTTCTCATTTGCCTACCCTATCTTACACTCCCCACTCCCACTTGTCTGCTATTTTCTGCCAACAGAACTATGACTTCTATTACTGTTTTTGTAGAACTTGCACCTGCCACGTACAATAGTGGTAGTGCTGCAGTTACGTCCTTCAGATACCTGAAACATCTTTTCCAGATAAAATGGACGTTGGCAGCTTAATCTGCTTTTTTGTTTTTTGCAAGGTTTAGTTTGTTTATGATACCATATCATAAGGTATGTGACGTGGGAGTGCTAAAAGGAGACTAAAAAAGAATTCAGCTCAAAATTAAGGAAGAGTAAAAATTCTATTGTGCTGAATAGACTTGATGTGTTCTAGTGGGGCTGTTCCTCTAAAGGGAAGTGCCAGCCTTTCTTAGTTTTTGTGGAAGGCTACCTCATGTTATTCAAATACGTACAGCTGTGTATGCATAGAAAATATTCTATACAATGTGAGCTCTTGAAGAATTAAAAAATCCACAAAGATGCTTCCCACAGTAATGTTGCAGGACTGACCAATTCTGACAGCAAAAATGGAAAAGAAGTCAGTTAGGTCTCAGGTATGTTTTAACAGGTACTTCTCAGTGTTTACTTAAAACAGTTGTTACAAGTCTCTTGATCAAGCAAAGAGATAGGATGAACATACAGTGGCAAAAAATTGGCAAATTATCTTTTCAAGTGAAATCAAGTCAATTCAAGGCCAAGTTGGACAGGGCAACCTGGTCTGGTGGGAGGTGTCCCTGCCCAGGGCAGGAGGGGTGGAACTGGGTGATCTTTAAGGTCCCTTCCAACCCAAACCATTCTGTGATTCTATAAACCTGAAGAAAAATTTTTACGGTAGAATTGTGCTTAAATGGGGTCATAACTAATAGCAGTAACTAATGATCAACATTAAATACAGTTAAGTGTTGCAGCTGGTAAATTTCAGTTTCTCCAATTACGCTTCACGACTTCATAGTGGTAGAACTCTGTTGTTTGAAAGTGGTTAACAAAACTTTAAAAATGCTTTTGAATGATCAGGTCCGATTTTAAACAAAACAGAAGCGTGAAGATTAATTAGGTACTTATTTAGCAGAGATGATATATCATGCAAGGCTGAATGGCAAAGTAATGGGGGTTTCGCATTTTTACTTAATGTAGAGTAATGCCGTGGCAGCTTTTAAAAACCCTTCTGTGGTGTCGCATTTAGAGCTGCTTTATGCTTTTACCTCAGCTTTGCGCTGATCCGTTTTTCCTCACAGGAGGCGCCCACGGCCCCGCTGTGTTTACAAACACTTGTCACCGGCAAAGCGGGGCTCGGCTCCGCCCGCATCCTCAGGCGGCTCGGCCGGCGGCACCCCGCAAAGCCCGACACCCTGGTCCGCCCTCAGCCCGCCGCCACCATCAACCGTTGGGGGCGCGGGGCAGGCTGGGTAGAAGGGCGGGAAGGGCGCGGCGGGCTGAGGGGAGCGTGGGGTTCCTGTGAGGCGGGGGGCGGCCGTCTCCCGCCCCGGTCGTCTCGCTAAAATGACTAGTTTTTGACTTGTACGGCTCTTATTTGCTTTCTCTGCAAGGTCAGTAGTAGGCTAACAAGTAACTGGTCGAGGTTAAAGACTTTTTTCGCCATCCTCCCTGTTCCCCCTCCAAAAAAAGCGTGTTAATCTGGGATGTTTTAGGCATTTTTCCAGTCTTCATTACTTAAAGAGATCCTTAACGGGAAAAAAAAACCCCAACCCTATAAAAAGAACTTTTGAGGTATAACTATTTTCTCCTGTAGTTTTTAAAGTCACCTCAGGAATTGGCTGGGTATGTAAGTAGGGAGCTTCACACCATCCTGACCACTCGCTATTTTTAGTATTTTGTAGTAATTACATGATGCTTTTTTAAGTTTCCCCTTGACCAAAATGTGTTTGTGAGGAAGATTACTAAATCACAGCACGAGTCCTACTAAGTTTTACACATAACCATTAAATTTAAGCATGTCAAGAGCTCCAGTATGGTTATCGGGATTACTTAAAAATGTGGTTGGATATGGCAGCGGTTTTGAGGCTGTGATGGAGGAAGTTGTTACTGCTTTCAAGGGGCTTCTCACCTAGTAAATAGCAAAAAACGTGCACTTGTCAGGTGCGGGATATCAATATGTGAAATCTTTCTTCATTCGGTTGTGCAGGTTTTGGTATTTTAAGTGCTTATCTTGTTAAATCGCATATGAATGTTACTGAGAAGTGACTTTGCAAATCAACTTTGTAGGGTTTTGTTTAACAAAAATCAAATCTTACTGAAAGCTTGTGACACTTGCTGTAATAAAAAAATTATTGATAACTCCTAATGGCTTTTAAAAGCTGTTTAATGCTGGTTGTGTCAAAATAAGCAATTAGGGTCACTTAATCTACTTGATTATTCATCAAATTCCTCTGGTAGTATTCCATGCTTTTGGAACTGTGAAAATGTTCATCTTGAGAAGGCTGCTTCACCACTTAGTAGCCCTCAGTATAGAGCACATATATATGTAATAAGAAAACTGAAGAAAGCAAGCTTGATTATATGACAGTTTACAAGTACAAGCAGACTGTAAAGGAATGCCCTTGTGTTGCTATAGCATGAGCTTCAAGAAAAAAGAACACATCTAAAAATATGAAGTCATTTAAGGGAAGTTTGGTCAAATAAAATGGTATTAGTGGATTAGACCTTGCGTAGTACTTTGACATTAATATTAAACTTAGATTGTTTTAAGTTTAGATGAATCAGATAAAGTCTGCTGATTCTTAATTTCTGTGATGCAGTCAAGTGCTGCTGTGTAATTCGACGTGGACTGGGTAACATTGGGCTACTTAGCTCAAAGGGCCAGAAGTGGGGAATTACACCGAGTGCTTTGAGACCTTGTTTATTTTCAGTGGCAATTGCAGTAACTTGGTGCCTCAGAAGATTGAATTTTGGTCAGTAACTTGTAGCCCTAGTTCTGTCCTGAATGGTTGAGGTGGACCCAAAGCACACAGAGGAAAAGAATGTCTCATGCTTACCCTCAATTGGCAGGGGAAAAAAAATGTGTGGAATAGTATGTATCTGCTATGCAGCTCCAACATCGGGACCAGGCTATGTTCAAGGAGTGGATTTCTGGGGAACCTAGACACCCAGAACAGCACTGGAGAATTCTGTGTAAGCATGAGTCGTTCCACCACATCTAGCTGCTGTGTTTCGTGCTCTATACAACAGAGAACAGAACTGCAAGTGGGCAGGTTGGAATGACCTGTAACTGTGCAATTTTCTATGGTCACAAAGAAAGTGACTAAATCTGCACCAATTTAGAGAAACATGGGCAGAAGGATCTCAGCTGCCCTCCTAAAATGAATATAGCTTCTGCTAATGGAATTTGTTGTTTGCTCTACAGTGTTGGTAATACAAAGTAAGTAAACAGACTTTCTGCGGGTGTTCAGTCACTTCTTATAGAGTAACATACAGATCGTTGGATGCTTGAAAAGTGATTTCAGTGTATATTAGAAAACTTCGTTCAGCATTCTATGTCAATAGCTGTGTTCTCTATGCTGTGCCATTATGAAAAGAACAGGAAGGTGTATCAGCTTTGTGAATTTCGTACTGGATGTTATTAATAAATTAATGCAAATTAACAAAGTTATGATGCACATAATGGAAAACGTTAAAGTGGCATTAATGCCTTTAGCTTTTGCGAACTGAGCAATCATAAGAGTGGTGGAAAGTGCTGCTGGCCTGGTGGGAATCCACCCGATTGCTCTCCCAAGCTGCCTGTTTTGTCTCTCTGTGGGGGTGTGTTAGGAGATGGAAATCCATTGGTAATTTTCAGCCGGCATACCCCTCAGGATCCCTAACCGATTGTTAGCCAAGCAGGCACAACATTTCCATAGTTGCAGCAGAGCCAAGGGATAAAAAAAAAAGCTGAGAATCAGGGAGTCATAACTGGCTCTCTGATGCTCCACATTTTCTGTGCCAAACATATGTTGGTATAAAAGAAAGTCTGATTCTAAATACCAAAGTGTGGGCAAGATTTAACTAAAGTTTTCTGTAAAAGAAACCAAAGCTCTAAACTGTTGCTATATTTTACTGCATCTGATGTGTGTATGTGATCGTATAAATGAACTTATAGACAGTATGGAATTATGTTGTTTCTGCTTACAAGAAGTGCTGATACAATCACAAGGGTAAAAATAAGGTTTGCTGTAACTTTGCAGGTAGCAGGCATCGTGTTCTGTTCCTAAACATACATAAAATATTTCTACAGTTAAAAATCTGTTGACTCAAAACAGAAGTTTGAATTTCAAATTTACTACTCTGTGTTTGTTAGTGAGTTGTTCTTGTCCAGAGCATAAAAATGTTTTTAAAGATAATATTTTTAGTTCGTGCAGAGCATGTGTATGCCACTGAAGAAAGTACTTGAATGTCTTCTGAATTAATAGTAGTGAACTTTAATGCGGTAAAAAAAAAAAAAAGCCCAATTAAACAACAAAAAACCCTTTCTAAACAAAAAGTGCTTGAAAATACAGTACGGCTATCTGGGCTGTTACAATGAAGTGTTTGCAATGTTTATATTTATATGTAGGCATAAATATGTTTTACCATCCTCTTCACAGTTTATAGCCAGAAGTGTTTCTTAATTGTTTACTCCTCAGTTCTGACAGAGCGCCTGCTCCCTGTCATGGGTAGAGAGGAGCACTCAAACACTTCTAGACGATTTTGCTCAGGTGAAACATCCTCATGGCAGAGGCTCTGTTTGACAAACTGAGTAAAATTAATGTCGTCTTTTCAGTAACCCGTAGTATTTTAAAGTCAGAGCCACTGCTGTGCATTCTCGACCTGTTTATCCCCTGCCGGTGACATGTCCCACCTGTGCCACTTTTTCTCCTGTGTGCTGTGACCCTCGAGCAGCAGTGCCAGGTTGCAGCAGCAGTTGGGTTTTGTTGTGTGAGATTGCTTGCTTTTGCTCTTTTGTGCCCTAGTTCCTATAACAAAACTAGGACTGAGCCGAGCGAGGTGCGTGCACAAATACAGAGCCTGACTTACCTGAAACTTTTAAATTTAAGAGCACCGTACTTGTTTCACGTCAAGATGGGGCGTTACCTCTAGTTTAACATAACCCTTAAAAAGCCATCAGATGTGTATGATGTGTCCTTTAAGGCTAAATTTGAGGAGTTACAAACTACCTTGCAGGTGGCAGCCCACCCTCTAGCAACGTTTGGGTCCTTGTGTTTATTTTATCCTTGAAAATTCCCCCCTCTGTCCCCGGTGGCACTCTCCGCCGGGCGAAAAAAAAACGTGTCCGTGGGCTGCCGGGGCTGCCATCGCGAGCGGGCGGCGGCCGCCCGGCCTCTCCCGCAGGTGCCCGGGGCCCCGCCGCCGCCCCGGCCCTGTGGGAGCAAGGCGGTGCGGGGAGGAAGATGGCAGGCCGGCCAGCCCCGCCGGGCTGAGCGGGCAGCTCCGCCCTGCCCTGCCTCCCTCCGCCGGGGCCCGGCGCAGCCCTTCTCCGGCCGCCGCCGCCGGGGGCACGAGGGCCGCTCCGCTCCGCCGCGCGCGGCTCTGCTCCGTGTTTTCCGGGCCTTTCCCGTGTTCTCGGGCCCCGACAGTCGAACGTGCTGCGCGGTGCTGGCCTCGGCGCCGCTCGCCATTGGCCGCGCCGCCATAGCCCCATGGGCGTGCGGGCCGCGCATTGGCCCAGCGCCGCCGTCCATCAGCCGGCGGCGGACTGCGTCAGGTTGGGTTGAGCGGCGTCCCCTTCCCTCCCTGTGTCTGGCGGCGGCTGCGGCTGCGGGGCCGGTGCGGGCGGAGGGGCGCAGCGGAGGGCGGCCCGCTCCCTCGCTCGCTAAGATGGCGGCGGCGGCGGCGGCCGTGGCGCGGCTGGAGGGCCGGGAGTTCGAATACCTCATGAAGAAGCGCTCGGTGACCATCGGCCGCAACTCGTCGCAGGGCTCGGTGGACGTGAGCATGGGCCACTCCAGCTTCATCTCCCGGCGCCACCTGGAGATCTTTACCGCCGCTCCCCCGCCGCCGCCACCGGCCGGCGCGGACGGGCCACCGCCTCCGCCTCAGGGCGACCCCGCAGCTGCCGGCGGCGGAGGGGACTTCTACCTGCGCTGCCTCGGCAAGAACGGCGTCTTCGTGGACGGCGTGTTCCAGAGGCGGGGGGCGCCGCCGCTGCAGCTGCCCCGAGTGTGAGTAAAGCGGGGGCTGGGCCTGCTGTCCTCCCCCGTCACACCGGGGCCCGACGGGCCGGGCCCGGGCCCGGGCCCGGGCCCACCCGCCGGCGCCTCGCCGCGCCGGGCTGCCCCGTCCTCCCCGGGAGGACTGGCTGCCGCGGCGGGGATGGTGCCACTGCTCGTCCGCGCCGGTTGTCCCCGTTGCCGTTTGGCCGGCACATGGTGCGTGACAGGCGGGGAACCGACCCCGTCCTGGCGACACACGCGAGCGGTGCCTGAGGCCTCCTTCCCCGGCAGCCCTTCTCCCGGGCACCGGCGCCTCCGCCTGCTGCCCTCGGCTGTGTCCTTCCTCCGGTGGCTCGGGCCCCGCCGGCACATCCACCTCCCACTCCAGCCCCTCCGGCAGCCGGTGGTACAGGTGGGAAGCGTGAGACCCCGGCAGCGCCGGGGCTGCGGGTTGACAAATGGTCACCCTGCTCCTCTGCTGTGTCTAACACGTAGCAGTATCTGTTGTGAGTTTGGGAGCAAATCCGTCAGCAGCAGTGCTTGGAGGTATTGTAATTAACAAATAGAATTGGATACACCCTTGAGTATTGTTTACGTGCTTCAAAGGAAACCAGTCAAGTGGTTATCCACATATCTGGGATTTCTGAATTTAAGATCAGTGCCAACTAAATCTTGTACCACCCTTGATGCTTTTGGAGAGTGTAGGGGTTTGTTTTGTGCGTGTGATTGCCTTCTGATTTTGTACCTGATTTTCTTGCCTCTTTGGCTAATTGTAACATTTATTTGTATGGGTAAACTGAATCATCCACGTGAAATACTTCTGCTAGTCTTAGTGCTTTAAAATGCATTTCCTTACTTGACAACAAATGTATTAAGAGTTTGTAAATAGCAATACGTTCCTTTACCATTACCAAACATTAACTGTCTTTGCAAAATAATTTTCTAGGGGAGTACGTGAGGCCTACCTACTATGATTAAGGATATGTTGAACTGTAAATAAGTAATCTTTATGTTTTGAGGAGTTGCATGTAGGAAAAGTGAAGGTGTTTTAGTTTAGAGTATTTTAGCTGTCTTGACTAAGAAATGTCCAAAAGGTTATGAGTGTTTTAGCTTTATAAAACGTGCCATTAGTGACACAGTCTTAGTGGCCTTACAAGTTTTAAAGTGTGTTTAGGACGTTGATGATGTGTATTTTCCACTTTGACATATTAATGTTAGTTTCCCTGCCTGGTTCCTGTGTGAAAATCAAATTGTCTTACCTTTCTGCTTTCTAGGAAATGCTCATTCTGAAAGGGTTTAACAGTGCCAGTGTGTGTGGAGTTGTATAATCATGAATACAGTTGGATGACTTGTTTGACCTTTAACTGTAGCTTTTATTTTTGCTTTCTGCTTTTTAATATTAATAATCGTTTGGTGTGTGGTTAATCTATATTTTAATCTAACACATTTATGAAATATAGATCAAATACTTCTTTCTTTGTAGAGTTTGGTATAATAAGCTAATTGCAAGGAAGTAATTGTGCATTTTATATGTTGATTGTAAACAGTCTAGAACTAGTTCAAGTAATTTGGTAAGTAGCATTCTGTTAAATGCTTAAGACTTCAGGAAAAGTACTGAAGAAAATCAGAAGGATTTTTTGTGTGCCACTTCTTCATTGAACAATGATGAAAACTTCTGTGCAGTTAAAATTTCTTTGCTAGTGTATGTGGGTGATGTTACAGAAACTATCATTTGCTTGAAACTGCCTGTGTTCAGTGATTACACCATTTCTTAGACTGCACACCAGTAGCCTTCAGTTTCAAGATCTGTAAGCTGGTTGAAGTAGTTATCTCCTGGTTACAAAATGTAGGTGTGATCTTCCATCAAGTCTTGTAAATAAAAGGCGGCATACCTTCAGTCCTGGCTAGAAACAATGGAGCAGTGTGTACACTGGGTGAACTGGGGTTTCTTTAGTCAACAGGCGTAGGGATGAGTTTTATCTTGAAGGGCAGGCAGAATCTACAGGGTCATAGATTGGTGATTAAGATCAAATTCTGCTTTATTGATTTTTTTTAAAAAAGATTAATCTTTTTATAAAAGATTATAAAAGAAAAATATAAAAACTGGAGTTGTATAGGGAAATAGTTTTATTATTTGCAGAGCTTTTTTTTTTCTTTTTTTCTTTTTTTCCTTTTATGCAGGAGTCTTCAGGCAAATTCAAAGCAGACGTTATCTGCTTATAGCAAGTCATTACTGTGAATTACTGATGACTAATATTGTTTGTAGCAGTGTTCTTGAGTTTCATTGTAGATTTAACTGGTCACACTGAAGATGATCTCCTGGATTTTAAGAATCAAACTTAGTTATTTCAGCATAATGTAAACATTAATTAACCATTGAAACATTATTGGAAAGAAAGTAATTTTTGGTGTGAGTTCAAGATTGATGATTGCTAACCTCCAGCTCAAGTAATCTCTAGATCTATTTTTGTTGTTGTTGTTTAAGCCTACTGTGTTGCCAGTAATATGCTTTGCCTATGACTACACAATCATGTGAAATTTTCATGGCAGGTGAAGTTTAAAAAAATCAGGATGGCCTGTTCCTTCTGTTTGTTTTGAAGTGATCCTGGAAACCAAGAATGGAGGGTCTGTCTCTGTTTTGTGTAATTAATAGTGACTTACAGATGACTCTAAGCAAAATATTGTTACAGACTTGAAATGTCTTATTTAATTGTTGGTAATTAATTGTATGTAGTTCCAGTGTCCTTGGCCTTTTTTTTTTTTTTTATTTCAGCACAGTGTTTAAATATGATTGCATTAATAAGGTTATTGAACTTCCTGGTTTTGGAAGGGAAAAACAGAAATACAACTGTGTAGTCTCCTGGAAAACACATGTTTTTAAGATCTGGGGAAATTAAGTTATTAATGTTAGAGTATACTTTACCTGTAATAAAGGCATCTTTCTTTCTACAGATATAAATGCCATGAAACACGGAATTACTGTGCATTAAGATAACTGTTCTGGTTGCTATTTTTAATGCTTCCCTGGAAGCCTCGCTCACAATTCAAATGTTTAAGTTATCAAGCAGGAGGCAGTAGCAGTGGGAAGTGTGTTTTTGTTTTTCCAATTCTTGACAGACTCACATACATACTTGTGTATATACAAACCAGCTGTCATCTTGTTAGATGAATAAAATGGGGGCTGGGGGGAAAATAGCAATTTTTTGTTCATGTCCAGTAAGTAACTCTCCTGTTAATGTCATAACACACAGAGGCATGGGATGAAAGAGGTTTTAGAGTGTCCTGTTAAATACACACAAATCAAAGCAGTTCAGTTAGTCTTTTACAGCCACCTTTAAGATGCGTGGACTGTCACTCTCCAGTTCATAAAGTTCTTGTTTTTTAATTGGTTGCATTTGATGCTTGTCAGATTTTCTCTGACTTCAGTGAAAGCATTGATGGGATATATTGCTAGGTAAACAATAACATTAATATTTGACTTTTGAGGTACTTGGCTTGAAAAATACCTTTTGCGCTGGGCAGGGCAGCAGTTGTTGACAGAGCTCTTGTATACAGCTTTTGGAGAGGCGGCAATCCAGTCAGATGTAATTGATACAGCTGGAAAAAGCAGACTGACTTCTGGGTACAACTTATCTCTGAATGAGTTTTTTTGTTTTATTACTACTTTTGGGTTTCTTGGATGTTCGTTGTCTACTAGCGTTTTGAATTCATGCAGATCCTGACATCTCGGGCTTGACCTCTTCAAGACAATGTCTTGTTCATTTTGACAAAACCATATACTGATTTGTGAATCATAAACAAGATACTATTAACATAAAACCCACATTTCTGAGCCAGAGCAAAGATGCATCTCGTCCGTTACCTGCCCCCAAGAGTAGTCAGTAGCAGGTGCCTAGGGAGGAGCATAAAAATGGGTAAAGGCAAATGGTTGTGTTTCCCTTGTTTTTGCTTTTGGATACCATAGTTGGAGTTGATTTCTTTTTGAGTTAAAGCAATTTACTGTTTGCATTTTTTCTCTCTTTTTTAAAAAACAATTATTTTTTTTAAATCCCTGTAAACCTCTTGTATCCACAGCATCCTTGGGCAGTGAGTTCCGCAACATAATTGGAGCCTGTGCTGGGAAAAATATCTCTTTTTGCTGAGTTTTTTGAACTTGACACATGGTAATTTCATTTGATGCAACTTAAGTTAGCTCTTTTATAATAAGAGACAGTAAATAATTCTCCCATTCTGCCATTTATTTTGCAGACTTCTTTACATTACTAAGTATGGGAGCTCTTACAGTAAACCATGTCGAGCATGTTATGCGTAACGTCTACTAACTAATCCGAAGTCAAGCCTATATGGCTGCAAACTAAAAATTTCTTTGTTGTTCTCGTGCTTCTCCTCCTAGTATACAGAGGACTGAATCAATATTTTTAGTTTGGTCTTGTGGTCTGGATCGACCAAGTGGGGTTGTTACTGCCTTTTAAGTAGTAGATGTTTTCCTGCAGTTGAAAGCCATTAGATTCTGAGCATGGATCAAGTATATCTATTCACTAAGTAAATTCCTTGGAAATGTTTATTGTGTTCGGCATTACCTGAGCAGGAAATGGCGCAACAGATTGTAGAGAATGTCTAATGTATCAGTTCACTTTCTGTCA
This sequence comes from Alca torda, assembly GCA_008658365.1. Taxonomy (NCBI): domain Eukaryota; kingdom Metazoa; phylum Chordata; class Aves; order Charadriiformes; family Alcidae; genus Alca; species Alca torda. The sequence continues at coordinate 28,982,174 of CM018086.1, read as the reverse complement.
TCTTATTGCAGTTACTTAAATTACATGTAAAGTTGTGATTGCTGGATGAGTTAGAGCTGTGACTGCATGCGTGCTCAATGAAAATTTCTCACTGGAAATAACTGAGGTTTGGTTTAGCAGTTGGGGTGAATGGATCATAACATCCCCTTAGGTAATATTACTTGCTAGCTTAGGAAGAATGTTCTTTGCTTGTTTATAGCTTATGGTTTATGTCTTAAAGATTTTCTTTATGAATATGTGTTAGATACTTGAAGAAATCAAACAACACACTTTTTTCAAGGAATATGTTTGTAAGTATAGATTAATACCTCAATCCACATTGGCACCTGCTTTTTCCCTTTCTTGACAACGCTTTTGGTAGATACAGTTGCTCTTAAGGAAGACACCTGGCTGAAATGTTTTTGAGACCTTGGGATTGATTTGTATTCAGAGGAGTATTTTGGAGTTCCATAGTGGTTGTATTAAAACTATGATTTACTTACAAGTTATCTCTAAGCATAAAACTAAGAAATGTTGGACTTGGCTGTGACTTATGAATCAGACTCCAGAAACTTTTATTTACTTTCTTTAGCAGACACCATGCCCCATGCTGTAATGACTAGTAAGGTTAATTCGGTTGTGTTTATAGGTGTTCTTTTGGCTACTTTAAAGTAGGATTTGCAAATGTCAAGCTCAGTAGCAGTAGTGTCTCACGTAAGCAGATCTGATTGAAAAGGAACGTGGGAGTAAGAAGGCAGAGCGCATATTATTTGAAATGAAAATAGAGAGATGAGCGTAAAGTTTCTATAGTCATAATTTGTGTTACAGTTGTTTCTGTCATCTCATTTTTTTCATATTTCCCTCTCAGTTACACACACCTCATGAGTGATTTTTTTTTTTTTTTTTTTTTAAATTTTTGCTACTGAAACAGCATTACAAATTGTCATACACCAGTCAGGTAGTTGAGGTAAAGCTTGAACATTTTGAACAATTTATATTTGGATTAATTTGCACTTGCCCTGCTTTTTCTGTTGGTATGATTGATACATATATGAAACTTCTTTACCCAATTCTACAATTTTACTGATCTTACAAATGTTCTTACATCTGTAGTTAGTAAGTACATTCTTTCTATAGTTATGTGAAATACTATAAACTGGGAAATCACCTTAAAAATTGATGGTTTTTTTGTCATCTGTTACATTCCAGTTCTATGACAGAAGCAGGATTAGTGTTTTGGTTTAAAGGTGCAAAGTCAGTGTTAAAACTGTCTGTTCCAAGAATCTCTAGTTGTAAGAGTTTTTATAGTCTTACCTTCAGTCATAATAATGAGGTAAGAGATATGTAATTAAATCATTTTTTGCTTTGCACTGTTTAAATGAAAATACAATACTGATCTTTGATCGTGAAATGCACTATGTTTGAGTAGGAAGAGACAACTTTTGCTATTGGATAAGTTAATAAAGAAATAAGTTAATCTTTCGCCCTTGCTTTTCAAAATAAATGTGTATGATTAATTTGCTTATAATTAGGAAATTACATTGTCCTGTTAATATTAGTCCTTCATGAAGGTAGATGTGTTTTAGAGAATAATTCTGCTGTGGAAGAGTTCTGCTGTTGGTTTTGTTTTGGAGTTTGTTTGTTGTTTGTTTTTTTTTTTTGAGCATGTATAATTCTCACGCACAAAGCAAAAGATTTTTTTCACAGTCATGCCTAAGCTATTCAAAATAACATGATTGTGCATCTTACTTGCTGTATTTTTCAGCAAATTCAGCAGTGCCTTCAAGACCTCACAAGTCCCTTTAACTTACGTAAAATTATGTAAAAACGCTAAAAAGAATTACAAAGAAAATTACAAGTTTTTCATGTGTTAGTGGAGGCCATCTCTTTTGCAGCCTTTAAGGAGTTTTCACAACAGTCCTGTGTTTACTAATAAGCTGATGTCTTTCATGGAACTTCCTACTGAAATATTGGGAAGGTGGTGGTTTTATCTACTGTCTTGCTTGTTTTCATGATAAAAAGTTGATGTGTAGTGACATTTGTTTCCTGCGACTTCCTGCCTTTAAGGAGTTTTTTGACCTAGATAAAGCAGTCGGAGGGGAGGAACCGTGTTTATTCTGCAGCTATTCCACATTGGATGGCATAGAAAATAAACGTTACATTCTTCAGTTAAGATTTCATCACTACTGTTTTATCACTCTAGGGTGCTGAGGCTTTAGTAAGTTACTTGAAGAGCTAGTGCAAATCTTTGTAATTTTCTAATACATCATTTTTTTATAGGGCTAAAGAAGGTCTATACAATTGGAGTCTTTGTTTCTCTACATTTGTTTGCGTGATTCTGCTGCAGCTACTGCATGTGCTTCTGTGCTGTTCTGTCCTCATTAGTACTGCGAATCGTAAACTTTTACAAAGCATCGTCTTCATGTATGCTGTACAGTTGAGTATTTGTGGGAGTGACGTTTTCATTATTCAGAATTTCAGAATGTCTTAATGAATATTTATATAAACACATCACCTTTTTGGTTGTCCATATGCACCAAATAAAATGAAAAACATGAGCAGATTGACAAGCAGTTATGTCCGTGCTAAACTAAACATTCCTGTTGACTTCAGCAAGACAGCTCATGTGGATAAAGATGCATATGGAATTGAGCATTTGTAGAATCAGAACTGTAAAATAAAAAAGCCAGAGACATGTCATTATCTTAGCTTTATGAAGCATTGCAAAATTAGTATAAAGTTGTTTGGAATTAATTTTAGTTCAGTGTTAATTTAAGGTTTTACTTTAAGAATTATGGAAGGGATCTCCAGCCAAACTCCTACTGCAAGCAGAAGTGACTTTTAGATCAGACCGCTCAGGACTTTCTCCGTTGGAATTCTGGATATGTCCAGGGATGGAGAAGTGCTAACTGTAAAACGCTTCATGTAACTACAACCCCATATTGAAAAAAAAAAATTATCTCTATTTCCAACAGAAGAATTTTGGGAATGCACAGGCTGGTTAGCGTAATGTGCACCTTAGTGCTACATCGTGAAAAAACTACTTAATCACTACTTGGTATTGCTTCTTGATACTGTTGGTGGTGGTCTGAAGTAAATGCATGTGCTGGTAAGTATTTACAGATTATATCGTAGTTGGTAAATATTGTCCTCACAAATAATAAGGACAAAAAATGGACTTGGTCAATCCATTTAAGAATAAAACAAAAAAACCCAGAAACATCTCAAAAGCTACGCAGGCCAGATCTACAGGGTAGGAAACTGTTCTGAAAAGTAGTAGTAGAGTGCATTTGAAAGTCATGACTGTAGAGAAATGATTAGACACCTGTACTGAGGTGATGTGTCAAAGCAGACTGATGTGATGATTGTGGAAATAGGGGAGCTGTGTGAAGGAGTAGAGAGGTGCTGGAGCTTCATGTGGTTCTGGAATCAAAATTTGTGTTAAAGAATCTCACAGAACTGCGAGGGTTTATGGGGATGTTTGCTAAAAAGAACTGAAGGCTGGAGGAAATCCCAAATAGTGAGGGACGTAAGGAGTTCAGTATGTTTGCCTTACCAAAAAGTAGTCCAAGATGGCTGGGTTGGTGTATATACACTTTTATGGGGATGAATTGGAGTACTGAATGGCTTGCTAATGGATTGCTCACAGGTATAAAAACCCAAAGGCTTTAAGTTAAACTCTCAAGGTCTGAACTGAGCACATATTTTTAGCAGTGTTGGAACAGCTTACTAAGAAGAATGATTGTATCTCTATTTCACCATCTTCTGCTGATCAAAAATAGATACCTTCTTGGAAAAGGTGCTTTAAACAAAAAAAAATAAATCTTGATGTAGTCAGACCTGGTGATTAGATGCAGTATGGTTGGATGAAATTTCATAGCTTAGGGCTAGAAGAGGTACAAGCAGGTGAAGTTTCTTAGCTGTTCAGCCTTTACTTCCTCTGCAAGTCCTTTTTTAATAATCTCTCATTGGGTTACAGCAAGAGACTTTTTTATTATGTGCTTTAATAAGGAGTCAATACTTGGCTTGGTTTTTAATTAAAATTGCTTCTAGAGTATCCAACATCTAGTTGGGCATTGGTTTATTTACGCTTGCCAGAAGTGTTCTTGCATGCAAATGATTTTGTTCATGATTATCTTAGTCTTTGTATTGGAGTACACCGTAAAGTTTGAAAGATAATTTTCATATAATATACAGTGATTCTTCAGAAATTCTTGTTCTTCAAGTAAGTCTTAGATATAGCTCATGAGGTATAAGACACTTAGTTCTCATGTTGATAAGAAGTCAGATTAGCATGTAATAGAAATTGTTTACACCTTGTACTGAAATTAAATTCAGGTTTTCTAAATCACTTAAAGAAATGAAGATGAACGTGTGGTTTTGGTTCAGAGATGATATGGATGAACTAATGTGTTGATAGAAGTTGCCTTTAAATTCTGGTTTTTTTACTGACATGTTGCAGAATGGGAGCAGATAAGTTGATTACCTTTTTCCTTCTTTTTTCCGTTTTTTTTTCCTTTTTTTCCTGTCACAGCTGGGAAAAAATAGTTTATCTTCCACTGAAGCATCAATTCCATCAAAAAAGAATACCTGAAATGTTAGTGTCTTAGCACAGTGTACGATACGTTGTTTTACTACATGTAATGTAAAAGTCTGATTTTTTATTTTTTATGAAGATACAAACACATAGTTATTTGGGGGCTTTTTTTTGGTTTTGTTGGGTTTTTTTTTCCTTTTTTTAAAGACTGGGAGTACATGAAAAATTTGATTTATCACTTTGTATTGTCCTAGAGACATATTTGGTGTGTTTTACACAGAATATAATTTGAGCAGACAAGGCATATACACACAGTTTATATACTTCAGTAATAGGCAGGCTTGTTGGTTACAATATCAGTGCAGTAAACACACAAGGAAAATAGTTGGAAAGTGTAAATGATGGAAGCGTACTCTTAAAGAAAATAATTTCCCTCCTTAGGTGATACTGCTTTCTTCTGGCCTTTCTAGATAGGTGAAGGCAGCCTGCGTAGCTACAAGGGCAAGCAGAGACTTAAATAAGATTAAAAAGAGTAAGGCTTAGACAAGAGAAGGATGAATGTACTCATGCAAAATTCTTTCTGGGGATAAGTTCAAATCTGAACCACAGCAAGTTGATTATTTAAGCAAGCAAAGAAACTGTAAGAATAATGGTAAAGAGGATGATTTTAGCATTATGCCATGTACAGATTAGAAAAATGGAAGAGGAGAATTCAGTTTCTGTATGGGAAAGATGAGGACATAGGCCAATGTGTTTTGCTTTAGGATATGGACAGGCTGTTACGGGGTTTGTAGTTGTTATGTGAGGAGAAATGAAAGGGTTTGCTGGGAGGCTTGAAAAAAAGATTGGAAGAAGTTAAACATCATCTCAAGTTTAAGAGCTTAGACTGAGAAGTAATACAATTGTTATCCTTACAGAATGTAAGGAGGCTCTGACTTTGATATTTAACTTGGGAAATGTGATTCAGAAGAATCTGGGGTCTCACTTTTTAAAAACATAGGCTGTGCTTTCATGAGCATCTGAGCTAATCCCGTGTTCCACTGCAGCTGAAATGGAGCATGGGAGGGGGAGGTCTTGTTTTCTGCAGTGCTCCAAACTGCAGGTTGTGCTGGCCTTGAAGTTCATCAGATGTTCCATAAGCCGCTGATGTCTGCTTTTTTTGCTATTTTTGCGTGGTTTTCTATTGCCTTGAAGTGGCTTACGGAGAGGTCTGGCAAGCAGTGGAGCTGGCATGAAGTACGTGGGGGGCCTGCACAGACTTTCAGCAGCGCTCAGCTTGCTGGGTCTTGTGGAATCCTACATTAAGGAATTGCACTTATAAGAGCCATTATGCTCTATGAAATAAAAATAGAAAGGAAAAGAAAGATTCAAAACAGTAGAAGGGGAGACCAAAGATAATTTTGGTGTAAAAACAGCACTTACAATTTAATATAAAAATGTTTAAATCCTAAAGGTTCTTGAGACAGCATGCTTTATTTGATAAAGGGGTATGCTAAGTATTTAAGTTAAAAAATAAAAAAAAAGTGAATCGAAGTAGACTGGATGCTGACATGACTCAGTTGTATCATACCTTTGGATAAGACGTGCTTTCTGGCCCTTTTTTAAAATCTCTGCGTAAATGTGAATACATAGAGAAAACCACCAGAGAAAAAGGGATACAAGTTCCTTGGCTGTGGATCATCTCATAGCAGAGGACAACATTAATGCATGGTCTTCATTCCATATGCTAAGTCATTGTATCTCCTGCTCCATAGGTTGTTGCTCCATAGTCCAGTTGGTGGTTTTAGTATATTGTAGACTGGGGAAGTCACAAGATTTAGGGAAAATGGAACATTAAGGATATAATGGAAGTAGATGTCCCCTTTTAAAAATTTTATGTATTGTTCTTGTTTGTAGTCTTTCCCCCTCCCGCCCCCAAAGCCCTTTTATCTCAGCAGACTTCTCTACCTGTAAGACAGGTGACTGACTGGAGTTTGTGCAGCATTCTATCATTTACCTGAAAGAAAAATTTTGAAGAAAATTGTAAAAACCTTTTTGTTTTCTACATATCCTTTGTTGCAGGGGTTGCATATATACGTAGTATTTTTTCAGGAAATACATAAATCTGCTGAAGTTGACTATGCAGGTAGATGATTTGGATTACCTGTATTGTCTTTTGAGGGTCTCTGCTCGATAGGATGCAGAAACATCTCAAACGAAAAAAAGTTGTCATTTGAGAGAGAGCTTTTTCTGCCCCTTCTTTATGCAGGATTGTAAAAACAGAGTGCTATTTAAGGCAAATGTGCTAGTAGTCAATAAATAAGTTTAGTTGATCCAGCCTTCCAAAACTACTTAGGTAGCAGGCTTGAAAGTAGCTGTGCATTTGCTCCCTGTTCTGATTTAACTGATTTCTCACTGTCAGTCTGAGACTTCCTTCAGAGGGGATTAGGTGTAACATTTAAGAAAAACAATCATTTGGAGGAGGAACAGATTGTAACAAAAAGTGTTCTTCATTTCCAATGTGGTATTCAGTGGACTTGGATGCTTACAAAAGTTAGTAGGAGTGAATTATATAAATTATCATCAGTCAAAATCCTGTTTATAACTTCCACAGATGTAAGCATTAAATAACGTATTGAGCAAAGATGTGTTAAAGGAAGCAAGGTATTTCCTTTCCTTACACGTGTGAATATTCTGGGTGTGGCTGGGTTAGGTTCAGATAAGATTTCTACTCGGTGTTCTGTTTGATCTGTCTTATTTGGTTATTGGCTGATACACTTGTTTTGGGGTAACCAACTGAAGCGCTTTCGCGTGTGTGTGTAGATCTGACCCAGGATGTTCTTTTATCAGGTAAAGGGGGTTGATGGCTTTGGTTCTTTCTGCCTTTTCATTTTGCTAAACGTGTTTGCTTTTTAGTAGCATTAGGGGCTGCAAGCCAAACAATGAACTGTTACGCTCTTCAAATGATATGAAAACATTACTTTGAAGAGTGTGCAATCTATTCTTAAGTAACTTTATTAAAATTACTAGATTGGGTAATAAGATTCTCATAGAATGATGAAATTCATCCTCATGCAGTCCTACTTCCAATGATACTATGAAGAGTTAGAGTACAGCCTTTTTCCTGGCAGCACTTTTGTAGCTGCATCACTAAGTTGAAGAATAAATGCAGTAGTTTAAGGTGGTTACCCTCTGCTATGAATGTGGGTTCTGAAATGAATGCAGAGCTGAAATCTGAGTTTAGGGTGGGCTCCACAGTTTATGGTTATGGTATTATTCATTCAGCTTTCTAGATATTGATAATCGCTATAAACATTTTGGACCTGGAAACCACAGTGTGTATGTCAGTTGAAATGTTCAGATGACAGGCACGTTTAGCAAGACAGGAAAGAGATGCAATAGGTAGAAACCACAGTAGAACTTCAGTTGTTTGTTTATCCTCTTGAATTGAAATTCAAGCCTTTGTTTTTAAAACCTTTTCCTGGTACTGGTCTGTCCATAAAGCTGAGAAATGCAACTAGTCTGTATTATCAGCAAATTCCAGAGCCATTTAACAGTGCTCAAATGCCTTGTGAACCCCTGGCAAGACAAAATTACCTTCTGCGGTGAATGGTACAAAGCTGTATCATTCCTTGCTTGTTTCATTACTTAGCTCTCGACTAGCTGCATCCCTTCTCTTTTTTTCTTTCCTCCTGAAGGACTGCTGGCCTCTGAGCAGTGCTGCTGTTTGAGCAGAATCACGTAGTGACTTTGGAAGTTCTTGTGAGTGGTTAAGCAGAGGAATGGAGTGAGATGGAGGTAACAGTGAGCAGCAAACTGACAACAAAACAGGCTTTTCTGAAAGCGTTTCATTTTTACTTGTCGTCTTTGCTAGAATATCCAATTCTATGAATGTCCAGGCTTTCTGTAACAAAACTTTCTTCATTATAACTGAGATTCTGCCAGAATTCTGTTTGAAGCTTTAAAAAATTTCTCTCAGCTGTTTTCTGTTTTGAAGATTTTTCTGTGCGCTAAGGTGCTGTTTTCTTATATACTAATTTTCCCTTAACTGCATCATAGGGTATATGGAATATTACCTGTTTCAGGTAGAAAAATTTGGCACTAATTAAATGTTAAAGAAACTTGTCCAAAGATGAAATGGGAAACCTCCTTCACAGCTGGGAGAAGAATTCAAACCCTTCCACCTGTCTCTGTTTTAACAATGCAATTAAATTCTGAAAGCAATTTATGATCAAGATTTTAAGTTTCCTTTGTAAATTTTGGGCTGTCGTGAATAGCTTTTACTGCCTGCTGCAGCACAGGCAGCCAGAGCAATCATCTGCAAGCACACCCTAGTACACAAATGTTTACTTTTCTGTCAGTAGTGAAATAACCCTGCTTGTTTTATGGTGTGGTTATTCTGAGGTTGGAAGATTGTTGAGCCTGGAAGAGATCACTAACCCCAGCTTGCTACTTAGCTATAAATAAGTTTGGTCTGCTGTGGGCTAGTAAGTACTCAAGATTTGTATGTAAGGTTATTCACTATTATCTAAGGTTATCAGCAAAATGGGTGTTTTTAAGCTTTTAAAGAAAAGAAGCATGCAAACCATGCAAAAAAAAAAAAAAGAAGCGTGTGAATGTAAATAATTCAGCTCTCAATCAGAAGGATAAAATAAAATTCTACAAAAGTGTTTAAGTGTGTGGTTAGTGTTTTAAAGTTATTTTGGCTCAGTAGTAGCTGAAGAGAACACTACTCATATTTGTGTATGCCTGTTCTTTGTGTTAGGGGGTGTGTAGCTGAGAAGTGTGCCATAAAATAATTGAACTTCATCTGAAAAGCTTAAAAGCAAGATTATATAGAATAGAAAATAACCATAATGTGAGAGAGTGTGAGTTTTGGCTACTCGGAGAAATAACAGGATAGTGGACAGGGAGAAGAGACTGAGGAAAGTATTTCTGAGGAATCAAATTCGGTAGTTTAATCAGAAATGTTGGTTGTAAAAATCAGGCTTTTCTACAGTTTTTGAAATAAAGAAAAAAAAAACAACCCTGCAGTTGTGGAAATGAACATGGGAGATGGCAATTTAGAAATGTGTTGCCCAAGTCTCTTTTTGTTCAGGGAGACTTGAGAAGGCAGGATGTATTTCTTGGTATTTTTCATAATACTCTGATTTCATTCTTGTACCAAAATGTGTTTACATGCCGTATCTCCAGGGTAAACTATGGTGTCTACAACTTTTTCGTTTTGTAACAACATTTGATGTTAGAGGGTTAGGTGGTTTTCCTGTTCTTCCAGTTAAATTTCTTATCTTGAAGGTTTGAGTAGTTTAGGGTTAATTACTTTCAGATAAATATAGGTAAGTACCAGGGGGGTTGGGTGCCTGTTGCAGTGACATTGCATTTCAACTTGGAGATCCCTGGGCTCCGATTAAGGAAGTGTTGGTTACTGGATGTGTTGCACTAATGCAATTTTGTCCTACTTAGGACTGTTTTGTCTTTGTGGTAGCTGCTTTTTCAAACTTTCCCCAAGAGAATTAAAGAAGAGACTATATGTGACTGCCCTGTGTTTTTATAGGGACGTTTTGTGGTAAATGATTTGCTGACTGAGAACATACTGAGAGCATATGATAACAGAGAGCAAGAAGTTGGTCTGATAAAGTTCTTCACTGAGTGAAGGAGACTTTTATTTTTAAATCTGAAAGGACCTTAGATACTTGTATTGTGATGGTTCACACCATCTTCAAGTCATTAGAATAACCCTCTTAAAGATGTTCTAAATGGAGACAGGATTTGACTTGTACAGGTAATACAAAAATACAAAGGACAGAGAAAGCGCTCTAGGGGATTTAAAAGTAAAATACTACAGGATGGATATTTAAAAGGAAGTAAATAGATTTAATCGTAGCCACTGGTTTGAATGCAGAAGGGGTTGATACGGTCAGAAATTAGCATACAGTAGTGAGGTGGTGATCCTTTCTCAAGTGATCTGTGTGTCAGCACTGGAAGCAGCTTTCTTGGTATAACTTCCACAGAAATGGAAATGGCTGTGGAGTGGGGAGGCAGAGCTGGCTGTTACAGAAAGCAGAGCAGGTATTTGAAGTTACATGTTGGAACTCCAACTGAATTTGTTTTTTTCCACTATGTTTTGGAGTCTTAAAACTACACCATTGCATTTAATTGTCATCTGGGCAGAGGGCTGTATCGTGTTATATATTGCTCTATTTGAGACTGTGAATGCATAAAGAAATTGTGCAGGACTTCAAAGAGTGTTGCTGTTCTGAAGTTTAAATGCATGCACGTAGAATCTGTAGCATGGATCCAAGCAGAAAGTTACCTCTAAGAGTCACAGATAGAATAATAATTTTATATAATCTTACATAAACTGAGTCTACTGGTTTTAAAAGTTGCTTCACAGTACCACTGGTTATATTTAATATAAGCTCTTCAAATGAGTTAGTGCCAAGCAAAGCATTGTTTGGAGTATGAAGAAATAACCTGCAAGCCAAAATTAGCATGTATTCATTTTAAGTGGTGTGTGTTTCGTCAGGGCTGCCCAGATCATGTCGTCCCTGAAGGCAGCGCATTTCAAATTTAAATGTTTAAGCTATTACAACATGGAACATGCTGGTGAATGGTGCCAATAACATACGCTGAACATATGACCAGCACATGCCCCCTCTTCAGCATAGGCAATGAATTATTTAGTTTGTGTTCCAAGCTGTTTATTTTTGAGAGTTTTTTTTCCCCTGTCAGTGTCAAGCACTGAGCCTTTTGTTTCTTTTTTTTCCCCCCCTTCTTTTCTACTGTTGCTATTGATTCGGTATTTCTAAAATTTTCTGCTGTGTTTACCAACACCACCCCACCCCCCACCTCTATTTTGTGCTAGTTCTTTCAGGATGCGATCCTTGGTATGTCATAGAAACTGTGGAGACGAGTCTGAATTCAACTTGAAATTGAGAGATGAAATGACCTTATACTTAGATCTTTTGGGACTTGCTCTATATTCATTAGTTAGCTGCGGTATCTCTTTTTTGTGTAATTTTTTTTTACCATTATTTTTAACATCTGTGGAATGGCAGGGTTTTTTTTTCTCATCCCTTGTCATCCTTGGTTAGATAAATGGTGTTAAGGATACACTCTGTAGGCCTGTTCTGATCTTTAAAACCGTTTTGATCACAGCTCAAGTTCACGGACTGCTTGTGACTCTTCTGTTGCAGCAACTTTGTGCTGTGCATTCTGGTACAGAACGTCTGAGTGAGCCCTGACCCGGACTGATAGTCTGGGAAGTACTGGGGAGCAACAGTCAATAAAACATTAGTGTACATACAAATATATTGTTATAAAATGCACTGCAAAGATGCGTTTTAGGGAGTATTACCTCTCTGATGGGGTCAGGCTTGACACAAAATTAATTGGACTTGGTGAGCTTTTCAGAATGCATTATCTCATAATTAGTTGTGTGCATAGCAGGTAACGTGTTTGACACTGCATACTTCTTTATATAGATTATTCTCTTAAATTCTGTTTTTTCCTGAGAGTGCTTTGAGTTAAAGGATACACTGTTACAGGGGGCTTTTGCTTCTCATGTTAAGTATATTAGTAAACTTTATTTTTCAAGTGTTTGCAGTAATTGAAAGTATCTTTCTCATTTTTTTAAGGATTTTTTTTTTAATCTTCACATTAGATTTATACAATAGTATAGTTTTATTAAAACATGAAAAGCACTTCCATCTCGTCGTTTTAAGCATACCTGTATGTAAGATTCAGGCCATGAAGATAAACTGTAACTGAACCCTTTGGTTTCAAGGTTAGTTAAAACAAGCTAAGTGGGAGTTAGGGCTGAAAGAACCATCCTGTTCTGTTGTGTGTGTTAGCTCTGGTGTTCACATTGTGTGCTCAAGTCAGATTAGTTTTCTGGTAGGTCTGAAAAACAATCCGTTGGAAGAGAAGGAGAGTAGGCAGGCTCAGGATTAGTTTTCTGTCAAGTCAGAAGTGCAGTTTTTTCCATTAGCAGATGGGAAGAAATTATTGAGATTGATGAATTGTCTTCACAGTTTCTTATATAGCAGTTTTATCAGCATTTGAACCAAGGTAAAGGTTGCCTGCTCTTGAAAGGTCTCGGTCATTCTTTCTAATTCCTGATCCTGGCCCCATGGGTCCAGCCGCCCCTTTACACTGGCTCTGGCACCACAAGGTCCCATGTTAGCTGCTTCTCTCACTAACCCCAGAGAATACTATTTTCCTCTTAAAAATTTTGTTTTGCTCGGTTAGTTGGTGCTGCATTAGTGAGTTGAATCAGCTTACTGAGCCGTCTAACAAGACCTACACTTAGCCAACAAGTCTCTGGCCTCCTGCTCCATGGGCAAAACAGCTATCTAATGTTTCTGGACACTGCTTCTGTGAGGAGTGTAAGTTCATATTCAAAGATGCTATCTGCATACCGCAGAAGAAGAAGAAGGAAAAAAAAAAGGTGACCGCAGTGGACAATGAAGTTGGACTGGAAAAGCAACAAAACTGTGCTTTTAGTAGTTTCCAGAATGTTGGTGGGATTGATGGTCCTCATTTTGCACTTCACCACCGAAATATCTTCAAACACAGATATTTGATAACTAGTTTCTGGTAGTCTCTGTTAAGCTTTGTGTTGTGTTTTTTGAACGGTGATGAAGAGTTTAAGGGTTTCATGTTGCCTTTCAAGCTTTCTGCGTCAGGTGATCGTGTCCTGTCTTACTACCTTTATCGTTCTTACGGCAAAAGTCACTGATTCTTGTGACACTTTCATATAAACTGACTGTTGTTTTCTCAGGAGAGAGAGCAAAACTGATTGTAAGATATAATTTTGTAACTGAACTAATTAGTGCTTTTGAGGTCTTCCCGATGATGATTAAAGGAGTGATAGTTTAAAAATATCTGGTGAATCTTTTTGACTCTTTCTAAAAACCATAACAAACTTGTGCATTAAGGTTAACATTTAATGAAAAACTTGTAATATGTGGAGGGAAAAAATCTTGATTTTTTTTGGGGGGGGGGGGGGAGATATTAAAAAACATGGTTTTATACAGATTAATTTTAATCATCTAAGGTGTCTGTTATCTTAAGTTTTAGCTTTTCTGACTTAAAGCCTGTACATTTTTCTCTATATGCGGGAAAAGTGTGTTTAGAGTACAGGGTAACGCCATAGTCATGCCCTCCAGAATTGTTAAAATTTCTCTTAGATCTTCATATTTTAATCTTTTTCCTCTTGCCCATTTTTGCTTTGTTGTTTTTTTTTTTTATTTTTTCCAAATAGAATTTAAAATCAGAAATATTAGTCTTTTACTTTTCCAGATAGTGTTTCTAAGATCATAAAATAATTTGATGTATGAATTAAAAATGAGGGAAGTGATTTTCAAATATGTGGTAGTATTTGTTGCAACTTCTGTATTTATGGTAACTTTAAGTTTGGGGCCACCTTGGATATAATGGTAGATGCCACATTTTTTAAGGTGCTTCCTGTACTAACATACAGACTTTAAAAAAATACATTCTCAGGATAAAACTTTTTTTGTCATTATTGAAGCAAGCATACATTTTCTGTAGCTAGGGATTAACGTTTCATTTCAACATAATATGTCTTTCTGAAAATCTGAATCTTTCAAATATTGGTTAGTTTTCACGTCTAAGTGGAAACATGTTAATTTAAGTACTGTGAAAATTAGAGTTTGCAGTTTTTTGATTTTTTTGCAGTAGCGTATGCGTGGAACTCATTTGCATCTTCAGCTTTGCTATACAAGTGGATTCTGCTGTGGGATTTTGAAGAAATCACATCACTGATGAAATTGTTCATAAATATACAATCCTACATTTGAATTTCACTACAGAAATTTATTATTTTATAGCAGTCAATATTTGTGCATGACAGAAATTAAATATTAACAGCAAATGATCTTCTGATACAGGGAAAGTCCAGCAGATAAATATGTGGAGAAAGGAAGGTGTGGAGTTTTTGATTGATAGTTTATAGGATTTTTTATATGACAGTTTTGACAGCCCCATTCAGGGAAGAATGTTTAAGTTGATGAGCTGGGGAAGCCTTACTTGAACAATTGCTTTTTCAGGGGGACGAAAGTAAGACACAATGTTTTTATTTTTTTATATATATATCTCTCTAGGAAAGCTTTGCAGATTTCAGCCGAATGTTCCTAAATGTAGCTGTACAAGAACCTCTTTGGAGTTGATTGCAGCTTGATTTTTTTCAACACTTCAAAGCATTTATAAACTTAGCTATATCAGTTTGGTTGCACAAGAGAAAGAGAAGACTGGACTCAACATTAATTTTTATTCTGGAAGATTTTAACTAATATCATGTCAGTTACTACCTACGAAGTTGGTTTGGCTCTAGCATATCTCAAAGAAGGACCAGAGTTTAAAGCAGGGTGATGTATAGTGAAATACTGCATTGTGTATTGGGACCAATTTTTTTCCATTTTGATGTTCTGTTTTTAGAAAATTTAATAGTCTGGAAAAGCTAAATCACAGAATAATAATAAAAAAAGGTCTGGAACTTGAAGCCAAACCAAAAGAAACCCCTCTCAAGGCATGGTTGTTCCAGTATCAGAAAACCTGAGATTGGGAGGGTAACAACAAAACGCATATAGTTTGGTTGTGTAAACCAAACCCTGAGTATTCTTTGTTGTATGGGATCGATCCAGTTATTGTGAACTCTGCCACCTGTCTGTAGGAATGCAGTTAAAGTAAAACCAAGTGGAATAGTGTACAGTAGTGCTCTTTATTTAAATGGGACCAGAAGTGAAAAGGGAAGGTACTACTTGCCATATATTTCCCTCTCTAAAACAGTTCAGTTATTGCAAAAAAAAAATTAGTAACCTGGTTTTTCTTGGCCAGTGAAAGCTTTTGCAATTTCATTACATTGGTATGGGGCAGTGTAGGAATATGATTAATTAAAAATAGCAGATATAACATAGATAAACAAGATTAAAGTAAGTCCTTCAATATTGCAAGCAGGTAGGACGTACTCTTACTTTTCAGCACCTCCAGCTGTGTGTTGCTGGAACATGTGTAGGATGTTCTGCACTGGTACAAGTAGCAGGCATGAATGAGTAACAGTTTTAGTAGGTTGACAACTATTTGTCATCTTGAATGAGGAGCTATTCTTTATTACTAAAGCTAAGCAAATGGAGAGTCCTTTTCCCACAGGTATTTTTCAATATTTATAATATAAATATTAGCTTTTTCTGCCTTTTTTTTTTTTTAAATTACTTGAAATACTGTTTTAATATTTTTTTCTGCTTGATATTGGGAAAAAAAATCCTGCTTCTTATAGATACACAGGAGGTGAAGTTTGCGTAGCTTGACATCTTCAGGTTCTTCAGTATGTACTGGATATATTTTAATTAGACTGTCTGCATTTAATGTGTGATTTTCATAGTGTAATAGTAAAGGACTGGTGAAATGAAAATTCCTTTAGCTCTGTTTGGGAGGACGTGATACATTGCTTAAAATACACGTGCATGTTTTACTTTTTACCATGTAGGCGTCACAGCAGTTACAGTTTCGCCTGGTGTTCTGCCTCTTAAAGTGGTTGTAGGAGAGAGAAGACTTAAGGGATGATCCAGTGGTTTAAACAAAGATTGGGTGTTGGGGAAAAATATGTTCTGTTCCCAGCTCTGTTCCATGCTTGCCAAAATGACTTGGCCAAGTCACAAATCTGTTTAATCTGTTTTTAAAAATGGGGATAATACTTCACGGGCGGAGGCAGGGGGGATGATGAAATTTCAGTGCTATTTTCTAGCACTTCTTATCAAGAGCTATGCCTTGCCTTTTAAAATTGATTCCTTGGGTTTTGAAGTGGCTTACTTTGTCTGCAGTGCAAACACCCTGGTTCTTTCCCTTTCCACCTTGCCTCCTCTCTCCCTGTTTTTGAGGACTATTGGTTCTGTTCTTGCCAGTACTCCAGGCTTTCTTACATACGCTGTTCCTGTGCAAATGCTACTATCCCTAAATTTTTCCTGTGCCTAGGGGTGCAAAGAACGCTGGCTCTAATGTGTTCTGATGTGCGTTCAGTATTTCGGTGTTTTCTAATGAAAGATGTTACAGAAATGCAGAACAGTATGTTTATTCAATTATAGTTGAGACCTTGAAAGTAGAATATATGTGAACATATATACTATATATAAATATATATATAAATATAGTGTGTATATATGTATTTAAATATATAAATGCCTTAGTTACTAACACATGAGACATAATTGCCATTACTCCAACAAGTTTTGTTCCTAGCGTAGTGTCTAGTACATGCACATCTTTAGAGTTGTAGAAATTCTGTGAGGAATGCTTGACTTAAGTGGTCATAATCAATTCTGTTAAGAGTATCTGCAGTCAAAATACTGACTTTCTTGGTCAAGCTAAAAGGTCCCAAGTTAACCAAACTTTATTCTGTTGAAAAGCCTGGAACATGCTTTTTTTGTTTACAAATGGAGTTGTGCACTCCCTTTCAGGATTAGTAACTTCTGGAAGCTTAACTTTCTGTGTTAGTTCACATTTCAACCTTTGAAAGAACATTGTTAGAACAGTTGCGTAATAAAACAGATTTTTATGTAGTAAGTACAACACAGCTTTTAAATTAAGGTGTCATGATGGTTTTACTTTACCTTTTTGAAGAGAGATTAGACTGTGAGACGACTTAAGCTTACAAAAACATCATCAAACTTCTACATTTCAGCTAGAGTAGTTTTCTGCTGGGTTACTAAATTAGCTGGAGATACGAGCGGCTCCTGGGAGCAGGTAAATGGAGTAATCATGGCTGGGAACAGACCTGGTGCAAGAGGCAGGGAAGAGCCTGCCCCGTTTGGTAGTGCTGAGCTGTTACATTGCCGTATCCCATTAAAACATCCCTGGCATCAAGCTCTTATTGCAAAGAGCCTGGTTGGTACCTATGCTTCAGGAGTCTTGGCTTCTATTTCCCATTACTTCACTAGATGTTGTTTGGAGTGGGTTTCATCTTGCTTAATATTAGGGGCAGTTGTGAGTGAGTTACAGTGTGTGTCTACACATAGACTGCCTTTAAATTCAATGAAAAATAGGCATCCCTAACCTGATTTCCCCAAACCAGTTTAGGCTTTTTCCTTCTATGGGATGCACACCATTAAGTGTCTGCTAATTTTCACTCACTGTAAAGACAGATGATTAACACAGGTACAGGTTTATGCTTGGAGAAATGAATTCCATGCTTCGTGTTTGCGTGCTATACCCTTTCCTTGCCTATACTGTTGCTCTTTTATCAGTACAGTGACAATGGTTAACATATATTCTGATGAAGACTTTTATTTAGTCTACTTTTTTATTCCTGGACAGATTTCCACTTGCGTGACTATCTGACTTGTTAAATCATGTCTGTTATTCTTATTTGTTTTTATCCTTCTGCACTTTCCTGCTGCCCCTTGCAACAGCCCACAATTTGAGAACTTGGCATGATCTTAGAAGAATAGCTCAGGAGGAGTGCTTCTTGAGGAATATTTTCCAATAACAATGTGTTTGTTGCAGATGAAATAGTTTCTTTACTTTGCGGCTTTCAGACTCTTTGCAGTCTTCATTGGTTCTTGAGTGTGCACACAAGTGATTAAGGAAAGTAAGTTTGTGTATGCTGTGGAACAGATCATGCATATAAAATTTCTAGAGGCTCTGCACCCTCACTAGAAAAGTTCTAGGAATTTGCAAATAGAAGAAAAATTGAAAATTGATTTGGACAAACGTTCTGCAGAGTACAGTTGGTTTAAAAAAAAAGATCTCAGAATATAATATAAAAATCTTGATTTCCGTTGAGATACCCAGCTCAGCAGTATCACCAAAGTGAATCAAGCATAGAATGGCCCTTGACCATCAGACATCTTTAGGTAGGTAATTGTGAAATGTAATTTATGCCCATAGCTTTTTGAGAGGAGTCTGAAAAAAGTCTGTTCTTTAACTAGACAGGCAGATTTAAGGGGGAAATTAAACACTGCTGTCTACTCAAAATTAGAGTTGGTAGGAAGCAGTTTTTGTCACTTTTCAATGGCCTGAGTTAGTCATCGATTCCTGTGTGAAATAAAGGACTATTCTGCTCTTGGAAGCAAAGTTCTGTCTTGAAAAGCCCATCTAAAATAAACTTTGCTTCCTTGATTCAGAAATACTCTTTTTTTCTGGGCAGCCTTGCCTCTGTGGGTAACTCTTCTTTTGGTAATGACTAGGGAGTTTTGGCATTATTTTGTAATGGAATGCAGGTCTCTGATGAGGTAATAAATTAAGTCTTCTGTTACTGAAGTAATGCGTGAGTCATAAGTGGTTTTTTATGATTATGCTTGCGTCAAAACACATCATGACAGCACTTGTTCACTGTACTTCCCCCTGTTACTGTTTTAATTGTAAGGAATAGTAAAATGCCAAGTGCTGTATGTGTGGCTCTAAGCAGTTTTTTGTGGTTTGCTGATAGCTTTTTATTTAGCACTGAATAACATTATTATAACTTCAGTGTTTCCGTATGAACTTTTGCATCCCTATGAATACCCTACAACTGAGGGTGAAATGGCAGGCACCTCTGTAACTAGCTAACTTGGTAATAAAGGATACAGGGTTTGGTTTGTCTGCTTCAGCTCAGATATGATTGTAAATTGTATTCTTTATGAAAAGTTTTTGAATGGTATTTACTGTCATGGTAAAAGTTTGAGCTTGCATATTTAATAATAAGAAACCATTGTTAAATGCAGTTATCTGGAAGGAAGAAGAAATGATGATTGATTTTTACTTTCCTGTTGCAAGTGTTTTGTTTTTGTTTTTTAAACAGGAAACTATTGTATTATAGAGTTATGTATGCTATGTTGGGACTTGAAATAGCTATTTGAAATTTGGCAATGAGAGAGGCACACCATCTTTTGGACAAATTTTAATTTGTTTTTATAGTTTAAAATGAAATTTAGGCATAGAGACCA
Organism: Alca torda; assembly: GCA_008658365.1. Lineage (NCBI taxonomy): Eukaryota > Metazoa > Chordata > Aves > Charadriiformes > Alcidae > Alca > Alca torda. The sequence continues at coordinate 28,962,737 of CM018086.1, read as the reverse complement.
CACAACCTGACTTTGCATAGGGCTTTTGTGTACATAGATGCTAAATACCCGAAAATGCAGTGTTTCCATAGGCGGAGTTTCTTTTGTATTCACAGGCTGGGGAGCCTCAAATTCCAGAGGCATTACATGAGCAGTTTTAATGAATTAGTGTCTGGTTTTCCTGCAGCAGATGTGACAAGCAGCTTTATAAGCTGCTTCCCATCGATCGCTGTTTTCCAGCTCTTTTGTGTCTTTCTTTTGCTTAGAGAAAAGCAACGAAGAGCTTGGTTTCTACAGTAACTGCTGCCTACATTCTTGCCTGCAGGCCAATTTCTTTCTCAGTTCCTGCAGCCTGTGCAGGGCTACTGTATTGAATTTCTTTAGATTATTTTTTTTCCCTTCTTGCTGGTTTAAATATTTCACCCTTTAAGAAAAGAGGAGAATGAAGTGGGAATTTGTGATTTTGAGATATGTATTTTTAATTAGCACATTTCCACAACTGTAGGGTAACCTAAATGTTTTTGCTGCTGGTCAATACCAATGTTTGTGTGGTTGGTAAATAAAGAAAATTAAATGTTTGACTGCTAAAACAAGAACCTTTGAAAATTTGCATTAGCACTTTCGTTAATGCTTGTTTCTGTAGCATAATAATGCAGGGGAGGAGTGAGATCAGCTTTAAGTTGTTTAATAGAATCATTTACATTTGCAGCAGTATTTGCAGTAGTTGAACAACTTCAGGACACATCTTTTTCAGTCTCAACTCTTAAATGCCCTTAAAGAAATTGTTGTGAACATAGGGTTAAAAATGCATTGTTTCCTATGAAGTTAGATTTCTAATTGGGAAAGAAGAACTGAACATGATTTCAAACAAGGACATGTTTATTAGTCAGTTTGTATTTGCTGTGAGTAATTCAGGAACGTTCCTGTTGTCGTCATCAGTACTGTGTTGTCATAGGATTATTTTTTGATGCAGACAGGCTTCTTCCAGATCCTTCTGGAAGTGGGTTAGCACCATTCCTGTAATGAACACCAACAGCTTTACATACTTCTTAGGCACTTGCTGAAACACCAGTGGGAAAGTATGTAACCTAGGTTTCCTGTGGTGAAGCCATTAGTTTACAGCTACATCCTATTTTGCTTAGAATTTGGTGTGTTTTGTTGGCCAACTTGAATTCACATGAGGCTACAGCAATATGTCGTTATTTCTAATGATGCATACGTCTTTGCTTTTGAATCTTAAGATAACTGAGTATATAGGTAGATCAGTGATCTTTTTCTTTAGGGTGTTTTTTCATACTGCTTTATGTCACTGCATAGGCAGTGATGGCACACCTGAAAAAACACACAGATACTTGTGAGAAGCATGCCCAGCACTCAGAATAAAAAGTCTTAATTGCTGGTTTAAAAATCTGAGGGTGTTTTGTTCCTTATGGTATTGAGGTCGAGCTTGCTGTAGAGCCCTCACATTTTCTGTTTGTAGAGGACATGCTTTGCAACTATTGATCTTTGGTCAAGAGGAATCAATTGCAAAGGATACAGAGAATTAAGGGGAACACACATGAGGTCATGATTCGCTCCCCAGAGGAAAAAGCTGCCACTTTTTAAAGGGCAGTTGCTTTTTGGGTAACCTCTAGAAGTGTCCTGACTAGTAACGGCCAAACATAATTGAATGTAAATTTATGGTAAATTGGCCAAATCAAGACTTAGTTTAAAACTGTGGAGGCAGGGAGGGGGAGGAATCCATCCTAACACAACGTGTATGTGTACATGTACTTGTAGGAAGTGATGCCGTGTTCCTGCTGGGGTAGTTTCTCACATTGCTGCACAGGGTGTGGTCAACTGCAAGCAGAAAGCATTAACAACTTTTTTAAAAAGCTAGTAGGGGAGTTGGGCTTTATGTTTCTTTAACATAAATTTTAGAAGTAAATTTTTTTGACTTTTTTTTTTCCCCTAAAAGCTGATAAAGAAAAATGGATACTCCTTTTGTCTATTACCAACAATGTAGAAAGTTTTACAAATGTTATATTAAAGCTAAAATTTCTGATAGGAGCATAAGGTTATACCTCATGTACCTAAACAAGCAGCTATATAAAAAATTGCCTATGAATAAAGTTCTCTCTATTTTTGACAGTAAGAAAATAATTATAATCTGATTAGTATTATGATATACTGGATCACCCTTTTTCAGTGGATTCATTATAAAATTTCCGATATTACTAGCATTTTTCTTATGGGTAAGTTTTACAGCAGCACTTTTTAATGTAGTCCTAGAAAAGACTTTGTAAGACGAATCTCTAAACAGTGTGTTTAAAGAGTCAAGGAGAAGCTTACTACAAAAAAATGTGTAATTTTTTTTCTAATAACCTATACTTTATTAGTAATCATTTAGTGCTGGGAGTTTTCAGGTGGCTGTTTAATATTGTGAATATTTGGATGGTTTTACATATCTACTTTCATTATTAGTTTGTAAACCCAGATTTTTAACTGTTGGGTACTTTAAGATTATCTTAAAATTCTGATTCTGCTTTGAAGCAGCTCACTTCAATTTGTCTTGTTAATAAGTTCTGCTTTTGTTGATTCTGTTTAGGTCTAAAGATGATTATTCTATTCTGGAAATGGACTCAGTATTGACTTCCAGTTCAATTAAACACAGCCCAAAGTCTTAGAAATAAATTCTGGATGTGAATAATTTAGTATGCCTGCTCTTGGTGTTGAACAATCAGAAGCGTTTTGGTATCAAATTCAGAAGATGAGGAAGTTAGAAAATGTGATTACGTTTCTTTTGGAAAAGGGTAGGCTGAGTGAAGCAGCTCCTTCCTCCTTGGTACGGGAATTGATGCCTTTCTCCAAGGTAACAGAAGTTACTTTTCAGGTATCTCCAAGACATGGAGTTGCATCTCTACTTACAGGTTCCCTGGTGTTTTGTGTGTGTCAGTTTGATCTGCAGAGGAACTGAGCTCAGCTCTTTAGAGATGCACCTTTTCTCTCAGGACATAAAGGCAAAATCCGTGGACTTCACCAAGGCTGAAATTATATATAATTGTACTTCAACTTTTTGAGCTTTTTTTTTTTTTTACCTCCATGGGATTTCTAGTTGTTTTTGTAAAGACTCATCTTTTAAGTCTTACTTATTTAAAAATCAGTTAAAAAGCAATAGCTATGTCTAGTTTTAATTTATATTTCCTAATATCCATTGTGATGAAATCAATAATAAATGAAGCAGCAAATGGAGAAAAGGTGAAATTGTGGTCCTTGTTCTTTCATACTGAAATTTACCCATTAGCAGGAAGTGATACAAACTGCAGTTTCCAAATACTGTGTTCCTGTGGGTGTTTGAATGCTGCCCAGTTTTGACATGCTGGTCTTAGATTTCATTTACAGATGTTACGTAGAACGGTGCAGAAGAAGCCTTGCGTGGCTTTCTGACCTTGTAGAATTGGGGTCAGTGCTGTTGTTTGTCAGTGACCTGGGATATGGGACAGAGAGTACCCGGAGCGGGTCGCAGATAATGCCGGATTGGGGGTGGGGAATGGTTAATATGCTGGAGGGCAGGGCTGTCATCTAGAGGGACACTGACAAGCTGGAGGAACGGCCTGACAGGAACCTTGTGAAGTTGAGCAAAGAGAAATGTAAAATCCTGCGTCTGGGGTGGGTAAAGGCCAGCCATGACTGGGGGATTCTGCGGGAGAGGAGGCTGTATGCGTTTCAGCAGTGCACCCTTGTGATGATGGAGGCTGGCTTCATACTCATGTCTGGTTTTGGGCCCCCCATACGAACAAAACTGGTGGCAAACTGGAGAGGGGAGGGGGGAGCTGCTGAGATGCTTAGGGCACTGGCACATATGGCATATAAGGAGAGGCTAGAAGACCTCAATTTTATTTTATTTTATTTTACTTTTTTTTTTTTTTTTTTTTTTTTTTTTTTTTTGCCTGGGGAAGCCCAAAGGTGGATAATTTGCAGTCTTCCCCTGCCTAGAGGGTGTTATAGAAAAGATGTAGCCAGGCTGTGCTGAGAGGCTCACGGTTTGAGGATGAGCATCTGTATAAGGAGTTATACCTGGAAAACTGAGAAAACCCCTTCACTGTTAAGTGGCTAATTACAGGACTGAATTGGCCAACTCTGTCCTTGGAAGGCTTCAAAATTTGATTAGACAAGGCCCTGAGCAACCTGGTCTAACTTGGAAGTTAGCCCTGCTTTGAGCAGGAGAATTAGGCTAGAGACCTGCAGAATTCCCTTCCAAACTCAATTTCTCTGTGGTTCTAACTGAATGATGTAAAAAAACCAATTTTTGCTTGACTTTTAAAATATAATTGAATCAGAAGTGGACCTGGAAACGTGCACTGTAGTATCTTACTGGTGACTTAAACTTCCAAGCCTGCATGTCTTCTACCGGAAGTATAAATAAATTAATTGGCTGTGAGGATCATTTTTACTGAAGTGATGGGAAAAGACCGGTTGGGAGGTGAGTCATAAGTAGGTAGGTAAGAGGAATTAGAAAAAGGATTAGTTTTAAATCTCCTTTCTGTGGAAAGGAGGCCATATTTAGAAGTATGGTGATTTCCATGTTTGTTTTTGTTAGTTCACCGATCAAAATAGGGGAGAAGGAAGTAACAGTAGCATCATCTTAGCCTGCTGTACTGTCAGAGAAAACCTAAATTGGAAAAAGTCCCTTTAGTGGTCCAAGTGTTGTTAATTACCTCAGTTTCTCTTTGAGGTGAGTTACACTGTTGCCCATGCTTGTGTTTTCAAAGTATTTGAAGTCAAAAATCAACAAAAGCAATCTCCCAGATGCTGACTGTGTTCTTTTTTGTGGGTCTTACCTTTTTAATGGTACAAGTTGAAGCTCTCCTTTGCTGTCAGTGAATCAACAAGGGTTTGAAAACTCTCACCTTTTTATTCTTTTAGATCTGTTTAAAATACAGAAAGATCCTTAAGTTAACTGGTGTTCAGTGTCATGGTCAATGAAAAATAATTGAACTGTACAGTTGTAACTACCATGACTCAGGGGGTTATTAGTGCCGAACCCCTGTAATCTATTTGAATGTAGAACTTGGAGGTGCTGATATAATAACAGTAGGATGGAAGCTTCTGTCCAGTTTCTGTCCCGGTTCTTAAAAGACAATTAAAACGGACTAATTGGAAGGATGCTGAGGCACTGAGTTTCACAGCAACGTTTATGTATAGAGAGGAAATTGAATTCCTGCTTCTATGTTTTGGCTCCCCAGATGGAGACAGGACAGAATTCCTCATTTTCAATCAGACGGTATTTTGATATAGGCAGAATTACAAATTTATGATTAGCTTTTCCCTGCAGTACAGACAGAACCACTGAGGGGAAGTGAGAAAATATTAGAAATACAGATGTGACAAAACTAGGCTTTGCACATTTTCCCACAAGACACTTTTCTGGCACCCTGCAGAGTTACTAAACTCTTCAGACGTAGTGCCTAGATCAGCACCTCTCCGTTTTGCTGGGAGCTGTAGAGATAGTAAGAGTTTTCTAGGGAATAGTTTGAAATGATCTGATGATGCTTGTCTGTTTTCCAGTAGTCAACCCAGAATGAACTTTTTAAAAAAAGAGTAATTAGGATCATGATTTGCATTTTAGTTTTGACACCTCTGCTGCAGTTTCCTAGATTGCGTGCTGCCCTTCTTTGTAATGCTCTGTGCAGGGCAAATGCAAGTACTGGTCATAATCAATAAGAATACAAAATTATTTAAGTGTGGATCCTGTAAATACTTGTTTGAAATACATAAAATACAATGCCAGCACACCAGCTAAATAGTGCTGTTTGTTTTTATCACCTAGATACCTAATACACTTTTCATCATGTAGCTGTTTAAACATGAATGCTGTCTAAACTTTTTTTTTTAATTGGATCTGTTGGATCAATCTTGGTGGCTCTGTTTGATTTCCTACTTTGAATGGCATCATCCTATAAAGGAAGAATGGTAGTTGAGTAGATGAAGTAGAGTGACAGCTTGCAAAACTGCTCTTTCCTTCAAGTGGGTTGTCTAGATGAGTTTCTTCTATAGCAACCGTCCTGTGGTGGCGCATCGCGAAGCTATTGTAAACACTTAAAACAGTGAGGAAAATCAAATTCAGCTTGCTATAGACTAAATGTTTGATCAGGTCTCTCCTCCTGGGTGTGCTGTGGTTTTTGTTTTAGTTCATTGTACAGCTAAAGAATATGCCTAAACCAACTTGATTCTGATCAAAGTAGAACATGTTTCTTACTTTGATTTTGGAAGTAAATGTAATACACTGGTGTTAATGCAATTTATTCAGAAAATCTGTTGTTTAATACACACTCTTTATTCTGCTTTTTGGCTGAATTCCATCTATAAAAAATACACTTCTATTAAAACTCTGTTTACAAATATGAATCAATTGACAGATGTGATAATATTCAGGTGTTTGCATGTTGTAACTAGATAGTGATTTGTAACTATATTGTGTGTTCCTTAATAACGCCATCCTTTCAGCATCAGCATGTGAATATTGTAAAATGTAACAGTAACACTTTTAGGCATTAATATAGTTCCTGACTATAAGTTCCAAGTTTTTTTTTTTTTGGCGCATTTATAACCTGCATAGTACCATTGAATATTCAAAGCTCCTGATTTTGGGGCTGTTTTTTGGTTTTGGTTTTTTTTTTGCAAACCTGATCAACATTTGAGAGTACCACATCTCTGCTGTGCTTTGAAATCTGTGCTTTAGTCTTATCTGAGTAAGCTGCCCTTACCTTTTTTTGGTGAAAGATGCCTACAGGGGAGGTAATGCATTAAGGTAGTGCAGTAGTGTAAGAAGGGAGATGGTTTTAGTATGAATACTTACATGGAATATTGGAGGAATTGTTGAGTATATGTTTTATGTGTTTCCGTATTTCTGGTACTTGTGTCCAAGTTGTGAAGATCTGCATCCTGCCCATCCTTACCCCACCCCAGCATTGTAGGACTCTGGTTTCTCATTATTATGTACGGGTTTGTTTTCTTTTACTTGGCAATAAGACATCCAACCAGTGAATGAGCATCTAAAGTTATGTCTGGTTGTTGCCATGTTTTTCTTAAGTTGAAATAAGTTTGGTCTGAAAAGCATTAAGTTAAACTTGCAGGTACGGAATAGCCTCATAAAATATATAGAACAGGTGACTAAATTTTAAACCTGTCTCTGTGTCAAACGGGTATTGTAGTTCACTTTCTCACAGGGATTTTTATTTAATCTTCAGCAAAAAGAACGCCTTTGGCTGTCCTCTTTGCATACACTAGAGGAGTAGTGTTGTCATTATTGCTGATTAACTGAAATGTTTAGAAAACATTTTTATTAGCAAAACAACTCAGACCTCTTTCAGTTGTTGCTAGAGCAATATAAGCAAAAAATACTTTCTACTGGGAAAAGCAAATAAATGAGCTGTTACTGAAGATATTAAGCAAAACAAGAAAACAAACCAAAAACCAATGAAACAAACAAAAAAAAGGCAAAACAAACAAAAAAAAACCAACCCAGAAATTGGTCCATTTAACTTTCTTGCTGAAATGTGTGTGCAGTTTTTTGGCATAGATTCTGTTCCTAATTTAGTACATTGAGCATGTTTCAGAAATAGGTCGTCTGTTAAATTCGGACACGGTCCATACTGAGAAGTAAGACTGAGAGAAAAGGAAGGTCATTGGCGATGCTTTCTCTTTTTCCTGATGCTTGGGTGTGTATTGTAGGAAAAAAGAATCACTGCAGTGCGTGCGGCAAGAATTGTAGTGAAGATCATATGCTGCCTTTATTCTATAAACATCCTTAGATTAATTTCAAGAAACGAAAACCAAAACACATGAGAGTTAGTGTTTTTAAGGCTACTCCACAGCCGAGTGTTCTTTCCAATTCTTACATCATTTTTATGTTTAATACATTTTTCCAGAGAAATTATCGCTTTTGTTTACAGTCTGCATCTTGTGTTCATGGCTGTGTTTCTTAGGCCTGTTCCAGCCGGCTATTGTTTCCTTTCTTTATAAAACTAGATCTACCTAGAATCACTTAAAACCCCCCAACATTTTTTAAGGTTTGTTTCTGGGTATTTTCTCGTTGGAAAGTCCTTTTCATCATCTGGCAGAGGTGTGTAAATATAATTGTGGGTTTAGTGCAGAGTGTAGTCTAACCGCTTAAGAAAGAAGAGATAGCGAAGTTATTTGAACTGTATTTTTATAGGTGCTTTTGTTGAGAGAAAATTAAATTTCTTGTTTGCTCAATCTGTTTATTTACTGAGAAGTTATAAATAGCCTATTCTGTTTAATGGGGTTAACTTCTAAATGCTGTATACAGAGATGTAGAAAGGAAAATAATCTAAGGTGCATTAATTGCATTTTATTTTCCAAATTTTTAAACAGTTGCATATTGTTAATTTATCATTAATCTTTAAATTTGGGCATGCAATCTTTGGTAATATATGAAAATTGGCAGCTTATTGAAATTGGCTCTTAAATTCAACTCTGAAAGAAAATATTTGAATGTAGTACTACAACAGCAATGTACTCTTTAATTATGAGAATTAGGATCGATATGTGTTTAATTTAATAATTATTTTAAGAGAAAAGAAACCAAATCTTTTAGTTAGACTTCGAAATTGGGTAGACCTCAAATTGGCCAACATTTATGCCCCTGATTAATTTTGATATCATGGACCTACTTCATTTGCCAAAGCTGTTCTTTGGCATCATAAAATAATAGTCTTTTGTATTCAAAATAGTACTTCTTTTAGGGATAGTTGCAAGATCAGGATTAACCTTAAGAAATTTAGAGACAACACATAAACTGCCCTTGTTACAAAGAATTGCATTTGCTTACATTTCTTTCCAAATTTTAAAATTGCTTACTTGGGGATCTTTTTCTGGCCACATTGATCTTTCCGTATCATCTGTAAAATGAAGATGGTTGTAGGTAATTACATAAGATACCGTACCTTTTTAAATAGGGTTGTGATACATGCAAGTTACACAGCAAGTCTTACATTCTGTAAACAGGTGGCTTATATATTTGTTTTTTACTTTTCAGCTGTACTTTCAGGTTTCCCAGCACAAACATCAAGATAACATTCACAGCTCTGTCCAATGAAAAGAGAGAAAAACAGGAGGCCCCGGAGTCCCCAGTGAAGCCTGTGCAACCCCAGATCTCTCCCTTAACAATAAACATTCCAGACAACATGGCTCACCTGATTAGCCCTCTCCCTTCTCCCACAGGAACTATCAGGTATTTAAACATTGCAGATTGGGTATAGGGCAATGGGTGGTTACAGACTTCAGACAACTTTCTGATTAATTTTAAGTATTTTGCTTTTGTGGTAAAAGTTTAGTTGAAGCTAAGCATAACCTGCCTTGGAGAAAACCACCATACTGCTAACTAATAAGTTAGTTGCATGAACAGCCTTTAATATTCGAATTTAATGTTAAATGTATAACAATTTGCTCAGGAGCCTGGCATTCTCAGAACAGCAAAGGAGCCTGTCTTTTTCTTGAATTCCAGATTATTTAGGTTGCTTTTTACTCTTGCATGCTTATGGCAACACTTTAAATAAGATAAGTCTAAATTTTAGCATTTTTAAACATTCTGATTGTCACTATCGCCCTGAAGTTTATCATCAGAAAGAATGATTTTTAGGTATCATTAGTGTGGAAAATAGTGATCTCTTACTCCAGAAGATCTATTATTGATTAGTCATTGCTGGAAGTAAACAGACGTTATACTAAAAATACAGTGTAAGATGAGGAGTTCAGCATAGATAAGTTTTCTGCAGGGGAGGTTAATCTGTGTTTTTTACTTGCTATGCTGCTTAATTTGGTAATTGTAGCTGTTGTCTAACTTGTTATTTGGGACCAGACTCAATTAAACAAAGGCAAGTTGTCCTCACAAACTGGTAAAATTAGTTTAGATACAATTTTTAAAATTCATAGAAAGTTCAGGAGCAAAAATTTTATTTGAAGGCACTGAAAGTTGTGTTTCAAAGTCACATAAATGCTTTTGAAAGTTTCCCACCCCCTACCCCCCAGCTGAGTGAAGGACTGTTAATGCTTGGTTTTCAGAAATGTAGATCTTGTTAATGAAATTTGAATGTAAGGATAATTGACTTCTTTCATGCTTGCCAAGATCTTCATCTCAATATTGTAGTGTTTAATGAGATCTGTATAAATGGTGGAAGTAGAGAGAAAAGAGATCTAGACTTGACTGTATAACAGGTTTGCTTTCTTATTAAAATTCAGGGAAAACATATCTTGCCCAAGAAATGACAGAGCAGCTCATAAATATTTCAGATAATATCACATATATCACTACAGTCTTTGCCTCACTATGAATTTTGTAATTCTCTTCAGGGCTTTCATGCACCTGTTGAGTACAGTTTATTACAAAAAAAAAAAAAGGACGACAGTTTTGAGTCTATTTTGAGAGCAAAGCTTGACAGTTTCTCTTCAAATCATCCTGTTTTGTAGAAGACTTGTAAACTTGCTTTGATTATACCATATGTGTCGCTTTGTCAATATATGCTAAAGTGAGCACAGTAGAGGGATGTTGTCAGTTGATATGTGAAAACATAGAACAGCAATGACCTATATTTAAAAAAATTAGTTACACGTTTTGGCTCTAATCAAGGATTCTTCCATACAATGCTTTGAAAATCCAGTCTCCCTCGTATGATATATCATAGTAGCAAATTGTTGGTGGATATCTTGTGTTGCGAAACTTGAAGAATATTTTTGATATATATTGCCCAATCTACGTTGCCTGCTTTCTTCTGTACATAAAAAGGGAGGTAGCAAAAAACTTGAGAGGCCACGCAGACAGACAAAACTTGTCAGATGTGAATTCAATAAAACTTTATTATATAAATCTAAATAACATTCTCTAGCTTTATGTTTTGAACCATGAGTTCAAGTTAGGTTAAAGACTGTCTTTGGAGAGAAGACTGGTTCTGGGGGCTCAGCAGGCTTTGTCATTCTAATTTTTAGTGCACTTTTTTGGTATTTCTGAGGACTGTGTTGAAATCAGTTACAATATGAATTGCTGAGAAATACGTGTCCTTTTAGAGATTACCAAAATTTTTTTTGGGGAGAGTGAACAGCCTGACTGTCTCTTCCCTGTTGGCTAAATGGAAATTGTAGAATAAAACTGCCTTTGTGCAGCTGTGGTTCCTGTGGACTGTGCAAGGCAGAGGGACAACCGTTAGAAAGATGTTACAGTGGACTTAGATACAATTTTGTCTTTGTTTTTCTGTGATGGATAGCAAAATGTGAGGTATCAAGAGCCCCTTCTTTTGTTTGGCACTATTTTTTGCTTTGTAATAGTGTATCTGTTGGCATAATACTGTGTTAAATTGGAAGAGTCAGCGCTGGAGCATCCCATTTATGGATAAGTTTAGGATTTTTATACATATATATGTGTGTGTGTATGTATGTGCACATACTTATAAACACTTAAAATAAGGTTGGATTAGATCTAAATGAGAATCAAAACTTTTTTTTCCTCACCACTTGCTGTATTTTCTCAAACGTGCAAAAATACAGCACAGGAGAGATGATCTTTTTTGAGCAGACTGAATACAAGCATATGGCAGAAATTTCATGCAAGATGTGTCTCTTGTTTCAAATGAGTGTCTTAAAATTTGTGGTTACTTATTTGGTTCAAGGGGACTTTTCTGTTGGCAAGTCTTAGACAAATACAATATAACCTAATAAATCAGTTAATCCTTTTTCCTTTGAGGAAGAAAGCTTGAGCTTCATTTGACAGGTTTCTTCCTGCAGTGATTTTAATTCCCATGGATGAGTTAGGAAGGCTTGGAAGATGGGGTTTATAATGGAAATACTGACAGACCCTTAACTGTAGTCTAGAAGCTCTGGTAGTGGGCTTTTCTGCAATAAGAGCTTTTTGATTAGACATAATGTGGTGATATACTGTATAACAAAATAGTAGGATCTTCTTTTTATGCTCTACAGTGCTGCAAATTCCTGCCCATCTAGCCCCCGTGGTGCAGGCTCTTCAGGGTACAAAATGAGTCGTGTAATACCATCTGACCTACATTTAATGGCTGACAATTCACAGTCAGAAAATGACAAGGAAGCATCGGGTGGAGATAGCCCAAAGGTAAACATTGTTTGAAATCAATCTCATAAATTACATGAAAGTGAATGTAAGACTTCTGAAATTTTGTTTGCTAACGTATATGCACTAAGCCATAATTTAACATTACAGACTTTGAAAACAATTTATAGGTTTTTGTGATTAGATGTGAGATTTATTTATTTATTTACCTGTCTTCCCTTTGAGGGAGGGTCTGTATGTATTTTCAGTTATGTATCTATTTATAGGCCATTGAAAATGCTTTACCTTTGTATGTTTTTCCAAATGTTTAATGTTAACTTAGAATCTGCTAATTGGAAGAGCAAAATTGTCTTTAGTTTCTTTTCTGCCTCAAGATTTTGGTCGTCCAAAAGTGCCTTAATTTAATTGTGTTTTGTAACTTTTAATTTATAAAGGGGTGTATATATCTTTAAAGTTTATTGATGCAAACTTTTTCTTTTCTTGTACAGGACGACTCTAAGCCACCTTATTCCTATGCACAGTTAATAGTACAAGCAATTACAATGGCACCTGATAAGCAGCTTACACTAAATGGAATTTATACGCACATAACTAAAAATTATCCATACTACAGGACAGCAGACAAGGGCTGGCAGGTAAATTTGATTTCTGGAATGTTTTATTTTAGTTGTGAGTAATACTGGCAGCTATAAATGGTCATAAGAAGGCAGTTGGTGAGCCTAACAGCCCTTCGTAAATAGAATTTGTCAAATGAGTGTGTTGTCTTTTTCCTGGTTGTAATTTCTCCAACAAAGTAGGAAATTTACGTAATAATGCATTTGAAACACTGCTTTATTCATGGAATGGTATTTTCTAAACCTCTAGGAGCAACACTTACAGTGACACTTCCTGTCCCTTTTTGGGAAGGAAAGTACAGTTGGCATTGTGGAGTTGAATATATATATGCTATCTAGGATTGTAATTGAGTTTTGTAACTTATAATTGTGTAAACATCCATATTGTTATCTTGAGATAAAATTAAGATATTAAATGTTACAAGTTCAGTTTTATTTGAAGACAGTGATCTTGACCATGCAATACAGTGAAGGAACAAGTGTGTGTTTTCTGTTGTTATCTTGCACTATTACATGCCCTTTTTTGTTGGTGCAACATAATCTATTTGTGAACTTAGCCTTTCTTTTTTTTTTTGTACTGAGTTAGATCAAACCCTTCAATTCTGTAGAATTAATTTCTGCTTTCCTTTCATTTTTAAAGAGACCAACCTCGGCATTTGCCAGGATGACTAACTGAGTATGAATCAGTCTGGCATAGTCTTTCCAGATACGCATGAAGGTTCAATGCCTTTGCTGCTGTTTTTAGCTTCAGTAAAGGACAGAAGAGCACAATTAGCAGGACCGGCCAGTTTGACCATATAACATTCAGACTGCACTGTCGATCATGGAGTATCCATTTCACTGTGGTGCTGCTTAGTACAGCCGTGATCTGCAGCAGAGGCATGCTCTGAAGTTATTTTCAGGGAAGTAAAATTTGGAGAGACTGGGGGAGGGGAAAAGCGAGGAAGTGTTAATACTCTACTTGCTGTCCAAGTAGAATACTAAAGAATACATGCCTTCTCAGTAGAGGAATAGATTTTAAATATTAATCGCATACTTATTTGTCATAGGGCCTATAGGAAAGTTGAATCACTCTTAGAGGAATTCCAAGGTTAGTGGGGAATGTAACTGTTCCTGGCGTTTTGCTAATGGTTTGGCTAGTAAAGGACTTTAGCTGTTGTTGTGGCTAGGAAGTCCCTTAAGAATGTTGTTTCTGTTTCACACATAAGCAATGCAGAATCCTGGCTGCAGTCATACTAACAGATATGTTTTAGCAACAAGGTTCTGTTTATAAAATGTTGGTGTGCTTTTTGCTCCCCATTCTGAAATACCTCAAATATCTGTGTGTATAGTGCTGCTTTATGTAAGCATCATGGAACCAAACATGCGCGTATGTTGTAAAGCACGGTTAAAGAATTCTGCCTTAGAACAGTGTATGTATTTAGATATATAATACTTCACAAAACCAAGGTGATAGATACAGCAGACACATATGTTATGGAATAATTAATTAGCACCTATTCATAAAAACAGTTGGAAAAGCTGAAAATTAGATGCTGTTCACTCAGTAGCCGTATAAAGCACTGCTCTAACACTAACAATGTACATCATCTATGAATAGCTTTGCTAGCTTTTATCCATCAGGTATTAGATTACAGTTAGGATGACTTATATAATAGATGTTTTAAATAATACTTGAGGCTTTGTATTTGCATATTATTCAAAACATAGAGTATCTACATGTGTATAGTATCCAAATCTTATACCTTAATAAGTAGTATTGAGGTATTTATATCCTTTATTATATAGAGGTCTCGTTTTGTTGAGGACTTGAAGTCTCCTCTTCATGAACTTATTTTAGCAGGTACTTTTGGATCTACTCTTTTATTCTAGCACATGGAGAAATAAATACAATTTATAAACATGTTCTTGGCATCTTTCTAGTTCTGTTTCAATTTTTGGCAGGGAAAACCATTTCTGGTTTCATCAGCCTGCATTTTAGAAACCGTACATGGTTATCATTGCTTTAAATTTTCCAAAGTTGCCATCAAGGTCATGAACTCAGACATTTGAGCAGGATTTGCATTTTATTTTTGCAAATTTTGAAGAGCTTTTGTTAACATAATGCTTTTTCTCCGGTTTTTCCCCTGTTTACCCCACAAGTATTCAGTATGTATGCTTATCTTTATTTTTTGATCAGTGACAATATTTAGAGAGATTTTGGCTTTATATCTCTTCAGACAAAAAAAAAAAATCTGCAAAGCCAAGGATAGATACAGCCTCTTCAGGGTGTTAGCATTTTTCTGCATCTCTCAGATTGATGTAACACACACAACTCTTCAAAGTTGAGGATAAAGTAATGTGCAAACTAGAGTGCAGTAATGAAGATCTTGCTGAAGAGCTGTTTTAGGACCTACTGCCATTTGTTGTTTTTCTAGACACACTAAACCCTTGGCTCCTTTGTTGAGACAGACTGGACTGTGGGTGAACTCCCAACAATCTAGCTGCATTTGGAACTTGTGTAATTTAACCTGTTCTTTATGTATTGTGGAACAGTAACAGGATTATCATATAAGATCAGAATCAGTATATGCTGTATTTTACTGCCCCTCCTAGAATGAACTGACATTTTCTTTGACACCTGGGGAAGGGTCGTGTATGAAGACTGATAATTTTTTTTTTTAACACTGCATTATGCACAAGTATTTGTAGTGTTCTAACAGTTTGTTGCAATCGCCATGTTTCTCGTTAGAGAATTAAACGAGATTTCTATTATTGCCGCAGTAGTATACTTGGGTTTTTTAATTGTTGGGAAAGATTTGAAAAATGCCAGAGTCCTTCCAGGTTTATGGCATTGCCTTTGTAGCGCTCTGAGTTCTGTTGAATGAAGGAATTAAAGAGCTGAACCCCGAGTCTCCTATAGCACAAACTGCTGCAGTAGGCCACATTCTGACTTGGAAAAGTTATATGAATTCTACATATTTTTTTATGTTCCATAGAATTCAATACGTCACAATCTCTCTCTGAATCGTTATTTCATCAAAGTACCACGTTCCCAGGAAGAACCAGGCAAAGGCTCATTCTGGAGGATAGACCCTGCCTCTGAAAGCAAATTAATAGAGCAGGCTTTTAGGAAAAGGCGGCCTAGGGGAGTACCTTGCTTTAGAACCCCTCTGGGACCACTCTCTTCTAGGTAAGGAAAAACAGATGATCAAAAAGACTATGGCTGTTGTTTAATCTTCAGGCTAATACAGACTTGATAGTTTTGGATACAGTCACAAGTTTAGTAATTTAATTTCATCCAGACTCAGTATTTGAATTCTGTATGATTTACTAGGAGGCTGCCCCATACACTAGGCTTGTTTTTACTGCTTGTTTTTAGTGTTAAAGAACTGACTCGGTTTGCATAACTATCAGATGGTTAATGTAAGCAAGCCTTGCCATACCTTTGGGGGTTTTTTTTACAGAATTATAATTCTAATTTCTAACTGCCATCTACTGCATTTTAAAACTGCAAAGAAAATTATCAAATACCAGCTACCCTTTTTTTGAACTTAGAGATGACAATTATGTATTTAGTCTGATAATGTTCAAGCAGAATTCATGATGGAGAAATGCATGGGTTTAAATTATTCGCTCTGTAAAGTTATGGCCTTTCTGCTGGTGCAGATCTTTTATTACTTGCCCTGTAGACTGAGATTTGCTCATCATTCTTCTCCACCAGAAGAAACGTTCATGTTTCACAGATTGTTTAGAGAGTCTCTCTAAGAAGGCATTCAGCCACTACTTCTCCATTAACTGTACCTGAAATTTGCTTTTAAATTTTGTCGCTGTTTAACAGAAGCGTTGTAAAAGATCATCAACTTCTTTGGGTTGTAACTGTATTTGCCAGAAGGCAGAGGTGCCCTCCTGTGGCCAGTGTGTGTTAATGGCCTCTTTAGAGGAAGGTCACTGTCTTTCACAGTTCAGAAGTTAAAACACATCAGCTGCTGCTTTCATTTTTAAATACAGAAGTGCCCCAGCTTCTCCTAATCACTCTGGAGTGTTGTCTGCGCACTCCAGTGGAGTCCAGACCCCCGAGAGTCTGTCCAGGGAAGGATCTCCAGTCCCAATGGAACCTGAGCCTAGTGCTATCCAGCCCAAACTAGCGGTAATACAAGAAGCACGATTTGCACAGAGTGCCCCAGGTGAGGAATCCTGAAATTAGCGTTTGGGGGTTGGAGGGGGAGAGGGATAATATATAAATACTACCAAGACTTCACAGGTATGCTAAAAAAAAAAAAAAAGGTAAATATTTAACCTCTTAACGCTGACAGTAAATCTTTGATAAATGTGTAAACATGCCAGGTAAATTCTGTTTGCGTGCATAAGGACTGTTACCTGTGTGCTGTTCCAGCACCCTCGATCACTTTGTTACTGAGCAGGGATTGTGCTTCTGTCCTGTATAGAACTGTATTGTCTTGTAACAGTTGTTGCTTTCTTTCAAAACATATTCTTTCTGGTTTAGAAAAAAAACCAAAAACTGTAGTTTACATGGGTTACAGAAATAAGCAAATGTCTTGCACGCATCTGTGATCATGTCATCCTTTCAAAAGTGGGCATAAAAAGAATTGAAAGGATAAAGAGAGAAAGAATAAATTTGCACAATAAGCATTTTCCTATTTAAAAAAGAGTGTAAAGCATGATGAGATAAGGATGTATTTGTTTAATTACCTTAGCTTATATACTTTTGCTGTCTATTTTCTTGGTGATATTCTGGTACTGCAGAAGTGCCAGTGACCATTCTGTGGCGAAGGCAAGCATGGCCCTAAGCAGAGGCACCAGGCTTTTCCCATCTTAGGAAGCTGAGGGTTTTGCCAATGCAGACACGCAACACACAATGCCTGAAGCACATATATGTTCCCATCTATAGAATGGAGTTTTACTAAATGAGTATTAAACATAGCTTTGGTAGTATAGCTGCATTTGGGAGAAGGCAGGAGTGGCTGGTGCCCAAGTGGTGTATGGGTCTTACTGAGCTAATGTAGCACTTACCTTGAATATGGGACTTGGAATAGCCATGTGTCATAATCTTCATTGTCTGGTTTTATCTTTTGGATAATTCAAGTATTAGTGCAGAAGGTCGTCAATTCTCTGAGGCTTTACTGTTAAGTTTAAAAGAGTGACTGTCTTAAAAGAAATAATTAAAATTGGCAGACTAATTTTTATCTCTTTCTTGGTAGGATCACCTCTATCTAGCCAACCAGTTTTAATTACTGTACAACGGCAGCTACCACAAACTATTAAACCCGTCACCTACACTGTTGCAACTCCTGTGACAACATCGACATCCCAGCAGCCTGTAGTTCAGACAGTTCATGTTGTCCACCAGATACCAGCTGTGTCTGTCACAAATGTGACTGGATTAGCACCAGCAAACACTTACACTGTAGCTGGACAGGCAGTAGTCACGCAAGCTGCGATGGTAACCCAGCCCAAGGTAGAACCTCAAGAGAACGGAGACCACAAGGAAGTAAAAGGTGAGAACCTGTGGGGTTAGTTGTTTTGCTAGCTCTTCTATACAGAAGGATTATTATTTGAAACTTACTTCCACATGAACGCTTGACATGGTTGGCTAAAACTGAAGATTTTGCATCATAATGTCTCAGATAAGTTGGACCTAGTAATAAAACAATATACTTGTTCACTGAGGGTTGATTGAGTGAAAACAAATGGTTCTTTAACACTTTCTTGTTTTTAACAATGTTTTATCTTCTGTTTTTCAGTTAAAGTGGAGCCTATACCTGCTATTAGTCATGCTACAATAGGAGCTGCTAGTCGTATCATTCAGACATCTCAGACCACACCCTTACAGACAGTTACTATAGTGCAACAGGCACCTCTAGGTCAACACCAGCTACCAATAAAAACTGTAACGCAGAACGGAACGCACATAGTACCTATCACCACTGCGATACAAGGGCAGGGCAATGCTGGTACGTATTATGTCAAAGTATTTTGTTGCTTTGTACGTGTTAAAAATTCAGTGTGACTGGTGCTGAATTCTTGAATTCTGGTGTCATGTCTCTTGTAGTTATACTGAAAACTAAGTTGACAAAAAACTTAGATTACAGCCTTGTAAGGGATTGTTCCCTCCTTGTTGGTAAGAACCAGTGTTTCTCTTAATTGATGATGACCTGAACAGCTATGTATTCTCTTTGTGGTCATTATAGGGGTGTACTTAGTGGTGACAACCCATCCTCCCTCCTCATTAAACCCAGGATATAAACAAGCTTTAAAAGAAGTTCCTGTAGAACAGTGCCATTAAAACGGTAACTGCTCCCCACATGATTTGTCAAGAACCAACCAACAGGAAAACAAGACCGAAGTTGCTTGTGGGTTGGCTTTTTGAATTGTTACTTTTTATTCTGTTTTTATTGAACCTGTACCTAACAAAAATTCTGTAAGATTTTGAGATTATTCTTGTCTGAATACCATCTTTCCCCTCTCAGACTCAGCAGTCTGAGTGGGTAGCCGTACTTCTTCATAATTTTCATATATTCACGCTTGTTTACAGACCGTTCAGTTTTGGTTTGCTTTGCAGGTGCATACAGCTTGTTTTAACAGTTTCACTTTGAGATGTTATCTGATACTGAAGTAGCTTTTTTGTCATAAAATATATTTACGGAAATAGTTTTAGGCTATCTTATATCAATTTATTACCTGCATTTCTTTTCTGAAGTCTTTCTAATGGAGTGAAATATATGCTTTGTTTCCTTTTTACTCTCCATCCATCACTGACATTTATAGGTCAGTGTTCTGTCTGCTTCCGCTTCATTTCCAGCTTAAGTAAAGCAAAAGCAATCGCTGTCAGACTTCACATGCACTTTTTTTGGCAGAAGGGGACGTATGAATTGAGCCGAGTCATGTGAAATATACTGAAAAGTTATTTTTAAAAGTAAGAAGTAATTCTTTTTGTCTTTTTCCTGGACTCTGAAAACTCATCTCATTTCAACACGTTTTCCTTGGTAGGGAAGCCTAATGGCTGCTAGGTGTGTTTAAGAGAGGAGCAGAATTGTGGTGCTTCTCACTGTTTCACTCTGTGTGATAGGGGTGCGCTTGCAGTAATGGAGTTTTCACTCTGAGATTCCTGGACTTAAATACCTTATGAGATGTTCACATTTTGAACAGCAAGTGAAGTGAATTCCAGGTCCTGCTCTCTGTTACAGTAACACCTAAACCAGCAAGAAACAATTCTCAGACAAAGCATCTGAAGGGGGAAATAGGTCTCCAGAAGTACAGATGTGTTTGTACATGTCTACAAATATGTCTGCATTCACACACATACATCTACATATGTCTGTGTTCACACGCATACATCTGTATTTACACACACATTTCTGTGGGTGTGTTTGTCTTTGGAGAAGGAAGATTTGTGCAATCTGAAAGCTAAGAAATCCAGAGCAACTACCATTCTTCTGACATCATCTGTTTGTAGTAGAAGGTGCTTTCAGATCTTACTCTCAGCAAAACAGTTTGGCAGTGCTTTTTACTACCTGTCAGTCTAACTGAAAGCTGTGAAGTCAAAAATAAATTCAGGCCTCTTATTGCAGAATAAAATTACATAACTAGATACTCTTTATTTCAGCTTTCACTGTAGATTTCAAACATCATTGTTCTTTTGTGTGTTTCATACTTCCACATATTGGTTGTGGCTGCAGCCAGCAAGTCTCTTTCTACTCCAGAGACCCCAGAGTGAATAATGCAGTAATAGTCTTAATGCATGTTTGAAGATCAGGGGTAAACTTCTTGTTTTTATTTAAGCAACAATAAATTTGCAGTAAAGCATTTTATTCAGAACTAACTGTATGGCGTCTATTCAGAAACTGTACAAAGAATAGCTTTTTTAGTAGAAGCTGAAGGACTGTTGAGATCCAAGGACAAATTATTTTACAGTTGCAGCAGAGCTTTTTGCATCAGGTAAATATTTTCTGAAGTATTTGTTCTACCAGTAAACACTAAGTACAAGAACGGTTTGGGTACGTGCAGAGGTGATATTCCAGGTATTCTCTAGGACAGCTTATTAAGAATGGATATAACAAGTTTAGCAAATAAGAATTCCTTATAGACTTCATGTTTAAACTCCACTAGCAGGTAATGTAGTAATGTCAGCAAATCAGTGGTGCTGAAGAAAGGGAGCTTATGTGTAAAAAAGCAGGTGGTTTGATAATATTTAGATAAATTTTCATGAGACGCAATGAACAAGTACATAAATAATTAGTATTTTGCATTATTTGCAAAGACATTTGAATTTGGTTTAATAAAGTCAGTGTCAATACTGAGAAGGGGACTGCTAACAAGTAGAGGGAAGGAACCCTTGGATGTCTCAGAAGGTTTAAAGGACTGTATTTGCCCATTAATGGTGACTTGTACTATCTCTTCCAGGGAATGAGAAAGATTAAAAGCTTGTATAGGATGTTTGAACTACATCTGATTCAGTTGTGCACTTGAATCTAATCCAGTGCATTATTTCTTAATACTACTATGTGTTAAAGCATTGTCTTTTCCGTATGCTGTGGGTAAATGCCTCATTGTTTGTCGAAGAGGAATTGCTGTTTGAGTCGTCTGCATCTCATGGCTGTGTGAATTGTGTAGCTTTTCTTAAATAACTTACGTCTGCAGATGAATATGACATGGTGGTGCTCTCCTTCCAGGCCAAGCAGTGTGTTCTTCAGTGATCTATAGACATGGCCAGATCCTACCGAAAGGGGATTTTGAATTCGCTTCCCAGTTTTGTCACAAATTATGGTGTAGATGGGCTTTCAGTCATTTAATCCTCTGTCTTCAGGTCCCCATAGACAAAATGGAGATACTTCCAGTTCTCCCACCTTTGTCCAAATCTGCATGAGTGTTGAGTGATTTGGGAAAATGTCCTTCAGGTTTGCATGAAGAGTGAACATTTGTGCCTGAACCTCAACTGGGATTGCTAATACCCCGCGTAGTACTGATAAACGGCTTCATCATTTTAATGAAAGTGCAAGTTTGCTTCCAGTATCGTCTGTTTCCACAAGGATTAGGGTTCTGAAGTTTTTATTATCTTTTTACAGCTGCTGCAAGTCCTTTGCATATGTTAGCAACCCATGCATCCGCATCGGCATCTCTTCCAACAAAGCGGCAGAACGGAGACCAGTCAGAACAGCAGGAACTCAAACGTATCAAAACAGAAGATGGAGAGAGCATAGTCATAGCTGTTAACGTGGACACCCCATCTGTGGCAGTGAGTGATAAAGGCAGCCAGAACTAGAAACTTAGGGGAGTTTTCTTTTTTTTTTAAAAAAAAAAAAAAAATAAACTCCATGGTGCCAAAAGGAGACACTTAAATATAACACCTAAAATGTTGGAACATGTTCTCACGCAGTGGGGAAAGGGGCCCTGTGATCAGACTTCAACTTTCAGCACTGAAAAAAAACCCAACACAGGTGGCCTTAAAACTTGGTAATTTAAAGTCAAACTGCAAAACATCTTGTTCCAGAGGCTGTGACCCCCGCTCCTCCCTGCCCCCTACTGAACTGTGTACACTGAGAAGTACAGTGTTGGGGAGGGCTGCAGCTTTAAAAAAATCTTTTATCAGATTATTTTAAGGACTGAGTATCTCAGTGTAACGGCAGCATGATAAGCGCTTAGTGTGAACTGGTTTCAAACGATTGTATATTCCTTAAAGGGAACAGAGGCAAGGAGCCATTTCCTACATCTTGGCAGCTAGCCTTTCATAATGACCTACCCGATGCAGTTGTTGGTAGATATGCAGTATTTTGTTGTTCACATGTGGAATTAGAAATTTTTGAGGTGTATTTTCATTTCTTTGCAAAAATAATGGGGTCTTTGACATTTCAAATCACTCCATTTCTACTCCGGAAACTTTGGAATCACACAATACTTTTCACGTGAAATTTTGTTTGGTAAAAAACTGAATGTAGGGTTTTTTTAACCAATGGAATGATTTACTTTTGTCTGTCCTGTTAAAGTTCAGATAAAGCTACTTTATTACATCTGCAAATTTTCATATTTTAGCAGTTGCCTGATAAATTTAATCAAATTTTATTACCATGTGTAGTGATCAAATGCTTCTTTGGGCTTGCATGTAACTGATTAGAAATTACAATGTAAATGAGCCGTTAACTGACGTAAAGAACTGCTATGAATTTGACCAGAGCTGCACTTATCTGTTTCTCTTTCTGCTACCTTTTGCTGTTTGTTACTTTGTGTTGACTTTGACTGTCCCTGGCATATTTTTCCAGTCTAAAGTAAAACAAGAGTCTCGCTTAATATTGTGTATGTTTAAGATAACAGACTGTTCTTCATTTAGAAAGATGAAATTCTTTATCACAAGTCCTTTTAAAAAGAGAGTAAAATTATCTTGTCAGAGGTATATTCGATATTTTTAAGCTTAAGCACCCATCAGTAGAAATTAATCTGACCGGTTTCTCCGTAACACTTTTGATGTCATAGATTGACCTTTTGGGGTCTCCATTAAGAGTAGCTGTTGTGGTTTTCTAACAGTGGCTACCATATTATTATTATAATATTTTTTTTTTTAAGTGTGTGTTCTGCAGTTGAACATTTTAAAATGTATTGGTAATTTCTCACTTTAATTGTGGTAATAGATTCCACTTTACATTTCAAAATTAAATTTAAACGTAAGGCTGCTGTTCAGTCTTTAATTCACATAATGTCTTATTTCCTCATGCAGTAAGGTGAGTGAAAGCTAGATAGTGGGCTTAATTTGAATCTGATTTTTGTCATTTTCTGTAATAATGATGCATTATTTATATTTCCTTTCCCACTACGAAAGGAAAAACTGTATTTTCATGATGGACTGAACAGTTTGGAGTGGTTTATTTAGGCAGCTTTTGGGAACTATTTACCTAAAGACCAAATACGAGAAATCTGTACAAGTTTTGTGTTCATCCACAAAATGGAACTGTTACAATGTCTCTGCAGATAATACATATTAAAAAAACTATGAAAAAAACTCTACACAAGCTGAATTTATAACAGGCATTTAAAAAAAGCATAACCTGAAAAGAAACATTTCTGTAAAATTGCAACATTTTCTTTAGAGGTTTTAAAAATAAAAAAAAAGTAAAGTTTTAACATACTTTTTTTAAGAAAAAAATCCAGTACTAGTAATTTAATTTGGTGTTGAATGAATTGACTAGAATGTGGTTTATTTTCAGAAGTGAGAATCTGTTCACAACTAGGGCTAGGTGAATAATAGTGTATAAGATTTTTTTAAATAAAATTAAATTTTATTCAGCAAATTAACTAAGTTGAAATTACTCAACAAGTGTGTTTGAAATATTTATGTATATATTGGGGTGATCGATCCAATTTATGTTGGCAGCGCCACAGGCAACGGTATCAGACCAAAGAAGCCAAGGTGATGAGTTAACGGTAGGGAAGCTGTATGTGATGCCCTCCTGGGTAGAGGGGGAGATGAGAACGTGTCTGGGTCCCGATGCTGTAACGTGGTGGTGTTTTACACTTTTTGGCGCATGTGGAATTTGGTACAAGAAAGCACCATTCGTTCAGATGGATAAACCCTTTGAAAAAGCTGTGTGATGCGAGAAAACTGCTAACGGTCTTACATAAAAATAACATATGCTTATCCGTGCGTTTAGTGATGCCGAAGAATGCTCATATGGGATAATCTCCGCTGCTTTTGACTAGTGGAGACTCCTCTGTCTTATGTGTCAGACCTTCCTGAAGTGAGTCGTTGGGTTGTTTGAACCAGAACTGTTCCCTGGTTTGTCCATGTATTTCTGTGCCTCCCGCTGTTAATACAGTGACGGTTACCGCATGATGGCAGAGGTTGAATGAGACTCCTGTCACGCTGCTGCTTCCAAGGTGGTACTCGTGACCTTTCTTAAATTGGCCCTAGGTGCCGATCATCCTGGACTCCCACGGTCAATGGGATCTTTCTTCTGCAAATGGAAAATGTCTTCAGGTGATTCATGTGCCTAGAGATTTGACCTCTCTTTAGGAACTGATGGAACCTTTCCCGTTACCTTTTGTGTTTTATGATGCACGGTATTATTTCCATTTGTGCTCCTTCTGGGCTGCCTGTTCGGTGTTCTTTCTGTTAAGAGTCAGCTTTTGTGTAAATTTTAAAATGACTTTGAAAAAGACCCAGAATTCTAACATACGGAAGACCTAAGCATGCATTTGCGTCCAGCGACGGAAGCGTTCATCTCCACTGCCAGCGTATTCTGTCCTCCTTGCACGAGATCCCTCTCCCTGTCCTTATGCCAGCTTTGTTTTTGATGCAGCTGTGTGTGGCAGTGGCCCTGTGTCGCAGAAGGTTTGGGAAGGCGGCAGCACAGTCTCCGGGGTGGTGGGATGTTCTTGCCTTGGGACAGAACAGTCCTGCCTCCATGGTGGCCGCTGTAACAGCAGCCGCAGGGTATGGCATGGTCCAGAAAGCGACACCGAGTCTTCAAAACAGAGGGGACTGTGGATGGAGTGGTGCGAAAGTCTAATTCTTTTTGATCGCTGTGCTTAGTCTCAGCTCTGAGCTGCTGCTTCCCCCTGCCCACGTTACGATGTATTTACCACAATGGTAGCAGTCTTCATGATGCCATTTTTAATGGAGCCGATTTAGGTGAATACCTGTACCGTGCTAATTCCAAAAGATACAAAAGCACTTCTGCTTCATAAACCACAGCACAGATTGCTGTACAGGAGGCAAAACTGGGAAGCCTTTGCCTTTACTTGCATGGTTGTTACAATACAGCTTCATTTTAAAACGCTGGTTTTTATAATTACTTAAATCCAAAAGTGGAACTTGACGTTTCAGCAATCTGTGTTCAGATCTGTGTTTCATATCTTGATTTAATTTCCCCGAAAAGGTAATTTTATGGGGTTGGTAGTCATTAATACAGGTTGTGATTCTATATAGCATGTGATTTTATTATATATATCTGTGTGGGTGATAGATATTTATCTAAATATATATATATATTTATATATGTATCTCATTTATACTAAATTGAGTGCTGCTTTCTACTAACCTGATTGACCCATTTCTATACATGTCTCTTAACTATATAGTTTAACATTCTCGCTAACAATCCTACAGTGTGTCTGACACAAAATTTAGAAGAGGAATGTCTGAAGTGTGTAAGTGCACAGGTTGCTTTTAACTGTCAGGTTGTTCTTGATCTTATTTGTGGGCTGGCAGGTGAAAACAAGCTTTACTCCTGCTTCTGCTTGTTTCTTTCCTAACTATTAATCAAGCCAGACTTTGAATTAAGAATTAGTTTTTGTATCAGTCTTCTTTTTCTGGAAGTTGTGTTGGCATTTGGGGCTGATTTCAGGTACGTAGCCAGGGATTTGCATTAGTTCACTGATTTGGCTTTAAAAAAACATTGGCTGCAAATGTATTGATTTAGCACAGGCTGCCATACTAACAGAGAGATTATTATTTTTTGTAATAAGTTTACTGAGATGTGCACTTTCTGGAATAATTTTCATTAATGGTGGCTTGGTTTCTGATCTTCTTTTTATATGTTAGTTACGTTCTTTTTGTTTCTCGTCAGAGCTGGATAAATGCTTTTGTCTATAGTACTAGAAAAAGTAAGTAGAATGCTGGGTCTGATTTTCATGTCAATATTTCCAAGAGCTGGGGAGAAATCAAAGGAGGGCTACGAAACTACTGTAAAAGGCTGAAAGACCATAACTTATTCCTTTAATAGAAAGAATGGACTATTGTGAGAAATATTCCACAGGATCTCTTACAGACCAGACCGAACAGAGTCATTGGCTTGTTTAAAAAAATACAACCTGGGGGGAAGAAGAAAAAAAAAAAGGCAGTAAAATGGATGCATGGAAATGGCTTAATAAGACAGAGGTAGATTCACTGGCGTGTGACTCCAAAACAAGACTGTCTGTCTGAAGCGCACATTATTCCGTAGCCTTTGTTTTTCGGTCCGTGCCGTCTGCCACAGCCCTGTTGGCCGACATACGTAAAAACTAGTCGCGTCTCACATTTTCTAACTTTACTGATTATTCTTGTGTTTTCTACTTTAATGTGCCTACTTAAAGGTTCTGAAAGAAATACTTGTATTGCGTGGCTCCTCCTGGCAAACACCTGGAATTACCCTTGAATTTATTGCACTGGCTAATCCTTTAGTTTTCCTTTCAGGATTTTGAACTGTGACACAGCTGCTGCGGAGAGAGACAGCAAAATAGGGGGAGAGAAGGCGTCCAGATATTTTTAAATACAAAAGAAATTAATAATCCATATAGTTAAATAGCTGGTGCTGGTGGAAATACATTGTTTTTCAGGAGTACTCATATTTTAGACTTACTGTGCAAATTCTGCCATCTCGCCACCGATGGACGCAGTCTGCACCGCTGGCCCGTGTCCCTTGCAGTCAGTGATGTGCTCTGCCGAGCAGGGCTGTCTCCCAAAGCCACATGTTTCTAGCTAAGAGTTAAGACAGCTGTACTTAAAGGAATAAATGCTATTGGACCTCTGGACTATAATACTCATCTTAAGCTAACAACTTGACATTTTTAAATCTATTTAATCCTCTTTTGCCACGTAAAGTAGACTTCTGACAGCTTGCCTTGCCCCCCTTTTACTCTGCAGCCTCCCGTAAAGCAGGACTATGTTCGAAAGGCAACTGGTTGCTTATTCAGGCCTTTTAAACCTTGCCTTCTGTTGAGTGCGAGCTCCTCTCCGAGGAAAGCGCTTCTTTAACATCCTGCCCAGGGAGACTGGACCTTTGTGAGAGGCCCGAAGCGTGGGTGAGCATTCCTGCCGTGTACCCCGGCACTGCAGCCATGCAGTATCATAAATAAATCAACATGGTGGATACATGGTCTATCAAATACTTAAAATACTATTTATTTTCCAAAAAAGTGACTAACTAAAATACTGTTCTGTTCCATTGTTGAGGTATGTCTATCCGCTATCCCACTTAATGCAAAATTTGCATTAAAATTACCTCGATGATGCACTACAGCAGAAAGTGATGTGATGGAGTATGGCAGAGCAACCTCGAGCTGACACCAGCTGGGAAGACACATTCCTTTATCTAATTTTTGATCCCTGTAAAATAGGGATATATTTTAAGTATATATGCTATATACTTAAAGATAAGATTTGCAAGTAGTACAAGAAGGAGGAATTTGAGATTAAATATATTTAGGTATGTATTAATGGATACCATCATTAATACAGCACTGTTGTCTGCACGTGTAGTTAGTGTGATTTGCATTCTTACTGTCACACTAGAACAGATGTTTAGGGGAAGTTTTACAAGTTCAGTAGAATTTTAATCAACCAAGAAATACGCTGTAGTATCCCTGGTCAACTATAGGATCACTTTAATGGGAGGACAGGGCGCTTTAGCAGACTAAGATATGTAAAACCTCCAGAACATCGTGCAGAAGGCTTAATGTTTTAGTTAAAGTAGTTTTCTTGCTGTTTAACGTGAGCGCAGCTCACTGGATCATAAACAGCTTGCAACTGCCCCAGAGAGAGGATTTAAGTCATCCTTGGAGAACAGTTTCTAATGCTTTCCTGCACACGCACTTCTCCGGGGAGATGCTGGTTTCCAGTGAGTCAGTCAACCGAAACAGCTGGTAAAAGGTAAGAAGCTTCAGAACAGCAGCAGAGGTGAGCGGAGCTGCACAAGAACTGGTTTGCACTGGAAGCTGTACTTGTTTTGGTATAAATACCAACCCACACATCCCTGGCCGTAACTTGTGTTCTTGCTGTCCTGTGTTTGCACGGCAGGGGCAGCGTGATTCAATTTCTGTCCTTCAACAACCACCGCTTCCTCCTATGGCAATAGGAACTTTGGCGGTGATCATCAGTGAATACAGCAAAATTAGTCACTTTTATTTAAAAGAAATAACATATTACAAATAAGTGTGCAAAACAATTTCTGTGATTAAATACACATAAAAGCAACATGCAACCTTGACATCAAAATCTGCGTAGAAGTTAGTCCTTAGTATGTTACGTGACACTAAAAGAAACTTGTCAAATTTAGAGAGTTTGCAGCTAAATCTGAGAGTGAACGGGCACGTCAGATTTGAAGCATCTGTGAAATTAAATTTCAGAAGAGCAAGACTTCCCTCCCCCAGGTATTTAGTGCTATGAACAGAGAGCTTGTGTCTATTTGTTTCTAGTTTTAGTATCTTGTGCCTTAGTTTAGCAGAAAATATTAATTGCCAAATAACAATTTTGGGACAGAGTTTACAAGTCAGTCGGTTTAGTTTAACCTAACTGTCCCTAGGCCAACAGGATTTAGTATGCAACATCTCAGATAAAAAAAAGAAAAGTATGTAAGTTTAAAGCCATTGCAGAGATGTATACTTCATGCCACCTTGTTCCTTTATTGTACTGGATGTGGAAGTGGCCTGTCCAGTCCTCCAGTTGAAGCAGAGCAGCTCTGGAAGCAGTCGGTACAGCTGTCACACTGGTACCAAGGGTGGTTTTTAAACCTGGAATCGCTGTTTCGTTACAGAAGGAATCGCCTCCACAAATACAGGAGCTCCGTGTGCCCCGGCTGCCTGCTCCGTGCACCAAGGAGAGGTTAGTTGGGTCAGCCAGTGCCTGAATGTGCCTTCAGCTACTATGTACAGTTTGGCACCTTTGACAGTTAGGGCTGATCACTCAACCAACGTCGGTACGTGTACGTGAGCTGCAGCCTGTGGCCACAGGACCACCACCACCCCAGCCCCTGCCCCAGCTCAGAGGACGAGCATGGTTCACGCTACAGTCTATGGCTACGCGCTTGTCATCTCCTCTCCTCTGTTGCTCCAAGATGTGCTCAGGGGAGGGGGGAAGGCAGCACTCCTGCTCCTAGCCAAGCCGGTGGAGTTTTATCGGCATGATCCATAGTATTCCCCCCACTCCCAGCCACTCAGTGGAAGTAAAGCAGTGCCTAAAGTCTTCTGTTTTCACATCCCTTTTTCTAAGGCTATCTGTACATTTGTACAGCCCCCTGCAGATCGTTCAGTGTGGCAGGCACTCGTGTTTAATCTAAAGTCATTTCACAGTTTAGATTAAGAGAAACCCAATAGGCACAAGCTTGTTGAAAGCCACATCTTGAAAACTTGAGTTGATGACAGTAACCCAAAGAGATTTTAATGATGAATACTTGCAGAAATGAGAATAAACATATGTAGTCCACTACTTCAGAGCTTGTTCTGATCATGTTGCGCCAGGCTTCTCAGTGAGGTCTGCTAAACTTCTTGATCAGTATTGGACATTCATATACTGTCCTTCCAAAGATGTGGAATAGCCGAGGCAGTACTTTGACCCATGCACTCCCTCAACTCAGTCAAAGCTTGTCGTCTGTCATTTCTAGAAACTGAGCGTAGACATCCCTTGAGCATTCCCCTTTTTGGTTGAATAAGAACTTGTAGTAGCTGCCATCCGCACATATTGCTGAAACAGAAACAAAGCCATGTTAAGTTCAGCTGTTCCAGAGGTGCAGTTCCGTTCCTTCAGCTATAGCTTAAACCGACCCTTCAAGCCAATGGAACACGCAGAGTTGCTCTGGAGGAACCTGTGGGAAGCCAGTCCTCATGCAGTGCCAGGCAGCCCAGCACTGCACCCCCCCGGGCACCGTTGGATCTTGCTCCCTCACAACTGACAGGGACAGGCAAGGTTGTCCCGTCTCAGCATTCCCTTCAGCTCAGAGCCAGTGTAGTTCAAAACATGGTTCTCCAGCCAGAACCTGGGGAAGCCTCCAGTACCTACCTATGACAGCGTTTGGCTCTGTTCCAAAGGCACAAATGCACGGAGAGCCTGAGGGAACCTGAAATTTGGAAAAACTCCATTTGGAACTGAAGTATTTGGGGAGAAAGCTGGCAGAGGCCAAACTGAAAGAGAGAGAAAAAACAACTTAGTAAGGTGTTAACTAGAGTTGATTCAGAACTTCTGACATGTTTGAACAAGTCGCAGCGTTCACATTAACTGCTATTTTTGATTGGCTTTTTATTTTCTTTTACTAAGTCTCAGGTAATATGTATGATTCCCCTTCTGGGGAAGGGGACCCTACAACCACCTTTCTGGCTTTAAGTGACTGCAAAAACTGCCACAAGGATTGATTTTTTTTTAGTAGAGATTGCTTTATGTGAAACACCTACAAAGTATGTTCATGCTAAGAGAGAGCCACTAAAGAAACCCACCCTAACCTTCTGCTGGAAGTGTACAGCCCCACAAGGGACAGCAGAAACGTGGTGGCTGCCGTTAGTCCTAAATCTGCAACTTCTCTCAAGCACAGCAGATTAATATTACTACCTCCAGTAGCGCAGGTATTAGCTACTGCTTGACAAGACCGGTGTTTTAAACTATTAGAAGGGCACACCACACCCCTCAGCCCCCCCAAAGGTTTCGGAAAGGCTCAAACCCTACCTTGACTGCTTATTTCTTTTAGGGTCTTCTGCAGCAAAAATATGTACTGTGCCGTGGTCACTGGATACGCAGATTAGGGAAGCATCCTGATTGAAGTTAATACTGTAGAAAACACAGAGAGTTGTAGTATCTCCTGGAACACAGCCACAGCTTCTGGTGTACACGATCCTGCTCCTGCAGTTGCCTAGAGCAGCTGCCAGGCGAGGTGTTAACAGCTCCTCCCCTGGAGCAGCTGAGTCCCCCCCAGTTCAGCTTTACTGACACGATGAACAGCCCCCTGGGGGGGCGAGGACCTGGTTTATCAGGAGCAGGCATGCAGCAGATTGCCCTGACCTGCACACCATCCGTGTGGGCCATTCTGCCGCTTCCGCTGGAACAAAATGCACGACCTCTGCTGCGAGGAGGAGACAGGTACTGGATAAAACATGCAGCACCACCAGCAGAATGGAACTTTCCCCTCTCCTGGGAGAACGCTTCCAGCAGCGGATTAGTCAAACCTCTGCCTTGGGCGCTCTCATGCAGGGCAGCGCTGTGTTGTAATAAACTCTCCACTCGCCCCTGGGTACTCATCCTGTCTCTTGGGGAAGTGTTAGACCGCACCACTGCATTCCCCGTAGTTCAGTGTGAAGCTGAAGTATCCCCCCAGCTACCATTTGTTCTCTGCAGAGGAGCGAGCTTATCAATACACATGTTTTTGCCCCAAGCCCTGCAATCTGTGCCAGGCTCACACAGCTGGCGGCTGCTGCCCTCTCCTCGCCAGCGCCGAGCAGGCCCAGTGCAACCCTGGGACCTCCAGCTGCTGAGAGAGTTCTGCCTCGTGCCCGTGGCAGCGTAACGCTGCTTTGCTGTTTGAAGATGACACGGGTGCCATCTGCCAGGCTGCCTCAGCACAACGCTACCCACCAGAAGACAAAGCAAAAGTAATTAAACATACCAGTATATATTGGCTGCCTGTGATCCTCTTCGTAGCTCCTGGATTAAATGCCCTGATGAAGTATCAAATATTCGTATGAGGGTCCCCTTGAAAAGGAATCAAGCATTATATTAGGAAAGGCAGAACACTCTTTACACCTGTGAGCGCATCCTAAAATTCTATCTGCCCAGCATGCCCCTACATACACAATTGGGGTTTTCATTTCAGTAGATTTGAGAGACCCTCTCTTAATGATTTGGGAAGAATATCGATCCCTCCCCTGCCCCGGCACCATCACAACACTATAATGCTTTAGTATTCAGTCGTGTTACTTAACTACTCAATTAAGTAAGTGTCATCCGAGTTATGTTCTAAAGCACTAGTGCAGCCCTGGCATTGGTTTGCAAACATCAGAGCAGACTTGTGTACCGCCTCCTGTGCCCAGGTTCTGCGCGTCATTTCTTCCTTGCACCCACAGTCAGTACTCAGTTTTGATTGCTACTGTGCAATTTATTGGTTTTTTTTTTCATTAAAGTATAATCAGGCTGTGGACGGTCTTGCCTTACAATTAGTTCAGTTGAAGTAATCTAGAAGAATTAGTTACCTATCGCATGCTCATTATCTGTATTGATCCAAATCTGAGAGACGCCACAGACGAGTCACGTTACAGGCAGAATACTGCATTAGAAAACTGTACTTCCTTTAGACTAAATCAAGCTTGACACCGGCGATGTAAAACAAGTCAGTGTGTCCCAAATAAAGCCATCAGTAGTACTTTCATCTGATGAAGAGTGGGTACACATTGTCACCTGCAACTTGCGTTATACACCTGGTTAACGAATGCAGCTCTCCAGTCGCGCACCAGTGAAGAACAGAGCCCAGCAGGGAAAGATTTGGGTAACTGTCAGCTTAGTTTTGATTTGAGCCACAAGCCTGAGCTGTACGCTCAGTATGGCGGCTTGCCCCTACCCCGATCTCTGTTTGACAATGCTGCTTGAACCTTTTCTCTATGCAAAAAAAGGGATGTCTCAGTACAAATTTAGCAGATTATTATGCTATTTAGCAATGGAGCTGGCAGTTTTAAGAGCTTTGTTTAGAAGACGTACAGTAATTAAGCTTAGTTAAGAGAGACTGTGGCTGCGTTTTCTTTTTTTCCAGCTTTTTGAGCTATAGGCTGTGCAGTAGAAACTCTTCTAAACAGAGACTAGTTGGATTAATTTAGCTTGTCCTCGACAACCTCGTTTCAGTTGAGTGGAAGAAGGTAGCGAGTACTCAACTTGCTTCGTACCCATCTACCTCACATTGCTGGGGCCAGGGGGACCTCCTTTGGGCGATGAAGCTCCGTAGCAGCCTTCCCCGAAGGTCCCCGGGAGAAGGCAGGTCTAGAACTTGCTCTGCATTCTTTCTACATCTCTGCATCACCCCAGCCCAAAGGGGTTTGTACTATGCAGGGTTTTGTCACCGTATTGCATTCTTTAGCCCTATGTAATATGCAACCGCACAGAATTTGGTAATTAGTCCAAGAATTGTTTTATCATTTAGATTCTGCAGGAAACCATCTGCAGTGCGTGTGTGCGAAAAATGGAGGCAGCGCACCTCCCTCCTGGTCTGTAGCAGGAGTTAAGCCAGAGCAGAACCAGCTCCTCCAGTATGACAGACCTGTTTGCAAGTATTTCTTTAGCCAGTGGTTTTAAAGTCAATTTAAGCAGAAAATAATAAAGGTGAAAGAATGCTAATAGTATTTATGGAAAAACACATGAAACACGTGAACTGCTCAGGCCAGATCTCATTCAAATGTTGCTGAAGAGCGACTGCTACAGTCAGCTAAAACACAAACATTGAATTTGGATTGGTGTTTGGGTGTCCCAAAGAAGCAGGGAGGAAAGACTGCAAATGCCTATTTCAATGATGAATTTCCCAGTTAGTTATTTCTACGCCTTTCCTACAAAAGGATGTGACTTCCTGTTTTAGAGGGAGTTCCTACACTAGAACGCATAGTAAGTCAGAGGTAGGAGGAGATTATTCTTACTTTTTCTGATGCTGTCGCAATTCTTGTTCCCTGCAGGTTTAAAGCTATACAGCTCAAGACTCCTTCATGAGCCGGTATGTCGACAGGAGGCTTTTCTGTATTGGCGAGATCCACTATCTGCACATGCCCAGTGTGTGTTCCAGGAAATGCAAGAAGAGAATTATTACTATTTGGACAAAGGACACAAAGACCTAAAAGACAAAAAAAAAAAAAAACCAACAGTAAGAGAATAACTGTGCAGTTCCCATAACCTAATAAAGTTCTCAAACATAAGTTTCTAAGATATCAGTAATTTCAGAATAAACAAACATACACGTAGTAAACCAGAATTTTGTTTTAATGGCTATTGCGGTATCCCAAAAGATGATCCCATCCATAGGTGCAGAGCACAGAGAAGTAGGGGAGTAGCATAATTTTAACTTTCTGTCATCACTTCATTTCAAAGAAATCTAGTTGTGGTTATCCAAAATACGGATGTTTTCAGAGATCAGCTCCATCAGTTTGTTACACCAAAGCTATTTAAAAAAAAAAAGTCTCGTTATAAACTCTTAGCTTTTTTTGAGCTGCTAACGGGTGATAGTTTAGTTTCTCCTCCATCAGTAAAACTGATTATTATTAATTCATGTTTGAACTGAACATGTTGGTTCTTATGGCACTTGCACTTTTTTTTTCCTTCGTAACTGTTTGCAGATCTTTTACAGTAAGTCACAGCTCTCCCAGGTGTTCTACAGATACCAAGTAAATTCCTGCAAACTCAGCCTGCAGCTGGCAGAGCAACGGGTGGGTGTCACAAGGAACAACATACTTCTACCGCCGTAAGCCCAGCAGCCTGTAGGTAAGTCAGCACACCGAACCTGCAGCTGGGCTGCCCTGCCCTGAGCGCAGCCACCACGTCCACATTCACTTCTAACAGGCTTCAAAACCTCCCAGGACGGGGACCCCGAGTCTAAGGAACCTCCCGGTGGTGAAAACATCTTCCTGAAGTACAAGCTGATCCTCCTGAGATACCAAGCGCGGCCAACACCCCTTGTTCTCCTGTCCAGGACTATCAAGAAGAGTTTGGCTCCATCGTTCCTGTAACTGTCCTTCAGTCCCTCCCACACCTACCTGGAGCCTCGCGCTGGCATCGCTGCGCCAGACAGTATGGTCGGTGGCACTAATACATGGCTTGGTTCAGGATACCTTCTTGTTTCAACAAGAGACAAAGCCCTACCTTGCTATTGAAAAAGAATAGTATCAGTTTGCTAATTGGGCTCTTTTTGACACTGCAGAGAATAGTTTGCTAGCCAGTTCTAGCTCTATTAGAAAAGAGGAATGAGGCACTTTCAATAGAGTTTGTAATTAAGCTTTCAGTACAAAATACATCAAGTTTACAGGTTCTTTACAGAAGAAAGCATGTGGCCCTTATAGAAATCAAATCTATAACAGGAGTACATGAAAAAGCTTTTGTGTCAAGTATTAATAGATTTTAATAACCATTTTATAAACACAAAAGCATCTCCAAAGGTCATGACTACAGTGCAGTATGTAAACTGTTTAATGACTTACTAAACAAAACTGATTCTGGCAGCTAAAGATAAATAGCACGTCAAGACCAGAATAAACTTGCTTCTGTTCCCCAGCCCACACATTCGACTCACCTTTAGGGTTGTAGCAGGTTTCAAAGACGTGCAACTGGTGGGGATTGTGTGTGAATGTGAAAACTTTAATCATCGAGTCCAAGACTACCACAATTCTGAAACAGACAAGAAGTTCCTATGACTTGGGGAAAACAGGGACACACGTATCAGTTCAGATCTGCAAAGGCTTTCAACTGACTTCATGGCTATATTCTTTTTCCCCTCTCCCCCCAACAGGCTCCCAACCTTGCAAAAAAAATGTACAACTCTGAGCCTGCCAAGCACTTTTATCCAAAGCTATGACAGCAGAACCCCTCCGCCCACACATACACAGACTCCAGCTGACTAATAGATGCTCTTGCTCTAGAGATCAACTTGAATTCCCTTCACACTCCTCCATACCTAGAAAAAGCAGTAGCTAGGAGAACACTTCCCTGCATTAGGGGGCCAGAAAGTCTTACAGGCTTTTCACCAAGTTGTCAGATACCAGTATACCTGAGCTGTGATCTGTTAACACCTAATGCTTGCCCCCACAAGCCTGACATCAGTTTAGTTGCTGGTGGTGTTTATCTAGGTGTTAAAGCAGGATCCTTTTTCTTTCTACAAACAGCTGGAAATGAATAAGAACAGCGTCCAAAGCCAAGCTGCGCATTTGGAACACGTTTGTTGTACCTACCTGTCTCTTCGCAGCTTAACTGCTTTGACTTCTGTAGAAAACTCTATCTCGATGACAGTTTTCTTCTTCAGGTCATCCCAGATCATTACTACGACAGTGCAGAGATTGCGTTAGATCATCAAGGCATATCCGAAGATCCACATTATCTGCACTATAACAACTTCTAGTTTCCGAGAAGGCTAACGAAGAGGAGCATCCAGTAGCTAAGCAGTTACAGACTGGCATCCTGCTCACCAGAAGGTATTTAGCTACTACACAGCAACCCAGGCTTTACGCTATGACTCCTGCGGGTAGGAGCTCGTAAACTCTTAACTGCAAAAGCTGACAATAAAAATACATTTTCCTAAAGACAGTCAACTTTTCCGTTTTGCTCTGAGGGCTATCGAAGAAATAAAGCAGCAGCCAAAACACAAGCAGCATGTTTTCATACAAAGCTTGCCAGCCAGGGACCTTTTCCCCCGCAGGCTGCTGAGCCATAGAGTCTCTCTGCAAAGTTGCCTGTGGGACGTACAGGCTTTGTCACTAGGTCTCAGAGACTGGTCACTGCAGGGAGCTGCCTGGTGACACTGCCACAGCAGCAGTGCAATGCATTTCACCGCGTTTACTTAAGCCTGCTGCAACATCCCCTACACACACACACACACACACACACAGAGCCAACCTTCAGAATGCCCAGCCCCAGCTCAAGGCATTTGGTTTGGGAGCTCTTTGGGCAGTTTCACACAGACACCAAGGCAAACACTTACAAGGTCCGTTCCTCGAGACTCACCTTTGTTAGGTGGGTACTTTGGTTTTTTTCCTCCACCTACTAGTGCTAAATAGTTGCAACGAAACAACATTTCGACATGGCCAACACCACCTTCTAGAAATTCTGAAAGACAAATATATTTTATTTAGAAGTGTCAGAATCCGTTAAAATGCCATCTCATTTTTACCACTGTTACAAGAAAAGCTCGCCTTATCCAGCACTTCTCAGACACCTGAGAAGAATCATATCTTCCTACCCTGGCTGACCTTAAAACACAGAGAATCTTCTAAGAGTGAGGGTGACAGACAAGAAATCCAGACTAAAAGGATGTGGGGTTTGGCAGTTTTTTTTTTTTTTTTCATTTGATTGACTTTTTTGTGCTTAATATTAGGATCAGATCTTTTTTTCTTTTTAAGAATCTCAGCTGTAGAAGAAGTAGAATAAGATGCCACGCTTATGGTGCAAGTGGAGGAACAAAATATCAACCAGGGGATTTTATAATAAAAGATTTTTTTCTATTTGATGACATTTGCATGGGGGCTTGGCTTGGTTTACACACCCTTTGTTTAGAGGGATGCTTGGCTTTCCACTGGGGAGAGGGCACTGAACTGTCAGGAGCAGAGGCCGTAAACTGTGACCTTCAAGGTTAATGAGCAGAGGTAAAAACAAACTTCTCCTTGTAAGACTGTCCAACACCCCACACACACTGGCAAGCTGCAACAGGAAAGGTGGACGTAACTAGGAAACCATTTCAAAGCTAGAGGGAAAGTTGCAATTTCACAAGGACTCAAGAGAGACCTGCTGTCAGAAACGGGGATGGAAGAAAACGGCAAAAACATCCGAGGAGCTGGGAGGAAGCACTACAATGGAGAGATGTAGACTGAAGGACAGGACAAGGGAGATGCAGTTAGACGTGAAGCAGCACTGCAGTATGTCTGGATGAGGAATTTATGTTGGGACTTGACTACGCAACGCTGAAGGTAGATGCCTGGAAAGGTATTCACACTGGAGCAGTGAAGCCTTGGATTTCATACAAGTCCTTGTGGTTTCTTCAATAACGCTTCTGAGTGACATGTTTCCTTCCTGAACAATTGTATTTGGACACTCCCCCTTTCCGCACCAGGTCCTCCTCTTAACTCCATTAAAGCATTTCAAGCATGACAGTGCATTTTGATATGAAGAGGTATTATCACCATGACAAAAAGTCTTAAAATATTTACAAATGATAACCTGAGACGATTTAAGAATGTGCAATGTGCTCTGAATCTATGTTAGAACAGACACTTTAACCATTATCTTTACAGTTCTGACAGGTGATGCTCGGATGGGGAACTCCACGGAACTCCTGGATGTAAGACAGACAAGCCAGGGCCTAACAGTTAAGACTTGGTTTCATACTGGGTTGCAGAAATCAATCAGACAGACAAGCTCCAACTGAGATAATCTCAGGTAGATTTAAACATGCACGAAAGATGAACAAGATTTCTCTGTGTGTCTCTGCAGCCAGTACAGCCTGACCTCTCAAATCCACAGGGGAAAGGCAATCTGACTCATAAGGAACACCTCTGGAAGTATGTCCCGATCTACTGGCAGGGAGAGTTTTGACAAGGAACTCAACAGGACCTCAACCTGAATTCTGATCCTTTTAGCACACCATCATAGATGATAGTCTCAATGGAGACTTATGGAAGAATTTAGTACTAAGAATAGAAAATAGTTTGTCAGCTTCGGCCACGTGAACAGTGACTGAAATCTCTTACAGCACTAGAAAGTGAAAGCATGCCTAGTTTCTGGTTTCATAGGAATTGCTTTAAATACATTTTTCTTCTTATTAAATCATTTCTATCACCACAGACTGGACGTGCTGGGAAACCTGTTTAGCATGGCAGCTTTCTTCCTGTATTTAAGGGTTAGAATCACATGGCTAGGTTTCACTTTCCCTTATTTTGACTCAGTTATGTTTGCTTTCTGATAAAAAGCCCCACTACCTGTTAATATAGCTCACCTAGTCATTTCTGTTAAGATATGATACTAGGTCTAATGCCTTAAGATCCTCCACAATTTTTTAAGCACACAGAGAATATAAAATTTAGAGTATTAGAGGTCTGAGCTCACAGTACTCTTGCAAGCAATACTCTTAGCAAGTACAAGAAATGTTGTGTCCAGATCTCCAGCAAAAAGGCAGCAGTTCTATTGCTACACTAGATCATCCAGATTACTGCCCAAGAACAGAACTTCCCTCGATGATACAGAATACCACTGCAGCGAGCAATTCTTCTCCCACTTGTGAATAACCAGGCAACTTAACTCCTATTCAGGACTACAGACATCAGCAGCAGCTAACACAATTCAGCCTCTGCAAGAAGGTGAGACAAATTCATCATCAGCCAGCTCTATGCAAATTAATAGCACATAAAGATCTGACCAGGCAGCGGCATAAGTGAGAGGCTCTCTGGGACCAGCAGGGACTTCCTTTTCTGAGGCTTTATTCAAAGCCCTCCAGTGATGGCATGGTGAAAGCTAAGCAAGAATCTTACAGAAAAAAACGAGGAGGCTGAGCTTCCAACACAGAACTAGCATGGTATAATAAGTAAGCATTTTACCTTGTTTCTCTTTTTCTTTGAGTGGATCTGCATTATAAACTCGGAATCCATTTTCCATTCCACATGCAAAGCATCCTGTAGTAAAAAGCACATATATATACACATATATAGTAATTGTGAGATACACTCCAGAACTGAGCGAGAGCCGGAGGGTTAAGAGAGCATTACTCGTAACTGCATTGTTAAACTCAAGCTGAAGACCACTTGCAGGCTTTGTTAGTGATTGCAAGTGAAAACTGTTTGGAGAAGTTGTCCTCTACCCTGGCCCCTATTGGAAGTGGGAAGTTCTCAGTATTCTTTCTAGACAGGTGAGAAAACAATGGAAAGCAATTCCCAACCCATCTGTATCCTATGCCATGCGCTACAGAGGGAAGGAAACCTGCATTTTAACTTTTATGGTTCAAAAGGCATTATGAAGCAAACCCCCCTTTTCTTATTAGATCCAACTTTACACCGTGACTACAACTATATGAAGCATGATCCATTGTTCATATTTCCGCAGCAGAGAGCTCCTCAAACACAGTTTTTACGAATACTCTAACAAGAGCCTACCACTGTCAGATGCCAATAATTACATGCCAGTAGCTTAAGTCTAAACCAGCGAATGAGTAGAAGCCAGATTAAAATACTCTGGAAAATTATTTTAGTTACTTTTACGTACAGAGTTATGCATGTGCCTTTTTAGTGGAATCCATCAAACCACCAGTATCCTGTCCTGCTCTTTTACTCACTAACGGGTGAATGCAGGTATTAATAGTAAGAAACGCCAGTGTGAAGTTAGAGCAATTACAAGTCATTAAGAAGCAGCTACCGTCACTAGAGGCAGACTGACAGCAGATTAGCTGCTACACAATTTATATGCACTGTATCAAAAACCCAGTTAACATCTTCAAGGTACTGGAACAAAGATATTCAAATTAGTCTGGTTTTATTCTTATGCACTGCAGGGACTGCAACGATTTGAACCCACCAAATAAAGAAAATGAGGAGCTGTGTCTAAATGCACAGTTCCCCATACTGAACACCCCAAAATCACAGGGTGAGTGGGGGAAGGAAGTCTTTGCTCTAGACACCGGGTCTCCAAATCATTTCCCCACAGCCAGGTGACCCAGGATTTCCTCCGCACAAGACCAGAATGTTTCGCTGTGGGGCGGTGGCTCAGAAAGTGGCAAAAAGGCTCAGACTGCAAGAGAGTTTCAGGCATTCCTGGCATTAACGGTTCACAAGCCGCCAGCACTGGTCCTCACTACACACGCAGCGAGCTGGCTGCGTGGTTTGTGTACTATTAGCTTAATATAAGCTCAATTAAAAAAACAGCCTATGTTCCCTGAAGAGCAAACGAGCAACATTCAATACATGTCTTCCACGGCTCGTATCTTGATGCAAGTTAAGATGTCAGAATACAATTGGTGACCTTTTTTCGTTTGTTTGTTATAACCCAGAACAAAATCACTATTCTCACATAACAATACAAAAACTTATAATAAACTTGATCTTGACAACAGTATTAGTTTAAAAACTCCATAATTTGGCAAAAATAATGCAGCCGGTTTGAGATTCCTTTTTAATGCTTCAAGGGTTTCATTTTAAGTAGGACCATTAAAAAAACAAACACACACAACAAAAAAACCCAACCAACAACAGACTAAAAAAAAGACAACCAACCCAAAACACAACCAACCAAACACCTCAACTGACCAAAATCCAACAGCAAAAAGAACAAGAAAAAAGGCATCACACACATCCTCTGCTTTACAGACCAGTATCTTACGAGGGGGGTTGCGTATGTTTGGCAGCATCCTCAGGGTTCCCATTCACTGAACTCACACATACAAAGGAAAAATGACCACAAGACCCATCTCTGCACCCTCCAATGCAAAAAGGAAACAAATTAACCCGCTTATTTTACATAAAATCATGAAGAGCGGAGTCACAGCCCCAATATACTGGGCTGTTCCAACAGTACAACAGTTAGTTCACAGTGAAGAAAACACCACACACAAACCCCTACTCCTCCAACCCAAAAGACGCACAGGCACAACTTCACCCTGTCCAAGATTTTGTAACAAATTAAGTGTAAAAAGTACTTGTTTACATATGGAAACACACACAGAGAGTGGTTAACAAGAATATAGGACTTACAGAAAGATTAGCAGACATACTGAAATAGATGCTTTTAAATTAACTATATTCATTTTACCTCCTCCTGTCTCAGTGCATCACTCTCTAGTTTGCTCTGTCAGTTGAATACATAAGAGTGCACTGTGTTGAAATGACAGCACTAATAAGCTGTGACCTTGGGCAGTATACTTTACTGGGAGAATTAGAAAGCAAATAAAAATGGAAACATTTCTCTCTATATAAAATAACACCATACAGGATGAGAACTAATCCGTTTCTGGTA
The DNA here is from genome assembly GCA_008658365.1 of Alca torda. Classification (NCBI taxonomy): domain Eukaryota; kingdom Metazoa; phylum Chordata; class Aves; order Charadriiformes; family Alcidae; genus Alca; species Alca torda. The sequence continues at coordinate 28,920,679 of CM018086.1, read as the reverse complement.
GCTGCAGTGTGTATCTATACAATTATTTTTCCAGCGACTGTTTTCTAACACAATATTGGAATTCCAGGAGACATGGAGTGGGATGCTGAAACCGTTCTATAGCAAGAGAGCGCCATGAATTTTTACTTGTGTTAATATCAGCATCACCCAAACGGAGCGCTCCTAATGCAATAAAGCACAGACATTACATTTCCTGTAGCACCACTACAGCTCTTCCGCAGGACTGACCTCGTGACTAAGATGTGGGCTGCTTTTAATGTCTCGGGAATATCTATACTTTAAACTGGAGACAATACACCAGAACTGGGGGAAGGTAACAGCGATATTCCCCATACCCCATTACCGAGAGATACAAAGTTCTCGGTCATGGCAACCCCTGAGCCAAACAAGAGAAAAACATAGAGGAAGATTACTGCTACTCATTCAATTCCAGATTACAGGAACAGCTTTGGAGCCCAGTGTTTCCCATCTGATCCCACCGTTTACCAGTGGGATCACAAGTTGGACAGTTCAGCTACAGCTTGGAAGCTCTTGTGTAGGAGAGAGCTGGGGAGGGGCTGGCAGAGCCGGGAGCTGCGACAGTGACAGGCACGCTTCCTTCCATGGGAGGTTCACATCACATTTTGAGAAGGGACAGACGTGCTGTCAAAGAGCCACTGACAGAAGACAACTCAGGTATCTATGCTTTTTTTAGTAAATTAATTATTACGGAATTATTACCCTAACCCACAGTTGTGCTTCTTCCTACAGTAAAAGTACTATTTGCCAACAGTCTCAGTGAGGCCACAGTGAGTTTTGTTTGTTTTTCTAAAACCGAAGAAAAAGGAAGGGTTAAATGAATGACTGTCCTGGAAGATGCCACAAGCTGAAGGGGACATGCTGACATAAAGCAGTCTGCAGGATTTGGGGCCCAAGATCCAGAAATTGCAATAGAGAAGTCTGGGGAAGTGACCATGGCAGGCGCAGTTCCTAGCACATCGGTCTTCCTCGTCACAGCAAATTTTGTCTAAAGCCATAAGGCAGCACAGAATCCTGATACCATTTACAGGGACCTGTAGTGAAGCATTTCAGTCCACTAAAGGAGATCAAATGAATAAGCCAAGTGTTTCAACACCAAAACAAGTCCACACCTCAGTTTTCAAACTAGCTTTAAACTATAACAGTGACAAAAGAGAAACTTGTCAGCAATTTACACATATACTTTCAGCTATGATAATTTATGATGATGTTTTGTCTGTTCATTTCTGTAAAGCACTTTCATGTCCTTCTGAAAGCATTAGAAAAGTGCCTGAAATCAGGAGCGTACCAGCTTGAAATTAGGAACCTAAAGCCAGAGTATTCTGTTTTAAAACAACTGAGAACAACTTGCAATATGGCCCTTACATTTTGGGGGGTTATATTGTTTCTTTATTTTTTAAGTTAAAACCAAAAAGTGGCAAAGGCACCCAATATAGAAATTGAGTATCACTCAAAACAGAGTAAGGGAAGCCCATTTCAGAAATACTGCAGATGCTTACTTTATCACTTGTCAGTCATGCAAGTTACGACTGGGAGAGGCTTATTAGATCGTTCCTCCCATCTTCCCATCATTATGGGATCGGCTAGTCTTAAATTACTAAGAAATTAGGTTATTGTGACAATATATGCAGACACCCAACACTACTAAGCTTCAGCGCTCAAGTGACTCATATTTCTATTTTTGGGAGAAGCAAGAAGGAAGAAGCGAGCTTTTCCTCTTGTCTACTCTTCTTTGAGCAGCCAAAGAATTACCTTTCCTTTAACGGTTTACAAGTTTAGGGCCTTTCGAAAAAGTTAGCATGCTACCTAGGGTTCAAAGGTTGTCACGCCTAAGCGGGAAGAGCTCCAGGAGCCTGCAAATGAAAGCCCAATATGGGTTTTGTTCAAGGTTTTTGTCGTTATTCAGTCGTCTTGCCAGGCTGGGTAGGGCAGGACTGGAATACTGTTAGGAATAAGCTGCTCAGTTTAAGATTCACAAAACAAATTCATTAACATACTCAGGATATGACATTATTCTAAAAAGTGTTTATGTTGCATTTACTGATACAGAATTTAAGGAAGCCTTTGCAACAAAGAACAAGTTCTAAGTACTAAAAGGATGCTCTAAAGGCATCGTGCAGTAAAAGAGAAACTTAGCTTCTTACACAGTTCTTTCTATAACCCGGCGCTGTCACAGGCCAAGCATGAAACGTTACTGCTTCATTACAGACCCCTGCAGATGGAAAATGAAGCTCATCCTCACAAATCTATTTTTCCATTCCTATTGCAAATGCAAGATGAAGACAAGTGCAGAGTTGCTGAAGAACAGACTGTTCTGTTGTTTTCAAGCCAACAGGATAGCATGAAGAGAGCTACCAAGAAGGTCGCTTCATTAACAGCTTGATATACTACTGACAAAACATCAGAAATGTTCGGCTAGAATCAACAGAATAATTTGTGTTTACGAACGACTTCAACAGCATCAGCAACAGGTACATGAACTGCAGTCTGCAGTGACAGAAGTTGCAAGACTGTCTTAGGCAAGAGTATTATTTGCTAAGACAAAAGGACATTACAAAGTGATGACCGTCTACTCCGTATTCCACAAAAATGACACTTACTCATAAGACTGGTGCTATTTTTATATTGCAAAAGCAAGACAAGGCATATGGACCCCCTTGCTAGAAGAGGCCTTCCCCTTTCTAACACAGAGAAAAAAAATAAACCAAGCATCCAGCTCTGAAGCTTTTCAGTGGTCCACGTACCTGTACTTAGATATCTGCCAATACGATTAGTAGTTTTAATCATCATTTTAAAAATACAAATTGGGCAAAGAAAAAGCTACACCCCTAATTTTGAATGCAAAGTACTTAGTTGCACTATGAAAGTGGCATTTTGCCAGTTACCTTTTCAGTAAGGCAGTTTCAAAAGCACCCCCCTTCGAGCACAGGGTTTAAGGCAGCCTCACACAGATACACGAGGCAGGCCGCCCAATTTGAAGCGGCGCAACTTGCAGCAAGTACCGAAGCGCCAGCCAAGCGGCAGATGCATTTGAAGGTGCACGTTAAACACGGCTGTTCCTCTGCTCTCCCCCCGGCCGACCCTCTCCAAGGCGGCCGGTACCCGCGCACCCCACCTACGACAAGGGGACGGTGAATTCACTCCTCTGCGAGGATCCTCCCGGCTGGGACTATGTCACCACGGCAGCTACAGCCACCAGACGGCGGGGATCCTGTCAGCCGCAGCGGGGGCGGGCAGGGGACACACACACAGGAAGGGACCCCGCCTGCCCGTCGCCCCCGAGGCCGGGATCGCGGCTCCGGGCTGCCGCCATGGTCGCCCCCCGGTTACTCACCGCTGCCGGGCGCGGCGGCGGGCCCAGACCCAGGGCGGGGGCCGCACTCCCCTCACCGGCCCCGGGCGGCGACCTCCGCCGGGCTCCTGACTGCCACAGACCAGCTGCCAAGGACCGAGTCCTGCAGAGAGGAGCCCCCGCCGCCAGCCGGCCCCGGGCCCCGCCCGCTCCCCTCACGGCGGCGCACCCCCCGCCCGGCCCAGCCCCGCCACCTCACCGTGGTCCTGGTTGAAGCCGGCGTAGAGCAGCCCGTTGCCGTGCGGGTTGGCCGGGAGCAGGTTCATGGCTCCTGCCCGTTCGCCTTCGCCTCCGCCCGCCGCCCTTTAAACCATGGCGGCGCCCGCCCGCCTCAGCCCCGCCGCCGGAGCCCGCCCGGGCCGAACCGAGCCGGGCCGCGCCGAACCGGGCCGAGCCGCGGCGGACAGGCCGGCGGCTGCTTCCGACCCTGCCAGGCAGCGCCGCCGAGCGCCGAGCACATCCACCCGCCAGCGGGAGGAGCGCCGAGCAATCGAGCGACGCCACGCCACGCCCCCGCGGGCGGGCGGGAATGGCGCGCGCGCGGCCGGCTGCGAGGGAGGGAGGGGGTGAGTGGAGCCGGTGTGTTGCTACTGGGCAGGAGGAGGAAGAGGAGGGGGATCGGCGGCAGCTCGGTGCGTGTCTGAGGACGAGGGGTTTTCGCGGGGCTGGTTGGAGGGGTATATGGCCCGAGGGTGGCGCGGGCACAGGCCGCGGGCGCATGAGTAGGACGGGCCTGTCGCTGTCCCCCTCCGACCCTGCCCGGGCCGGGCGCGCCCGCGGGGATCCCCCGCCTCACACCGGGCCGCCGGGATCGAGCCCAGAGTGTGGCGGGAGGAGGGGCATTGGGTGAAAGCCCTCGCAGCAAGGGCGTACTAAGCATCAGACCAGCAAGAACAGAGAAAATACGTTTAGAAGATGCTGAAATAGGGGATACCGTAACTTGACAAAGAAACCCAACCCAAACACCACCACCACAGAAAAAAACCCCAAAACAAATTGAAACCTTGGAAGTTTTGAATACCCGAGGGCCTGAGCAACCTGATCTGAGCTCAACAGTGAATTTACTTTAAGGAAAATGAGGGACCTGCTGAGGCCTCTTCCAACCGGAATTATTTCATGACTGTGTGATTAGATGGAAGCCCACAGTGTGTGTATGTTCACGCAAATGCCAGCTATTCCCTGTCCTTCGTGGGCACTTGTTTCCTTTCCTTTACTTGCTCTGTGCCTTCCACACCAATGGCTTCGTGCTGTGTTTCAGATTTGTGACCCGCTCGTCTCTAGTGCAGACTTCTGTTTGGAAATTACAATGGCTCATTACAGTCCTGGAGCTACCTGCAGTGACCAATGGTACATTAGCCTTTGTGCACTCCTATGTATATATAAAAAAAAGAAATAATTACATTGCATCTTTACAAGATTTGGTCTCCTCAGGCAGTCAAGAGACTTGGCACATGAAATAACAAGCCCTTCTTTGCTTTTTTTTAAGTCGTCTTCTTTCCAACTACAGGCTCAGGCTTTACTCGCTCTGCGTGGAGTGGCTACAGGTGTTACCAGAGGGAAGGAGCGCTGCTCCAGCCTCTCCTTACCTTGTCTTTATACTGGCTGGCAGGGGAATAGAGAATCTGACCTTGAGGACGTGCACATCCATATTAATGCTCTCTCCAGCTAGGCGTGCTTACTGCATAGCACATACAGAAAGGAAACAAACCGATGAGCCGGTGATTGAAGAGGCCAAGACTAATTCAGAAGAAACTTAAAATAGCATAGCAATGTGTGTGGAAGAGACCTCTTCACGCTGCATACAGCTGCTAGTCAAATGTAACCAGACCACTCCCGAAGTACGGATGTCTTGGATTCAGGTTTAACCTCTTGTAGCCGTAGCTGCCGTGTGCAGTTTCTTAAGCTGTGGAGATGCCATTTCTGCAGTCCGACAGCTTCACCCCGATACCAGCAGCGTTTCTCTGCAGCTCGTTCCGCACAGACAACCCAGCAGGTGGAGCCTGCTCATTACTGGGGAGCCATCCGACAGGAATTCCTGCCACCGAACTTTGCTTTCCCATTTAGTCATAACTATGAGAAGACTTGTGCCTGACTGCATTTTTCTGCATTGACTGGTCCGGGTCCTGGGATAAATTTGGCATTTTACCGGCTTGAATTTTCCCTTCTCGCCTACAGAGACTGTGGACATCTGCTGATCCAGAAGGAATATTACAGATATGTAACTTGATGGCATCTCACAGCAGTGAAGACACCTAGAATAAACTGGGATGAAAGTGCACCATCAGCTCAAAAGCCTGTCCTTGCTCAGGAGAACAAGTCACACAATTCCTTAACAAACAGAAGAAAGACTTGGTGTCTATTATATTCTTCCATATTTCAGTTAATCTTGGAGACAGATGTTGTATGAAAAGCATTACGTGATGCTTTTAGGATGACTTCACTTTCCTGGTGTCTAAGTTCAGGTATGTTGTTCTTCAAATTCTTCTAAAGGAAGCTAAAGACAACTTCCCCCAGTTAAAGAAAGCATAATAGGATTTATTTTCCAGAAACATTTATTTATTTTTTAAATAGTGTTCTTTCCTTATAAAGCAGCTCTTTAAGTCATGTTCCTTTTACCACAGTGTCTTTGGCATTCTCCTCCTAGAACTTTCTTAGAGAGTGGTATAAAATGTAATATTTTAATATTTTTTTTTTACAGAAAAATAAGTATTTAAACCACAAATTAATTCCCCAAAGTATTAAATAACATACCAAAAACTTTATCAAATCTATTACATACACTAATGGGACAAAACCTTGTTGTGTATGTGCATAATAATTATATATACATTTTTAGCTTAGTTAAGTTAGTGCTTCAAAGTTATCAAGGAAGCTTTACAAAAAATGCAAATGCACAATTGCAGTATTACTAGTTTGTCACACTGTTTGCAGGATTTAACAATGTATACAATACATTGCATTTAAAAACCTCTGCCTGAATATGCAAACCGATGACTCATTTTTATATTTTTGACGAGTTTGCAAAAAGACAGTATTTTATACAATTACACAGTAAGTCACTTTCCAGATTTAATGGAATTAAGAACTGAGTAGAATGATAATTATCCCCTATATGAAAACACAACTACTAGTAAAAACAATGGCATCATGCACATTAGAAAACAAAATGCAGTATGAAAATCCAACACCAAAGTGCCACATCCTTTCAGTTGCACTGAACACATCATTCATTCTGAAGCAGCATTACCGAAGTGAGCAAGCTCTAAATAAGACTTAATTTTCTTATTTTTGTCTATGTATTGCGATACATACATAGAGTGTGCTCAGCCATTAGACAAGGAGTCCTTGTGTTCAACACTTCACACGAGGGGATTCCATCCAGGTTCCTTTTCCCACAAAGAGCTTAAGAAATTTTACAGCTGTTTCTTGTACAGTTTTTTGGTGGGCTCTGCGGTGGCCGGATGATTTTCGCTTTCTTTAAGCTGTTCCTTTTATTGATGTTGCTGGATGTGAGGGAGTAGGAGCGTCCATGCATCATCCTGGCATTAAGGCCATTTGCCATGGAGAAAGATTTGAGATGGCTTCTTAAGGCAACGGGGAGAGGGAGCTTGTCAACAAGATGCACAGGGGTACAGGAAACTATGGCACGGCAACACAGGTCTTGCAGACTCAGTACTTAAAAACAGACATAAAACTCACATTATAATCACATGCTTTTGTCAGCCATATGGTAGCAGCATACCCAGCACTTCGCACGCACTCTGTACTGCCAGGATGAATTCCCATTCCTCCTCCCACACTTTTTCCCACATATCCAAAAAAAATCTGCTGGTTCAGTTTCCTATTTATGTCTTAATGCTTAGATGACCGAGTATGTAAGTTCTAGGAAAGATATGTTATTCTGTACAAAAGCAGGAACAGCAGGTTATGCTTCCAGATATGTATTTTCTGTTTAGAAAGCAAGTTGTACAGGATTCCTGGTTGTTCTTTTTTTGATGTTTTTGCATCAGGGTTAAAGTTTCTGAAAATTATTTTATACTAATGAACCATAAACGTTAGCTAGGACTAAATTTAGACATTTTCAGTGTACATCGCTTACCCTTGTTCGGCCTCCAGAGCCTGTCCATTCCATGTCTCATCAGTACTATTCTTGCTAGCTCAGTAAAGGACTCCGTAATATTGAAATTACAGAGTGGGCTGACTTCAAAAAAAGTCATGCCCAGCCTCTCAGCATAGGCTTGTGCTTGTTCAGTAGACACTTGCCGCTTGAAGGCTAAGTGAAGGCGATTTCCAACCAGGATTTTTGGTACACCAGGAGCATGCTGAGCAAAGAGAAGCAATAAAAAAATTAATAGTTTGGCTTCCATTTTCCATTTGTATCAATTAAAACAAACAAAAGCTTTTTCAAGATTTAAAGACTAAGTGGTTGTTTGAACCAGATGATCTCTAGAAGCCCCTTCCAGCTTAAATGATTCTATGATTCTCTGATCTAAAAACATCCCTTCCTCAGAGAAGACAGGCTTGCGCAGATGATGTGGCAAATCTATAGCAAGAGCGGGACTACAGTATGAAATCTTTGCCCTCCATATGTTTTCCATCAACACCTTTAAAGAAATCAGACACATTAGCTGATATGTTTCCAACTTTCTACAATTACAAACATAGAAAGAAAATTGTAAACTTGGCATCTTGGATAACTCTGTAGTAAGCACTGCCTGCAAATGCCGGTAAACACAGCAGAAAATACCATAAAAGCAGTCAGTCTTAGTCATCTGTTACAGACAAGTGACACTCTGGAGTTGTACCTTACCTCATCTATTTCTTTTATCCATCGATCGATGCCATCAAACGACCAACGATTTGTAATATCATACACTAGTATCACTCCCTGTATTAGAAAAAAAAATATTAAAATTGAGGTTTAATAGAGGCATAACACAAAGAATAGCATCTGTAAACTTTCCAATTCTGAAATAATCTTGTAAGATGCTGAGCAACTTCTTAATGGAGCAGAACCTCAGCATTCCGTGAAACAAAGCCCCATCTCTCTGTGTAGTTTCAGGGTCTAATGTATTGGTAAATATTTCTTTTTATAGCAGACAAGTTTGGTTGATCATAGACACATCACAAGTCACAGCAAATAAACATTTTTGGTAGCTTGAAGATTCAGTGCTCTGTGCATTTCTGGAACGTAACAGATGGAACTCATCAGAACCAATATTTGTCATGAACTATGGCAATACTTTAAATTCTGAAGCTATAGTGACTTTGTGTGTCTTTTTTATTTAAGGTCACTTCCTTACAAGGAGTTACGTTTCATCACATTTTAGACTATGTTTTTTTCACATTACTCTTGACAGTTCTATGTTATCAGTTTCTCTTACTTGGCACAAAGTTCTATAAAGTAGTTCTAGCGTAGTTTTCACATGATCAAAGTAAGGTAACACGCTGAAGTTATAAGAAGGCTTAAGTGTATACATATATATATCAATCACTGTATTTTACCCTGATTCAACTTCTGTCTCATGGATTTCCCTTCCCAAAAGAAAATCTTGCCCCTTGTTATTTCCCATGTTTCATGTTCTCTTCAGACTGCTACTGAATCTGCATGTGATCCACGCGTGAGCTACAGAAGCCCTCACAATGGTTTGCTAACTCTGCTTTCATCCATCCAACAACCATTACCATCAGTGAGAAAGTTGTACTTTGCTTACCTGAGCGCCTCTTGAATAAGACCGAAATATGGTGCAGAATCTCCCTTGTCCTGATGTATCCCTAAACAAAATAAATTATATATATTTTTATATATATATATTTTTATATATATATATATTTAAAAGAAGTAGGTGGCCTCCTGTGTTAAGAGTTCAGCTAAATTAACTCATCTGTTCTGATCAGTATCAGCTTTTCTGCCATTAGTCATGCAGCAGCAGGCACTAATGCACCAGAGCTCTTCTCCATCTCAGCAGTTTTCCCCCACTGGCATCTGCCCTTTCCTCTACATTTCTCAGATTTCTCAGGGTAAGAGGACAAGAACTTCAAACTTTACTCTTGTTACTGCCCTTGGAAAACAAAGGCTATTACTCAAGTGTACATATGCCACTAGACTTTCCTTTTAGGTCAGCCTGAAGAAAGATTCTGTTTTCACAGCAAAAGAAAAGTGGAAGGAAACAATAGCTATCACCAAGGAAACCAATGGAAAACCAGTAAATTCTTGATTACAGCAGCAATAGTTCATCATGAGTCTAGTATGATGAAGGCATCCCTGCAGAGTCATAGACAGCATGGATTTTTAGAAAAGCATACACACACACACACACACAAAAATCACTACATAAAGTGTTCTTCGCTATAAATTTGATTTTGCTTCCAAACATGATAGGAAGCAAAATTCCATAAAGACTTTTTGAGGTAGATCTGTAATCTTCAAATGCAAGGCACGTATTTCTGTATATGGTCAACTGTAGAAACATTTCCAATCTGTTATTTTAAGGAGTCCAAAGAACATCCTTGCCCTTCACAAAAACAATTAAAACATCTCCTTCCTGGCTGCTTCCCAGATAAGCTTTATGTGGTATTTTTGCTAAGCTATATAAAGTGGAAGACAGAAGAAGAAAAAGAAAGTAGGTGAATAAAATATCAAGTAATGAAGATACCATATGGCAGAGTACTATTATCCATCATTGCATTTAACATTTGAAACATTATTTAGAAAATCAAAGGCAAAAACCAGTAGCGATGAATAAATTAAAAATTCCTTAGCTTTGACACACAGGCATTTAACTCAAATAATTTCAAAGAAAACCCACAAAAATTAATTTCGAAGATGGAAAGGGAACAGGAATGTCTTTCTAGAGGAAATAATAATTCATTTTCACCTTTAATTCTCCATGCTATGTGAACACTGCTTGTTCCTAGAACCCGTCTCTGATTTACCTAGATTATGGCTCCACAAAAATCAGACTCCATCTCTTTCTTGTCCTGCACTGACCTTACTTCTCCCTCTTCTATGCCATGACTTTAGGGAAAGAGGAAAACAATGTATTTAAGAGGCAGTAATGTTGCTGCATTTTTCAATTTGTATCACTTGCCGAATACTTCTAAATGAACTAGAGGATAGCCATCTTCAAACAGCCTCAACACAAAAGCACCAAATATTTGTCCCTACAGAAAAAACTTTTATTGTGAAATAATTTTATTTGTTATCGACATGTTTTTCTAAAGATCAAATCACATCAGAATGCAGATTAAATTATATGAGCAATAACACCGCTTTTTCTTCTTCCTTTTTTTTTTTTTATAATACTGCTGTTATTTAGTCAACCACTACTACTAATAAATTGAGCACAGGGATGTTGCTATTACAGTCACTGTATTCTTTCTAAGTTACCTTCATGGTTCTCACTACCAGTATATTTTATAACTTTGAAGGCATTTTGAATCTATCTTGAAGGCATTTGTAATCTTTTGTGCCTTTCTTCTGCATTTGTTCTGCATCACTTACATAAGGAAACTGCAGAGACCCTCATTTTACATGAAATAGATGCAAAATGGAGGTAAAGAGAAAGCATGACTCACGACAAAGCCTAACTGCCTGGCTCACGCTTCCTCAGGTGACTAAACGTTTCTAAAGCGTAAGGGAGAACTCCTGCCCTGAAGAGTTGCGTTTTTGTGTCTTTGAAATATAAATGATGAGGAAACATGAGGCACACACTTACCAGAGCTGCAGCTTGATTCGTCGGCCATCCAGAAGAATCGTTGTAGTCTTATAATCTATACCTGTGGGGAAGAGCCATGCAAATCTTAGAGCAGCTGGCAGGCGTACAATATACACACAAGACAGTTACAGATTTCAAAGGAGCTGACCTTAAAAAAAGGTATTTGTCATTAGTACTCTGTGAAGTGCATAGGGATAAGAACAACTTGTTCATATAAAGTTACAAAGACCTTTCATATTCCTTAAGCTTGGTCCCTTCAGAGCAGATGTCTCAGGCTCCCTTCACATTGATAAATGGTCTGTTTTATACATTATCACGACAATATATATGCTTAAAGAATTTTATCTCTTCAACAGAAGGTAGAACTAGATTTTTGCCTTTTCTCTCATACATATGTTGCAGACTAAATGCTGTTCTCTTTCTCTGTTTCCTAGCTTTACTGCCTCTATCATTTCTTCCTTCCTTATCTCTGACTCATAGCCAGCGCTTACATCAGATACACGTGTCCCCTTCATATAAAAGCAGCAGATGGTGCAAGAAGTGGTTTGCCTCTTGTCTCTTCCAGCCTTTCCCACTCCCACTGATAACAGCCACCTCTGCCCAGCAGACCTGTGCATTAGCGTCCAGCACAACGCAGGCAGGTTCCATTTATTCCTTCCCATACCAAGCCCAGGCCTTGTGGTTGAGCCATAGCATCTCTTTTAGGTGACCTAAAGAAGTACTGCAGTGTTTAAGGGAAGTATGTATTGTAAATACGTATATATACTTACACATGTATACACGCACACATATATATAGCTTCATTCACATCTTTACTATGCGTTTTGTAGTCTTCGCAAACAGCCTTCAGTGCTACATAATATGACTTTTTTTTTTACTGCTAACCTGACATGCCCCAGGAAGCAACTGAACTATGCAAAAATAAGCTCAAGTCTAGCTAGCACTATTGTTTTCTTGGGCAAAACGGGTGTGTTGGTTTCAATTGGATTAGGTAAAACTAATCAGAAGCAGTTGTGTAGCTGCAGCTGACCCCTGAAAATATCCCCTACCATGCCAGGGTCAATGGCTTTGAACACTGCGCTTCAGTACTGCATCCACAAATTGTGTAATTATAAACATTAAGGCTTTTATTTTATTAAATGTTATTTAAAAAAGTGTGCATTCAGTATTCACACTGTGCAGCCAAGCAACACAGTTTTGCTGGTAAATGCGTTTTTCTCATGTTTTCTTTGCTGGGCCATGGTTAACTTCCTGAATCGAACATTTATTCATAGAGTCCTCCAAATGAAGTTTAAAAAGCATGGAAACTAGCTCTGAAACACGTACTCAAATGTAATGAGACTTGTACTTTGAAAGAGAGATATGTTTTATTTTCAGAGCATAAGCAAAACAAGGGGTTGAGAAAAACACATTGACATGGAAAAACAAATGCATACAGAAGAGCGTCCTAATTACTACATAGGATTTCAGCACATCTTTATCAGGGGAATAGGGATGACAGTGCTGAAGATGATCCCGTAAGTGTGAGATTCATTATTATGGGTGGCATCAACATAGAGTCAAAGAACTGTCTAGGTTGGAAGGAACCTTTAACTTTTTTTATGCTGGACTTGATGATGTTAATCTATAGAACCATAGAATTGCCTAGGTTGGAAGGGACCTTTTAGATCACCTAGTCCAACCATCAACCTAACTCTGACAAAACCCATCACTAAACCATATCTCTAAGCACTACGTATCAATGTTTGTATTAATAAACATAACAAATGCTTACCAATAAGATTTTTTGTTCTTGTTGTATTTAAAGGGGAAAGAGAAGTTTGAAAGTTTAGTAAGACAGTGTATTAATTACTTATATCATCCTCTCAAAGAAAAGGTATAGCATAGCATGGCACATAAACAACAAATGCAGATCTGTCTCAGCTGCAGGCACAACTCTGGGGAGACAACCACCATGCAGGAGATTTGCTCTCTTTGCTCAAAAACATGTTTTGTCAGTGAGTTAACAAAATGGATTTCCTGTTGCTCCTCCAGTGGAGTATTGCTAAGTGCTGCTACCAGTTGACATGAGGTCCCTAAAGCAGTCACTGATAGTGAGTTACCTCCATTTTTGTAAACAAAAAATAGGTTTAAAACCCTCTGGCATAAATAAGCAGACACAGAAAAGGCAGCCTCGCCCATCTCCTTTTCCAGAAGGAAAGGAGTTTGTAAGAGTTGGTCTGGAATAAAGAACAGATGTTAAATCACCCAACAGAAGTTATTGCAAGGTACCAGTTGTCAGCCAAGTCAGCTCCCCCTGTAGCCATGGGCAAAGAAAAGAGATGCTTCATTTCTGCTTCTTCTAAAATTTGCACCACACTAACCCACTCAAATGGCACATATTACATGTAAGATGCTATCTGAGGCAACATTTTACAAAAGCAACCAGCAACTTGAATTCCCTAAGTTATAACCACAAGACATTGCTCTCTGAAACAAGGTATGGATGCGCTGCCCCAGGAAATGTTCTCCTAGTTACAAATCAGGATAATTTCTTGCCCAGAGAGCAGTGCACCATTACACCCTGCAGCTACCTCCAGGTTTAGTCTCAAGGCAACTCATTTGTACACAGCTATCACCAATTTCTCCTGCAGAACAGACACTGGGAGACTCTGAATGCTTTTCTTACACAACACAATAGTATTTATTCCTTCTCGTAGAATACCAATTGGAACTTAGATACAAAAGCATACAGTGAAACGAATTCTTTATCTCTACTACAAATAACTTCACTTCTCCAATTTCCTTGCTTCCTGCATGCCAACATTTACATACATAGATTAAATAGGTAGTATTCAAAAACTTTCATAGCAATATTAGCAAATCAATTTTACTTCTGTATTGTATTTGTTGATATCAGTAGAGTTAAACCAGCTTTAAACTTTGTAAGGTAAAGAGATTTAAAATGAACAAATTTTGAAGGATAATTGCACTGAAGTACTATTAATTAAAAATACTTTATCTATTAATTGATTTGACTTGTTACGTGGTTTATGTCATTTCTAGGAGCAGTAGCAGCTGCCAAGCAGCTGCCCAGTTTGAAAGCCGAGACCCACAGAGGAGCGATAAGTTGCCTTGCCATGGCCCTGCTGGAAAGGGTACTGCAGTTCCGAGAGCCAGGGCATTTCTTAAGAATGAGAAGCCAAGAGGAATTGCCTGTTCCCAAGATCCTGGTATGGAAAGAGCTAGCAATGACCAGCAAGATGACAGAAAGCAAGCTTAAGAAGCAATCTGGCTGGGATGTGAAGACCAGGCAAGTAAGAAGATCAGGGAGACAGAGGCACTGCGATGGTAAGTCACACATTATTAGGAAATGTATTTTAAAGATGCCACTTCATTTCTGTTGCCTGCAGGACAGTTCACTTGAGTCACATCAACAAACAGGTTTGCTACTCATGCTTTTATAGGCGATGAATACATCCTACTGTATACATCCTGTATATTAGGAAAAAAATATCTCAACACAGCTCCTTCTGGTCTGGCAGCAAAGAGAGGGAGCTAAATTCTTCTCATGATTCCAACTCAAGTCAGAGACTGGTCCAGTGCCATGCTAACTTCACAGTTCCCAGATAAGCACTGACCTGAAAGGCCAGGGACAGCAATAACAGGCATTTCAAGCTTTTAGCTCACTGCAGAAGTGTGAATTGAAACATCTTCTGCCTTTAATTCAGGCTCTTATCTGTACATTTGGAAACACACACAAAAAAAAACCCCTCCAACATATTACCACCAGTTTTGGGAGATTTACTTTCATTTATCAGCCAAAGTGTTCCAATTCTCCAGCTGTATTAGGAAATAGTCAAATCTACAAACCACAAGTTAAAATAAATAATAATAACATCAAACCCGTAGACAAAGCCATGGGACACTGAACAGACTAGGACATTGAAATTGTTTGTGCACTGAAAGAACAAGTTTCATCATTTCAGAAATTCTCAAAACCATAAAACATGCAGAAAAAACTCTGCATAACACTATATAAGTCATTCCAGCATCCTGTGCTACCACTGATATTTCCCGCAGGGTGAAATACCTCCACTAGTTTATCTACAGTTAATGAAGAGGCACAGACCATGTTTAGCAAACACTGAGACATCCCACACAGTGAACGGACATCCATCATTTTGTTAAAAGACATACCAAGCATAGAAAATTAGTATTGCATAGCTAGAGGATACACAGCTGAATAAACCTGGCACTGCGCTTTGTACCACAAACCATAAACTACGGCAAATCGCTCATGTTTAGCCACACACACAATGCAAAATATTACATTTTTTTTTTAAATGACAGAAGACAAGTCTGAAAAATATACTATTACCAGCTGCTGTTGATGAAAACATCCTACAGGTTTCTCAAAAGGTTTTTGAAGAAGAGATGGATTCGGAAACTTCCCTATTCTTTAGCTGTCCTACAGATAGAAACAGTTGATAATATAACCTGAACATCTCTGCAATTAGCATTTGCCACTGATTAAGAATCAAAACAAAAAGCCTTTTGGCATGAATCATCAGGAACAGCATGAAACCGTAACAATGAGACCAACAGATGTGGGTTGTGCTGTTGTAGAAATCAAATGTCCTTCCAGAACATTATTCACTCATTTAGTAAGACAGAATAGCTTTGTTTGGATACACAACTAAAATGTATCTCTATACAAGAAAGGGAAGAAAAAGGCTGCTAAATAAAAAAAATTCAACTTTGAAGTGAACCAGAAAAACCTCCTTGTGCTTACTACTTTCACATAGATGTTTTTTATAAAAAAAATATTTACTCAAAGCCACAAATTGAAATTAAAGAATCTGAAACAAGCCACTGCCCTTGCTGAAGGGTTTAGATTGTTTAAATGTAATTGATTCATAATAGATTTTGTTCTTCTCAAACACAAAATTAGCAGATGGAAAACTGAAAGAAATATTATTGAAGCCAGGAATGTAGTAAGATTCCCAAAAAAGCATTCAGCTGTTTGCTAACAACTGCAGTAGATAGGAAGCCATCCTCTCCGCATGGATGCTTTGTGGCCATTACCACAATATCACTTATGCTTCACTGAGCACACTGCATTCGTGTCAGCACTGATTATTTTAAGGCTTCCTGTGAATTTCTGCTTCTCTTGAAGCTTACAGTAGTGTATCAAGGTTTCTGGGTTTTGTGATGGGTCTCTTTAGGGCAGAATCCTTCAGTCATTTAAGTTGCTCATTTTGTGTTCCACCAAAGGAAACATTATTTATGCCAGAACTCTTTTATCTTTGGTTTAATAATTAGGATTCAATGATCTACAGTGTGACTAACAGTCAGCCATTTAGCTTTCAGCAGTGAAAAACACACTGACTCACTTGAACGAAATTTGAAGCAATGGACTGCAGACCATTGGTCATATCTTGATAATATGACAAAGACTAAAATCCAGATTTGTCCCTCAAAATTTTTCACAGGAATTGGATGTTAGTATTTTAATGGTTTGGAGCTTCTGCATTTGCTTTGGATCTGTGTTTCAAATTTGATAAGTTGTAGGAGAAGGGAGAAAGAAAACCTGGGGAAAAAGACCCAAGAACTTCAAGACTAGATTCTTTAGACCTGTGCTTTACCAATTTAGCACTGAAAGATTTTAGTCAGTGGCACGTTTGTCTTAGAATGCTCCTAAAACCAACCCTTTTTATACCTGAGAAAGTACAGAATACATTACTTCATCTTTGAACCTGGTGCTCTGTTACATTTCAGCTCATAAATACTATAAGAACTGGTTTCATTGTTTTTATGGATTCTTCTTGATGTGTCCTTTCTTTAAAGTTTAAGGCATGCTGTTCCTTGTAGATAATTGATGTGGATTAGCAGCTTTCACATTTAATTAAAACAGAATTTAACTACTTCAAAATTAATAATAATAAAACCATTCTAACTGCCTGCCTCCATGGCCTGTTGCCTTCCAGAGATTTCAACATTAAACAGCTTCTCCACCCATCATTCACTCCATCAGTTTGTCCAAATTAACCATTCAGTAACAGTTATCTCAGACACTCAACAATGTCTCTTTCCCACCGCCTGTTTCTATGCCAATAATTAAGTGTCTACAAATAAATATATATATTCAGTGGGATTCTGGGCCTGTACTTAATGAAGTCCACTGAAAACATCATTCAGGTTCAAAGACTGCTGACTGCACTTCAAAAACACAGTTTTATCTTTCCGAGAGTGCTTAAAACCATTTTCTCAGAGGCATGATGAGAATTCAATGGTTCTATCACTTCCCACTTTAAGCTTCCTCACCTGTCTAGCTTTTCATGTACACATTAAAATTAAGGTCTAACGTTTCTCTTCAGAAAACATTTGTAACTGTTTCAAGTATATTTGACAAGTGACACAACTTCCAACTCCATTCATTTGTTGTTCACAGCAAATGGATCCACGGCATGTTTTTGATTCAAAATTCAACTAAGCTTTAAACACTAAGCCTCACGTTTTCAACATCACGCTGCAAAGATATAAACTCTTTGCCATAAAATTGGACTGTATCTTTTGATATGTTAGCACAAAGGTCAGGTTATGTGACAGTCATATTTGCCTTCTGCTTGCCATTTCAGAATAATCATCACTTTCCAAATTCCAGTCTTTTCCATCACATTTAATTACCGCAATGAAAGCCATCTGTTTGAAAAGCAGATTGCCTATTCAGATTGAAATAGAGACACTAAAATTTTAGATCTAGACTGCATACTTCACCTCATTAATCAAGCCATAAACCACAATTACAAAGTCTCACAGATAATTCCCTCATTTCAATGATGTGACAATTGTCCCATTTTTAAAAAGAAACTATTTGCATCAGAAAGCTCAGCTTTATATTTAGCTGCGTTTATGGTCACAGACACATGCCAATATCCCAATCTATCCTTCAGTACACCTGTTTTCCTTTAAATGTTTAAAGGAATTAAGCTTATAAGAAATCTACCCTTAAAAAAAAATAATATGAAAGTGCTCTTTAACAATTACACAGAAGCTTTTCATAGTTACAAGATTATTAGGGCACCAGGTTAAAATCTGAAGATCTGGGAGCGCTTCTAGTTGGCTCTACTCCAGACTGTTGTCCTTAGAACCAGAGCAAACAGTACAGGAGTAAGAAGTTTGACACAACTTTATGGCATAACTCCAGTACTAATCTGAAAACAAAATTAACATCTGAAATGCCAAAAATCTATATAAGCCCCCAAAAATTAATTAGTCAGGCCGCTAATTTACAGAAGCAGTAACTGAATAAGTTTCTGTTCATCCTCTTACTACCAGCATTAGTAAGTAAACAAGCCACTACTTTGCATATTAAATTCACAGCCTCCCCAAAAAGAACATGCAAACAACTTATTAAGTACATGGGTTTTTTAATTACGCCTTAGCTTGCAGTACTTCTGCTAAGATGGTTAAATAAAAGCTAAATATTCAAGGCAGATAACTGTTTGGAAAGAAGAGAAAAACTATTTGACATCAGCTAATAAACAACTTAACCAAAAGTAGCAAACGATCCATTTCCATTCACATTAAGAGGAAAGGAAATAAAGATAACGAGGTCATATTTCGTTCTCCTCTGTTTTACCATTTACTTGTCAACAATAAAAAAGCCTCTTTACAATCTAAGGCCTTAGAAATTTATTTTACCAGAAAAAACAGAACCATCCCCCTCCTCCAGGTCAGGAAGAAGCAGGAACGATGCACTTCAGTTCAGCATTTCCTTTCTTCCACTCCAAAAGAGAAGGCCATGGCAGGCACAGGTAACTGCTCAATTCAAATGTTTACTACAAGTTGCAGCTAACATCCTCAGATGAAAGCTGCTAAATATAAACATGTTATGGTTTATAAATAGTAGCCCTACAGGAAAAGAGAATGTTATTTTTAGCATTACTGACCAAAAAAAAAGTTCTTCCTTTATTTCAGCACATTTTATTAATAAATTTGAAATAAATTGGGAAGAGATTAATATATCAGTCCCAGCAATCTTTTAAGTGAGATGTTTTTTTTCTGCGACCCTTTTTTCCGTGGATGTGAAAGAATCAAGGGAAACAAGGACCTGGGGTGATCAGTGATCCCAGAACACCCCGGTGCCTCGCAGGTCCGTGTTCTCCTGCATCTCGATCCAACTGCTCTCGCTTCTGAATAGAAAACTCACTTTAAAAGACAAGATCCCCAAAACTACTGACAGCTCTGGAGATAGATTGAGATAGGATTGTTATTGACTGGTAGCAATTATTAGCCAAAGGGTTTTTTTGATACTTAAAGCCAATAACATCAGATTATGATTTAAGAGTGAATGTGGATCACTCAGTTCCCTATGCTGGGAAAGGAACACACTCTTGGCAGAAGACAGCAAACATTAGCTTTACGATTTCCCTGGCTGTCTCTCCAAATTCTTTGCAACAGAACTCAACATAAAAAAATGTAACATCAAGAAGTCCCCAGTTCATAGTCATTGTTATAAAACAGCAACAGTATTTTAAAACAGCTCTTTTCTACTTCGTATTTGCATTTTCTAAAAAGACTTACCCTCAACTTTTAGTCCATTTAATATCAAAGTAAAGATAATTATAACCTAGCACCAGTGAATTTGATTTAGAAATGAACCTCTATTTTAAGTATGAGGGGCGAAAAAAAAAAAAATCTTCTACGATATCATCTTCTCACTGCTGCTGTTCATCAATTCCTGTAAGAAAGAGCTGGATTGCAAGAAGAGTTCCTTTGCATACGCCAGGCGTGTTGTTAACAAGCATCCTATCTTCCTAAAAATCTTGGTTTCATTATTTTCAAAGAGCATCAGCTCTCAAGGGCAGCCTCTCATTCACAATCCCACCTCCACACTCCTTGCAATTAAATGAAATTTCCAGCATCATTCTTTGTTTCATCTTTGAGATACACCTGTGTCCCAAGCACCAGCTATGATGGGGTGCTCTGCATATCCATAGTTGGCCAGGCTAAGACAACTGACCCCAAAAAAGTGGAATAACTTTTATGTAACAGTTGATTGTCCAGTATTTTCAGTGCTTTTCGATATATTTGTGGTATAAGAATTCTTCATCACAAAGCTTAACAGTGGTGGTGAAACCATCCTGATGCATGAGGAAAAGACCAGAAGGCAGGTTACAAATCTTTTAAAATTCTACAAACCAAGAAAGAAATGGGAGACAGCCATGCAGAACTTGCACTTACTTATATCTTAAACACTAGGCTTGAAATACAGCCAGAATCTGGCAGGGAGAATAGCTTCAGACCTACCATAAAATATTAAAACCAGATGTAATATTTCACATTTTACAGTATTTTCCAAAGAGAACAATGACCTTTTATGTCTTGACACTTCATTAGCAGCAAACCAGTTCAAAAATTCTTGGCATGAGAAGAATTGCAGTAACATCCAGCCACCGTTATTCTGAGCTATAGGCCTAAAAGCTCACTGAGAACAGTTGCAAACCCCTCCAAAACATCCCTAGGCTTTAAATCAAGTCTCAAATAAATAATTCTAAAGAATTAACCACTTTCAGTTAAGCATATCAATATATCATCACAATTAGAAAAATCAGAATTGTTTCATAAGCATATTCCTGTATATTATGAAATTGTAAGTAATACTTATCATAAATGGCAAAATATAATCAAAGTTTACAAAAAAAAGAATCCAAAAAGCCTACTCCAGGATGCCACCTCTACTCCCAGAAGTCACATCAGTATTTGTTAACAAGTGTAGTAAAAGAAAAAAAGAAAAAGCGCAGGTATTTTCTTGCACACCACAAAGCACGGCTTGTTAAAAGAAGAAAAAAAGATTACTTGAAAAATAATTCTTTGAGCTGAACATGTAATGAATTCTGTCATTATGATGAACTGAAGATCAAAGTGGGAATTCACAACAAGTAGGTGTAAGTGCAATAATTTTGCTTTAAAGATGCCAGAGAGCAAAATTCATTATTGAAAAATTACTGTGGCTTTAGAGCTATCATCCAGAAAAATATACAGCCATCGTTCCCAGAGCACAGACACTTGAAGAGGAGGAGCCTTCAAACTAACCTCCAAACCCAGCAACAGCAGACCAACTGCACTTCTTAAGTTAAATTGTGAATTCCAAGTGAAACGCATGCTGCAGTAAAATGGGCTTTATAGATCACGTTACCATTAACTCAAGGAATTCTCAAGTCATGAGATATCTTCAGGACATGTACTTCCATTAGAAAAATGAAGGCAATTAAGTCTGGCTTGGATTATGCTTCCACTTCTCCCCTCTCCTCCTCCTCACTATTCCAGCAGAAGAGCTGCCAAAGTTGTAACCGTACTGCTTTTCCAGGACAAAAAATTAACACAAAATGCTAGCAAACAGTCTTGGTTAGGATTTAAAGGAGAAAGACATACTATACGTTACTGCTACAAAGCTCTTATTCCAGCCATCATTTAGTTGGTTTCAGTTTTTCAAGAAATTAAAATAAACTGCTTTCAGGTAGAAGGGAAGGGTCAAGGGAAATTTCAGGTTGGAGTAATCTCAGAAGGTCATCTAGATCAACCTCCTGCTCAAAACAGGATCAGATATGAGGTCTGGAGACTGCCTAACCTCTCTGGGCAACCTGCTCCACAGCTTAACTGTCTCCACGGCAAAAAAGATTTTCCTCTTACCCATCCTGAATCTCTCTTGTTTCACCTTACACCAGTTGTCTCTTACCCTCCCACCTCACTCTGTCCTCTTGATGACCTCCTCATGGGTACCGGGAGGCTGCTCTTAGGTCATCTGCCCAAAGGTCTCTTCTCCAGAGAGGTGGCTCCTTAGTCTGCAGCCAAACTTCATTTAAGTTGTTAAAACTACAGACTTTTCTTCACTTAAAAACTAGGCAATTACTTTTCACGTAGTCTTCAGCATTGAACCAGCCTGTCTTGCAGATGTTGAAGACAAATACAGTGTAGATTGATAAGTGAGTCTTACCATAAAATTCTAGTTCTCAAACAGTACCAGATTAAACTCCTGTTTGGGGTCAATACCTAGAATTTATGTGGAAAAAATATTACACCACATGTATTCTTAGACTCTAGAATCTTCTTGCTCCAAAACTAACATAATTCTAAAAGGAACAGTGTTTCTTGTCTGAACTGAAAAAGAAAATAAATTTAAAAGTTTAGAGGTTACGATTTAGAGGTTAGAGATTTAAAATTCCATTTGTCATGCTTCTTTTTGATAAAGTATGTGTTCAAGTTAAACCACAATCTACTAATTCAGAAGTGGTTTGAAAAGTCAAGGTTGTGGTTTACACAAACTCCACTCAGCATATTTACCAAAGCAAACATACAGAAAGATTAGAAAAACAGAGCCCTGGGTGACTGAGATCATGCTCTGTGTATAGGGATTGCTAAAACAGTTAGAAAAGAAATATACATATCCAGAAATCCACGTTAAAAATTTTACACCACAAGACTCTCCGTGCACTGACTCAATCGTTCCATTGCATCCATCAGCTACTTGAGCCTCTTTTCCTCAGTCTAGTCTTGAGAGAGTATGAGAAAGGCTGCCAGACCTGCCGGGTCTCTTCTGGGGTTTCCAGCTGGCAGTTTCACATTTCATGCACTTAAATATCCCATTTTAAGGCACTGCATAAAGTCAGCTTGCAAACAAAGTATAAAGGCACAGGAGATACATTAACACATCATTGTCCCTAAAATTTTGAAGGGATCAATTATTTTGATTTGAAACCTGTGGACTAAAATACTCCTATCCCCCTTTTTCTTTCTTTTAATTAAACTGAGGGGTTTTACATAGTTTCTGTTTCATCCAAACATCTATAATGGCTCATTCTCTATGAAAATTGACAAATTACACATACAATCCTCAAATACACTTCTGTTCCTTCAATATATTCTTTCAGGGTATATAAGCATTCTTTGCTCTTTCAGCTCTGCTGATGTGGGATTACAAGGAAACACATGACGGCGGTGTCAGGGCAGGGCTCTCTGCATGAAGCTGTAACCCAGAGGAAAAATGAGAGCGATGGCAGGAGCACAACAGTGAGTTACTGACTGCCAAGATGTGCTCAACATACTAATATAAAAACTGCAGAAAAATAAAGAGGTAAAGTCTGAATCATAAGCCTGGAACACACCACATAGTAAACAAATTATGGTTATTAAATACAAGCGATTGGATCGCATTTGAAAGTATGAAAGATCAGCTGCAATTCATTTAGTGCAAATGTGTCACTCGGACTGCAGCTCACTTCTAAACGTTGTCACATGTTCCATCTCCTCTACACTTACATCTGCACACGCATGGGACTTTAACTAGCCATATATTAAGAATAACCCATTTATTAAAAAGTTCCAGTTATTTTCTTCTGATCCAAGAATTAAAGTATTTTTACAACACACGTTTCTCCAGAGTTGTGCGTACTGAAGTACCCTTAAAGAACATGCACTATTATAACAAATATAATTAAAACAGATATTTATGGCATTGGGAGTTTATGTTACATGAACGTGAAGCCGAGACCCAGAAATAATTTATTGGGGGAAATGCTAAATGGTTTGATTTTGCATCAGTCAACATCTCATTTTAAAGCTGCTTTTTTTGGAGGGCTCATCGCAGTCCAGAGGTGTGTCTCCACTAATTGGTACTCAGTGTTTCAAAGGAGGTTACGGAATCCCACTTACCCTCGCATAAGAGAAAAGAAATGCATAGCAAAATGGTTTCTTTAGATAAATTGGGGAAAAGCCACAGAAAGTTGCAACTATAACTTTTAATTAAAAAAGAGCATGCAGGTTACCCATTTTCATAAATGAAATAGCTGTAAAGAATTCTAAGTCTCCAAAGACTGGATTAGGAACGCTGGCAGGCGCGTGAGGGAAGCAGAGCTCAGAAAGCAGCCAGATTTGCATGTTCTTCCTAAATAGGCTCTCTCTTACCATTTTTAACAGAGTGCTAGGCTAAATGAGTTTGAGATAACACTTCTTATGTTCTTAACTTAGAAGTCAGTTACTTTTTAAAACGCATGGAAATCTCCATTCCAGCAGTTCTCATCATAGTTACCCCACCTCTGCATATTAACCTACCAGTTTCTACTTTGAATTCCGATGTTGCACAAATAATTTTAATGTCCAAGATAACTCTGGAGTAACAGCCTTGGCTCTTCTGGCTTCCTTGTGCTCACCAGCTATTGCTTACTCACCTCCATCTTCTGACACTCCTTGCTGGCTTCAGACGGTGCTTTCATAGCACCGCCCTTCAGTGGCAAATCCCACACAACAAAAAAACAGCAAAACTGTTCTACTGGCTTCCAGCTTAGCACAAGACTATATCTCATTAACAATAAATAGCTTTCCCTGCTTCTGACAACAAATGTGATTCCAAAATGCTTAATCTTCACTGTTTATATGCCTGCAAAACAGTAAAAAATTACTGACTTGCCAGAAATGGTTTTGTGTGCATGTCAGGGTGTTTTCACTGCTAGGTCCTGCCTGTCCTTCCCCCAGGTGCAGAAGAGTTACTTTTCTGTCCTAGAGAGGATTCTCACCTTGCCTTGAGCACAGGCCAGAGATTTTGTTCAGCCAGTCTGAACATTATATGGATCAGAACATGTTCTGCTTCCTTAGAAATTTATATTCTTTAGGGTTCAAAAACCCCACGCCTCCTGTGAAGAATCACTGATCAGATTCAGTATGTCTCAGCTGCACACAGCACCATCATTACTCTTACCAATATGCAGTCAGAGTAACAGTCTAATTAACATATCAAACAAGAATGTAATTATACCAAAAGCAGGTATGTACTACATTAAAGCCCTAAGGCGGCTGTTCTTCACCACACTGTCACTGGGCACAGCTCGTTATTGATGATACTTTCTCTTTTCCCCTTATCCCATCCCACTGAAAGAGGATACTCTCTTAGATGCCACAAACTGATGTAAAGATGTGGGCAAAGTTAGTTTCTGGACCTTTAAACCCCCACCATTCCCGGGCAGAAATGACATCCTAACTTTGTAGTAATTAGCTGTCTAACTTTCCATAGACTTGAATGACAATTTAGATACATAAACAGCTGTTGTAAGCACCAATCTTTTTGTGGACTTTGCCGTGAGTAGGTACTAAACTACAGTCAATGCTGACAAATTATTTTACCTCAGCTTTCAGAAAAACTGGACATTAAATATACCGTACATGTTGATAAATCAGTGTTTGATCTGTAACAGCTTCACTTAATTATGAACACGCGGCTCTAACTGGAGTATTTGACTACTTATCTTGCTCAGTTCATACTTCCATAGTACAACACGTCAAGGCATAAAAGAAAGGAATAATTATTTGTACAGATGTATTCCACTATATCAACAGATTTAGATGTGGATAAAAAAGCATAGCAAGCTCAAACCAAACATATTTGGTTATTACATTCGAGATGATCCTTAAATAAAACTAGCATGACAAACACTAGCCCATGTTGAGTATTTTGTGTAAATATTGCATTAGTTTCATATTCTCAGTCTCATACTAAACAAAATCCAGAAGAGCTGAATAAAATGGGATACAAATAAAACTTTTAAACTCAGCCAATTTCTGCTCTTAATCCCATTTTCCATTCTTGTTTAGCTCCCAGAATAAAAACAAATTTACAGCAGTATGTAAATGTAATTTAACCGACATGTTGAATAAAATTTAATCCTGGCACAGGCAAATACAATTTTGGTTAGGCCAAAGCAGCTTAAAAGGACTCAATTACCTTGAAGTCTGACCACTTTTCAAAATAGCCTGGACTTTGTCTTTCATGTTGCACACCTGTCTGGGAGCCGGGCAGTAATTTTGTTTTTACAGTCACTTTCCCACTCCATTGTATCTATGAAAAAATAGGGGTGTGTGAAAGACACCAGTAGCCCAAGGGAAACTGAGGCAGGCAGCACCTAGTGCTATTGAATGCATGTGCATGAGAAAGACAAAGAAGAAAGTAAGCTATTGCTATAGCCCCTTTTGCCACAGCAATCTAAAGTATTACTTGTAGCAACAGCAGATATCAAATTCAGACAAGTGCGTGCAGGTTGGTTTTAGGCAGGAATCTGAAAAACATTTGCATGACATTAAGATTTCAAGGCTTCTTCATTCTGAATCTGTACAAGAATACGCTTGGCCAAAATACAGGTGTTTTCTTTGTTTGGTCTTTTGTAGTTGTTGTTGAATAGGCCTTGCTAAGAAACATAAAGGCCAGTTATTGGAAAAGAACAAGGTACACAAATACCTGGTTTGAATATGTGCATGTGCACACAGTTTTGATTTTTTTCCCCTCCAATATGGTTGTGTAAGGAGAGAGTATATAATATGTAGTATATAATACAATTTAAAATTAATGTTGTCTTTCAGCAGTAAGCACAGCTCTTGTAAGATAGCACATTAAGGGGGCAGTCATAACAAACATATTTAGAGTAGGATCTATTACTGCTTTACAGACTCATCCCAAAATAGGTTAGATACCCTATTTGAAGCAACTGTATCTTTCCACCAATGCCACAGAAGCCTACAGTAACGAGATAAGACACTAGATGTCTTCTATGCAATTAAACTTGGCGTATGAAATCAAACCTCACCTGCTTTTCCTTGTATAAAAATGCAGTTTAAATCCTTTTAAACTGAGATCAATGGCTGTACAACTGGATTTTAACAAAATTCAAAGGGGGAAAAAAATTCACGCCTATTCAACTTTTTAGGAAAAGTTACTTCATGACAGCTAAAAGCAATCAATTTTTGCTCTCCTTGTGCTGTGAGATAAAAGTCTAGTCTATTTATAGGCAAGCATAATTAACCTCAAAAAGGTGTTTATTTACTCATAGTCACTGGCGCTCAGCAACTTTAAATAACTGTTCTGCTGGAGAAGCCCTAATAGAATGGACTGAAGATTGTCCTGAAAAGCTGGTGCTATGTCCAAAGAAATACAGAAATTTAATGATGCTGCCATTAGTTTCTGTTACAATCTTTAGATCGTGTTGTGTTTAGGAAAATGTAATGACTTTAAAATACATCAGTGATAAGCAACCCATCCTCTTCATTATTATACTGGTAGGAAAACAAAACAATTTTATTTCCCCTTCCTTTCAGCCAAGTCACATTTTCAAAAACACAGTTTCATGAAGAGAGAACTGAGAAACTGAACACCAAATCTTTGCGGTAAGACTTTTACCTCTATTAGTTCTATATTTGGTCATGTTGGGCATGAGGGGAGGAAACCACAGTCTGCTCACAAATCTAAGCCTTTTAATTTCTCACGTTAACAATATTTCCTTTACACCAAAGGATGGCTTTGATGTGGGTATTGATTTATGAGGAAGAGCCACCATGAACTTTAAGTTTGTCTGCTGGGATGCGAGCAGCTAAAAACTATCCCAGTCTAAATGCTCCCTGTCTAAGGGTCACCTGGCTGTCCCCGCAAGCTCTGTCTGAGGCTGGGTCACACAAGCTCAAGGCCTGTGTTAGCAATCAAAACAACCACTTATTAACACCCACAACTGTGACACACCAGGATCTTTTCAAGCATTCAGATAAGCCAACCAATTCCCCAGTGAAGTTCTCAATCTAAGGACAGGCAGAATTTATGGGAAGGCAAACAACTGTGATAATAACTTAAGAGGATACAAAAAGGTTGCTAGGTGAGAAAGGAGAGACAATTTGTCTAAACCTGATGTTCCTGCAAGAAAAAGAGTAGGAGTACACAGGTTGGAACAATCATTCCTTTCAGTCCCTGTGTCAAGCAATCCCACTGCAAGCATACGTCAGTATGAAAGCAGAACCAGAATCCAGCTGAATAATAATCTATTCGTGCAAAACATCAAAATATTTGTCTACCTAGTGACAGCACATCTCCAGTATTATGTTCTAGCCTAGAAGCAATTATTTCCTCTGAATTTATTCTGATGAGAAATGAACAATGCTTAAAAGCAAAGTTTCTACAGCTGTCTCCGAGATCATTTTTATGCTGTTTTTCTTACCAGGTTAGAGATCAAGTGTGTCCAATCTATTGTAATTTCAGTTCTGATCAAGATGTGGGAGAACTATAAAGGCAGGTTACCCAGACAACTAACCTTACTGCCTACCTGCCCATCTCCAGGATAACTGCTTTCTAAATTATCTCTATGAATCATGCTCTTGATGAATCTTCCAAAGCAGTCCTGACTTTGTTATGTTAATGAAGCTCCTTCCCTTCTCCTTTCCAACCCAGAGCCCGTTGGTCATTAAGAAAAATTCAGGGACAAAGAGATTTTACTCCTTCTTAATAGCTGAACTATGCCAAATGCTTTCAAACTATGGCTTGCGGACCAGCAGCAGCTTGCAGGGATTTGACTGATGACATGATGCTGGCTTTCCTTCCCATCTCCAGATTTCATATCATTTTTGTGTACTGACAAAAAAATAGTAAGACATATGACTGCCGTATTTTCCTGGGAATGAGAAAGATGGCACATTTATTTTTGAATAGTTAAAAAAGTGCCTGTGAAAAAGTTTTTTGTGTTTATACAATTAAAGTTTGAGCCCATAGAGTTGAGATGAGATAGTTACATAGCTGCACATAAAGCCTTCTGGAGTCTGATGGCTAAAAAAATCCACCCAAACCCCCAAAAAACCCTAACCCCATACATTGTCCTAGTCAACTCTATGTTTTATTTTACCTTCACTCTTCTTGCTGCTTAACTGTCTTTGATGCTGCTGAAGACAACAACAAACCAAAAGCCCCTTGATCCTTCTTTGCTGATGAGTCCATCCTCACTCAGCCTTTCTTCCACCTCTCCTAATACCCCATGGTGTTCATTTAGATTCTCCTTCTTCCCAAAGGAGGGGTCACACTCTGTTCAACACCTTGTCCTTCCCTATACTTCCTTTATAAATAATCTGTCTCTCTACTTCTTAGAGCACTGCAGTGCACCTCAGTGATACCTGCTGTTGTTTAGCACAAGAAAGATCCCTATACCAAAGCTAAATTCTAACTTTTCTTCCTCAACCCTAATTTACTGCTGTCCTTTCTGAAACCCAGCCCCCTAACTGGGACCCAGCAGGGTCATCATTCCATTTTATCCACAGAAGTAGTAAGTTCTCTGAACAGCTGGTCTTATTCAAGGCCTCATCTGTCCTTCATCTTGATCACCCTTTGTAGCTCGTTATTCCAGACTTCTCAACATCCATATTTCCACCTTTGATTTACTAAATTTCAGCAGTGGGAGTAACCTCTTTCCTGTTGCAATAAATGTAAAATTCTGTCTCTCTTGCATATACAAATTCGAACAACTGCCCAAATTCCCATGCTTCATCACATTAACTAGTTTGTTCTCATGTTCAAGGCCCTTCAGTGCTCCTCTACTCTCCTCAATTGCTCTTGTCTGCTACCACATCATTTACCTCCTCTTCCGTTGGAGTCTCAAAGCCATTCCCTTTCATCAAGCTCCACAAAGTTTTGTCATTTCAAAGCTTACACGTGGCACATTTTGACAGAATCTATCATTCCACTAGACTTTCTCTCTCCATTTCAGAGACCTAACTGGCATTATGAAAGTGGTAGATCCTAGCAGTTAACGGAGGACTTGAAAATGGTGAAAAAGCCAGCATTTATCGAGCTTTTAAATCAAGTTAAATTAGAAAATGAGTCATAATACCAACAGGATGTTTAGCTCTATCTCTCTCTTTGCATCTCTATTTTCATGGTCCGTGAGCCTGCACAGATTCCTCACAGCTGCATCCTACGCACCCATGCTCAAATGATGTGGGAAAGGCTGAGGGGATACAGGCACAGAAGGGATATTGGATACAGACCACGAAAGAAACTGGGCAGCTTATGTGCAGTACTCAAAAGTATTTCAAGTTTGATGCATTCAAGAACATTATAAGTTGAAGAGCAAGGAAATATTTTTATGAACTTTCACGGTTAAAATCCTTCCTTAAGTGAGACTAGACAGCATACTATGATTGTGTAAACACCGAGGCTCAGTATGTACAAAAATTCTTAATTATGACACTAGTTGCATAAAATTAAAAATCAGATTATATTCCTGCATTTTACTACCATGTCATCTGTTATATCGGCCCTCCCTTTGTAACTCACACCCCTCTCTTCAGACACGCTCATCTTCTCAGGGCTAAGAACTCCTTTCAGTCTCTGAAACGGTAAGCTTTGCACAGCAGAGTTTGAGAGACCCTGAATTACTGTATTTGCCTAACCTTGTGTAGTTCAGCTTGATAAATATCCTGGTGAAAAGACTACAGTCCGTGAAATAGCGCATAAAACTTACAACCCTGTATGCATAGATTTTGAAGTTATTAGTAGCGATGAACAATTTCCAAGCCGCATGTTAAGTACTTGCAGAATAATTCCAAAAGAATATTTGTATTTCTTGGCTGTCAAGAAATCTATTCACAGAGTTATAGCGTTAGCCACGCA
The DNA here is from genome assembly GCA_008658365.1 of Alca torda. Classification (NCBI taxonomy): domain Eukaryota; kingdom Metazoa; phylum Chordata; class Aves; order Charadriiformes; family Alcidae; genus Alca; species Alca torda. Next base: position 28,890,144 of record CM018086.1, on the reverse strand, counting down.
ATTTAAATGTTTTTTTTAAGAGCAAAACCACAAGCATCACAAGGTTTACATGCAAAAGCCTGAAGTAAGACTGAGGCGCTCAGGAGCTGGTCATTCCCTCTCAGTTACGTTGCAGGCTAAAGTGCTCCTTCGGCATCAGACTAGGTTGTGTGTACAGAACAGAGCCAGGCTGGGCACACTCTCCCCAAGCCTTCTGTCCCTTTTCTTCAACCACCTGAAGAGCATGAAGCGTAAACATGCTGCAACACCCCAAGGAGTGATTTAGCAAAACTATTAAGCAAACATCTGAATATGTACATCGATGCCTTCAAGGTACCGTCTGACTCATAAGCAATGGTACAGAGAACTCCCCTCCCTCGCTCCAGTTCTTCGCCATGAATCAGTACTATGAACCCACATAACAACAAACAGACATGAAGTCAATGTAAACCCTTCCAGTGAATTAACTAGTCACAGACGGGCAGTAAATTAAAGCAATTGGTAACTTGACAATTTGCTTTTTAATATGTCAATGATAGATTTGCATAAGGGAAAAAAACTGAAACTAGAGTATGTTCTAGGCAAACAAGATTAGGGGAGTGAAAAGAGAATGGGAGAGAAGGAAACTAGAAATCCCCTTTTCTCTGAGCCATTAGCTTAGTTTTAATGGTCTGCAACGTTCACAACTCCCTATTCTGCAGGCAAAACATATCTGGGGTAGATGAGGCTCTTCAGTCTTGCCCTTTAAAAAGCTTAAGTGAAAGAACATACTACAAACACGAACCTTGATCTTAAAGGGCTACTCTTCTGATACTAAGAACATGACAGTGAAAAAGAGGGAGAAAAAAATAATCTCCTTTTCTGCTCTTTCAGTGAAAGCAGTTTCACAGCAAACACCTTTGCTGTTTAACAAAGATCCTTTATTAGAAAACATTTTTATTAGTATTTTCACTCATTAGCATTTTACTTTACTCACTGATAACAACACAGAAACAACTGCTTAGGACGATAAATCCTACCACAACCCTGTCATCTTGATCAGTATATTCTGTGTATTAAAACATTTCTCTTAAACTTGAGCTTCAAAAATAGTTTTGCACATGAGGTCACCTGGCTGGGATTTTAAACCCCGACAACAATTCCACCTCCTTTCTGAAAGCTACGTAGAGCAAAAAACCATTCAGCACGTCTTTGCCTGCGCCGTTTTCTCCTCTGGCACTACCTGGGAGCTCCGTAACTCGCAGGGACCCGCAGAAGCAGCTGGTTTCCTCCATCTCCGGCTGTGCTCACTCCCCAGCCCGAGCAGTCACCGCACTGGCCGTGGCCTTTCCCTCCTACGCGGCCGTGGCCCCGCGGTGGGTGCGGGCCCCGAGTGGGCCGTTGTGCAGGGCCGGGCGAGGCGAGGGGAGGGGAGCCGGCGGCAGAGACCCCCCGAGAGGGGGGCACAGCTTACCCATGTTGTAGCCGTAGGGCGACTCGGTGGCCCCGTCCTGCAGGCTGGCCAGGATCTCCCCCTTGCCCACGTCGCTGTCCCCCACCAGCAGGAATTTCAGCAGGAAATCGTAAGCTTTCACCGGGCTTCCCACCTGGCTCATCCTCCCCGGCTCTCCCCCCGGCCTCCCCGACGGATCAGCTCCCGCGGCCCATCCCGGGGCCCGGGGGGGCCGGGGCAGCGCGGCGGACGGCGGGGCGGGCAGGCAGCGGCATGCCCAGGGCTGGCGGGGGGGAGGTGGCCGACGGCGGCGGCGCGGTCCCGTCACGGCAGCGGGGGCAGCGCCCGCCGCGCCATCCCCCGCCGCGGCCGGAGCGGGGAGGCTCCCGGGGCGCGCCTCCTGCGGGAAACGGCGGCGGCGGCGGCGGCAGCGGGGAAAGACGGCGCGTCGTGTCGCGACAGAACGGAGGCGACCGCCCAGCGCTGCCGGGGGAGGCGAAGGAGCAGCGGGGCGGCCGCAGGGGCTCCGTCCCGCTCCTCCACCTGCCGCCACTCAGCCAACCCGCCGCCGCGGCGCTCTGACAGGACTCCCCGCCCCGCCCCCGAGCCCCACCATTGGGCGGTTCATTCCCGGCCCCCGCCCTCCTCAGCATTCATTGGCGCGCCGGAATGGTAGCCCCGCCCCTCCCCCGCCTCGTCGGGGGAACTGCGATCCCCCTTAGCTTCGCCTATTGGTGCACCCACAGCGCTAGCCCCGCCCCCCTCGGCTTCCATTGGGGGAAAGCAAAGCTCGACCGCCCCCTTCCTCGTGTTCCCAGCGGCACACAGCGGCTCAGTTGCTAGGGGACTCTAAGACGGTCATTGGCTCTTTCCCCCATCAATCGCACTTGGCCGCCCCGCCCCGCTGGAGGGGAGCGATTTGCCTGGCGCGGAGTAGCGAGACCGCGGGTTCGAGCCCCAGCCCCTCCGACAGGAACCGAGCCCTGCAGCCACCACCGCGGCGGGCTCCTCCAGCGCACGCCGCCAGGCGAAGGGCCCTGGGGCTCGGGTAGGGCGGTGGAGAAACGGCTTAGGGAGGCCTGTGCGAAGTAACAGCAGCTTTTGGACAAGGAACGTTTCTGGACTTTGCACCAGCCCCAACCGTATCACTGCCTGGCCAAAGGGGAGTTGCAGCCATAGCTACTGGCCTTGGAAGTCAAATCACCCTCACAGAATCATACACAGAATCACACACACACACCTTAGTCTGGCTTTTAGGATATTCATAGCCAGAAAAGGCACGTTCTTTTTTCATCATATCCACAGCAGTGTTGGCTGGCTTTGTCCTCTCACTACCCTCATTCAGCTATTGCTGTGTATTCGTATGGAACTGGGATGAGCCTTGGAGGAGATGTCAGATTCCCTCCTGGCCCCGCAATCCACCCACGTGCCCACCCTCACCAGTACTGCCAAACGTACGCTAAAATGCAGTACGGAGGGCATGGAGGGAAAGGGGTCATCTCTGGATTAAATGCTCACTCTTCATGTGCCGTTAAATTCAGCAAGTTTCTAGCAGAAGGGGCATCACCTCTAACCCCAGGTGTTGGGCCAGCGATGAAAACTGCAAGTGACTGGACAAAGACTTGCAGGAAAATCTCATTTCTTAAATCTTACCCTAACGCGTATGTTTACTGTCTAAGCTCTGCACTAGGCCCTTTATGACCTCCTTGTCCTTTGCTTGTAGAATATCTGCCAGCAAATAAAATAAAATAAAAAAATCTTTAAGAAAATCTTGTTAACCCTGAGTAATTCCCAAATTTGAAGAGAAAATTTAGTAGTGTCAAACAAAAAACCACATTTGTACAAAGACAGACAGAAACAAACATCAAAATAGCACCGTATGCACAAAGTATCACTCCACATAAAAATTACAACTTCATGAAAGGTCTTCATGTCCTTGTTTTACTGGACCCCACCTCACCCACACTTTGCCCAAAGCACATCTAATTCAGAGGAAATAAATACAGCATACACACAGGATTTACTCTGCATTATATGCAGCCAAACATAACTCCCAAAATGAAAGAGATATATCTAAACATTATATTTCTACTCAAAAGAAAAACAACAAGGTCCTTAACGAATGAAGTCTGTTTGTATGGATATGATGCAATGTCAATTTACTGTTCTCTTAAAAAAAAAAAAAAGTCTTAACATGCTTATTTTTATTTCAGGATTGCAAAGAAAGATGTGAACTCATGAATATCACTGTATCATTCCTCAGTAATTTTAATCCAGTGCAAACAGAAGAATACAAAGTATCCTGCAGCATTCATCATCACCAAAGCACCACATTCCCAGTGACAGACAGGCAATTTTCCCTTTGGCATACCCACACATCCAATAATTGCACCTCTTTATAATCCAGTCATCACTTTATGGAATCAAAGTTCTGTTGGAGGTGGGATAATAACTGCAGCAACAGACCACAGTTCCTCAGGCTCCAGTGTTTTCCTGTAGCAGGCCTACATATGGAAAGAGAGAGACGTGCTCTTCTTGCAGATGCGTCATCTGTCAGAACTTCTATTTCAGTTTTTAATTTGAGATAGGCTAAATGCAGTCGTAGTAGTCATTTGTATTTTTCCTGTGGAAGCAACTTCTAGACAGCTGGAGCACAGCCCCGGGCATCAGGAAACCAGTGCTCCAGTCCCAATTCTAACACAGTCTTCCTTTACGAACTTGGCAAACTTACTCGAATTCTTTCTGCCTCAGGTTTCCAGACCTATCAAAGTTATTTGCTGCATCTAGTACAAAGGAGCGTCATGGGATTTTAACCACAGATTTCAGTGGAGAGCTTTGAGATGCTCTAAGAAAAATGCTGAAGTACAAACTAATCATTATATCTTGCTTTACTGAAATTTTTATGTTTGATTTTTACCAAAGTTCACAAAGAAAGAGTGGAGAAAAAACCCAAGCATTGTCATATCAATGAACTTGGCAATTAAAGGTCATTTGCCCTTATTTTTAAACTAAAAAATATGAAGAGCTTTTCAGTTGTTGAAAATGAAGAACTAATGCTTTTCAAACATCTGTTTTGATGCCATAAATAGCAGAGTTCTGGAATGTTTCCACTTTCCTGAATATTTCCACTTATCTGACATTTACGTGTAATCATGTTTAGAACACAAATCTGTGCCAAGCCCAGGTTTATTTTGAGGGCAGCTCATGGTTATACTTTATACAGGAATTAGTGAGCTAGAATACGCCCACAAGTCTTTAACCCATCACCTGTCTTAATAATACAAAAGAAAATGCATTTGTTAACTCACTTTCAAGCACTAAGATAACCTGGTTAGGGGCAGCTGAAAGGAGAAATGACGACACGTATATTGCTTTTTTACTGTGCCATACAGAACTGGGCTATACAAAAGTCAGAACTGCAAATAATAATAATTTTCTCTTGATCCAGATAAAAAAAAACTCACAAACAACTATATTTATGGAAAACCCACCGGTTCTTTACCCTCACGAAGAGCACAATTTCTTATTCATTACTACTAAAATGATCCAAAACCCTGAACTTCCTCCTCGAACTTCTTGTTGATGGGTAAAAATTAGTGAACAACAAACCCCACTGACAATCTGGCAATCAAAAAGAGAAAATAAAGCCAAGTCACTTCAGAAACTGCTGAAAACTAATCCATGAAGGCACCAACTCTGCAAATGAACAGACACATCAGTGACTCCCACCCCAGCGTCTCTGCATAATCAGAATAATGACCAAATTCTGCTCCTAAGGTCTATCTCAGCCTGTTATTTTGATAATGAAACACCTCATTCCATTTCCATTTATCTGCTCATACAGCTGACCTGAGGAATTTTTCAAAAAACCTGTTTGTCTCTCTTAGAGCGAATTTTGTTTAAAGAAACAGAGAGAAAAACAAGCACTAATACCAAATCGCAACGAGTGTCTTACAAATCATCTCTTTCCGTAATGGAAAGTCCTACATCCTTCCTGATCCACCCTCTCAGCCTGTCCATGGATGTGGGAGAGGAAAAAAGACAAAGAGCCCACGGCACATTTCTCGTACAGTCACATAAATAGGGGCTTGGAGCCTGAAAAGCCCTAATACGTATTTTCCATTTATATACATATAAACCAACCAAGAAAAGGCTACACATAACGATTACCTTTTCTCGTACATACTGTCAATCAGTAAACAGAAATTAGCAGCTGCAGTGCTTTTTTATTCAGGATGTGTATATTAACTGATGACTCACCAAATAATTTGCAGCCCAGCTTGCCAGTTGTCTTCTCCTCCACAGAAAGAAACACTATTTTAAACAGAAAGTTAACCACTATGGATCTTGCAGGCAAGCCAGCATGCATCAAACCAAGATAAATATTGCTGGTGAACCCCAACAGGGCAGAGGAAAAGGGTGGTTTGAATACCATACTGCAACCTTTTTAAAACACTCAAATAGGAATGAATGATACATGGGGCAAAAGAGAGGAGGCAGGGAAGAAAGGATTATTGCAAAGTCAACCCACACTGCCACATGGCCTTTTGTCGTATACGCTGCCTTCACACAGCAGGCAAGACCTGCACTGCATGAACAACTTCAGTGCATGGGTAAGCTTTTTTTGTAGTCTTCTAAGTACACTTGGGGCCTGACACAGTAGTTTATTTCAAATAGGGAACAGTAATCTTATGGCACAGAGGCCAAAGATGCCATGCAGCAGGCTTTGGGAGGGCTTGGAGCTGGAACATGCACTGAAAAGTGCATCTGCGAAGAAGCAACTCCCAAATCCTGGCTCTCACCGAGCTCCAATGTCTGCAGGAGTTGTGAGCCTGTGCCTCCCGCAAACAGATGCTCCGTAGCATCTTTAGGAATGCGATGTCTTGTGGGTCTTGCCGAGTTTCTTCCAGAACACTTAACCTCTCATTTGGAAAGCAAGCTGACAGTTCCTCCTTCAGATTATGTCCACCATGTAATTAATGAGCTTGACATTACAATTTTGGCCAAACTTCTGTTACATCCTATCTGATCGGATGCAACCAGAAAGTACAATCCAATTAAATTCTAGAGAATGAAGGGCAATTGCTCTCTACTCCTACAACATTCACTATGCTGTTCTTTAGCGCAGCATGACAAACTTCTTTACTGACAGTATGGAATATTCTACTACGACTTAGTATTTGAAGACTGAACCACAAATTTAATTCTGTTTTAACTCCATTAAATCTAATTAACACATTCTGATTGGTTTCTAATTGCTTTTTCAAAAAAAGCAATAAAGTAAAAAAAATCAGACACAACAGGAATTTTCCAAGAGTTGCAGAAGTGTCATTTAATAAAAATGCAGGTTTTTAATTCTTCCTATTCTCATAGTTCTTTAAAAACTACAAAACAAGAAAACAAGTTTCCTTCATCTCAGAATGGACATTACTCCTTTGCTCTCTGAATAAGAAGGAAGGTTCAAGGAAAACCCACAGCATTATTTTCCACAGCACCTGCTGCCGATTCCTAGAATCCAAATGGAGATTTACAGTCTCCCTCAGCATAATCTCAATCATTCTTCAGCCGCCATTGCAGACATCTGAATCCAACGTGGGTTTAAGGCTAATTTTACACAAAGAGTCAAAAGAGGCAATTTGTGTCAGAAAACAGATTCCACCATACAAAAACATATTCTTATTTGTGTTTCCATACTCTTGTAGTACTAATTTATCCCTGGTTCTGAATAAGCCACAGGTTCTTGGGTTTCAGGCTATCACTGCCACATCCACAAATTGTAACGCCCTCTACGGGCAACACTGTTACGCGAAATCCCTGCTCTGATGTACACAAAAGGCAAGATAACACAAACCATCCACCCAACCTTCTGCAAGCAAGATTTAGCATGCTCATGACATACCTGGAGTGGGTAAAAGCCCAAGCTGCAGCTATAATGTGTCAGTTCAGGATTTTTTTAGACTGATAATGAATGTGTGCTTCTAAAAAGTGCCGATTCTGATACGAATCTGACACACGAACAGTGTGCCTTGGTACATGCACTAAATCTGACAAATTAGAGATGTCAAATTTCTTGTGCACAAACTGTGTAGCTCATTGGCTCCCGACTACGTTCACCCATCAAATGCTTTCCAAGAGAGTAAATACATGATGCACACACACAAGGATTGTGCAGCACATCTCATATGTCTAACAGATCGCACAAGTTTTGGATTTGGTGTGAACAGCACATTGATGATTTGTCCAGGCTCTCTAGAAACAGCCAGAAACATAGAAGCTTAGCAAAAATATTTAAGGTAAGTCTGCTGGGACTGCTGGGGATCCAGAAATCCTGCCAAATTCAAAATATCAGCTTCTACAAGAACAAAGTTCAGATTAAAAAAAAAAAAAAAGAAAAGAAGAAAAAAAAAGAAAGATGAAAGCTGTACAGCAGCTCTTGAAAGGAAAAGGTACACAGACTTCTGGAAATAAGGAACTTCAGTCCTTTCACCACTTGCTATTTTGCTGCTCCACAGGAACTTCTAGAGGACTCTGAGCTATAATCCTCCTGCAGTAAACCCTCAAAAGAAAATTTCTAAATCAAAATCCAGTTTAAAATTTGAAAGTATAGATCAATAACTTTATATTAACCTTAATTGCTATTTGCATAAACTACTATATAGAAACAAATGTATATCCATAGGTGCTTAAATTGCTCAGGCAACACAATAATACTCTTAAAAACCCCTAGCAAGACAAATCAGTATAGTGAATAGGGAGGTAGTCAGGAATACCAAAAGATGAATTTGTGGTTGTAACAACGGAGACTACAGACTTTTAAGGAAACAGTAGAAAATAAAAGTACAAAATCTTGCACTAACAAAGAAACAAATAAAAGATCAGTGGGAACTTTTCCAGCTTCTACTCTCAGAAATGTGTATTTTAAATAAGAATTACTCACTAAATAAGTAGCAAATTCTAATGGGAGAGAATATATTAATTTACTTCATACCTACGCTGGCCTGTGTCCAATAATAGCAAGCTGTTCTTGTTATTGTTGAAGAACAGAATGAATGTATGTACCTTTATAATGCCCAGAAAGCACATTAAATCCAAATATTTAAAAATTACTATCCATTGCCTTTGTTACACATAACGCCCTACTGCAACATCTTTTCCCTGACACGTGCATCCTCTGCATCTACAGCAGGAAAGAAGTCACGAAACGCCCAAGGGAAACGAGTTCAAACAAAAGCATATTTACAGACTCTCTGCAGTACAAAACACGTCCCAGGAGCGCTGGGATTTTGGCTGGCATTATTTAGCATCCTGCCCAACCCCAAGGGGCCGAGGGAGTCTCCCGGGTGCGGTTGCTTCACTGCCCCGAGGCGCTGAGGCCCGGCCGCGGCAGCTCGACAGCTCGCTCCTCCCCGCCTGACTCAGAGAAGCCATGTAGACCTTCTCCCTCCCCCCGCCGGGAAGAAGCGGCTCCTTCCGTATCCCTCCCCAGCGCCTACAACCAAGCCCTCACCGGACCGGTCCCTATCGCCGGGCCGCTGGCCAAGCTCTCCACCTCACCCGCCGCCGCCATTTTGCCGGCCCCACCTGCCCGCCCGCCGTTAGCGGCGCCGCGCAGGCGCAGGCTCCCAGCGCAGGCGCAGTGCGGCGCGGGGCCCGGCAGGCAGCATGGAGGACGCGCTAAAGCGGGAGCTGGGCACGGCGGTGCTGCGCCCGACGGGGCACTCGGGGGGCGGTTGCATCAGCCAGGGCCAGAGCTACGACACGGACCGCGGCCGGGTGTACGTGAAGAGCAACTCCAAGGCGGAGGTGTGGGGGGGTAGGGGTCGAGGGTGCGGTGCGTGCGGCGGGCCCGGCGGCGGGGCGGGAGGCAGCTGTGAGGGCGGCCGCGCTGAGGAGATGGGCGGCGGGCTGGGTTCGGCCGGCCCCGGCTTCTTCTTGGTGAAGGGAGGTTTGCCGGCTGGCCTCCGGCGGTGAAACTGGGACGTCTGGTGCCAGGGAGGCGGCCTGCCGCCGGGGTAAGAGGCCGGCTTCCTTTGGCGGCTTTCTGCCCTGTGAGGGTCTGGCGGGCAGCTGCTGCGGGTCTGGGGCCTGGTTTGTGGCGGGGGCGCCCGGTGGGGGTAGGCGCTGGGATGGGAAGCAGCATTTCTGGTGGGATGCTGTTGCCGTATCAGTATAATTTGCCAGGGCATGCAGTACGATGGCATGCTGTTGTCAGTTCTGGCTGGGGTAACGGTCATACAGCTGTGGCTGCATAAGCTGTGAAAGTGTCTGGAGGAACTCAGAAGGTGTAAAATTATCTACCCGAGGCATGCATCTTTCTTTGTTTAACAAAGCCAGTAATTCCCTGTACGTAAGAAAAAGCTTTTCTCAATAAATGATATTTTTCCACAATTGTTCAAGATTTTCTTCTTTGTCCTTTCAATATCTGGTCCTAGCTTCTGTAGAAGGTAGATATCTGCGACATACCTTGCCCATAAGTATGGCATCCTTATTTGCAAAAGCAGAGATCAGGTGGAATTTACTTTAAAGGTACTCTAAACTTGGGTCTGTCAAATGAGTACCTTTGGTGGAAGAACAGACGTCAGAACTTGTACTTGCCTTTAATAGCAAACAAATGTTTTTGAAAGCATGTGTGCAACTATTTCTGTTCCAAATTTGTGCTTTCTGATCGTATCGGGGAGCTGGACGGATGCATTGAGGTGATAACATGGGAAGATATGGAAGGGTTTTCCTGCTTTACATTAGACTGAGAATAATTTGAATTAATAGCAATATAGCCCTTACGTTTTGGCCTTTGTATATTGTGTATTTAGGTGTACAATCCAGCTAGCTACAAGATGGGGCTTGGAAAAAAAGATCTGGATAGATTTTCTCTTCAGTAATCATATAATTTTCTATGCTTTTGCCTGTGCGTGGATTCTGAGTGCTGATTAAAGTAAACTTTGCCAAACTGTATTATAATGCTGTGCTGTGTGTGCAGCAGTAGGTGTATATCAGCAGTTTCTTTAGAAAAACAAACTTTAGAAAACACTATTTTTTTTTTTACTCTATTAAAAAATAACAGCTGACTTTAACCTACTATCATGCTTTAGACTGAGACACAGTATTTACTGATTTCCTCTGAACAAAGCTAACTTGTGGCTCAGCAGTTCTTCATTCTTGATCTCCTGTAGGCTTTGGAATTTTTAGTCAATGTTGCAAATTGTCCTTTGACAGTGTTTCATGTATCAGTACTAAAGGGCTAGTGGTCTGGTTCTATTTTATTCATTATATTTCCTTTCTTTTGCTTTTAGTAGATACTGTAGATTTCCCACATACCCTTTGTCTGCAGCCTCCGCTCTTCTAGAGCAGCACTTCTTCATGTGACTAGTGTCAGTGATGTTAGTGGACCAACTAAAGAGAACAGGTTTTACTCGGTGTGGATAACAGTTGCAGAAATAGTTCCTAAATTCAGAATGTCTTTAAAGCAAATGTAGTTGGTAGTGGCTTGGATTCTAAGGGCTTCTGCACGCAAGTGCAGTAAAGGGCATTTGGCTGCTATCATTGATAGTGGTTTTGGTTGTTTTTTTTCCCATGAGGCAAAAGAAATAGGCCAGGGAAAATGATTCGGTGACTGCAAATTAGACAATATTGAAGATTGGCTACATTACCAAGCAGACTGTGTCAGGAAAGGCATGAAGACTATGAATGTCAGCACCATTCTTCTAGTCTCTCAACTGATGATGTATGTTGCCCATTGCTTTCTAGACATTTGCTGCATAATCTATTAATAAAATATTGCTTACATTTTATATGTAAGGAGTTTGCACTCGTTCAATTGTAAACAGATTTTCTAAGATATTTTTATGATTACAGAGAATGCTAGAACCTAAATCACTTCCATAGAGTCGGTTTATGAAGTGAAATTTCTGTAATTGCAGAATTACTGACGAATCTGGTGGTGTGGATCTATTTGTATCTTGTACGTGCGGTAACCACTTGCTCCAAGCTTTCTGTTTAACATATATTGCCTTGGTTTTGTGAAGGAGCTTTGCTTACCTATGACTGGTGTTCATAGAGACTGATGCTTTCTTTTAACATTTGGCAGGCCAGAAGAATGTTTGAGGGAGAAATGGCAAGTTTGGAAGCCATCTTGAAAACTGAGGCAATAAAAGTGCCTAAACCCATCAAAGTTATAGACCTGCCTGGGGGCACTACGCTGTTTGTGATGGAACATTTGGAAATGAGAGGCTTAAACAGGTAAAACACAGTATTATCCTTGCATCCTTTAACCAGAAATGGGGACTACTATGATGATTAAGTCACTTGTTTTCAGAGGGGAAACTTGTTTTTCTGAATCAAGTCGAGTTCTATTTGGGAAGCTATATAGCAGAGAACTGTATAAAATACTTCATAATGCTTCACCTAGCAAATCGGTCATATGTCAAGAAGTAAGTGTGATTTTTCTTTAGTTTTGGATTTGTTTGGGAGTTTTTGTTTGTTTGGGATTTTTTGGGGTAATTGGTGATTTTTACAGTAAGGTGTTTCTTTACATTAAGGGAAGGGACCTACCTGATCACCTGTTTTGTGTACTTGCCCTTGATATAAGAACCAGTGTTTAATACTGCTTGTTAGGAGTATGCAGAGGCAATTCCCCAAATGAATGAACCCTGGTTTCAAGCTCTCACCTTAATTTTGATAGTTTCAAACTTTTGGCCCTTCTCTGTGGCATACACTTGAGTAAATTAAAATATGAGGAATATTTCTGTCTGATTCCATTAGGGAAGTGGGCACGGCCAATTTCTCATCCCAATCTCAGAACTTCTGCAGCCAGCTTAAAGTCTTATCCCTCATCCTACTTGTCCGCAGAATTTCTAATTCACGAAGAGCCCTCAGTGAACTCCAAGAGAAAGAGCAGAAAGCCTGTTGTGTTTGAGCTGATTGAGATGAAAGTGTGGAAATGCAAACTTTGTCATAGAAATTTCAGGGGATAGCTACAATCTGTGTTAACAGGAACAAAATGAAGAAATAACTGCCTTAAGTGACAGTGTCTTGAGAACAGGGAAAGATGTGAGAGGTCAAAGACAGGAAAAGGAGTGTACTTTTGTTAATGCAGGAGCAACTGGCTGTAAGAGCTTTTTGTAATTATTGCAAGGTAAATAAATAAGGCCCACCTGACTTTCATCTTCTAGGCCTTTTAGAGAGAAGTTGGAAACAAATATAAAGAGGAGGATGAGTCTTGTTTGGCTCTACTTCCCAATGACACTTTGCCAAAAAAAAAAAAAAGGCAGCATAACACGTTGTGCATAGTTTTCTTACAGATATCTTACTGAAAGTCCATATAGAGGTGATATTACACAAATTAGAATTGATAGTTTCTCATTGTTACTGAATTTATGATTGCTTCTCACTTTCACTTATAATAGTGTTGTCAGAAACAACCATGTAAGTACATTTTGTTCTGTGTTAATACGTAATCTTTATTAGAAGAGGAGGTGTTTATAAGTGGAATATTTTGAAAATGTACTTTGTTAGAGATGCAGAACTTATTTTATTTGCTTAATAAATCTTTTCAAGTAATTCCTGGAATATCAAGAACAGGATTAATTCATGTGTCAGTGTTGCTAAGAATACTTTTGTTTCTTAGACATTCAGCAAAGCTTGGAACACAACTGGCTGATCTCCACCTTCATAACCAGCAACTTGGAGAGAAGCTGAAGAAAGAAGAAAGCACAGTTGGTACGGTACACAGCTGTTTGCAAATTTAACCTAGTTAATAATAATCTACAAAACAGTTAAAATAGCTTTTGTTATTTCAGGATAAGTTCATCTTCTTCCACTACAGATATTGTGAAAATAGATTTGGATGAAACACCCAGCAGGGGATTGTCCTTTTGCTTTTGGTTGGTCTATTTGGATCTATGTAAGCAAAACGTTTATTCAATTTGGGACCCTTGCTATCCCAAACAACAGTTTCTGCAAGGACATGGTATCAGAGGAGATACGCTACCTCAAAATATGATTATGAAGATTACAATATAGCTGCTTTCCATCAGGCTTTAAGCTTAAAAAGCAACCATTGTAACAAAAAGAGTATTAAGATGCAATTCTTTTTATTCTTAGTAGAAGCAGCGTTGTACCCTTGCATAGTTTTTAAGGTCCATTTGCATTGTAGATACCTAGAATCTTGTCATTAGTATTGGATTTTTGTCTTTGGTTTGAAAGGTAAAGGTCAAGGGCAAATGGAAGTCCAGTTTGTGGATCAATTTGGCTTTCATACAGTTACCTGCTGTGGCTATCTTCCACAGGTAGGTTGTCCTTCATCAGACCGATAGAATTTTAAGTTTATCTTACTTTCCCTTCAGTGACACAAAGGGCCAAAATTATCATAATGGAAATTCATTTATTTCTGTGGAGTCATAAAAAGAAAAAACATTGTTCAGCCTGCTAAGGAAAGTAGTGCTTTGCACAGCACTTACAGCTGCATTGGACATTCATAGCTCTTCAATTTCTTGGGTTTTATCACTTTGAGAAAATTATTTATTCCCCTATTTTAATGTTTTAAGATAATGGTCTAGTAAATGGTAGCATTTACTGTCCTGGATGGTATCAGCACAAAGGCTGTATAATCCTCTAAAGCTTTATTTAAAAAAGAAGAAAATTGGTGTTTTGCGTGGTGTAGAACTGACATCTACAATCTGGTTCCTCCAGGTGAATGACTGGCAGAATGACTGGGTGACTTTCTTTGCCAAGCAAAGAATCCAGCCACAGATGGACATGATCGAAAAGAATTCAGGAGACAGGGAAGCAAGAGAACTTTGGGCACAACTTCAGGTAGGAGAAGTTCTCTCAACTCTCATTATGGTGATAGCTAAGTATCAGTTGTTTAGATTTTCTTTTCGTAAACCAAAGTTCCTGTTTGTTGGTTCTGTTGGTAAGAGATTCCATCTTTTAGGGATTAAAATGCCTTTTATTTTAAGATATAATGGCTTTTGCCACATCACCCTATGCTAATACTCCAAAGTGAATGTGTGCCAAAAAGCACTTTGCCTTAACTGTTTGGGAAATACTAGAGCACGTTCACGTTTCTCATTCCCTCCAACATGTTCATGATGAGAAAAGTATGTAAGCAGTACTGTTCTGCACACTACCTACTCATTTAAGGTTTGCATCTGATGAAGTGACTGCAGTATTAGTATTAGTTATATATTTATTAGTTACTTTATAGAAATCTCTTCAAGGTTGGTGAGAGATTCCTGAGCCTTCTAATGATGAAGTGCATGGTTGGGGTTGTTGTTATTGTTAAAGCTGGTCAATATTGCAGCACTGAATGCCATTTTAAATTTTTTATTTTCTTAGTGCTAAAAAACATTTGGATGACTATTCTTCAGCTGCTGGCTTTTATGAAAAATAGAAATCCTCTTGACTTTTCTCGGCATTGCTGTTGACCAGGTCCTATGCTACTTCAAGTTATTTTTTTTTTTAACGGACTTTTAAGAAGTTTCAATTCATGCTGTGCATGTATGCAGATAAAACTCTAATCATTCACATTAAAATGTAGTACTTAATGTGTCTTGGTTTTTTTCCCCCTGCAGCTGAAGATACCCAGTTTGTTCTGTGACATAGAAATTGTTCCTGCTCTCCTGCATGGAGATCTCTGGGGAGGAAATGTAGCTGAGGATGATTCTGGTCCAATTATCTTCGATCCCGCTTCTTTCTACGGCCATTCAGAGTACGAGCTTGCAATAGCTGGGATGTTTGGTGGCTTCAGCAGTTCTTTTTACTCTGCTTACCACAGTAAAATTCCCAAAGCTGCAGGGTTTGAGAAACGCCTAAAGCTTTATCAGCTTTTTCACTACATGAACCATTGGAACCATTTTGGTACAGGGTACAGAGGGTCTTCTCTAAACATTATGAGAAATCTTATAAAGTGACTCTCTGCTTAAGCAGAATACTTCCTATGTTGCTTGGAAAACCCCATACCTGGCGGTGCAACTACAGGAGTAGTAATGTTAAAAAAAAGCTATTAGACCCTTGACCTCGTTGCACAGTTAAAGACCTAGAATCAGTGATTCCTGCTAAATACCGATTCCTGCTAAATAACATAGTCATCCCTTTTTAGAATAGTTGGGAATACCTTTATGAGGGAAATAGCTAATGAGTTTATGCAGTTGCACAAAAGATCTGTCGGTGTCAAGAAAGCATTGTATGCTTGAGGCTAGGCAAGTTAATACAGATCAAGCACTCAAGTCTAAATTATTTGGAAGAAGTACTTTCTTAGGGACCAGTTGTGCTTCAGAGTGGAGAAATACCAGGGTTTACATTTGCACCCTAATGGAAAACATTAGAGAAGTGTTTGTGAAATAGAAAAATTGCTTTTTTTCAGTTACTGAGGAGATGGCTGAAAAAGTTGCTCATTACTTTTTAATGCTCCCCTCCACCTTTGTGATAGGTTGCTCAGACTCTCTCAGCTCTTCATGTCCAGTTATGTGCATGAGAACAATGTTAACAAAATATTTTGAAGGTCAACAAGAAAATTATGTAATGGGAACTGTGAAAAATGATTGCTATTCATTATGCTAATGTGCTTCTATTGGATGGAGACTGCTTCCTGTTCTGTTACAAAGCTCTTTGAAAATGCTTATAACTTTTTCTGGCA
This sequence comes from Alca torda, assembly GCA_008658365.1. Classification (NCBI taxonomy): domain Eukaryota; kingdom Metazoa; phylum Chordata; class Aves; order Charadriiformes; family Alcidae; genus Alca; species Alca torda. Next base: position 28,874,098 of record CM018086.1, on the reverse strand, counting down.
TGTGCATTTTGGTGCCTCATGGCATTCTTGTAGGCTGTTCTGTGCTTGCTGGTCAGTGGTCTCTTATCTACAGCAATTTTGGTTTTAGCAGAACTAGCTCTCTTCTTTTTTGGATTATGCTTTTGTCCAGTAGTTTGCATTCTTAAAGACCTGTTCAGGTACACATCCTGTGAAGATGTACTCTCTCACTCATACAAGCAGAAGATGTACTTTTTGACTCTTGTCACTGCCCACAGGTTAAGGCCATCTGGTTGGGATAAAGGCTTCACATAAACTTTCTGTAATTTACACTACAGGTGCCATAAGCTGACATTTTTCTTCAGTCCCCACTAAGTGCACTTTGTAGCTCTTGAGATAAGAGACATGAAACCAAAGGAAAATAAAATGTAACTTACAGAACAGCAGCTCTACACCATTGTCAGAAGTTCTTCAAGGATAGCTTTGCAGACTAGCTATTTCTTGTACCTGCGAGACGGTAATACTAACATTGTACTCTTCTTGATGTAGGCTGGTAATGATATTTCAGTGCAAGCGTACCAGGTAGGTGAGAGAGGTGCATGATTCCTAACAAGCATTTTGAATGTTTGGGCATGACTTTAATTAATTAAAAATGTTTTTCATTGGATTTTGACAGATTACAGAGGGTTTTTTAGTTGCTGGTTTTGCAGTTATTTATACAAATTGGAAGCAAGTTTAGAGGAGACCATCACTTGATATAACTTTCCTTAATTCTACTACTCTTCTCACAGGCTGTCTAACTTTTGCTACAAAAAGTTTTAAAGTCTTGCTTGGTAGAATAGCTTTTACTTTTACCTTGTTGCTTAAATAAAAAGTTTCCCATTTGATTATTGTTGTCTCTGTTTTCTGAATTAAAACCTTACAGCTTGCGTCCGTTCTTGGGGAGCTACTTGCTCTAACTTGTTAAAGGTCTCTAGTTTGTTAGAGAATTATGGTCATCAAAGGTGTTGATGGGAACGTAGTCATGGATTTGAATCTGGAGTAGTGTGTCAATGAAGAAAATTTATGTGTTGTTCGGTTACGGTATCATTTGAGGTCCTATCTGTGCATTCAAACTTTATGTATTGTACCAGCTGTTTGGATGTTGTTGATGGAATGTTACGTCTGTGCCCGTATTCTTATCCCATTCACACACACTTAACACTGCTTAGTGCAGCTGATTGATGCTGTGGAATTTTAGCCAGCATTCACTCTGGTTAGATCCCTTAACTGTTTATTTCTATATGCCTTCATAATAAAGTTAGAAGTTACTTAACAAGGTCATTCCGTTTACAAAGCTTCAATAAATCAACATGTTTATTTTGCTAAAATACCTAAGTACTTCTTAGCATTAGAAGATGAAAAGTGATATGAAGGTGGATTTTCTGTCAGTCATAGGCTTGAGTGATAAATGGTAAGTCTTCGAAGATCACTTTTTCCCAATAGAACTGAATCAAGATATTTTTGTGATTGAAAGAAAATTGTGTTGTATGCAGGTTATGTAAACAGAAACAATTGTATTTAGAGATTTAATTTAAGGTATATGCTCACTTTTTCAAAGCCATTTTGTCCTACAATTAATAATGGAAGGGTTGTAGAGAGGAATACAAATGGAATGTAACAGCAAGCTCTACTGTACCATGGATCCCTTGGTTTTGAGTTCTTATAGACAGCAGTTGAATCAGAGGATGGAGAATAGGATGAAATCTTCCAAAGGCAGGCTGCTGGTGGACCTTTAAGAAGAAATTGCTGCAATTCTATAAGGTACATTATTTTTTTTTTTTCTTACATATTGTACAGTTCGACACTGCTCTTAGAATTCTCCTCTGATCATTTTGTTGCATTATGTGTTCTAGGCATGCCTTTGTTATTCTTCATCTCTTTCTCTCATAGTTTAAAGCTAATGTGTCCTGCTTTTCCTTCTCATATATTCCTCCCTCTTGGCTCCCTCTGTACACTGTAAATCTGTTAAGCTTGTTTCCTTGTACCCGTGTTTCCTTGTACCCATGCTCTCATTCTGTATTTGCTGGTTCTGTACCATAATTTTGCCCACTTTCCATTTCTGATTGGACAAGGAAGAAGGGTAAAAGAACCACTGAATTTTTCTTAAATATACAGTGTACATGTATTTTTGTATTGTAAAAAATTGTAATGACCTCTCATGATGCTTCAAAGTCTTTTCTCAAGATGGATCACAATACATGTGGCGCATATGTAGACTAAAGCATCTCAAGGCATTTATTTTTAATACTTTGAAAACCAGATCTCTTTGTATCTTTTTTTCTTAATTTAAGATAAATTTTGAAATTCCTTAAGGAATTAATTAGTGGGTTGGGATATGATTAGGCATAACTTTAACAACATCATCTTCTGCCTTGAAGAGGAGTTAGGAGAAGGGAAGCTTGGAAATCTGGTCTCAGTTGTTAGGATCATAGGAAAATTCAGGTTGGGAGAGATCTCAGGAGGTCACTTAAGTTCATCTGCTTAAAGCAGGATAGGCTAGGAGGACAGGCCGTGTTACTTAGGTCTTTGTCTGGTCTTGAAAACCTCTAAGATGGAGGCTTCACAACCTCTCTGGGCTACCTGTTTTCGTGGCTTGGCTGTCCTCATTGTGAAAATAAATCCGTTTTGAACCTCTCTGCAAGAACCTGTATTTCTGGTGAATTGCTTATAGTTCCTGTGTACCCTACATTTCAGTGTGACTTTGTTTTCATTCTCATGGACTGCTGCCATCTGCAAAAGCTGCCTGCAGATAGGAATGTTGCACTCTGGTACTGTATTTCTTCCTGCTTTTTGTCTTCATTGTTGTTCCAAAATAGATCTGGTGATGTTAACTGATGCTGGACTGTTCTTGCAGAAGTGAAAGTGGGTGGAAAGTGGTATATAATCAGCTTGTCTTGTAGGCACTGTTTGTGACAAAAGATTTAAGGGGAAAATATATTTCTGGGAACTAAGCCGCACCAGAATCACAATAGCTTTATTATTTTTCTTTGTAAAATAATATTCAATTGCTTTTCAACACATTTTTTCAATGAAATCTCCAAGAATTCACTGAAATCTCCCAAAGCATGGTTGATACTGTCTAAAGAGCTACAGCCTATGCAATTATACTGAAGATCAGATCTATAGGATTAAAGGAACTGAATTATTTCTCCTTGGATAGCTCGTTACTGAGAAACTAACTGCTGTCAAAGGAAGGGAGGTTTTTATGATGGAAGTCTTTTCTTGCTCTTGGCTTTCACTGTTCTAGATAGCTTCTTCGTTTCCTGTGATTCTTTAGATACTGTTACTCCCGAAGGTGAATTAAACAGTCTTTTTCTCCTTGGTATGCATGTCTTCTGGACAGTCTTTGAAAACAAACATATTATAAGCAGTTGTGAGCAAAACAAGAAAAGAGCTGGGAAATGAAACGGTTACAAACTCCACTATCAGCATAACTCTGAGGATAGGTCTCAAACCAGGAGCCCGACAACACTCACAGCAATAGTCCTTTGTGATTCCTCACCCTTTTCTCACCTCTGACTGAGGCAACGCGTATTTTCCTTTGGGATCTGGCCGTGGTGCTGAATTGCTCCTGGTAGGAGCTTTCATTGACTGGGGTATTCTCAAGCACTCTGTTCCTTCGAGCCCACCTGGGATGCTTTTGAGTTCCTTTACTTCTGGTGTTTGAAATGATACTGTTTGAAGTTGCTTGACGGGAAAATGTGAACAAAATGTTAGGAAAGCAGGCCTTTCACCTGTGCATTACTAGTTAAATATCAATCCATTGTGGAAGCAAACAAGGATTTCCGATCTCTTGGCTACTATATAAGTGATGCAATATATTTGGATTAACACAGTCCTGTTTCTCGTTCAACAAAAAATAAAACAGAATGTCAGAATGCTGAAAAAAGTGTTACAGTCAGTAACTGTTGGCATCTTCACTGGAAACCGTAGGAGGCATGTCCATGGCACTCTAGACTGCAGAAATTTGGGTTCAGCAGTAATATTGTGAATGAAGATCCATTCTTGTTTGTTTTGTGGTTTGGGGTTGTGTTGGTTTGGGGTTTTGTTTTTGTTTTTTATCTCTTTTTTTTCTTCTCCTTAACAGGTAAATAAAAAAATGAATTAGGGTATCTTTCAGTATGCAGAAATAAGGGTCCCTGGTCATTGTTGTTTATCTTGTTGCCAAAAAACTTTATTCCTTTCCCCAGGTACTCCATTGCAACCCAGGGTACAACCAAGATATGTAACCTCAAGTGTGGCTTCTTGGTGTTCTTGAATACTCTTCTGTATTTGAATCGCTGTTTCTAATTTCAGGCCACGAGTTGCACTTTTTCAGCTTGTGCTCTTACTCTGTATGCAATGTCCTGCTCAAATAAATCTGGCTGTTACAAAGTTCCTCCTTAGCCAGTTTGTCCCCCTGAGGTCTGCTGTGTTCCAGCTGCTCTGTGTACCATACGGAGCTATGTTCTGAGAAATTAATTGTTTGAGAAATAACTTGTACTATACCAATATTTTTCACTCCATGTAGGGCTGGAACTGTTTGTGAATGTAGTGAAAAGCCTACCTAAATGAAGCCAGTATTTGTCCAGTAATAATTCCTTTTTCTGTCAAAACTAAATATATGAGTCAACACAAACAAATAATAGGGAAGAGATAAATGCATGAAAGCACAGTGCAGCAGTGACAACGGAATCCAGAAGTTCCCTGGGGAGATGGTAGCCATTGCTGTTCCAATTGAGAACAAGAACTGCAGCCTTTTCCACAGATTGTAATGTGCTAGGAGTTGGTCATAGCCACCTAACCAAATATGTTATCTTTATACAGATGTTATTAAAACAAATATTATAGGGTCTGGGTTATGATAACACGTTTTAAAGGTTTAACACCTTATACCTGAGGGTGTCAGTGCACTTTGCAAGTATGAAGTGCTTAAATTCAGCAGTACCCAAGGGATCTTCTTTCTGTGTGTTACAGATTGTGAAAGGAGATAAAAAGGTGAAATAATGTCCTAAAGATGGCATTAAATCTGGAGAAGCATATAGAACAGTATCCCAAACTTCTTTATTACCAGCTTGATGCTTTTACTATGAATTTTCACTTGATGATGTCCAGCCCTGAGCACGTCGCTGTCTCACTGACTTGAGGGCATTTTCAGGCAATGAAAGTCTTTTGACTGTCTCTTACAAGAGATTGAATTATGTCCCAAGAAGGGAAAGTGTGCTGAAGATCTCTGTGACAACAGAACTCTAGTCCACACAAAGCAACTACAAGCAGAGAAAAAACCCACCAGCCTTTCCACATATTTCTGGTGGCTGACTTATGGTCAGCAGCGTAATTAACTGAATCCTTATAGGCTGCAAATTTGTTTTTCACATCTTAAATAACCACAATACAAGTGCGCAATTTGTATTGTTGCGTTTAGACTCCCTCTAGTGGATTGGTTTAAAAATTACCTCTTCTACCAATGCGCTCACAGAGCTTAAAAAAGAAAAACGGGTCCAAACTACAAATACCAGCAGCTCTCAGCACAGTTGAGGGAGGACCCAGGGCGCACCTCTCCATTTTATTCTAGCAAATATTTATAAATATTTTTACTTTTCGTAGATAGCTATAAAAGCCCATGGGAAACAAAGCATTTTGAAACGTTATCTCTGGATTTGCTTTTTATTTTTGGCTGCCTTTTTTTTTTTTTTTTAATTTGGTGGGTGGCCCTTTCTACCTCATAGCAGAGTGACAGTGAAAGAAGGACCCAAACCTTTAATCTTGTTTTGCAGTGGATTTAGCAGAAAGCAGCTGCAGCAGCCTGGAAATTACCATGGAAAAAATCCTGAAAACAGAATTGAAAACTTCCGTTCTGAAGGCATTTGGAAGCTCGGGAGGAGGATACATTAGCCAAGGCCAAGGTTATGAAACAGACAGTGGACGAGTATTTGTTAAAATCAACCACAAACCTCAGGTTAATGCTAGCAGATATTTAACTACTAATATTGCATGTAGAGAGCTTTTTATTTTAAAAGTACCTGATTGTTAATAACTTAAGAGTTCTGCATTTTCAGTCTGACTTTTAATTATTTCTGTTTTCTTTTAATAGCTGTAGTCTATATTATATCAAGTATTAATGCAGCAGGTTTGGTTAATGCAAAATGAGGTGTAATGCAATGTGATAACCCTCAACAACATGAATTGGCATTGCAGTATGTAAAATGGAGGCTAAGTACAGAGCTGTTATTGTAATACTTAGAGTTTGGAAAAGCCTACAGCTAAATTTGCATTCACTGCATTTCTTTTCATGTTTCAGTTGGGAGGACAGAATAGTGAGGGAGTAAACAGGGTGCCAGTGCTAAAATTCATGTACTCTTTTTAAAGCTACAGAGATTTCAAACTTCCCCATTGCCTTTTGTATTTCTAGTAGTAAGATTCTTGCAATTTTTCAGGTCAAGCTCTTGACTTTTCTGTTACTAAATGAATGCTCAATTGTGTTTTGTAACACCACAGTGCATCTGAAATTTGCTTTGCCAATATCAAAAATGTCCTAAAACTGTGAACAGCAGCATCTTTACTTCAGAAATGTAGAGTACAGGCTTAATATTTGTACTGTTGTCTCTGTCTGGTGGCCATTGACCTGCATGGAAAGGAGAACCAGTTTAAGGATTCAATCTTTGACTTTGTTTAGTAGTGGTCATCTGCGGTTTTGAAGTACCCATTTGTGGGTATTATCCTCAGAGATACTGTTATGTCTGAGTAGTTTGGTATCTCCATAAGCAGCTGGAAATCATGGTGAAATGTGATGTATCCTACTACTCTGGAATGAATTTGGGGAAAAAAACAAGTTAGAATTAAGGTATTCGAGTCTCCCTGTGTGGACTGAAACCTTGCTGCACCTACATCTTTTTATCAAGATGAATTAACTCCTTGTACCTTTGTAAACAAGGCTATTTTCTCCAAAGTACTTGTTGCAGACATCCATAGTTTAGCCCAAGGATATTCTTATTCCCTGACAGGCTAGAAAAATGTTTGAAGGGGAAATGGCAAGTTTGGAAGCTATTCAGAAAACCAATATTGTGAGAGTCCCTCAGCCTATTAAAATAATTGACCTACCTGGAGGAGGAGCAATGTTTGTCATGGAGTACCTAAAGATGAAGCACCTCAACAAGTATGTCTGTACAGCATATTTTCTTAGCAAAGATCCTCTGTGTTCTCTGAGAGCTAGAGCTTATATTTGTCAAGATCTGTGTTTGTGCGTGTATATGTGCACATATTAAAAATATATATACATATCTATATATGTGTTTGTCTGTGTATACACTCCTTCCCCATACTTTGCTCTTCCCTGACCATCTACCTGCAATAGAAGTGGCATGCTATTGCTTGTGTCGAGCTTTGTGTGCTGGCTCACATGTGCTGAGGTGCTACTAAAGTGAATGTGATAATGGCTGAGCTTAGCCCATGTTTTCCCTTATGAGATTTTTCATTTGAGTTTCTTTTCATCACCTATCAGTTGTCTTTAAAATTTCTTTAAACTTCATAGGCTTCTTATGTCTTTGAAACCTCTGGTTCTCTAAATATAATCTTGAAGTATGATTGAAGCCAGTCAACAAGTTCAAAGACATTAGGGTGAGGAAGAACTAAATGACTAGATAATATGAAGCTCCGTTTTGTCCGTCAACCAGCCTGAATATGGAATTCAGGAGTCATAGGCTCCTGAACATAGGATTTCAGGAGTTACCTGCTTCGTTCCAGGCCTCTACGGGAACATAGCAAAGCCTCTGGCTCTTCTGGCGGTTGTTTGTCCAACCTATCTATTTTTACTGGGAGAATAATGACAATTCCACAGCCTCCCCAAACACTCAGTTCCAATCCATCCCACTGTTCCTAGGAAAGATTTTCTAATATCTAACCTCAGTCCTCCTGGTTGCAACTCTAAGCCTATTATTTTCTACCCATTCTGGGCATGGAGAATAAACGAGTTTCCTTCCTTGCAGCTCCTGTTCAGATATCTGTGCGATATTTTAACTGTTTTTTAGTTGTCCATCTGCATTAAGCAACCTCAGCTCAATCCTTGCTTATGGCTTCTTTTTAGACTTGCTATTCTTATTGCTGTTCAACTGATCTTGAAATATGAGGCCCAAAAGTAGATATCATGTTCTGTTCTCTGTTTATTAATGTGGAGCTGATAAGGAGGATTAGTTGATCTTCCTGCACTCTGTGCTCCTGTTTGTACAACCTTGTGTTCTGTTTACCGTTCTTGCAAGAGCATTGGCTTATGTTCATTTTGTTAACTGTTACAACCTGTTTCTTCAGAGTTGTTGTCTAATCGTTTGCACCCTGTTATTTACTTGTGAAGTTAATTAAGGTTCTATATTTGCCAAAAGTATACGTGGTCATATTTGAGATTTTTTTTTTTGTCCCTGTAATATTTTGTTCACTTGTCTTATTTCAGTTTCCTTTTGTGTTTTGATCCTACAGATATTCTTCAAAGCTTGGAGAGCAGATAGCAGATCTTCATCTTTATAACCAGCAACTTGGAGAGAAACTGAGAAAGGAGGGAAACACAATTGGTAGAGTATTGATATAATGTACTAAACCAAAAATGAAGTCATTCATTTGGCTGTGGTGCAATATTGCAGGTCACAAATAATCTGTGAATCAAAAATAAGTCATGTTTAATGACAACATGTTCAAGTGTCAAAACAGGATCTGTGATCTGGACCCTGTTCCTGAATGTCTTTTATCCAAAGAGAAGTCACTGAATGCGACTAATTGCACCTCCATTTCCATTCAATATTTTCAAGTCTAAGAGAGTTCTTTCCATCTTTAGAGACGGCTGCGACCATGAAATAAGTGTAACTTATTGCTTAAATTATTTTATATGCCTGTTCTCTGAAATTTATTTCTGTGTTTGCAAACTTTGCTGTGAGGATCTCAAAATTCACAATAATTATTTTGTTTTTTAGGTAAAGGAGCAGGTCACTCTGAGTCCCAGTATGTGGATAAGTTTGGATTCCATACAGCCACTTGCTGTGGTTACATACCACAGGTATGTTCCATGTCTATGAAAGCTGACATGTACACATGTAGCTCTAGGAACTCCTTATACAAAAGCTTTTTTCATTTGCCTTCAGCTTAATGATCACAGTTTTGCTTTCACTGTTTCATTCTGACCTCACAGTGAAGGGAATACGATGGCTATTCAATGTGTGGCTTGCTACGATGCATGCAGCAAGCAGACACAGTGGATTGAAGAATTTGAAATTATGTGGTGATTCTTTAGCTTGGTGATACTTAATAAAATAAATATCCCTTCACATACCATGTCTTGCTTTTGTTTTCTCTAAGCCCTTAGTATATGGATCTCAAATGGCAAAATCCACTGCTTTTAGAGGGCCTTATCATGTAACACATGACATAAGACGTTGGAAAGTGCTCTCAGAGATAAATCAGTCATTTGCTGGCTCTGCACATGGTAGAATTTCATTCTCCTATTTAATTGAATGAACTTTCAATATCTCAAACCCCTTGCTAAGTACAACTTTTCACCAAATTAAAAATGCATCACCAGAAAGATTTTGGAATATAATATGGAACAACCAAAATGATCTCACCAGAAACTCCTCCTTTAAAATACATTATGAAAATTTGAATGAATGAAAATAGCCAGAACCTCAACTTATATCTCATGTTAAAGACAGCCCCACCTAAGCATGGAAGAGAGCATCACTCCCAAAAGAACAATCAACAAAATGTCTAATAACATTGTGCATAGGTCATACTAACACTGCCCAGGCCATTGTGTGAGCATCGAGCACTTTAACTTGATATCTATGTATTATTAATACTGACTATGTATATATTAAAAGGCTACGTATATGTTAAAATTGTTTATTACAAACCTCTGTGTCATATTTCCTAGGTGAACGAATGGCAGAGTGATTGGCCTTCCTTCTTTATTCGTCACCGACTCCAAGCTCAATTGGATTTGATTGAAAAAGATTATGGAGACAGAGAAGCCAGAGAACTTTGGTCACAGCTAAAAGTATGAACCATGTTGTCTTAAATCTGTTTTTTAAAATGTTAGAAAATATGTATCAGTGGAATTTTAAAGATGTTCTATAAGAGATTTATATAGCTTTTAATGAACAGCAGTAACTGGACTACCTTCACAGCTGATCCGACAACATTGTCAGCTGAAAACAATTCATGTTTGAGTTTTTTAATAGTGAAAATAAACATGTAATTCAGCATGGACATTTATTTCTTAGAATACAGCTAATAGTAAGATGGGAAATCCTATCTAAGAACTTGGTGTTACAAAGTAGGTAAGATTCTGCTGCCCAGGCAGATTTTTTTTTTAATTGGTCCAGGCTCTCAGCTGAGACCATGGTTCAGGTCATATTCCACGCAGCACTTAGCAAACAGCCAGCAAAGTATTCCTCTGCAAGCTCAACATCACAAATTTGTTCCTTAATTCTGGTTAATTGGTACAGATGTTTACTGCTGTCCTTTTTGCCACTGAAACCTTTTAATTTAAATGAAACTTATGTTTTATTTCTTGTGACAGCCAACACTATCCATGTCTAGTAACGATACATTAATACTAGATTTTTATACTAGACTGTGAATTAAATGACTTGCTGAGATCTGTCAAGAACAATCAAGAACAGTTATTACTGGCTAACAGTTTAGGTTTATGCTTGTAGCCATCAACTTCAAAAGCACTCCATGAGGACTGAAGACAGGCAATATTTGACCAGCTTAGTGTTTTATAATAATACTACAGTACTTTATTTACTATTTTCTTAAAAAGTCTTTAATTGTTACGTGTTTGTTCGTGCTTTTTCAGATAAAGATTCCTGAAATGTTCTGTGATGTAGAAATTGTTCCTGCTCTCCTGCACGGGGACCTGTGGGCTGGAAATGTGGCTGAGGACGACTCTGGGCCAATTATCTTTGACCCTGCTTCCTTCTATGGCCATTCAGAATTTGAACTGGCCATTGCGGGAATGTTTGGTGGATTTAGCAGCTGTTTTTTCTCAGCCTATCACAGTAAAATACCCAAAGCTCCAGGATTTGAGAAACGAAACAAATTGTATCAGCTCTTCAATTACATAAACCACTGGAACCATTTTGGGACAGGGTACAGGGGATCTACCCTAAATATAATGAGAAAACTTTTAAAGTGACCAGATAGGTTTGAGAAATTCTGACATAGTCCCTTGGTAATTAACAGCCCCTGCTTATCAGGAGTAACACAAACTAGGAATTAATGTTGATGATACGACACCTGACACATAAAAGGCTTAGAACACTTGTGAGCCTCACTAAATGTTAAGAGTGATTGTGTAATTTTTAACTTGTACACTAGTTTACTAGCACAGATTCCTACCCTGCTGAAGGAAAAGACCGCCTTGTTTGTGAAGACTCCACTAGGTTGGAAAAGTAGCATGACAGCCTAACCCTACTCGCCATACACAGTCTCACTTCTTGGCTGCTGTGTTTCCAGTTTATATCTTGCCATTTCTGCTGCTGCTTTATTGGCAGTTCATTATTGAGAGCTACTGTCGGGGGGATTGCACTGCTGGAAGTAATAAGTGGTTCCTTATGTCTCCCCTTTTTTGTTCTGTTTTAGTGTTTTGTCTGTTCCCATCTTTCTGTCGTCCTTCCTTTCCCATGTTAAGTGTCCTGATGCAAAACTTAAATCAGATTCCATGAATCTGAAAATGAAAACATTCTCTTTTTGATTTAAAGAGTAGATGAGGCCCTTCTGGACTGCACTTGGCAAGCATATATCTAATTAATAACATTTTTAATATTTATTTTAATTTAATGTAATTTACTTACATGCTTTTTTTTTTTCTTGCTATGATAAATTAAATTACAGTAGTATTTTGTAAAAAAGGTATCTCTGTAGTTCATTGGTAATTAACTGTGGTCAGAAAGTGGGTTGTTACCGCACAAGTTTGATAATAACATATTGTAGTTCTAGTATGATATTTTAGTGTGTTATACTATGGTAGTAACACATTTAAATAACTTTGTAAAAAGATAGCAAAAAGTGGGAGGGACGTTTAGTGTTTTGATGACAAGAAAGCATCTCTTGCTGCTGTGTTCGTTGGCGCTTGATGTATTTTTGATTTTATAAAATAACGTACAGTAGGCAAAGCAAGTCTGTTCTGCCACTGCTGGATGATTGAAGGAACAGTGTCAAATTGGATGGCTTTATAATGTTTTTTAATATTCCGAACTGCTTTATTTTTACAGAAAACATAGGCAATGAGAATTTGGGGAAAAAAAACGTGCAACAAAGATGTTGGCATGCAATGAGAGCTACAGTACATTAACAAAGCCCTGTTTTTTTAATGGAAGAAAGTGATAAAGGAAGTAGATGTAAGTGCTGTCCAGCAAATGCTTACGTGAATCACAAAACTTGAATAAGAATGACTTAACTTATGTATTTAGGCTTCGGAAGGTTGTCATGACTAGTACCTAAAATATTATATTCAAAAATGCTCAAATATGTTTAGACTTTTTTTTCAGTTTTAAATGGCTGTGCTATAAAGATTTCATAAACTGTACAGCTAGATGTTGTAATTTATGCTATTTTAAAAAAATGCATTTCATTCTCTTTGAATATAATACAAATAGATAAACATTTTTACTTCATTTGAATTTGGGCTACAATTAGGAGAAGTTGTAACGGTGTGGTTATAACACATAATACAATTATAAGAGTGGAAAAGTGGAATAATAGAATTAGAATACAGTTGAAATCATAGGTGATAGCTAGAAAATCCAGGTCTAAGAAAACAGCAAAGTGCATGCTTACTAGTTTTATTAATGTCAACAAAAATACATGCATTACATCGCAAAGTACATGTGAACTTAAGATTTCTCCTTCTCAAATAAAATACTTGCCTTGCAGAAACTGTGTTTGGTGTACCTGCATTTTGTGATTGTGGTTTGTGTTAACGAATTTGAGCTTGAAGATAAGAGAGATGGGTGCGGATGGAGTTGCTGGATACCAGGAAAGAGAAGTTACCTGTCCTAACGTCCTGACCAGACCCAAGCGTCTCCCTCAATTTCCTTTTTAATCAATGGAGAGAATCGAGCATCCCTGAAGGTGGCTCATCTCACCCCGAGCACCCATTTTAGTTTGTCAGCTGGTCTGATCCTTCACGGTTATTTTCTAATAAGTAAAAAGATAACTTTTTACATATTGGACTTAGTCTATGTCTACTTAGTCTATGATGGGTGACTTAGTCAATGTCTACTTTAGACGCTGACTTTAGTTTTCTGTTGTTGGTGCTGTGTCAAGAGAAAAGTGGAGAAGTAGTGCTGTTACCTGGTAAAATATTCGGTAGCGAAGCAGAAAGCGTGTGGGAAGAGTGGATGGAGACATGGTATCTTCCCAAAAAAGCTAATGGGAAACAATCTGGCATGACGGATAAGAACTGCTGTGAGGCGGCAGCCACTGAGTCTGCCCACTTGCTTCCCTTCCCTTTTTTTCTATAGCTTTCAGCGTTCAGACTTTGTTTCCAGAATTTTTTATCAATTCTGAGTTGACAGCTAACCGTATAATTCAATGTTTTGGTGTGGGTAGAGCAAACGAGTAGGTCGCGGATAACTGCGTAACCCAGTTGCCGCCTCCCCGCCCTCCCTTCCTTCCCCTCAGCGGCCCGCCCGGCCCGCGGCGGGGCGGGGCGGCGCGCGGGAGCGCGGCGGTCGCCGCAGCCTTTGGTCCCGCGCGGCGCCCCGTAGGAGGGAGGCTGCGCGCGGGGCGGCTGAGGGGTGCGCGGCGGCTGTTGCCAGGGCGCCGTGCGCGGGAGCTGCCAGCGGGGTAAGGGCTTCGCTCGTCGTCCCCGCTGCTGTCGCCGGCCACCTCCGAGAGCCACCGGCTGTGTAGGACGGCTGGGGACGCAGGGTAGGGCCGGGCCGGGCCTCCGCCCCCCGGCGCCTGGCGGGGAGGGGCGCGGTGGGCCGCATGGCGGCGGGCCGGGCCGTGTGTGAGGAGCGGCGGTGTCGCATGAGGGAGGGGTCGCCTCCGCTTCGCCCGGCGGGAGGGATATTTTGACTGACCAGCTGTTATTGTGCCCAGCTGTGACAGGGAGCGCTGACGGCCGGCCTCGGGCATGGCTTTGGACGAGAGGGATGGAGCGGGGCCGGAGACAGAGGATGGCAAGAGTCAGGAGTCGGGTGTCATCACCACGAGAAATATCCTGGAGAGTTTCACAGAGAGTCAGGAGGTCCGGGGGCTCATCGGTAACCTGAAGGGAGTCTTTGGGGATCTGGTGGCTCGAGAAATGACAATGGAAAAATACATAGGTAAGCACATCATCCAAAGGGAGCATGTTCTTATGTCACTTAAAAGAATTTATTGTCAAAAAAGAACTAAACTGCTAATTTTGGATTAGTGGTAATGCTGTAATTCTATCAACAAGTAGTTTACATTTATTTTTTTACTCATTTTGTTTTCCAGATATATACTCCATCCATTATTACATGTTATTTAACTACTGTAAATAAAAACTCAAGTCTTGGATTTAAAAAAGCTGAATTCTGACCTGTGTTCAGTCTATTTTCCTATTCAAATGCAGATAGTTGAGGTTTGTGTGTCTGTCAAAGCCATTTTTGTACTTAGCTGGTTATTAAAAGTGCATACATTTTGAACTTTAAAGCGGTAATTTCATATTTTTACTTATATATTTCATATGAAATATGAAGAGTAGCTGACTCCATACAGATCACGTAATTGTTTCTGAGCGGAGGCAACTTGGATCTGACTTAATAGCTGAGCTTTTGTGCCACATAATGGAAGCTGTTCTGCTTCTAGACCTCAGCTGAATATAGAAGTGGTATAATTACGTGCATGTAGCAGTGTCCTAGGTAATTAGCCTGTTATAGTCCCCATCTGTGTATTGGATCCAATAGTCTGACTAGGTGATCTGCAAAAGTTAATTCAAAGTTTCGTGTATTTATAAATCAAATTAAGTGGACTAGCATTTTGCAAGTACTTTTGCAAAAAATGGTGAAATTGCAAAAACTTAAGGTCAAAATATTGATCTGGTGCCTGTGTTTTTGACAAAAAGAAACTAGGTAGGCAGATAATAAAGCAGACCCCCAAAATTTGGAAATCTGACCTTGCAGAAGTTACTCAGCAGATTTATACTTGATTGACTTAACTGACTGTTGCATCTGAGGAGGTTAATGATGAACATATAACTGTTCAGAAAGAAGTAGCAAAAACATTCACATTTGTGTTGATTGTTCAGTATCACAGGTGAAATGGTAGACTTTGGGATAGAAAAGCCATTACTGAAAAAAATCTCAGTGTCTGAAACGCCATCATCTCCAACCGATCATCTTCCTATGCCTCTCTGTATTTCATATCATACGTCCTGTCTCTGTGTATTTTAATTGTATTTATGAACTTTCTGCATGCATATCATTGCCCAGTAAATTCTGTGTTAATATACTTAAAACTGCTAGGTACTGTACATATCGTTCAATATTTGGTTATAATATTTAGTGTCGGAAGGTATCGTTTGATTCTTCTTGGGCAAAATGTCCCAATATGGTAATGGGCTAAATTTGTGGGATATAATGTTGAAGCTTAGGAAATATCTTTAATCTGTATGCAGATAATGCAGTAATGATGAGTTACAGAAGATTTTAATGCAGGTCTCCAAAGCATTCACAAAAATGCCATGCCCATTTTTTTTGTGAACTGTTAGAAGCAGAAGTTTGGAAGATAGTTAATCTGCAACTATAATTTTTGTAGGAAAATTTAGGAAGATCTTTTTTTGAAATAGCATTAGAAGGACTTTTTTTCAATTCATTCTGTTCAGCATTTAGATTTAGGGTTTTATTTTAGATTGCCAGACTCTGATCTGGGAAAATAATTTGGCAAGGTAAGGAATTTGCCATTAAATTCCATTTCTGCTGAGAGCTATTGCTTTGAGTGTTGGTGGAATTTCTTGTATTCACTAGTTCTGATTATTTGTACGCAGCTTAAGGTATCATTAATTACAACGGGAGGTTAGTGATGATTAGGAGCTCAGGCTTTCTTCTTGAGAGGAGACAGCACTATGGTATCCCAGTGGAATTGCACAAGTTGCTGCAAGGATGCTGTTGGACTGACTGGTGTCTTGAAAGTGGTTGTGCAGTGTCATCCACTGGTCAACTGCAGGACTGTTGAACTTGAGTTATGTCTTCAATGTAAGTGTTAATGTGACAAGCGGAGAAAAGAGATAGAGAAAGCAAAGTTGTTTGAGAGAGAAACAAATGCAGGAAAAGGAGACGCTAAGAAAGTATTTTCAGTTTTCCAATTAAAAAGCTATTTTCTGGCCAAATACTAAAAATGACCCAGGGAATCTCCAGTGCAATACTGGATCACTTGATGATCTCTTCTGAAATCTAGCTTTCACTTCTGTATCTGCTTTTCATTGATTCTAGGTTTAAACTGAAATGCTTTTGTTTCTTAAAACTGTGGCAAGTTGTTCTTAGTTTGTTTCAATATTCTCTGTTTGCAAAGTCCCATCAGAAATGGTGTGCTGGTAAGTTGCACTTAGGAAAGGAGAGCCACAAAGAGCTCTGCAGTGAAGAACAGCAATAAACCGAGTGATTGCTTGTTTCATCTCGCTGTGAGATTTGCCCATAGTAATTTGAGAGACTCCTGGAAGAGAGTTTATGATACAATGTAGGTAAATGATTGCACTATGGAAGTGGACAGATTGTATTTTTACAGTTACTTCTCTGTAATTTTCTTAGTTTTTGACCTCTCTTACAGGTAGTGGCAGCACTTAGCTCAAGGATACTGAAATCTTAAGCTAAAGCTGTCTAGAATCAGGGGTGTAACTCACAATTAATGCCTGCAAGAGCCTTTAATTTTAATAGTTTATCACAGGTATCTTTTCCTTTTCAGGTATAATGGACAAGTACCAGGAGCAGCCTCACTTGTTGGATCGCCACTTGGGTAGGAATGTCATCTTTAAATATTTTTTGTGCAGATACTTGAAAATCTGTTAAACTAGAAGGTCCGTATTTGCATAACAAGATTGCTGTGGATAATATTACTTTATAATATGGCTACTATCTCCCTCTTTATTATTAGAAGTATGAGAAACTGTAAGCTAACTGCATGTAGTCTCACTTTTTTTCTCTTGTTTCATTAGAGTGGATGATGAGTTCATTGTTGGATATAGTACGGGACAATGGATCTCCTCCCCCACTAGTTCACCTGGCTTTCAAATTTCTTTACATCATTACAAAGGTAAAAAATCCCAAATTTAACATCCTGTAACTGAAACGTGTAAATTTCCAGTATTTTCTTTGTTATTTAAGTAACTTTAAAAAATTTAATATTTTAAAAAATAGTAAAATAAATAAATAATTGTCTGAGTATTGCAATGAAATGTTTTAAACTGTACTATGAAAGGGTAGTTCTATTTTTGATGATTTTCAGGATAGCTCATGTTATTTAACAATCCAGAGTAGTAAAAATCAGGGTCTGAATGCAAAAAAATTTGCAGACATTGAGATACTTAGTGATAAAACAAGAGTCATAATGTTAAGAAGAAGAGTAAAATAAGATGAAGATGGATTGTGGAATTTCCATCTGAGCATAAGAAAACATTTTTTGACTGCGAGGGTTGAACACTGGAATAGATTGCTCCAGAGGGGTTGTGGAGTCTCTATCCCTGGAGATACTGAATACCCTACTGGACGTGGTCCTGGGTAGGCTGCTGTAGGTGACTGTGCTTTAGCAGGAGAATTGGACCAAACAATCCCCAGAGGTTCTTTGTTTTAAAGTTAAAGAATTATCATTCCATTAATTCTTAATATGTTTGTAAAAACGCAAAAATCTCAAGCTATTTAAGACATTAATTCATAAAATAGTTTGGGTTGGAAGGAACCTTTAAAGGTCATCTGGTCCAAGCTAAAGAAGCAAATGGACATTTGCTTCTTTCATATCCTTACTGCTCTTACTACATGAGGTCCATACACAAGAGGGTCCTCAAAGGGTCTTTTCTTTTTCCTCAGTACTTGACTATGCCAGATGGCTTACTAAATTTTGAAACTTTCTGCTATAGGTGAGAGGGTACAAACTCTTCCTCCCACTGTTTCCTCATGAAGTAGGTGATCTACAGCCTGTTTTGGATATGCTTGTAGACCAGAATCCAAAAGACTCTGAGGTGAGAACTTGCTGTACTTTTTGCTTAACTTTTATGTCTCCTACAGAAAAAGCTGATGAACAACGCAAGAAAAAAATCTTGAAAAAAGTGTGTAAAGCAGTCATGCACCCTGTCAGGTGTTAACTGAATATCTGGATTTAGCATGAAAGTCATCTTGTCAGAAGAGAAATGTCTGAGTGAAGGAGAGGTCTTGGGTTTTTCTTTCATGGGTTATGCGCTAAAAATTTAGAAGCGATGGTAGCTGAGGTGCAAGTAAAATCTAACCACTCATATGCGGGAACAAATTGCTTGAAACAATGGTAATAAGGAAGATACTGAATTTCTAAAAGGAGTAACTAAAAAATCCTCTTTCTGCTGTCCATATCATTAGCGGTCATGTTAATTTAGCTTGAAGTCATGAAAGTTAAATCATGGGAAACGGAGTACTTTAGGTTTTATGTATTTATTCCTATTTCTTAATATAAACAGGCTGGTTTTTAAACCTTTTGGTTTTGTCAAAGTTGGTATGAGAACTTCTATTTTGATGAGGAAACGAAGAAGATGGTTAATTTTCTTTGCTTAATTTCATAAAATATTTTATTCTTCCCCAAACCCCAGTATCTGTCTTCAGATCTATAAGGGATTTTATTTTTTCCTTTTCTTTTGAAAGGAGGGAGGTGAAGATTGGAGAAAACTGCACAGCTATGGCATGAGGCATGAATCACTTGGATTTTTGCCTTCTGATAATGTATTTCTGGGTGTGGAAAAATAACACAGAATTTCATGTTTTTTTTCTACCTGTTCACAATTTGAAAAACAGTGCAACACTGCTTCATTATGTGTCCTGATTTAAAGTTTTATTTGGCTGGGAACGTTCTGGGCAAGAATTCTGATTAGAAACAATATTTAAGTAAAGAATTTTTAAGCATGGGTTGAGAATATAGAGTCAGAATATCTTGAGTTGGAAGAGACCGATAAGGATCATCGAGTCCAGCTCCAAGATACCGTAGTTCATATTCTTATGTTTTTGAATAAAGAAAAATAAGAATTCCAGAATATTTATTAAGATAGATGAATTTTAAGAGAGATCATGATCTATTATAAGTAACGAAACCCGTAGATATGCAATTTTATTGTTGCTCTAAATTAAAGTAAATTTTTAATAAACATTATCAACTCTGAGCACTTTGCTGCTGTTGTAGTTGTACAGCTTTAAAGCTTGTAAAAGTTCCTTCTTGTCCGTGTCTCTCTCAAAACAGATCTAAAGTTGTTTCAGCAAACCCATTAAAACAATATCGAAGAAATTAGGAAGAAGAACATATTTCTCTCATATTTGTGACTGGAGGCACAAGTGGGCTGAGGGAAAGAGAGAACAGGAAAATCGCAACATGCAGTTTTCCTTTCCTAAGGAGACAAACTTGTGTAGATTTCAGATTCAGAGGGGAGATTCAGAAACTGTTAAACAAAAAATTTTGTTTAACAGTTTTCCTGTTTGGAATCTCTAGCAGTTCTGTCTCCTTTGGTGTTTCAGAGCATTCAGGTTCAGAGTTTACTCTTCATTGTCTTACTTTGAAAGTTCTCTGGAGCTAGCGTATAGTTTGTGCTCCAGGCACTTTCTTGGAATATGTTCCAGAAAATGGAGTGCATATTTTGTTTTACCATTCTTTTCCAGACTTGGGAAACTCGTTACATGCTTTTATTATGGCTCTCCATGATATGCTTGATCCCTTTTGATCTGGCCCGTTTTGATGGAAATATTTCTGAGGAAGGGCATGCTCGTATGCCAACAATGGATCGCATACTTGAAATTGCAAAAGTAAGTATAATGCATCTTGTGATACTTTCAAACCTGCAATGTTTTTCTTAGGCCTAATCTTTCAATATGTAATATATTATTGTCTTTCAGAATATTACTTAAGCCCATATTTTCTGTATCTAATCTGTAAAGAATTTCTTCATAGTTTTGGAATCTGCAGTATATTCTTTGCTGCTTTATTGTCAGATGAGATTTTTACTTGTTTTCCCTGAAGTAATAAACTGTCTTATTTTGTGACCGTCTGATACGAATGCGTGCATTTGATTATGTTAACAGCTTTTAGCGTTTGAAAGTACGAGCTTGCTTTTTCTGAAAGCCATGTTTGATGGTTTATATAGGAAATCAGTATTTGATCAGGATGAGTAACATTGGAAGCTATGACTGCATGAATAATTTTCAACAAAGATAATAAAATTTCACAAGGCATAAGCCGAACTGGCTAACTTGTCAGTCCTGTAAGATGAAAAATAAACAACCCTGTCCCCACAAATACCTGAACAGCTTATGCTTTTAACACTTGCAGCATTTAAGTGGCTTGTCACTTGTAGGCATGTAGTAGCACAAATATGACTGTAAATTGAGGTTTCAGTAAAGGTTAACTTGCTTTGAAAGACACTAGAAGGGAGACTTTGTTGTCTGAGATATGGTTTGTTAAATGGGAAATTTAATTTTTTACAATCTAAAGCTTAGTTTCTAACCAATATAATTACCTTATATTTGTAATCATGTTTGTAATCATAAGTATTAAGTAGTATATTCATGTACAAAGTTGTTGCATAGTTGTTATTGAATCTACATGTATGAATTCTTTTACAGTTAGTTTTCTTTTACCTTTAGTGTTACTTGGTTGTCAGTGATAAGGCTCGAGATGCAGCTGCTGTACTGGTTTCAAAGTAAGTCTCTTTTGTGCTTCCTGCCAGAAAGGAAAAAAGCTAGCTCCTATTTCTCCTGCCATTTTTCAGTCTGACATGCTACTAACGATGGCATTGGGAGGACTGGAAGTTGCCAGCTGTATATGGGATGTTAAACTTGCTTGAATCAGATTCAGTAGTGTGTTTATTATTGGAAATGCTGTGTTTTCTTCTGCTTACTAGAGGAACAGGTACCTATTGCAACTGATACAGATTTTCACTGTTAACAGGATCCTGTTCAAATTGTCTTCTAGGGACTTGTTTTTCTACAGGGTTAGAGAAAGATACAGTTACTTTATGTTGCTGCTGATTTTTGCAGTGTGTTGCATGATGAATAGAGAATTGGTATCTAGTATTACTGGCTTGATGTTTCCTAGTAGTACTTATGTAAAAGGAAATAGTAATGCTAGAATTTAATTTCTTAATAGCCCTCTTGTCACTTTCTTCATTCTGTCATTTGGAAAACAATACTTCTGTCTTCTTAGCTTTATTGTTGTCAATAAATTCATCAAATGAAACAGGTGTAGGGTAATAGAACTTTCTAAATGCCATTGTTTTACATGGTTGGTGTTCAGACACCAAACAATTTGTGACAGAGGCACAGTTGTTCTGAGGTTTTTTGCATTACTTAGTAATACTGATGCTAGGGTTGTTTATAAATTTGAAATAATTAACTTCTGTATCTCACCTTTCTTCTCCTAGTGCATTAGCGGAGGCTGGTTTCATTTGTGATGCATATGAAAATAAATCACAAAGACCATAAACTGTGCTAGTACACACGTATCTTTTTTCCAGTATATATCGCAGTACATACTCCGATATATTCCAGCGGAAGAGGACTTTAGTCATCTCAGTTTGTCATTTGGTTTTTCTTTTCTTTTTTCTTTCTTTTTAAAGCAGGCAAAACCCCAGAATCTTTACAATAGTATATACTCTGTCTACACTAGGGGGCTCTGCCAACATAGTTTTGCCAGTGTTTTACAGGAGCAGAGGCTCTGTAGGGTGAACAAGACGAAATGAAGATAGTGGGTGTGGGTAGCTAGTCTGAACAATAAAATCTGTGTTAATGTTTTTTTCTGGATTAAGAGGCACAAAATTTGTGGGATTAATTGTATCAAAATAGTTGTTAAATATAACATTTAGTAGAGCAGATCCTAACTGTTTTTTTGTGAAATAACTGTGCATGTACTTATTTTAACTTTATTCTGAACTTCAGTAATGGAACTCAATGCTTTAGAAGTTTTTATTTAATCAGTATAATGCTATAGTTTTGAACCTGATGACAAAACAAACATTTTTTTGCTTTAGAATTGACAGTGTCTTGCGGAAAATCCATGAAGGAGTTGAAACTAGAATTATAGTTCTCTGGTGACTAGTCCTGTACTTTTCTGATTTACTCTGAAATATTTCAGGGCAAAATTTAAGTGAATGGATGAATCATTTGAATAGCCTTTATAAGTAATCTTGCCTGTTACATACTATGTCCATGTGACAGAATATAGGTTTGTCTCCTTATGCTAATTAGTTTTTGCAGTCATTTTGGAAGTGATAATTGGAAGTTGCTTTTCTATGATTTTTATGTATGTGCATTGGTAATCTGTCTTGTCACAAGTTGACAGAAGCAGCGGATTTGAGGATATGTGACATAAGAGTGAATTATTCTTGAGCATTCATATGTGCCTGAATGTGCCCTTTATCTTCTTCACTTCCTAAAAACCCCAAATTGACCAACTGTGATAGACTCTTGAAGGTACATCGGGTATTTTGAAGCCTCCTCAAGTAAGGATAACAGTAATTTACAAAGATTCTTTCCTCACATTATACTAAGCGAATTTGCACTCCATGGTATCTGTAAAAATAAATTACTAGTGAAAGTATGTATATGGTAATGTGATTGATTGCATTCAGCAAAACTTTGTGTTCATGCAGTGCTCGACCCTGGATTTCAGGGGGATTTCACTTGTGCCTTGCATCCTAATGTAGGGTACTATGCAAGCATGTTATTAGCAGTTATCTCATGTTCTCTTCACCTCCATTTTATTTGCTGAATTAATATTTATTAAAAGTACATATTCATAACAAATAAGGTGATAGATTACATTAAGCTGGTTCTAGTACCGGCTGCGTCAAGGTGTATAAGGCTGTCATGGGAGCAAAATTACTTTTTAGTGTACTTATTATTTAGTTTATTTTGAAAACACCATTTTCAAAATAGCCTAATGATTAAAACACTTCAGCAGGAATTAGAAGACCCAGGTCCAGGTCCTTTAGGCCTTCATGCACTTGAATTCATTGCTTTGACATCCCAAAACAGTTCTTTAATGAATGGGTATAGTTATTCTGAGATGAGATCGGTGTTCCATCATCTTGACGTTAGACTGTTAGGTAGACAGGAATACAAAAGTCCTAGGATGGACAGAAATAAGATACAGGAGTCTAACTCTGTAACACACTGAGTAGGAAGCTCCTTGAGGAGGAAGAGGAAGTTTGGGTTCTGGTTCCTGCTCTAAGGAGTATAAACTTCATAACAATTTCAAGTGAACTTAAGAAGCATTGGGATCCAAGACTTCCTGTTTTCCAAAGTAATTTACTTTTCATAGGGCAAAGGAGCTGAAGTTTGTTTTATGAATTCTCTTTTCTGTCTGCTCAGTGACCTGGTTGCAGTAGGAGGAGATGAGGCTTATCCGTATCTTGCTTCTTGTCTGGTGGTTAGGGCACTCCTTTGAGAAATTAAGATTTAAACTCCTTTGGGCTGAGAAAGGGTCTAGGAACCAGTTCATCTGCTTTACAGGTTACTTCTGTTACGTGCGCTATTGTGCAAAAGAAGGCTTTGTCCCTGCTGCTCTGTTATTAAACAAACCACCCCCCCAACTAACCCCTCCCCCAAATCCTCATTGTTCTGTTGCTGAACAATAGATACTGACTTGGAAGACAGTTGAAGTGATCACATGTCTGCTCACTGTTTCCTGTGTTCTCTGTATTTAATATTCCCCGTTAGTTAGCTCTTGGTGCAGTTCCCCATTTAATTTGTAGGTGTATAAAGTAACCAGATACAGGCTCTGCATACATCCTTCTTTAAGCGCTGTGAATTGTCCTTTGTAGGCTTTGCCGTGTACCTTGTTGTTTCCTTTGATTGCACTGAGAACAAAGTTTCTTAATTTAGTCTGCATCTCTGCTGGAAAAGGACTCTAATTTTCAGGTGCTAAGAATACTTAAAATAGATGACTGAAGCAGGTGTCCTAACTTCAGCTTGGCTGGTACTGATGATGACTGAGTATAGGTTTATGGAAGTAGTTTAACCATGATGAACCTCTTTTGTCTTCTCTAAGATGAGAAAAAATGCATCCAGTGTGTTAAATAACAGGTGTTGACCTTTTCAAATATCCAAAAAAACAAGTATAGCACTGATGATTACTCTTTATGGGCCTGGCTCATAACAGTGCAGTATGGATGAATTGTTGATCTGCACCAATTTTCAGATTTGCAGAATAGCTGTTCTTGGCGAGAATGGTAGAGAATCTTCGTATTTGTTTCAGCTTTTCACTAATTCTATTGGAAATAATTTTTATGTGAGACCTTTGGAAAGTTTGTTGCTTTACAATTAAGATGAGAAATCTCTAGAATCCAAATTTATAGGTTGGTTTGAAGTGAAAATGAAATTCTATGTCAGAGCCTTGCTCAGAAACAGAAGGGCTAAACATACAATGGTTTGGAGTGTTCCCACCCTCAATGATTTAGTAAAATATCTATTGAAGAATTGTTTTTAAGAACTGCAGACAGTTTGGATAGCAGGAAAAATTATTTTTCTTTGAAAGTCATAAAGTTAGTAACTGCAGTGTTTTGGTTTTTTTTTCTGTGACAGATTTATTGTCCGCCCTGACGTCAGGCAAAAAAGGATGGCAGATTTCCTGGACTGGACACTTTCCATGTTATCTAAATCCTCCTTCCAGACCATGGAAGGGACTGTTGTTCTGAATGGCATGCTCCAAGCTCTGGTAAATACTGTTTTTCCTTTAAAATATAGATAATTGTATTTATGATCATACAATACTGCTATGGTAGACCTTTAATAGCAAATGCACAGAGAGGTTCCTGTTTTTTAGAAAAGAATAAGATAAGATACAACTAGAATTTTCTCCACAACAGTTTTGAAGGTGTAATTTCCCATGTATGTGTTTCCCTTAAGGATTCTTGTCATCATCAAATTCAAGTGAAGTTGCCAGTACAGATACTGATAAATAACTCTCAAAAATGTTTTTAAGTATCTGATTGTATATTAGTAGTCATTTCATAATTCAGCTTAGGTTGGTTTGGGTGTTTTTTTTTTGCTTTGAAGAAAACCTTTGAAATAAATTAAATAATTGGAACTGTACAAAATGAAGCAGTTAGGCTTCTGATATAGTAGTGGTCTCTCCTAGACTTTTAGAACTGGTAACCAAAATCCAAGTGATTCTTGAAAATTGTAGCCATTCTTCTTCAGCTAAAATATTGTTCTCAATAGTTTTAATAAGGCATACTAAACTTGTGCAACAGTGTCCTTGAGTAGTCTGAAAGAATGCACTCTTTCATATGGTTTTGCTTGCTAATCTGAACAAGTTTTTTCTTTACTGCTCCTTACCTTGTGAAGTTTGCAGTTTTATGAAGTCATAAACAAGTTCATGACTCAGAGCTGAATTCTTAGCTGGGTTTTAAAATTTATATACTATGCATGGAAAAATCTCCGTAATACTTGAAACACTACTATATGATAGCACTCCTCTTGTACATTCTAAGAGTATCTTTTTATAAAGGCTTTCTTGTAGTTTTACACCCTTAGTAGTGTCAGTGTGCCTTTTTAAATACTTGAATAACAGTTCTAGTATCTGTTCCAATTTTGATGTCTGAATATATTTGGATGGAATGGGGGAATTTGGATGGGTGGAGTTGTTCCTTCTTGGTTCTGTTGTTGACCAAATTCGAGGTAGTGCAAGCAAAGTCCGATGACATGCTCTTCTACAGTCTTTGCACAGGTTTAAGGATTTGCTGCTGTTTGTATGAGTTTCTATAATTTGCATAAATTTGCAGCTCTTTTTGAATAATTGCTATGAGGACTTGTATCCAGTGTGTTACTAAACTTCAAAGCAAGGTTCTGGAACCAGTGTGTGGTGTGTGTTTTGTGTTGTTTTGGGTTTTTTTTCTCTAGCAGCTCTTCCAAATCAGAAGATACAAGAAATGATCTATATTTAGAATAACGTAGAACTTGCTGCTTAAGCAGGAGGAAGCATTATTTGTATGCATTGCAGCATGTTTCAAAAGACAGAATGATGTTTCATCATTTCATTGTCAGATCTGGAAAGGGAGACTGACTGCCATTCTAGGTGCATGATGAGACCTGTAGGATGTATAATACATTAGTGTTTTGTCATAATTCCTTTGAGTTTGGCTTTGGCTCTATCCACCTGTTCATTAGTGCATAGTAAGCGAAACAGGTGAATACTTAACAAGTAGAATCGAAACTAGAATGTGATACAATATACCCGGAAGCAGGAGCCTGCCTTCTTGCATTTATATGATTTTTTTCCTCCGCTGTGGAATAGGAGAAAGTATTTATCAGGCCAGTTTTATTTGTGTCCTACAGCTCATAGCTCCTGTTTGTAGGTATGAGCAGACTGAATTTTTACAGCCTTTTCTTGCATTCAGTCTCCAGTTTTCAATTTCAGTTGCTACAATGTAGGCATGAACTATATCATTAGGGAATAAAGGTTTTCAGAATGATGTGTATGCAGGTATGTGTGTACGCAGACATGCTTAAGTGGAGTGGGAAATATTTATTTCGAGAGTTTAAGAATTTTGTAACACACTTGTAACAATAGCATGTTGTTGAACTGAAAATACCGGCTGAAAATAGAAGCAGTGTTTAAAATAAGTAAATCTTTTCTCTTAAACGTACAAGATTCTAGCAGTCTGTACAGAAACATAATAAGTAATCGCTAAGTGTGTGAAGCAGAACACATCCTCATGAGGGACAGCTAAAACTTGTGTCAACAAGCTTCAAAATTCTTTGCCCTTAGATTCCTCCAGTAATTTGTTACTTTAAGAGTCAAACTGTAGTTGCCTGGGCATTTCTCTCTGAACAAGCAGGAGAAAAAATACCATTTTTGAGTTTCCCATCAGTACAGAAGGGTGGGTTTTGGGAATGCAACCCACCGGGTTGGGAATAAAAAGCCTTTCTCCATCGGATCAGTTTAGGGCTGCCCCTAACAGGGTAGATTTCAGTCGGATTGAGATATTATGCTCCTTACAGTCTACATTTAGGAAATAGTTTGTAGTGATTTTGGCATGGCAAAAGTGTTTTAAAAAGACATGAAACTCTTGCATTTCAATGAACTGAAACTGCAAGTTAGGTACGCAATGAGTAGTTCGACGTTGCTGCACTTTGATCTGCCTCTTTGTGGCCTTAAGTCTTGGTGATTAGGTATGCTACTGTTTAATCTAACTCAGCATTATGTGTAGAACAAGTACTACTGTTTCATGATTCTTGTTGAAACACGCAGCCTGCATTACACATTTTAATTCCACTGATGCTTTTTTCTTTTTTTTCGTTACACCTGTCGTCAGTAATATATCATTTCACAACAGGTGTGCACTAGCAGGAGCCTTTGCTTGCAGTATTTCAGATTCAGTTTTTAAAACTGCCCTCTTTTGTTGAAACTAACATTGCGGTATTGAATTAAATTCACTTTTGTGCTTGGATACTTTGTATATTTGAAGGATTATAAAAATGTTGGATTAATAAGAAATTGCTACATTTTTTTATAACGTTTGTTTACTTGAAGGAAACTTCTAACCTGTTTCAAGAATCTGCATTTTAAATTCTCTTGGTCTGGAGGTTTGCTTTTAAACCTGCCATTATATCAAACAGCTTTTTAGTTATTGCTGCAGGGTGTAGCACTCCCAGTTCTTGCGTGACAGAGATGTCATCATGTTGAGGTAGCCTTGGGCATTGAAACTTATTAAACCTTATTTGTTTTATAAGTGATTCAGTATACAAGTGTGAGTAATAATTAAAAAAAATAAAACGCCCTACACAGTGATCTGATGAAACTCGAGAGTCTTAAGAACAGGGCATTTCCCTGAGCTGTCTCTAATGCAAAAGTTATTTAGCAATAGCTACATGCTTATGTAAATTTTGCTCCAGGGAAGAAAGAACTCTCTAACTCTATTCTTTCAGACCCAGAGGCACAAAAATAGAATATTTCCAAATAGAATGTTTCCCAAGTCTCTATATTTTTGGCATTCTCAAAGAATAAGCAATGCTAGGATTGTCTATTGGCGTTATTTTTTTTAGAAGGTGTTGTTGCTTAGTGGTTTGGTGCTAAAGGTATAGAAAAAGCAGTGTTGATATAAGGAGAAGAAAAAAATTCTTAAGTCTGCAGATACCAAGGGCACTGACCTCTTTCTGGTGATACTGTGTCTCCTCTCTTTTTCAGTGGCAAAGAGTATTCTAATGTGGCCTGTCTGATACGAGTTTTTTTCCTTCTCACCAGAAGCACTGTGGATAGTTCAAAGTTCAGAAGTTCTGTTATCATAAGACTTTCTTTTTCTTCTTAGAATATAGTGCTGTCCCCCTCCAAACTGCTAATTTCTTTTTTCCTTCCAAGTATTTCAAATATGTGTTTTTTGGGTAGTCTTGTTAAGCTGAAAGGAACTATTCTGTTACCTCTGCATGTGTTAGTCTGAACTGATAAATAACTATGATCTTATGAAAACTGAACTCCTTTTGCCACCCATTTAACTGGGCTCTGTATTGATGTTTGTCAGATTAATCACCCTGTTGATGATGACATTATCAATACCCTGACAAATACATGACCTACAGAAGGAGAACTATTTCTTGAAGATACAGTAAGAACAAGGGCTTTAACTAACCTATTTTACCATTAGCTGCATGTACAATTTATTAAATATTCTCTGTTTTCAAGCAAACTTACTGTTCTGACAGCATGTCCTCCCTCACCTTGTTTACCTCCCTGCATCTGGCCCGGAGGCAGGGATGGCTGATAGCTTTCCCTGGATCTGGATGTTGTGTGACTACTAGGGGGTGCTCCAGAGTAATGGAAGATATAATTTTCTTCTCTTCCCATAGAGGCTGAAATTATCCTCTCAATCCTCGACTTGGTTGGTTACAACCAGAGGGTAGATTCAGACTTGTGTCTCCTGCTCAGCAGGAAGATATACTTGCTACCAAACAGCCAGGCCACCCTTAATGGTGATTTGTATAGCTTGGGGAACATGTCCTGGAGATGATCCTGATTGATACAGCTCATGAAGGTCGGGCCCAAAGTGGGTTATGCAGACAATTGGAAGGTGTGGTGTGTTTCTTCTGTGATTACTAAGAAACTAGGTTTTGTTTTCCTTGCACCATGCTATTTCTAAAGCAAAACCAGACTTGACAGTCGTCATTGCTTGCACACCACTGATTTTCTCTAATTTGTAGGTGGCTTAATTATTTATAAGAGAGGGAGTCACATACTTTTCAACAGTTCAACAGGTTGGGTAAGTTGGTGTATGCTGCATGTCCTCATTAAAGTGAAGAGACCATGGCGTAACTTTGATTGCCTGGATACTCCAATAGACAGGCTTCTTACTTTCAGTATTGTTAGCTACTGACACTAAAATGGCTATGCAGGTGGCAAACCAAGCTTATTAATTATTTTGTTTGTATCAGATTTTTTGAAATGGTGTGCCTTGGATATTTTTCTTCCTTCAAGGCAGGAAGTTTAAGCTGAATACTGTAATGCTGATTTGTCCATTTTTCTACGTGTTTTTTTAAAACCATTTTCTTTTCATGCATCATGTACTTTTCTTTTTAGTATAACCCCTGTAAGCTCTAGGTTTGCAGGATTTTTCTGAGGCAGTAACTTTGCCTGATGTGCATGACTGTTAGTAGCACATGGCAGAAGAAAATACATCGCCTTCGCTCCCTGCCCATGCTGCCCCAAAGGCCAACATTGGTTAAAGTGCTCTTTTATTTTCCCTGGAAAACATATCTAGTAAGCTCAGCAGTTTGAGAAATTTGGGCTTGTGAATGCTTTTGCATGCTTTGACTCATAAAGAAGTAATGAAAACTTCTTTTCTTGACGTTTCTGCAATCAGAACCCGCCTCCCCAAGACACTGGATCTCCTGATGTATTGTATATCTAAAGAGTAGTTCTCAACAGTTTGGTTATTATCATCTATTTACTTCTATAAAAATTGGATTTTTTTGTAAAAATAGCTGTTAAACCTTTCTCTGATACAGAGAAATACCTGATGTATCACTTACTGAAACACCAATAATCTGGTAGACTGTTGTATCTGCCCTGCAATGTACATCAGTGCGTGAACACAGAACTTTTTTATCTTTCAGACATTTGGCATTTTCAGCTGTGTTTATTCCAAAGTCAGTAGGTAACATATTCTATTGAACAAAAACCATGTAAATATTAAGTCCTATTTTTTTAAGTTTAGTGATTAATTAAAACACAGTAGCTACATTGTTCTTTGGTTTTTACATCCCCTAAAAACTCACAGTGATAAAATAAAATCCCTTAATCCATATCTCAGTTGATTTACAGCAGTTGCTATGATGTTTTTAACATCTGAAAGTATATTATAAATTCTTGCAGTATTTTGTTTGAGAATAGATGTTCTGTCTTGAAAATTAGATATGAAAATAGTTTAAGTATGTAGTGAAACTTGTAGGGAAACAATGTATGTTTCACTTTTTTGTTCAGAAAATAATAGAAATGGTTGTGAAACAGAATTTGTCAAGTTCACTGTTCTAAATTGACTTATAGGTGTGTGAGGCTGTTTTCTTACTTTTTTTAGAAAAGTATTAAAAAAAATTATTGTACAATATTTGAAGAGTTTTCTCATTTCCTGCTTGTGTGTGTGTAAATTTCTTCCCTCATCTTGCTTAGAGGTGATACCTTCTAGTTATGTTTTTCCTGAGGAGTCAGAACTGAATTCAAAGTTGGCCTTGAGGATGTGAAAAGTCACAGAGAAACTTGTAGAAAGGTGCCAGAATTTAGGAACTACCTAAGACTGAAAATGTGTAGATGTTTTGAGGATTATATTCCACCTTTGCAGGAGGTCCCAGACGGTATTCTGAGAAGTGTGAGGGTAGACATCCAGGAGCATTCCCAAGGCTATATTAAAAAGCTGTTTCTTTACATTATCACTGCTTCAGGAATTATACTTCATTTTGTTTGAATATGCTTGAATATAATCCTAATAATTTGGAGGCAGCCTGTGTGTGCCTTAAAAACAGTATTTCCTCTTAACTCGGCTTTTATACAGAAAGAAGTAATTGTGAAGATAAGGTGCTGCAGAAATGCTGCAGTATCTCCCAGCATCCACTGCAAACTTGCTAACCTTGTGAAAAAAACAACTGATAGGTTTTTAAAGCAGAACACTGGAACAAAGTGATGAAAATATAAGCTTTTACATCTTTCAGCAAAGAGGCAGAAAAAATTTAGGGTGCTCTGGATTTGTTAATTATAGTGAAGATTTGCAGATTTTCTGTCATCTTTTCTTTGGACTCTTTAATACATGCAGGGTATTGTGGTATGTTACTGGGAAATATTTTTCTATTTATATAAACTGATATTTTATATCAGGTTTTTATACTGATATGGTATATTGACAAAAGCTATGCTATATTTATACCATCTGAGTTGGTAGTTACTTCTATTGACTGTTCTTGTCGGCCTGAAGTAGTTCTGTAGCATTTCTGCTTTGTAAATATAGGTTTTAAAGTATGTCTTGCAATTGCCTAGTTACTCGTGAAAACATTAAAAATCTTAAATAATTCAATATATACTACCAAATTCCCTTGTAGAGCTTGTAGTAGAGATGATCAGAAGTGCTAATTTAGGATCCTAAAATGCCATTTAGTAACAAAACAAAACAGAATGGGTACATAGCCTAAAGGTGTTTTTATTGCCTTTGTTGCTCTTAACCACACCTGCAGTATGGGAGGCATGTGTGTATTTGGTATGTGTGAGAAAGTACATATTTTTAAGGTAAGTCTGTTCTTGTTTAACTCCTAGGCATATTTATTGAGGAAGATTTTTTTCTTCTGGTTAATGACAAAGCAAGGAAAAATAAGTGACTGAACACAGTAGCTTTGATGCATACTAAGTGAATGGAGGAAACTTTAAATGTGTAACATGTTTTTGTCAGGTGTTAATAGTCCATTTGTCTCACTGTATTGCTGGGATTTAATCTTACTTGGTTATTTAATTGTATATAAAATTATTTTGGAAGCTCTTTACTTCTTTAAATCCCTGGGCACAGGAATTAAAGTTTCCCTGTTGGAGGTATACTTGTAGCAGGCTTGCAGTTGGGGATTTCTGTAGCTAGTTTTGTTTAGTTTAACATGGAGTTCTCAAAAGCTCTTGGAGAAATAGGGTAAAATACTCAACAGCTTAGCCTGTACTGTGTCCTGTCTGTCAGAGAGTGGTTGCTACTAATAGCTAAGCACACTCACATGTGTCCTCCTGTCCTGCTTCGTAGCTGTGACCAGTGTTGATGAGTACTGTGTGCTGGGTTGTCTAAATTGTAAGCAAGGCTTGTTCCATTTGGAGACATTTGGTGTCAGGAAGTCCCAAACAGGATACAGAGTACTCCTAGGTCTTCTGCCTTTATTCGTGTTCTGCAAATTCTGCTTCACTTTTTAGAGGTTCAAAGCAACGTGAGCTGTTTGAAATAATAGGTGCTGTGGTCGCACCTGCATTGAGCTTGTGTGACCAAGCACTGAGCTGTATGGTTCTGAGAGCTGACCTGGCTGAAAACTGGTGGCACTTTTTTCTGTCTTTTTTTTTTTTTCTTTTTTATTCTCTCTTGAGTGTTTTTTGGCTAACTTGGTTCCCCGGGTTGGCTGCCTGTGTGATTGTATGGATAGGAGAGGAGGACTGGGGTACAGTATCCTTGACTTGCACTGACTTACAAAAAAAATAAAACTGCACCCTGATATGGTACTCTTTTCCTTTTATGTTATTTAAATTAGCAAATATTACAGATTATTGCAAGAACATTAAAAAGAATTTTAGAACTACATGCTTGATATATTGTGCTTTAGAATCTCTGTATTCTCATGTCTATTTTCGATATTTTTATTGTAGGCACAGTTATTTAAACATGGCAAAAGAGAAGATTGTTTACCATACGGTAAGTTTGTAATAGCCTGATTTTTGTTTTTAAAACCATTCCAATAGAAAAAGGAAAGAAATATTAAACTGATAACAAATGGTGCTGTAAAGAGTGAAATCAACAGGGAAGTTATAAAGCATGCAAAATGAGGGGGAAAAAAAGAAGAGATGACAAAGTGAGGGAGGAGCAGACGCAACTGGGGAATGTTACGTTGGAACAGCTCATCAAAGAATTTGGCAGGTGATCACATTGGCTGTTGTTATAATACAGGACCCGAACACAGAACATATAAACTACAAGATGTGGAAAATATTTGTAAAAATAAACTAGTTTTATACATATTACTGCTGAAAATTTTGCAGAAAATCTTCAAGTTTTAACCTAAGCATATGATTTCTGAAAACCCAAGTCTAAAGAACCTGCTGCGTACAGGACCCAGCTGGAATCATGTAGTGGTATTGTTGAAATGAGAAAAAAATTCTAGTGAAAAGAGATTATAATGGATGCAATTAGGGATAGACAGGTACCTGAAAGGAGAGCACAGAAGTTTCTGAACAGTGTGTCTGCATGTTGGAATTAGATTCATCTCATGGTGAATCCTGGAATATGGTCAGAACTGACGGAAAAATACTAGTTTGTTTTTTATTGATAGCAGTAAAGAGAGGTAGGGAAAGATGATGGCTAATTACAAAATGCTACAAAAGACCTTGTCAGTTTTGTGGGGCTTATCAGTGCACCAGAAATATGGTTTGTGCTATTCACAGGAATCAAGCAATAATGTAAACTCACTACACTTATGACTTCACTTAATGGAATTACTTTAACTTCCCAAGAAGAAACTTCGTATATCTACTGCTGGAAACAGTTCCGTTGTCCCAGTTACTAAGTCTGAGGTGCAGACGCTTCCTTACAAAATGCCTGAGATATGAGTAAAGGTGGAGGTAAGATAGTGAAGACAAACAGAACGGAATGACAGATGTGCTGTGCAGCTGGTCAGGGACAAACAGAAAATACCGAGGAATGTCATCGCTCAGAAATAGCAAACAGCACTGTGGAAGAGCAATAAGACTGACAGATAAGGAGAATAATAAACAGACTAGATAAAATATGCTGTAACACAAAATTACGTAATTTAAAAGATGTGACTGTACAACAAAATAATCATAATTTTTATGAAGAGAAGATATTTGGCTCACAACAGTAACCCTGATGGTAAAATTAGATGTTCTGCCCTTCAGCATATAGAAAGAATATTAAGTAGTTATGAGTCTGGTAATAAGAGAAAAATTGGGGGCATACCAATGAATAGATTTACTATAGAAAAGAGAGAATGCTCACAACTAAGAAGCAAATATTCAGACAGAGACTGTTGGGGATAAGAAAATGTGAGAGACAAAAAATAACAAAGATTTTTAATTATTACAGGTTATAACATATCAGAGGATCAAATAGGAAAAAAAATAGACAAATGTCAAAGGAAGACACTGTTTGAAATCTTTTGCAATAAAAGTTGATTTAAAAATAAAGACTAGTCCTGAAGCTGTTTGCATGGGTCTGTAGATATTTTAGTGATTCAAGAGTTGGCAGGTCTTGGAAGAGGCTTGTATTTATATATTCTTTTTTTTTTTTTTTAATATCTGTGAGTATTGATGTTTCTGCAGTCTTTTCCTTCTAAACAATTAGTCTCTCTAGCTTTTACAGCTGCAAAAAACTCCAGGTTGCTGGAAGGGTATTGAAGTAATAGTCATTATTGACTTTACCTTTTTGTCTGGGAGTATTATTTTAGTAAAATTTTAGTATGTCAGGATAAATCATAAGCCCTTTTAAAAACTGAGAAGATTTTTAAGTCACATCCTACAATTTCTCAGACATTGAAACAATTGTTATTTCTTTGATCTTTTAGTATTTTGAAAACCCTGATACGAGACTGGAGTTAAAGGGTTGCAGAGTATTTTGCCAGTATGATTCCATATTTGCAGTGCTTATAGCAAGAATAATAGGTCCTTCGGAGCCCAAGTTGTTGGTCTCTTATTAACTAATGATCAGCCTTCAAAACAATCATTAATTATTTCAGGCTGAAAGTGCAAAAGGACTGTTTCATTTGTCACAGGAATGTGCTCCTTGTGAAAATTTTGATTCCTGCAACTTTATACTCATTAATCCAAGTTTCTCCTTTCGTGTATGTTTTTTTTACTTTGCTGGACAATAACTTTGTTACCTTTGATGTGCCCAAATGAAAGGTTTTGTTGCTGATTGTTTACACATACACAGTATTTCTCATGTCTAAACGTTTATGGACATTCATTGTCATAAAAATTTCTGTGCCAGAGGAGTTAAGTTGGTGCTGCCTGTAAATAATAAATGAAGAAAGAAATACTTTCTTAGTATGCAGAAACTGGCTGCAGAGTAAATGAGTTAGATTTTCTGACTCCTGGTTCTGTTAGACTACTGAAAATTCTTATACCCTGAAAGATACTTGAGCGGCTTACTACTAGTGAGAATTAGAGGCATAAATACTGTCAGAATCTAGATTCATTATAATTTTCATAGTCAAAACTAATCCTTAAAGCAATCCTTCCAGTTTGGTAGGTGAAGGATTTGACCAGTGTCAAAGCTATTACAAAGTAGGTAATAAGGCATTTCCATTTCAGTAATACCTTTAAGAATCTAAATCTTCTAAAGAACTTTGAAAAGCTTAGAAAATTTTCT
The DNA here is from genome assembly GCA_008658365.1 of Alca torda. Classification (NCBI taxonomy): domain Eukaryota; kingdom Metazoa; phylum Chordata; class Aves; order Charadriiformes; family Alcidae; genus Alca; species Alca torda. Next base: position 28,838,340 of record CM018086.1, on the reverse strand, counting down.
TACTGAGATTTTTTTAAAAACAGTTTTTCTAGTGTGTTTATTTTCTTTTACAGCTGCTACTGTACTTAAGTGTCTTGATAACTGCAAGCTGTCAGAAAGTAATCAGATGGTTCTTCGGAAGCTAGGGATGAAACTTGTTCAACGACTTGGAATGACATTTGTGAAACCGAAGGTAGCGAAATGGAGGTTAGTTTAAAGTTGAAACAGTTTTAAAAAAAATCCAAAATCACTCAGAACACTTAAAAATACTTAAATCCTTACATTTGACTACTGGCCCTCTGCTCTCCTAACTTTCCCTTCCCTAGAAGAAATCCCTGTGTTATTTGGGAATGAATGCATTCTTCATTTGTACTATTTGGAAAAAGTAGATTTCTTCCGCTGTATTTAGATTCCTGTAATTTTTTCTCCAATTTTGGTATAGTAAATTATTGCTGTGACAATCCAAATCTTTTGACTTTTCATGTTGCACATTACACAAGCAGAAGCCTGTTCCTATATAATGCGTAACTTGGTAAAGATGGGAAGACAGTGACCTTTGTTACTGAAGTTGATTTAGTACAATTTTGTAAGAGGGAACATAACTTTTTCCATTACATAGTTCTACCCTGATTCGATAGAAAGTTCACAGGGGAAAAGTGGTTTGCAATCCCACTTTCGTTTTGCATATTAGTCAGGTTTTGGTGTCTGGTTTTACTTATTGCCAGAGGGCAAACTCTTTTCTAGATTTCTCGCACTGATATTTTAAAATTGCAGGCTCCCTTGGTGACTATTTTTATTGTATTTCTTTTACCAACTTTTGAGAACGTCCTTAGGCATAGAAAATTCTTTTTAGGTGGAGAGTGTACCTTGCCCAATGGCAAAAGTCAGTTTAGCATGTAAAATATCTTTTGTAAGAATGTATCTACACCACAGGCTAAATATCTGAGTACAGCTTGGGCAGAAGGTACTGAGCTGGCTTTAACATTTAAAAAACAATTTTTAATGAGTTGATTTTATTAATTTTTTTTAAGGTTTTGGAGAGGTGTTTAGAGCATGGGAATTTTGCCTCTCTTTATTGTCAGCAGTGGAAAGTAGGTTATACTGAAACAGGAAAGGGAGAGATAATGAAAAGGAACCATTTAAATAGTCTAGCTCTTCTCACCTTGGAAAAGAGACAACTGGGTCAGGAGGAAGGAGAACGGGATACTTTTGCCCTTTCCTTTAAAGCAGCCACTAAATAACTGGAGAGCTGTAACTCCAGGAGGAGTAGTAACTTGACAAGCAGGCTTTATGACAGTATGTACCTGTTTCAGTTGGAACTTAAATCAGAAAAATGAATTAAATCAGAAACCGTGTCTGTTTCTTGTGCAGATACCAGCGTGGCTGTCGATCTCTGGCTGCCAATCTGCAAGCTCCTGGTTCAGTTGTGCAGAATCAGATGATAACAGTTGCTGCTAATGAAGCTGACGATGAAGAGGAATATGACATTCCAGCAGAGATTGAAAATGTTGTAGGTGTGTTAAAACTGGACAGAAATCATTGTAAGGCCAGCGAATTAAACATATATTGGGAAACAACCTGCTTAGTGCTAAGGAAGTCATATGGGTATCTGTGCTAATGTGAACAATTAGAAAGACTGTAAAATTCCAACCTATGCAACTGATTAAAATATACTATATTTTCATCAAATGATTTGCATTTTAGCATCTCAAGCAGAAACTCAATACTGTAGCACTGGTTGTGGGATTGGGGGATGGAGTTACTGAAATACATTTTACCAAGTTTATCCAGTAATATGAAAGAGAGATCTTGAACCTTTCACAGATGGAAGGATGAATTAAAACTCATAATGAAAAACAAAACAAAAAATCGTGTTACAGGAAAGCTAAAGAGTTATGGTTGAAATTTTTAAGATGTGGTAGTAACAAAGGAACAGCTTTTTTTTTTTTTTCTTATTATGTAGTCATACAGCAGGTCCTCTGCTAGTTTACTGGTTGGATAAGCTGTAAGTAAATAGGCAAAAATTGCATCAGAAGACCTTTATAACTGAATAATCTAATAAACCACTGAAAAAAGCACCGTGACCTCCATATTTGAATGTTCCACAGTATTTAAAATTTGAAACCAATTTTTCTCTGTTAGAAAACGATTTTGACATCTGTCTTGTTCCATTGAGTTCAAGTTCTACTTGTATAGCAAATAGAAGAAATCCGGATACAAATATTTTTACTTAAACTAGGGGACAGTTATGTTAAGAGGAAGATGAATTTTGAACATTTTAAAGAAGACTTTCTGTTGTTAAATTAAAATAATCTGTTTTGTTTAAATAAAATTATCTGCAGAGCAATTGTTGGTTGGACTGAAAGACAAAGACACTATTGTCAGGTGGTCTGCAGCAAAAGGGTAGGTTTCTTATGGTTACTCTAAACTAATAAACTAAAGTAAAGAACATAGAAATACGGTCTGATGTAATCCATGATTGATAATTTGTGTGTATTGTCAATATTCACAGTTACTTCAAATGGCTTTAGCCCAGCTCTTGGTATAAAGCCACATTTGTATCTTTTTCTGGGTGCATATGAAATTGGGCTAGTCTTCAGGAAAATTTCTGATATGGTTGGAAATAAACATTCTGGATAAGACTTGACTTGAAGGGTGTAAAGTAGCATTTCTTCAAAATATGTTTTTCTCTTCCACTTTAAAAAATGTATTTCTGTGTTAAGTTCACTACTGTGTAGCTTTTGCTTCAAATTTGAGATAGTTGTTTTAGGGTAATGGTGTTAGGGTAGTGTACTGTCATCTTGAAGTCAGTCATTTTACTGTAAATTTCCAGTAACTAAATTTTTTGATGGACTTATTCATCAAATGCAGTACTAGTGAATCACTGTATACTTGTTTTTTTTTCTCTTTCAACTTCTGTAGAATTGGTAGAATAACTGGAAGACTTCCAAAAGAATTAGCAGATGATGTGATTGGGTCTCTGTTGGACTGTTTTAGGTAAAAATCTTATTTCACTTTTTGCATGCATCTGAAACATGTCCGCTTATGAAGCGGGAGGACAACAGTTAGGAAGACAGGGCTAAGAATATGTAAATTTTGTTACCCTTCTCCCAGATTTCAAAATCTTCTAAGGCGTGGATGTGCTAAGGGTGTTCAATAAAGAAATTATTCCTAATCCTTCATCTTGACCCCATTCTAAAGTAATGTGGAAGAACTGAAATTGAACTTTGGAAAAATAAAAATAGAACATGCTCATTAACTTGCTGCTTTAAAAATTTCTGGTATGCTCATGTCTTGAGTGTTGTGTGCATCTTCAGAAACATAGTAGAACTGGAAATGGTATTCAAAAGCGTCCTGAGGATCACCAGAGATAAGAAGCAATCTTCATGTGAGGGGAGGCTAAAACATCTAGGAAGAGTGAGGAATAAATGGGGCATAATAGAGGTTTATGAAATCATGAATGGCATGGAAATTATTTCCCTCTAGATTATATATTATTAGAAGCAAACTAAAGTAGCAGGTAGCAGGTTTGAAATAAAGAAAAGGTGGTGGTTATTCACACAGCACATAGTTAAACTGTAAAAACTTCTTGCTGCAGGATATTGGTGGATGCTAAGAGTATATGCCTGAACAAAAACTAGTTTTCTTTTCTGAAAACTTGTCCACAGTCTGCCAGAGTTTGGAAGAGTTCTGGAGAGTGGTGCAATAGGCTTGTTCTTACACTATACCAAGGGACGTACTGTCGGGCATGTCAGAGGCTTTTGGGCTAGCTGAAACTTTGGTTTGATCACTTAGAGCAGCTAGGATGTTCCTTTGATGTGCTTTAATGTTGGATGTCTTGTTTCCGCATCCATGTAAAGCATGTGAAGGATTAAATTATGTAGCAAGTATCATATATTTTTTTTTAATATCAGGTTGCTTATCAGGTCTGCATTGAGTACTTGAACTTTAAGATCTAAACTAGCGTTTTAGACTAAGCTAATGACAAAAAGAGTAATTTCTTTATTGGCAAAAAAATCTTGTTAGTGTTCAGATTGCCAGTCGGATATACTCAGTTTTAGAAAATCTTCTCATATTGGTTGTGAGTACAAATTAAAAGTACCAGCTCAAAGGATAACGTGAAAAAAGAAGATTGTCTTAAAAACTTGCGAGGAAAGTATCTACTTAGTCGATACTTCCACTGCGTTACTGTGATTAATTTAAGAGGTGCTCCTGATCTCAATTATCCCTGGAGCTTCAAAGACCTGTACTCACTGTGTTTTCTTTCCTTGTTTTTCAAGTCATAGGGATGAGTAATCCAACTAGTAATTGAGTGACCTGCTTTCTTCAGAAACACCTGGGAACAAATATAGACAAGGACAAAGGGAATCTCTTCTGTATTCTTTGCAATAAATATTTAGTGATCAAAATAAAAATAATTCAGTTGCTCATCAGAGGCACTTTAAGTTATATATCTTGGGATAAGAATAAAGGATTTCTTATATGTAGATAGATTAAATGACAAGAGACAGGGAAGAAATAAGTGATAATTTTTCACAGTGCAGTGAGATTATCAGCACTGTCCCGCAGGGGTCTGTATGAGCCCTGTTACTCATAAAGGATCCTAGAAAAAAGGTGAACAATGGAGTGAGGAAATGAATTGATGATTTAAAATTAGCTAATGTAGTGAAAACTAAAGGTGGTAGAAAAGAAAATGTTATATAAGCCTAAGTTAAGTAACTAGACAGTAAATGAAATATCAAATATAATGTCTAATGAATGCAAACCAATGCACTTAGGGAAAAATGCAGCTAGCTATAAAACAGTTGTTACTACTCAGGAAAGAGATCTTGAAGTTACTGATAACTCTGTCAAAATGTCAGTGGAGAGCTAAGCAGCTGTCAGAAAAAGGAAGGCAAATGGGACATTAGATATTATTAGGAAAGGAAGAGATAACAAAACCGAATCACTGCAATGTAATTTAACTGATGGGGATTCTTCCAAATAGAAAGAATAAGTGGAGGAATATAATGGAGATATATAAAATCATAAATACGAAAGAAAGAGGGAAAGCGAGTCATTGTTTACAGTTCACTCTTTCTCACAATGCGAGAACTGGGAAGCATCAGGAAGTACATTTTCACACAATTATAATTAAACTCTGGAAGTCATTGCCACGGGATGTTATGGAAGCCAAAAGTGTAAAGGGAGTTCAAAAAGGGATTATAGAAATTAATGGCAGAGTCCCATCGCGAGTTGTTAAATGTGACTTTCTGGCTGCAACCTCTGGCTCAGGAAGTCTCCGTCCTGCTGATTGCCAAGGCTAGGGGGAGGCTAATAAGGGAATGATTCTTTATGCTTCATCTTTGACCAAACATCTGCTATTGATCCATGTCAGAGACAGGATACTGGGAGACATGAAGCTTTGATATGACCTAGTCTGCCTGTTCAACATTTTGTTCTTAGATTCCTATTCCTAGTTTAATATAAAATGAACTTTTTGCATGTTTAGTCATGCTGCATGCAACCTTTCCCCTTTTCACTCCTTTATCTACCAGTCCACCAAAATTTGCATACCATTTTTGATATTTTTTGCTGTGTTCACTACAAGTTATTCTGTTTTGGTTTATGTTTTTTAAAGGTGAATAAACACCACTGTTTGTTCACTGCATAAGCTCGTATAATGTGTTTATTGGAAACTATGGCTTGAACCTCCTATGCTAGTTAAGGACTGTATTTGGGTATGTTCTGTAAATCTGCATCTTTTGCCAGTATACTAGAAAGTTGTTTTCTTTTTCTGGATGAGTGTCAGGTATTGTACTCTTCTGTATTGAGTTTACATTTATATTGATAAATGAGTTTTTTGCATATTTGAGCATGTTTGCAGCAGTATTTATGTTGCACAAAATGGTAAAGAAACATGTTCAACTTGTCATTCTTATATTTTAGAAGTCTAACAGGATTAATAACACAGTAAACACATGCTGGTTTGGATTATATGTCTTTTAAAATGTTAGGAATTCACCATGAAAAATGAAAGCCGAAAACGGAAGGCTAGTCTTAACAAAACTTGTCTTTGTTCTAAAATTAGTTTCCAGGAAACAGACAATGCATGGCATGGTGGATGCCTGGCTCTGGCTGAATTAGGCAGAAGAGGATTGTTACTCCCTTCCCGAATTTCAGATGGTGAGTTGTAGCTGCTGAATGTTAGTAACTTCATAAATGAACAGTCTATAGTATTAGAGATTGAATGTGTGGCAATAGACTGGAATTTGCTGATGCAAGTGTGCTGAATAATGGCTGTAGTGTTGAATTCTAGAGGAAAAATACGCCTATGGGGATATTTAAGATACTTCTGTCAAAAGCACTGTCTTGGGTGTGCCTTTTTTATACCTAATAAATTTTTCTTTCCAAAATTAAATTAGTTTCTTGGGGTTTTCTTCTTTCTTCCTCCCTCTCATGTTTCTTTGTACAGTTGTATAAAATTAATTCTGTATGTCTCTATATTGTGTCAGTGTCATTATTTAAATAGAATATATTAAGTAATTGATGACTAACTTGCACTTTAAAGCTAGTAGCTTGTGCTGTTTGTTTCTGATTAAATTTCAGAGGCCAATTTCCCCTATTTTATACAATGAATTGTTGAAGTTTTTAAAAGGTTTTTGAAATATCAGGATGGAAAGAAAAATAACAGGGCAGAGGAATTTTTTCCTTTTGTGTTCTGTATGTATTAACACCCATTGAAGTACAGAGATACTAATGTGAAAGTAGTAGTTCTCTGTTTTGTGATTTTGGTCAATCTTTTATAGAGTTGAAATGACAAAAGCATAATGTAGTAGTCCACATCCACTATTGGGCACATTTACAGGAATATCTCGGGCTAGATGGTTCTTTTGTTCTCATCTGGTACTCCTATGTTGATCAGAGAAGTTGAACACTGATTTTCAAAAATGTTTCAAAACTGGTGTTTCATACTAGTAAGTTGAGTTGCCAATTCTTTCCTATTCTGAAGATCTGTTGACTTGTTCTAGAAGTATGGTATTTAATACAGTTTATTATTTTGTCTTCATGAAAAAAGTTCATGTCCAATATAGTATCTGTTTTGCGTGTGAGAATTTTTGTGCAGCTATAGCCTTCAGTTGGTTTCCCTTTTCTAATTACTTTTGCCCTTGTATGATAAAAATGAAACAGTTAAAAAAACCCCAACTTTAAGAATGGGAAATTATCCAAAGGTAAGCCTCTATTTTAGCCATAACAAAACTGAAACTGTACACCTCTATCAAGGAATCAGGATAGCGTCATGTAATAGATTTTTTTTTTTTTATCTAAACTGGAAGTGTCATGCAAGTTTGATACTGTATAGGACTGCAAAAGACATGAGTGAATCCTAGCTCTGACAGTGATTTGACCTGTGCTGAGAAAGCATTTCTGTTCACTTCTTAGGTTGAGTTTTTTTGTATATGTAGAATGGGGATGGTAGTTGTATCCTTCACACCCTCCTTCTTCTGCAGAGGTGCAGTGAAAATATATTGCTGCATGTGAAGGTGATTTTAATATACATAGGTTTATATGCAAATTTTAAATTTGTCAGAATGGGTAAGATGTATTCTTTTACTGGGGTGGAAGAATATAAAGCTAAGATGGGGAGGAGGGGAAGGAGGGAACACAATCATGGCAGCGAGGTCTTTCTGGGAAAGAGATGGGCATAAAGGTCTAAGGAAAAAAGATCTTATAGGAATTGAAAGTTTCTTAATAAAGCAGTGCTAAAAATTCCAACAGTGGTTAAATAAGAGGATGGGTAAGAAACCTAATCAGAGACTATATTGACTAAACTGCAACTCCTTTGGATACCTGATACTCAAGAATGAGTTATACAGAAGGCAGAAATGTATGAGATTGTGAAGGATGAGTGAAAGAAAATAGTCTGAATTTGTAGGGATAGAATTTGGAAAGACTTGGACATAAAATGGGATGCAGCTAGTGAAGACTGTAACTGGTAATGACAAATCATGTTATATCGTCATCAGAGTCAAACCTTCACAGTCAAATTATGCCACTTAGGGTACTCATCTTAGGACATCATACTTAAAACAGTATGTAAAGAAAGCTAGCCTAAAGCAGCAGGAATCATGAGAAGAACAGAAAATGAGACGGACAGGGAAGGACTGAAAGAGCTAAGGTTACTTGGTTGAGAGAAGACAAAGCTGAAAGCTTATTCTCCTCTTAAAAGAAAACCTTTACTTTTGGCAACTGTTTTCAGTGACCAGAAGATGAGTACAGGTAATGGGTATAATTTGCAGCAAGAGAATAGTTAGATAAGCATTAGGTCTGATTTTTTTATTCTAAAGGAACTGGAACCCTAGAATAATTTGTTTATGGACATTGAGTTAGAAAGATTTCTGTTAGGAAGGACAGAAATCAAGTTAATCAAGGCGTGGAGAGCTGTTTGAGTAGTTAACCTTCATGGTTCCCTTCAGCCCAGTTTTTATTTAATTTGAGGAATGGAGATGAGGTAGACTTCACCCCTGGAACTTCTTGTTATGAACAATATTTGCAAAGAGATGGGGAAGAATAAATCCTTGAATTGTATGGAAAACCACCAAAAGTTTTTCCTTGTTGACTTAAAGAAATTCAGATTAACAACAAAAGAGATACATGAGATTTTTTTTTTAAATTATGGATAAGGGAAACTATGAAACTTTCTGCTTCCAGAGTTTAGTGAGGCAAATACCTTAATGTAATTTAAAAACCAGCAGCAGCGACACTAGGCTCTGTAATTTAATGTTTGGAAATTATGGATTTGGTGGCATACGTCCCTAAACTTGAAGGTTTAAACTTGGTCTAGAAAGAAGCTCTTGCTCCTTGTGTCATCACGTGCTGATACACAACTCGAAACATCATACTTTCTTACTGCCTTGCTGTTGTAATGTGAGTTAACTGGAGTTTTTCTGTTACCATATTCCCTTTGTTCAAATTGAGATTGATATTCTTGCCTTTTGATAACGTAGGAAAAGTTTTTCTCTATGAAAGAGTAAATTAAAGATCAATGTTGTTGCTCTTTTTTTGTTTCTTAGCTCAGAAACTTAACAGCTGTAATTTACTGTTTAATGGTAAATTTCTTAGAATGCTCTGGCTAAGATCTTAGCTCAAAACACCATATCTTAAAATACTAGAAAAAAATTTCTGGGAACTGTACATTGCATTAAATGCAGCTCTGCTTCCTTACATAGGTTTCTACCTACTAGTAATGTTGAGGCAGATGCGGGTGTCTCTTATCTGAATAATGAATCAATGAGAAATGGATACCCATAGTTTTGAGCGAAGAATACTTAGTCTGGGTTTGTTTTACTTAGACCAATAGTGCATACTGTGCAAATTTATGAGGTGTGTATACAATGGAACAGCCTTATTTAAACTTTTGTAAAAGTTTGGATAAGCTGTTCAGCAGCTTTAAGGCAGAGGGAATTCTGAGCTTTGTTATAGGGAGCTAAAGTAGGGATGAATTAATCTGCATGATGAACTTCCTTCACTGAAGGAAGCTCCTTTTTTAGAGTTGATTGGTATTCCATACCAAACTCTACTTGTAAATTGAAAATTTAGCTAGCAATTTCCTTGCTAGTTTTTCTTCGCTAGTTTTTCTTCAAAATATGTGTTACAGATAGCGTAGTGAATGTATTTATGTTCATTAATGACTTTCCATATATTTTAAATACAGGTCTCAGATTTATTTGAAAAATTGCAAGTTTATATACAAAGTTAATAGAAGCAGAAAATAATTTTAGGATGTATGTAGAAGCACACTGAAACTGATAATTAGTGATACATATATACTGGAACAAGACTTTCACCAGGAGAGGTTGTCTCAGGTGAAATAAATTATATAAATAACCTTTTAGGCTTGGAGTTTGAAGATTGCCCAGTGTCTGTCTAACCGCAGAGGATTAGGCACCTAAATTGTTTAGATTTTCCAATTTTCAGTATTGTGTTCATAATGGTTCAATTAAAGGTGAACATAAATTGCATTTGTTAAATTGGTGCAGGCTTTCTTTGGTTTAACTTGAATCTTGTTTTTGGTAAACATAAGAAAAGCTTGCTTATACAAGGTTTCGATCAATTTGTTTAAACTGGTGTCTGCCTCCGAGTAACAAAATTCAGTCTGTCGTTTTGTATTATGGCGTAATGGTGAAGTGCATTCATACACAAAACAGTTTTTACAGTAAATTCTAAATAGCCAGATTTAATCATAAGCTTATTTAAACTACTGCACAGTGAAATAAAAAGTTTTTCAAAGAAAAAAGACAAAAAAACCCCCACTATTAAATGAAATTAAGCCTGAAAAAGACTATGACAGTATGGTATTGAACAATATTGTTTCTGGAGCTTAAACATCTTTTAAGAAAAGAAGTTGTAAAGTTATTTTACATTAATACAAATGCAAAAAACCTTAAAGATTCATCTAATGTACTTTGGCTTTAGTAATGAATGCAAAAATTCACTCATCAAAATCTGAGCTGATACAAGGGAACGTTCAGTTACTTAAAAATATTAATATAAAATTATGCACACTATTTACATGGGAGAGATTGAATGTATCTTGTCATGGACCAAACCCAGTAAGAGATGGTTTGTAGAAATTTTTGGATGGTGCTGGTAACTAGCTTCTGTGACCAGAAACTCATTGGAAAGTGAAGTATTAAGATACTCTTGTTCTCTTCCTTAAAGTGAAGACTCTGCTACAGTCATTTGGCCTTACTCTTTTAGTGCCTTGCTGTGATTTTGCTGATTCTTTTTGATTTGTCCTTTTTTGTCCTTTTACTTTTTGATTGCACTGAGTATCCTGAGTATCAGAAGAATTAAGAGTGGCATCTGTACACGAACTATTACTGTCCTGAGGACTCTGCCCTTCGTTGTCCATTCTCACTTTGCTCGGGCTGTATGCAGCTAGCTGGCAGAGAGCTACGGCTGCTGTTTGTTTCTGTTCATCACAGCTGTCAATTATTCTTAAGTCTTGAGCTTCATTACGGTGAGCTGTGAAAGAAGATTTCTCGCAGGCACTGTTAATAGGGTTCTTGGGGTTACACGCATCTGCTCCAGAGGTTTCGTTTTCGGTGTTTGGAGAAGTAGCAGCACCATTATCGTGAGAAGGACTATGGAATGACGGTTTCAGGCTCGCTGTGTTACAGGAATCTTTTACCGAGAGGTTCAGAGGCATGTCTTGCAAATCTAGGAAGTTCTGACTTTCTGTTTTGGATGTGGTTTTGTATGCGTGCTCGTGAATAGGTCCTGTGTTTGTGTCAGCCTTTTTTGAAAGGTTAAGGGGAACGATCCCTGTGTCTTCTTCCGTGTTGGACAGTGAGCCTTCATTGTTTTGGCATTCGTTCTGTGTATGTGAATCTTCATCAGTGACGTTAATGCTGAAAGAAATGAGGAGAAAAGAGAATTGACTATCAGTTGCTCTTTTAAATTGGGGCTGAGGAAGTGGGCAGGAAAAAGAAAAATCTGGCTAGAAGTCTGACAACTTTGTTGTTTCTCCTTAAACTCCCCCAAGTCCCTTTCACCATACACATCGCTGTAATACATGTAATTTCCTGAAATATACAGACACACGCATAGTAATGGTATTGAAAATACCTGATATGTTCAAGGAGAATGAGTGATCTACTCGCTATAGCAACTGTGGGTTGTACTGTGTTTTGCACAGTTAATATAGAACAAATTATCTCAATGCTGTAAACTTAAAGATATTTTAGGGGCATCATGTGAAAAGTATCCATCTATCTTTGTGTGTCCCAAGTAAATCTGACAAGAATTTGCAGAGTGATTTTATTATTTTACCTGGTAGGTGAATCTCCTCTATCTTGCTGTGTCTGCACGCTCTGAAGTAGAGTTGGTTGATCAGTGCTTTTTCTCACAGGTCTGAAAGCTGTGATGTTTTCTTCTGGCTGGTCATACTTGCCAAGTGATGTGGAAGAGGACTTGTTAGAGAGGTCAAATAAGCCTTCGCACGCATGGCTTGTCTGAGTGAAGTTGGTTGGGCTAGGTCTGCCAGGGGAGCCTGTTGCTGCGCTTCCTGCAAGAGGGCTCATTTTAGCATTCTCTCTTTCGTTTTGGTCATCTTTAGAATGACTTTTGGCATGCAATAATGTCATTTCTTTTTCATAATCTGCTTGTTTTTTATGTGAACTTAAAGGGTATTGTTGGGATGGGCTTAAAGAAGCTGGATACAGCAAGGTAGTTTCTTCCATTAGGTGAGAATTTTGATCTCGGTTAATACCAGCTACATGTGAAAATCTGTAAAATGGAGGATCTGTTGGCCTACAAAATCCATATGGTATTGGAGGGGTGGAATGATATTGTTGTAACAATCGATAGTGTTCATACGCTGATGGATTGATGGGTTTTGGAAGTGGCCCAGGGTGGGGAAGAAAGTGTCTTTGATCTTGTGTGCCATAGACTGACAGAGCAGAGCTTTCACACTCTGAATTACCTGGAAGCAGGTAAGGTGTGTAGATCGCCAGCCTGTGCTCATAAAAATGGGGTGAGTACTCAGGAATCATTGGTTGCATGTAAGGTGAAATAGAACCAAAGCCTTTTGTGGGAGCAACTTTATGCGGAAACTCTGGTAGGAAAGGAGAACCTGCTTTCCACGGGTGACTTGGTGCATGAAACGCAGACTTAGTGTGAAAAGGTGAACTTTTGTTAGAGAGCGATATAATTTCAGATACTTCACTACTTTCTGGGCCTTTACTATCTCTGTGTTCTCCTACAGGAACGAAAGCGGAGGGCCTTACGATGCTGTCCAAAAGGGGCTGCATGCTGATAGCGCTTTCTGATGTAGTGCTGGCAGGGGTTAATTCCTTCTGAATCGCAGGTTTTTGTCCTTGAATTGCTGTGTTTGTTGCCTGGTTTTGTAACTCAACGTTTTCCTTGGCATCTTCTTTTGCAAAAGGATATTGAGGCTTCGAATCGAGATTTGACAGTCCATTTGTGACAGATTTAGAAGAAGTTGGTTTGGCTGTAGATTCAAGCTGATTGATCTGTTTGGGCTCCAAGGAACTGGTCTTTGGACACTTGATAATGCGATCCTGCTCTGATACTAAAGTAATTGAGTTTTTGCAGAGGCCATACTTCATATGGTTAAAAAGATGGGATTTCTCATTGCAAGTAAAGGGGCACTGAAAGCACTTGTACTTAAATGGCTTTCCTGGTGGTCTGGGGATGTAATGAGGCTTCTTTGGTTTACGTTCTTTGAGGAGACTCATTTTTTTTCAGCTGTAAACAATTAAATGTAATGATTCTTTATAAAAACTTTCTTGTGGTTAGCTTTCCTCAGTTTTAGCCTCTTGATGTTTCCAGTTTTTCAGGTTTCTCGAATCCTCCTTCCCAGGTGAGGCGAGGAAGCCAAGTCCCGCGGTGTCTCAGGGAAGAGGGGGTGCCGGAAAACAACACTTCTGCAGCTGAGAGTGCAGGAACTGTAACGCAAAGGTTAAAATTAGCTGTAGTGGAACACTAGAACTCAATACAAAATGATACATTCTTTTAACTGTATTTCCCGTCATATTACATACGCCGTGTTGTGGGGTTTTTTTAAACAAAACAAAAATGCCAGATGCCAGACTTGAGATAGACACGCGTTAAACTTTGACATCCTTCTGCCCCTAAATGCGGTCACAGAAGTGGCCTGATTTTCAGTGGTGCTAGTCACCGGCCACTGCTACTGGCTTGGAGGAACTTTCTTTGAAAACTGAAGGAACGTTCATTCAGAAGATGAAAGTAGAAATCTAGGTGGAGCTGTTGAGAGAAGTGGAGGTGGGCAGGACGAGGAAAGGCAGGTCCTGGCAGCGGGTGGATGTGGGATGAGCTGGTCAGGCCGGTTGGGGAGAGGGAGGAGGGAATTTCCTGCTGGGGCGCAATGCGGGCGGAGGGGATTGGCTGCACTTGGGGAGCTGACTTGGCTCTTTCAGGGACTGACCAACCCCCTCTCTCAACTGCCACTGCGTTTCCTAACAGCCCTAATCTCAATGGATACCTCAAAAGTGGCCAATCTCTCGAAGGATAAAACCACACCAATTTTCTTCCTCTTCCTAATTCAATTAAGAGAAATGAGTACTGCAATATCTGACTAATAGAATCTTCTGCTTGATAAACACATTTCACATTCTTCGGCTGTCTAGCACCTTACATATTGTGTATAGTTAACACAGACGCACAAGTGTATTAATTCAAGTTAAAAAAGTGTCTGACAGTAATTGATTTGTAGGGGAATGATCTATCTGCCTTTCTTCAGAAAAACGAAGGTTGTGGATACTTTGTACAGCCTAATGATTTGCTCAGTAGATAAGTCAGGAGGGCTTGTATCAGCTTGTTCCATTATGTTCACTGATTCTGAAGGCGTGAGAAACTCTCAGAGTCAAGTTCTCATGATTTTATAGGATGTGTTATGGCAGAGATCTAAAAACTGATGATTTCATCATGAACTATAAGCATCATTATCAAAATGATGACTGTTGCAAAACCATGTACTGTATCTATTGTGTTACCCGAAACTACAGGAATACTAATTGTAAGAGTGACTAGATAGCTCGATACTTTTTTTTTTTTTAAAAAAAGCTTTTTACATAGAAGTTTGAAGTAGTAGTATTAAAATACTAAGTTTATGAAAAGAATTGCTGGTAATTACATGCTGTGAGATTTTAGTTAGAGATGTTTTGCATTTCTTAAATCAGAGATTATTTAATAGAAAATGACATGCAACACGTTATGAAAACTGAAGGCAAAGCTACAGAATTGCTGCTTGTTTCATCAGGTATAGTAATTCTAGCAAATTGTATTAAATGTTGTTTCTGATGTCATAGAAGTATTCGTTTTGTTAAAATAGTAATTTTGAAGGCACCCTGAAAAATGCAAAGCTGCTCTGTAAGTAGAAAAAAACAATCAAGCTTTTTCTTAAAATTAACAAATGCTTAAATGTGTGATAGCCTAAAGAAAAAGGAATGTGTAGAGAAGTAGCTTTTTATTTTTCAGGTTTTAGCAAAGCTTTTTTGCTTGTTTGAGTTTGATACTGGAACTGTAACAATGAAAGCAAAACTTGAATTATACAGCAGCATGTTAAAGTGTTGTCATTGAAGTCTAGTTAAAATGGTAGTTCAATAAATTAAAGAAAAAATCATATAATACTTAAAGATATTTTAAATAATGATAGCCAGAATTCCTTTGAAAGATTAAGAATAATGCTTTTACAATTAAAAAAAAAAAAAGTAAAAGCTGAGGCGTAGGAGGGGACATCCAGATAGGGAACTAGTCTTTTTTTTTTTTTTTTTTTTTCTGCCTTAAGTGAGCTAGTTCCATTTATTTTTGATTAATGATGTATAACTAATGTGGACAGTTTGTAATGGACTCAGTCGAGTCAGTTTGTACCTGTTGTTCTTTATATCTTCTTGGAAATATTTGTACTAATTATTCTTGAAGAAAAAGAAATTGTTGTCAAAACTCCATTGCATTCTTAGTTGAACCATTTATGATAGCAGTCCCTATTTGCATTCAGGTGTAGCACTTATAATAAAGAGATGTTAATTACATTTTCTTGTTCTGCTAGCTTTCGTCTGCTTAATAATGAAAATTCCTGTGTGTCCTGTTCCCCCCCACCCCGACTTTGTACTTGGTATTTAACTTTGATTCAAGTTATTCCTGTTTAACAGAGTGTTAACTATCATTTCTTAATAAGATAAAATGCATTGTTGCAGTTTTAATGTTAGAAATTTAGAGCACTGGAGCCTCTGCCATGTGTACAGCAAGAGAGGATTACAACAGCTTTTTTTTTATTTATTTTAAATTTGTTTTGATGGCATGCTCAGCCTGCAGACAGTAGCGCTCCCAGAACCTGCTGCTCTGACTTGAGAGGTGTAGAACGAGTAGCTTATTTTAAAGGGTGTTTACCCTTTCGTAAACTTAGGCTAGCGGCAGCCAGATGAATGTTCGGTTTCTCTCTTTTACTATTTAATCCCTTTTTTTTCTCATGGTTTAAAAATTCCAGTAATAAAATATTCCTAAACCCAGACAAGAAGGATCATTTCTCCTACAATCTCTAAGTAAAACACCAGAGTATCTGGCAGAGGTACATATTTCATAATTAAAAAAAATTAAAACGATTTGATCCCACACATACAGCTGGAAAAGACATCAATGGTTTAAAATAGGTGCGACCAATTAAAACTGTCTCTATATAAATAATGTTAGTTACTTACAGTTGTACAATGTGTGTTTTGTGCTACCAAAATTAATATTTAGTATTAGAAAGAAAAATCAAAATAAGTAATTGCTTTTTCCTTAAATTTGAATGCCATAACTTGTGGTATCATTTAAAAATGGGAAAAAATTCTTCAGTAGCAGGATGATAATTTTCAGGTAACTTTTTTTTAGATTGAGAATTTATTTCCTGTATACCCGATTTTTAGAAATGCAGATAGTTCTATATTATTATATATTCTCTTTCTGGTTTTGAAATGTAGTCATATTATTTATTTATATTTTTATTGAAAAGAGGTTATTCAGATAATATTGGTTAAACTTGAGGTTGTCCTACTTGTTTGTTTCTTGTCAATTGTGTGTACCTCCTCACGGCTTTCTAATCTGTAGCCCTTTCCAGCCTGAGACTGGTAGCTGCCGGTTTTCTTCTGTTTTTAAAAGTATGTTGTTGCTACCTCCGTGCCTTTAACATGTTTGCAAGTTCAGAAAACAAGAATATCATTTAACATTGTGTGCATGTGTGTGTGTATAAATATATAAACAAAAATGTACGTGGGTATAAGTATATGCACACATATATGCACATATGTATTCATACGCACACATACCCACACATATATATATGTACATATATATATATATGTACATGTTGTTTTTTAGGTTTTTAAGTAGTCTGAATTGTTTAAGATGCCCAGTTGATCAAAGAGGAAATTTCAAAATGTCTTTTATTACAAGCAGGAATGGTAATTATGTTTCTTTTTAGGACACTGCTTTAGCAAACTACGTAACAGTTTGTCATGCACACTCCATTATTATTGCAGGATCCTTTTGGTGATGTTGATCTCTCTGACCAGGAGTACTCACTGGGGTGGAACATTTTGAAGGACATGCTATAATTAAAATATTGTGATGTGGCATTATTGCATAATTCAAGGACATGCCATTGTCACCTACCTAGAGTGTTGCAAGAACAAGATTTGTGAGTTTTATTCTAGCTGAGATTTTCCAGTGATTAACTACCACTCCCTTCTAAACTTCCAGTTCCTTTAAACCGAAAGATAAATTTTAATGCAACTGTTTGTTAATTAGGAGGAAACATGGGTGAGAGGAGTGGGTTGGCGAGGACTGAGAAGGAAGCGTGTGGGGAAGGTACGGAGCGAAGAGGACTGTGCCTGTGTGTGAGCGCGTGTATCTGTGTGTGCGTGTCAGAGGCAGTACAGGAACAGATTAAATAAGCTGGTTAGGCAGCGTGGATAAGAAGTGAAAATCTTTGTAAATATTAAGTTAATAATTCAATGTCTTAATACACTTTAATTGACTAGAGAGAGAATAACTCAAAACAGTCCAATTTGCTGTGCTAAATTCCCAGAAACTGGGAAAAATAACTCAAAACTGGAGTACCTTATTTTCATACAAGCTTTTCAGATTAACCGAACACTACTGTATGAAGAATAGTTAGTTGGCAGACTAAACATAGCAATTTTAAGCAATACAGCTTTTGTCATACTTCAATATCATACATTAACTTCCTCTATGAAAAAGGTGCTTAAAACACTTTTCACCAACAAGAGAAATTATTGTAAAAACTTGCAAGAGTTAGTTTTTTCTCTCAAACTGGAAATATTTCCCTCTCTTGAAACTTTCTGCTGAAAGCTTAAACTGGTGCAGTAAATGCACCTGCTAGGAGGAACCTAGGCTTTTGAGACAGCTAAAAAACGAACACCTCTGATTTACTTTTTAGATGTTAATATGAACATGCTTTATTTGAAAAAAAAAAAAAATGCTGTAAAGCAGTGTACTTACCAGCTACACAGATGTCTGAAACCTTGGAGGTGATGGCTGTTGGTGAGCTGGAGCTGTCACTGCTGAGAGAGAAGTACCTGTTCTCTGCTGGATCGCTAAGTGAAACTGCAGGAGGTTGTTTCAGGGGGAGGGACTTAAGAAGTGTAGGAGTTGAGCCCTCGGGGTGTAGAGATGCACCTGATATTACTCCAGCCCCAAGCTACGATTCATTTGTTTGCGTCCACTGCTTTCATTCAGCATTACCTCAGCATCTAAGCTATCGAAGCAAGCTCTCCTCACTTTTGTGCCCTCCAACAACCAAGTTTTACTCTAAACTGTAGTGTCTGTTCCTCTGAGTAGCAGTCTGCAATGTGGGGTCAAAAATGGCTTAAGCAATATACTGAGCTTTTAATATATTTAACTTGCGTAGAAGTGACTCGTGAGCAGCAGAATTGACTGTACATAGGGGGTAGCAAAGCTTAAAAATAATAATTTTACTCTTTTATTAGAGACTGCTATTTTTTTACTGAATGCCTTTGTAGCTTTAATATTCTTGCTCTTTTTTTCCTCCTCCTCTCCATTTTTATTTAAATCTTTTTGTCCTTCATGAGTCTCCTTTCTGAACGTGGGACTGAACTAACTCCAAGCTTGCTTGCCACAGGAACCTGCCAAAGCTTGCCTATAATCAACAGTCAAATGTACAGATCCTGTAAATGGAGTCATCTCAGTAAGAAATTGATTATCACATCTATACCTTTGCTTAGGAGCTGTTAAACCCAATGGTGGCAGGAGGAAGTCAACTAATCGTCCACTGATTAGTACTAGTACTCGCTTTTAGTTGCATTTTAGTTAGAGTTTATAAATGACAAATTTATTCGTGTATTTGTCAGTTATCTAGTGACACTGCTGAGTTGTTCAGTGAAGTAATAACCTCTTGCATACTGGTTATTAAAAGGAAAATCTTTTGATTGTTCTAGCTCTCTCTAAAAATATTCCTGTTACTGAATGTAAAAACAAAGGCGGTTTTGGCTACTAATTCTGATGTTATTGAGACATTAAAATTTCTGTTTGCAACTGTTAAATTCATCTGGGATGGACATGATAATCCTCTTGTTTTGCTCATTGCCCTATAGATAAGACAGTTGCAGATTATTGAAGCTCTTAAATGTAGAAGTATGATGAATTTTATACTTGGCAAAAGTATGGTCTTTTGAATGGAAATTATTAAGGAAATTGTCACTACAAAACCTGTTTAGGCAGTGAGTAAAAGTTGTTTCAAAATCAGTCTCTAAAGTAGTGTCTTAAAAATAATTTTAAAGGTGTGGCTTTTATCTTGATGCAATGACTTACGGACATCTACTTTCCTATCTAGGTACGCAGATCACCATCCTTCCCCTTCCTATGCCAGTGGAGTTTTCTGGAAATTTTTTCTGAATATATGCAATCCCTAATTTTAAGGTAGAAAGGTGGCTCTTGTTTTAATTTTTTTTTCATTAATTTTTCATTATTATGTGTCTACAGTGCAGTTTTAGCAGTGCAAAAAGGTGTCATATTACCGTCTCGTTGTTTGTAAATCCTTTGGTTTTAGGTGGAATAACAAGAGTGTTTGTAGTCCGTCATTCTTTCATTTAGTTGTAAAATGTGTTGAAGAAAAGTAGTTTATTAGAAAATTCTACCTGCAGAGAAAGATTTTGTAATGTCTGCGGTCAGAAACATCTCTGAGAAGACTAAGGAGAAAAGTCCTTTACTTTCTCAACAGATGTTATTCAGTAGTGAATAGCCTTTCTTCCATGTCAGTAAGTTTGTGTGCCGAATCAATCTACATAACTGTCCTCATTTTTTTTCTGGAAATGTGGATCATTTTATGTTGTCTGTAGTTGAAGGAAAGTACCATGAGGTTTCTTCTTTTGCGTGTGATGAGGTGGAAGTAGGTTTCTTTGAATAAAGTCAGATCAGATTTTTTGTTTTGAAAGAAAATTGCAATTTCTGGCATCTACAGGAAGCTATTGAAGGACTCCTTTAATATAGGTGACTAAAATGGGATGAGAGCCAGTCAATATTTGAACTTTGATTTTTATTTTTTCCCCCATTCTCCCTATCCCCTTTCCCTGATCTGGTATGTGGAGGGGAGACATGATGTCCAGCTGCTGCCTTGACCCAAGGAAAATAATGTTTTAAATCTAGCTACTTCCTGGAAGTTGCTTGTAATAGTCAGGTCAGCTGAAATCAGCTGTGAGCAAAGTAGAACTGGAAAAATAAAAAACCAACAGACCAGCTAATGTAAATGCTCCTTTTCTTGGTGGGTGGATGATATTAAAAATCCAAATCTGGGGGGGAAGATTCATTGGTGGACGCCAGAAAAGGAAGGTGAGAGCTCCTGTTTGTGTATGCTTCTAGAAGTAATAAATCTTGATTGCAGTGACGTTGTTTCATCACTTACTGTTGTTAACTCATTATGCTCGCATCCTGAGCGTTAGATAAACTGACCCCTGTCACCTGTTGGTAGCACCCTTTTCAGTTTACCTGACCACAAGTCAGACTAATTAAGAGCACCAGGACTGACATAGTAAAATTTGGATTTATTGGTATTTTTGTCCCAAGTTGCTTTTTTAAAAATATTATTTTCGTATCTCTGGAGGGCTGAAGCTTTGGTTTTTTATCTTCTTTAGTGTATTCTTCTTTTGTTCGAAGTTCTGTTTAAAATTCAGTATTAAATAGGTGTTGTTTAGCTGGAGTTGAATTTCATAGGTTTAATTTCTGTAGCATAAAACTGCCATTCTATAAATGTTACAAACTTCTTTCTTCATGCTTTTATGTGAATTTTTTGGCTCAGCTTTAGCATTAAACAGAAAACAAAATGTCCCTACCAGAAACCATACATACAAATGATAAACTTAACCTATTCTTGATACACTGCTTACCTAATTTTTATTTTCCTCTTGCACTTCAAAATTCTATTCCTTAGACATAGGAAAGAGTGCCAAGTGTTGCTCCGGTCGGTTATCAACCCCTACAGCGATTAGATAATTCTTAGCTTTCTGCTCTAACGCAAAGAACGGCCCTAGTGACTGAGTTGTTGTGCTATTTTGGCTTTACCTCTTATCAGTTAGAACTCTGATACCGGCTTTCAGAGAACGTCCACTGGGGGTGTCATCAACAGTGTTTCCATATTTTTCTAGAGATGCCTTACAAACTCGTGAACTAGTTAGTAATTCCAAGAACAAAGAATGATCGTGGGTGAATGTGAATGATCTCAGGTAGTTGCACACTGATAGACATGGAACTCACGAAGCTCAGCTTGCCATACAAAGGAAACCTCATAAAATTGTGTGACTGGCAATATTCACTTCTGTCTTTGTCATCTTATGTTACTTATGTATCTAGATGGGTGGCTTTGAGCTAAATGTTTAAGTCCTTTTTTCTTTCTTTGATCACTTGAACTGAAGTTAGCAATGGATTTTGCTCTCTGTATTAGCATGTTTGGACCAGGTTATTCCATCCCATTCCCAGAAGGGGGCAAATGTATTTTAATATAATTGCTGTAACTCCTGCTGTGCCCCAAAACATTACATGATTCTTGTACAATATTCTCATAATTATTTTCTTCTATCCCATATGAATAGTTATTAGTCTTAATGCTTTTTGAATAACACCTTTGAAATGTGCCTTTGTTTTTCATAACGATTCCAGTCCCTGACTTGGAGATATGTCTGGGCAGATTACCTTGCTGATGTTTGTGAGCCACTTGTTCATGATTACTAGAGCAAATTATTTGTATGGGAAAAGAATAAAAGCTCAGCAGTTAATAGCAACTGCAGATCATATTTTTAGATATTTATTGTGGCCTGTAGTGTTTGTGTTTGGCCTGGAACTAGGATGATCTTCCTTCTGGTTCCCATCTTCACCCTTGGGCAGTGAAACATCTTGGGGGAAGTAGGTAACAGCAGAAATTGAGACTGTAGGCAAAACTATGAACTGTTTATAAGAAGATGTTTTTATTTAATAATCATTCTTTTCATTGCCAGTCATTCTAACAGAGATGTGAAAATTACCTTTCTTCAGTTTCTACTTGATGCTCTGGTTATAATTCCCTTTTAAAAATTATTATTTTTACACTGTTTTTCATGCAGGATTTTTTTTCCTTTTCTGCTTTCATTTCAAGACTTACGCCGGAGATTCTGAGACAGTTCTCTCACCTAGATGAAGTTTTTCTTGTAGAACCAATTAGTAGGACCCGAATTGTGCCATGTGCACTTCTAGTATATATGAAGTTAGTCCCGCACATTTTTCTTTGAAGCATAATTGGCGTTGTGCTGCTGTGATACCACTCTCACCAAGAGAGCGGTGAGGCATATAATGAGTACTCCCAGACTCAAAATTGTCTAGCTTTCAGTTATTCTTTGAAACATCTCAAATTTTATAAAGATTGATATTATTACTATATGTTGTCTACTATTTAAATGAATTTTAACAGTGAGGAATATAAACTAGCAAGTGAAATCAGATGTTTTATTTTATCCTATTATACAATTACTAATGCTGCAGTTCTTGAGCTGCAGTTTGTCTGTTTTTGAATTTGAAGTTACATGTTACCATTTAGCTGTAAAATTTCACTTGTTCTTAGAATGGATCATGCAGCTACATTTGCATGCAGGGAAAACTTTTTTTTTTTAAGCAAAATGGCCAGAAGTCATTTAAAATCTTATGACCTGATGATGCATTTGTGTGAATTTCCACATTTGGAACTGCAGCACTCCTAAATGAAACATTTCTTACTGTACAGCGTATGTTAGGACCAAAAACTTATATTTCAGTGTGGTTTCAGTATGATTTCACGTCTTTTGTTTTCTGCTGTATTTGTGGTTTTGTAGGCTTCAGACTATTATTTACAGGGTTTTTTTATTTAATTGGGTGGGGATAAATACTAAACAAACAAGAGAATCCTAGTTTACTTGAATTTCTGGTTTGCTTGTGAAAGGACGTTATTAAAATTTTTCTTGATGACAGCATAGTATAAACTTTCTAGCTTATAAAGTATGTCATATATAGGAATATGAAACTTCCTAGGCGTTCTTAATTTGTCAGTGGTGAGATTAAAAGTGTTCTGGTGTTAAACTCCCTCAGTGGCTTGCTGACCACCCAGCACTAGCAGCTCTATCTGCTAAATGGATGGGGGCCTAAACTTTCTCTGCTTAAAGCCAGAGAAAGTCTCTTAAATGAAATCAGTGGTAGAACTATTAATGTTTCACTGTCAAAGATAACTTGCTCTTTTTTTTATTGTTTGTTGTGCGTTATGTGATCCTATTTTTGCTATAAAAACAGGTATGTTTAAGGTTGGAAATAGTTGCATCTCTGAAGAGTAAGGAAAGGAGGCCAGGGAAATAAGATTGGAGTGGTTAAACTTGCAATGAATTGCTGCTTATTTTGGGAGGAGTCCAGCCAGAAAGATGTTATTTTTGATCTGCCTGCCTTCTTAGATGTCCTTACCCATTCACAGTGAATAGACTGAAACAATTCAACAATCCCTCTCTCCTTTTTTAACTGTGGCAACAATGAAAGCAATATTTAAACAGAAGGCAATAATGCTGATGAGGTACACAGATAATGGCTAATTCAGAAGTCTGATACTGATGGGTCAATGCAAGTGATCCAAATCTTGAATTTGATTTTTTTTAATCTCAGAATAAATAGGAAGGGTGGGAATAGAGAGAATGGAAAAAAACAACTCATGAAGAACCAGACTTTATTTTGTCTGTTTATTAAATTACCTTCAGAATAAGAAGAGAACCAGAAAAGTGCATGAAGAAAGTAGGGAGCGTTGAATTCTGCACTTTGGTACTGTTAGTGGGGGGGCTGGAATAGATTTGAGAGGGGACTTGGCAGGTTATGATATCTTGGAATTCAGTGACAAAATCAGTGTGCTTTTTACCTTTTCAAAGAGGTCAGACACGATGCTACCAGTATCCAAAAAGATCCTGGCTTACGAAAATATTTTGTGTATTATTTCTGCTGAATGATAAGCACATTGTTTAAATAGGAAACACTCATTATTTCAGTTGACATTTTTTCTCTGTTTTAAAAATGTCCCGTTGTCAAGTATATTCTTGGCGAAAAGTTTGTACGAAATGAAGCCTCTCATGCTGCCACAAGGGTTCAAATAGGTGTAGCTAATCTCAGTAGCAGATGCCATGGCTTTGAAGGAATATCTGTGTATGTATGACTTCTGTGTCTGCGATTTCAAAATTCCTTCAGCTTCTGTTGCAAATATCTTATTAATTTGGTTAGAGTGGGTATGTGCTCTGTGGTAGTACAGAGAATGCTCTGTTCCTGATACAGAGAGTGCTTGCATATTTGCTAGTATGGACAAGACAT
The DNA here is from genome assembly GCA_008658365.1 of Alca torda. Lineage (NCBI taxonomy): Eukaryota > Metazoa > Chordata > Aves > Charadriiformes > Alcidae > Alca > Alca torda. The sequence goes on along the minus strand of CM018086.1, from coordinate 28,813,983 downwards.
CGGATTCCTGTGTATTTTACCTAAAAGTATGGAGAATGGTGCTTCCTCATATTTATATATAGCTTGATATACTTAAAAAACCCAAAGTCTGAAAAACTCTGCACACAAATGAAAAAAGGAGCATTTTTGCTTGGCCAATTTCACTGTGCTGTATATCAAAAGAAAAAAGCCCCACAAACTAGTAAAAATAATACTGCATTCAGGTGTGCTCTAGAAAGAGGTTTAACTTAGACTAAGATTTTAGTATTCTTTTATGTAACTTCCCGAACTGGTTTCCATACTCTGTTTTTAAGGATTACCTTCTGTGTTTTCATATTTCAGAATAAGTTGCCTGATACTGATTTGCAGCTGCCAGAGTGTTTGGTGGAGGACACATCAGGAAGTCAGGCTTCTGAAGTGTGTTAGTTACTCTGTAGTGCTAGTTAATTGTGAGGCTTTGGGCAAGAATCCAGGTGCTTTTCATCATAGATACAGGAAGAAATGAAAAAAAGATCTACCTGTCTTAGGTGGACTCTTAGAAAATAGAGAACACCCAAACCTGAAAGGCTGGTTACAGAAGAATTTCTTTTCTCTAACACCCAGCTGAACTTTAAAAATGATGCGTGGTCCTGAAAATAGTATTTTAAAAAGTTGTAACCTGTATGTCATCATGATAGTTTTCAAATTAGCAAGGAGGCATTATAAATAGTGCAGATTTTTTTGTTTTTTCATTAGCCAGCAGGTATGAGCAAGAATAAATGCCACAGCTGCAGCTGGAGCAGGAAGGGTCCCTCCCCCAGCACAACTAGGAAATGGTATAAATACTAAACAGGGAATAAATGACAATGAATTGCTTCTGGCTTTCTCACTGCAGGGTTTATCTCAGTATTGCACAACCTTAGCCTAAAGGTTGAGGTTTCTTTGGTGATTTTTCTTTTCTGACATGCAGTGTTGTAAGTTTACAAAATTTTTATACTCCTTCAGAGTAAGTAATTCATTTGCTTAGTAGGATTCCTTCATAAGCCTGTTTCTTCATGTCCTTAAACTGCAGTTTGCTACTGGTTAAGTTAAAGGAAGAGCTCTGTCAGTTGTAAACCTGCATGAAGGTCTCCAGTACGGCCTTAGGCGTGAGTGGGCAGATGAATCCCTGAAATACTCAGCGCTCTGTGTTGCAGAGAAGGTAGATCAGTAGTGTCTTAGGTGAGCTGCAGGCCTCTCAGCGTCGCCAGGTAGGGGTGCTTGAAGATTGGGATTTTTTCTGGCTGCATTACATAGTGTTGTTGAGATAGACTGGCCAAAATCCAGATCTGTCTGCTTCCTCCTCGGCCCCTTGCCAGGCTCAAAACCTCACACTAATTTCAGTGTTGTAGCACTTCTGCAAACCTGCCATTAGTTTATTGAAGCAGATACCTGGGAAATGAGAGCCAGCGTCCATTTCTTTTAAATACTGTATTTAAGTTATATGACTAGTATCAAACAGTAAGTCTTTGGCAGAGATGTAGTTAGAATGCAGTTCTTTAGGGCAACATCCGCTGTAACCAACAATCCCTTCTCTCCGCCTGAAAGCCAGTCTTTGCATTACATATTTTCCTCCCTCAGCAGCGAGGCAGACAACAATCTCCTTGGCTGCCCAGCTGTGATTCATCGCTAGAGCAGGTCTTTCCTGTGTGCTGACTGAGATAGGTCCGTAGAAAAAAATATCACGTGATCATATAATTAAAGACTCTCTTAATTCATTACGTAGTGAGAGACTGAACTGAGATTGCAACCAGACAGACACAGCCCTTCATAGTCACGGGTTAGAAAATGCTTATTTGGTTTGTGGATATGCATATATATAGCCTTATATACATGGGTCAGTGTTAAGAATTGTGAGAAAGTCATGGCAGCTGAAGAGACTTCAGCTGTTAAATTCTCACGTATCTTCTGAGCATGCATGAATTGTGATACTCTTCCCTTCTTCCCTGGTAAACTCTTAACTAGGTCAAACTTGGGCGCAGGAAGGAGAGAAGAGAGGCCACCTGTTGACAGTTCCTAGGCACTTGCCCTACAGGATGCAATGTTAGAGCATTTCACAAAACACTTGAGAATTTTTCGCCAGACGAAGCAGCACATGCATTTCCTGATCCTTGCTGGAGAATTTATCATCTGGATGAAATAGTCCCAGATGTTCTGAGGTAGACAGCTTCTATAGAAAAAGAGAACAAATCACAAAGGTTTGGCAGAACTTTAAACAAATATTTATTTCTGATAATGGGCCTAACCTGAAATTATAAATTATCTATGTTTGCATCTGTGTTGATACAGAAAATATTAGTATAACAGCCCTAATGAAGTTATGATTAGGACCTGCTTCTTTTTCTAAAAGAGGTTAGAGTGCCATGTCAGAGCGTGGGGTCTCAAATCTGAAATTCTTTACACTGAAAAGCCAGAGTTGTTTTTTAGCACGTGAATGATCGTGATATGCTATTTAACACAGGGGAAGCTGACACACTGTAGATATGGCTGTTTACACTTTTTTTTTTTAATGCCTGAGGCTCACAAAGAGGATGAACCTACCAAAGGACGCTTCTGCAATGAGTTAGTTTAATTGAAGAAAAATTTGAAGAATAAAATAATTATTCTCTATATTGATACTTAAAACTGTGTTTAAGCTTCATAATTCATTAATTGTAAGTTTCTTAGCTGCTCCTGCAGTGACATTGTGTGCAACACTTCCTTCAGCAATAGCAGACATCCATTTTTTGGTAGTATTTTTTTCTTATATAAGTCTAAAGTAGGTTTTGCAATATATTACCGTATGAATTGAGAAGGCTTCGCTGCATGCATGGTCCGTATCAAAATGTAAGACTTACTTAAGAGGTAAAACTAGCTTAAACTGTTTCAGGAGTAGCATGTTTTAGTTTTAAACTGAATTTTGACAATTTTTAATTAACTTGAGATCCAGTGAAAATCTGCTTTAAATGAAATATGGTTGACATGAAATTTTGCAACTTTCTTGTGGAGACAAGACCTAAGGCTACGGAACAGGTTTTTGTTGTTTGTTTGTTTGTTTGTTTAATTGCTGTATTTGTATGTTTTATATGATAAACATTGCGATACATTTAAAAAAAAAAGACAATCTGAAGTTAAAGCAGCATAGGATTCCTGATGGTGTGTGTTATAGTCCAGGTTTGTGTTAAGTATGTTTTTAAAGGCACTTTTTAAAAGGAATAGTATGAGAAATTTTTTATTTACATACACGTGACCTTTTGGTATACAATGTCTTCCATTAGTTTGTCTTAAATAGTTGTTTAGTGTCTGTCACCTGAAAGGTGCTAAGTATCTGATTGTTTACAATCTGTGTTTAAAAAGCAAAATATCTGTGCAACCTGTCTCCAGTATGAGAAGAAAAAAAAAAAAATCTGTTGCTTGTAATGCTTTGAAGCCAGAAGCTGTTTCTTTATTTTCAGAAGGCTTGAGCAAAGCGCTGTGTTGCAACCTGCAGGGCTGCTGTTAGGTAAGGCAGGGTGGAGCGTAGCAGGTGCTTATTAATACCTCTAGGCTACAGGTAAAGGTGACTGTATTTTCTTGAGTATTTGCAGACCTAAACAGGTGGATATTGTTTTAATAATTGAGTAGAGAGTGGACACTATTTATCCTCTGGTTTTGATGTAGATCTATAAAAGAAATGGTAACTTTTAAAGTTAAGTAACACTTCAGGTTTTCTCCCTACTTTTAAATAAAAAGGCACGTGCATAATTTCAAAAATACATTTGTCTTCGCCCTTCTAAACTAGAAGAAGTTTCTTCTGGAAGTTTTTTTTCCTAAAGTTTTTTTTTTTTATTTGTGTTTTTCTGATAAATTGATTTTAGGTATGAATGTGATGTGATTTTAAACCTGAAAAATTGAAACAATATAGAGCCAGCACAGTACAACACTGTGACCACACTGAATATTTGAGAGGTGGTTATAATGGTGAACTGAAATGGCATAACAGATACAAAAGGTGGAAGCTGACTACACGGCTTTGAACTTCATTGTTGCTTTCTGTATCAAAGAAAACTCTGGAAGGGTATGAATGTGAACAGTTTAAATCAGAGAAAAATGTTAAATAAAATCTAACTTGGTATTTTGTGTTAGACTGAAGATGAAAAGTGTACATGAGATAATGTGAATATGGAGTCTGTCAAACTGTGGATTAGGAAAGTCTTTTCTAAGATGTTTCAGTTCCAGTGAACTAAACACTGCAGATGGTTTTGCCTATCCTGCTCCTTCATGACTCCCTGCAGCCAGGCTCTTCTGACGCTGCAGGAAGCCACAGCAGAAAAAACCTGCATCGTGTTTGAAGGACTCTAGGGTAAAGAATGAAGTGAAACCTGGAATTTTTGGAAGTATTTCTTTGGGGTTTTTTATCACGTTTAAACACCAACAGGGAATGTAATGCTTTTTCAGACAAACAAACATTTGCCAGGAACAATTTTTATATTGTATTTCCCATAGTGCACAGTTCACCAGTAACTATTCTACCAGTGAGAGCACGAAAACGTTTAACAGATGACCCTTAGATCAGTATTTCCCTTGTTATAGTTGTAGTATTTATATATTTACTTAGCCTTTACTGCTGCATACTTCACTTTTTTTTCACTTGTTCCTTCTACCTTCTAAATGTCTGCTTTTGTATCTTTTCTTTGTATTATCCCCCGTTGCTCTCTGGACTTGGAGTCCTGTTGTTTCTTGTGCAGCACCAACGCTTTGAGTCCCAGACCCAGGAGTAGGACATCAAAGAGGTGCAAGTCCAAAGGCCTGCTGTGAGATCACGGGGAAAGCTTGAGCTGCTTGGGGTAATAGTGCTGGTTTTCCTGGCGTTTCCTTAGTTTCTACTGTTAAAGATCCCTGGCAGCGTCATCTCTGTCTTAGACTGACCCTGATAAGCCAGGTGCCATTTGGTATTGACACTGTTTGGGAAATCAGTGCCCTTAACTGAAACAATGTGTATTTTTTCTTTTATACAGACAACACAAATTTCAGGGGCTGCTTGTGTGTCTTTATTCCATATTTCCTTCAGCACGCAGAGAGATGGGAGCACACTCATAGTGGCCTAAAGCAGACGGAGTAAAATCACCCCGTGCTGAAGGAAATCTGCAGCAGCTTTGCAAAATTGCCTTTGGCTCTGTTTTCGTGTTCCTGTAGAACCAGCTAATTCAATTTTTTTTCATCAGTTGATGCAGCATTTTTCAAAACAAGCTAGTCAACATTTTTAAAGATTTTTATTGCAGTTTCTTTTGGAACTGGGAAGTGGCCAAATCCCCATCCATCATTGCTATATCATTGTCCCTGAATGGGAATTGCTTTTTTCCCCATGTAGTGCTTGTGCTCCTAATAGTCACATCTTACCCATCCCTCTGAATACTGCTTTATTTTCTTTAGTAGCTTAAAATGAATTTAAATACCATTTTAACACTTTCCTTCTGCAGTTGTGGTGCGTATTTTTTTGTTTAAGGTAGCAGTCATACAGTGATGAATTGTACATCAAAGTTTAATTATTTAGTGATTATGTCCACTCAAGTATATCCAGGCAGGGTTTGCTATTGAAATACAGTTCAGTGATCCCATTTCTTATTCAATAGGATCACCTTTTGACAAGTATTTTCTAAGGAGAATCAAGAGAGAAATTGTTTGGGTTTGTTTTTTTCTTTTTCTAGAGGCTGTTGTTTCTACAGACATTATTCGTTTATTACAGACATGCCATCTAGAGAGAGATATATTCAAATTATCTATAGAATCATTTAAAGGTTAGAGTTGGAAGGGACCTTAAAGATCGTCTAGTTCCAACCCCCTGCCCTGGGCAGGGGCATATATATATGGATTTGCAGATACCAAAAGAAATCCCTCTGGGGAGCCTTGCATGCATACAGTATTTCTTAAACTATGGCAGTATATTGCTCGAACTGGGTCAGACAATTCTTCTTTACATTTTTGAAAGCTCTGTTATCTGTAGAAAAATGTTACTGACTTCTGCAGTTTTGATGGGGATATAAAGCATGAAAGTGAAATTCTTAATCTACTTGTTTTCCCAAGCTTATTTTTATCACTTACTTATAACAGTACCTGTGTTACAAGGCCTTTGTGATAAGATTCTGGTATCTTCATTTACCTTTACTTATGTTTTCCTACTCTGCTTTCACTGTTGTCCCCAATATGATTAAAAAATAAAATAAAATAAAAGAAGAGCTGTGAACTCCTGCTGTCCCACTGCAGCCTGGGCTTACGCTCTGGGCAACAACAATTCCTCTGGGGCTCCCTCAATAAAATCTGCCTCAGAGATACATGTTACATTGAGGTCTGTGGCTTTTCAGCCTTTATTGGCTAAAACATACTCAGTCTGGCGTTTCTCAGGTTGTCTGTTAAATCAGGAAACAATGCTTGGTACGTGCATTTCGAATAGCTGCCTGGAATAAGACGGCTATCCTATCAGTGGATTTTTGGATCATGATTTGTTTCATGAACACAGGTAATGCCAGTCTTCTCCCAGAATGAAGCTCTGTCTTCTGGGGTACTTATGTCATTAAAGAGATCCTAACACTGTCAGTCGAGGATGGATTTTCTAGGTCAGTAAGGAGAAACAGAATATTTTCAAGAGTACAGAGTATATTATTTCCAGTCAGAAGCACAGTGTATTCCTGCTGCTGAATTTTTCCAATTCCTGTGACTAGTTGGATGCATCAAGTGTAACGTTAATAGTCTGGGGCATCGTTTAGTTCCTGTTAAATGTTGTCCTGTGTTTTAATGTTCTTCCCTTTCCTCAAATAAGAGAAATAAAAGGCACCTTCCCAGGATGGCTCAGCTGCTTTTGTCTTTAATCTCTCTACTGAGCCTCATGAGACAACATTTGCAAATTTGGGCATTAGAACCAATTTATGTGCATTTTGGGTACACTCTGAAGTGCAGTGCATGATTCTGTATTGCTGTTTAGGATACAAATATCTCCATCTTACTTCTTCGCTGTCTAACAAAAACTGATATGTTGGTGAAATCAATATAATTAACATGGCTGATAGGAGGAAAAAAAAAAGACATTGGCTTTTTTTTTCTTTTTTTTTGTATACTGTTTTTCTTCCTCAAAGGCTTCTGGTCTTGCATTAAATCATTCTGTGCTGGTGAAGAGGCATGTAGCCGTTACCGTTGTTTTGGATGTCTCAGCAGAAATGAGAGTAAAACCTACCTGTTTGCATTTCTAGGTTATATTGCAGTTTTATACATATTATGTCTTTGTCATCTGTGCAGTTTGGCAGTGCTGACAGGTTCAAGCTTAAAACACTGCATTGAAGTCACTCAGAATAACAGCTCTATGGGGAATAAAATATCACCGCTTCCTTGCTTGATGCAAAAATGATGTTGAACATATGATTTTGATTTAAGAGTACGCAAAAACTGTACTATAAGTCCCTTTCAAGATTGATATATTGATAATTAACAAACATTGTTATTTAAGAAGAATTTGTCATATTAGGACTTCTACTGTGATAAATGTTGCCTGCTAATAGATCGATGCTGATTGTTTTATTTTATGGTGGTTATGATGTATTTCTTAAGAAAATTTCTTAAGAAATTTTTTGTTCTAGTGATAGATGCTGCTGTAATATTTAAAGTCCTGTACTTTAAAAAGTGGACACTTTAAAATTTTACATTTTAAAATTACTTTGACTTCTGAATGTGTATCGCTGAGTAATAAATTATATCAGTGTTACTTCTTATGTAACATGTGCTTTATTCTCATTGAATTATATGTGATTGGAATAAAAAAAAACTGCTACTAACAAAGAAGCTAAATACTGTATTTAAAAAAACAACTATTCTTTCTAATAAACTTCAAAATTAGCACCTATTAAGAGCCGTGGTTTCTTTTCTTTCAGAACACAACTCCACCCTGTGTCTTTTCTGTAATTATCACTGGAAGCCCTTACACCTTTTTTTTTTGTTTACTATATGGTCCTAATTGTTGCTTTTATGCACTTTTTTATTTAACAGTTGTTCCTGTCATTTTGAAAGCGCTGACATATGACGAGAAGAGAGGGGCGTGCAGCGTGGGTTCCAATGTGAGAGATGCAGCATGCTATGTGTGCTGGGCCTTTGCTCGTGCTTATGATCCTGCAGAACTCATACCATTTATTAATCAGATTTCAAGGTAAGTTGTGGCAATAAGAAACAGAGCTATTTACAGTTAATTTTTAAAATCTATTCAAAATTAGGAAGGAGCTGGAAGTCAATCTAGTAGTCTAATTCTCTGTCTTCTAGGAGTTAATAATCTAGGAGTAATGGTCTCTCTTTAAGATATTCAAAATTAGATATTGACCAAAAGTGATACATCCATTTAGGGGAAATATCTTCATGTTTAACAAATAGCTGGCGTGTCCCATAGAACATGAATGAAATTCATTGATGTCTGGATATTGTTAGCCAAGGAATGGATATTTTTGTTTCTCGATGATAATTTTTAATAAAGTTCATTGATTCATGCTAACATCTGCTGAATATATAAAACAAAGATAAAGAATTGAATGTGGGTGGGATGATGATGACATAAACAATACTGTTGCCTTTCCATGTAAATGTTGGAAGTCTAAAATTTCTTCCTGTTGTAGTATGATGCAGTTTAACTTTTTGAATTGAAATGCATCTAAATGTTTCTTCATCAAGTGAGATGACTCAATTTCCTTCTGTTTATCTGTCATAAGAAAACCAAAGAAAAATCCAAAGAAATTTACTGTAAGAAGATTCAGATAAATTGGTGGAGGCTTGTGGCAGGGGGGTTGTCTGCTTGATCACTTGCTTTATGGTTAGCTCAACGAAACAGATTGGGGAAGTTTAAAAAGATTTGGAACCTTTGTGCGCTAGAGGTAGAAATAACAAACCACTCTAAAATTGGGGTGTTACTTTCAAAGGATGCCTACATCAAAATCCGTCGTACTGCAATGGTGGACTAGAACCTGGTGCAGCTTTTCCCTTAATACAGAGGATGTTTCTGCAGATGCAAACTGGTTTTACGTTTTTCTTTTTTCTTCCTTCTCTTGCTTTTCCTCCTATTTGCTCGTCTTGTGGGATTCTCTTTTCAGCATTTAGTCTTTTTGTTGGCAGCACACTGGCTGACATTTCAAGGTGTCTTTAATGGGTGATTTGCACTGCAAACACAAAGAGGTAGCTTCAAACAGTTTCTTGGCAGACTTTTAGTGTACCCATTGATAGTAGCAACTTAGGCATCTTTGTCTCCATTGGAGGGGTTTTGATCTGTAGTCATTTAGTATTATCTTTTTTGAAGAAAAAAAAAAGAAAATGTGGACTGTACAGTCTGTACAGTGATTTGTGGCCCTGGATATCTGGTTCTATTTCTAGGGGCTGCCTTGCTTCCAGACTGCTGACAGAATGGTTTCAATCACTATGCGTGTCTATCTCATCCAAACAGCCTTGTTTGGAAACACAGGATTACTTAACTCAGCAGGTTTCCCAAAGAATGTGTGACTTCCTCTTTCTTCCTTAAAACGTGTTTGGGACAGTCTGTAAGCTGTACGTATCCATTTTTATTCCTTCGTCCCAATGTACTATACCCTTGCTGATCTCTGATGTTCTTCATCCTCGTATCCTCACTTTCCGATGCTCGTCCTTTATTGCAGGGTCACATAACAATGTCTCTTATCTGTGTGGAACTTGCTCCTGGGATTTTTTGAGACCTTGATAAAATCTTTCTGTCTGAGAACTTGCTGTCAAATTTCTTGAGGCCAGACACTGTTTTTCTTCTTTTTTTTAAGCTGTTGTGTCTTTTCTCTGAAGTGAGCAGACAAAACTTCAAAGACATCTTAGCCTTGTGTCTCTGATAAAGCAGTTTCATGTTGTTTTGACCATGTTTCACCTACAACAGAAAGTAGAAGAGTTTTGTCACACCAAGCTGTACTAGAACATGATGCCATCCACTGTTTCTGGATTACTGCTCCTGGGCTACATCCCCAGCAGTGTGGCCAGCGGGGCAAGGGAGGGGATTCTGCCCCTCTAATCCACTCTGGTGAGACCTTACCTGCAGTGCTGCCTTCAGCTCTGGGGACTCCAACATCAGAAGGACATGGATCTGTTGGAGCAGGTCCAGAGGAGGCCATGAAGATGCTCAGAGGGCTGGAGCCCCTCTGCTGTGAGGACAGGCTGAGAGAGCTGAGGTTGTTCAGCCTGGAGAAGTCTCTGAGGAGACCTTATAGCAGCTTTTCAGTATCTGAAGGGGGCCTACAAGAAAGCTGGAGAGGGACCTTTCACAAGCGCGTGTCATGATAGGATGAGGGGTAATGGCTTCGAACTCGAAGAAGGGAGATTTAGACCAGGTATCAGGAAGAAATTCTTCATTGTGAGGGTGGTAAGACACTGGAATAGTTTGCCCAGAGAAGCTGTGGCTGCCCCATCCCTGGAGGTGTTCAAGGCCAGGCTGGATGGGGCTTGGAGCAACCTGGTCTGGTGGGAGGTGTCCCTGCCCAGGGCAGGGGGTTGGAACTGGATGATCCGTAAGGTCCCTTCCAACTCTAACCATTTTATGATTCTCTGACTTTCAGAAAGAGAATGCAGTGCTCTGGAAAAGACTTCTTTAGTTTAAGCATGCTAGAAGTAATGCTGTTTACCATAGTAAGTTGTTAAAGAATTATTTTCTTCTGAAGGGTCATACTTAATTCCTTTCTAGCTGAGTTCATGGTACATTATGTATAGTATGAAATTCTTAACATAAAGGTATCTAAATAAGTGTTTGCATAGTGAAATAATCATGTGATTACATCTTGGGTTGTATTCTGATTTTTAATCGAACCAGCACAGGTAAGGGTAGCAATGAAGGCACAGAATGTTAACAAATGCTTCTAACAGGCTGTTATCAGCTGTGCAGTTACTTACTGCTATCTTTAAACTCACAGGAATACTTGCGCCAAGGAAATCTTCAGGATGAGTATAGCCATACTAATACTAAAGTTTTGAATCAAACTGGTGCTTTGTGTAGATTTGATCAGCAGCCTCATGAAAATAAATCCTCTGCTTCCTTCCTCTGACTTAATTGAACAAATTCAAGGTTTCTTCTAAGGTCTGGCAAGCTGGTTTGTTGCAAAACTTAAAAAAGACAAAGTATGAGTGTATAAGCCTCCTATTTAGCAGAATTTTGATCTGTTTATCAGAATTTTTCTTCTATTCGTGATTCTTTGAGTAATATATTTCTTTTATTCCTTTTACCCTACCATGGTGCAAAGCAATGTTGTTTTCTATACATTAGATACAAGCTTGCTGTTTTAATTTTACATGATTTGTGGTATTTTGTTTTACTGTCACAAAGCTGCTAGTGGGAACTTGCAGACGGGTATGAAGGATGTTGTGTTTCTGAAGAAGCTCCTGTCTTTTAGCTTTCAGACTGTTCTAGAAACAAATTCTTCTTTTTTTCTTTAGGAAAATGTCAAGTGAAAATAATTGATATCTTCTAGTTACGGTAGTAATAGTGATTAACAGGGCGACTGTGCCAGCTATGACAACTTCAATTGTTTGGAATAAGTTGATGGAGTGGAAAGAAACAGAAGGTGGATGGCGGGGGGGGGGGGGGGGCGGGGGTGGATCTGAGAATTGCTTATGATCAGTTGTAAGGTGTTGTGGCTTGTATATGCTTAGTTTTCTAACAGAGCTGCACAGTATTTTAGCAAGTATTAGCACTCTGTTAAGGCTTTACTTAAAAATCTTTGTAGTTATGTTCGCCATACTTTCAAAATATAATAAACTGCTAAAGGTAGAATTGCCACTCCAAAGAGAAACGGTGAAAAAAAATATTCAAATAAAGTATGACACACAGTTTCACCTATTGTGTCAGCAAGCCGATAATTACAGACAGCTTTTTTTTAAAATCTAGCCTTAGGTGTGTCACTGTTTTACTTAAAGAAGAGTCATACTTCTAGCCACAAGCAAATTGTTGCTACCCTAAAAAAATGCAGAACTCAGCATCTTGAAACAAAGTACATAATATCCATTGTGAGCTGAATTACACAGCAAAAACATCTGCCTGTATAAGAATACAAACTATTAGATTCTTCTAGAAAAATAATAAATTGTTTACCTGAAAGGAAAACTACTTCCTCCTTAAAAAAAAATGTAATGAGTGATTGCGATCCTGAATGTTTTCTTGTCTTGGTGCTAGAAATTGCAAATGGTTTATCCTTCATTCACCGTCTCTGATGCTGGTGTTTAACTGGCGAGGGGAGCACAGGTACGGCTGCCCTCGGAGCAGAAGTAGCTGGGTGCTACAGTCTGACTGGAAAGGCAAGGAGGTCATCATGGTAGAGTGAGCGCACTGGTGGTAACTGGAAGGTGTTGAGCTGCTTCATGTCTTCTTACCTCACGTCATGGTACATGTTAGTGTGTTTTGTCAGGAAACTCACTGGGGTACCAATAGTATGGAAGAATTATGCTACTTTAACTGCGTCCTGCCTCATGACCCCTTCAGGCTGTGGTACAGTAGTTACAAATTAAAGCAGAGGGGTAATTGGCTGGTGGGTTTTGGTTTTTTTCCTTTTCTTGCTTGCAAAGTTGTATCGTCATGTAATAGAAAGACTAATTGTTTCCTATAGTCAAGGGAGATAAGCGTTTCAGGTTTGACTAGTGAAAAATCACCTTAAACTGCATTAAATCATATTTTTTAGTAAAATTTGTGACAATGTTTTAAAAGAAATATGTCTCCGTATTCAGTGATAGCTGTTTCTTCTCTGCTTTCTTATGACTGTTCCGTTAAGTGATGAAATTGTCAGAATATTGATGTTACAAACTTAGATTGTTGTGGATCAGCCCTTTTCCTTCCTGACCTTACCATTCTTCTTTTAAGAAAAAAGTTAACAAGAAAAAAAGAGAACACTTACTAGAAATACTCAATTGAGAGTATTTCTACTAGTACTTGCTCTTATTCTTACATGTCAGTTTTTCCCTATCCATATTTCAACAAGATACACTTACTCACATTTGCTTATTTATTTTTTTTAAAGTCCAGTTAAACTGGTTTCTAAAACCTTGCCTGATCTATTCAAACTACAGGACCACAAAAAGAAAATTCTTGGCAAAGTAGATGAAACTTCACTTTTATTGCAGGATAACCTTACTACATTTTGAAGTACTTGCGTGTACTGAAGTTGCTATTCAAGCATATCTTTATAAAAGCACTACTTGACAGAGATTTTTTTTCTCTCCCAGTCTCTACATGCATCGTCTCTTTTTAAGCTTACCTATGAGGAAAGTTAAACATAATTTAATAACTTGGAAATACAGGGAATATGATTCCTGACCCCTTGGGTGTGGAAGTTACTGTCTGTAAAGTGGCAAGTGCACACTAAGAAGCTGAGCTGTTTTGTTTAAAACCTAAACAAAAATAAAAAGGAAAACATACTTGTACTCTATTATACAATTATAGTGATTAAATTATTGCTGGCTATCTTAATTATTTGGAACTGTTGCATACTCAGAATGTAGTTTCATTTATCTGTCATTTGATGGTGTAGGTAATCAATAAATGAATCATTATTTAGAAAGATCTAATTGCTATCTCACACTCAGCAGCACAGTAAGACAGATCGTGCGCAGGGCAGAGGAGTGCAGGTGCTTTGTCTTCCCTGTGGTGCTGCCTTGGTTTTGAAGAGGGAAGAAAAAAAAAAAAGGAAGGTGTGGCTATGGATGAATGATGTAGCTTGCTCCAGGGCAAGATTGTCCTGCAGAACTGGGGAAATCTGAAGCGTTGCTTTAAGCTACATCTTGTACCATGATGAAATATTGAGAATAGCTTTTTTCTTTTATGTGCTTGAATATTGCCTTCAGAAGAGAGTTGTGTGCCTACTGTGTCTTGCACTTGTGTAAAGTTAACTTCCTGCAGGAGTATCATATGCCTCTTTTTTTTTTCTTTTACTAGCAGCATTTGTAACTGCTATTCTCAGCATTTTCATGCTCTTTTCTACATGTGTATTTACTTTCATTTCCTCATTGTACCCCAGAACTTTGGGACTGGAGTAACCCACTGAAGATTGTAGGACATTGAGTGGCTAGCAGAAAGTGAAAGAGCTGAGCGTGAGCTGGGTTAGAGGGACTATGAAAGCATGCAGTGTGGAAGTGTTGGAATGGTTGCTGTATTTCTCCTTTTCTGCAGACTTCTTCCTTGCCTAAATAAACACGAGGCATTAAACCCGGGACTAGTCTGAAGGGCTTTTTCCCCTGAGTAGCGCTGGCTGAACCTGCCTCTTCTGCTTGCTCCTGCAGTTGAGTGTAGCTCAGCTGCATGTGAGAAAGTGAATGGGGGAGCATCTCAGGTTTAAAAAAAAAAAAAAAAATTTAGCAAAAGAAGAATTAATTGAGCCTGGATTTGTTTTCATTATCCATCTCACTGCGTAGCCAGTCCAGCTGGGGTACTGGCATGACTGGAGGGGTGTGAAAAGGGCTATTTGCAGCAGCAGCTCTCAACAGACTCAGGTTGCCTCCTTTTTTAACTTGCTTAGATTGTTCAAAACTGTTCTACTTGGAATGATTACTATGCCTTCCTTTCTCTCATGTATAGTAGGGAGGAGAGTTTTCTGCCCTGTTACAGGTTAGACTTTTCCCTTTTTTGGGATCAGGAAGGAAACTGGTTTTGTGCCAAATTGGCAAGAGGTTTGAGAGTTTTTTGTTTGGGTTTTTTTTTTTTTTTTTCCTTCTTGCAGCTTCAGGGTGGCATGTTTGAATTCAAAGTAGCAAATTCTCAGAGGTTAGCAATAGGATAAGCTTGTTGGTGCTTGGGACTAGTATAGACTAGAAGTACCTGCTACAGGTGATAAAGGAAATTCAGATCTATTGTCTGGTACCTCTGGTGCTTAAAAGGAGAGGCTAACCAGATATTTCTGTGTTCTGATGTCTGTCACCTGGCTGGCCTCTGCTCTGATTCTCTCTGCCTTGTTGGGGGAAGGTAATGAAATCAGTATTGGGCCAAGGAAGTGAGCCGGTAACATACTTTGAGTCCTTTTAACGTTTCCTGAAGCCAGTTAAGGGAGTACTTGGGGGAGAGGGGAAAGAATAGGGGAGAAAGGGAGAATAACTAGTTGACTGCTAGAATTGCAGCTTGTTTTTTAAAGTCCATTTGTGTTTATTGTACACTTAACTGCTTGTTGTGCATACAGGCTAAATATTCCTCAAGGAACTACAAAAGGTGTTTCGTAGAGACTGCAAGATGCAAAGCCATTCTTTGCTCTACCTGTTAGTAGTCAGGTGTGGTATGTTTCAGGCAAGTCAAGGCATGATTCTTTAGCTAGCTTAAAAAAAAATTCCACTTTGTTTGACATAAACAGTTTCTTTATGTTAGGAAATCCTGGTGGAGTATCACATAAACTCCCACGACAAAGCAGACAGGTGAAGACACCTTAGACATGTTTCATCTTAGGCATGTTGCTTTCCTTGCTAATCCCTGTATTACGGCAGACTGTGCCTGCATTTTCAAATAGGAATTAACTTCAAAAAATCATTCGTGTAGTTTGATAATCTTAAAATACTTCTATTAAAAGGATTAATATAAAACAGCAGTGACTACGGTATGATTTATGAATATAATGGGGCTACAGGAGCAATGACAAAAGTCCTGGGTTTTTTTGTTTTGTTTTTCTTAAACGTGGTATTCAGTTGCAGCGCTGAGTAACCAGGTGGCATCACACAGACAGTATGTTGTTTTGCTGGTTTTACTTACACAAGTTTGTCTTAAGATAGCAGAAGAATAAGAAAAAACAGAAAAGTATAATTTGTTATAAACTGAAATATTGGCCAGAAACTCTTGTGTATAATAACCTGAAACTGTTTTCCATTATATTTAATAAACCACATTTTAAGTCTAAATATGAAATTCAAAGAGCAGTATTTATTCTCCAGTGACAGTCTTCTGACATTTCCAGTTTGAAAAGACTTCATAATCTTTCAAATCAGTATGTTAATATTTAGTATGTATGTCCTTATGCTCATCCCTAAGTGTCTCTTTTGAGCCAGCGTTGGAGACAAGGCAAGGACTGGGAAGGATTTTGGTCTGACCCAGCACAGCTCTTCTGAAATACCCTGTAACACTTAACATCAGGGTACCTCTGACACAGTAAGGGTAGCACTCTGGATTCTGAGACTCCTGCCTTGATGAAGAGTTTTGGAGTTTTTGGGTTTTGTTTGTTTTTCCTTAGAAGAGAACAATATTGAAATATTGCATAACTGACAAAGTAATGTTTTATCTTATAGTTGGAAATGCCAGGCAGAAATTTGTTTCTTTTTGCTTTCCAGGATGATTTTCAACCACTTCCTCAGTTTTGAATGTTCTCTTCTAGAAAAGATTTATGGGAGCTATTCATATAATTAAAACTAGGTACTTACGAAAAGTCCTTTTAAAAGTTTCTCTGTATGCCAGAGAAGAAAATTAGCAAACATGGTATGAAGATGATGTGTTTGACCCAGCAGTTTTTCAACAGTTAACCATGTATGCTGCTTCCTAATGGAATGCTTCCTAAACATTTGCTCTTCCAATCGCTATCGTTTGGACAACCTTCTTTTGTTTTATAATCACCTAATGTCTTTGTGGCAGAGAGAGAAATTGCTCATGCAAGTATCAATAAGAAGGCATTAGCTGTCTTAAACAATTTATTGGGGTTTATTTTCATTTCATTCTTGCTTTCTGACTCTTGTTTTCCTTAATGGAGATAAACTGAAATTACAGAGGCAATATGGATTTTGCATTTCAGGGAATTTTAACAACACGGTATTCTTCACTGGAGGAAACTGATAGCCACTACCCAGGGAAGTTTGATATTATCAGTGTAATTAATATCTTTATGGTAAAGAAAAGCTATCGTGGATATACTTCTCAGCCAGTATTTATTTCCTGTTTTGCCTGTAGTCAGTAAGGAATGTAATGATAAGTTTCAGAGTTTGAAAGGAATAATTTTCTGCTTAAACGATTCTCCTGAAGTGATGTTTATTTGTCACTGAAGTTAATTGAATGCTGGAGGTGGATTTCTAAAGCTGTAGACTTTGTGTCCTGGGATATATTCTCTCTCTTCTGTTGTGTAGCACATCTTTTAAAAGCAGTTCTTTAGAGGGAGAAGAATTAAACTGTGCGGGGTTACCAGACTTGATGCACAAAGAAATAGTTTCGTATTATCGTGCCTCTGTATCTACAGGTCACTTTTTTTTAAAAAAAAAAAAAAAAAAACAAACCCCAAAAGCCAAAAAACCCCACTGCTTTGCAATTTATATTGCAGGTCATTTTTTAGCAGGATTTGCATATTGTTTTCTGATATTTGTTACTTACAGGATATGATAGTTCTTGTAGAGATAGCTGCAAGTTTCCATTGCTTAACTTTCAGTTTTGCTTAAGCCTTATATAAGACTCGCTGTGCCTTTGGCTATTGAGAAACTGTATTTCCAAGTTTTACTTTAAAATTGCACTGTATGAGTCTCACATTAGAGATGATAGTTATGTCCAAGTTTTAAAATTCTGCTATATTTAAAATAGAAAACCTTTCTATGCAGTTAAACGTATTTGCATACTCCTTACATTGCTTTGATACAGTAGGACGACAGTTGTCTGTTTATGCTATGGAAAGTCGACAGCAAAGCAGAGAAACGAGGAAGTACATGGATGTTTCAACTCAAATTTTGGTTTAGGCTTGTATTTATAAATAATAAGCTCCTTAGAGGAAATGCTGCATGTTCTGCTTATAAGACTAAATGTTGAAATGATGGTGTCACACATTTCTTCTCATATTTTTGGTACTAATACTCAGTATTTTATTTCCTCAGTGCATTGGTTATTGCTGCAGTATTTGATCGTGACGTTAATTGCAGAAGAGCTGCTTCTGTAAGTTGTCACATTCTAGCTTATATGTTTCTGTTATTTTTTGTTTGTTTTCATTTATTTTAGTAATTTGTAGACTTAGCTATGTAGAACTACAGTATCTAAGCAATATTTTGTGTGGTGAGTAAAAAAGTGCTTTTTTAAATCCTTAGAAGTATGGTGTGAATTTAGATTTTAAGTGATACAATCCACAGATTCACATCTTGATTTATGGCCACAGTTCACAATTTGGTGTGTTGTCATGATGGATAAGATAAAGTATGTAAGAAAGAGCTATTTGATATTGTGACTAGAACATGCTAAAGACAAAAGGGTCACTCATAATATGCAAACACTGTGTCTGTTTCAAGTCACCAAGCTGGTAAGTTTTGTGAAGTTACACATTTGTAATTGTTCATCAACTGTTACTCTGTAATTGTGGTAAGTTGAAAATTTCTAGAATAATATATCCCCTTCAAACGTATTGTCAGTTATTGTACAAAACTCCGTAGGACTGGGATTTTTTAAAAGAAATTAGTAAATCCATTAGGCAGATACTGTTAGGTAGTTAATAGGACTGACACCAAATCACTGGAACCTTTCTGTAGAAAATATTTATGCTGTTGAGAATTGAAAAGTATGCGTGATTGCTCTTAAGAGAAGGGAATTTATGGAGGAGAGGTTATAGAATTTGAGAAGAGGAAAGAATCAACATCTTATCTTTGAGAATTTAAGTCAGTGTGTTATATATATTGAACTTGCTTTCTTAAAAAAAAAAAAACCAAGAAAAAGAAAGAAGTATGAGTTGTCTATTTCAACAGATGAAACAGATTACCTTATGCAAATGTCGAAAACCACACCCTATAACTGTATTAACTCAAACACAGGACCAAACAATGTCTGTCAAAGAACCAGGTCTCATTTCATAAGAATAAACTTTAAACTTTACTCTGAATGCCTTTAAAAAAAAAAAAAAAAAAAGATTTTCTTTGCAACATGCAAATTAACTAACAGGTCTGTCTTATTTTTTGACTGAAATTTTGAAAGCTAATGCATTTCTAACATACGAAGAATTTCTCAGGGATACCTGGATAGCATCCTTATTTTTTCTAGCCACACCTCTGCTTGAGAGTTTAAGCTGTTGAATGAAGCTGCAGCATAATTGCTGGGGAAGTGAGTCAGTTGCTTGTGTAATCGTATCACAAATCGCTTTGTCTAAATAGGTTAAGACCCAAGCAGGGAAGCTAAGATGCTGTACATCACTGAGTACGGATATCACATATTCTTCGCATGCTGTACAACTAAGGAATACAAGCCATGCTACTTGCCCACTTGCCCCCAAACTTCAACTCCTAAATTTTAGAAACTTCACTATCCTTGGCTAATTTAAGTCACTTTATTCAAATAAAATCCTTACAGGAAAACAGATGCAGCTTTGCTTTCCTGAGAGCTGCACAAAACAGTGGCAATATATATAAAGAGGAGAATTCTTTTTAACATGGTTGCCACTGCAAGTGTACTGCTTACTTTTAGTGGCTTGATCGAATTGTCATGTGTAATCTTCATTATGTTTCTATGCTTAAACATAAACCAATAGTTTGACCATGAAATCCGGTGTTAAACCAGGTACATTTACTAATGCCGTAAGATCAGTGCAGATTGTGCTTCCATATGTCAAACGAGTACAAAAGACAGTACATCTTCTTCTCGCTTTCCTCTTCTACTTTAAACCAAGCTATCGAGTGTTCTGCAATTCAGTTATCTCCAGTCTAATTAATTAATTTATTAGTACATTCTAATTTAAAGCTGGTCAGAATTTGGAATTGCTGTTTTGATGGATAGGTATGGAAGTACTGAAGCCTTTTTTCTTATTTTAGAAAGGCAGGCAAAGAAATATTTTGTGTTTACCGGGCATTACTACAATTTTGAAGAAAAATACCTGGGAGTCCTAATTATTTCCAGTCATTACTACAGTTAAATACCTATTTAAATAAACAACATGTTTTACTAGATTTTCCATCTATTACAATATGCAATATATTATAATGCAGAGCACCAATAAAACAAAGTAGCATATAGAGATATTTTGAACCCTGAGGTTAGAGAGAATAAAACAAGACTTCTTTTGAAGCTCCAGAAGCATTCTGAGCTGACTTTTGCAACTCTTTCATGAATAATCATTATAAGGAATAATCACATGAATATGTGATCTTGGATTGGGCTCCATTCAGCTCTGAAATCTTAGAGAAGTTTTTTTTTTTCCTCTTGGCTGGTTGATAGTTTTAAAACTCATGACTTAGAGAATGTTTTAGTATTTTTTCCATTTTTGTGGGATGAACAGTATGTTTCATTATTTTCATATTTCTATTTTACTTTCTCTCACAAGGCTTTAACAGAATAATATTGTGGTTTTCCTTGTAACTTTTTCTGTGCAATGTACAGAACCAGGCTATTTCCAAGGAAATGAAATTGAAATCATTGACAAATACATTTACAGTAAGGCAATACTAATATCTATCCTTGTAAGCAGTGGTTGAAGTTTTATGTTTTTTATATATAAACTAATCAATGAGGTGTAAATTAACATGATTTAGATGTTTAGAATACATCAAATGAATCCTAAGTATTTTTGCCATGCTGCTGGACTGTTTCTTAGATCTTCATGATTGTTTTTCAAAGTAAGTTAAAAAATGAAATGGTGATACAGCAGTATAATTTTAAAATTCCTACATTAAGTAAACAAACAGTGTCAAATCTTTATGTGCATTGCCTGTTTTGCTGCAACATTGTCTATAGGCCCCTATAGGTCTTTTCCCAAGGATTTTGCCACAGTATATTTCAGTCCTGGGCCTATGGATGTATTGTAGGTAGAATAAAAATTTCTCTGGTTTGAGACCACATTTACGTTGCTTGGATATCAAAGTTTCTGTTGTAAAAACGGAAGGGAAAAAAAAAAAGGCTTTACAGATTTTGTATCTTTAAGGCACTTGTATGAGCAATACATTTTAAAAAGAAATTGTAATACAGTGATTAAACTGTTAAATCCCTTGGATATGATAGTTAAGAGCGTAATCCTTGCTGAACTCTCCCTATGCTGAGTAAAAGGGTCTCAACAGCATCTAAGGGGATCTAAAGCTAATGTGTAAGTAACAAGAAATAAATGATGCAGGGTGACATGAAACGATGTCCTGGCAAATCCCTGCTGGGGTGTATGTTGGTGCAGAGGTAAGGAGCGGAAAAAACCCATGTCAGAAACTGGGCTAGAGTGAACAACAATGAATGAGCAGAGGGCATTGCTACAGCTCATGTTCCTGTTCTGGAAGGCTGCTGTATGTGTTGCCCAAGGGTGTATCTATGCTGCCGCCGCTGCGGAGATCCTATACCATTCTGCCGGAGGCAATCCTAAACTGGTTAGCTTAAGGCCACTGCTGGCAGTGGGGCTGCCACTGTGAGTGGGCTACGGTGGGCTCCCAAACCTGGAGGAAGGCTGGTGAACGGTTTAGAGTCAGCCTGTGCTACGTGTCCTGCGATGGATACACAGCAAGCAGGAGCTGAACGAGCCTGGGCAAGTCTACAGGAACTGCAGTCATTATCCGAACCAGCCGTAACCTCAGAAACGCACTCAGAGACTCGGGCTTCATTAGGGCTTGCTCCACCTCTGCTCTGTGAGCGCTTGCTCCATATGTGGAGTATGATCTCTTGGTGAGCTAACTTAACCTCTTGTTTTTACAGGCGGATTACCACATGCGTACTGTATTTATGTAGGAAATACAGAAGCTCTGTCTGACAAAGTTCTTCTGGCATTTTCAGTGAAGATTGGGACTTCCCCCCCCTCCCCCGTATATTAAATACCAGTTAACTGCTGTCCATCACTGGAGATTTGTGTTTGTAGACAGAGTGACATTCCCTAAGAGAAGGTCCAGATAATGATGATCTCTTCTCTCTGAAAAGAGTTAAAATCTACAGAAGTTTTTATTAGTACTTAGTACTGTGTATCCTTTTAAGGAACAAAAAATAATTGGCTGTTTTGAGAGAGGGGGAAAATTCAATTAGGGAGTAGAGAGTTAAGTAGGTTTTATTCTGTATACCATACAAGTAGAGGGATTAACTTTATGGTTGCATTTTGTAAGATTTTGAGTTTATTTAATGCAAAACACAAGAAATGTACCAGGTTTTACGTCTTCAGTGTCTGAGTTTTCAGATGTGCATCTTTCAAATAAGTATTGCATTCTCCATAGTCTTTGTCTGAAGTTTTCATTGACAAAGAATCAAATTTTGCCTCTTATTAGCAAATGATGTTGAGGTAGTCAGACAAAAGTGAGCTGTTGTCTGCCGGTATTGACTTTCAATTCCAGTGCGAAGCCTTGTGTCACTACTCAAAAGCACTCTTGTGGGTGTGACTAGTTTAATAAACTTGCATTCTTAAACTGCTGTCATGTAACATACAGCTTTAAGAACACCAGAACATAGAGACGCAGAAACAGAAAAGCCCTGTGGGCTTGTTCTACTGACAAAGCTTACTTTATTTAAAAAAGAAAAGCCATGGGTCATTTATATTGTTGTGTGTTTTGAATTCATCATCTGGTGTTTATCAAAAAGCAAACCTAACTCGTTTTGGTATGTTTGTTCTCTGTTCCTTAGGCTGCCTTCCAGGAGAATGTTGGGAGACAGGTATGGTAACTTCCCTCAATCTTCATTCATTACTGCCTTGGAGGTTACTTACTATAAACCAGTAGTACCTAAAATGAAAAATAGACGCTGTGGCTTCAGAGAAATTGAGTAAAAGGATGTCACAAAAGAATTATTTTCATTATCGGCAAACAGGTTCTTGTGGAATATTTTTCTGAGATGTGAGTTTTATTCTAGTATTCTGGTTTTGGAATAAAATGATCTTTCTGGTAATTTTAAGTCGTTCTGAAAAGCAAAATCAGCATATATGACGGCAATTATACACCTTGTAAAGTACAACACTCTTAAAGCAGGAAAAGTGCAATTTTTTGGTTATTCTTTTGTTTCGTTGACTTTCTAGTTTTCAATAGAAGTGGAACAGCTGAAGTGTGCTGCACAGTCTTTGCTGTGGTTGGTGACACAACAGTGAACTAGGCTGAAGAGTCTTCAACTCAATATTTGGTTTTGCCTGTTGTACCATAATGCTACCATCTAGATATTTTGAGAAATCTGTTACTCCTGGAGGTACCTAAGTGCTTTGAAAAATAGTATTGTGGTAGGTTCCTTTGTAACTTAACATTTAAGTAGTTTAAATGCTCAAACAACTTTGATTTGCAGCTTTGGAGGACAGGCAAGTAGGGTAAAGACCTGGAGTTCAAAATTTCCTGGTTTCTCATCAGGAACTAATAAAGCTGAATATATGAACTTAGAGGGAGGGAAAAATATGGGGGGAAATGGTTCAGTGGCTCTTGTGACAGAGCAGGACGTATGAGCATGGTTAAAGCAAATTTTGTTATCAATAAGCTATTCTTGTAAGGGATCTTTGTTAAAATGCTGTCTGGCTTTACCCTGATAGCATTCCTGAAGATCTCTGTGTTATGAGCCAGGATATTACTCCTTTAGAGCTACAGGTATTAAGCAATGTGTCCATAACTGGTGTATTTCTAGACAGAATTTTAGTTTATATGTTGGCACGTTAAGGAGGAGTTTGCCATGAAATAAGTTTTCATGGCATGAAGAATGCCATCAGTCTCCAGCTGGTTCCCGTAAAGTTCAGAAGTTTTACTTACGGAACCATTCCTTACCGCCTAGGAAAATCGTTGGTTAATTGGTGGATACACCCTCTGTAGTTCTTTACCTGGTTGTAACGTGTTGAAAGAGACACCCTTTCTCTGAATTGGAAGGAGCTAAAACATATTCTCCAGCTGAAGTAACAACACCGATACTAAATAGGTGGAGAAGAAAGTTGACCTGGCTCGTTTCCTGGTTCCTGCTGCCTCGCCTCTGCGGATCGGCCTGTCCTCGGCCCCACAGCTGCCTTCTGTGGCCTCAGAAAAAGACGCCATGGCAACTTGCACTTCATCTAAATGAAAATGTTGAAAAAATTGAAGAATTTTTTTAAACCTAAATAATGAGAAATTCACATGCTTCTAGTAAGACAAACTTTTACATTGGAGAAGTAAGTTTTAAGTGTTTTGACAGAACAGAAACTGTTAGCTTTTCCCCTGAAGTCTGTCTCTCCCTTTGGCCATGACCTCTGTACTCTTGAACTTGGTTTCAGGAATTTTGCTGTCTCACTGACGTGCTGCGGCACCGTCACCTTCGGTGAGATGGCATCAAATTGGCACGCTTACAGCCAAGTAATAAATAGCAAGCTCCAACTAGGAGCTAGAATTGGAATTGCTTAGCTGTGATTTTCCTTATGTACAGTGTGCATTCTTATATATTTAATTGTGTGCTGTCTTGTTTGGCTATAAATCATACTGAGGTATTTCTCGTGTGTGTGTTTTTCCCCCTGATCAGCGTTTCATTAGGCTTTTGAAGAGTACATTCATTTCACCATTACTAGGGCTTGCAGGTAGTCTCTTGGATAAGCCATAAATATTCTGTCTGTCCTTCTTGGTTCAGTCAGATTCCAGGCTTTGGATTTTTGGACTGTTGGCATTAAGCTTCCCAGAATGAGACCTCCACAATAGCTGACAACTTCCCACTGCCTGCAATATCTACTTCTTCAATTATTCAGGCTTAGATCTAGAGATATTTTCTACTATTTTTGCATGGCTGTATCCAAATGTGGAAGGGATGAGTGAGCTGTAAACAAACAAAACTGTATCATATCCAGAACCTGTACTTCCACATAGCCTTATTGCTTAAATATCATATGATTGTCCCTTTTGTAAGTGAGCGTAGTGTCTTTCAGTTGGCTGTTTTCCATTTGTACTTAATTATGGCTTGTGGAGGCTTTGCTGCCTCCTCCGTTCCAAAACACAGCCGTGCTGCGTTTATTAGTCATATTAGTCAGTCGCAGCCAATCAGAATTATGAATATCTGAATTGTAGTGCTTATATAAAAAGGCAAATTTTTAGGTGACGACTGCATATTTAGAAAGATAATTTTTCTTCTAAAACCAGAATTTTTTTGGGCCGTCATGTCAGAAGTGTGATGCTTCTGTAGGATTCAATATTTCAGGCTTTGCTGGGAACTGGTGTTCTTTTTAAAAACAAGCTAACCCAAATTTTTTAGTTCATTAATAAATAAGTCATAAAATATATTTGTAAGTAGAAACAAATAGAAGTAATTGAACTCCCATGTATTCTATGTGTGATGCATTTCTTGGTGCCTAATTTTATATTTTATATGTTTTCAATAATGTTGCCTATTTGGAAAGTATTTTATATTTTTAAATAATATTTTCTTTTTTTTTCCCCTTTTCCCTATGGTGTTTGTAGGGCACTTTTCCACATGGCATAGACATTCTAACTGCAGCTGATTATTTTGCTGTTGGTAACAGAGTTAACTGTTATCTGACCATAAGGTAAGTTTGCAAGCATTAGTTTTCCTAAACATGAGGGACCTCTTTTACATAATGAAATATTTGTCTGATTGTTTCACCCTACTGAACATTATGTTTATTACTGTTTTTTTTTAATAAATTAAAATTTTATTTTTCTTATTTCTGCATCAAACTGCTTATTATGCGTAAGACATGGTGAAAATGTGACCGTGATTTCCTTGTCTACGCAAGGAAGCAGCCAAGAGGCAATATTTGCAGGTGCCACAAAACTGTCTAAGCTGGTCAAGATTAGAGAAGACGAGGAGATTTTGA
Organism: Alca torda; assembly: GCA_008658365.1. Classification (NCBI taxonomy): domain Eukaryota; kingdom Metazoa; phylum Chordata; class Aves; order Charadriiformes; family Alcidae; genus Alca; species Alca torda. Next base: position 28,788,388 of record CM018086.1, on the reverse strand, counting down.
AGAGCTGTAGTAAAAGGAGAGGCTGTTGTGGTGGCAGATAGACTCTGATGTGGGTGAAAAAAAAAAAATAAACTAAAACCCATTAAAAAAAATACTTTGCACAAGTTGTTGAATTTGTGGTTATGTGCATAGACCTTTAACTTGAGTGCTTGTATTTTCCATAGGTAGCTCAGTGAAAATCTAACCACAGTATGCAGCACTGTTTTAAAAAAACAAACTGATCGCTGCAGTATGGTGTCTGCAAAGAATGTAATGGGAAATACCGAAACTGGTGTGGTGCTCTTATAAATCAGTGGCTTGTCTTGGAATACTATGATCTGTTCTGGTCAGCTATCTGAAAATATAATAAAGCTGAAGTCAGGGGAATTCAGAGGCAAACTGGGTGCATAGGATGACTAAAGTGAACATAAGATTGCACTTCCTCATGAGAAGATGAGAAAGACTGAGGGCTGGGTTCTAGCTTTAGTTGTCTAAGACAGCCAGCCTAGCCTGGGCGTCTGGCCTTTCCATAGTCAAGGCAAAGAGACGGCACCTACAGAAGGTGATTCAGACCATTTTAAGATAGGGCAGATAAATTGCCCCGTGGAGTTGCATGTTACTCAGAAGCTAACAGGTCAGAAAGGCTTGAAGAGTTTATATTCTTGGGGAACAGAAATAGCAAACAGGTATATGATGGTTTATGCTCTGTCACCAGCTTTGTCACTTCCAATGAGCAGTTTAAGATAATTTGCACTGGAATCCTCTCTCCTGTCCTTGACTATTTTTTATTTTTTTTTTAATTGATCTGTCCACCTCCATATTGTCCTTTTTGTGCATAATCATTTCAGTCTGTACATATCTTCACCTTTTACCTACTGTTTTTCCTTCTGGGGTCCACACCCTCCTCCTACGCTCTTCCCCAGAGCTCCCGCCTACTGAGCTGAGATGGGGGATTGGTATTCGATGCTGCTCTAGATCCGTATAGCGTCAATGGGATTTTTGAAACGCCAGCTTATTGTACAAGTGGAAAATTGAAAATATTCAAAATTGACAAAGCAATTTTTATTTTTTCTCTTTTATAATTTTGGCTTGGAGACTGTGTTCTCCTTACTTTTGGAGAGCTGAATCGTTAATCTATTATTTTTTTAAAAAATGGTCATTCATTACTTCTTTTGTTGTTATTTCCAGGGTTTTTATAGGAGTCTTACAAGTAAAAAAGTATTTTTACTGTTGATTTCTTTCTTCCACTCTTGTGCTTTTCTTTAAATTCTGCAACAGAAAGAATAAATTTTAAAATCCTTTATAAATGATCTTAGGCAGTTAGTAGCATGATTACTAAGTTATTAATCAAGAGTTATTAATCAGACTATTCTTTGTGAAGTATTTGTCATCTCATTCATTATATTACTTTTAAAAATCTTCACCACTTTGCTCTTAAAGCAGGATGTAATTATTTGGGTCAATACTTAATTATTTCCTTATTTTTGTCTGAGTAACATCAAAAGAAAAGTACATAAGCATGTATTTGACTGCACAGAAAACGAGTATCGTTACGATGTGGTAGGAAGAATGGCCCTTTCTGATCGCTATGCCTTTAGGTGGTGTAATTGTTTATGTAGCTGGAAAAAGCTGCTTGAGGTTCATCTTTCAGATCTAGAATCTTTAGCTGTCCTTCCTCCACCCAGATGAATTGGTCCCGGGACACTTTGTGTACCAGGGTAGTGCCGCTGTGTGAGAGGGAGCTCTGCCGCTGTGAAGGTTGGCACTACCGGATTCCTTTGGGCAATAAAAGCTCAAAAAAGATACGTTAGTTTCTACAGCTGAATTTGGGTTTGGTTAATAAATGATGATACTTTTTTGTAAAGAGGCAGCATCATATATATTTTTATATATATGATATAGGTGTTGTGTATAAATAGTTGCTTATATGCTTTAAAACCTAAATATTTTCATGCTGGATGCCCTTTTGAAACTTTTCCAGCTCAAATATCATAATCTCTTTCTGAGGACAGAAGGCAGAGGAAACCCATTTTATATGAACTGGGAGTAAAGAGATGATGTGGTTCCAGGAGTTCTGGGCTTGGTAAAAGCAGAGTTAAGGAAGAAACTGCTTAATCTAAGTAGAATGGGATGCAAAAATCTTACCAGGAATTTTATCAGGAAAGCTAGACTTGTATCTAAGGCTACTTGCATTAAATACTCCAAAGGGTAGAAAAGATGAGGACTGTAGTTAAAGATAGTTATAAACTAAAACTGAAAGAGGAATTGGACTATTGACATGGCCCAAGGGATCGACTTTGAGCTGGGCAAGGAAGTTTAAATTAAAACGGTTTGAAAGAATGGTGAGTGCTGAAACTAACACCCAAAAAGCAACTACAAAGAAGAGAAGAGAACTCAAATACGGCAGGGGAAGTGTGTCTATTCATAGAATCATAGAATCATAGGGTTGGAAGGGACCTCTGGAGATCATCTAGTCCAACCCCCCTGCCACAGCGGGGTCACCCAGAGCAGGTATTATTGTATGTTCTTTCAGAACAGGGAAAGGAAACAGAGTAATGAATTTTCTCATTTCTCTGCTGGCATCAACAGCCAGTTAAACCAAGTGTCTAATCCCCCTCTAGGGCTCACAGCAGTAGTAGGTGGTACTTCTCTGTCCTGGGTTGGCTCAAGTGACTGAGGTCTGTGCTGTGGATTTCAGGATTCCTTCTCTTCTGATGAATTCGTAGATATCAGTATGGTAACATGCAGCAGTATTTGGATTTTGTCTTTGTTTTGCTTCTAATTACACACACATATATTAATGGAACACTATTATGGTTGCAAAGTTAATCACTCAAACGATATGAAAGGGTGAAATTAAGGTAATCCATGCGTCCTTAATTTCCTCCCTTTGTGCATGCAGTTTTGACGTAAACGTGTTCTGCTGATTGTTTAGCTTTCCAAGATTATTAAACATACATCAGATGTACTGAAAAAACATTTCACTTCACTTCTGTTGACCTTAGCTTTCAATAGTTGATGCTTCTGAAGATTGGAAAGCAAGTGTGGCTGTAAAGTTAGGTAGTTATGCAAGCTACCTAGGGTAGTTAGTTCTGGTGTTACATCTCGGGTCTTGACTTTGCAGCTTTAAAACTTTTTGTCAGAATTGACTTTTTGTGTATGTTTGATTTTTAAAAAGGGCAAATTGAAAACCCATATTCAGTTTTGGACCATTCTGTTTATGAAGATGTAGCACATTTATCTAACTTAATTTTACTGTATGCTGTGGATTACATCATTAACACATTTCTCCAATCTGAAAAAAAGTTACAAGTTAATTACGTTTTCTAGAATGTAACCATGGGCATTGAATGTTTATATTTGCTTTTTGTTGCTGTCAAGCTTTTTATATGTGTAGTAGTTTTTATAGAGAATCTGAAAGTGTTTTACAAAGTGATTTAACTTTTTTCCAATAATTGTAAAATATTTCCTATGGCATTATTTCATTCAGCTGCATCTCATTTAGGAGAAGGCACGTTTAAGTAATTTTTTTGGTTGCTTTAAAACTAGAGGATTTAAATCTTTGGAGTAGCTTATGTTAAAATGCACAGAGATTTTGATTCTATACTCTCTCTGTATGGACATTTCTTTTTCAGTGTGTATATTGCTGGCTTTCCTGAGTATACGCAGCCAATGATTGATCATTTAGTTAACATGAAGATTAACCACTGGGATAGGTAAGTTCATAAAGTCTAATTATTAATATCCAAGAATTGACTGTTCTGCATATCATGCTTTCCTAGATTATTTTTGTAAATTTTACTTATACTAGAGTTTGAAATAGCAATTGACTGAAGGAAACTGGACAAGTAATAGCTGATGTCATCTATACCTCCCTAGCATATTGTCACTTAAAACATGTTTATGAATTTTGTCTTTTTGCCGTGACCTCAATCTGTTAATAGATTAATAAAACAGTTTTATATGGTATATAGTGTATGTGAGGGGTAAACACCATCACCATACAATTATCATAATTAAAGTAGATTTCATGCATAGAGATGGTGCTTAGTCATATTCAGTGTTCACAAAGATTAAAATGTGTACATATAAAACAAATGAGATTCTATCAGTACTGATAATAGTTTGCATCATGAGAAATAATAATAGTTTACTGTAGTGTCCCTGCCAGTGCATAGAATGAGCCCTCGGGTTCTACCATCCACACATACATTTTTCATTGTCTCTTTCAGCAATAAGTTCTTTTCATAAAGCTAAAAGCTAGCTGTAGGCTGTCTGTTTGGTCCACTGGTTGGTTTTGTTGGGGTTTTTTGAGGGGGACAAGCATAGGATGGACAGAGAATACTGTAATTTTTAGTATTGCTGGGGTCTTTATTTTTGTCAGGGACAGGAGTCCCTTCCTGGCATTATTGTTTTTAATACATTACTTCTGCTAAATTGCTAACCCCAAAAAATCCAAAATTGCTTTTTTACATCTTCAGTGTTATTCGAGAACTTTCAACCAAAGCTCTGCATAACCTTACTCCACGGGCTCCTGAATACATGGCAAACGTGGGTAGGTAACAAATAAGTTCTGCATAATGTGCCATATCAAGTGTTCTAGCTTATGTAGCAAACGTGTATTAAGAAGACTTAAACAGGCACCATGACTTGATAAAAACTAAGATTTCCCCTGCAACTTAATACAGTGTAGTGACACTAATAGCTTTACCAGTTTTCAGATTTTATACAAAAATGATAAAATACTGCCAGATCTTTTTCTGTCTGGGGACTGGACTTTAGTTATCTGGCTATATGTTGGACCCTACCAGTTCCGACATTCCGAGGTGAATAAATGGGTGTAGTTCTGTTGCAACAATTCAGGCAGCTAGCCCTCAAATTCCTAGCTTTTGTTTTGTTGATATAGCTTTGATGTCGTAAAGGGTGGGGGGATCTGTTTTGTCTTGTCCAGTCTGACATCTTCAGAATTCCTTTTTGACTGTTGTGTGTGTAATCAAATGTTTCTCAGCATGAATTGAAGATCCTTTGCTTGGACCACTCGAGATTCTGGGGATGTACCAGCTGCTTTTTCATATGGCTGAAAGAGAGCAGCTGGCACCCAGGGGAATCTGCACTTAGAGATCTTACCTTGGCTCTCTAGAGCAGGCTAGGAAGGTGGCAAGTTTACATGGAAGTAAAATTCCATGGAAGTACAAGCCTCATTTTTCCCTTACCGTGCAGCTAGCCCAATGCCTAACAGCAAGTATATTAATGTATTTACTCCAAACAGAGAGCTAGCTGTGAGTACAAAATTTCTTGGTGTGCTTTAGTATGCTGTGTCAGAATTTACTTGTATTTTAAAACTTGGTTTTCATATAATGGCCAGGATCTATTGGCCTGACTACCCAGAAATGGTTTTCCCATGTTATTTCTAGGCGGACATGTTTACATTTAGAACTGTGATCTGTCACTATGCTTTGTTTAAAAAAATATATTATTTAATCTCTTTCAGTTTTGCCAAGACTTCTACCTTTATCAGTGGGCACAGATCTGCACACACGCCATGGGGCAATTCTTGCCTGTGCTGAGATCACCCATGCACTGTGTAAACTAGCAGAAGAGAATAATAGGTATAAACGCAAGATTATCTCAACTATAAATTTTCCTTTCATGTCTGGTCTATTGAAAACTTCCTGAGTATAATTATGGAAATCTCCATCTTACTGAACTTCTTTTCCATTGAATTTTTATTTGTTTTGATCAGTCATGCCAAGCCTTCACACTTTATTCAGTGATGTTATAACCTTAAATCTAAACTCATCATCAGGAAAGTGCGATCATTTACTGCCTTACTTGGAGAGTCCAAAGTTATCATTTAAATCTAGATTAAACCCCCTCTCCCCATAAGTGTACCGTCTTCCTGGTGAGCGGACAGTCTTTTGTCTTCAGTGTTAGAGAAATAGCTCCTCAAATAATTTGTTGATTTAATTGTTGCTGCTGAGTGCTGGTACAGATATTATGTGATGTAGCCAGGATAATATATTTGGAGATGTCTTTGCTTTAATGTTGTGATTAAAGAAATGACTAATTTACCTTTTCTTTCTTTCACAAGAATCACTTGTGAAAAATGGTTGAAAAATCCTTATTGCAAAAACTAGAATATGGAAGTTACATTGGCACTAGAATTTTATACTAGTGTGACTTAAATTAGGATGAGCAGCTGTTTAAGATCAAGGTAGTGGAAAATAAGACTCCAGAGTGCAAACTTCATTGAAAATAAATAGGGTTCTCCAGGAATCATAGATATGTGTACCCTGAAGAAATATATTTAAAAAAAACCATACAGACTTTCTGGGACATTTTTGTTCTAAAAGTTGGATAATTACTCTCCGATTAACCTTTTTTATTTTAGTTCTGAGAACATTCTGATGCAGTCATACAAAGATATCTGAAGTGGTGAAATCTAACAAATTTAACGTCATTGCTTGTACAAGCTAAATACGCTGAGATTAATTCAAATAATAGCTATCAAAAGTGTGCACTGATTTTTATGCTTTAATAATTGACAAATAGGAATTTTATTTGCCAGCAGTGTCTATCAGTAGAATTTGTGTTTATCTTGTGTTCCCTTTTCAAACAAGTTGAAAAGTTAGAGGAAAAAGAGCATTTTTAGTAGTAGGAAATACTAGAAATTGATGGAAAAATCACAGAAGTGTTGGAGTCCACAAATACAGCTGACCCAAGAAGGGCTATTGGTATATTACTGATGATAAAGTTATTAGTAAGTGACACTAATTTTTTATGGTCCTTTAAGATTGAGTTTGCTACATGATAAGGAAAGAACTTATGTTATTGTATTTGCTGAACTATTTAAAATTAAATACTGCATATTTCTGTTGAGCATAATTTGGAAATCAAATAATTGGTTTTAAGTTTGAAAGTACAATGAAGTCATGGAAGAAAAATTATTTACAGCATGATTAGGAAACCAGTCTTAAAAATTTTGTATACCTTTACAGATCTGTAACATACTATTTCAATGAAAAATCATTGGAGGGACTTAAGCAAATCCATCAAGAGGTTTGTAGCACGTATAAATGTATCTTCTAAATTGGTATGTTGTATTATTTTTAAACAAACATTTACAATTAAGACAGCTGTTCTCCCCTTTCCTCTTGCCAAAAGTAAACAATCTCACAAATACGCATTTGGACACACACTCGACTGCCTGATAGCTAGATCTCCTTAGTCTTACTCCAGTATAATTTTGTACTTGGTCCCTTTCTGTTCTGCCATCTTCTTGTCTGAGCCGCTTCCTCTGACGCAGTCAGTTACAATTCTGAAACGCTGCGTGGGGTTTTGCTGTGCTTTTCTGTCCCCTTCTGTTTCTTCTCCCTTTCTGTACATCCTGACTGCCCTTACAGACAGATGTACAGCTCTTGCCTTAATGTGACCGTGCTCAAGAGACATCTCCTAGTGAGCCCATTCTCTGTCCTTTCTATTCTTTTTTTCCCACTTTCTTGTGATTTCATTGCTCAGGCCTTGAATCCATAATTTACCTGTTTGTAGACCTTGAAAGTCATATTCTGTGTTTCAGTGGATGCATTGTCTTTACCTCTACTTACGACAAATGAAGTCTTGTCCTGCTCATAGCAATTTAAAATGATTCCATGGAGATAATTTTGCCTAACTTGTCCCTTAAGTCATCCCATTTTTATTTTTTTTTCCTTGTGGCTCCTATTTCTTCACCTTATGGAACAGACAATACAGCAGCGCTCAGGCTCCTACTTGTTTTCTGCAGCGTCTGTAGTACCTTTAGTCCCAGTTCCGAGGTGCTAAAGCTGTCAGGCTTCACCATTCACCCCTTATGCTTTAAGGGACATACGTCCTTGCTTAATTTTGTGCATAGGTGACAGCTGCTGTCACAGGCTGAAAAAGCATCTTTGTCCTTGTTCCACTTTCTCATGTTGAAATGCCCAAAAGCTTCATCAGCAGCATCTGTGCTGTTATGGTGGCCTTCAGTTGTTGTGAAACTTTCCAGTTTCTGCTGTTGTCTGTCCTTAAAATTAATCTACAAAGTTGGTATAAACTCTTTTCTTTCTAAAAACCTATTTTTTACAGAGAAATTTGCTAATCTCTGATTTTTGAAGATAGCCTACTGTAATGTTAACAATGAGATAATATTTTTCAGTCACATTTGAAATTTTGTTTTAGTTTTTTCTGTTTAATCAGTAGCAAAGAAAGTTATTTTCAGTTTCCAGACACTGCAGTATATCATAATTTTAAAAAAGCTAACTGTGGAAAGCAAATGTATTTTAAAAAGCTAAAGTAGCTTCCAGGAGATGTGCAGGAGCACCTAAGATTGGGAGTTAAGAAAATGAACGCTTTATGAATGTGTTAAATTGATTTTCTTTGAATGTAAAATTCAAATGGATATAGAGAGGGGGCTTTTAAACGAAATTTTCCTTTGAATTTTAATTTAAAAATAATCCAAAGTGTTGTATAGCTCACAATATAGAGACATTGCATGCGAGGAGGAAAAATGAAAACACTTACATTGAACAAACTCTGCCAATACTAATGTTTGTTGCTTTCCCTCCACCCCCCAGCTTTGCAGTCGTCAATTGTACAGGTAAGAAAATGGATGCAAAAAAATTATTTTTCGTATTGGAAAGTATCAATTAGAAGTAATGAAACCAGTAGGATCCTAGGGGTTTTTTGGTTTGTAGGGGTTAGTTATACCTACCATAGCCTGCCAGTCTGGCCCAGTTCAGCAGAACGAAAGCACATGCATTCTTTTGGCTTTGTCTGCCTGGTCCAGAGGCTGATGTCCTTTTATAATGGTTGGGATGTTTTGAGAGCGCGGCTCACAGGCACGGTAGATTAATGGGAAAGTGGTGAGTACTGGTCTCAATATTGTGATAGAGGCAGTTAAAGAAAGGAAAGAATGTGAAACAGAATATGCTCACTAATCCATGGCTTCAGCAGTGTGTAATGGGTTTCTTCCCCACTATTCACCTGGACTGGAGTACTTGTATGGTTCAAATAAGTCTATAGAAATGACCTTTAACTAATAAGTTAATGAGTCCAATTTTTTAATTTTTTTAAAATGAGCTTTTATCTAAACTCTAGAATTACTTTCATCATCCTGTGTAATGAGTAGGCCAGGAGTTATTACAAAAGCTTCAATACAATTTTTCAACTCTTGCGCTAAAGAAAATGTGAACGAGTTTTCACTGAGTTGTTTTTCATTTCCTATTTATTGAAGCTTCCAGGAAATAAAGGGGGAATTTCCCTAAGTAACTGTTAAGTAAATGCGAAATAAAACTGGTATGTGACTTCAGGGTTTGTTCCTAAATGTAAGGAAATCAAAACATAATTAATGACTTGTATGCCCTAACGACTGTATATGCGAATGAGGGTTTTTTTCTGCTTTAACTCACAAATCCTTTGAGCTTTTGGGCAGTTCACTTCTTTTCACATGACATATTTGAAAACAGTAAACCTTAACTAGGTTTTTGTGTAATTATTAATTATAATTTAAAGAATTTTTATGTAAGCTTTTGTATCCTGAAACTTTCTGAAAAAATGTTAAAATTTACTTCTTGAGGGTCATACCTACTGATGTGAAACTTCCACTCCAAAGTTAACTTGTACTGCTGGATGGTTTTAATGCTGATACTGTATGTTAGTGTCTTTGTGGGTGGCTGCCTTGGCTCCCATAAATTCTTTAATGTCAGGGTGGAGCTTGGGTGTAATTTGTTTTTGTCATAATGTGCACTTCTTGCACTTAATGGTATTTATAAGATGCCTACAGAAATGTTTTCATTCTAGATAAGACTTCTAATTCAACTCCAAGCAAAATTGATTCACTGCTGTTTACTCTAATACTTAGGCTGAGACAGGGATGTCTACTATAATCCATATTTTAAAATATCGGTATGCATAAAATATTTTAAAATAGGACAAGAAAAATAAACTAGGTTATAAAAACAAACCAGCAATTTGAGTATTGCTGGGCAAGCATTTAGTGAAACAAGCCAAACTTGTTTCACGATGAGTAATTATTGCACATAATATTCCAAAGATTTCCATTTGAGAAATTGCTACTGGGAATTTTCGGTGTAACAACACCTTGTAGGAATGTTGAAAACCTGTGTGTTTTATTTGGGTTTCTAGTTTTTAAACTGCATTAACAAAAGGCGTTAGGCCACATGTCTTAACCGTTTATTAGATGTTTTGCTTTCACTTCTGGCAACAAAATGACTGTCTAAATGACTGTCTTTTTGTGGCCCAAATGGTTTTTAATACTTTGATCAAGCTCTTTTCAGAAGTTGCGTTGGCCTGTGAGAAAAGGAAGTAAAAATACTGTGATTTTTTTTTTTTTTTTTTAATTGTAATTTATAAATTTTAAGCTGGTTCGTGAGGTTCTTGGTTGTCTGGTTGTCTAATGCTTAGGATTCCATTGAATCCATAAGTATTTCAAGTAAAAAAATTTAAAGCCAAAATGCTGTAATGGAGACCTTCATTTAACTAACCATCTTGCTTTGTTTAAGCAGCTCTTGTAATGTCTTTAACCTGGTTTTGAATGACGGCCATGAATTAACCTTCAGATGCAGACCAAGTTTTGACTTACACTGCACAGTCTCTCAGTTTTGAGTATAATTGAAGCCGACACATTTGTTTATGCTGATGGTAGAAAATGCTGTCCTCTACTGTATTAGCAATTTTTTTAAAAATGCAAGTATCTCTCTGTCTTCCTGTATAAGTCCTTTTCTGGGTTTACCATTGTATGCTGAAAAAGGAGACTGCAAGTCCAGGCACATCAGCGTGTACTTCCTTCCATTAGTCTTGATTCCGACACATTTGATGCACAAGTTTGTCTTGAGGAGCTGGTTGGTGTAAGCATTTGCATGTGCACTTCCAGCTGAGGATTGCGCAGTCAGCCTGGCTTTCTCTATTAAATGGGCGCTAGTTACAGCAAGTCATATGCAAACCATGCAACTTAAACACAGTATTGGTCCGTTGTGCCTGTTTCGTGCTATACAGGTTATGCTACAGAGTTATAAAAATTGAGATATATTTTATTTGCTTTAAACTTTGCTTTTATATATAAAAACCTAAGACAGAAACTTGTGGCATCTGTTGCCTTAAGCTGTCTTACTTGGGGTAGGAAGTTAGTCTGCCAGATTAAACATGGTGTTAATGGTCAGCCTAGTTTATATTATGCTTCCACCGGACCAGCATGGTTAGTATCTTTTTTTTGTAGTACATATATTTCTGTAGTGCATCTAAGACCTTGTACTAGTTCTCAATATGAAGAGTCCTCAAGAAAAAAGTGTTTTTAATAGTAGTTCTGTTAAGATTCTTTAAAAATGCATCATCTAATATAAGGTTCTTGTATGACTGTTCAGCTGAATAGATGTTCAGAATTTTTTTTTCCTCCTTCCTTGTAGTCAGTTCTGAGTTTGATAATGTAGGTCTTAATGCATAGAGTTGGGCAACGAGATAATTTAGGGATGGATATGGAAGTGCTGCAGAGAGATATGCTGGGCTTCTTCCAGGCGGTTGCACTGCACTTCTGTATTTCAGCAATTGTTCTATTTATTGGGCCTTCAGGGTTCCCATCAGAGCTGGGTATGACGGGGTGTGTGGGGTTCGTTAGCGACTCCCACACTGGGTGCGTCAGTCCGTGCAACGTGCTGCGCGCTGAGTTCTGCCCTGATCTCGTTCTCCTAACACATGAAGAGGCTGGTGTCTGTATTACACGGTCAGCTGTGTCAGACAAGCAATTTTGGGTTCTTAGAATAGTAGGCAGTGTAAGTTGGACTGTCATCTTCAGAGTTTGAGCTTTTCCAAAGGAGTACGGTACCCAGAGGGGCTGACAGGTGCTAGGCAAAAGAGAAACTCGGCTCATTTCAAAGACCTTTAAGGTTGCAACTAATCTTGATGGTTTCAGGGCAAATGTATTTCTTGGCAGTTATCTACATAAAAGAACTTTTTTAGGCATATTGACTTAATCAGCAAATAATTCCAGCCTTGCAACAAAGCTCATCTTAACAATTATTACAAGTTTTAAATTATTTTTTGCATCCAGTAGCGTGGTGGTTCTAGGAGGTCGTGCTATACTATGTTCTGAAGAGTTATAAGGTGAAATTCTTTTGTGACTAAATGTTACTGGCAAAACTCTTACTTCTATGAAGCCAGGATTTCACCTGTAATCTTCTGGTGTTAGAATGCAATATAAAATGTGTGCAGGCAGCATATGAATTTACAGTAAGCTAAAAAGCAGTGTTTGTAAGCTTAGTATTGTTTATTCTCAGCATCTGCAAGGGATGACCATAAGAGCTTTATTAAATTCACAAATGCTCAAAGGTCTCTCTTTCCTCCTCTGTGTACCTTGTGATAAAGCCATGTTGTATTTTCAAAGCCCAGTAAGTGTGCAGCCTGAATCTTTTAAGCTATCTCAGATCTAGTTGGGACAAAGAGTTCACATGGAAAATGACTGGTTACTATTCATACAGAGTTGAAAATACTGATAATTTAGCTTCCTGGAAATTAGTATTAGCTTCCTGGAAATGGAGTATTTGCAATTACATCTCTTCAGTTACTCCAGTAGTTTTAACTTCAGATTGAGATGTTTATGAAAATGTAGATGCCATTAAATTCTAAACAGCTTCAGTTACTGATATTTTTATAATCTGTAAGATGAATTCTGAACTTCTCACAAAAAGCAGGTTTTAAATAATTTTAAAAAATATGCACAAAAGTACCTTGAATTTCTATATGCACTGAGAACAGCACTGCCATTGGTTCTGATTCAGGCCTACATAATTTTAAAATAGATACCAGCATTCTTAGGTCAGTAATCTTAATTCATCAGTTCTGCAAGGGATTACATATTTTGATTATATTTTCCACAAATAAATTGTGACTCATGCTAAGATGTTTCTAGGAGAGAAGCATTGCTGTGGAACTGCGCAGAGGAAAGAATGCTTAGGAGCTCATGGAACCTGGGCACTGCATCAGTCGGTTTACAAATAGAATTAATAATAAAACCTTGAGACAGGTACATCTAATAATGTGATGCAACTTGTGGATGTGTCTTTGGAAGAAAAAAAGAGAGAATACTGACTGTACAGCAAAACTCAGAATCTCTGAATTAGGTAGATCATATCTTTTTAATTTAGTGAAATACTGTAGAGCGAGATAAAGTTAATAGAAAGATGCACATCATGTTTGACAAACTGAAGATCTGGGATTATGATAGAATTCTCAGTTCTTAAAGCTGAAATATGTATGAGCTGCAGAAAGGGGAAAAAATTTAGATATCTTGATGGACATAGTGAGCTGTCTAGGCAAGAAATAAAAAGTTTTGCAGAGAGCAACACATGGTATCACAGTGCCTTCAAAGATAGATTTGATTATAGTTCCTGCGTTACGTGGAAATCTTACTATGCAAATCACTGTCACCATTCTTCATTCTTGCACAGAGACAACAATCCTCAGTGAAGCGCTAAACTCTGAAATTAAATTGAGTTGATGTAATGCCAGAGGAAGGGATAGCTGTCAAATTATTAACATAAGAGTAGCTTTAAGTGGCCTGACTTCCTTATTGGCAGTACGAGAAGTGGAGAAGAGCAGTCTTTATGACTCAGTTCTTGCTTTGTAGTTTGAACAGAAGGCCATATCTGAATCCTTGCATCAGCAGACTCTGTTGCACACCAAACAAATTTACAAGATCATTATTTTATACTCATTTGCAGTAAGACAAGAGACAAAAGGCAAAGAATGGGTGAGGACAAAATGAAGGGAAAAGACACGTTGAAGAGGAAGCAAGCCTTGCCACATCATTCTTCTATTTTTGCTGCTGTCTCGACTCCTTGCATCACTTCTTTGTTTTCTAATTTAAATTTTTTAGAAGCTGAAGAGCAGACAGCATGGCAGGAAGGTGGGGTAGATAATACAAAGACCTTATCAGCATGGGGATGCGGAATCTGTGCTTGCTTCCTGTGATGATGAACTGAGCTGTGGATTATTACATTGAGCTTAATATATTGGTTGTCGAAAGCAAAAGTTTCCCAATTAAGGGAAGTGCTGATGAGAATATTGTGGAATTGGCGTCTCGGCATTACCTGAAAAACCAATGAAAATGTTGAGCAGTCAAAAACCCAGTGCATGTTACAGGAGGCACCTACTTGTATGGAATGGAAAAACTTGTTTAAAATGTTTAGGCTTTTGAAGCTCATATAAAAGGATAAATTGGAGAACAAAGTTCTAAGAGTTGTTAGGGTTGCTAAGTTTGCCTTCTGAGCGCAGCTACTAATTTTATTGTGGGGAGGGAGGAGCAGAGGAGGGAAGAAAAGGTTTAAAAAAAAAACCACCCAAGCAAATAAACAAAAAAAGCCTTTGTTGTTCCTCCCCCTTGCTGGGAGTTTCTGCCAGAGCATGGCCATACAAACAGGTGATTAAGGGTTTGGCACACCTCAGGGAGGAAATATTCCAGCAGAAGTGAAGGGAGACAGGAATAAGGAGTCGAGGGAGGAAGCATCCAAAGGAAGGGCAGGGGTCAAAGGTTCACAAAATGGAAGAATTAAGCCACGGAGGGTGACGCTGTGCGTAACACCCCGAGCAGCGCTCATGGCACCTTGGGGATATCCACGGAACCAGCAGACTTTGCTCAGTGGGGTGAGGAGACATCTCTCTGCCCTGAGAGATGCACGGCTGAAGAATGGAAAACAGGCCGTGCTGTTTGCAGGGCGCTTCTCCCTCTCCCCACTTCATCTCTGGTTCAGACTTTCTCCTCCCAATGCTTTTCTCCTCCTCAGCGGCCAGGGTAGTGTTCAGACAGGAGGACTGGGATGGATGAGCCTGGGTAAACTGGTGAGACCATCCTCATGTAGCTCACGCTTTACTTCAGGAGGGTCTGAAGCACCTTGAGCCATTTGTTTCTCTCCATTTTCTGATGTGTTGGAAGTTTTTACCCCCTCACTTGTGGTGATGAATGCAAGGTCACCTGGGAGAGGGTGGAGAGAGGAGGGAGAGAAACTTCACCAGGAAAGTGAACCAGTTAACATTTGTGAAAATGGGAACTGGTAAATGAAGTTTCTATTTAACGTTCCAGAGATGAAGATTTTGTTAAAGAATTACATATAGTTGGTTTTCAGTTGTGAAAGAAGCTCATAGAGGCTTTATGACTGAAAAGTCCTGTGGCAGGTCCCACAGGTTTGAGATGCTTCTGAAGCAAGTGAAAAGAAAAGCAGAATGAACTTGACAGTCTTTTATTATTCACATTAAAAAATAGAAATACTGGGACCGCATTTTTGCAAGAAGAAGGTTAAATATTCAGGAAGGTTTTGTATAAATCATGCTGAAGTCACAACAACGGTTGATTTAAAAAGAAGTATTTTAGACTTGGTCAGATACAAAACTGCAGGTATTTTGTGATCTGCTTTCATTCTGAAATGGGTTTGGGGTTTTTTTCCTTGCTAGGAGATGCACTCAGACTGCCTGTAGTAGGTTATTCTCTGAAGGTTTTGTTTCTGCTTTGCAGGGGTTTGGGCGGAGAACTGATGAGACCAGCTGGTAAGTGTCACTGCTGTGGTGGGAAAGCAGAAAATGCGCAGTAATGAATTCTTCTGTTTACATTTTTTCCAGTTTGTTTTGCATATATTGTGTTGAAGGCATAAATAAAGTATGCACAGTAGTTAAAAAAAAATACAAAGTTTGGAGGCCAGTCAGGAGAAAGGTACGCCAGAACATTTGGTGCCAACACAACTGTGAATAACCCTGTTTGTGCAAGAGTCAGAGATAGTTCTAGGATTTAGGTCACTCATTCTCTCCTTCCGTTGTTGCACACAGTGAACTTTCTTCAGGGTTGAGCTGGCTTCCTTCATTGATTTCCTCAGGTTCCTCTCCAGAAGAGATGTGATCTGTCCATTAAGACAGATGTCATCGTGTAACTAATTATTTTATCATAATACGTATGTGCACAAAGGTGAAGAATAATGACCTTATAAACAACTGTTTGTAGAAAGGGTGGTACCA
Organism: Alca torda; assembly: GCA_008658365.1. Classification (NCBI taxonomy): domain Eukaryota; kingdom Metazoa; phylum Chordata; class Aves; order Charadriiformes; family Alcidae; genus Alca; species Alca torda. The sequence goes on along the minus strand of CM018086.1, from coordinate 28,772,383 downwards.
CAGAAAAGAGGATGGGTTGTTCACATGGATTTTGAAGATTTTTATGTACAGAACCACTGTAAAAAGGAAGGGCATTGCAGGAAAAAGTACCCATTCAGGTGGCCTGGGCGGATAAGGAAATGATGCCAACTTGAGTTTTCTGCTCGTGGGTTGAATGGAGGAAGTGCTATGGAGCAGATTCTGGCTTTGAAGATGTGAAGTCATCCAAATTTGGGGGGTAAAGGAGTTCCGGTACTGAGATGGAAGGGTGATCTAATAGAAGGGTTGAAGGGGGCAAGGGGATTTCTGCAGTCTTTGAATGAGTTTACAGTCTCACGACATGATAAGGCAGGCTGAAAGAATAGGTAGGGTTTTTTAATACGTTTTAGCTTTTAAGCAGCTGAGTATTTCATAGTATTGGAGAAGAACAAATGACAGTATTTTGGCATGATACAGCTGTGTAGGTGGAATAAGAGAAGAATTGAAAGTGTTCCACAAATTGCCTGCATGTCTAATGAAGATGATGGTCTCAACCACAATAGAGCAAAAAGAAGCATAGAGAACTAAGGAGGAACCCCAAGAGACTTGGGTTTAGTCACATTGTACTTAACCTTGTCTGTGAATAAATATTAGAACAAAGAAGCTGACATACAACATTGAATGGAGTTTGAGCACAGGGAGCCTGATTGTGTGACATGACCATAGTGAGAACTGGATTCAAGAGCAGATTTGGAGCCCAGTAAGTTGATTATAAATGAAGAAGAGAACAACTGTGTACAGAGCCTGGAGTAAGATTCAAAGATTAAATTGTGGGAGGAGAGGAAAACAAAAAGATGGCATTATATAGTAGCTTGTTCTGTCCTCTCCCTCCTCTCCACCAACTCTAAAGCAGTCGGATAGTGACTATGGATGTATACCCATCTGTTTTATTTGAACTGTTCACCAGGAGGTGAAAGATTGTTTTCCCGAAGTGCTAAGTTTTCATTTGAGCGATGCAGTTAATCTGTTGTGTAGTAAAAGTTTTCAGTGTTTACTGTGTTAATCTCTGTTCCCCAAAACAGCCTTGAAACACTTAAAACAATACTATTCTGAAGGTGGGTTTGTAAGCTTAGAACTCACTGAAGTTTATAGATTTGAAATAATGAGGACTTAATAAAATTATATTTTCTGGTATTCTGGGTATCAAAGGAAATAAAGCTGCCTCCAGTTTTAGAGCTGCTAGTTCTGTGCAGTGAACAGATGCCGCTCTGTGAAGGTCCAAAAAAACTGCTAATAATAAGAAGGAAAACCTTTCATATATATTTGAATAGTTTTTTACTGGCTGTAGTATTACCCTTGTCCAAGTTGTTTTACTGTCAACAATACTACATAGCCATTTACAGACTGGTATGGAAACAGAAAGGTGGCCAGTATGTACATATGCACCTTACATGGCAGGGCAGAAAAACGTACCTCCAAACAGTGGATCTGCATGAGGAATGGGACTAACTCATGTCACAGAACAGTTACTGCATAGTAGCTTTTTTGTATGTGAGATCACAAGTGTCATTTCCTTTCAGTTCCTAATTTCACGTATTTTGGTCTTTCAATTGCAAATTTTCTTCAATTTAAAATTAATGTAACCTCATGTGGTTGTACTTCAAAATTGCTGCAATTTCTCTTTATTTTTTTTTTTATTTATCTAGTTTTCAAATTTATTTTCTTACAGTCTGCACTTTAATTGAAAAGTTGTCGCTATCAAAAATGCCATTTAGAGGAGATCCAATAATCGGTATGTTATATTTTAAATACCCTTCTGTTATCTTAGTAGTTATTCATTAAGCTAAAGTATTAATGAATGATGTTTTTCAAAGAAGCAAGATTAGCAAGGTTGAGTGGCCTAACAAATAAAAAAATACCAAAAAGATACACAAATACTGCAACAGGTGGTGACGTTATTTGAAGATTTGTTTTGTAGCTGTCAAGTTTTCAGCATTATTAGACACAGTGTTCGCACTATGTAGATTGTAAACTAAACCAAACCAGAATAGCTATAATAATTGAGAATCACAACCTTGTTTATTTTGGAAAACCAGGGCAATACGACAATATGTATAATTGCTGGTTTTTGTAAAATATAGACCAGAGAATGCTGAAGTTCAGAAAGTAAGAAAAACTAATACTAATAAACTCAAAACTAATAAACTAATTATGTTCCTTACTGTTTCAGGTGGCTGGCAGTGGTTAATAAATGACAGTCTAAGAAGTCTCCCGCTTGTTTCAAGCGCGGCACGACAGCATATAAAGGTACAATAGTTCCTCCTTCTTCATGTGGTCTTCATTAAATACAGAGTTAGAAATATTTTTGTTTTCCATTGGTGGATTATTTTGCATGGAATCTAGTCGGTGCTTGAATGTTTGTTTCTTAGATTGCAAAAAAGGGTTATTTTTTAAAAAAAACTAAATTCCTCAAAATTCAGAGGGCCCTTTTTGATTAATACTTGGACAGCTGTCACAAGGGTTCTTGTATGTAGATTTGGACAAAGCCATTGACAGTGGGCTGGCAGCGAGTAGTCGCTGGTGGTTGCTTGAAGCTACATGCTGTCAGCTATATGGTTACATTGATATGATACTTTGCTTCTGTGTCAGTGTACCTGTAATATGTGTAAGATACGTTGATTTTGGTAGTTTCATAGAAATTTCCTGGGAGTTAAAAAGAATCTCAATGGTGTCCTCAGGCCTGATGTCCTGAGGGTGTGTTTGTTAGCAGTGAGAACATTGGTGTGATAAACCAGAGTTACTCAGGACTTAAATTTCACACGCTTACATTTTCATTAGCTCTGTTGCAAATCCTTTTACCATGCTCTCGAGCTACTCTAATTCTGGTTATTAAATCCATTGAGAGATGTGTTTTGTGCTATTTTATGTACATAATCTTAACACCCCCAGTTATTTGCGTTACCGTGACAGTTTGGTCTTACGCTCTTAAAGGCTCTACCAAATTATAATGACAATTTTTGTCTGCCCTGTTAGAGCTTATAGCCATCACAGAGGCAATTTGAATATAGCATATTGTGTTCATTTTGTTAGTTTTTAAAAATAAGATAAAAAGCCATTGCAAGTAGCTCATCTTTGAAAGTCTCCCTTGGAAGACAGAGTAGATGAGAATGTATCCAAATCACTAAGGAAAATTAAAAGATGAAATTTGAATTCTTGGAATATTCTTTTGGCATTAGCAATTTATTCAAAGAGTTTGTATGTCTCATAACTGTAACTTCTAAACCAAGCTTAGAAGAAATAATTATAGACTTTAGAGAATTTTGACTTGTGTGTTGCCATTAATTAATGTTGAGCAAAGTATGTTTAATAAATGTCAATTCTCACTTGATTTCTGTATATATTTTAGAGAGAAATAAATTTAAGGGCAATTAATTGAAAATTAATCTTTTTTTTTTCTGACATTCGGTATACTCTTCCAACATAACTTCACACGTTTAAGGTGAAAATAATTTTCTTTAGCAAATGAAGGATCTGAGCAACCTGATCTAGTTGACGACGTCCTTGCTCATTGCAGGGGGGTGGGACTAAGCGACCTTTAGAGGTTCCTTCCAACCCAAACCATTCTGTGATCTGCAACTATTAGATAATTCTGTATATTTTGCTACTATAATGTCAGTGGTAGTTAGAATAATATTTAGATGAATACTGGTTTTCTTTAAAGTGCTTGATTTTGCACAGAGAACAGCCTGAGGTATCTTTGGGGGCAGAATGACCAGGCTGTACAGGATTCCTGTGTTATTATTTAAGATTTCTTGTACCCAGAGAACATGGGTATTAATAAGTATTGTTGCTGTTAATATGGAGTAAACAGTGCATAGCTTTTGTATGCTCTCAAATTTATTATACTTTTGGTCAGCATTGTATTAATAGCTGAAAAGTATAATTCAACCATGAATTTTATGAGAAGACTTGTTATATGCTTTTGCTGTATTAGTTTTGTGTTCTATATCAAGTGACCGAAACCACTCTAAAGATTAGGAGGTTCAGGTATAATACACAACCTTTGATCCTTTTCTAAATGAATTCAGATTGAGATGCGAGGATTGTGATACTGGATATTTTGGGGTTTTTGTTTATAACCTTCAGTCCATGTGTTCTTCTGTGTTTCTATAGCTTGCTGGGGAAATGAAATAAAAAGAAAGTAAATGTCAGTAGCTGAAAAGAATGATTTTCAAAAGGTATGACCGTAGCAAATATATTGTGTTCACAGTTTTGCCTTTGTTACAGGAGTCTGCAGTCTCTGCACTGGCTGCGCTGTGTGATGAATATTACATCAATGAAAAGGGAGAAGCTGATCCAGCTCTACAGGGTAATGACTCATGTTTACAGTAGAGGCAGAAAATATTGGGCTGGACCTAACTTGCACTTTGGAGGTATTGGGTAGAATGGGGAGGAGCATCGCTAATTTTAAAGGACCTTAAAATGCTTCAGGAAAGAATGATAAAACCAATGGAAAGTCTAGGAGGTTTTGCTTGGTTTAGACTGGAAGTGAATACAAGGTAGCATAATAATGAATATTAAGAAAAGCAGATTATTACTTTTCTATTCTGTAGTGTAAAACAAAGAAGCAAAGAATACGTTTGTCGCAAATCCTAAATTTTAATGAAGTCAGACATTTTTACATCATATTTTGATAAACTGTGAATGAATGAACCTGATACCTATCACTTACATAATAACATGCAATCCATGCCCCGGAAAAGTTATGGCTGATACATAAAAGCAGCCTGTCTTGATTTTAAAATCTTTTTTATATTGCTAAATATCTGTATTTTTGTCAAAAAAAAAGTAATTCCAAAAATAGCCCTTTCCTTCATGCAGGCTGGCACTGATTTTTTGTGGGCAGCATGGGACGATGTGATATGGTACTGAGGCAGATTAAAAAAAACGACCTCCGGAAAAGGTGAAGTTCTGTGAAAACACACTGAGCAGGAGGAGATAATGCTGAATCAAACAAAGGCAGCTAAAAATGACTTGAAAGATTAATGGGTTACATTTTACGTAAGAATGAAGTTTCAAGCTTCTGTAAAAGTGTACTGGAAACCTCAGCCAGAAGTCAAAATCAAGAGGGAAAGAAGATATGCTGGAGGAACGTGTGATAGATGCCTGCATCTGTTTTCATGCTGTACTCGTTGAGATGCCTCTGAAGCTTTTTTTTTTTATATTCCCCACCCCCCCCGGATTCTAGGTTACTTTTCATCTGGGTTGTGCATGAAGGAATCATGGTGATGTAGCCATGATGGTCTCTAGGGACATAATTAGAGTCAGATTTGGAGATACAGGCAAAATTTTTCATCAGACTTTCTGGTATGATTTAGAGAATAGAATTGTGACTTGGAAATTTTCTGTTCTAAAAATTCTCCAGTCAGCTCTGCCTTTATTATGCTTTTATTTGGCCTTGTACTTCTCTAAAGCCTCTTCTGCACATGGCAACTACAGTGCTGCTATATATGCAAGCATCTTTTAAAAGGAAAAAAAAAATTGTATATTTTTGTCTCTGTGCCAGTAAAAAGTCTGTATTTCATGACCATTAAAATCTGTATGTTTGTGTGACTGAAATCCACTACTCAAAATCCTCCCCATAATGTGTGATGTGTGCATGGATGTACGTGTGGAATCTGCCGTGCAGAGAGCACTCAGTGACAGTGCAGGGGCTTAGGTAAGTCAGAGCTGATCTAAACATGATTAAGGGAATTAGAGGGAAAAAAAAAGTTTATGATAAAATTTAACTAGTGTTCCACTATGGCTTGACAGATTAAAGCGAAAACACAAACCAAAGATACTTTAGTGATTCACATTCTGAATCTGTCCTTGTAAGGCTGCAGTTTTATTGAATCACTTCTTTTGCTTTTGTCTGTTTTCAGTGTTTCTTTGTTTTATTTTTTCTGTCCTAATGTGTTCTGGTTTGGTTTTGATGACTTTCTCTTTTAATATTCTTTCAGAATGGGTTGTGTTGAATTAATATTGTAGACACGTCATAGGCCATGTTGTTTTATGAAGCTGAAGACTCTTAGAAGAATATTAACATTTGCATTACCCTTGCTAGCATAATTACTAAGTAGTTATAAGTAAAGAGCTGTTCGTTTGCTAGTTGTCATGTCTTAATTTTATGTCATTTGGCTAAAATGTCAATCTTAAATTTACATCAATCAAAGGGAAGGCTGTCGTAGTCTTGCTGTCTAAGAGCATCTTGCTGTCTAAGCAAGCATTGCGTCTTCCTATGGCCTCAAGACTCTATCTTACACTACAGCGGTTTGGAAATTTTTAAATAATAGATGTGCTTAAATTAAGGTATTGCTAACCTGTGGACAGGGAACTAGTTCCCTGATGTGAGGAACTAGTCGAGGCCTGCTGATTGCACGGGGATTTTAAAAAAAAAAAAAAAAAAGTCAGTCATGAGTTATGATTAATGTGTAGTTTCTTGTGGTAACTATTCTTTCTTCCTCTAGCAAATATTGCTCAATCATTTAAATCTTAGATGACAGTAAGCAATGGCACAATTATGTAATCTTCCTAGGATCTCTGATTCTGTTTCTTTGAGGATTAAAAAGTGCATATGCAGTGAAGTGATTAATAAGACCACCTGTCTCCTTTCTGAACCAGAGTTGTGTGTATTGCAGCTATCTTGGTCGTTCCTAGAAGCTTTTTTGGAGTACCATGGTTTTCTCTGCATTTTACGGAAGAGTTTAAGATAGTAGCTGAAAAATCTGCTAAAGGAAGTATTGTCTGTTAGGTCTGTGATAAAGACTACAGCAGAAATTGATAGATTCCTGGCTTTTTTCTTTTTTCTCGTTTTCATTCATCCTTATTTTCTTCTTTGTACCACTTCACTTCATCATTGTGGCTCCCTTTTCCATGCCCAGTTCAGTTTATTCTTGCTTCTTTTCTCTGCGGGGCTGTTTGTGGAGCCATTGGCCTTGTTTTGTCACGTAACGACGTGCAGAATCTGAGTGCAGCATCCCTGCTTCAAAGTGGTTGCTTCTTTTTGAGCTTTCTCCTGTAAAAAGCCTGACTTTATTTTTGTTTCTATATCAAAAGTGATATGATCTCATTGCTTAGGTATGATCTGTGTGTGTGTGTGTGTGGTTAAACCCTGAGTCCAGTTAAGGCTTCTCTGGGGAAAACAGTTGAATAACTGACTTTCAAAAATCCAGAGACATCTCTTTCCTAACACAGAATTCTTGTCTAATTATGGAAAATGATGACCTGTAAATATAAGAGAACTTCTTCCCTGTGTTTGCTTAGAAATTTGTGCTTTGATGTATTCTTTGGATTTTTAAAAAATTATAGCGTTTTCAAATTGAGAACTTTGTCTTTTCTCTCTCTGAATGGCTAGAATTAGTCTGTCTAAAAATCTGACTTCGTATTTAGAAAACAAGGATTCATTCATATAACTGTGAACATCTTAGAAATTTTATCTTTTTTCTGTAGGAAACTAAAGGTATTCTGTATTTTACTTTAATGAATTATAAAATTTTCTAGCTGCCTTGTTTGGGGGAATCTTTCCTGGTTTGTTTTTTTGTTTGGTTGTTTTTTTTTAGCCAAACATGTAATGATAATGATGCGCAGTAGCTGCTTTTCACTCTGCAATTGTATTTTTTCTAGATGAGCTGGTGACACAGTATGTTTCAGAACTACAAAACACAGAGGAAATGATTCGTTGTGGCTTTTCACGAGCTCTTGGGGCCCTTCCAAGATTTCTGCTAAAGGGCAGGCTCCAACAGGTGAGAAAATATGATCATTGTAATGAGAAGAGGGCACACAGTATTTTGAATTAAACCTATGATCGTCCATAGATTCTGATAATTAAAGTTTAGTCCTGCTTTAGTAGTGTTAATGGAAGAGCCAGAGGTTGAATTATCCCTTTGCTATGGAGTTTGCGTCCAAAGGGAAGAGTGAGGCATGTTGACAGGTCATGATGAGAAACCAGACGCTCTTGGCTGCTTGGTTCTCTCATACGTGATTGAGCTTATTTTAATAGGACATCTAAATTTAACATTTATCATAAATAATGCATTGGATTTAAATATCTCAAATTTTATATTTTTTCAGGTTCTGGAAGGTTTGAAAAAAGTTACCTTAATTTCCCCTGCAGACGTGAGCTTTGCAGAATCCAGAAGAGATGCCCTAATAGCAATTGCAAAGTATGTTAGTCATCTTTTTTTTTGTCTAGTTTTAATTCTTTCTCAAGAAGTTTTCTCCTGTTCATTCTGCTTTCTATTATAGCATGGTCCTTGAAATCACTTACACTGATGTACACATTTTTAATGTGGAGCTGTGTGCGTCTCCATTATTCAGTATATCTTTGATTCAGAGGATTATCACACATTGGAGGATGGAGTATAACTTGGATGGTGGTGTGGGTTTTTTTAAATTAACTGAATAGCTAGAGTATATTTTAAAGTTCACCTTTTTCATGGGCTATGTTTTAGTGAGCTTTAGGGAGGAGGAAGAATACATGTTTTTTACACTTTCTTAATACGAAGATTGAATTGGTTTAAAGAAGGTGTGCTTTTTCTCTAAAGGGATATTTTCTGTGTTGACTTGCCACAGTGCAGTTAGTGCTAATAGTATCATAGTATATATGCTCTTACACTGTTATGTTGCAAAAAAAGAATCTCTTTCTCATGTTAAGCATGCCTTCAATGTAAAGAGGTTTTTTTATATTATCAAATTCAATGCGCATTATATTGGTCCCTTGCTCTTCTTGCTCATTTCATTTTAAGGAGGGTTCAGATACTGACAGGTATGTTAAGCATGTTCCTTTTTGTAGTATTATAGACATAAAACCAGTCTGCGTATCTGTTGAGTTGTTTTGCCTTGCCAGTGTTCCTTTAAACCTGAACACTTATCAGAAATCCTCGGGTCAAATATAACACAGTAGCCTTAGAAATATTCTTCATACCATTTGTAACAGATCTTATAGGTGTTTATAATATTGTATGTCTGGGGAATTTTATTAAACAACAGAACAAAACTATGATCTGAAAGTTCTTGATAGTGTTGTGGTTTTTCCTCCCCTTTTTCTCTTTTTAAAGGGTTTGCCAGACAGTAGGTGTAAAGGGAGAAGGATCCCAGGAAGAATATGTCTGCAAAGATAACGTTTCTCAGATTTATGCTACCCTTCTTAATGGGGTGACTGACTACACCACAGACAGCCGAGGAGATGTTGGAGGATGGTAAGATGCTTTACAAACGGAGACTTAAAAGTAGCTGTTATGTTTGATGTCTGATTAAAAACTGATGTCTTTTCAAAACCTGTTAGAAATATAGATAGCTCCAAGCTTTTAGAGATTTGAGTGTGGGTAGAAACACATTGGGGGAAGAGAGATAGAGAGTGAAAGGAAAGACTGGCAAGAATTTGGTTGTCCCTTGCCTGTGTTTTAAACTGAAATTCAGCCTTATTCAGGTTTTGTGGATGACATTATGTTTTCTTAGTGAATATCAGCAATGTATTTAGTTGCAAAAAGTAGAGAGATCTAAAACATTACTTCTGGTTCTTTGAAATAATATATTTACTACTTCCTACTTGATGAACTCTCCTATTGTACGTTCCTGTTGTGGGGATTTTTTGCCAGGAGAGGGAGCAGTTGCATAACGTGTTAGTGACAAATTGTCAAGGCCAGGGACTCCAGCTGAGATGGATAAAAAGTTTGTAAATTGTGCTGTGCTATTACTGGCTCTTTCATAAGTTTAGCGTGTCAATTCCAACTATGAGATTACAAGAATAATTAAATCTTAAGTCTGTAGGAATATAACTACTAATGTGAAGTCTATAGGTATAAGATGAAGTCTGTAGCAGTCATATTTTTATGATGTTCTTCAGTCTTCGCAGTTCCCTTAATATATAAAGAAGATTCAGTATATCATATTGCTGAATGTTCTGTATTCCTTCAGTAACAGTGTTCTGAAAAGGCAATTTCTAAATTGAGGAACCAAAGCACTATAAAGGCTTATGTCTTTCTTTGAGTTTGTGTTTAATTTCTAAAGAAGCTGTAATTGGGGATGTGACATCACTTACTGATTAGAAATTCCTGCAATCGTTGAATGTGGTAGACAGAGTGGCAATGAAGATTGCATGTTATTTGCTTCATCCTGTAGAATTCCATAAGGTAGTTACAGGGTGAGAAAACCATGCGAAAAATGGATCTTAGAGATCAAATGAGTACTAAGGAAACATAACAGGCTCTCTTGTCAGGGTACTTTTCTGCATGTATTTATGAGTAAAAATATGCCCAGCCTGAAATGGTACTTGTTAATAAAAAGTATTAAATTATCAGAATTCAGGAATAAATCCAGTATCTGTGGATTTAAAATATATGACAATTTTGCTGCTATGTAGAAGGCTCAGAGCAGTAACACTTAATCCTTGCATACAGAAGCCATAAATTAAGTAAATGAATGTGATAAATTAATTTTAGTTGTCTGTTAGCTGATGGAAATTGATTTTGAGTAAAATGCTGTTTTTGACAATTCTTAATTTTATTGTCTCAATCCATAATTTTAATTTGAAAATATGCAGATATATGTTGCTTTTAGATACGATTCTATACATAAAGTATCAGCCCTGTTGAACAGTATGGGTAATACCATTTGTATGCTATGGTAATGACATGGTAATACATATTTGACCTGTCTGGCAACTATATGAAGCATCTCGGGGTATAGAGATGTGTGTTCAGGATTGTAAATTAACAGCCTGTTGATTGTTCAGATCTAGTATCTGGCTATGCTTTTATTACATTCCAGGCAGGAAGGGACGAGTGCCTAAAAAGTACTGGTATGAAATAGTTTTGTTGGTTAGAATGATGTCTTATTTTCCTACCTTATTGAAGAAACTCTTGTCTAACAGTGCTGAGTCACATGAAGGGCTTTAGTGTTTAGTTTCCATCATATCCTGACAGAGCGTTTGTATGAAATAACTCTTTTAGACATTTTTTCAGTCGCTGTCCTCTTCTTTGAAGGGTGTTTTCCATAGCAGTATATGAACATAAAACATAATTTCCTTTTAATTTAATTGAGTGGCATCTCCTATATCATAACTGGCGGTTGAGACTCTAGAGGTGAGGAGGGATAGAGGACTACTGACAGGAAAGGCTCCAAACTCCATCTCTTGTGGCTGTAGCAGAGCTGGTAGAGCTCTCAGATGATGGTTGTGACCCGTGATGGTGATTGCTGACTTGGGAAGGCAACGATGGGCGAGACGTATGCTGTACCTCGCAGGGGAGGGCGTGCACCCCTCCTTGCTCTTCATACTTCTTTCTGTGGCCAAAACAGTCTTAGTCACTTGCTTGTTCCCTCCTCCCTGCTGTGAGCAGAACAGTGCGGTTGTGGAGCAGTGGCTGTGTTCAGCTTCAGCAGCCACGCGTAGCATGCTGGGCCCTGCTCAGATCCGGTATCATAATGCACGATGCCAAGTATGCATTGTGTGAGTTTGGGAACTTTTTGTTGAGGCTCACATTTCTGGTTATGTCTGTTTCAGAATTCTGTTCTTCTCACTCTTCACTTTAGTGTCATTATTCTATTTGGTAGCCACAAGTTTGCTTTAAAAAAAAGTTAATTACAGTGGCATTCTCTTCTTTAGAGGAGATATTAGATAGCTTGAACAGAGGGGCAGGTGCTGTGAAGTACATTTGTAATTACCATGGGGAATGGGAGCTACTGCAACACACCCTATAACCAACTATTATCTTACATAGGAAGAAAAGTTGTGATTGTGCTTTTTTTGTGCAACGTGTATTATGTGAGAGTTTTCCATTGCCAGCGATCATCGAGTGGTTTATACTGCTGTCAAACGTCAATGTATGTGCTCTGCTGAGTGATGATCAGTCACTGAGATCTCACCAGTTCCAGTGTGGGCTGCAATTGTTAGTTATAACCACCCTGTCTCTGAACAGAACGTGAAGTGTAAGTTCTGCGGCACAAAGTGGAAGAAAGATAATTTGCGCCCTGTTAGTATTGGGTTTGGTGTGCTTCTTTAATTGACTACCCTTGATCCTTTAGGTGCTTCACTGCAGTATTTACAAATGTGTTGGAAAAGTACACAGGGCAAATAATCCAGACTACTTTTATCAGCCTGAGTTAGTATTTGTGTGTTTGTATTTTTCTTGTTTTGTATAATGATACCCAGCTCCTCAGCCTTCAGTACTGGTTCTTAAAATTGTTACATGACAGGGAAATGATAACGTGGGACAAGAAATCAGAGAAAAGTAGGCGTGCCTGACATCTCCAACTTAGAAGAGGAAACAAGGATGCAAACTAGTCAGGATCAAGAGCAGGTCATTCCAGCTTGCACAAGGGAAGGAGGAGCTCAGCTTTCCCTCTCCTTCTGCAGCGAGCAGAGAAGCAAGAGGGAGATGAAGGGGTCTCTTGCTCAGAGAATGTCGTAACGCAACAGAGACACTGGTGTAGCTGAAAGAAATTAAAAGCAACCATATAGAGTGGGGAGTCAGAGAAAGGGAAGAGATACTAAGCTTTTTGCTTTCAAAGTCAGGCAAGATAGTGAAGTAGATAAGAACCTGGCTAAGTATAATTAAGCCTTCAAGTTAACTTCCACATCTGAGAGCTCTCACTTAAGTTCCCCATACTATTGTTTATCCTTCTGCCTATGTCTTGATTGAAAACAAAACAAAACTCTACGCAGTGGAAATTTTCAAAGAAATCCTGAGGAAATTAAATTCCCAAAACCCATTAAAATTCAAATGTGCTTTGAGCACCAGATTCTTTTTAAGCTCCTTTGGCAATGCCAGCCAAAAACAAGTCAAGAAACATGTAAATGAAAGGGGGAAGGGGGAATCCTTTCTCATAGCAAACTGTTGGCTGCTAAATGCTTTTGTGGCCTCTCAAATATGAAAGTTTTATCATTCTGTTTCTTTTAAACCATTGGCTAAGATGGAAAGATACAGGGAGAATTGCCACTGCTCTGGAGAGACCTTTTCTTTGGTGTGCAATTTTTGACTTTGTTTAATGGAATCGTGGGAAAGTTTAAGCAACTCTACTTTCCGTATGCAAACTTTACGTTTCTTTTGACAGACTGTTTGCTGGGACTTGTCCAATCTGTCTACAGGTGTTAGACATGAATATCTAATAGTCAGATATTATATGAAAAAGTAGGAAAACATCCTTTGATGAAAGATTGCCAAACTTGAATTAAACTACTTAGGAAAAAATGATGTAATTTACCTTTTTTACCATTATAACAAATGTCCCACCCAGTTCTAGATTGCATAGGCAACTATTTTTAGCTTGTTTTGGAAATTAGAAGCAGGAGTATGTCTTTTCACATTAGGCAGGTATACCTTTTTCAAATATTTGGATTAAAAAAAAAAATAATAAAATTATTACTGAGCAAGGATGACATTACCATGAGTGCCTACCGTGCTGAAGGTGTTGGTCCTGGTCTTCTGCAGTATCATGTAACCAACTGAGGATCTGCCGTGGTACTGGCATGTCTTAAGAAAGAAGCTACTTTTAGCAACTTAGGTATTGACAAGGCATGTGGTTTAAAACAACTGTATTGGTTTGTGATTGAAATTACACTCTTCATGTCTTCTTTTGTTTGTTTGTATTGATATTATATTTAGACATTTTGAAGGCAGAAAATCTTCACCATATTGATGAGATGCACTCCAAGCACAACTCAGTGTTACTTTAGCTAAACTTTTTCATAAAACTGATTATTATTTAGCATAAAGATTTAAGCCATTCTGAGTCACAGTCCTTTTTTAAAAGAAAATGTACAAGAATGTGGCACTTTTAACAGTGCTTAAGTATCTTAACGTCAAAATGTGGGTTGGCCTTTTTAGATGATGATGACTTGAAGCAGACAAACCACTTGGGTTTAAATACATCTATTTGCACGCTAAATATTATTAATCATTATCAATGTTAACTACCTTAAAATGAAGAACAAACCTGACGACATCTAGCTGGAATAAAAAATAAGATGGTGAGGCAGGAGGCTTGTCTGGAAACAAGGATGTCTGTTGTACCCTCAGTGCCGTGTGGGCTTCACTTCACTGAGTGAGGCTTGGGGTGCAGCTGTACACACTCCTCTTCCTCCCAAAAATATGATGGCTGCTCTTAGCGGTCAACGCTTGCATTACTTTGAATTTTTGCCAGTGTCTAACTTAACTCCTGATGTATTTATTTAAACAAATACTGATGTAACTACTCTAATGTTTCTCTGTTCCAACAGGGTACGTGAAGCTGCTATGACAAGTTTAATGGAAGTGACGCTTCTGCTGGTTCAGAATGAAGCGGAGTTAATTAATGCCAACATGTATGCTACTTGTACTATTTTTCTGTCTTATCTCTTATAACTACATTCCAATCCACAGAAGAAAGCATTGCTTATATATTGTACACTACTATATTCAGTGTCACAGAATTTTTGGTAGAAGTGCATCAAGCTTATGAGAGAATGCTGAGATGAATAAAGATGCTAAGAATATTGTATCTGTTTTTCAGAGAGATTAATGTTATTGAGATAAATTGGGTGGTACCAGTTTATTTCCCACCTTTGAAATACAGCGTATCTGTGAGATTTGGTCTATACTTGCCACCTCTGTGGAGCTTGCCAGTATTGTTCACTTAAATAGAAAGCAAACTTGCCTACTTATCCAGGGCATTGCATCATTAATCTGGAATATGATAAAATGCAGAGATGAGTTTGTGTTCATTTCTGTCTTCTTCACAGAATTATTTATAAGGAAATACAGAAAAAGATAATTTACACTGAGCTTCTGATTTTTAATTTCATGATGCAGTACTCCTAATAGGGGAAAAAAAAAAAACCAAAGCAACTGTGCAAAACTTTCCAAATAATGGTGTTGGTCTATGGACAGACTACGCCCGATGGTTAGCTGGATATATATGTGATTTCTTTTTTAATTTAAAAAACCCCAAACTTTGACGGAAAATACTGGATTCTGTAGGAATATGCTACTCAACCAGTGCCCGTTGTCCAGGGGCTTCCTCCTATTGGTCTGTGGCAGACAAGATTATTCATATAAAACTTAAAAAAGGATTCCTGCCAGCTGGATCACATTTTCTAAATATTCTGGCTCTTGCTGTAACTGAAGGGATTCTAGCTGGTGTACTATCATTAGTTGTCCTTTCTGAAGGTGTAAAGGGCCTTGTAGAACACAATGTTGTAGCTGAGAGCTCAGTTATGAATATAGGCGAAATAGGATATTGTTAAAAACTAGCCAGAGTTGAAGAAGGGATTAATTTGGGATATATAAGATTGGGGATAGACCTTGTCCTCTGCTGCGTGTGCAGTTTTCTACTTGAAAATATGCTTTTCTCAAGGTTGCTCCTCTATTTCCATCTGAAATGTAGCAGTTCATCCAAATGGTAAAGCACCTTTTTGGATGAAATGTGGTATGTGAATATCAAATACTGTGTAATATTATTGTCATGATGTTTTTTGATTGATCTATGGAAGGCAAAGGTTGATGTCTTAAATCACTTGTACATTCATTACGAAGAGTTAACCCAGAATACTTCCATAGCAGGATATTTTTGAAACCGTTGAAACAATTTAAATTTAAATACATGTTCTACTGATTATATTATATGATTGTTTTCTTCTTTGTAGCTGCAAACAGATTATGTGCTGGCTGGCTCAACAGTCGGCTGAAAAAATAGATAAATTTCGAGCTCATGCAGGATCTGTATTCCTTACTCTTTTACATTTTGACCGTCCTCCAGTTCCACACATACCTCATCGAGAAGAGCTAGAGAGGATATTTCCAAGGTAATGTATTGAAAAACGTATCCTAAACCAGTGAAAGTAAAAGATACGTATGCATGGTTACACTAACACAAGCAGACTGATGTAATTTCTGTGCCCAAATGCCTAATACGTGTATGGAGGAATATTTGGTGCTGTTTTTCAAAATTTCATTGAAGTGTCCAATGAGTATGCATAAACATAGAAAATATTCAAAACAAGAACTTATAGTATGAGTTCCGGTTAAAACCATAGTTTCCTGAGGAGATCAGTCTTACATGGTCATCCTGCATAAGTCTTTCTCTGGATAAACCCCAATAATTTCTGAACCCATTGGCCAATTTGGTGGGGAACGGTAGAGATCATGTCACAAGTAGATGGGAGACCATTGGTAAAACAGAACTGCTGGGAGCTGTGTTTTGGTAATCCTGCTGTTTATGAAATGGCTGGTTTATAATCTCATTATCTCTCTATAATGTGAAAGCTGGAATTTATTGGCACTTCCCCTTCCTCAATTTTTTTCCCCAACTGGAAAACATCGATTGATCATTATGATATTTTTGAATTATTTAATACAATTTTTTATTTATTGTATTATTTAATACAATTTAATATTAATACAAATTTAAATAATACAATTGTTTAAAATAATTGTATTATTTTAACCAAGCTTCAGTTGCAGTAGTTTTCCAAGATGGAATTTCTAGTTAAAGCAAGAGTGAGAGCGACTCGTTCCGGAATGGTGATTATAACACCTGACTGGGATGAGGAACATCCAATTTTGTGTCCCCATTGTGTTTGTTCAGCAGAGTCTCAACCTTCTGTAACTCAAAAAGTGCTCTGTGTGCTAGGCTGCCGATTGATCTGTGGTGACGTGTGTGTGTGTCAGCCTTTCCTGGGATAAGTCTGTTGTTGTTGACCAGCTGTTGGTGGGAGAGAACTGGGAATGGAACGCGGGAAGGAGAACTTGTTTTCTTGGTGTAGAGAAAAGTGCATGTGAAAAGGAACCTGTGGGTCAAACCCCTTATTTGAATCAGAACAAGGACTTGAAAGTTGCATCCCTTTACTGGCAGCAGATGGAGTTTTGATTTATATTTTCCCCAAATGCTTAAAGAACAATGATTAATTTGATGCTTAGGTAATTCAGAGACTTTCTTCACTGATGTGCTGCTTGAGGATGAGGAACTATCATAAGAATGGATGTGTGGAGAAGAAAAACAGTGCACATATATTGGATAATTTCTTTCCTTCCCTTTTACCCAGGTCAGAGAAAGAGACTCTAAACTGGAATGCTGCATCAGAAGCTTTCCCTCGAATCACCCAGCTTTTGGGTTTGCCAGCGTACCAGTACTACGTGCTTTTGGGTCTCTCAGTGTCTGTTGGTGGATTAACAGAGACAACGGTAAGAAAGCAGAGTGGCATTCCTGGTTGGTAGGAGAATGCATTTACCTGATAAAATTGTTGACTGAAGTGTTTAGTCACAATGGATACTGCAAATAGTTTGTTTGGGTTTTTTTATGAGAATTTCAGATGCAAGATTTTTTTTAAAAGAAATCAAGTCATACTTATAAACCTGGTAGGCTTTATATTTTTAATCTTTAAAAGTATTGTTTTCTGAGTGTGCAGGAAACAAGGGGTAAGGACACTTTGTTTCTCATTTTTGGCATGTTTCTCATACCAAAAGTTACATTACAAAGAAGTATCATTCAAGTGTCTATCGGAATCCTTTGCAATCTCCATTTCATTCTTCTGTGCATGAACAGTGTCTTTATCACTGGTTTTGCTGGTCTGTTATGCTGCCAATATTATAATTTTTGTGTATCCTTCTGTCCTTACGTTACATCTTTTCTTGCTAGTTTCAGAATCTTGGTTTCAAGACATTTGGCTTCTAACTTTTTTGTTATTTGATATAGCAAAAGATGTAACAGATATGAAAACAACTATTGGGATCAGGACACGCTTCAATATGAGATTCAACATGACACTGCAGAGAAATACCAGACCAGTAACAGAATATTCTGGACTGTCAGTCAAATCTTTAAGTTGCGGTGTGTCCTGCAACAGGAGGAGGAGGTCATGAGTCAGCACCCCAACAGTGTTTAAGAGTGTTTCTAATTAAGATTGCCGTGTCTCATTAAGAAAGCTGGTAGAATAGTGGTATGTGTTGGGCAGTGCAGTTTTTGTGGAGAGAGAACAGCTCCTGTTTCTCAGTCTTACCACGAGCTGTTCAGAATATGCCCAAATGATGGTTTGCCTGGTGCCGTGGGTTCTGTGCTTCTGAGCCAGAGAGGTCCGTATGCCTCTGGGTTTCCTGTAGCTGAGAATTTGGCGTCTGTGCAGTCTTGTGTATTTAAACCAATTTTGAAAATCTTAATGTTTCTAAAATGGCATCTAATTATATAGCAACTGCTATTTTAAAACTTTGAAAACATATGCTTATTGGTTTGTGACAATAATTACCGGATAGACACTATAACTCTTAACAGATTTTTTTTAATAGCAGACATGCACATGAAATTCAGCTTTTGGTCAAACACACTTAATTATAGCAGGCTCCACCAAAATCAAAGTTATTCATATAAGTATAAAAAAGGGAGGAAAGTTGTGGAGGAACAGACATTCTGACTGCTGACTGAGGTCAGAGGAAAATTATTATTCAACATTTTAATATAATTTTTTTCTTTTTTTTTTAAAGTTCTGGTTGTGCTTGTTTTGAAAAGTGTAAACAGTTCAGTTACTTCTCGCTCCCTTCTCTTGTTGCCATCTGCCAGTATATTTAAGGGAAACCTTCTGTACTGTTTTCAAAGTATGATTTTGAAATGTTAACTTTCTGTGACCCTGCATTTTTCTTTAACGCTAAAGGCTTGTTCCGGTTAAAATATTCTCAAGGGCTTTGGCTTTAGAAAGATGATGACCTAATTCTCTTCCTGAGCCAGATAGAAGTGCAAGGGAGGCTCAAAGTATAGGGTACTTATGCTTGCGATTATACAGTGTGGTGAATTACATTTAATATTTAAAATATGACATATAAATTAGAATTATGTGTCTTAATAATGACTTGTGTTTCAAACTATTCTATCAAAGCCTGTAGTGCTCTTTACTGAATATCCAGGGACTGATTTAAAACATTAATAGAAAATTTTAAGAACTATTAAATCCATATGAAAGAAGCATATTTTTAAAATCTTGGATAAAGGAAAAAGATTATTCAAATATGTCTTCTTGTAGTGACCTCTGTGTGCTCTTATGATCTTTCCTTTCTTCTCTCTCTCATTTAAAAAAATATATAGAGACATACACATATGAAATAAAAGTTAGAAGATTCTTGTATACTGCAAGACAATCTGAGTTCAAATGTTGATTTGTCTTTAAATCATTTCAGGGAATTAGTAGGAGAAAGGCTCTATTGTAATTCAGTGGTCAGTGGCTATTTTTCTGTAGTTAAAGTTGCTCTGCAGTATATTTAGCAAGAGTAGTTCTTTGTTTTGCTTTTTAAAGAGATTTTCTGAAATGAGCTGTGTGGGGTATGTCAGAAACATCTTGGTGGCAGCGTGGTTGCTGAAAGAATTGTAACTCAAGCATTTGAAGTAATCTGGGAAAACAGAAGATGTCATTCCCTTTGGGATCTGGCATTCTGCAACATCGCCTTGGTTCAAAGGGCACTTTCTCTCTGTAAAAGAATCTTCTAATTATATATCTGGCCCGCAGTGATGCATATTTCTTATGGCTGCATAAAAAATCCTCTCAGTATATGGAGATCGGAATGACACAATGATGTTCTTTCTCCAGTTCGCAAACCCTGTAGTTTCAGCGGTCGGGATATAATTTTGATATAATTTCATGATTGTTCAACTACGCTACATTTAAAATTTTGTTACAGCACAGAATGTCCTGTGATTCCCCTCCCCCCATAAAAACTGAAAAGGACATTTTAAAATGTTAGAGAAATTTTAAGTAAAACCTTAAAAAAATAAAAGAAAAGTAAGTGGAGTAGCCAGTTCCCAATCTATCCAATGAATGCATATGGATGTTAAAGCACCTGACAAAAATTAAAGCCCGTCGGTGGCATAAGTATGTTAACATTATATATGTGCCAAATACATGATACAATTTCCGTTTTACTTTCCTCAAAACAGACTCATTGTGTCCCAGTTTCGTGACTGTATGGACCGTTTGGAGAAAATACTGGCCTTGAACAACTGTGTTAGCTCTTACAAATTAAAATGTTGGGATGTTCGAAGATAATGTTCTAAAATATCTGGTTACTGTGACAAATTGTATTCAAATTAATGCATATTTGGGTTGAAGGAACAGGCCCCAAATCCAGTTTTTTTGGTTGACGATTCTAGAGCAAAATACATTTAAGAATAATTTCTGTCACTCTTTTTGTAAAGGAACGAAATAGTGTGAATTACTGTATTTTTACTTCTCATAAAATATCACTGACTTTAGTCTTAGAGTTACAGCCCTCCAAAGATTTGATTTATTAAAAGGAATTTAAGCAAGTAAAACAAGGGAGACGTGGTTTCACTTGTGCTAAAATTTAAATGATACGCAATTTTTTCTGAAGTTACTGGGAAAATAGGCTACTGCCACTTCAGTGCTGTAAATTTGCGGGATTAGAAATGATCCAAACCCAATGTTATTTATTGAGCGTAACGTGGTTTCTTCTGCACGCGTTACAGGAACGTTCTGACTCTTGAGAGTAAGTCTTTCTCTGTTGAAATGTGAAAACTGGAGGCTTTAGCAATTACCTGTACATCAGGCTCTCCCAGCTGTTACTGCCTTGCCTTCCATTGTGGTGTGTTGGGGGCAGATGACTGCATTCTGATTCAAGGCTAAAACCTTTCTTGCTCTTCTCTGCTGATGCACCCATAAATGTTGCTGATATAAAAATTGAATTAGATAAAATGTTGCTTTCAGGAAGACACTTGTTACACTTCTCATACTGACCTAATTATTTTTTTCTTTTCTTGATAAAAGTGTCTATCTGCTGAGGCAACTGATTGTACCTTTGCCTGAACTATCAAAATGCTGTGTATGAGCTTCAGAGAGACCATCTCTAAACGAACGGGCTTATGTATTGCTTACAGCCCCCTCTTGGCTTGGCAGAAAATTATTTAACACTAGTGATCAAAACTGAAAGAAGTTTGTGCTTCACAACTGAGGTGCCCCACCTACCCTTCCCACAGCCCCCTTCACCATAAGCCCTTTTCTCATAGGGGGCACCCCCTAACCGCCACCCCCTTCCCTATGCAACTTGACCCGAGCCCCCGCAGGACTGATAGTCTTTCTCGTCAGAGTCAGGAAAATGCAGAAATCTGATTATTGAATCATAGAATGGTTTGGGTTGGAAGGGACCTTAAAGATCACCCAGTCCCACCCCCTGCCCTGGGCAGGGACACCTCCCACCAGACCAGGTTGCTCCAAGCCCCGTCCAGCCTGGCCTTGAACACCTCCAGGGATGGGGCAGCCACAGCTTCTCTGGGCAACCTGGGCCAGGGGCTCACCACCCTCACAGCCAAGAATTTCTTCCTAATATCTAATCTAAATCTCCCTTCTTCCGGTTTGAAGCCATTACCGCTTGTTCTATCACTATGTGCCCTTGTAAAAGTCCCTTTCCACCTTTCTTGTAGGCCCCCTTCAGATACTGGAAGGCCGTTTGTCCTTGATGAGATATTTTCTTTTGAGGTAGTTTCTGTAATGAGAAACCCCACACTTTTCTTCTCATCCTCAAGGGAAATCAATTAATATTTTAAAAGATGAGCCTGGAAACTCAAATTCCTACCTGTCCCAGAAATGAAGACTCTTAGCATTGGTAGCGAGGTTTGCATAGCCCGTTGCAGCCCTTGTCCCGTGCAGGGGTGTACCGGTAGCTGCGTGGGGGCACAATCCCACAGGGCAGGGGGGTCCCGCAGAGCCTCTGCCTTCTCGCCAAATGCACCGCAGGGCCAGCATTCCCGGCTGGAGCCTGAGCGGGGCCAGGCCAGGAGAAGCCGGCCTGTGGCTCCGGGAGAGTGGGACCACGGTTGGGTGAAGGCTGGAGCCTGTGCCATTGAACGGCTGGCGTGACCCACATGGATGCCTTCCAGCTGAGCCTGGAACATACGCACTGAAACCTGCTTCTGCCATCCTTCTGAGCTGCCCGATTAGCATAATAAAGTTAAACCAAGAGTCATTATTTCTGAGTTGTTTTTAATTCCTAACCGGAGTTTACTGTTGGTTTGTGTGGCCTGTGTCATGTGCCCAAGAACTTGCCTGCATTTTTCAATTACATCAGCTTGTTTAATAAATATTACCTCTTGAACTTCTTGTGTACTCTTTAGCTTTCAGAGCCATAACGTTATTATTATTTGAAATAAAGCAGAATAATCATAGCGGTTTGGGGATGTTTTATTTTGAGAGAAAGAAAATAATGAACCTTTAATGTGGTCTATTTTTCCTACAATTGCAAAACTTAAAAAGGAAAAAAAAGAAACAACTTTCTTGAAAAAGGATTAATGAAAGTAAAATAGCCATCTTCCTGTCAGATATTGTTGCTGAATTTATACACACAGCTGGTGTTGGCAGAGTGTGTTCCCAGGGCAGGTGTACACCTCGGGTAGTGCGGGATAAGTGTAGCTGGGTGCAGCCCTTGCTTTTGGGTGTTGCGGGGTCTGTTCCCTGGGCCTTCACCCGAGGTTCCTCCCGTTGCAGCTCAGATACTCTGCCCAGAGCCTCTTCGACTACATGAAGAAAATCCAGAATGATTCCAGTGCCATGGAGGGTTTCTGTGAGACGTTGCTGAAGGTCTTTGAGGACAACCTGCGGAATGACCGGTAATGTTTTTCTTCCGCTTTTTTATCTTTAACAGTGGGACTATTTGAAGTCAGATATATTATGCATCTTTTTTAATATGCCCAGATGAAATATGCCTGGCCCACGTAAATGTGGTTTAATACAGCTGTTCGGTAAAGCAATACCTTTGGTAAAATGTGTAACAAAGGAGTGATCATTGAATATTTTGCGTTTACTATAGATTAATATCGGGCATAATGTGAAAAGCACCAGTTTTTTTATAATGCAGTATTGGGGATTGTACATTGCTGCACACTTTTCATTGTAACCCGGTCTGCATTTTGTTTAGGTAATGTTTTTTCACAAATACTTGAAGTATAATTTTCTCTTGAAGATTTTGCTTTAAAGGTGACTCACTCTGCATAATGAGATTAATTTCTCTAAGCCTCACTTATCAAACACGTGCAAAATAGAAAAATACTCCCTAGAAGGGGAAAAAACTCACAACTATTAATAGAATTTTCTATTTTATTTTATTTTTGTTTTGTTTCTTGTCTCAGCTGTTGAAATAGAAAACATGACCATAGTTATTCCAGCTGACATGTTGTGTGTTGGTTCATTTGGTAATTACCTGTAGTGAGATACATTTTGTGGAATACTTTGTTTAGATACTAAAAAATAAATTAATATTTTCTACTATGGTTAATTGTGTTGTCAGGACCCTGCAAGTTTAAACCAGGCATGTTGTTAATTAGTTTTTTTCCTGTTGGCTGTAACGGAACGTCCCCCTCGCAGCCAACGAGGATGATTTAGCCAACACAGAAGTTACCGAGCAACCTCCTCTGTGTAAATTAGAGTTCTAATTTAAATATGTGTAGGTAGATAGGAAGTTTATTTCTTTGCTTCTAATTAAAAATATTGTATATATGTATGCCAAGAAGCGTATCTACATTGTTAATTTATTTTCTTTCATCAGGGTGTCTGTACCTCTCCTGACGATGCTGGACCAAATGCTGGCAAACGGCTGTTTTGATATATTTACCATGCAAGAGAAGTAAGTTGTTGAAAGTCTTTTTTGTTTATTTTCCACCATGTATCAGGCCTCTTAAATCGCCCACTGACTGCTGCTGAACATGGGTGCATGGGACTCTGAGTATATGACTCTGTGTATATGGGTATATTTTGGTTTAACTTTCCTGAAGTGGGGCAGCTGTGACAAATTCTGGACCAGATGCCCTTGAAAGGGTCTTGATATAAAATCTTCAACTCTTATATCAGTGTAGAAGTTGGTTGTTGGTTCATTATTTAACAACCAGTACGTTAATCAAATTCAATTTGCTTGTTTCACCTGGCAGACTTGGGCCAATATCAGATCCATTTAGCTTCTCTCCTTTACTAGCTCCCGAAATGTGTGCTTTTTGGAGCACATTCCTCGTTGTACTGTCAGCCTTTAGCAATAGCAGTGTCCTGTTGGGATGCTGCAAAATGGTGTGCCTACAAGCTATCACTTCCAAAATCCCACTGCTTTTGTTAATGTGAATATCTCCAAAGAACTTAATTAAGATTCTAATAAGAACAACAAAAAAGGCATGTCCCAGCTTTTCCATACCGAGTTCAGTCTTCTGGAAAGCATTTAGTACAGGAATGGATAAACATGAATAAGATACTCCAATGTGAAATCCTGCTTTTTTGCAGATGTTTCAGAAGAGAATGATTTTAATTTCAGTAATATTAAAATATATTCCACAAACTCTCGCAGGCAGCATCTTGGCACATCTACAGATATTTGTAGAACTGTGCAACATGAATCCTACGAGCACGATACTGGATTTGGAATCTGTGATTCAAGAATTGCTCTCACAGCATATAAATTTTAAAAGCTTTTATCACTCTAAAAGTTTTAATTGAGTCTACTCTTGTTTTCAAGTGTGCATTTAGATAATCTATGTTAAGTCATATTTGGCAGTCCCTTTTTGAATAGGAATTAACAATGAGTCAGATACTCACAGATGGAATGAATATTACTTGCTTGTTTTGGTAATCATGCCAGGGATCTGGGACTTCCACGTAGGCTCCAGTCTTCCCTGCTGGGGAAGATGATCAGTTATGGCTGGAAATCCCAGGTAAAGTCAGTGTCTCCTGCATCACGGGACAATGTAGTTCCTGCATGTGGCAGATTTTTGGTAATGTAGGTGCGTTATGGTTGAGAGGTGAGGATGAAGGAGTCGGTGTGTGCAGTTCAGGGAGAGCGCCCCCAGCCTGCCGTGCTGCTGCGCGGGAGAGCCTGCGCCCAGAGCAGCTGAATGTGGCCGATGGGTGAGCCCAAAGTTATATTTAGTGCAACGTTTGTGCTTTCTTACTTTGGCACATGTTGTTTGGGTATAGTTAGGGATGGATAAACACAGGTCCTGGCCCTGAGGCCTGTCTGCCCACACTCTTGGATGGCACCTGCACCTTTTTCATACAAGAATATGGACAAGCGTGGCTTTGGGTCTGCTTTCCTGAGTGGGACCATTTACCCCCTTTCCAAAGAACCATGCTGTAAAAATGTAGAAGTGCAATGCAGAATGGGCCTGAATATTGAGACATTTTGCTTGGGGCCATGAAAAGGCCATGTCTGCATGCCGTTTCAGATACTTTTCTATAAAATGTGCCTGTAGTAAGGGGGAGGATGTGCACGGTTGTTTTTAGAAAACAGTCTTACTGCTGGCGAGCAACTTCCCTGGTGCTTCAGTCCTCCTGTGCACTTCTTGCTTGTCATGTAGCAAATAAAAAACTCTGTAGAAGCTGGGAATGAAGCATTAGCTTTCCTTGGGGTGTTTGCCTCCCATTTCATCTCCTTCCCTCATTTTTACCACACTGGGCTGAGTGGAGTTTTAGCAAGGGAACTTGGGCTACAGGATGTCTGGCATCGGGATTGTGCCTACACCAACCCCTTAATAGTAACTGCCACATTAGAAAAAAGCATTTGCAAATGCATTTTGAAGTTTCAAATAGATCACGGACCTTTTTTTTTCCTAGTAAAACATTAGCAGTCCAGAACAGGTAATATCCTACGCTGCTTAATTTAGACAGGATTAATAGCTGTTGGATGAATTAGTTTGACACTCATTAGGAGCTCAGTGCTTCTGTTGAAGCAAATTGCCACACGGTGTCACTCCTGCCCTGCACAGGCATAGCCCGCTGTGCATTTTCCTGCCTCTTTACACCATATAGCTCATAGAGTTTAAAATACGCAGCTTGACATTTCTGTAGATGAATTTCAGCCTTTGGGAAGCTCTCTGTGTGGCTGGTCTTGCGATCTCTGTGCCGGAGGGTGAGGGTAGCGCTGGGTGTTTCTCCTCCATTATTGGATTGTGAATGTTGGTGTTTAATGTGAGATTCATTTGTCACGCGTGGGTTGTTTCTCTGCCAGGGCCCTGCTGAAGCTGCCAGCTGGGAAGTGACGTGTAGGGCAAATACCTGTCCAGTGGGGTTGGAAATGAATCGACTTCAGTATCACCGGGGTCAGCAAAAGGCTATCAGAAGCAGCTTTTCTTTGTTGTGCTTGGTTTGAATCTGCAGTACGAAAAGCAAAGCTCTGCCTCCCATTTTTCAGGCTGTTACTTCCTACTCATTTTAAGCTGGCATAAACCTGCATGTCCAGCGTGAGAGTTTCCCCCTCTCTTGAACTGGTAGGAATGGTTTGCATTGCTACATGGTAAGTGGCATAAGAGAACTGTTCCAGGTTAAAAATGCCCTTCCTCCAGTAAAGCTGAGCTTGCAGCAGTTCCTCGATCTGTTCTGCTGTGCGCTCACAAATTGTGCCAAAATAAGGAGGGAAGTGGGGGCAAACCATGCCTTTTGGCAGCAGCGCAGGTGTACGCTGGCCTGAAGCGTGGGTGAAACTGCAGCATCATTCACCTGCCGTTTCTTCCCACCCCACGCAGCCCCGGAGTTTTCGTTTGAAATGTAATTTCTTTTCACAACCTGAAACCTCATGATGTCATCGTGGCGTACATTGTGAATTTTTGGAGCTGTATTCATAATAATGTAGGGACTATTAATTGATCAGAGAGACTGCTGGAGGCAAAGGGCAACATGCTTGAAACAGCACTGTCATAAATAAAGCAGAGCATATTGGGCTTCTTTAAGCTCACCGGTGGCTACTCTTAAAAAATGGTGGTAACTGTCAGCTCCCTGCTGGTAGTGGGGCAAGGGAAAGGGAGAATAAAGGAGAGCGAACTGAAGGCACTGGCAAAACAGGCACTGGAGCTCTGGTAGCCACAGGAGTCGTTCTGCTGGGCTGGTGAGTGATTGACCCCGGGAGATGCTCAGGCTGCTGAGCCCAGCTGTGTCGATAGCTCCTTCCAAGGCAGGGAAAGGTTAGTCTCATACTCGGTACCTGTGAGCAGAACAGCCTTTGAATGGCAATTCAGGATCTACTGCCTCCTGGAGTAATAAGTGAAAGTGGTGTTTCTCTTTCTTATGTATAGATATTTTACACATTCAGCAGAAACGTTCGTGCATTGTATATGTATAATATTTTTCTGGTGGTCGTGCAGCATTTTAAGATGGTATGTGTCCCCACTGATCTCAGAGTAATGATTTCTATGGATTACATGCTGCTGTGGATTTTTTTTAAAGCAATTAAACAGCTATTGCTTAATAAACCATAAAGTAAAGAGCACGGCAATGGCTGTCCTCTGGTTTCATGGCCACCCCAGGTGATGTGAGGTGAACTGTTGAAACTCAGGTCACCTTTAGAAGGAAAAAGCCGGCACCTTTTTGCAGTACCGCGTGCGCCCAATTTACATAATGTAAAGACTTCAGACTGATCCCTTCTCCCCAGATGCCGACTCTGTTGCTGCTGGCGCTGTGCCCACACAGGAGAAGGAATTTTCTCAATTTCCTTTAAAGAGGCCAAGCTATTTGAGTCATTTGAGATCACACATAGGTTAGGTTTAGTTATTAGAAATGTGAAATTGGGAAATGACAGAAAGGAAAGTGCGTCTGTTTTAAACAGAAAATGCTGCACATAAGGTTACGTGTATTAAATTTATTCCAGATGCTCTTGTTCCAATTGGTCTCTTTGTTGCTGTACTTCTCAGCGACGTCCACGTCGTTCAACATTTAAATCTCACCTAATTCACTCTAGTGCCGTTGTTCTGTGCTGACAGCCAGGCGTGCGTTGCAGGTATTGTAATTAGTTGTCTACACAATGTCTTTGTGTAATCAGGGGTGGGAGGAGGAGAAATTTCACCAAGGTAAGAAAAAACACAAAACTCTTACTATTAAGAGAGCAGATACGCTCTTCCCTCATCTGGACAAGTCAATGCCCACAGACACACACGCAGATGGAGTCATGAGATGTCTGTCGCTCTCCTGATGTGTCCCCGCCGTGCCTGCTCTCCCTGCCTATCATGTACCTTAGAACGGGGCAACACAGCTGAGGTTCCTGCAGGCAACAGGGGGCAAGGAACTTCCTCTTTCAGCATCTGATGGAGGTATTTTAAATCAGCCCGTCCCAGGCTCTTTGCTCCTGAAAGCCACTGTCAGCTCTGAAAGAAGCCTCAATATCAACATTGAAAACCTGGCAATTTTATTTACTCTCTTAATGTGGTTTTCTGGACAATATTGAGACAGCTGTAGCCAGCATTCTTTAGCTTAATGGTTCCATGGTTTGTTGTTCAGTTTTTTTTAACCAAGTTAATATTTGCCAATATATGCCAGTATATTGTTAAGAATTTTTTTACAAGTAATTAAAAAACACTAACTCTTGTCTGGAAAACTATATAGAACCAGGTGCATTAACTTAACAAAACATCTTGTCACTCCTATAAACCTCTTCATTTAAATGTTCTGTTTTCCAACAGATTACGCTACACAGCTTTTCCAAGTCGTTTTTAGCCACAGCTTTGACTCATGGTAGCAGACAATAAATGTTAGGATTTTTTGCTTTCTGCTTTACATACACAATACAGTGACGTTTCCAAAATACACAGTCTAGAAGGAATCGTGCTTGCTAGGCAAATATGAAATAGTTTCTTTTGCATCTATGGCACTTCAGCTTTGAGTGTAGCAAGTAAAAGATTAAATAATTTGTACTGAAATAAAAGCCATATTCCCTCTTCACTTCTCTTTAGTAGATCCTTGGAATATGCTAACAGTACTTGTGTTTGTATGAGTGTCTGGGAAAGAGCGGTGAGAATCACGTTTCCCTTTCCCAGACTGTGTGGAAAAAGAAAAGAATTTGCTAAATATATTTAAAGATGGCTTCATGACTCCTGCACTTAACAGGACTGTGAGCCCTGTGTTTAATTACGTTGTCTGGAATCACTAAAGGAATTTGGGCTGTGAAATGGTGGAGTATTTAAGAAAAACATTCATCCCCTTTCATGTAAAGTTTGGTTGAAGACCGTAGGAAAGACCAAGGCACCACCATGATAAATAGACGAAATGATTTTTATTTGGCTCTAGAATATTTTAATTCCTGCTGTAGTATTCCTGATGGACCACGCTGTGTTGTAAACACAAGCCATGGCTAGCCAGTTATCGTGCATATACTCAGTTTGGATAAATGAAGTTCATGCCTCAGCATACAGGTAGTAGCAGTGTCAACAATTCAGACTAATCTCTTCCCTTTTTGAAAAAAAAAATAAAAAATAAAAAAAGCCCAGTAACACAGTGGCCAAGCTCCCCCGTCTTCAGCAAAGGTCCGCCAAAAGCAGGGTCTGCTGTTGCAGAAGCAGCACGTACTGCTCTGCATCACGTCTTTCCTCTCCTTTGAATCTTAATTTGGCATCTTTACAATCATTAAATGTATTTGAAATACTGCTGAAATCTATTATCTTTTTTTCTTTCCCATTTTCAGCCATCCCTTTTCAGTGAAGTTACTCGCCCTTTGTAAAGAGGAGATCAAAAGATCCAAAGACATCCGGAAGCTTCGCTCCAGCATAGGAGTGTGAGTTGATGAAATAATCTTTTCTCTGCTTATAAAAAGTGAAGAAAATAAAAGTACAGTACATGCTGGAGGGAACAGCGAGGGCTATTCCATGTGAAAAATGCACACAAACACACGTAATAAAAGGTTGTGAGTTTCATTTACTTCTGGGTGGTTGGGGTGAAAACATATGAAGGATCTGATAAAGATTTAACTACTTTTAAAATGTTGTTGATATAGTTAAAGATGAGGTGAATCATTTGCTTTTTGCTTGTAGAGAGCTTGACTCGGTGCCAATGCAAAATATATATAATTGATTAGGTCTTATATGTGTGCTAAAAAGAGCTGAAACCACCTGCAGCACTCCTGTCTGGCTGCGGGGTGAAAGCCCAGACTCAGCTCAGGCAGCAGCGAGGGAAACGGAAAGACGGAGCCGGGCGCAGAGACAAAGCGTTGCAAAGCTCAGCAAAGGTTCATTGGCAAAAACTTGGCAAAATTACTCAGGTATAACGATGCCAAGCAATGCTTTTATTGACTTTCAGTTCATTTCTTTATTGGCAATATATTAAGAGTGCAAGAAAGCCTAAGATGAGCCGTAGCCCCTGTTTCTAATTTGTCTCCCGGCGAAGTGCATCGCACACGCCCAGCCTGCCCCGGGCTTGTCTGGTCTGGGCCGGAGCTTGACTTGGGTCTGGGTTTTAGCGCTCAGATCTTGGCGCTTTAAATCTGTATTTGTACGTGGTGTAGAAATGTGGCATCGCAGTAACCCTTAAGCGTTTCAGTGCACTCACCCTCCGTGTTTGCTTTCCCACAGCACTTAGAACTGAGATTTCCTGGGGGCGGCAAAGTTTCCCCTCCCGCCCTTTTTTCTGCTACACATCTCCATTCTGATCCTCAAACTGTACTTTTGCAGTTGTAACACAAATATCACACAAAATCTGTGTTTTTCTCATGTTTTCTAGGTTTTGTGGCCTGATTCAATTTCAAGGAGACATGAGAGAGAAAGTTTTATTTCAGCTGTTTCTCCTTCTTTGCCATCCATTTCCTGTAGTAAGTATTGAAGATGTTGCATATTATCAAATGTATTATTTAAAATACTTTACAGGTAAAAAAATAACTTTAAAGGTGCATTAAAGCAGGATTCTTTTTAACAGATATTCATGTATATAATAGGTTTTATTTCTCAAGGGTCTGCTACCTGCAATGCTGCCACCTGAAGCAGGCTACTGGATACTTGCGGCATACCGGGCTGCTCCATATTCTGCTTTTCCACCTTCTGTCCCGACTTTTTTAAATTAGAAGCACTTTAGGTGCCCAAGTTATTTGTTTCTTTTACACTGCACTCAGCAGGGTGAAGATCTCTGCACCACTTAGTGCTTGAAAGCTCCAATCAGATATATCACTATTAGTTTTGCAATATTGCTGATAGTGGCAACACAGTAGTAGTTCTGGTTCAAGAAAAATCTATTTGTTCTTTTTGTCAGGTGTGACGAAAGCTTGTGCAGCACAGGAGAGTTTATCGGAAGTTTATCTTTTTCATATAACTAACTGAAGCAGGGCACAGACACCGAGTTATTAATTACTCAGTCTGTGTAAGAGAAGATCACATGTGGGATAATATTATCTTAGTCCTTCAAAATTTTTGTTGACGTAGGATTTTGAGAGAGGGGCAACTGGGACCAGCGAGCCCCGACTTCGAGCTGCTGTGACAACCCAACAGGTACAACAGCTCTCTGGCGCTGAGTACAGCGGTGGCCCTGGGGACATCTGTGGCTGTTCCGGTGATGAGTGAGGAGCGGCATCGAGAGTGGAGGGGCGCAGGGCAAGCAAAGGCTGGCAGCAGGAATTGCAGGGGCACATAAAAAGAACGTGCAAACCCATGAGGTCTCAAAGTGGTTTGAGAACAGATTGAATAGCCCAGTGTCTGGCCAGTGCAAACCAACATTGTTTATTCTAACGCTGATTACTTTTGCCGATTACTTTTTGATAAGGTTAAAATCATATGGTACTCAGCACAGCTTGATACTTTTCATTCCAACTATTTCCCTGTTGCGTGTACTTGCTACATGAAGAATCCTTTGCAGGAAGGGCACAATGTAAGGACTGAAGAGAGATCATTTCAGTTTCATCTTTTATTGGTATTTTACATAGTAAATATATTTTGTTTTTACAGATGGGTCAATTTAATTTGGCACTACTACTCCAGAAATAACCCCATAATTTCTTTGCCTTCCTTTGGTTATCATCAGGCTTTCTTGAAAAGAAAACCCAAACAACAGAATTTGGGTTTGATGCTATTTTGCTGTCTTCCATTTAGTGTATTTCTAGTCATCGTACTTCAGCAGCCAGCCTAGCTGGCTTTTTCTGTACACACACCCCAGCATCACTACTAAACACTGCTCCAGGAAAAATACTTGCAAATTAACTGCTTCTGGAAGCTGGAGTGTAAAAAGCTGATGTTACTCACAGCACCATCTATCTCCCAACAGTTTTTTTTACAGCGTTTTGCTGACACTCGCCATCTCCAGACTGGGAAACCTCTCTGTTTTGTGGGCCTACAGCCACCAAAACGAGAGCCAGGCTTTGGCTCCAGAGTAGAAATGCTCCAGTTGGGCTGTTCTCAAACATTTGAATTCGTTCCCTGCGGGGGCCAGATCTAAGTCTGAAACCTTGCAAAAGTTGAGTGAAAATATACTGATGGGAGTAGCACCAGTTTCCTCGAAGTGCAGGAATGAAGTCCCTTCCTGCAGCACGTGGCTATCGGTCAGAGGCGAGGACGGGCTGTAGTTTGGAGTGTTACAAAGTGCCCAGCATCAAATGTGTGGAGAACCAGTAATGGCACTGGGGGCTCTTCCCTACGGGACTCCGGATACTTTTTTCTAACGGTTCCTCTGCTCTTCCCCCCCAGATCCGGAAAACAACAGCCAGTCAAGTTTACGAAATGTTGATAACCTACAGCGACGTGGTGGATCCTGCCATTATGGATGAGGTTTTGACCGTACTCAGCAATACCAACTGGTAAGTTTATTTGTTGCCAGACAGTAGTAAGAGAGGAAATAATTTCTGTAGCACTGAAGTTAAAAAAAAAGTCGATGCCTTTGGAAGCTGATGGCAAGGAAGCTGTAAGAACTGATACCGTAGTTTCAGCTATTTATTGCTTAAGCGTTGCTGAAAAGAATTCTTCTCTTCTGGAGAACTATCTAGTATATTGTCCCACTGGAAGTGGTATGTATAAAATCACCACCAGATCAAGAAAAACATCCGCATTTTTCTAAAAACATAAGAAGGGAGGAGATCTTGGAAATTGTCCCTGAAGCAGAGAGAGACTGGGCTGTGCAAACAGTCAAACTTCAACTGCACAGACAGTTTCTTGGCATTTATAAGCACTGGAAGGATTTTGGGAAAGGAAGGATCACTGCAAGCTGGAAAACAACAGAATTAGCGGAACAGCTCAAATCTCCCATGAAATGTAATTGCTCAAAATGATACAAACATTGTATTCAAGCAAATATTTTGAATTGGAACAGTTTAGACATTTCCAAAGCATATGATTGCATGAATTAAACAACTACTTTTATATAATTCTTTTTTTTACCTACTGTTACCTGTAACCTCGGCTTCTCCCAAGTGCGGGGGGAGCTGGGTCTCTCCAGCGTTCTCCAAAGCAGCAGAGTGTCTTCACGGGCAGGAGGGATGGGTTCTGGCAGCACCTGGGGGCGGGGGGGGGGGACGACACACTCCCCGGCATTTTGCACTGGTTTTTCTTCTTCTGCAAATTTTAGCATTGCGCATTACGGTCACCTGGGAAAGTTTATAAAGACTGCGTGCCTCGGATGGTTGAGAAAATACGGAGTTTTAAAATACTAATTAGTTCATTAGTTGTGCTGCCGTGTTAAAACTTTTTTCCTTCTTACAGTCGACTCCCTTGGGTCATGGGTCTGCCAGCCCAACACCCGCCTCAAACAGCAGTCAGAGTTAATACATGACAATAGACAGATATAAAAATATATATTTTTTATTTAGTCATTATATTAAATGGCTTTTTGTCTTCATTGACATTTCATGGAAATAAAATTAACCTAGACATGTTTAAGAACAAATATACCTTAAGGTTGTGGTTTGGATATTTTCAGACTGCCTGCTTACATTATTTAACTTTTAGTTAATTTCTGTTTTATTTCTGTGCTTGAGCTTAAATAACGTTATATTTGGGAAAAGAAAATGCAGTTTGTCGTTGTAGGGGTGGCTGCTGCTGTTCTTCTGAATGTTCCAGTACAAAATTGGAATGATGGTCTCAGATTTCAAGCACTGGTTATCACCAATTCTGCCGGTTGTTACAAGGACTTCAGAACTGGACACTGATGCTGAGTGGGGTGTTCAGCGGGAGCCAGGGCTGGCTTATGAAATCTGAATTTAAGAGCGGGCTTGCTCAGAAGTCACAGAAAGAATTTGTTAACAGAAACAATGGAGAAGGATGAGATTATGACTGCTGTCACAACGGGATGTTTACAGTACCACAATTAGAAGTGGTGCACACCAAATTGCTGCAGCAAAAGCAGTGGTCCGGCAGCTCTAACTCATAAACAGGTTACTAAAACAAAGCAAAATGCTTCCTAAAAACCACTTGAGAAAACTCCATTTTCTCTTTTCACCTTGTCATTTCCAAGGTGTGACTGGGTCAGTCAGACTGGGTTAGTTCAGGGCTTGCTCCAAGTTCCCCACTGCGATAGGCCATTGCGCTGAGATTAAAGAAGAGCTTGTTTACTTAAAACTTAATTGTTTTATCTTGCTAGATTTGAAGTGTTTACAAAAGCAGATAGTTGAAGTCAGTGCTGAGTGTCAGAGGGAGCGGCTTGTTATTCTCCAGCTCTCTCAGTGCTAAAACAAACAGTAAATTCTGAATTACAATAAGCATTAACATCAGGAAGCCAAATGAGAATTAATATTTGGGGAGGATGATAATTACTGGCATGCGCATATTTGGTCCTTGTTGGAACTACAGAGAGTTTATCATACAATTGTGTAATTCAGAGTTTAAACAAATTACGCTATAAATAAAAACTTCTGTTTAGCTACAGGAAGGTTTCCAGTATTAAATGTGACAAATTGTCCAAAGTATCTAAAAAAAAAAAAAAGTTAGTTCAGGTTATTTCTAACTTGACCTTTATGGTTTTTCTCTGTAGTTTTGGACTCTGTTTATGTATTAAATTTTTAATAGCCCATTTACAGTTCTGACTTAAGAAAACCAAAATAAATGTCCTGAGTGGGTGAGTGACACTGGCAGGCTCACAGCGGTCACTGATGGCCGCAGATTTGTACAGAGGTGAGAGGTATGTTGTCTGTGTGGATTTTTGGCATTTGGGGGCTTTTTGTAACTGACAGTTCTTGAGGAAATTACCTCACAGATGTGCTATTACGGAAACTTTTTTTAAAAGACTCGCAAGTTTTAAATCTGGCTTTTCTATTTCAGGAGAAAGCTTCTATAGATGGTAGAATGTTTTCCAAACCCAGTGACTTTTATTTAAATTCTTGATGTGATGTTTTCTAAAGTGAAAAGGAGCTATACATTTAGAGAATAAACTAGTGAACTTCTAGTGAAAAGGCTTGTATAAGTGTTATTTTTTTTGGAATACAAAAACCTACAAGAATAGTCTTAGACATTTTTAGTAGTAACTGTGACTTGTGGAAGACCTGCTGTGTATTGATGGTTTACCTGGCTTAAGGTGGTGCAGAAATGTTACATTATTCTTAAAATGTGACACAACAAAAACTTCTGCAATTTGAAATGTACATGAAAGTACAGACACATACATCGTAATATAATAATAAAATGGATGGCTTGACAAGTTGCATGTACGTAGCCAACTTCAGGGTTTAATTTTTGAACTAACTGGAGAATATTTCCTCACGCAGGGAAGCGGAATTGCCGGTGGTAAGAGAAAAACGCAACTATCTCTGTGATCTCATGAAAGTGCCCAAACCACAGCTGGTATCCAAGGTAAAGTACGGAAATGTGCCCCCGAGGGGGGTTTTAAAGAAACATAGTAATGACCGATTGTTCCACCAAATCCGCTGTGTGCTTCTGTGCAACAGAGGCCGTTCTGCACTGGTTCGTGAATACATCAATGTGCACCAGGAGGAACGGCCTCCCAGCTCACCACGGAGTATATGGAATTGCTGAAGGCGGTTGTCTTAAGCCCTTCCAGTCTCGGTTCTTCAAAACATTCCAGGCTTGTAGTGTGACATCTTACTGGGATAAAAATGCAAGAATGAAATAATACAGGACAGATGTTTCAAAAACTGTTCATCTGCCCTTTCTGGGGAAAGAAAAAGGATAAAAACTCCCAGTCAATTTCAGCAACAAAATTAGAACGTGGTTGTACAAGCCACGGAATTCTAGGAAGAATATAATCTAAAGGTTAATACATTCGTAAGAAGACAGACCATACATCCATATGTAGGTCCCATTTCACTTCCGTGCTGCTAGTTTGGAATTGCCCATCTGCTCAGTATTTCAGAAATAGAGAATTTTCTGCTTTGGTGTGGGTTTCTGAGAGCTTCCTTTCCGCTCTCTGCAAACATGAGGAGGTTGAGTTATTACTGTTTCAAGAACATTTGTTAACTTGACAATTTACAAAGAAAAATTATTTTTACCTTGAGTAATACATGACAAGGTGAAAACACTTGATGAGCCAAGGCTACTTCCCACAGGCATCCACAGCAGATCCATCCACTCCATAAACTGATTAAGCTTAAAAATAGTGGTATATCAGTTTATTCTTGGCCTTTGCAATTTTTATTGTTCTGCTTTCATAGTTCTAGAAAGCTTTGTCCTCTGTGATTATTTTATAATTCAGAAACATCACCCGTGCAGTCTTTTTTCCTAAGTTTTTCCTAGGAGAGTGCATCTTCAGTCCCTTCACTTTCTCATTAAAGCAGCTGAACTCCATTAAGTTTATTTGCACGACTAGAATTAGGGAGAGCATTCTTTTGTTGCCCTGCACAGTTCCATTTCAGAATCGCGGTAGCCTTTTTCACAGCTGCAGCTTCTGTGGCTGAAAGTCGGGAAGTCTTTCCTCCCGCCCAGCACCTAAGGGCCAGCGTGGCTAATGGCTCTGTGAGTGCTCCCTGGGCTGGCCCTGTGTGGTGTTACCTTATCTCAGTCCTTGGGGTCAGCCAGTCCCTCCTATGTGATATTGTGATAATCCTTTACGCTCAACCCGCTTCCTACGTAAGTAGATCCTATGTTTTGAATTGTCATCGATATATATAAAAAAACATATTTTTTAAAAAAGTATAAAAAGTATATAAAAATTGGTCAGCAGACTAATACTTAAGACAGCTACGAATAAAATTCAAAGAGCCCCTGCTGTCCCCACAGCAGTCTTCTCTGCTCAGCTTCCTGTTCTTACCCAGACACGTCTACAGATTTCTGCTCTTAGTGCAATTTTAAGAAACCTGTGACTAACATTTTTGTAATTTTGGAAAACAGGACTCTGAACCCCTCGCCTGTACAAGGCATTGTTTTTAGAGCAAGAGTTGACCTGAGCATCGCTGTTTCAAGGTTTCTAGTCAACTAGTAGAGATGTCGTGTTCAAAAGGAAGGTGATACAAGGTGAATTCACTGATCTCAAAAAAACTTATTTCAACTCCTTAATTATTGGAGGCTGAGAGCAGCCTGACAAATTAGTAGAAAACCATCTCTGATATAAACAAGAGTGAGGAATAGCCAATATCCATACAGGTATTTCAGATGGAATTGTTACAAATAACATCATGGGAAATCTGGAATTTCTGTGGCTGAGTTTGGAACTCCACCTTTTTCACCTCTTTCACCATAAGCAAATAGTGTGACTTTTAGCAAAAAGCTAAGCCTGCCCTGGGGACCGCTGGAGTCACTCTGAGAGTGCTACTCGCTGAACTTGGACTTCTCCCAGTGGCCCAGGTGTCCCCAGTAGCAACCAGTTTGTGCTCACACAAGACCGTGCAACACTCTGCTCTTCTTTGAGAGCTCGCGCACCCTGAGAACCGAGGAGAAACAATAGAGCAAGCCAAGCGTAACGTTATGAAAAGGTGAATGAAGTTAATTTCACATGAAATCAACACTTATCATTCCTTTAAAACTTGTACAAAAACAATTTGCTAAAAGGTAGTTAAAAATTGAGGTGTTAAAAAAGACTGTAAATATTGTAGCTTTGTGTGTCTGTTTAGTTAATTACATGCTTGGGATCCTGTTAAAATAGCGGTACGTGCTACTCCATGTGACCTCCGTTTGTTCTCTCTCCGCAGAGTTCGGCGTAAGGAGGCCGCAGGCTCTGGCTGCTGGGGGAAACCCAAGCGCTTGGTTCAGGTGCCGTTGGGACGGGAGGAGTTTGTGCTGCGGTATCCGGACAAACGGGATTCTCAGCACGGGCTGCCAAGTGCTCTGTTCAATGAATGAAGAGGCAGAGATTATGTCTTAAAGCATTGTGCAGATACGCCATGTGAAGGCAACAAATATTCATTACGTTTTTGAGTTTTAAGGTCATTATCTGTAGCCACAAGATGGCGGTTTCTCTTCATACTTCTGTCACAACTGACCTGGCTTTTTTTTGATGTAATGATTTATACAGCTCCGAAGGGAGCCGTTCAGCCTCTGCTTGCTGTACACACACGGAGTATTAAACCCGAGTTGCTGCATTAGTCTCTTAAAAGAATTGTTTGTCAGTGTTAAGAATGGCAAAGCTTAGTGATAATGAAATCTCCTAAAGTGTCTCAGTGGAGAAGGCTGTCATTCTTACGTCACGGCTGAACAAAAAAATCCAGGTTTTGCTTCAGCTAAAGTCAAAGCCTCTCTTAATAGCTCTTTATATAACAAATTCAAGCAACTGTTTTTGTGGGAAACTACCTTTAAGGACTGAAACTTAACTTTTTTCCTTGAAGAACAGAGGGTGACTCAGTACTTCAAGCAACTGCTAGCAATTTACACCATTTCTTACTGACTATAAAATGAAATAGCTATAACGTTTACCTGTAGTAAGAACAATGTGACGGGGATGAGAAACGCACAGGCAATGCAACATTCTAATTACACTGTTATTTGATGGTTCTAATTAAATACCCCTCTATCCCAGCACTTCAGGTAGACCCGGGGTGCTCTGGGTGAGTGTGTAAGTACACACACCCCTATGAAAATTCGAAAGGAAGGTAGAGGAGCTAAAACCACACCTGTTTCCCTGTGAAGTACCTGCTCCAAACTGCACCAATCTTCTACTGCAGGCGTTCAGTTCCAGCACTACACCCCCTCACCCTAACAGTTTTCTCCTTTTTAAGAAGATACCTATAAATTATATTAGCCACTACTTCTTAAGTATACTTGCAGCCTGGACTGGCAGATGAAAGCCAGAGCAGGTCAGCGTTATTGACTGACAGTGACACAAAGGGTATTTGATGTCATACTGCGCAACAGAGCGCCTTGCCCCTGCGGCTGCACACCCCAGAGGGGCTGCCTGCACGCATTGCTGCAGAAGAAATACTCCGAACACACAGCCTGGGTCGTTACACTGCCATTAGAATGGAAGTTTCTGGTACATTCTCAAGAGATCTTGGGTTTGCAAAGTTACACCTGTAGGTATAACCGCAAGAAAAAGCGGAGTTGTGTTGGCAAAGCTTACGCAAAAAAACCCAAGAAGGTGCAGTGAAAATTGTGAGCATCTGCACATACGGGTCACCTGGCTGCCAGGTGATGGCAGAGACACAACCGCACTTTCACCCAGCCCAGCTCAGAGGGTGCCACCCGTCTGTCTGGCTGCCAGCGCTCTGCAGAGCTTCACCTCGGTGAGAGCAGCCGCTGCTCCCAGCCGCGGGCACTGGGCAGGGAATGCTGGAGGCCCCGAGCGATGTTTGACACAAACCTCTCCGTACACACCCCGTGGTTATAGCCTGCGGTCGGTGCATTTTTTGGGCTTCCCTATGGTAACAGTCCCCGTGTAATCTTATGGCCTGTATTTGATGGTTATTTAAATTAGAAATACAATTTAATAATCAAACTGTTTGGTAAACAAGTGAGCAAATAGCACTAGCCGGGCAGTAACTAGGACCTCCCTTGGAAAGGAGTCACTCAGCACAAAGATTAATTTAATGAAGCACAAATTACTAAAAAAAAAAATTCTAAACCTCTGAACGCTTTGGTCTGTCTACACACAGATACGCAGAGGATAACACAGCTTCGGTATCACTGCCTTACCTTGGCTTTTAGTTAAAGTGGTGATAATCCGTCCCTTCCTTCAAGTTCAGCGTGTTCAGGTTTGTTTCAAATGCTCCACCTGTCAAATCCTGCCAGGGAAGAGAAAGAGCGTTAGATCAACCAGACAAACTCATTTCAGGTTGTAACAGGTTTTGGTGATTTGGTTCTTTAGACCACAGAAGACAGTCCCGTTGAAGAACTAAACATAAACCAAGGCACAGAAATGTTTCCATTCAGAAATGATATGGATGTTGAAAATTTAGTGTTCAAATTACTGTTTGGAGGGGCAGACGTTCAACAACTCATTCTCCTCCTGCTCTGCAGAACAGCAGGGCTCCAGGACACACGGCTCCCGGGCTGCTGCAGCTTCTGCACCCTTTGGCTTCTAACGCAGGCGTTTTCAGGGAACAGAACAAGAGAATCAGTTGGAAAAAAGAGTGATTTTTGTAGATTTTGAACAATGATTAGCTTGTCTGATAGAACAGACCTTTCATCAGGCAACGGAAATATTTTGCATAGTTCAAGGTGTTTCCTTTGGAGCCCCAGTTACGTTATCTGACCAGGAACCGGGAGGTTTGCTCCATGAGCGACCTTGCAAGGCTGTGATGGCGTTAAGAAAACATGCCAACTTCAGCATTTCTCAGCACTTCTGCTCTGGTCTTCCTGGAGTCCTTAATTCTTCTGATCTTCAGGACTCACCAAATAAAGTAATGACTTGAAGCTCACAATGCTGTAGGAAGTAGGTAAAGAGCTTGCCAGTGTTCTTTTGGTTGGCCCAGAGCAGCGATAATGAAGATTTAACAGCGCACACAAGACTCCAGCAAGCGTTCAGGACACAAAGTGACAAAAACGGAGTGAAACTGTGGAATGAAAGGAGGTGGAACGCTAGGCTTTGCCTAGAATAGCTGGATTCAAAAAACTGCTCTGGGATCTTTAATGAACCTGAGCTCAGAAGCGAAGGTTTCTGTTTCCCAGGGAGGACTGGGCATCCAGCTTCCCAGCCCGCCCTGCACCCAGCCACGGGGCTGCGGATAAACCCGCTCGGAGCATGTGGGGGTTGGGTGGGAGCCCTCCATTCCAGGAACGCGCCATCTCCAGCAACAGGGAGCCCAATACCAAAACAAGCTGAGCTGTCTCCACACCTCGGCGTTGTTTCTGCTGCCTGAATGTATAGGAAAGGGAACGTGTGCTGCTGCACGTGTAGGTCTCACACCTCCTGCCCAAACCATCGAGACCACAGATAACTCCCCTTCCTCCTGTAGAAGGCTCATCTACCTGCCATGTTCTTCTCTTTTCACTAGCAATCCCAAAAAAATACAAACATGATATAATCTGATCCAGAACTTCAACGAAAACCGTAACAACCGGTCAATAAAATTCACAACTGAGCTCTGTTTACTAACCATAAAAAAAGTAAGAATAGCTTAAGGACTAATTGGAGACG
The DNA here is from genome assembly GCA_008658365.1 of Alca torda. NCBI lineage: Eukaryota > Metazoa > Chordata > Aves > Charadriiformes > Alcidae > Alca > Alca torda. The sequence continues at coordinate 28,731,261 of CM018086.1, read as the reverse complement.
GGCAGGAAAGGGCCCGGCTTTTTAAGCGATAAGGCCCCGATTGTGAAAGATGTTGAGTACTTTTTAATTTTTACTTCCTGAAATCAAGAATACTTGATGGCATTTAACACTTTGAAGGTCTGGGTCCTAGTTTTGCAATTCATTCAATATCCCAAACTGTCACTGGTCCATCACACCAGCAGGGAATTTGGCACAGACACGTAGGCCTTGACTGTGGCCTTCAGCCTCCGCTCATGAGTCCATAAACCCAGGATTCCCCACTTAGGACACAGGGTATGAAACAGTTGCATTTAGCTTGCTGAAAAACCAACCTGCTCTAAAGAAGGGTTAAAAATAAACAAATAAAAAAAAAAGAATAAAAAAAAAAAGAGCCCAGATGCTAAATGAAGCAGGAGAGTTAAACCCAGACCTTCCATCCCCAGAGCACAAGGCGGCTGACTGAACGTGGCGGGGTTGACAATAACTGGTCCAACAGTACATTTACTGAAAACTTTATACAATCGAACTGGTTTAATTACTGAGACAGAAAAATAAAAATCCCTTTCATTTGAAGCACTTGGAATCCATGCCAGAACAGGGCACAATTCGTGATTTCTAAGCGTTTTGCTTTTACCTCCAAGCGGGGAAAAAACCCCCAGCGCAGCCCCGTGGGGCCGGGCTGAGGCTGACACACGGGCGCCTTCTCGCAGCAAAACCTCACGCACACACACACAGAGGGAGCACAATGTCGGCTCCAGCCCCTCCTGAAGCCATTTCAAAATGCAAAGATCACTCACAAGGGCGACAGCTTTTTCCAAAATGAATTTCTGTGGTAACCAAGTAACACCAGCGCTAGCATGGGAGCAACTGCCTGAACAAATAAATAAGCAAAAAACACTGCTCCGAGTACACGGCCAGCGGAGCCCATTCTTGCAGACAACCCACTTAATAAACATAGATAATCGTCAAAATTACCCTCTCAGAGCTGCGTATAAACATGCAGGTTTTGTCCATATCAAAACAAAAAATAATCCCCTACCACAAACAGCCCAACACACTTTATTCTTCAGAAGGACGGGGATGAACTTACGTTGGTAAATAATAAAGCTAAGTTTGGAAGTCTGGGATGTTTAGGAATTTGTTAATGACTTTTAAGACATCAGCTAAGAGGACGTGCAGCTGATTCTGCCTTACATAAACTTCCAGCAGCTCCCTGCACCGGGGCGCAGGCTGTAGCCGTGGCGCTGCCCGCCCAAGGGACGTCCCTGCCTTCACGGGGGCGTTGGGGGCTTGTTCGCTGCGAGACCTGACACACCGAGCTGGGGAAAGCGACTTCCCCTAAATTGGTTGAAAATACAGGTCATTCGTCACCGCTCCAACACAGGAGTTTTGGTTTCCCCCCCGAGTACGCACAAGGATAGCAGCCTTTCTGCAGAGGAATTTAATGTCTCTGCAAATGACATCAGCCTGCGACTTGAACTTGTAACAGCAACATCTTTTGCACGCTTTGATTCGATAAATCTGGGTGCATCAGAGAGGCAGCAACAGCTACCCCAAAAAAGACATTTTTCATTTTAATATTTTACATACTTACTCCCTACGCTACTTTTTCCTATGCTCCCAGTTTCAAAAAGCACGTTGGAAGAAGAAATGTAGAAAAGGTGATTAAAGAAAAGCAGGGGGGAAGTGGTGTTTTCGGCTGCTCTGTCAGATGTGGGCTGCAGAGGGAGGGAGGCGAGCCCAGCCAGACCTCCCCTCCGCAGCGGGCTTGGCCTGCGCAACACCAACACACTCGGCTCTTCTCAACCCATTTAGAAACCATTTCTTTTAGTGGTTGGGTCTAGAAGCTTGAAAGCTGCTGCAGACAGGATACCGGAATATTTTAAACCACAGACATTTATCAGCTCCTTTTGTTTTGGTAGAAGACAACATGACAAAAGTACTACTGAAAACTGTGGCCATTTCAATCCCCCCACAACCCCACAAGCAGCAAGAGTGGGACTTCACGGGTTCCGTCAGCCTCCACGAAGGCTCCCAACACTAATAAAGTAGAGTGAGTGTAACAGTGGCTGAAAGCGGCTGCTAAAAACTATACAATCAGCTGCGAAACGCAACGGAAGAGAAAAGGAGGGTCCAGCAGACTCGGTTCTGGAGCGGGACTCGGAGCATCGCTGCTGCTTCCCAAGAGCCGCCGATTCCTTTCCTCTTTCCACTGGGTTTTACACTTCCTACGCTTTGTACACACATATTTATGAGTTTTCTTTCTTTCATTTTCTGTGGTGTCTCAGGTGATAACAGGGTATCAGACACCACTAACAGAAAAAAACTGGTTTCAATTCTTTAGTATAAATTTGGCTTTTTAACAACGTGAACCTCTGCATTCATAATATTAAAATAATAATACAGTATAATGACAGAGGTGTACTGTGAGGTTCATACAATTAACAGCTATCAGTCTGTTTAAAATCTGTGGAAAGGTAAGCTCCATTACGGACTTTCCCTACGTTACATGAGTTCATTATCAGCATTGCTCTTGCCTGGCCACTCTGTCGTGTCCCCAGTGTAAGGCTGCCACCTCCCTGCGCACTGAGCTTCACCCACCTCGGCCCCGGGGGGCTTTGCCGTCAGTATTTGTAACACTGACCTTCCCCGCAGCAACTGCGCCATTCAGTCACGGAGCGAGAGGGGCACGGAGATCGCTGGCCTGCAGTTCCCAGAGCTCGGCTCCATGCGAACGGCTACTGACTTTCTTAAATTCTCCTAAAGAGCCAGCTGCTTCAAAGACAGATTTTAGAAGCAACTTTACAAACTCTGAAAGTGCTTCAAGTAGCTCAAATTGTATTTCCAAAGAAAATACTGCTTATTACTTAAACCACACTGTGGCCTGTAGCGTTCTGTGATCAGCAAGTAGAAAATGCTCAGTGGCCATGAGAGGAAAAATACAACCGAAATGACAACTAAAGTCACGGACCAGAGTTTTCCGGCAAGATGTTGTATAATAGTCTCATTGTACGGGCTTCACAAATTAAATGTGCTTTATAACAGGTTGCACAGATGTTTTGTCTAGGGACTTCCACCCACCATTGTACGTAGAATGAAAAATTAAATTAGTTGTAATATTACTAGCTTATCCAAGAGTTTATCAACCAACAGTACATGATAATGCCCTGAGGTACTTTCAGTCTGGTTTTACAACTCACAGTTATGATCTCAGAGCCGATCGTAAAGTTGGGAGTGCTCAGTTAAAAGCACCAGATGAGATGAGATTCAGCTCATCAGTCTTTGAACAGATCCAGCGCAGCGTTAGCGTGGACGAGTTCCTATGGAGCTACAGGTTTTAGTTACCGTTCGAGACTTTTTTACTAGTGTTTGCAACTAGAATGTCTCTGCTCTTTTGCTTTAAATGTTACCCATACACCGTGCTTTGCTGGTTTAAATCTAACAGCAAAATAACTTTGTTATCTCTTAGTTATGTTATTAGGTCAATTAAACTAGCTGAAATAAGAAAGTTACCACAGCACAAGAGAGGCTTCAGAACTGGCAGTGCCAAACAAAATGACTTTTAAGATCTCATTTAAAAAACAAAGCCTTTGCCGCACATAGGGCTGCAAAATATTAGGAATAACCAAGGCCCGGAGGCTGAACGGTGTCTGCTCATTTGTGTATAAAGTGTTGGGGAAGAAAGTAAAAATCCCAGCTCCTTTACAGAAGCTGTACCTTTTATTACTCTTAATAGTCCTTAATACTGCTGGTTTGAATCCCTGAAATACTCTGCACAACCAATTTGATAAAAAGGCCTTTCAACTGCATAGTAAAAGCTTCTGGGAAAAGCTGCATACGGTAAATGGAAATTCATTTTCCTAAGGAGCAACCACTGACTTTGCACACAACGCCGAGGCCAGAGGTGGGACTCACCAGCTTCACGCAGATAATGAAAGGCGGAGCTGCGGCTCTGAAGTGACAGATAGGAATTTTTGGTTTTGGTCTCTCCTGCAGGAAAAAGCAGCGGACTTCAGCAGAGAGGCACACAGGTTACTCGTTAGCTTAGTTTTAGGAGCTACTAAACACAAAAAGGGGAAAAAAATGATTTTGAGACCTCATGCTAAATAGTCCAGCTGGTCACATGCTTCCGCTGATTATTTTGCCCGTCGTTTGAAGTACCCCTTGTTTCCTTACCATAATCTGTCAGTACCAGTGTGTTTCTTTGAAGGGAGTTACACGTTACAGCGGATCTGCATGACGAGCTTGCTGCTCTCCACTGCTTCGGCCTTACCTCCAAGCTCTGCCCTTTCCCAAACAATTCCCTCTTTGGTCCGATAGCAAGGTATGCTGCCTTAATAGCCTACCCCATCAAAAAATATGTTCTTTCTTTTTTTGGCAAGTTAATTTTCTGCCACTTTGGTCAGCTGCATCAGTTTGCTGTGCCATCGGAGAAGCACCAGAGCGGGGACAATGGGGGATACAAAGGAGAATCTTTGCTTCTCAGTGGGAGCCGGTAAATGGCTTATGCCCAACTGGGACTTCACCGTGGATGCAAGCTGCAAAGTCTTCTAAGAATTCACAGCCAGTTGCAGCACAGTCTTCTTGACGCCTGATCTGAGAGGATGGGCATGTCTTAGGAAGACAAACGCCCAGGATCTGTAACAATTACGCTGACAGTTTGACTGCGGCGGTAGTTAGTTAGCGAGTCCTCAGTATTCCAAGTCAAAATCCTGAACTCCAATTGCTTCCCCTGCAGCTGAAAGCACTCATTAGCTTCCCAGTACAGAATTTGATTTTACTTGCCTACCCCCCAGCCGCACGGGAGGAGGCGCCCCTCCACTCCCCCTGCCCCTCCCTCCGCCCTGCTCCCATCGGATAGAGGGATCACCCAACCTCAGGGTAATTTGATTCACAAGATAACTTGCAGGAGAACTGTTTATTTTGAGGGTTCCTTTTCTGCCAGATCAGCTAACCGAATCAAGTCATCCTTTAGCCAGGAGACTGCTAGACCCGTGGTACACGGGGCGGCGGGCAGCGCAGGCAGACCACCCTGCAGTCGGCCTGGCCACGCTGCAACGTCCAACCGCGCTCACAGGATCGGATCAACTGTTGTAGGGACCGAATCTGGATGAAACTTTACTCCAGGTCTTGAGCTAATTGCTGTCATGAAATTAATACAGCAACAAGACATTTGTTTTCCTATATGGTTTGTTTACTGCCGTCTAAATATCACGCTTCCCTGTCTAGGGAATAAAATGTTGCTGCCTACAATTTTAGGCTCCCAAGAAACCTAGCAAAGTTTTATTCAGATACAGTATAACCATAATATACAGAGAGGTTACAATTAATCACAGAAGCTTTATTTATTTTAATGGATATTTGACTTTTATCCATCATGATCCAGATTTTAGTCCCACTTAAGAGAAATAACTGTCAGTGAAGACTATGTTCTATCCCATCGTCAGGATCCGTTCAGAGGGTATATCTGTTTTTGTCTTTCTAAACTGACCTCAGTGAGCGTGAGGTCCATAGTTCACGCTCCAGGACCAGTCCCCAGCTCTCCCGCTGCTGTCCCGGCCTCCTTACAAAACGAGTTGCTACGCAATATTTAAAAGCAGTGATGTATTCTTTCATCACATTTCCCAGGACACTCCCAGATCACAGTAAAGAACGCAAGAGCATTTGAACTAACCTCAGATTCTTCGTAAGTGTAGAATCCTTTTGTTATTTTCTTTTCATCAACATCACAAAATGCGGTTACCTGGCAAAACAGAAGCAGAGCATCAGAGCATTTCAGCCCCATTCCTTGCTACCAGCAGATAATTCACCTGTAGTGTATCCATGTAAGTAACGCCACAGGCATGGGAATGGGCATGGGAATAGGGCAATGCACCCTGGTCCTCCTACAGAGCTTAAAAATTTAATAAATCCTTTCCGGGTGCATCTTAAGGAGACGGGCAAATTTTGCAGTTGCCTAAGAGGACATTATGTTTTTAAGAACGTGAGAAGGGGTGATCTGAGCTACTGCCTGCGTAAGAGAAAACATCGACTTCCTCCTCAGCGCACGCTAAGTAACCTAAAACCAGCGACTCGCCTCCTCATTTTGGCACTTCCACTAAACACCTGAGAATAGATAATCCAAACCTTCCTCCTTCTGCCCACCGCAAGCACATCATCTGCCACCAGACACCCCAGTACAGCAGCGCTGCACCACCGCTTCGGATGCTCCGGTAACACCGGCCTCAACACGCCAAGTCTGGGAATTCCTATGGCTTTAGACTTTGTGTTTTTCAACCGAAAAGTTCAGCTGATTTGGTGTTTGAACACATGTAATTACCGCTTCATTTGGGTTATTCTTCCCGTAGTTATGGAAACATTATTCGCAGCCCTAGTTGCCAAATATTTCGGATGTTTTTTTATTTGCATTCCTCATAAATATGCAGGCATAATAAATGCCTGCAATCCAAAATACAGTGGCCTCATTTTTGAACCATTAGGTTGGCACTAACATTTTGGAAGACTTATTAACATATACATAGCTATGTTTTCCTGTGACTTCCCTTGGATCTATTCATATTATCTACACCCAACTCTTACGCTGAAGCAGAACAGTCAGGAGAGTTAAGGTCTTGCAGAAATCAATTGTTCTGGTGAAAGCTGGGTAGCAGTTTTCCGATCTTTTTAATTGTTGCATTAAAAATTGATTAACAACACTTACTGCTAAGAAAATCTGAAAAGCCAAACAGCTGCTTATTAATTTATTAAGTTAGAGAAGGCTGCAAAAAGCTGGCCTGCTTTCTGTGTCTACAAAACTCTCTCACACATTTCCCTCCTGCCATTGAGGTTTTTTTCTTTTACCTAAAGTGACCTCACTCCGTTGGGGCAGAGGAAAACACCGACACAAGAGCGTTGGTGTCACAACACTGAACTTTTGTGGGTTTTATTGCTATTTCACTCCCCGTGTGCCACCTTTACGGCCCGAGGGCAAGGCTGCGGGGGAACAGAGCTGCGTTACAGGGCGATGGCCAGGGAGAGCTGCATTCGCTTCCAACATAGAAGGTGTTTCTACATCAAAAACACTCCGGAGAGATTTCCGCTATCCAGTGGAACAGTTTTCTATCCAAATCCTTAAATCCCATAATATCAGTTCTTGCATTAAACATCAATGGAAAGAGAATACAAAAAAACCCATCAAGGGACTACAAGCATGGCTAACACCGCCGCCGTACAAAGTCAATGTGGAAAATGCAGTTTATAAACTGGGGGGCGGGCAGCGACAGTCCCTGGAACCACTTAGAGGTCGACAGTCGTACCTGGAAAATAGGTTCCTTGAAAACAGGCACCAAAAGAAATAAAGAGCAGAACATTAAGGAAACATTAAATTTTCACTTTGACTACAGGAATCACAATTACAAGCCTGCAGATCCAGACTTTTGCTTCGGAGGATCCTGATGCCGGGATCAAACTAAGGACACTTCCCCCTGTTTGAGGTGTTATAATGGAAATGGAAAGAAAGGAGGGAATTCAGGGCAGTACTAGGAAGTTCCTAGACATTGTACGAGGTCTCTGTGGCTGGTGCAGGCTGGGTTAGGCAGCAACAAACCCAAACAACTCCTTCAAGCACAATGACTAAGAACCAGGACTTTTCTTAGGCTTTCTTTTTTCTCTTAAACACAAGTTCATACGCTTTGCATCCCTGGCCCTCTTCCCATGACCACTGGAATGCTTTATTGTAGTTGAAAAATCAGATGGTGTGGATGGAGCACAGTAAACTATATCCCAAGATTTCCTCTACCCATCTTATTTGTATGTGTACAGACGCACACGTACACACGCATATATAAGTATGTCTCTATACGAAGGGAAGCAAGCAGAAGCCACTGTGGAAAGAGGGGTTACTTAGCTGTATACTTTTCATGCTGTGTTAACCACCTGTAAATTCTCCAATATTCTGCAGATCTCAGTTCCACCACTGATGTTCTAGTGTCCTAGAAGCTGTGATCATTATGAACAAAATTCAGCAGGATGTGTCTTCACTGTCAACCCAACAGAGTTCTGGGAATAAATACGTTGCCTTATCTGCCAATAATCGAAGCTATTTTTTCAGCTGCTTATACTCCTATAGATTTTAAAAAAACAACACAAAACACCAAAACTTTTGACACAAGGTGAAGTGAAATTCTACCTACATTTTAATGTCAGTCACCGAGAATCCAGCTGGGAGGTCCGTGCTGGATCTCTGTCACACTGTTCACCTGCGCATGTCATAATGCAGTTAACAGAAACCCCCTGACTGCTGCAGATTTCTTCTGAACGTGAATGGTGCTAGAGAACCAAAGACAGTTCTTGTATCACTAGATTACCAATAAACGTAACGCTTCCTCTCATCCTGTGCCGTAACTCACACTATCGTCTCCAGAAAATTCTGCACGCTGCCTTTGCCGGAGTCACGGCCCAGCCCCAGGACCCAGCACACGACGCTCCTGGTAACGGCGCTGGGGGATAACACAGGTCACCCTGTGACAAACTGCTCTTGGAAGATGGAAATGACTCTAACCCTTTTTTGCGTTACCACTGAGGTAGCTCCATGTAGAATTGTCAATGGGTTCAGCCAGCTTAAATCTGGTATTTACAGTATTATAAACCAGGTCAGGCTTGAATGGGCAATTTTGCTGCCAGACCGTACACCATGTGGGTGGCCAAAATGTTAAGTCAACTATTTTTCTGACACACACTATTTATTTTCCAATTAAAGAAAATCTATGTCTGGAGTCTAAATACAGGACTTACGCACAGTTGTTTATCCTATAAGGAGAACTCAAGGCATCAGGCTTGAATGAGCTATTTACTTTATACTATTAGGATAAACCCAGAGTTACCTATTTATTTTCCTCCATTAATGGGCTTCTTTCTTGTATCTTTTATGAAAACCATCTATCCGTACATGAACTCGTGTCTCCCATGGAGGAACCTATGAATTATAAAGCTATAAAACAGTCTCAAGTTAGGTTTTTTCCCCTCCTTCTAGCAGAATGGCTCTTTTGCAGTGCCCCCGGCAATTTGACACCATTGAAGCTTACAGAGTCCTCAGATCACACTGCAGTTTGAAGAAAACATAGACATGATTACATATTTTTGTTTTGAATATCACTTGTATGGAAATCTGCACAATTGCAAAACAAAGAAAAAAGACTGCTATTTCTGTCAGCTGAAGATTGGAAGACACAGCGAGTTATCTGTTATATACAAGCTACATAATTACTTTAACTAATTTTTATAAATATGGATTGCAACATACATTAACAACGGCGTAAGGGAAAAAAGAGAAATAAACTTTCTCTTATGAGGGAGAAAACTATGTGGCTCAAAAGATAAGATATTCACTCAAAAAAAAAAATCCCTGCTAGGGGAAGACATGTTTGAGGGAGATAAAAGCACTTCTCTGGCTGGTTCTTTCTAATAAACACAGCCGCTGTGCGAAGGACACGCGAGCTGGGACTATCAGACCTCCCTGTGGTAAAGGAGATGAATGGGCAGCAGATTCATCCCACTCCAAACATTCAACCTGACAAGTCAGTACCAGCGGGCTTGGGGTGCAACGGGAATTATCTAGAGTTTGAGCTGTGCTGCTATTACACAATTAATAGTTTGTTTCATACTTGGCTTGTTTACTGCCTTGCTGGCTGCTGCAGAGGATGTTTCCTTACCCTTCCCATTCCACTCACATTTCCTAATGGAAAAACTGAAATATTTCATCAACCTAATAATTCTCCTTTGATGGTGAATGATCTTCATAGGATTTTATTCCCTCATCTTATTTTCACCTGTGGTCTGCTTTAGGTCTGTGATGGTCATTTACAGAAAGCAACACAACATAATCACAGCAGCTCCTCAAGATCTGGTCTCACTGGAAGGGTACAAGGGGCAAGTTTTACAAGGGAGAGGGAATAACTTCATAAAGCAAAACGGACAACCCTTTTGATAAATGGTCACCTGCGCATTGTCTCCTCCCCCCCCTCATTACATCAGTTGGTCTCACAAAATTTATCTTTAAAGAAGACAACCCGCAAACTCTCCACAAAATCCTCTATGAGCAGATCTTTCCTACTGCGTTCTCTCCACACCTCACGCAATCCTTCATCCATTTTAAACTTCTAGTGACCCTGTTGATTCTTCTATTTATAATTCTTTCATTCAAACTTATATAAAGCCTCGGAAGCGTGTTAATATACATCTCCACAAAAGTTAAATCAATTTTGGCCATTCATGTCAAAACAAAGTAACTGAAAGCATTATAATGCAAGTTTAAATAGATACAGTTAATGACAAACAGAACAAGAGACGTGCGGCGGCATAAACATCATGAGCAGAACCATGAATCTAGCGAGCAAATCCGAGGGATTTTCAGAATCAGGGTGCTGCTTTTATTTCCCCTCTTTAGCATTAGAGCCATGACAGAAGCTGTGGGTACCTTTAAATTGCAAGCACATATTTCAGGACACCATTTAAAGACACTATTCCATTAAAGACAGCAGCATCTTCCGTCTTTGCACATACACGTAACAGAGTTGCTCAAGAGAATTTTAATGCCAGAGCCCAACATGCAAAATAAGCTTCTAAACGTTGTACATACAAAGTTTCCCGTATTGCATACAACACACAACTGCCTTTATACGTAACAGTGTGGGAACTAGCTGCGAGTGTCCCATTTCTCCCAAGCAGATAACGACATTAGTCACGCCAGCAACTTCTCAAGCGTGCCTGCCTCCGTCCTGACAAAACCGAAAAGCACATCTTCCCCAATGGAAGCAGCAGGGAGATCTCCCTGCCGTATTTCAGCATAAAGTATTTGCTTAGTCCAAAATGAAGCCTCTATCTTACCGATGTCATTTTAGGAGGCTTTATACCTGGATTTAACTGAAGCTTTCAAATGTCATCTCTCTCCCCTTGTCCTGTACGCTCTCTTTTAACTCGCTTTCACGTTGTTATTCCATATTTTGCTCCACAGTCAAGGTGGATGTAATATTCTTACCTGTATTTATGTTTCTTTGCTTTTGCATGCCCCCACTTCAATCTCTCACACTGCCATTCCTATACTTCAGAGTAGTTAAAATCCTACAAAATGTAAACATTTCTCGCTTTTGAGTGAGCTGAAGGAGCACAGTTGAAGCACACGGATTAGTCATGTTGCTCTTCGAGAAAGGTGAAGAGAAACGAACAGATGATTTTAAATGGTTAATGAGCTAGGGAAAAGGGTGTACAAAACACTTTCTTGAAGCTTTCAAGTTTGCCACTGGCGGATGGGGTTGTCATAGGGAAACTTGATGGGCTGGCTCTGTACTAGTGCTGTTTCCATGCCATTAATTAGCTGATGCTTATTTGGGCCTTTCCCCCTCCTTTTCTGTTCGCTACTCCAGCACTATTTTCAGCTATCGGAAATGACACAAAATGTTAATGCTGAAGTTCTCCTTTTAGCTGAAGTTTGACAGAGAATAAAAGAGCAGACAAGACAGCTCAGAAACCCTCCAGGCATATGTAGCATCCCAAAAACATTTGGTTTCCATCTTCAGCTGCAAATTATAGACAAGACGGATGTGTTTTAAACAAAAAAAGGTCTGTTCGACTTCATTCTTGCAGAAATGCTAATACTGAACCACTGTCAACTGTGTAAATCAAGAAGGGGACAGCCAGGAAACAGAATTTCCCTAAGAATACTGAGATTCCGGTAATTAATTAATAAAAAACCTACTAGTTGAATAATTTTTTTCTTGTGTTGCTGTTGAGCAAAAATACTGAGCCTTGGATTTTTGCCTGAACTCTTTGGAGACAAAGCATTATTTTAATATTCACCATACAGATGTCTGAAGGAAAAGAGAGAATATTGCTTAGGTGTCCTCTTTTACTATGGCCATAATTCCAATGCAGACTGTTTTCCAAACAGATTGAAGTAATAATTTGTCAGTGAGGATGAACATACACAGACGCTGCTTCCTGGAATTGCCAAAATACTGTTTTCTAAGAAACAACGCTGTTCGGCATGCAGCACGTTTATACTTTTCAAACATCCTAAAAAAAACTAGTCAGTGCAAGAAATACAACTGCTTTGTTTATCAAGTTCTAAAAATACTAGAAACGTTCTTTTTTTTAAAAAAGACATTTTCTTAAATGCCCTGAGCTTGACAGTTCAAACTAATTCTCTTCCTGATGGTTTAGTACGGTTTAGGGTTTTTTTCACAATTACAAAATAATACAAGCTGTATGTAACAGGAGTTTTTTGGGGGGTTATTATTTATTCTAGGAGTATGCGTCCCCAATTTTCTACAGGTCCTTAGTGCCAATTTAGAAAACAACCCTGCTGTGACTCCACATCCCAACCGAGATCGGTCTCCTGACATCTAAGGAAATTCTCAATCTCAATAAAAGGATGCAGCAACAGTGAAACAGAGCAGAGGGGAAATTTTCAAGAGTTTGAACTGACTTAAAGTGTAAGAACAACTGAAATTAACTTCAGACAGTTAAATTATAGAGCTCGGTTAAATTAAACAGTTTATTTTGTCAATTTTACCTGCATTTCAAAGCGTATTACACCTTTTAAGATCACACTGTTTTACACACCTGGACCTTCAGAGGACAAAATGGTAATTGTATTGATGCAATACATCATATTTTGTCTTAAGGGGCTTTTGAAATTGTATTTTAAAGGTGTCTATTTTACCTAATTGACGAATTCATATACCAGGGCCTCCATTTACAAGACAACACTAGAGTCTACTTGTAGATTCAAAATGATACTGAATCTCTAGTGTTCTCATAATTAACAGAATATATGAAAGCTTAAATCTTATTAAGGTATTCTTTAACGGGTGAGACAGGAAAAGTACTTTATTGTTTTTAGGGCTGGAAAGGATGAAGCAACAACTATTTACAACCTTTGTTCATATGGGATTTTAGAGTCTTTGGCAGGAGTTGAAGATTAGTCACAAAATACCTGAAGGATTTTTGAGGAAAAGTATAACATGGAGTTTAACTAGCCTACTTTTACTGTTATTAATTTAGAATAAAATGAAAACTGCCATGAATTACCTACTGCAAGTTTTATGAATTTATTTCCTGAACCATCAGCAGCATAATCCTTTGATTAGCACTCAGAGAAGTGAGATGTTTTAACTTCTCCTACAGCCTTTTGCCAATGACTTACTATGAAACATTAGGATATCATTTAAGCTTCAGTTCTGACTGAGATGGATGGACTTGGGATCTCACTTTTGGAAAAGCTAGGAGGTTACAATGGCAATCATAACGAGCCTGAACAACTCCATAAAACTAGTGCTTTAAGCCCCACAGATGGCTAATTTCTGATGAGATTAGTGTTATCTAAAAGCCAGGCCTCTACTCTCACTTCAGATGATACAAGTCACTTTCTGAAGCTATTTATCTTCATTGGTTTTTGAGCAAACCTCTGAATACACTTGAGAAAACATGTCAGACAGTGGATAAAGTTTGATTAGTCTATATCAGGTATTAAGGATCAGACTGCAACTGCATTTCAGCAGTAGTTTTCTGCAGTACATTTGCAAAATGAGTCATACTTGGCATGTGCAATTGCATCTGGCGTGCGAGCTTGCTAAATGTGTCTGGTGTAGTATCTCGTAATTAATGGGTTAATGCTCAATGCAATATTTCAATATCAAACTAAAGCATATTGGAATATGTGCAATTGTAACCTTGACAGAAGCAAAATAGTATCATGGCCTGCAACCCTGCCAAAGCAAACGTTATAGAAAGGTCAGCTGGAAAGAACGGCAAGATCCAGTTAATTAGAACCACACTGTCAGTGCTGGCATACTGGAGAATGAAGGTTGTTCTTACTGAAGGAGAGGTAAACTTTGGTTCTTTGGCAGAAAAATGGCAAACACCAATATTATTTTTCTCTTGCCCCTTTTATTGCCTCTGCAGTGATGTCTTCAAATTCTCATTGTGTTTGCTGAACAGGATGTGAAGTCCTGAATGAGTCATCTACAGAAGTAGGTGGCAAATGCAACCCAAAGCTAGAGAGGTATTCTACCTCAATCTCAATCTCCATTTTGGCTTGGCACAAAAAAAGCTAAAAATCCAAACAAAACCAGAAACCCAACACCTACGATGGTGAGACACTGCTACAAAAATGAAGTCTATTTTTTGTGTAACATCTCAAAAATCCCTGCTTGCGTCGTACTCCCAGACAAGCTGCCATCTCTGCCCCTGGAACTCCTTTTCTAATTCTCATAATTCTGTAGACAGAAGAGTGCAATGGTTGCTAGTAAGATAGTGGAATTCACAAAGTGCTCTGCAAAACACTAATAAAAGAGAACATTTTCATAAACCCCCCAAAGACACATGCACAACGACCTGCATGACCAAGACAATGCAACCTATTTAATGGATGGTTTCGTCCTCATGGAATGAAGTAAGTGACTGGGGACACATAGCATTTAATCTTCTTTATTCCTACAGTTCACCCACTGCCACAGGATGGCAACAAAAGAGGGATGGCATTAGAGTATCAAATTCAGGTTTAATTCTTGTGTTGTGTATTTACTGTGTGAGCGTCTCCCGTGTCTATTCAGTAATTTCGACTACGGGAATACAAATTTCCTCTGTTTTCTTTTTACATGCGTGTGGTCTGAGGGCCACCACATTAATCAGATTTATATATATATTTGTCATTTTGTCTTCCCATCCATATTTTTAAGAAAAGAAAACACATTTGGTAATAAAATGAATGTTCTGTGGCTCTTTATAAGAAACAGCCATCTGACATTAGCCCTGAAGCCTTTATCTAAGAAAAAGTTATTACGCAGAAGAAAATGCTATAAAAGTAAGGTATTTAAACCCTCGGACAAATCTCTCCTGAGAAATATCTGCCATTGCCAAATATAAGTAACCTCCACATTTTCAATTGATTGTAAATTGAATTAGATAGTCATGTACAATAGCCTCTACTCGCCTGCTCACCCCGCAGCCCACCCCTGTTTTTAAACAATCCAGCTTTTCAAAAGGGAGTTACAGTACAACTGCTCCTCAGAATACAAACCAGGCTGCTCAGCATCTGACAGGGACCGGTCCAGTATCCACTTAGCGGCAAATATTGTACACGTATGAATAATCCTCCACAAAGTAGTTTAGTTTTATACCATCCAAATAAAGAGTTATTATACTCACCTGGGGTCCCTGTGTGCTACAATTGTAGTTACGCAGCAGCATAGTTACCTGGTACTATGCTCAGTCACCAGCAAGCAAGAACATGGGCATTTTAAAAGAAGACATACATTATGCAGAATATTAAGAATTTCCCCAATTTATATTAATCATCAACTAGTACTTTGGGTTCACAGTATCTTATGAGAACTTTGCTACATTATGTTCGAAGCAGCAAGGAGGCACGTGAAAGAGAAGAAAGTGGGTTTGTACAGATGTTACCCCACTCTTACTAGCTCACCTTTTTCCGATTAGCTGGTGACAAGCTTCTGTAGAGCTTCTTGCCTTGCTTGCCAGCATTCCAAATGGTGAATGATGTCCAGGAGCTCAGGACTCTTTCTTCAAGAAACCTGACTCGGTGATTCCAGATGGTTCCCCTGGAGAGTTAGAGAAAGGGTGGATTTTGACCCCTAAATTTTTTAGCATTATTATATACCAATATGGGTATGTATGTAGACACATACACATAAACCTGACCAAACTCATTCACACATGATACAAAAAATCACAGGAAAACATTACAACAGAGATTTCCTAGGGAAATGTAAACTGTTGCTAGGAAAAAAGAAATTCTGTGGAGCTTCTCAGACAAAAATCATTAGGATAGATTTGAAACTGTAGCTAAACCACTATTATTTTCAAGAACCCTAGCAGAAGATCACAAGAAGATAAAAAACAGGGGCTATGGGCATCAAACTCAGTACTGACAGCTGCAACTGCCCACTGATGCACTGTTCGCCCGTACTCGTACTCGCCATGTAACCCTGCAGTGCATACAGCCGAACCGTCTCCTAAATCCAAGATGACCTCTTCATGTTCCGTCTGCCCATGCATTCATTCTCCTTTGTCAATGCCAAGTTGAGATCTCACAAACTCACTGCTTCAATCAACCCAAACATACAGCCCAATACTATAATGAAAGTCCGTATTCGGCTCAAGTCTTCAACAAGTCAGTTTTCAGCGCTCTGGATCAGGGGACACCTGTACAGCAACAAACAATCACTGAACTGCAAAGTCACACACCACACTGAAACTACCGGCTGCTACACACCATTCACACTTGTGAATGTGCACGCACACACTTTAGACCAAATAAAAGTTATTTCATTTTAAAGAATCATAGAATAGAACACCAGTTTGGAAGGGACCTCAAGGATCATCTGGTCCAACCTTTCTTGGCAAAAGCACGGTCTAGACAAGAAGGCCCAGCACCCCATCCAGCTGAACCCTATAAGTGTCCAACGTTGGGGAATTCACCACTTCCCTGGGGAGATTCTTCCATTGGCTGATTGTTCTCATTGGCAAAAAAATCTCCCCAGGAGTAACTTGCACCCATGACCCCTCGTCTTTTCCATGTGACTCCTCGTAAAAAGGGAGTCTCCATTTTCTTTGTAGCCACCTTTTAAATACTGGCATACGGTGATAAGGTCTCCCCTAAGCCTTCTTTTCTCAGGGCTGAACAAAACCAGGTCTCTCAGCTTTTCCTCCTATGGCAGGCTTCCCAGTCCTTGGATCATCTTGGTGGCCCTTCCCAGGACCCTCTCCAGCCTGTCCCCATCAGAATTCCAGAAGTGGCCTGACAAGTGCTGAGTAGAGTGGGATAATGACTTCTTCATCTCTGCTGGTGATGCCCTTGTTGAGCAATTTTTTTAAAGTGATATGCTTCATAAAACTTCTTAAAATATGCTTTAGAAGAAAAGAAAGCTAGCATATGCCTGTGTCCAATTACACCTTTATGTCTTCATATTTGTAGTAAGTTCCAGAATATAATTTAAGCCAAGTGGTTGAGGTAAAAAAGTGTGAGACTAATACCAAATAATGAACCACTTGGCTTTGGAAACAGTGACAAGGGAACACCTGACATCTTTAAAATCTGAAGACTGGATGAGATCTTCGATAAGTTCAAGATATATTCTTGGAAAGAGGGGACAACTTCAAGGAAAGCATTTCAATTCATGGGGCACTCATCCCAACTGCATGAATTAATTCACTTTGACAGCTACAACTTTGTGTGTGTGTGTGAGCGCATTTCCTATCACTTTCAATTGCTTTTACAACAGCAATTCCCACCATATAATGTAATACTTAAGACTAGAGCATTTACAATGGTTTAACCAAAACTGCCTGCTGTTAAGAACATCTGTTTTATGTCCAGGGTTCATTTAATATTCATTAACTAGGAATGTATCTTAATAGTTTTCTAGATGCAATAAATTGATTTCCTCAAATGATGGCTCGACAGATGAATCTCCCTACTCTACACCTCTTGAACAAGGCACCTTGAGTTGAACATTTCTTTCACAGAAAATTCTGATAAACATCTAATTGTCTCTCCTTTCTGAAAGCACTTCTTCAAACACGTTTTTCCATTTGCTTTATCATGACAGAACACAATACGCTTTATAACAATTGTTACAACTTGTTCTACAAATTGTAATACCTCTTGTGATCCAAGAAGTCAGATGCTGAAATTACTTAAAGCATTAACGGAAAACAACTACTCATTTTCCTGTGAGATCCTAAAGCTGCCTATGGTTTTCTTTGTCTTGGGAAGCACATATTTTTTCCTACTAATATACTTTCTTCACAGTTCAACTTTGAGCCCCGCACTCTTCTGACTATATCCAGTTGGTATGGAATTTAAACAGCACAATACTCAGAGAATATGCTATTTCTTCTGCTTCAAATAAGGCTTCTGATTCATGAGATTATCGTCGGGCAGCTATGGCAAGTTACTTCTGGTCTGCCAGTGCAGCCTGTGATTTTACAGAAAAATCAAAATACATTCAAGTTTCCTTGATGATCAGTATGAGATGCCTGATGATCTGGCATTTCGGTAACACGTGACTCCTATGAAATGTTTTCAGATTTTTCCTATTTTATATCAGATTATCAGATGTCACAAAGCCAAGTTCTTCTTATGAAGTATACCTCCTGAGCAGAAAGTATAACATTTGAGGTTGTTGAGGTTAATAGGTAACCTAATTTGTTCCCAAAAGTTTGTTAGCAAGCTTTTCTAAAATTTTAATGATAGGAATTTTGTGGTTTTATTTGTGTTTTTCCTTCACATCCCTGAGTTATGGTTTGAAACCCATGAAACCCTCATAGCACTAAGACATATGGATTCTTGCTGGGATTATTAGCCAGTTCCAGAGAGCCCACTTCACTTCAGCGTGTGATTTTTGTGCAGAGCCAAATGCTGCTTAGCACTTCATCACTGATTGTGGTGTGATAACTTGGAAAGAACTTCGCACACAAATAAATGTTCCCAAGGAGAAGTTACTCCATATAAAGTTTCTGCATCGTTTTGAAGACTACGGCCGTGCACCAGCACTTCAACTAATGGAGAAAAAAAAATAATTCTTGGATTTGATTGCAAATCTCTTCTAATGCAACCACAAGCTGCATTCCTGCTGCAAAGCTTGAGCTGCCGCTGGCATCTTTTGACACTTGTCTTTTTCCATGTTCATTAGAGCATACTATATTCCCAGAAGGAAAGTTAAAGGAAAGAAATAAGAAGGTCAAGTATTTTTCCTGGATCACTTTACTGGAAATTTTAGAGCTTCTGCTAGCTTCTAAAAAGGAAGATTATTGCTTTACGCATAAATGGAAAGGGCTTAAAACTGATTTTACTTTGAAATGTGACTTCAGAAGAATAACACTGTATTACATGCCAGAGGTACTTCAGAATATCTTCTGTTGACTTGAGTGACACAGGCAAGTTTCTGTTCCACTTGCGTTTGCAAAGTTAAGAAAGCTAAGGAAAAAACCCAGACAACCTTACAAGGCATAGAGAGAATTATCAACTGACTTCTAATTGTAGGGCAAAAACTGGACTCTACGTCCAGGCACACAAGAAAACGTTTCAGATCATCATGGAGATGGCCAGGTACATTCAGCACCAGTTGCTTCCAGACAGGATGAACTTGCTGTCTAGGTGATGGGTGCCTATATTCCACAGAAATCCCTGTACAGGTCAAATTCAAGCAGGCCAAGTCTTGTTGTTGGTAACCACCCACAAAGATTTCAGACTGAAGCAGATTTACTGACCCAGTCTTACCTATGAATATTATATTGAGAAATGCAAGCGTGGAAAGTATTTAAGGGAATTTCACTCATAAATAAAAGGATATGAAACTCATTAAACTCCACATTAATTCCATCACTGTTCCAATACATGAATATTGTCAGACAGCTTCATTTAAATACCAATAAATGGCTTCCTTAAATGTGTATTTTGGGTTGTGAAAATGAAACCAATATACCCAGCACTTGTGATTTTTTTGCTTGCATCACTATGAGGCATTCTTATGAAAGTGCTCACTGAAAAGAATATAAAAATCACATCTCCATATTCTGTGTGCCCTTTTTAATGAAAATTTTAAGTTATATCGAACACTTTGCAGTCTTAACACTGAAATTCTTTTAACAGTGCAAGCTGAGATCATCAAACATAGAATTGAGGGGAGAATTTGTGACTGAGCTTTAAAGTGAGAACCACAGAGTTAATCTTTGTGAAAACGTGCTCTGCACAAACAATATCTCTCACGTGCTGAAGCAAAAGGTAGCTTACGCAGTGTCAAAACAGAGAGTTTCAGTTATCCCCTTCAGGTTTCCGGTTCACCTAATTTGCCGTATTTTTTGATGTTTCCAGAATAGATAACTGGGATTCCTGCCTCGAGGGATAAGGGAACGCCATTTTCCCACCCTTTAAGAGCCAGTGCAGGTGCAGCAGACGGGAACTGTAGCAACGTGCAAAGGATGATTAAAGAAAACGCCTGAAACGATCTAGAAGTCGTACAAACCACTACTCAGAGACGATTCTCACAGTTATTTTCAGACTTTGCATTATTACATATTCATAGCCACCAGCAAAAAACAGGAGGTATTATTACTCTGCATCACCCCAAATCCAGGCTGTCACCCCCACCCATGTCAGAGAGGATTAAAAAGTAAGCCGTTTCCCAGTAGCCACTAGTATCATTTCCTAGCCTGTATTCAGTTAACAAGATTTTCCTCATGCAGAAGGTGGGATACAAATTCTTTTGACTGTAGAAATTTATTCCCACATCCTAATACTCCTCCTTGGCTCAAATTCTTGAGGTACATTATTTTCCCCATTTCTTTCATTTTCTTGTCACTTCTTGACTTTACAAAAGAAATGTAAGAAGTATACATTTTTCTACTTGGAAAATCCTTCTCAAGGCTTATATAATTTTCCTAAGATCTCGCTTGCCGTGGCCCCTCAATACTCATCAGTTATGTAGTCTGGAAGGATGAAGAGGAGCCAAAATTCTGCAGGAGTGAAATGAGGGTATTCATGCGGCGGGTGAGAATGACTACCAAGCGTGTTCCTCAGCCCCAAGAAGTTATTACCATCCCATCCACCCAAGTAACATAACAATGGAGCTCTGTTAAAATGTGTGGTGACCTACTGACTGAACACAGGAGTCAAGAAACATCTGCTCCACTCCTATTTTGAAATGAAAGATAATGTGACAATAAAAACAATATGATTTAATGTCTGAGCTCCGTTAAACCTCGCCATATTGTTTGCCTGCCTTTCCCCTCCTTTCCCCAGCAAGGCTACATAAGTGAATCAACAGAGCAAAGACAGATGTACAAGTACTTGAGAAATGCACAAATACAAGCCCAATATCCTAAGCAGTACTGGAATTTTAGGCACTGATTACCGTCCACACTAATACTATAAATCTATAAATCTGTCCTTTTCCATGTTGGTTCGTCCCGCACGCTACTCGGGTAACACCAGACAGGAAGAGGAGCTATTCAGCCTCTTCCAGTGGTTTTTTATTCATGGCAGGATAAGAGAGATCTACATTATAGGTGAATCTCACCTGATAGATAATCCAGAGATGGAAGAACAGAGCAATTTTTAATCACAGTGAAAGCTGAAAGAACAGATCCTTTATAGCTAGTTCTGCACGCAGAATATAAGTTCCTTGCAATCCACAGGAAATTCAGAAATGAATCCCGTTTGAACCTTGACCATACTGGTGAATAAACTGATTTTTTTTGTGGTTGTTGTTCTGTTGAACTTCATGTGAACTTATTAATTGCTGGACTATATCGTCCCACTGAGTTATTACATTTACACTGTTAATAGGTTCTATTAATGTCTGAGTTCATCTTCAGGTCATGGGTCATTAACTGAGGCATGGTTTGCATTGTGGCCTATTTTTCATGAAAGGCTTATTAAGAAAGACAGAGACTATCGATGTTAATGCCATTTACTTTTCAAGAATCTAATGAGGTCATTAGTTTCCATGTTTAATTGAAGTGCCAAATGCAAGCATAGAAGTTAAAAATGCAGTTGACCTCATCTTTATTTGAGTTGTACAGGAATATGTTACGCTATTCCTCTCTCCTGCCTATTTTTGGGTGCGTATGTTTTTGCAGGAGATGGAGCTGGCATTCCTGCGCTCATCAGCAATAGGAGGCCTGTGCCTCCCAGTACCTCTAAAGCAACCACATGCGTGTGGCAGACTAAGTGCCTCTTCTCCTTCGCTTAGACGACACTGGAAGCTTCCAGTGCCTGAAACCAGATGGTTTCAATAGATGATGTAATTTTGGTTATTTCTGCAGAACAAGCTCTTACAATATTATTCTGAATAGACAGCATATGAAATTACTGTAAGCCTTGTCAGTACACTTCACATTTTCTGCAAACAAGAGAATCGCCTGAATCTGAGAAGGAACGTACAAACCCTATTTTCTACATATATTAAATTTCCTTTGACCAAAAGTTTGTAAATTGCTGCAGAGATCAGCTACTTGCCCTGACTGCCTGTTTTCACCAGCAACACTTCCTAAAGACAAGCATGATGTTTTATGGCTCATCTTGTTTCATGCTGACTTTTATCTCGCAATGAGGTACATTGTCTTATATACAGTTCCTTTCTCTCCCCTTTGGCAAGATAAAAATCTATGAATTTTACAATGTTTTTATTATATACCAAAGTTCCTTACTACAGTACTTCTCCCTATAAAGCCAGCTCTGATATTGTATCCAATCCATGCAATGTAGCTGTGCAGCACAAAGTACACACAGCCCTAGGACACAAGCTGTAATGTGAGATAAAATGATTTAGATCCAGGAGATACACAACACGTGGGATTTTGTGTTGCAAATTCCTGGCTGAAGAGAAGTTTCTCAAAAATTGTAGTGCTCATTCACATTTAGCAGGTATCCAGCATAGACTTTAGATGAAATTACAATGAGAAGGTTTATATTTCTGTATGCACCTAATGAAATCTAAATATAGACATTGTACTTCATTCAGATTCTGTCACACACCCAAAACATTTAATAATGCAGTCTGATGCCCCCAGGGTAAGGGAGAACGCAAATCAGATTTTGTTTCCTGCTTCACAGATACTTTCACCTCTAGATACTTGTTCCAGAAGGATACTAATCATAGGAAATGACCTAAAAAATCATTAGCGTTTACAATTATACATACTAAATAAAAAGAACTATATAAAGCTACTTGGCAAGTGACATTTATATTTTAGGAAGTCTGAAAATGCAAAATCAGGCATTTTTTTCCCCTGAATGGTAATGAAAGACACTTGTATAAACTGAAATCAGCCCATAACAGGCTACGAGCAACTGTTCTCTTTGCTGAAAAGATTGAATCACGCACCTTTGTATAAACAAGTCCTATTAACCTGCTCTATTTTTTAAGACTGAAACTAGCCATTAAGTGTTAAAAAAAATAAAATAAAAAAAATCAACTTTCCTACGAGCATCATTTTGATCTCAGACAAGATATTGATCTGGTTGGTGAGTTACTACTACCAAATCCAGGTCTAGGCTAACTCTGAAAATTCAAAGACAATGGAGGCCAATGGTGACAGGGGAAAAAAAAAAAAAAAAAAAAGACTCTAGAAAAGGTAGAACATGCATTAAATAAGGTGGGGTGACCAAAAGGGAAATTAGGAAAGACCCAATTGAAATTATAAACTTAAACTTTTGTGATGAGTCCACTAATCTCTATTTGCTCAATGCGCACCTCAGTCTTTAGAAATAAACGCTGGCCAACCCTTCACAACTTATTCAACAAACAGGAGAACAAGCCAACAAGAAGAGATGTTACACAACCTCAGATTTGAAAGTTCGCACACAATGTTATTACCAGTAGTCCCAGCAAAAAGCCAACAGGAAGACTGGCTAGCCTGACTCCTTCGAATGAGACAAGAAAGGCGCCAATTTGGACATGCAAACTGCACATCTGAAACAGCTTACAGTATTTCCGCATTCTCACAGCATGTTGTAATTCAGGGTGCTTGTGCCACACAAGCTTGTAGATCTGAATAAGCAACAGCTTGCAGTAAATTCAAAACAAACTCATTTCCAAGAATAAGATGTTTTCCCACAGGCACAAGCAACAGCCTTCCAAGAGTTCTAGCATCCCATGACGTGTGGCTGAAAAGTTCGTAACCAACTGCCAAAATGATCACATGCTAAAAAGAGAAAAAAAAACCACCTTACATTTAAACACCAATAAAAAGGAAAATAATTTACCTCTTATTTGTTTGCAAAATCCAAAGAATATCTTCTATTTTCTTGGAAAGACTATTTCAGAGTTAAATGATTTTATGTATATACGCATGCATATACACATTTATTTACAAAGATCTGTAGTGACGTTAACCATGAACATTTTTTATCTATTTAGCATATTTATGCTAGTATACTATAGTATTTACAGTAATACAATAATATAGTGATATACAACTGAAATGCACATAAAAATGTTTAGTTTTACTAGTCAGTTCTACAATGCCATACAAATAGGACTGACTGAAAAGTGTATATGTATCATTAATCAGTAAGAAAACCGTTTACTTTATTACCACTGTGGTTCTGGTGTGGGACTCCTAAAGGACAGTACAACTCTCATAATTTTTCATTAATATCAATGCCATAGAGAAAGAAACTACTTTGGCTCAGCTTGCAGGACTTCTGATGAGGCAGGATGCTTTTGATGGGTAAAATGAGCATGTAGAGGAATCGGCAATCGAGAATTTAACATTTTCGTTAAGTGCAGACCAGCGGTGTGAGAGCAGTAGGCAACAGCATACAAAGAACCACCTGAGATAATTACTCCTAAACATCCTCGGGTATTTTCCAAACCTCCTTATCTGATTTTGACAGTTAAGATCTTTTAAAATAGGAAAATTATGTGTGTAAGTGCAGCACATTATGAGATGAAATGTTTGGTTTTTATTATTTTTCTCAAAAGAAGGTATTTGTTGGTATTACAAGTTTCTGTTTACTTTTTAAAAATTGACACAGTTCATTTTGAAATTAAGCTTTAAAATAAAAAAATAATATTTTTTACACTATGAATCTATGATTATGGTTCACATGGCAAAAAAATATGAGAATCAAAACCACGTATTAAAAATCTTAATTAAAAACCCCAATAAAATTTCACCACTATGATATATTTAAAAAACGTTCTTGCAATCATGTTCGAAGCACTGAAGAATTTACTGCTTCACTGCTTGCTTCTGCCATGTTGAGCAGATGAGATACACAATCATGTGAAGTATTCCCAATCTGCTCTGTGGGTAAGAAACTCTGATGCTTTAAATAACCAGCGAGGTTATTCAGGCAGATGAGGAGATCTCACGACATCAGTTACAGTCGCAGCTGAAGGGATGGTAACTGGGAGTGGAGAAAACAGTACTGCTGTAATGCAGTCCCCCAAATGCTTCACTCCTCTTACAAGACCTATTGGGAAATTATTTCAAAAGCAGTTGCAAAGACGAAACAATTTCTTAGACTATTTGTGAAATGTTAATACGCCCCCAGCCCACCCCTGCCTCACAAAATCATTCACACAGGTATATGCATAGTGTACAGGCAACAGTGTCCAAACCAAAGACTTCAATTCATTATTTCAATTCCAGCATTACAGTCTGTTACTCAAAAGCAAATTAAAGTAAGAACGAAGAGAAAAAACTAACCTTCCACCATCAAAAGAAGATACTACCAACATACTATGTTATGCTTGCTTTTTAGCCTTTTTTTAAAAAACAAACAATTAAACACAAGTGGGTAATTATTTTGCTGTGTGTTGTCTTGAAGACATTAAGCATCTTTGCTGCCAACCATCTAAGATGAATCTAATTTTTAAGTTCTACCAAAAAATGCAACTTACTCTAGGACGGAATGAGTTGCAGCCTGTGGATGGTAGCGGTACAGCAGGAGGCAATGGTTGACTCGAAAGACTTCACCGCCCTTCTGGATGTGTTTATAAAAAAACAACAAATCTTCTGGAACACCCTGGAAGAGAAGCAGTTATTTCAAACCAGGAACCGACCAGTATTCATAGTTACATCTGAAAACACATTTTATTTTTCTGCCAAATGAATAAGGTTTACATCATTTCGTTCCTATTGTTTCTGTATGTGTCCACGAAGTCATCTAAGGGGTCATTCAATAAACATATCTGTAGAAAAGATAAAGCTATTACAAAAGCAAGCAGTGCTATTTAAAAATGAAGTACAGCTGACCACAAGGACAGAGGTGGAAAAGTAAGCATCATCTCATTTTGACAGGGCTATAAAGCTCAGTACAGGTTAGTCCCAGAAGAGAAAAACCCAGCTGCTGAACAGTTCATGAAGCCTGAAGTGACCAAATCATTTACTGAAAGGGATCAGTGACTTCAGAAGAGTGTTTTTTTCATTTTACTAGAATTATCGTTCTTTCTTTGGTTGCCAAATATGTATACTGGTCTCTATTGGGAAAGGTGAATCAGGCCCCATAGTAAGAGACCTTATTAAAAACAACCTCAGAATGAGAAACATCTGAAAACAAAACGTTTTTCTTGCAACTTATTTCCATGGTACATTTTTCCTAATGGGATTGCAAGCAGCACTGCTGAAACTCTGCAAGAGAAAATCTCCTGGACTGTGGATCTATCAGGCTCTAGGACATATTAGAGATCTCATATACAATATTTCCCACCTAAAAATCAGAAAATCTTCATGCCAGAGACACGGTGTCAGAAGGGCGATCTTATGGCACACAGTCTTCAATTACACATCATAACATATGAAGCATAAAAACCCACCTGTAAAGATACAGCCCTGTACTGAAGGTAAAAAAGTGGCATCTATTTACATTTTCCAATGGTGCAAGTTCTTGAAATGTGGCTAGAACATTAAAAATCTGTTTAAAAAGGTCATTCAAATCTGTTTGAATACAGATTTTTCTTTCCTCCAACCCAGTGTTTAAAAGGCCAGATGATTTTATCAGGCTAAAAATCTCTGCCATATAAAACCAGGTGGGCCAAACAAAATATTTAAGCATAGCATCCAGAAAAAGCTGAAAAATAACATGACAAAGTTGAGAAGGAGTAGTAAGAGAAGGGAAAGATACTGAAATACATTTATTTCTGTAGGCAATATTACATAGTAAGAAGTCAAGTTTAAGAAACAAAAAATTTGAATTTTTTTCCCCATTACCACAGCTTCTGGGTTTCTTCCATAATTAAGAAAAGGAGATTCTCTAATTAAAGTGCTGGACACAAAATCCTGCTATGGTTTCTTCTGGCCTTCTCGTTACAAGAACGACCCAGTTCAGGGACTGTTTCTCAAACTCACCGCACCCAGTGCTCATGTCAGACACAGGCTGGACGGAGCAGCTGGGGGGGGGGGTGGGCTGGAGAAACCAGACAAAAACGCTTTGAACCCTGGAAAACAAATCCAAAACACTCAACTGAACATACGTATCTTGGGAGAAATCAGAACCCAATCAAGCTCTGTAATTCGCAGCTCCAGACTGCACTATATAATACATTGATTTAAGACACTGAATTGGGCCATGCTCCCAGATTCTGAATAAAATGGATTCTGATGTGATCGCTTGCTGAGGGCAACTCATCTGGAGCTATTGTTTGTCCTCGTGGCACGTTTGTCTGACTTCTAGTTTAGGAGCTGTGATACACAAGAAAACTTTTAGTGAACTTCATACAATTTATATGAACCTACTTTGAACGCCACAGAAGAAATCTGGGGGAAGCTGGAGTAGCAGAGAGCAACCACAGGCATCATGAATACAAGAAAAACACAAACTCAAATTCTTTCCATTTGTCTCGTAGCCCTTTCTATCTTTGTCTTATTCTGGGCTTTAATGGTAATACTGAGAGTCTGCAGCAAAGTTTAAACCTTTTTCTCTTTCCCAGTCCCACACCAGGCTGTGTCAGGCAGGGCACACATTTTGTAACACATATCAGCTTACTGCAGTAGTCACATTTTGATTCAGATATACGATTATATCACATATGTATCTGCAATTCATTTTCTTTTGGATAAGCACTGACATCAATCAAGATAACTGTTAATCTGTATATTAAAAAAAAGAGTTACTACAAGAGTAAAATGACCTTTCAAAATGCTGTTTGGTTCTGGAGTGCTCTTTCGCTTTACTTTAACGGGCAGAAATTCTTTGAAATGAAGTACGCTCCCCCCAGGCAGACACAGGTGCCTGGGACTCAGCAGTAGCTCTGGCATCACGGAGGAGCAGCGCTGCCCTGCGTTTTTCAGGGGAGGAAAGATGCTGACTGTGTTACAGATCCTGCAGGGATGGGACTTCCTATGGCTCTCCAGCAGGTACGTTTGTTGCAATACAAGAGTTTCTTCCCAATTGAGACATATTATTGGATCCAGATGACATTTTAAACACCAGGAATCTTTGTCAAACAATGCAGCTTTCAAAGAAAAAGCTGTTTAACCACAAAAGGGATATTTTAAGGTATTTTCAGAAAATGAATACCCATCGCTAAAAGTATCAATTAACAATACACCATTTCTGCAATAGGCTACCACATGAATAGTTTTCAGCATTAATAACTACAATTAAATTGCAGAGTTTACATGTTCCTGGACTACATATTGATTTTTCCAACATTATAGGTAAACCCCAGCCCTCTGCTCCGCTGCACTAAGGGATAAACTCACTGGCCTGCCTCACTCGAGGCTGTGCTCGTCAGCTGCTGATTACAATCCTAGGGCAAAACCCGAGCCTGCACCTGTTCGGCTCTAACTAGCACGCACTACCCATATGCAAAATCATCCTTCGCTTCAACATATCGCTGCTGAACAGGTGAAGATTCGATTTAGCCAGTATTTTGGGCAGGTATCACTTGCTGTGCTGATGGTTGGCTCTACAGATGAGGGGATCAGTTTTGTATACACGATGGGATGTCAAGCAGAACCTAACTCGAATTAAAGTAATTTCTTGCTCAGGGGCCAAACTAAATATTCCATGATTCTTTTGTCATCCTCTCATTGCCCTCTGTTTCTCACTTGAAGATGTCCCTCTCATTGCAGGGAGGATGGATTAGATGACCTTTAAAGGTCCTTTCCAACCCAAACTATTCTATGACTCCATAACTCCTAGCAGATGACTGTGCAGGAATCACTACTCCAACTACAGTATCCTCAACATACGTATTTGGTAAGGAGATACAAGCCACCTACCACTACAAAAAGCAATTCTGGCTACAATTTTTGCAGTTCCACCATCAGTAAAGGTGAAAAGCATCAGTAGGGATGAAGGTACTGATCAGCAATTTTTGGAGGACTTTTGAGTGGCCCTCTGTCCAATGCCGTAACTAGGTGGGAGATCATGCTGTGGCCCTGGGAAGACCAACAGAAACTACTGCAGAAATTCAGGGTGACAGAAGTCTTTGGTCACTTGGGCAAAACTTACCATTAGGCTGTTACAGACATAAACACAATACAAGAGCTGCCTTTTACTGCTAAACCTAACACAGGAGGCTGATTTCATGTCAGAATCAATCTGTTCCAACTTCCTCATCCATCTCCTTTCCCTCCGTTCAGCCTTCTCTCAAATCACCTTCAACATCTACTCTTCCCCTGTCCTCCTCCAGCTGACAGGCTCTCCAGGAGCGGCGGCAGATCCTTGTGAGCAAAACCAGGGCAGAGTCAGAACAGTCTAAGTAGTGAAACTGGGAAATCTAACACTGAATGTTTTATATATCAAGAATACATTCATTTACAACAAAAAGTGATGACAAACAAGACAAGGGAAGTAAATCTATTCACACATGAAAAAAGCCTTCAATGTTTGGGAAAGCTTGGCCCTTCCTTTTGATCAGAGCCATCAAGGAAAATTGGGCTAGAACTTGGTACATTTTTTGCAAACCAGACAGCAGCATCACGGTAATTGTTGGACAGAATAAGCCAAATAATTGCTTTCATTCCTCAGAGGAGCCTAAAATTGGTGAAAGGAAAGAATGAATCAAAAAGGAAGTAAGTTTTGATTCCAAACTCACCTGTTTCTTACAGGACTTTGGAAAGTTTGTTTCCTTGCTATTTTATAAACTAAGTAATTTCATGCTACACATTTTAGAACATTCATTAAACAAGAAAAATATTTCAAGTATTACTATTACACTACAGTTGCGTAAAAAGCAGATCAAATGGCGTATATTACAATATCTAAGATTAAACCGGAAGAAAAATTCTAAACTCAGAGTCATTTAGCAGCAGAGATGTTGAGTAAAAAAAATCAAAGTAATTTTTTTTTTTTTAATAGGTACGCCAACAGCTGCCCATCAACCTTTCCTCAAAGTCTTGAGATAAATCTTGGACTTACAGAAATAACACATATACAGAGGGGTTGGCGGCATGGAGGCAAACACAAAAGACACCCTATTTTCAAGGAAACACTCCTGCCTCAGGAGCAAATGCTGTTCTGCCCGGCATTAAACTCTCTTACTCAGCAACAAATGCTGTTCAAAGTGTGCTGCTAATGGGGAACAGCCACTAAGCTGCTGGAAGCTGAAACTAAGTAAGAAATTGCAGCTCTTCTCCAATTTAAAGGTGAAAAAAATTAGCAACTAAAATAATTTATCAAGAGTTATCCATGTCTTGCCCTGAAGACAAGTTTTGTATTAAATGTCAATTGTGTATTTCTTTTGTAATGAACCTTCTCATTGAAATTATTTATTTCAAGGAGAAATTATTGTTAATTCAAAACACTCCTTGGTTTAACTTCCTTTAGGATAGTCACCAGAGGTATGCAGGCAGACTAACCACAAGCTAACTCCATATTAAATAGCTATTAATAGCTTCTCTTCAGGATTATGGAAGATATTCTTAAGTCTCTCTCTCCAGATCTGGCTCTTCATTCTTTGGCTCCCATCCAAATCATGTCTTTGCATCATTTTGCCTTGACTGTAAGACCTGAAGCCTGTAACATTTACTTCATTGTTTGGGAAATAACAGATTAGAGGAAACTCCAAAAGACTGCTTTCATCCAAATGCATTGGCACAGAGAAACTGAGTTAAACAAAGATGATGGGGAAGTCAAATGGAAGGGAGGTGGAAAATTCTAAATGACATTTAATAACAGACTAGCAAAAAATGTCATTAGACATGGGGTATGAGGTGAATTTTCAAATAGTTTATAAAGTATAATTAAACATTGGCTCCACTGCTTTTTTTTTTTTTTTTTTAAGATCAAATACTGATCTCTGTTCAGCCTTAATTATACCAAGCCAAAAACATTAATGCCTGTGTTTTATCCAGATTTTTCCCCAGAGCACCTCGATAGGTTATTTGACAGACCCGATTGACCATTCATGTCCCAAAAAACCCGAATTCCTACTGAGCCTTTTACCTTTCAGGCGTTATTGTAACTGCCTGCCTTTCTGGAGGGAATGACATTTGTGTGCTCTGGCAGAGAAAATGAAAGAACGAATCAGTTAGTACCTAATAGCCTACAAAGTTATCTTAGAGCTCTGCAGCATGTGCTACAGCCTCCTGTGCACCAAAGGCTATTTTGACACCTCCTCAATTTGTGTTTTTTGTGACCTTTTATCACAAAAATAGATCAAAACTGAGCTCCAGACACTTTGTTTGGAGCCACAGTTTGTATTCAGAAATGCCAGTGGCTTATAATATGCTATTCCATCTGGGGCTCATTAAGAATCATTTCCCCCTGTTTACACTTTGAGATTAGTTTAGAACTTTAAGGCTGTCACTCCATTTTCAGTTTTCATCCACTTAAAAAGGAAGGTTAAATACAGAGGTGACAGGAAATTTGGGACCAAATTGTGGTAAAACTCTAGAGAAACAAGTGTGGCATATTACAGTTGTGATGTCAAGAATAATACTGCTTGAGTAAAGCCAAGACTATACAATATGCCATACTTGCACGGAGTGGAGCCTGCAGGGCAGCAATGCTCATTTATACAATTCTTATTGTACTCAACATTTCTTTGAGCATTTACCTAAAGCAACAAGCCAGTTGTTTTAGCTTAGAGCCACTGCACACAAGTGACTAGAACAAAAGGACAACATGCCAAAAGAGGTAAATAATGTGCCTTCCCAGTGATCTCCGTTTGGACATCAGTAGCAAACAAAATCTGCTGTTTGGTAAAAGTACACAAGGTCAGTCGGATACAATTGCAAAATGTCAGTTTTGTATGCAAACTGAAGTGCACTGTCACACATAGGAAGCAGTAACTTTGCTTAGCTAGTAACTGACACCACATCTACCACTGCAGGTGACTATATGTTCCCTACTTTAACATGATACAGCTTCAAAATCTGCTTTTCATATTATAGAACACCATGTACATTTTTTCCTCATCATAACTTTTTGTGATGCTTTTGGACACAGTTATGACTTTTAAACAGTGATGCTAACTGTTAGAAGACACCAAAAAGTATAGGAGCAAAACCAGTCACAGGGATAACATCACACACTAATTTTCAAGCATGAGTATCTGAAGGGTTTAGAAAAGTCCTGCCACTTCTTTCAGTAAGGAAGTACTGCACTCTTTATCTGGATCAGTTGGATAATGGGAAGATTATTTCCCTTTAGTTTCCTAAAAAATTAAGTCAGAAATCCTGTTCACAGGACTCTACTCCTAGCAGTGGATACTATATAAATATTACTTTATAAGCTTGTGACCATTTGTATTGTATTACCTTAGTCTCAGCACACCATTAGAGCTTGCTAAAATCAACTACTTTTAAGTACGTCTGCTTTAGTTATCATATATCAGAAGGTACATAAATAACACCTCTACCACTGTAGTTAATTAGAGCATAAAGCAAACCTCTCAGGTTCTCAGCCACCATTTCTGAAGACACTATTTCGGATTTTGCTTGGACGTTGCCACAGTGATCACATAAAAGGAATACATTTCCAACAATTGCAGATCTTAACCAGAAAGAAATAACTATTTCTAAAATAATTTTTAAAAAATATTTTAAAAAATCTGTTTCACATAAAGCCTGGATGGACAGAGAGATACACGCATACATGCATACTTACCTGTAATTAAAAAAAAAAAAATTACATCATAGCTTATATATTTATATTCTATCAGTCCACCCATACTATTAACATAAAATCAAAACACAATTTCTTCCATGGAAGAATTATCTTCCATTTGTTCTAAGCACTGAAATATGAAGAACAGGTGTTTGGATTTAATTCCAAATGAGAAATGCAGCTTTTTGGCATGGAAACAGTTTAGCAAATGGAGAAGGCAGAAATGTGGAGATTTGTTGGCCTGTTTCTGTGTTTACTTGCAGCAATATGACACTTACAGGTCGCACTGTTAAATACTATCCCAAAAATGGAGATGGAAGTGATCAAATTACCATAGTCAGATCAGGGTCAGGCCAGAACACACACACCTGGGTAAGATCCTAAAGAGTACTCAGTAGTAGTTTATAACAGCTCTATTGATACACAGAGAACATCTTTCTTTGCCTAAAAGGAATTCTTTTAGAATGAAAATGAATGAGTTATATCAATGTGAAATACTTTACAGTGCTAAATGCTAAAAGATTTAGGATTTGATTTTGTGTCCTCTAAACTCACATAGGACAAAGGGTTTGGCTTCATTGCTTATGTTCATTATTTTGTTCAGATCTGTCGTCACTCTTCTCCATGGGGTATTTTTTTTGAAGGTCCTCTGTATCAGACAGAGTTTGAGTTTGGACATGCTGGACACTTCACAATAGGCACAAACAAAAAGTTGAAATTATCACTGATAATTTTTAAAACTAGGAGGACACACCATGCATTGAGGCTGAAAAACCATTAGGATTGTCAGCGTATTACATCTGAATAACCACTGGCATAGTCCCTACACAATTATATATATAAAGCAAAACCAAAAAAAAAAACCCCAAAAAACAGAACAAAGAAAAAAATCAAACGCAAAACTAAAAGCAAAAAGCACAGAACAACAGTCTGTTTAACTTAACCTCTTGAACTTTACCATTAGGCTTGCTGTTCTATTGTTGTTATTATGTTTTAGCTTGCTTTCTTTTGTGAGCTTACTAACAATGCTCAAGAAGTTAGGTCAAACATTCTTCAAAGAATGAAAATACAATGATAAGGCAGAATAATAAAAAAGAAATAAAGAGCATGGGTCAGTGAATGTAGATTGTATTGGGAGCCAGGCACCGTTCCCAGCTCTTCCACTCACTCGCCGTGTAATTAAGGGCAAATCTTTTCACCACTCTAAACAATTCTGTTCTCTGTCTGATGTCTCCTTAAATTATAATTTTTTTGGCAGCCCAAAGAATAATATTTGTATATCCTCATACATACATACACATGTGTGTGCACGTCTGTATGTATATATACACACTGCATGGCACAGGAGGGCTCCATTTAGACGCTATAAAAAGAATAATAGTAATAATCTGTTGTAGTTTAAATAATAAAATAGGAAATAGCCGTAGCAGATTTTTTTTAAGAGTACTATTAAACGAAGAAGGCTTTCAAAAAAAAAACTCTGAACCACCCATTCTAGCCCTAAAATCTCATCAAAACCTCTGGAAGCAAAACCCCTCAGGTCTGAAACACACAGAATGGATCCAAATGTCTTTGAATCAGGTCTATTTGCCAACATATTTCTACTCCTACCACAATAAATACCTCCAATAGACATCCCTGGATTTTATTCCATAAACGTGCTGATGAGCCTAAAGCAACCAAATTTAACTCATACAGGAAATCTATAAAGCAAAAGAACACCTAACTGTCAGTGGAGGAACACTTCTCAGATAACAGTCGTTTAATTTGCAACCCCTCATTCCTGATCCTTGTGGAAAACCTACTTAATATCTTCCAAGGAAACGCCCAAGAACTAAGATTGACAAGTGGATATAAGTGGATACATGAGATTTAATGATGGTAGTTTTATGGCACATTGTGACCTCCCCTCCTCCCTTCTTTCTTCATCTTAGGGATATAAATCTTTCCCCTTAGGAGAACGTATTACCATCTCTTTGCCTTCCTGCACCTTTCTTCCGATCTCGTTCACCAAATCTACCTTACCTTTCAGAGATGGTTCAGAACAAAACCATGAGCTGACTTCTGGTTAGCTTTCAGATCTGCTGCATCTATTTCAGGGACCGAAGAGGAGCCTGAATGTCTGAACCCTTCTTTAATTTTTCTAGCTATGCTGACATATCTAACAAATGCGTTAGATTTAGCTACAAAGCCCACCTCAGTTATGTCCTTCAATCACCAGAGGTACCCCAAAACAAGCATACTTGGTTAATGACTGTTGGTTGGTTGTTTTGGGGTTTTTTTGGTTGTTGTTGGGGTTGTTTTTTGGTTTTTTTTTGTTTTGTTTTGTTTTTTTTTTTTAAAGTATACAGTACAACACAGATATTTTTTAGACCTTGGTTTTTATTTCTACCCCTTTGCCTAGTCTTTCTTAATAACTGGTTTAGGGCTTTCAGAGGCTGTTAGACAAAGAGATGGTTCCTAGACTAGGTATCATCCATATGATCCACAGTACTCACCTTTCCACCCTCATCAAATTTTCCCACGTGAAAAAACCATTCTCGAGAGCAGAACCAGGTTGGCATAATCACAGTAGGTCCATGGGAGGTAAACACCTAGCGAAAAGGTGAAAAAAGCCCGTCTTAATTAACAGAACATCAAAAATCAGCATCTGTTGGGGAACAAAATAGACCTTACACATTCACCTGAAATCCTGTCTATACTTAACCTTCAGCAATTTTAAGCACTGAGAAAGGCAAGCGCTTAAAATTTAGCATGTGCTTGGTGTTTAAAATATGGTGTATACCAGCACCTTTGAGGTGTCACAGCCCAACAGATTAATCTACATCCTGCTTCATATTCCATAACCTTCTCCTCTATCAACACATGCAACACATGCAGAGTACTTCAAATTTTATTTCAAATTTAGAGAGGTATACTGGAAATGACATGTCTATTAATAATGGTGATGTTGATACTGAAGTGAATGAACTGAGAAGAAACTTAACCCTACAATTGCTGTGCATTTTGGATTTCTTATATATACATTAAGGAGGAACTTTTGTTGATCTTTTATTTTTGCCAAAGACACTTAAATCTTAATCAAGCTTGGATAAGTAAGATGTGATTTATTTTAAACATTACCAGAGCACTACGGATTTGCTACTCAGTGGCATCTACCTTAAAATGTATTTGTAAAGAAAATGCTTTAGGGACTGATAAGGGAGTGACTATTAATTTCATCCTCTTGACTAGTGACAGCCAAGAACTATACAAATTGTTCTTTGCAGCTTTAAACAAACTTGTTGTAATCACAACTGTGAAATAAACCAGAATCTGCATTACGGAAGGCAAACTGGTTCTTTCCTTTATTACAAGATGAAGTATCTCGCCAAACAAGAGACTGAGCTTGTCAAACAGAACGTGCAAAGTTCAGGCAGGAGCCTGTGCCCACTCCCAGGAACGACACGGGAAATGCAGAGCCCAGCCTGGTTTACAAGGGCAGGAGAAAGAAACCTCACAATTACTGCCAGTCTTCAAACATGAATGAAAATGCTGATCTTGTGAGCAGATGATTTCATAGCATGCTATAGTGGTAATAGTAATATTCCTGTATAGTTGAAATTTTTAAGCATCGGTGCATGAATGTGAATTTTACCACATACACCTAAGTATTAACATTTTAAAGGTGTTCCTCTTGATTTCAACCTGGGATGGAGCTCTTCAAACTCTTCTTGAGTCTGGCAACTTCAGTTTCCACAGATAAACACAGATTTAAAGCCCAAATTTTACACACTCAGTTCTGTACAGACACTTTGACCAACTCTCCAAGCAAATTAGATTAGAAATTTAATCAAAATTCAACATGTAATCTACCCCCACTTTTCTTATGGCATGAACCACCTGACCGAACACAGGCATCCACCTTAGGGTGAAACACACTGCACGCTAACTCCAGGAACATCGCAATAGAACTTCACTGGCCATAATAGGGTCCTGGGGTGACTCATCACAGTACAGACACTTAAATTTTAGGCGGTCAGATTTAGTCAGAATAATCCTGTCACTTAATGGCTATGATTTAACACATTAGCAGCTTGTTCTTAACTGAAACACACTGGCTTCAGAGGTGCTAAATGTCAAAAACTACCCCCCAAAAGTCAGTGGGAGCTGAAAGAGTCAAAACAATCCCAGAAAACCAAAGCAGACATGATTAGTCAGTACATGGTTATTAGCTCCACACTAATTACAAGGGCAATTGAGTATGGTCTGAACCGAACAATGACCAAACAGTAATCCCAAAAGAAAACAACAGTAGGGAGAAAAGCTAGGCTAGAATGCACTGCATTGAATCCCCTTTCTGAATGAAAGAAAATCTTCAAAAGAAAGTCTCGAGCCTATTGGAATACGTGAAATGTGTTTGGAGAGGCTAAAATGCCGTTTCCTCAGTTCAGCCAGGTTCATCAGAGAACATAAATGCACTTAATCTTAAAGATGTAGCTCAGTGTAATTAGTCATGCTCACATGCAAAGAGCATAAATCCCATATATTTTAGATAATCTGTGTTCCACTGATGTATCTAAAGTGAAACCAAATAGAACAAATTTGAAACAGAGAAAAGAAAAAAAACAACACCATCAAACTGTCACTTCTGTTAACGTAGATAATGATGATTATATAGTAGATCATCACACACTGCACACACTGATGTCTTCCCTAAATCACACAGGAGGGGAATCACACAGACAAAACCCAGCCTGGTGATGAGGTGGCTGGATTGCCACATCAGGGTCATCTGACCCTGCTACATCTTGAAGGGTCTTATCCTTCAAGAAAATCCTTGAACCTGCAATAGCACACTAGCTAAGAGCTAAGAAATTGGCAAAAAAGCTTTTTCTATATGAATACTTATAATGTGACATCAAAATAAACTTTAGGAAATTTAAATTTGTGCTGCTCCCACAATGGACAAATTCACACTACCTTGTCCCTTGCTATGCTAACAGTAACATTTGTGAAGAAGAAATTCTTTTTTTTTGTTGTTAGCTTAGTTTTCAGCTGGATCTGCTCCCTGATCCGACTAACCACAAAAGTGTGTTACCACAAAGGAGGATGTATGAAAACAGGGCACCAAACACAGAGAGGAATAGCAAGTAGTACCGATAATCCATAAATATTCTGTAACCTGATCAGGGGAGCTGCATGCTCAAAGGCTAGATTTACTGTACATCTCTATTAATTTAAGAGCTCTCCCACTCCTCCTGCCTCGGGCTCTGCATCCCAGTCCCTTATAACAGCATTGGCACTCACCTGACCCCATGGTCAGCTAGATCCGAGCACTACACCAGTAAGAAAGCTATTATTTTCTTTGGGGTTTTTTTTTTTTTTTTTTTTTTTTTTAGTGTTAGTTTTCTGTAGCCTTAGTTTTCTCTATCAGTTCACTGTGGGGTCAGACTAGCAATACTGCTGACATACCGGAGTGGGAAGGAACAAGCTTTGGAGAAGAAAACAAGACCTCCCTTTTTTGGTCGTTGCTCACAGTTAATCAGCCCAGCTGTAATATAAAACTGCACCCTCTGGCTGAACACTTAGAGCGACGGGAGGAGAACTGGCTCAGGAAAAACACTACACTCCTAACAACTGTATTGAAACATTGCCGCATCTGCCAAACTTTTGAAAGCTACCTTCAAGAGCTTTTGAAATTTCATCTGCAAGAGAAAAAAAAATTAACCTCAACCTTCTGCAGTTTGGAAATTCTAGATTTCAGCTTGGTTCAGCCAGACGGGAAAGCCTCCTCTGAAATTCTTTTGCCTGCTATTGTCATACACACTTGCCAAGGTGTTAAAAAATGGTCAGATTGGCTCACTCGGTGATAAAAATCACAACTTCTCACTTTGTGAGATTGCCACTCAAGATTTTATCCATAAATCTTTTAGATTGCATAGACTGGAACAAAAGAAACAAAGAGGATATGCTAGCCTTCATCTGTAAACCAATCAAGAGCAGAATTTGAATGATGATGCAGCTCTGTAACTGCTATGTTTAGTTTCCTTGGAAACGTTCTCCAGCACTGCCCAGCAAGCGTCCTGTATCACCTTGGAACCTCAATGGGTTTTCAGTCCTCCTCGAGGAGTTAATTCAGTATATTGGAAAGCAGTTTGGACCTGTGAACCTTTCACACACAGCTGTATTGGAACATTAATGCTCAATAATAGCTGTCGTTAATTACAGTACACTGTATGCTGTAAAGACTATCTCAATATAATCTAGTTGAACGAAACCCACTTGTTCAAAACTAACTACAGAGCTTGTAGATGAAGGTATAAATCTGTCCGGACTTAGAATTCCTGAAGAACACACTGTTGTCATACCCAAGTTGCAATCCATCAGTTTCCAGGTGACAGAGACAGGCTGCTATTCCAGCACTGTATTTATTAAATTATTTAGAACTTTTATTGTCATCTGGTTTTATTCCAAAAAACAAGTAGCAAGTAATTGAAACTGATTTACTCTGGTTTGTTCTTGCTAACTGTTTGGCTATCAAATTACATTCAACTATTACAGAGGTTCTCTGAAAATAAATTAAAGAATATGAAGAGTTGATAAAGTGACCTTCATTTGTTGTGTTTCAAAGCTGTCAACAGCACATGTAATTCTGGTCCCCACTGATGCTCACTTCAGATCAAGTCAGCATTCAATACGAAATTTAAGTCCCAATACCAAGACAGGAATTCATGTTGTTTACAGTAACTCTTCAAGGAAAGTTCTATTTCCTGAACCAGCAAATCGAAATCTAACAGCAATGTGCCAAAAGAATACATGCAGATGGTGAAACAACCTTAGCACATTATGTCATGCAGAATAGAGAGAGGAAACCCAGGCAGTTCACAAGAGCAACGTCTTTAATCAAGGGCGCAGACTGCTTCCCAATGTAACAAGCTAATTCCCCAAAATACGCTACACATTTAATTCTACTTATGCTATAGCATTTATGAAAATTATATCCACACAGATCAAGGATTACAAACAATCTCCTATGTTATGATAAATAAAGTTTGCCAATATCAAGGGTCACACATTAACAAGTTAGAAGGTGAGAAAGAAAACAAAATGAAAAAAAAATCACATGGCAGAGGGCCACAATGATTTTGTGGGCTGTAGGCAGACCATAGGCTAAAGGACATCACTCCTCACTTAGAAAAAATTATGCGTTAAGATACTAGTGCATTAATTCAGCAGTGAATGTACCAGGACCTCACTGCTAAAGATGATGAGGTTTACACCCAGAATCAGGTGTGTGTATTTGTGTGACAGAAGAGGTATGGAAAGTAGGGGAGAAAAGAACAGACTCCTTATCCTACTTCAAAAACGTATTAGGCAAATAAGATTTAAAACGAACCAAACAAAAAAAAAAAAAAGAACTACAGCAAACTTTATGAAGCTTTAAGGAACCTAAACAGCCAATCTGGTATGGATTACATTCAGTTAGTTTATATTGTACTGAACTGGTTTGCCCTTTCCTATGCCTATATAAATAATTGCCTGTATCACCTAATCATTGCATGATTCGACATTAGCTGAAAACCCCTGCTCTAAAGAAGCCGGGATTTGGCACAGCAAAAAGTACATTTCAGAAATAAAGCTTGCCATGACTCTCCATACCAAAAGGTTGATATATACATCGTAATTCTGGTGCAGGCTTGACTGAAAATCAGCCTTACTTCAAAACCCCCACAATCCCAAACTCTACTTAGCAACAAAACTAATCAAAAAGAATTCAAGAGTCCTGAGAATTGCTAATGCCAGTGAAAGCAGAGAGATTTCATCAGCTCCGAGAAGGTATTCCAGTCCCGCTCCTTGAAAAATTATGACCTACAGCTCCCCATGATTTCCCCAGGATTTGAAGCCTTACTGAAGGCTGAAATGCTTCACAGTTTGCAGGAAACGCAGACTTTCTGCAAAAATGGAACCAACGAGAGCTGCTGTAAGATGACGCTTTCTCAGTTGCTCTGTGTTTTTCCATCTAGTGTTTCCTACCACTGTTTGAAGGGACCTATACTGCTCATTTTCTGTAGCAACTAGCTAGCTAATACAGCTAGTTCCCTTTTCAGTAGGGAGCTGGAGAGCTGAAGTACTGCCCGGCAGAGATGTTCTCTCACACCTCTCAGTACAATCCCTTTCAACATTTCAAAACTTTATTGAGTTCAAATTAAAATGCTATTTTAAAAAAAAGGGTTATAAAAGTTAAGTGATCTCTCTCCCTCTTTGGTCAATCTTTCACACAGATACAGTCCAATGACCAAATCTGCGTACAAGCTGAAGTAATAATAATTTATGTTTAATGTTCTTACCTACACAGTGACTGTATGATCAACAGTTAACTTTTCTGAAATAGACGTAAGAAGTTTTAAGCCTATTCAAAGGTGCAGCCAGCCAATAGTACAGTATAAAATACCTACATAACAAAGTATTACAAGGTTTATGGAGTGCCAGGAATACACAGAAATGTATTTTTAAAAAAAAAGAATTAAAATTCTGCATTCAAAGTTATTAGAATCCTAGTTATATGGGTTAAATAATATGGTTTTTATCTTTTAATGCAGATTGAAAAGAAAAAACTCTTCACTAGAACATTTATGGCATGTTTCAATACTTTCTAAAGGCTATCTAAATCTCAAGGGACACAATGCATGAATCTCTCGTACAAACCCCTGCTCCCCACTTCCCACCATCCCAGCACTTCCAATTCTCACGTTGGAAGCAGACGACAGTACTGGGAGGAAAGCTGGGAGAGCAGTAGTGCCGGGAGAAAAAAAGGTGAATTTGTTTGAACTGCTGTAAGGAGCTCCCTTGTCCCTCACTGTTTATTACTTTCTTAGTGCTTTTCACCAGGCACTTTAAGAAAAACATGATAGTCCTCTTT
Organism: Alca torda; assembly: GCA_008658365.1. Lineage (NCBI taxonomy): Eukaryota > Metazoa > Chordata > Aves > Charadriiformes > Alcidae > Alca > Alca torda. Next base: position 28,689,811 of record CM018086.1, on the reverse strand, counting down.
ATAGCTATTAGACTGTTATACCAAAACCATAAAATTCTATACAAATAGTATTCCCTACGTCATATAAAATTTTAATACCAAGTCTCTGCACTGTTGGATGTGAAACCACCATCTGAAATGAGTAAGAGCGTGTGTATTTAACATGGCATCACCTCCTCCTGACGTCTCTGGCTACAACAGAGCGCACAAAGAATGAAATGCAGGGTAAAGACTGCTTAGATCAAGCTGCACTCTAATTACCTTTTTTTAAAAAAAAATTAAAATCTGTTGCTGAAAGGAAATCTGTTTACAAATTTTCTAAAGGTAAATATATTAACTTTGGGTTTATAGTCTAATACATATGTATTGAATTGGCTGTGTTTTTGCTTTATGTGAGCTAGCCCATGCCAGCCTCATTGTGCTGGATAATTGAGAGCTGACTATGCTGCTGAATATCTCTTTTTTTGTAGTTGAATGCTCCTAGTAAAACCCAATAGCAAGCGCCATTCTTCTAGTCTTTTTCAGAGCTTTTATCTACTAATGACGATGAATTAACCTACTGCTGAAACCAAAAGAATAGATGCATGCAAAGGGAATAGCCTGTATGATTTTAGCATGTCTTACATCTTTTTTTCTTGTCTGTAAGCTGCTAAAAGTGGTCTTTGTAACATCCATGCCTTAACAAGTCTCTAATTCTTGGAGAGTTTCCAGTATTTAGAGAGTCAAGTATTTACAATGGAAGAATTACTCCATCCAGTAAAATGAAGCATTCTGTACCAAGAGGTTGTCTACTTGGCTTGCTGTTTATGCTGAGCCTTTACCACAAAAGAAAGAAAACAATCTGCTTAAAGTCATATTAGCAGATACTAAATTGCGATTAGAACAAACAGGAAATCTGCTAAAGAAGCAACACTGACCAATGCTCATGTATTAAGTCCTAAAAATGATCTTTCTGTTTGACTTTTGGACATGTCAGCATTTTTGCAACATGAAGACTGAATAGACCTTTTAGATTTTGAGACAGTACTCACATGAAGGTAACATAACTGAAATATTCTAAGTTATTACAACAAAATAATTATTTACAAAGCAATTTTCATCTCAAAGATCTATGAAAAACAAAAAACGACACAAATGTCCTTTTTTTTCAATGACATGACTCTTACAAAGAGTTATAAAACCTGTAGTGGTCAGAAGATTATTTGAAAGTAAGTATCATTCATTTTCTGTCTATAAAAACATCAGGTATGTTTGTAACTTATTAAATAATATTTAATAGATAACAACATACACAGCTAGCCCTGTAATGCTCGGGAAAATCCTTTCTTTGGATTTGCACCATTACCTCCAAGGAACAGCTCCTGCTTCAATCCTAAGGAGTGCCAGCTCTGGGGAAGTCTACGCTGCTCCTGGCTGAGCATTTCACTCATCTTTTCCTTTCCTAACCATCTTCCTGATGACTTCTCCTCCAACTTCAAAAAAAAAAAAGACTATTCTGCCTTTTAAAGTGGATGATGCTATGTCCACAATTGACAAAGCAGGCGGATGTTTTTGTCTCTACAACTTGCTAGTAAAGAGGAAAATAAATTAACATAAAAAGCAACCCATGAAACTTTTCCACATACCACCTTCTAAAATTAATGTTCAATTGATATGTGAATAAACCTCCTGGAAAATCTCAACTTCAGCAGATTTTAAAATGCAGGTATTTTGAGAATGAAACAGGAAATATTTTTGAGTGTTTATGTTTATCCCAAAGTGTAACACATCCTACCTCCTAGTGCTCACTGATTCTCCTTTTCAAATGGATGTTCGTGTAAAAAAAATTGAATGCAACTTGGAAGTGGGGGACATACGAACCTCAGTTAAATGAAAGAAATACAAGCCTCTTCTAAACAAATATAGAATTATATAGAAAATATAGAATTGTAGATAAGATTACTTTTGAATTTCAACAGTTCAGCTGCGTGCTAATGTACATGCAAAAGAACCACAGGAGCAATTTTAAATATTCATGCACACTTGCTGTATTTGTTTCAATACAAATGGTATTTATTTTCTGTGGTTTTTTCCCCTATAGGCTTTTAACATTTAGAGTAGACAGAAAGAGAAAAATTAGGTCAGATCTTAGACTACAGATTCTGATTATCTGATTAACAACTGCAATAGTAGAATGCTTTCTTTAGGAAATCAAAGGAAACTTCACCCTAAATCTCTCCCTCATGTCTTCCATCATATCACAAGTCTTCGGGGGGTATCAAAGTACCAAATGCATTCCAGTGCCCCGAGAGCGTTTGATTTGCATTCTGCATCACTTAAAAGTTGTGAACAAAGACAAGACAGAAAATAAAAATCAGTCATTTAATTATTTCAGAAAAATAAACTTCTCTGCTAGTGCAAGAAACAGTAACGCAACATATTTTACAGAGGAGAAAATGAAACTCTTCTCAAAATTTGCTTTTATATAAACGGTCTAATAATAACCTTCTGCACTCCTTTTCAAATCTTTCACCCCACAATACATGCTCTCATAATGATATATAGCAACTGAGGGGAAAGAAAACAACCCAGTACCTCAGGAAAAGTTTTTACACACAATTACAGTTTTGATAACGAAAGGGCCCTAATACATGTCAAGAAGCTGGTGATCTGTTACAGGAGTTTGTTTTTCAACAGTGCAGAAAACAAAACTGGAAAGACCTCAACCCATCCTGAAAATACACAGAAATAAAAATTAAGTGCCCATTAATTTGTAAAAGTCTGAGAAAAAACAGAGCCGAGAGCACTACAAAGCTTTCCCCTCCTATCTGCATTCTCTCGTTTCAGCCTCCCTAATAACTTGTTGATGGGTTTATATGTGGGATTTGATTTTGTAGGTTCTTTCGCTGCCTCCCAGCCAACAATCTGATCAACATTTCCTTTTATTTGTGTCTGCTTGCTCTATAACCAAAACTCTCACAGCATGGGTAGTTTGAAGGTCGTACCATATCTCTGAAATCGGGCTCGATGCATGCATCACTGCTGACACTTATTCCTGCGTTAAGTTCTGTCTGAACTTGGCATTCCCTGTCACTGGTTTGAATTAGTTACCATTCAGACAGTCACTCTTTCAATCTATCCAGCATGTTAAAGTATTTTCAAAGTCTCAAGAATTCAATGATAAGAAAGAAGGCAATAAATAGCTTAAGATCTTCCAAGTGGAGGCTGGTATAAATTAGCTTCAGGGCAGCTGTGTTCCAATTAGAACAATACAAATCAACAATAAAGAGCAAGGATTAGGGCCCAGATGCATCCTAAATCAGAGATGTATAAGGAAGCAGCCCAGGCAATGGGGGTCCTCTCTACCATAGCGAATTTCTGCCATGGGGAGAAGATCTCTGTTGCCATCTCTAAGGAATACAGGGGAGCTCCTAGAGAACGAGGCTTCCAAATTCACTACTTCAGATGAGCACCTTTAAATGTGTGAATATCTGCCTAAGCCTCCATGTATCCATGCATTCCTATAATCAGACTATTAGAATTATCCTCAAATTGATTAAATGAATTTCTGTAATAAGAAATCATCTCTAAAACACTGCTTCAGTATGCTGAGTGAATCTGATAAGCAAAATTCAGCTAAAATGTTCAAAGAATTAAGGGGAAATCAATTCTGCTACACTTATGAAAGATTTTTTTACATTCTTAATACCTTTTTCTTATCCTGTCCTGCAGAAATATTTACATCTCAAAAGACAATAAACACGTACTATCTGGCACTCAGCATATATCATTAGCAAATAGTAATGGCATCATAGAAACATGGCAGCAAAAAGGGTCTTGCTATAATATCAAAGAAAAAAAATTAATAACTAATCTAAAGGAAACCAATAGAATCAGGAAAGAAAATGTTGATTTTTCAGCTGTCAAAAAAGCTGAAAATCAGTAGGGGAAAGAGATGCTAGAATGGTACTTAATGTAACTTAAAATTTGAAAATCAGAACAGCACTTTTGGCTATATGGAAAACCAAATGCAGTTATAGCAGCAGCTGGGAAGGATCTATTAAGCAGCTCTTGTGATCTATATCTTTGGAAGTTTCATGGGTCACTCAACCACCTTTTTTTGTAACACACATCCTGCTAAAAATGATTACGATTTAAATAAGGTTTCAAATCCCTGAATTACAAATTCTGAAAAACGCAGTGGAAAACACAAAAGCACAATAACAACATATTGTAAAAATGTTTAAAAAATATTTAATAATTCCAATTTCCCTGTCATTACATTGTAAAATTTAGGTAAAATCTTTGATAATTTTCCCAAAACTCCATGAAATTGATATCAAGAACTTTGCATGTGCTACTTGTAAAAAATAAGATAAATCACAGCAATCCAAGAGGAACTTTCAGCAAAACTTTCTCTATATTTTTTTTTCTAACAGTAAGTTTTCTATAGTGAGGGAAGACACCAAACCTGGACATTCCTACAGGGAGCAGCAAATATCTCTGCCAACACGGATGGAGTGTTCAGTGTTACAAACTGAGCAAATTAGGAGTTTCACTGCAACAAACGACCCATGGTGACAAACGGCTATAACTTTGAAGCTCAAGTACAATGCCAGCATAACACAAAATTAAAAAGAGTAAGAGCATTAATCAGATCTCCCAGTGAGGCTTTATCTAACTTAGCTTTGTATTAAGCACAATAAATATATCAAAAATATTTATTTGTTATAAAATATTTACTATTCTTCATATTTGTTGCCTTAGAACATTGTGACTTCTAACTACTATTTTGACTGTAGGCAGCCACTGAAACCTATGAGAAATGAAGCTTCTAATTAACAATGTATATGATTTCTAAACCCGAACCTCTGAGTCCCTGTGCAAGACCCAGAAAAAAGCACATTTCTAGAACTAAGGCATCTCTGCCCTGCGGTGTCCCTGAACAAATGGAGTTCGAGTTCCTCTTGGCCAGCACAAGCAACTCTGGCTGCTGGGAATCCAGAAACACCTCCATCCTTCCCTGCACTGCGTAAGAAACTCAGCAAATCTAACACTCAGGGAATTAGACTCCGTGTTTGGGTTAATAATATCCAACATAAGCACTATAACCTCTTTTTGGAAGCGGGAATCTCTGCCCTTTTCAGAACTGCACCACTTCACAGGGAAATCCTGTGTCAAAATAAATGATAGAACTAGAAGGACCCACATATTGCAGCAACAGAGTCTAAGTTCCAAAATCAGCATAACCTCAGTAATAATCTGTTAAATCTTGATTCAGGAAACCATTGCTTTAGTAGCATATACACAGGCGAGCTACATATGTTTAAATATTTAGCTAGGTTGAGACACTTATGAACAGCAATTTTTCACACATGCACATGTGTTATTCTGCCCCAGCAAAGTTCTTTGGAAATTGGAAGGAGAAAGAAGCAGCTTTTTAAAGAGAAAATGGATCCTGAAAAACATGCCAATTCATCTATAAAAGCTACATTTATGTTGCAAAGGTTACTCACATCATCTCTACTAGCAACAAGTCTGCTTTTCTAATTTGAATTCAGCGAAAGCACTGCAAGTTGTATCTTCCAAAAACAGCTGAAGCATTTTAGCCACGCACCCAGTTTCATGATAATAAACATGTTCTTCCCCTTCAAAAAACCCTTCAAATACTGCCAAAAGACCATAAAACTAATGAGGTATAATACCTTCAGGACTTGTTATTCTGGCATACTTCAACCAACACCCTGCGAAAAAGGCCAGCAGTGCTGACCCTATGAAATACAGCCTGTGTTAGTGCAATAATGGTCACCCAGGTACCAGCCAAAGAAGAAAGAGGGAACACCACCAGCAGCTCTCTGGACCCAAACCTTCAAACTCACAACATCGTTTCTAAATACACTAAAAATACTGACTGGCAAGTCTTCCAGCTTGCTAATGAAACACCAATTCTTTAAAGCTTACGGAAGATGAAAATATGTCCTGTTGGGTTAAAATTTCAATTTATTTTCCTGCTTCACTGAAATGTGAGAAAACTTAGTTCTAAGAAGTAGAGAATATGGGGCTATATGTTATTGCTGCTATTTGTACTGTACGGCTGCCATGGAGGACGAGGAAAGAAAATAGAAGCACCTTTAATAGAAGCACCAGAGGAAAGGAGGGAAGTATTACTTTAATGCCTACACATGCTTTAGCCGCTTCCCTGCACCAGGTGTGCCAAGTTTTTAGCACTGAAGCAAGTGTGATACTTCAAGCACTTTAATTTGAATTAGGTTGTTTCTAATAACCTCTTCCCTTCATTTCCAAGGGGAACTTCTCACATGTTTCATCCTATACAATGATACTATGTTTATACCAACTGCCACTTAGAAAAGACATAAACCAGGTTTATATACAGTATCTGCAGAATGTAAAGTTAAAAAATGACACAAAGTGACTGTACAGTGTTTTAAGTTAAATGGAAGATGTTTCTGTTTCCACTTATATCAGGGAAAATATAGACTACCTTCGTTGACTTCAGTAGAATTACTGCATCCAGGGCATAACTGGGCGGAATGTTTATACCTTCTGATCCATCATACATTTCTGACATATCTACAAGATGCTTCGCAGGCGAACATAAGATCTCTTGGGAGAGGAGGTATGTTAGTCCAGGCACGGTGCTGTGCCAAGCCGGGGCACACAGCTTCCAATGACATCAATGAGGCAGCAAAATTAATTCATCACTACCTGGACCTGGGATAAAATTCATTGCCATCGAATGCGACAACATACCCAGAACGTAAGGCAGTTCTGCTGATTTATGAGGCCTTCTGAAATGGCCTGTTCAAACACCAGGTCATTTGAACATCAAAAGTGTACCTGAAAGTTTTCCATAGAACGGTCTAGGTTGGAAGGGACCTTTAAGATCATCAAGTCCACCACTAAACCATGTCCCTCAGCACCACGTTTATCTGTCTTTTAAGTACATCCAGGGATGGTGATTCCACCACTTCTCTGGGCAGCCTGTTCCAATGCTTGATAACTCTTTCTATGAAGAAATTTTTCCTAATATCCATCCTAAACATCCTCTGAAGCAACATGAGGATGTTTCCTCTTGTCCCATCGCCTGTTACTTGGCAGAAGAGACCGACCCTCACCTGGCTACACCCTCCTTTCAGGAAGCTGTAGAGAGCAATACAGAAAGTACAAATATTTTAAAGCACAGCTGCAATTTAAAATCTCCCACTTTTACACACACAGAGGCAAAATAACAGACACCTTGTATTTTAGCACCACCAAAAGATGACTGCACAAGTTTTACAGAGGCTTATCATATTACTTTTAATATTTCTGTGACAGGCTGGGCTTATTCTCAATTTCCAAGTTGTAAAGTTTCCAACTTCCAAGCCAGCAGTCCGGTTAAATCTCTGCACATCCTTTCCCTTAGCATTTGCCCTGCTAATTCCACTGGGCCCCACTGGCCACCCCACCCCATCCCATCGTCTCCTCTGAAGTGCCTGCTCCCACAGCAGCCCCGCAGTGGGACTGCGATGGGCCGGCAGCAGACAGCAGTTTGCCTTTCATGTCACACGCAAATTCAAATACTCCTTCTTACGCTTGAAATTTTCATTAAATGAAGGAAGGGTGTGTCTTCCAGTTTTACTTTAGGGAACACAAAATAAACAAGTTTTCTTTTGAAGGAAAAGGATGGGAAAAGAACAAGGTCTTCAAGAAAAGAGAAAAAGAATAAAAGAAAAAAGGAGAAAACTTGAAACTTCCTTTGCTGTCACAGCTGTTCTGGTCCCTGCATTCTGTTTAATATTTTTCAGTCTAACAGTCAAACAGTTCAAAATAACATAATGTGTATGCTGTACAACAACTATCAGACCTGGATTATCTCATTTCTGCTGCAACGTGAGACCTATCACCTCTTCACACGAACTGAAATAAATAAATAAAAGGAAACTGCTAAGATCAGTGCCATGACAAATGATTCAAACCTTATCCTTTCTTCTGCTAAATCTTAGAAAGCTAATTATATCTTTTGATAACAAAATGTCCACTGCAGCTCAACGAAAAGTGTATTTATGACCTAAGTATTTCTGGCAGAAGTACACTAATAGAAACTATAATGCTATGGAATTACTTAAATTTTTATTTCAAATAAAAAGATATGTACGTTGAGGGGTTAGTTTACCTTTTGAGCTACACAAAAGATTAGAAAGATAGCTATCAGTGATTCAAATCAACTTATTCAAATGAATTTTTTTCAGTGATGAACACTGAAGCAAAGGTTTGCTTTTTAAGCATATTTCATGCATTTCTTTCCTTCCCTTTATATAAAAAGGTCTGGGTCAATGTTCTTTTTGTTTAAAATCAAACTATGCATAGTTTTGAAAGCATCTTAGTGTTTCACTGATTTTTTTCAGTCTTATCACCTGTTGTCACAATAGTATTGTCATTCTAAATTGTTCTAGATGTAATCTCTTAACTTACTAAGAATAATAAGGTAAGTAATTGGTATTCTTCAATTCAACGTAATTTCTCCTTAGCCAGCTGCAATAAGAAGATATCCTACCATTGCAGCTGCTTTGCAAATACAACAGTGATTTTAAATGTCAATATTTAAAATAGCAACAGAAGTTAAAATCCAAAATCCGTTCCATATTAAAAAACATAATCTTGTCAGGAATGTCCTTTACGTTGTAAATATTTCCATTTAGTTGAAATAAACCATTCTCTTGACAAAAATGTGAAAGCAAGGCTTTTTCTAATGCAAGAGAAAACTAAGGAGTTTTACACTTTACGTTTGAAGCTCTCCCTGAGTGTGCAGTTTCAAAACCAGTTTCAGCCAATCCAGTCAAGGCTGCGCTGCTCTGAAATGAGCCCTTGGACTGGAAATGAACCCTGCAGCTTTAAAGTAATTGCAGCAGCACAGAAATGCATTATATGCTACTATGTGGTCTGTACTGTAATTCATTTTCAACAGTGGGAGCAAAGGATGAGCTTTTTATAGCATATTACTTTGCCATTGTTGCTGCGTTTTCTAAACAAGAGAAATTGTCCTGCAGCACACTGGTCTCTGTCCTGTGACCCCAAGGCATCCAGACCTCATGTGCTAGGCTGGCCTCGGCTGGCTGCCATGCGCCCATCCAGCCGCTCGCTCAGTCCCCCCTCCTCAGCAGCACAGGGGCTGAAAATAAGGTGAAAAACTTGGGGGTCGAGATAAAGGCAGTTTAAATGAGTTATTCCGACTTCCCATCAGCAGGCAATGTCCAGCTGCTTCCTGGGAAGTGGCACCTCAGTATATGTAGAGGCTGCTTTGGAAGACAAACGCCTTAGTAACAAATGCCCCCCTACTTCCTTTCTCTTAGCTTTTTTTGCTGAGCACGACATCATACCGTAGGAACATCCCTTTGGTCAGCTGGGGTCAGCTGGCCCGGCTGTGTCCCCTCCCAAGCTCTTGCCTGGAGTTGCAGAGTCAGCCTTGATGCTCAGCAGTAGCCAAACCAGCGATGTGTTATCAATACCCTTCCAGCCTCAGATACAGAGCACAGTGCTGTATCGGCTGCCGTGGGGAAAGTTAATTCCACCCCAGCCAGGGGTGGAAATCTGTCGATAAAATCAAGCAATCTCCTCAAGACGCTGTGCTTCTGAATATTTGCAAATATTTGAAGTTACTTTGTTAGTAGTCGGTATCAGTGAACAAAACCACGAGGTTTTTTAAATGTTTATCTAAAAATTAAAAGCTTGGCTACATATTTAGCCCTCAGTTAAGAGGAGTAAATAGCTTCCCCTAAATTCACCAAAAGACAGAACGTGGTGCTAAAATCTCAAATAAGTAACTCAAGATCTGATGACAGATCACAAGTTTCAATCCTGTAAGGAGAAAATTCTTTACTTAAAAGAAAGGCTCTTGGAACTCATAGATGATTTATGTCACCCTTAGGCATTTCTCTCTTGGTCTCAAAATAAAAAAGAAATTGTTAACACAATCTTCTGATCAAAGAGCATCACTAGGAAACAGAATATAAATTTTTCTTTTAGCGTTTGAAAAGGTAAAACATCAGTGTCCTCTGGAAAAAAAAGAAAAATAATCACAAATAGAATTACGAAAGAAGGATTCAAAGATAATGGAAGATTAAAACTCAGCTCTGCTGCTAGATACGCTGTGCAGACCTTCCACACTAAAAATGCCCAGACGCTGCTCAGGTGCAGACTGCCAAAATCTCTATCAAGGTGACAATTATTGTACGTGACCTACATGCAGCAAAACCAAACTATACTCAAGTTTCAGTATAGAGCAGGTAACTGAAGCAGTATGAGGAAGAAAGAGAGAAACGGAGTGGGGGAAGGAGATGGCAATAAAAGCACCCTGCTGAAAACCCGTGGGCAAGACCCAAAAGCTGCAGATCGGACAGGTCGGACTGCAGGAACTTGTAGAAAAACCTACAAGGCTGGCAACAGTGAGCAAAGAAATTGCTTACTTTTACTTCCTTTATGCTTTATTCAGTAAAAAAAAATAATCAGATTTTGCATGGGTAAAGAAACTAGGCTATGACAAGAAATATCTGCTGCTTTCATCAGCTTATCCCATAACAGAAACAATTCACGAGACCCCAAACTCCAAAGAGGTGATGTGGTGTATAAGGCTAATACCTTTCAACATGTTCCAACACATCTCGCAACGCCACAGTTGAGTCTAAGTCACATGAAGTCTTCTTAAAGAAAAACAAAAGTAACATGATATACCAATTTATTTTATAAATGTCTGCATTTACAGACTAAAACATGTGGATTTGGTTTTAATTTCATCTCCACAGTTTTATTGATGAGTTTCTTAAATCCATCCTAAACCACCCTACATCAAATAGATACCTGTAAATTAATTTTAATACATTTTCTCACACTTTGCTGAGCTGTAGAGGCTATTAGAATATATCATAAAAATCTCTTTTACAGATTTTGTATGATACATGGAACATGGAGAAGATTATTTCAATCATTAATCAGAAGTTAATTCTTTGCCATTAACATTGACTTTTTCTCTGAAATTTTATGATTCACAGAAAGCAGAACAGTCAAACAGTTCTTATTTGTCTTTTCATAACCATTGCCTTTCAGTGCAATTTGCTTGAAGCTGAAGGTTTAGCCCAATATACACCACATTCCTAAACAGAGGAATTGAGATACTGGACTGATAGAAAGGGTGACAGTAGCAATGTATGAAGAGCACCCAGGGGATGCACTTGCATGGAATAGATACTTGGCATCTACCAAAATAAATCCAACCAAACATAAAGCTTGTTCACAGTTACGCCTCATTTCGTATTTGAATATAGACCACATGTTTGAGGATTAAGCTGGAGAACCCAATCTGTCTCTTCCAGGAAACAGTAATGTAACAATTGGGCTATAGAACTGTCAATTATTTCATATGGACCAGCTGTGCATGGAGCATGTTGTGCTCCAAAGCACAGACCCTTATTCCAAGAAGATCTTCTGTAACAAGAGCCTTAAACTCAAAATACACCCACATGTAATTGAGCCAGTAGTCCTTCCACAGAAGAAAAATAAACCCTACGCACATTAATTCTGCAAAGAGGACACACATTACACTTCAGAGTTCTCCCAGTCTAAGGTGGACTTCAAATATCCCTTTTTTCATTTAACACTTCTTTTACTGGGAGTGTCTTTTTATTATTTTGTACAGAAAAGAAACTCAAAAAGGGAAATTGCACTTGTACTTTCTCCATCTACTTTATTGCTGCCCAAATTCTGTTTCATCAGACAGCAAGCAGACCTCTATGGAGAAAACTGCCTGCCAAATTCTAGAATTACAGGTTAAAAAACAGACACAAGCCAAATGAGCAGCACAGGATCCATAAATCTCAGGGAACACTAAATTAAACTGAAGCTTATTTTTCCTTTTGATCTCTCTCAGCAGATTAACGAGGCTTTTCTAGCGATCAGTATCTAATACTTTGAAAAAAGACACACAGAAAAGCTGTCAGATTTTATAATTCATTTCCAATACTTATGCTTTTTTTCAGCTCTTTTCAAGAGTTGATACTTGCACATGACTTCAGCGGTATACAGAAAAGATGGATAGTAAATCCCGATGGGGAAAAAGGCCCCTATTGCTTCTTGTCTTGCACTTCTAAGAAAGTAAATGTTCATGTTATGAGTTATGCTAATGACTTACATTAATAAGTCATGTTTAATCATATACGCTTTGTAAAAAACTTCCAGGCAATAACAGCTGAAGCAAGAGCCACAATCTTGTTTACGTGGGTACCTCTTTTTCCTTTAGAAGACAAATTATAGATAAAGCAAATCAGGTCATTAAATGAACTGCAGAAATAAGTCAATGAAGTCTCAGCTATGAATCAGAATGAAGTGGAAGAAATAACCACTGGTACAATTCAGACAGTCACAACAGCCTTAAAGAAAACACAACTTACAAAGTTACTAAAAATGTCTCCTTTAAACAATCATTTTCATTATTGGGAGAGTTTCCCTGTAAACACTTGTCTTATGTGACTGCATTACACAAGCAGGGTAGAGTTCCTTTGGTCTTTTTAAACATTGCACAAGCAAAGTCTCCCGCAGTAGAGAATTCAATTTTGTCCTTGAAATCACCTGACTGACTGAACCAAACATGCATAAGGTTAAATAATCTTATGCATAAGATAACCTTATTCTGCGTATATAACCTTATTACATAACAAACATACAACAGTAAAACGGACACATTTTAGAAACGTCAGTCTAAACATAAAGATGTACATGACTTTGTCCAAGAATACACCTGCAGGAACAAGACAGAATTGTTGAAATTCTGTTCCAAGCTGACACCACAAGACTTTTAAGTCTAAAGATCTGGTGCCCACGAGTAAGTAATTTCACTTACAAGCAGTATTGCTGCCTGTCAGACAGGTGCTTATTTTTTTATTTTGTAATAAATGCTTCAGGAATACACTGAGGACAGAAAAAGGCCATGATAAAAGCGCATATACTTCACATTCCAAAATTCTACTTTCTCTTTGCAGCATTTGTATTAATCTCCATATATTTCCAATCCTAGGACAGAAGTTTGTGATACAAGAACAGGGCCTAAAAAGAGACTCAGAATATCTTAATGGAGTTTCACTTCAAGAAATAAGGCAAACATTTTACTTCCATTATGGAACACTGACATGAACGGTTCAAATGCAATTCCAGGCAGGCCAGAAGCCGTCTCTCAGTAATCAACACAGAGGTAGGACTGGAGGCCGTAGCCTTTGGCAGCTTCCCTGTGTCGCACTGTGGCAAGCACGGTCTGAAAACTCGGAACATAATTCAGTATTGAGACAGGAAAAGAGATTAGAAATGAAAATCTTGTTCAAAGTTGATACTTATGCCAGACCCACCAAGTTGCTTAGAGAAAGCTTTATACAGAGAGTTAAAGCTGCTTTGTTAGGCAGCTTTAGAAATATTTTGAGCTGTGGGAATTTCTCCCCAGTTCTCCTTTCGCCCCTCCTTTTTTTAAATAAGAACTTTTATGAACCATTATTCAACTCCAAACTTCAGAAAGCATAGAGGGCCATTGGGTCATCTGCATTACAATGCCTGATTCATCATGTATTTATATCACAAATTATGTTTCACTATAAGAAAAATAATTTCCTGTCAAAATGAAAATGCTCAATTTTGACAGTTAATTTATATGCCTGACCAAAAAACAGACCCAGGCCAAAAAGCCTCATTAACTTAATTTTATCTAATGCATACCCATATGGAGGCAGAGAGGAAAATTAAATATTCCTAATTTCATTATCTGGATCAGAAGATTATTTTTGAGTATGGGAAGAATGGCCTCAAACAGCTATAAACATACAAATTGTAAAGATACTGAACTACTAACCACATCTGTATTTGTATGGTTACATCCATAACTTAGTAAACTTTTGGCTTTTTTCTTACGAAATCTAGAATACCTACCTCAGTAGTTTTGAGCGTCAAGTGATCTCAATTTTTCTCTTAGAAACCTCTTTGGGGATAGAAATATTGGATATTACCAGTATTATTTTGTATTGTTCCCTTCCAAAATAATAGATTTCTGGGGCCCTGCATGGTTCTCTCCAAAGCAGAAAAAAGTAACGTATTAATAAAACGAATAATATTTGTTATAGCCATGAATGTATATAAACCAGTGATGTCAAGTTTCATTCAGTAACTACGGAACTTTCAAAAATGCCCTTTTCCAAATGCAAACTATTTCTCAGCTTATATAAATCTACACTCGAATCACACTAAAAAGTATCTGAATTTCCGAAACATTCATGTCTACATTTAATTGGGTTTTTTCCTCTCAGTCACTTCTTTTTCCCCCTTCTTGGTGAGTCCTTGGCTTGAAACTTCGGTATCTAGTAAGGCAGTTTATCTTGTCCCTGAGAAGAAAGGCCCAGTTTCTTACCTTCTGACTTTCAGAAGTGCCACTAAGCAAAGAAAAGAGAAGGAAGACTCAAAATACCAACCAAAACAAAGAAAAAAGTGGGTGATTTTTAGAAAAATAAGGAGAGTCCAAAACATAAGCAGAGAGCTAAGCCTCTACTCAGCAACTGTGAAACTTCTGAGTGGAGTAGTCAAGCAGCATTTAAGGTGTGGAAAGGTTTTATCCACTTGCACTGCCAGTGGTACTTGCATCTTTACAGCTATTGCTTTGAGCAGATACTTTTTCAGATCTCTATGCTTGGAGCTTTGCAGAGCTTCTCAAACCTCTGAAAACCACGTGGAAACTGCCGACGGAGAGCACTGACTTTCCTCAGCAGAACAATCAGAATGATGGAAAGCAGACATCACAGTAGAGTTTTATTTCTAATAAACAGGCTGAAACATTAGGAGGCTTACTTATAGAAATCTCTTTTCTAAGGTGAGAAAGTTGTATTCTTGATTCATCTTCTAGTGGCATTTACTTCACTGCTTTCATTGGAAGAACTGCAACTAAGATCCATCTCTCCTGAAGAAGTCGATAGGAAGAGTTCAGCCATTTCAAAAGCCAGGATCTTGTACCTCCTCTTTTCAGCAGAAACTCTCCTATTAGGTACACACTCTGCTATCAGCAGATGCTGCTGATATTTTGAGGCATTTTTTAACATGTCTAAATCACATATCTCTAAATCACACTAGAAAAACCTCCTCACCCCTTAGGAAAATTATACATCAATTCAGGTGTTTGTTTCAAAATAATACACAAGAAAAATGTCCACACAGACATTTCCCCTCCCATACATCTGGAAGTCAACTAGGAAGTCTGGATGCAAATCTACAATGAACGCAAAATACAATATTAGGGCAGAAAAACAGCATTTGATCTAAATACCATTCCTAACCAAAAGTGTCAAATAAATCTTTATCACTCTCAAAGTATTCCAGATTAATACATCTGGAATTTATACACCTGTATTAAGACATTAATACAGAGCACACTGTAAAAAACACACCGTGAGTAACCGTTGGAACGGGGATTAATATAACTAGTTTTCCACTTTTTTTGAAGAATATTTTCTGTCATCTGCAGGTTTTAACTCTGGTCTTAGATGTAAACAATAGAGTTTCAGAATACCAGCACTTCCAAATAGCTTGAAAATATAAGTGTCACTGATAGATTTCATTCAATGAAAATGACATTAACTGTCAACAAACCAAATACTACGAATGAATTAGAATTCCTTTTCTTCATTAAACTCTCCTAATCACACAATTACTGCTTGTTAGGACAAGTTCCCTACACAGTCCTTCTGTCAACAACAAATAATCAGCTTCACCCACCTGAAAATTCGGATAAACTATTTGAAATAATAAGGGGGAGCCTGCATAAGTCCACTCTTTGTCTTCTTTCCAGGCACGTTCAACCAAACAAAACACATAGAGCAGATTCAATGAGACTGAACAGTGCACTCATCTGCTCAGTCATCTTTCCAAGACACAGACATTTTGGGTTCATCTAGGCAGCTATACAAGCCATTACCAGCTGAAAACATGGTCCATTTTCATCTGACAACCTTTTAAACTTGTGACAGAAATGTTAGCATTATTACATCCAGTTTAATCAGTAGGCAGAGACGTGACCCCCTGGTCACGAGCCGAGGAGAGAGCCTAAATCAGTCTCAGCTACAAGAGCACTGCTCACACAGCTTCTCCCCCTGACCACCGACAGCAGTTTACCACATTTTCTGACAGGTGTGGTACTGATAGGTAAGTCCTTCGACTTGGGATTCACATACAGTGAATCCTCAAGTTCCTTGCCTAGAGCCATGGGTCTTGCCTCAATCCATCCTTAATTTTCTCTTTAACTCCCTTAAGAGGGAACCCTGAAAAGTGAGGAAGTATTCTGTTCAAGTCCTCTGCCACAGTTTACTGAATGGAAACTAGATTTGGCCCCACTGTCATACCCAATACAAAACTGAAGGAGTCAGCTAAAATTAAAAATTTCATGCATAGAGCAGAGTAATACATTTTCAAGAAGTTACTAGTGGTTTTAACACAGGATTACTGAATGAGGCACTGCAAGCTGCGATGATAGTAGAATAACCCTATGAATCCAGTAGGAAGAGAGCTTTGCTGGAAATAATTGTATGTAAGGACAAATTCCCTATATTAAAGGATTTAATCAATGAATTGTCAACCAAGACTTCTAAGGGTATTTACAAGATTTATTACTATTTTAAAATCCATACAGAACTTGCCTACACTGTCAATGAAAGCCAATATAGCCATTCATTCTAGCATTCCCAGTCAAGCCATGGCACATTAACAACTGCAATGCTTAACACACCATGAAGGAAGACATATCCTCCTTCTTACGGGAGACATAAGATGATGTTAGAAAGCCCAACTGCCAGATTCTTAAGACCTTGCTTTGGATTCTACACAGCTACAATCACAGAAACAACAGTTGGAATATGTAAAATTGAGGAGAAAATAAATTCACTGGATCAACCCAAAGTTTCTGTAGTGGAATAAATACACTCAGTAAATCTGATATTCTGCTGCCGGCACAACATAATCATAAGAAGGATTTTAATGCTGTTAGAAAGAGAGTAAACAAGAACCACACATCGCATACTTATTTTTGTCTTCTGCTCACACACAGCACATATGCAAGAGCAAACTGCATTATTTTGCATACTGCCAAAAATACGCCCAAGGCTATTTACCAATAATCAGTGTTTGAGATGACACACAATGTCGATGTTTAAAGCTTCTGTAATAGAAGTTGCTAACTGAAATTCTTCTCTCTTGTCAGGGCTTTAATATCATCATATCATCACCTATACCGCATAACTTCCTGCTATGTTTTTTCTAACTTTCATGCTATTCTATCCAAATGAGAACATTATAAATACTTGTTTTCCTGTTTCTCTTATAATCCCACTGACATTCCATATATTTGTTGTGTAACTCAAATGATGCATACATATGTATATACGTACACATGGAGATCTGAAAAAAACCCAGTGCTTGCAGGTGCAAAAGCACAACTGCTGCAGCCAGTTTTGGGTTTTTTTTTTTATTTTAACACTGGGCTCAGTACTACCCTGCATACATAGAAATATACTTTGCTTTTGATTTTTTAAGAGCTCTAAGAAAGTTAGAAAAGCTCTAAGAAACTTAGATGTGCAGTTCTAACTTTTGTTAGAGCCTTTGAAGCTTACAGCAACATTTAATTGTTTGATACATTTCCACGCAGTTCAGTAATTCAGAGGTTAAAGGGGAGAGACTGGAAGGAGGAGAGAGGCTTCGGCGACTTCTTGTCACTATTGAATTCTAAATAAAGGTTTGAGCCATTCAAAATTCTATCTTTTGTGCAGATTTCATAAAGTCTTCACAGATATCAATTAGGATTATTCAAGGCCTACAGGTGTCTCAAATTCCTTAGATGCCCTGGTGATTTTAAAGTGCTTTCAAATGTATGCTTCTATACCCACCGTTATGCTTTCTAAACAGGCAAATTAAAATTCCATAGACTGGGATGGCAAGGATTGTTGCAGTTCATTAAGAGTTTGATTCCCAACCTCCATTTTCTAAAAATCCATTTTGTCAGATGAGACTAAGTTTATAGTGCATGAAATATTTCACTTTTTCCAAATACTTACCTCACATTAGCTCTAGAAGCTCCCCCAAGCAGCTTCTCAAAAGCATGCACTTTTGATTTTAATCGAGGGATACTAGTCTAATGGACAGCACATTGAACATACAAGGTTCTACACTCTCTAACAAAACTAAAGCTGAAATGCAATTTATTAAGGGAGAACTCACAGTAATTGCTAAAATTTCCAGGTATAACCACTGATTCCTTAACAAAGAGCAGTTTAATTCTCCTACATCAAATACACATGAGGGTTAGGAACTGGTAGGAAATAAAGAGAGTAGATTAAAACTAATGTTAAGAGAATATATACGGATGACCTAAATGGCTACAGGTGACATCTAACAAAATTTGGTAACATGGAGATGATCAATTTCTGTTCTGCAAGAAAATACATACTTCCTCTGCCTCAGCAGCAATCTTTGCAACCAATTAGTAATGACATCTGTCATTTTAGAGGTGTCTTCTTTATGCTTGCTAGTTAAAGATGGGCAGAACTAGAAATGAAACCCATGGGAAAATTTCTGAGCTACAGCTAAGATGAAGCTAGGATCAGCTCAAACTGAAAGAGGAAAAAAAAGGGGAAAACATTTGTCTGGATAGTCCCTTTGAACTTTTGCAAGAGACAAATGTCATGTAGGTTTGGCTACAGAGCAAGAATACTGTAAACTTAGGAGCGTTACAACTGCCAACTGAATTTGCCTCAGCTACATCTGAAAAAGGGCTGATATCGACACACACCATTGTTCAAAAGCTTTATTAAATGACTGCTACCTAATCAATTCTCCTGCAGCTTAAACTGCAAGTAGACATTTGCCCTGATCCCGAAGATAATGTGTGTATATTGTACTGCTTTTCTTGCTTTATGAAAGAGATGCTGATATCTTCCTGGAACGCCTTTATACAAATATGATTATGAAAGTAAAGCTAGAGAAAAACAGCTGGCATTACACAAAAATCTCTTATCTAAGCAGAAGCTCAAATAAGATTTTTGTAACATAACAGACTTTCTTCACCTACAAAATATCTATGATATTTTAAAAAGACATCAAAACCCATTATCAGTTACTGTCTGTACAAGACTGGGTATACAAGACCTATTCCCCTATGTTCTTCTGAAACATATATACAATTGCCAGTAATTTTTTGTCTGGTACTTTACTGTATAAACAGCTCATTAGATAAGTTACCATCCCCAGCCATGCTCCTCCCCAGCTAAATCCCTCTTTCAGCTTTGCCAGACTGTCTTTTTAAACAGGAAGCCAAAACATAGAGGTTTTCTTTTTTTCTTTTTTTAAAAATCAGGATGTATCTTGGTTTAAACATTTTTTTTATGAATACGGCTTTTAAGTCTTCATCTGAAAATACTTCAGACATTGAGCTTACCCTTCACCCAACTGCCCCACCCACACATCAGTAATACAATGCTAAAAGAAAAGCAGAACTTCCCTTAAGTTGTATTTGTAAGTCTATGAATAAAATAATAAATTTTCTTCAGAATTTTTGCTTAAAAATAACGTGCATAGACAGTACTTCATATAAACTGCAATGATCAAGTGTAATTGTAAGAACAAACTTGTTTTATTCTTTTTTTGATGCACATGTAAGGCAAGTGTAAGTTCTTCTGAAAATGACGTTGGAGGGCAAGAGTGACCGGACTGGTGACATTAGAAAGGAAGACAACATATTAAGGCAACAAAGAGGTGCTAAGTTTGATTACTCAGCAAGAAAAAGGGGAGTGAAATTTGGATAAAGAAGTAACTTCTGTCAGACTGTCTCCACTCTCCCTTTTGGCTGAAAGTGCTGCACCATGAGTTCAACTGTTCCACAGCCCAAAGGGGCAGAGTTGGCCCCATATTCCCCATGCCCACCATCCCTGCCTGGCCTTAAACATCTGTCCCCTCCCTTGCATCGCTTTTGCCACTCCTTCAGCAATATGACGAATGGGTTCAGCTTGCTAAGCTTGCAAAAAAGGCTACCACCAAACAAGAAAAAAAGCGAGTGAGGGGAAGAGCGAGGGAGGAGCTTGGCTGATCTGTGTGGTGGCAGTAAGCCATGAGATCAGCTCTGCTGCATTGTGGAGCTGCACCATCAGTGCGAAGCTGTGCAAGAGGGAACTGCACACCACTGCCATTGTGAAGCGGATCTGCTGCTCCTTCCCTCCTGGGAGACATTCCCCACTACTGCCCTTGCTACAGCCCTGCTGTTTGGCTGAACCCTCAGCAACTCAATTCAGCTGGCTAACCAAGCAAAAAAAAAAACCACCTTATTTTTCTCTCTTTATTTCCTACCTGACTAACAAAATAAATTGGCTCAATTGGGAGCAGACAAGCACCAGAAATGGCTCAAGAGAGGGTGCCAGGCTGCCCTGCAGCATTCAGGGGGTTTGGGTGACACCAAGTTCTCTGACAAGCTCTGCAGCTATTAAGGAACTGTAGGCTGCAATCCCGATACCAATCGAAGTTACCAACTGCCTTGCTCCTGCCTCCTCCCTCCATTGTGCCAGCACAGGTGCTCCTCCACACCTCGATGAAGTAGTTCAGTATATTAAACAAACAGGAAAACTTTTTTTCTTTTATTTGTAAGGAGCTGAATTGGCTCATTAAGAAGTCAGTTAAACCCTTGTACCAGCAAGGAAATGGGTGGGAACATGAAGAAAGACAGAGAGAGAGAGAGAGAGAGAGAGAGAGAGAGAGAGAGAGAGAGAGAGAGAGAGAGAGAGAGAGAGAGAGAGAGAGAGAGAGAAGGAAGGACTTATGTAAACTAAAATGTCAAAGAAACACAGCTTAAAAATACAGCGAAGTGCATTTAAATGCAGAGGCCAAGATTTTACTGAATTCAATTTAGGTATTGAAATACCTATATCGATGTGAAATATAACTATGAAATAGATATTTACTGTAATACAAACTATGCTGGATGATGCTTTGTTAAAAAAATAAAAATGTCATTGCTGCTTTGTTTAGACTAACAAAGGACAGAAATTAACACCCAGAACTTTGCTTTACAGTTGTGTAAAAATAAAAGATAATTTGTAATGTTTTCAGTCTATTGCTTCCAGTATCACTATTAACTAGAAATCTTTGCACTTTCACCTTTCTTACTTTTACACCTACAACAAATCTAATACAAAATGACCTGCAGATACAACAGTGCTATTTTCTTTGTAGTATACATAGAGGTAACAGCCACTTACTTTCTGATAACGTTAAATATTACCTGCTGTCTGTGAGCCATGACTTCTGAGAAGACTTCCACATAAGGGCAGTTCTCAGTAGTTCTCTACAAATAATACCACTTAATAACATGCAAAAATACTGTACATCAAAGCCACATTTTGTCCAGCTGTAAACAGCAAAGGACTTACTGATCACGTATTTTTCACTTCAAATTTCCAAGTACAGCTGGATACTAGTGCTCTAAGTAAACAGTTGGGCTAATTTAGCAATTAGATAATATGTCAGCCCAGATCAGACTGATCATATCTCACTTTTAATCCCACACATAAAATCAATGAAGTGAACACAGTAGGAGTCTTCATTCTAGTCCTGATTTTGCTTTTGCTATAGATCTCAGCATAGTCTCATTTCTCCTAAAAACAAGGAGACAGGACTACTCTGCTTTGCGGAAACTAGAAATTTGGAAGTGCTGCAATCATGAATGCTGGTTTAAAGAAGTCACAAAACCCAACTGCAGGAATGTAGCCTGTTACGCAGACCGGGGAGGGCCACGAAAGAACAGAATACTCCCCTCTTGGACACCACCAGCAGTGGTATGGGAGTTGTTAAAGGATGAAAGATCTAATCTGTTCCTAATTCGGACACTTTTCCTTCAATGTGGAGGTCTTTCACAGAGGCTTGCGCTTATTTCCATGGAGAGCCCGAAACTCAGCAGAGTCTCTGGGCTGGCAACCAAATGGGATGCATATTCAGCTGCAAAGACTCCTTTACCAGAATTCCCTGGAATAAATTTATGGCAGATGCCTTTGAAGCTCACAAGGTTGGAATTCGGTTTGCCAGTGCTCATCCCATGGCTAGGTTGGCTCTAGTTTCTTGCTTGAATCTTGAAGCTGAGAATCATTCAAAATTCAAGAGCAACTGCAGTAGGACTTCTCTCTCGGCCACCTTCCAAACAGTACAAGCATCAAGAATGCAAATCTGAATGTGGAATATGATACTCAGATTAAAGGATAAAAATAGAAGGCCTTCAGAAAAGGCCTCAAAACAGACAAGGGAAAACACTACACAGATGGAAAATCAAATAGCAGGTTTTTCTGACTCAGAGTTGGGTGAGATATTCTTCAATGGCAACAGACAAACTCGCACTTCAATGAAAGTCACCAGGCAGTTACAGCTCACCTCTCCAGATGTTGCAAAGGAAAAGCTCCCCAGTCCCTCAGGACAGGTGATGGACACACTCAGTGTGAGAGCGTGCACCAGGATTCTCTACAAATGGGCCTTTCTGTCAGACTTGGCTTACCTGCCAAAACAAACTCATTACTAAAACAGTCCTTTAAAGGAACTCGGTTACAGCTTAAAAAAAGTTAGTAAAAAACCCAACCATTTTTGTGCTCTGGTTTCAGCTATATTCAGAAGCATATTTGAAAGCAGTTTTGATTTTGGAGACTACATTATACTGTAGCTTAAGGTTCACAGAACAGACAGATGTGTGTATACGACACTTAGGTGGCAATAAGAAAGTTCTCAGAAATTCTAGATACTAGACATAGAATGAAGTAAAATTTTGAAAGACAGAGTTGTGGTGTTTCTTGTATAAACTTTTGCTTAACGTTACGTTACAGAGGTGACTTTCCACACTCTTAATTATTCCAGGGCTTCAAGTATCATCAAACCTATTCTTATACCTTTGCAAATGTCTACATTATATTGCCTTATGTAAGACACTGTTATTTATATTCAGTGACTTTAAATTCAGGCAAATAATCCAAACATTTCCACCTAAATAGAGAGTGGCACATATAAACTTTTATATGGTCTTCATTGGTGGTTACGTGTCTGTTGCATTCACCAAAAAACATTAAATAGTGGTAAGGTGTCATGACAGGCTTTTGTTTGTCCCGATGTTCTTGGAAACCAATGATCCAGACTTGACAATCCTGATCTTTAATGATGGTTAAGTCCTTGAAACAACCACCAAAAAAAAGCATATTGAGAACATAAGAAATGGTTAATTATTAGATAGAAATATGCATCCTTTTTTAATCAAGTTTTCACTATTTTTAGAGATCAGTCCTGTGACAGTTTAAGTCAGGCACTTTTGTATTACAATTGCAAGGGTACGTTCCCATTTCCAAGAGTAAATACATTGCATTTAAGCGAAGTGCACAGTGAAGGTCAAATCTGTGAATCCATAGAGAACCTAAATTTACTAGTAGGTAGAGAACAGTCCAAAAAACTCTTGCTTGGCTGTAACTCAAGTAATTATTAGAAAAATATACTTGAAAAAGTAGCAGCTGAATAGAAGAAGGTTTAAAATGAATAATTCAAGGCTGTGAAGTAAGAATAATAATGAGTTTGAAATTAAAACAATGCATTTTTTAAAAAGTTTATGCCAGACATAGGGGTTTTTTTACAATGACCTGAAAACATTTTATTTTTTTTCCCCAATTACACAAACAAGTACTTTACTCAAATACCACATGCATTGTTCTTTTATTCTTGGAGCCTAAAGTAGTGAAATAACAGCTACTTTATCATATAAGAAAGAAAAACAGTTAAATTTAGTCACTTCTTTGCAAAGTTAGGAAAGCCATACAGTCGTTAGCGCTTTTCCCCCCCCTCCCTAAATGAGTCACTTAACCATTTTTCAACTGCTAGTATTTATTTTCTGTTGGACAGAAAAAATTAGACCACCTTCAAAAAACATTCTTGCTCACACTTCATGATTCACTGTACAGTAACTGGTCTGAGGTCAATACTAGAAATAAATTCTCAATCTGTTTCATAATTAGTGGCCAAAAGGTGGCCAAAATTTAGTACTACTAACCATGTTCATATATTGGCTTTTATTCTTTTTTTTTTTCTGAGAAACTAGTAGAATAGGGCAGACCATTTACTTTACCTGAAAATAAAACCCTAAAAAAGAACCACTTCCCTCTGATGTTAAAATTCACCGCATCTTTAGATTTGTTTTAAGTTTATGCAGCTGACAGATTTAAGAATAAACATTACTATACGAAAAATGCTGACGCAAGTACTAAACCATAGAGCAGCTGATCTTATGTGCGTGCATAATAATGAACTCCCTGATGTAGTTTTCAACTTGGAAAACCCTATGTGTCTTCTATTTTAGATTCCTTTCAACAGTTAACAACTAAAGGCCTTATTCATGAGGTAAATTTATCTTGGGAAATGCCCTGAAAGCACAGACTGTACTCTTCCTATGTACAGTTGCTCACTATTTTCTGAAGATTTATCACATACATTTCTCAGTAAGAGATTACATTTCATTATTTTCAAAGCTGATCATATTATACATATTACACAGCACTTTTAGTAAAAAATAAAGGATTTTTTAATGATCCTTCTCTTCTGAACAGACTTACCTGGTTATATAAATCTTGTAATTAAGAGATTTAGGCTCAATCATTTTATCCTTGTTTTTTATTGTCTTGTGCTTATTTATTGTCACAGCAGCAGCTGAAGGAAGCACTTGGAAAGATCTCACAAGGAAAAATTCTTGTTGGCTTTTCCCACTCTAAGTGTCCAGCCAGCTTCTGTATAATCACACAATAGCTAGTGAATTAGAGAGTGTGGTTTTTAATTTATTGCAAGATTTCTTTTTTTTTTTTTCTTTTTTTTTTTGGCAAGCCGGATCTCCAATCTGAGAACCACATCCAAAGTCTCGATGGCACTGGATTCTGGTTTCAGTTCATTCTTTACTTTGGCCATGATGTGAAATATAAATCAACCATACAATGGAATTTAGCTGATGTTTGCTAACATTTCTTTGACACCAAAATGCGGGGATCTGACATGAGAAAGCCAAAGAACAAGTACATAAAGATGCATGGTGAATATTTATATAACTATTGAATTGTAAGCACTATTCTTCTCTTGTGTTGCTAAAGGGTATGAGTCCATCTCCCGAGAGCATCGTCCCCCACCCCACTGAACAAAAGAACTAAAGAAAAAAAAAATGCTGTATTTTAACAAATTATTCATTTAGGTTATATTTTGAATTATGATCTGCATAGAAGAATTTTGTTCTAGAGGACAAATAACTCGATCAAATACTTATAGATAAGGATACAAATTCCCTTGGGCTTAAACTCTTCTCTGCCAAAATGTCCTATTTCAGGCTATTTTCTAAAAGGATAAAAATGCAAGTAGACTTTACTCAAAGTAGTTGAAATATGTATAAAATTTCATTTATACATGTAATAAGAAACTCGGATCTCTCTGAACTCAGGAAAGCCCATTTACTTTCTGACCCACAGAACTCAAGGAAACTGATTCACAGATTTAAAGGAACAAACCCACACGCACATGGAAGGATGGTTTGAAGCCAAGTACGTAGGTACAAGAACAGAGCTGTTCTGTACGAGCATCTTAAGGGTTCTGATTGATGTTATGAAGCTCTTGGTTCATAACTGCTTTGATATACGTGAAACCTATGCATTCTTTTGCATCAGTATTTTACCAACCAGGAAGTGACAAGTTACCTGAAACGCAAATAGATCCACCATTGATACTGCACTCCCTTGAACTTCTTCAAGAATCCCAAGGTAGGGTACTGTTGCATTTGAAAAGGTTGTACCACCATCCAACACACGGGATAAGGGCTGAACAATACTGGAAACATGGACAAAAAGGTGAATGTTTTGAAAGCAGGAGAGTTATGTTCAAATGGAAGATGATCTGAGAAATAAGTAAACTGATTATAACAGGAGAAGAAGGAGATGCCGTCTATTCAGAAAAAAAGACTTGTAAAAAAGGGCATAGGACAGTATCTGACAGCAAGAGGACTATTATCTATATTCAGAAAGATGAGGCTGCAGCCTATGCAAAGAAAAAAGGGGCTGAAGAGCCTTTAGGTTTTGTGTGTTAGAAACAACACATAGCAGCCTGGACAGAGAACCAAACCGGTTTCAGCCCCATAAACGCTCCTTAATGCATGCGCATAGACACTGTATTCCTAAATAGTACCCTGAACAATGATTAATGACAGTTCTGTGTTAGCTCTTATCAATGAAATTACTTTTTAATATAAACAAACATTAGGACATATAGACAAAGTGTGAACAAGCAGGGGACGTGCTTCTGCCATGTGCCTCTGTAGGTGTTATTAATACTCAGAAAGAGTTCAGAAACAGTCACAGGAACTCAGTGTTGGTGCAGTGGAGACAGTGGCAACACCAACAACCTTCATTGGGTTAAACTTTGAAGAAGCTCAGCCTCCTTCCACAGACCTGCCTTCCTGGCCTGCTTTTTCCTATAGATTTCCAAAGCATCTCCTGGGTTTCAATTTCCACTCTGCTCGGCACAGTTGACTCCAACTGGCACCACTGATCCGCTAAGCCCTGACTGTTCTGTTTCTGAACCTAGAAAGTCACAGTCCTGCTCTTTTTGCCTTGTCCTGCACTGGAAAACGCTACAGGTAGATCTTTGCCTTCTGCAGCTCTACTCCTATTTAATATTTTCTTCATGGGGCAAAGAGACCATATAAAATAATCTCCTGCATTATGCTTTGCCACTGTGTATGCTGAGTATGGTGGCTACGTGGATTTTAATTTGTGATCTTTTGGGAACACAAAATACATACATAAATCCTACAAGAATGGGGGTTTTGGTGGGGCTTTTTGTTTGCTGGTTTGTGGGTTTTTTTGGTTTTGGGGTTTTTTTTGTTTGTTTTGGTTTTTTTTTTCCATTTTGCCATCAATTCCCAATATCAATTTCTGCACATTTTAACATCACTCATTGATGGGTGGTTTAGGCTTTGTTGCTGGGTTGTTTTGATCTTTTTTAATTAAACAGCTTTTGTGTTGCTAACAGTCTCAGTTTCAAGTTCTTTGTCGTGTTTGCATTCTGCTGTAACTCAGTAATACCTGGTCTGAGTTTAGTTCTCTTTCAAGCAGCATTTAGCCCTTTCTGGTATCATAGTTCACAAAAGTATTATATGACAGATACTTTTAAGTACCATGCATAAAATCATACCATTCTCATAACAATCAAATAGTGATACATTGTCATTTTTAGAAACTGTAAGCCATAAAAATGAAATGCAGCTTTTACACTCAAGATTTTATACCTTTCCCAATACCTCTACTTTTCTAAATAAAAACCAGAACCCATTTATCATTTTTCATCTGCTGGCCATATCAAATGGTTTGAGAGCAATATAAATTATCTGTGTTACCTTTCCTAGAGCAGAGTGAGGTTTCCTTTGGGCATATTTACATGGCTGACACTTATTCTTTTGTGATGAGGTGTAACTTCCTCTTGGTGAAAAAGGTTTTACTACATCCTACAAAATTTTATGTTGATTTGGATTATCAACTCATTGTAAATTTAGTTTTTCTTTTACTATATCTGCACTTTCAGTTCTGCTTTTTCTTTATATCTTCCTGGCTTATTTATCTATAACAAAATCTCTCCCAGCAGCTGACAGCCTTAGTTCATAGTGGCTATTTTCTCATCACCTCTTGCAATCTGATTCTATTATGTCTGAAAAATTTGATGGGCTCTTTATATATTCAACTTCAGGTCTTCCAGTCATATTTTCCCTAAATTTTAACTCTCTTTCTAGCAGTAAGTTTTATTTAAATTAAAATTTCGGTGCTCTCAAACATTAGACATATGAAGAGGAACAAACTTGTTAACAAATGGATCACATGTTACTCCCTCCTTTTAAAGTCTTTTATGAGAAAATTAAAGAAAAATAAAATGAAAAGCCAGAAATAGAGGAAAGAATTTGCAGGGCATCAAAGGAGGAAAGATGAGATCAAGGACACTACAGGTATCTCAGGATACTGTGACAACTGCTCTCACCAAAAAAAAAAAAAAAATCTGCTTCAATAAAATGCCTAGAAATGACACATTTTAAACCAACCTTCAGAGTGCCAGACACAACATGCGCAGCACAAACTGGAATTCACCCATAATTCCCCAGCAAGGCAAAAAAATAGAACCATTTTCTAATTTTGCCATTACTGCTTAAAGATAATAAACATGACAGAAAAGCCTAGTGATAAAAAAAAAAAAGAGAGAAGCACGTTTGCCTGTGGTTACCTCATCTTCTTGCCCACCGCCTCTCACTTAATTCTTCTGGAAATACACATTGTGTTGTTTTATAAACATCATTTTCATTTCCTTTTCAGAGAGTTGTCTATCAACAGTCATTATTACAGTGCCCTAACTATGTCAACTCCACATAAAAGTTCCAGCCTTCTACCCAAACATCCCTCAGCTTCTTTCTCAAAGGCTTGTAAGGAAACAGAAGGAAACACAATATAAAAGCACTGGAGCATATGTCTACACACCTCCACCACCAAAATAGAAAAATCACTGACCCAGAAATACCCTGAACTGTGTATGGTTCTCTAAAGACTACAAGCAATCAACAGAATGTATCTTGGCTCTGTACAAATCATAATAAACTTTTTTCTTTTTTTTTCCTCTCTCTCTCTTTTTTTTTTTTCCCTTAAACAAATGTAATTGTAACCTCTCAGGGCATGTGATGATGTCTGTGGCAAGCCAAGGTGCCCCAGAGTCTGTGGAAATACAGACGCTGACTTAAATGAAACTAGACCTCTATCCTGCAAGAAAAAAAATGCATTGGCTTAAATACATTTCTTGCTGAAAAACTGTCTAAAACCTCTGTTAAGCGTGGCATCCAACAGAGTGAAGTGGAACAGGTCTTTTTCTCCGCAGCATTGTGTGTTTTCATAAAAGGTGGAAAGGAACAGTAGAGTGGAATTCTGTAGTAGTATAAGGTGATGGGACTACTTGGCTCTGCTAGCAAAATTAGTTGTTTGTGGGGTTTTTTGTAATGTTCTTTGCTATATATTGAATTTGTTGGACTCTTACTAATTTATTACTTATATAGCATGTGCTTCTTTGCACCACAGCCTCAAGAGCTCTTTGTTTTTCTCCATCTATGTAGACAATACTAGATTTTTTGTAGGTTTTTAAGACCTCATCCCATTAAGTCAAAATGATGCTTTGATTATTTTATAGCATACCACCAGGGAAATACGCACTTTTAGCTGCTGTCATATCATGACCATCTGAAATGGTGGAATGTCTTCTCCAAAATTCTCTCAAACAACTGACAGAATTGTTATATCTGTTTAGAATTATGCATTTTCTTTTGATGTACAAAAAGATTTTGATGTACAAAAAGAACTGCTTTATACCAAATCCTGTAGTGGATCTAAAAGATGCAAAAAAGCATGTCTCTCTTTAAATGCTTACCTTAAAGATGCTACCGTTTGTTTAAATTAAGAATAAATTAGCAAGCAATAAGATAGCACTTCCTAAAATGTCTAACATACAAAATATAAGCATGTTCCCCTGTCAGTAAAGAATGCCAAATAAAACCTAAATTTATGGGCTTCTAAGCTGCATAATAACCTTGTCTTGTGCAAATATATTAGCTACTAGAATGCATGCTTTAAAACACAAAGAAAAAAACCCCAGTTCTTCCATGATATTAATCAAAGACTGATTCTGAAGTAAGGAGAGAGACAACACTAATTTGTAACTTAAAGGAAGAAAAGCCGAAAAAGTAGGCAAAACACTGAGTAACCTTATCTTAATATGTTTGCATTCATAAAAAATGCCATCAAAACCTCACAAAGCTTTGGTTCAGATTAAAAAAGAAAAAAATATAAATAATCCTTTATTCAACATCAATAATAACTTCATAACATTGCATATACAGAGTTCCAAGCTGCCTTCATACGCAAACTTCATACGCCATAGTGACAGTAAGTCAGCGAGTCTTTCATACATCAGTCCCTTTGATCCAAACACGTAAGAAGCTCATGCCCAAACACACTCGCTGAATCTTCATGCTTCAATTCACAAAGGACGCAACAGCAGTTTTAGTGTCAGACTTGTTAGTCAAGGGCAGGAAGATAATCCATAAACAGTGACACAGTTTGTTATTTCATTCCAACAACAACTGGCATTTGTGATCAATGATTTTTTACCATTACAACCAGTTTCTGAGTGCTAATATAACTCTTTTGATGGTTCACCCAATTCACACTAAGCAATGGCAAACAAACCCCCAAGAGACTGGAAAAGATCTGGCAATTTCTTTTTCCAAGGTAGACAAACCAGTACTGTTAATTTTGTCTTCTCCTCTCGGTCTTTTGCATGCAAATTACCTTTTCTTGAACTCCCTTCTCTTGTTTCAGATTCTTTCCTCCCATATCTCTCAAGACAACTTTCAAAACTACAGTCCTCAGTAAGCTTCCCAATCCTTTCCTTTCTACTGATTCTCTGGAAAAAAAATCCAAAAAACCAAACGACCCAACGAAAAAACAAACAACCAAAATCAGCATTTCTTATCCCATTCCTGGCATCTAGAGTCTCGCTGTCCAGTGGACACAGCCAACCATTCAATTAAATTGTGATACGCTCGGAGGGTTTCACAGCAAGCACCTAAGAATGCTTTGGGTGTCCATGGAGAAGCACTGTCACGTTAGATTTGAAACAACACGCCGAGGTCAGCAAAAAGATTACTGGACCTTGCAACTGCATAAAATAGCTGTCAGGACGAGAGAGGGAAAGCCATTCATCTTTGATGAGAAAGGTAGAAGTGTTTAGGTTTACAACTAATCTTTTCTGATCGAAAACAATCAAAGGCTAAGGAAAAAGAGGCATTTTATTGCCTAACTGTAGTCCAAATTATGCCTTTATTAATGGAGCAGAGAATTTTGGCAGGGAGGGTGGTTGATGCAGAGGAAAAGTGGATGAACCCAGGGGATACAAAGAAATCATCTGCTGGAGGAGGAAAAACAACAGACAAAATGGACTGCAGATCTTAAAAAAAAAGAGGCAGCAGCAGAGGGCTGAATGTCAAGAAAATGAAGAGGACTGAACAATAGCAGGATATCTCTGGGTATCAAAGGACTAAAAGTCCAATGGCATTATACGTCCAAAAGCACTGCATATTACTTAAGTTGTTTATATTGGGAGGTGCGAAGGTCAGCTACTTATGGGCACTTAATGTCAAGTGACATTAACAAGGACAAAACAGGATTCTACTTTAAAATTGACACTTTGTTTTTACTGACTTCTAGTGAGACATCATCTAACAGGCTTAAACAGGGATTGGCAGCTGAAAGAATTAGTTATTAATCTAAGGATGACTAGCTAAACAAATGCAATTGGGAGTGGAAAGGGTTAAAACAGTTTCGTGCTAAAACAAACAAACAAAATCTTTCTTCAGTTCAGGCTTAAAGGTTCTCAATTCTTCCATAACAGAATACAGATGATTCACAGCTGTTTGGCATCTGTTCCACTTCTACCTAGTGAATGCATTCCTCTTTGTCGTTAGATATCTCCAAACACATGAACTGGAGTACTCGCATCCAGTTCACTGGAGTATGAGCATCCTGTGTGTTACCAAATGCTCCTTACACATTTCTGATGGTGGAAATCAAGAACTAGAGACCTACAGGCACGGTAATATGAGAGCAGCATCTGCTTACCTATGCCTAAGAAAATACACTTGCACCTAGTATGGCTATTTAATTTGTAAAACAATCTAAAAGCATCACCCTTCAATTCAAAGTAAGATTTTTATTACATACATTGTTAGCAAATAAAAACACCCCAACTTCTTACAGTTAGGGAGGCAGGAAAGTGTCAGTTCTTCTGACTGATGATCAGAGAAGTCTCGTGTTTACGGGACGATTCAGAAAACGTAGCTGTTATTTAGCTGCAGTATTTTGCATGTGCAAGATGAACCAAACTTTTGGTTACTTTGTTTTAAAATGCAGAAGCTTTTGACCATACGAAAGCAATTTTATGTATGCCACTGATGCAAAATTAAAAAAAAAAAGTTTATGTATTACTTTTGGCATCATATTATTCTATAGTATCACATGGCTGAAATATCTCACTTGAAACAGCTGTGCAAAGTACTCAAACTGGCTTGCTTTCTTCCTCTTTGATAAACTTCTAGTCTGCTTGGAAATTCCTATTTTTTCCAGACCTCAGCTTGGTAGGCTTATTTGGCAATCTGTCATCTTTCATAGCCACATACTCTCTCATTTTTGAGCAGCTGTGGACATACAAATTTCCATAAAAATGTACACATATCTGTTTAAAAGATCAGATTCAGAAGCTTCAAACCTGCTAAAGCAGGAAGGAATAACAGCAAAGCGTAAGTAGCAGTTCTTGAGATAAAGTACAAAAATAAGATCTAAAAGTTACATTTACCTATTTTCTCTTCTAAAAGTAAAAAAAAAAATGCATCAAGTTTTCATGATAATGCAAGCACATCTATAAAGACTGTATTTGAAATTAATATGTGCTAGCCCCGTAACAAGGCCCAAAAACATTAAGAACAAACATTTTTCGTAAGTGTAGTATTTTAAAATGAATGAACAGCAATGAACGTAAAGTTCTGGTCAAAAGATACACAAAACAGTTGCTGTGTGTGTAAAAACACTATAGGATGGCACATGATTTGCTCAAACAGGCTGTATCTGGACACATATAAAAGCTAGAGCTCTCATTATTTGTAAATTCCTGCCAATTACATGCCCTGAAATAAGGGTAAGTATTTAACACCACCTCATGCCAGTAGAAACACCCATTTGCCCAATGTAACATGTTAAGACAATTCCGCGCCCTATTCATGATTACAGCTAAGGCCACAACATCCTTGCTTTTAGCAGAAGTGGAAGAATTTTTTCAAGTTTTGGTAGAATGATTCCCCCACTCTCCCTCCCCCCACAAAGCTCGGCACTAAGATTAATGAGATAGTTCATACCTTTCAGAGCTACAGGAAGCTGAAAGAATGACTAAATATTTTTCAGTTATGTTTTCAGACTTGTCTGTACAACTCTCTTAAAACTCAGATTCTGATAAAATGACATTGCTCTGTCTCTCAAAGAACTACCTACCTGTAGTATGTTCTTGTTAAAATTCTGATTTTCTCAGATGATAATTATTATAGTTTATTGGCGGACCAGTGGCATAATTCCTTGGTAAAGTATCTCAAATTCAGATGGCGTAATGAAAATACATTTTAGAAGACAACTACGGGAACTGATCCTGAATAAGGGTCTGGTTTTGCAGAAGGTAGATAAGCTGCTTTTCTTTGCCCGTTGCTCACACATAATTACGCGTAGTCAGTGAAGCAGAAGTTTTCACATACACAATGTACAAACATCTTTTTGCTTTAAAAAGAGGTTTGACAGGAGTTATAAAAGGATATGTAGAAGCCAAACCCTATTATTTTTATTATCATTATAAACAGTCTGTAAAAATATTACTAAGAAGCATTTTTGGTTTGCTGATGTTGGTGACAGATAACATCACCAAAGTTACCAGGAAAAAAATTAACCAAATACATCAAATAAATACCAAATGGAAATTCAAACAACCTTCAGAATAGGTGAAGCAGTATCAGAAATATGTAATAGTTTCAGAAAAAAGTTTCTTTCCTTGTAAAATATCTTATTTGTGTTTAAAGAGCTCTCTGGTAAAAGGTGAAAACTGAGAAAAGATTGCACTTCAGGCTATTCATCAAACTTACACAAAAAAACAATTAACAGTCCCACTGTCACAAAGACGGAACATTAGTCTGAATTCCCACAAAATAAGAGAACTACTTAGCTTGCAATTTTACTTGTAACTTTGCAAAGCTTCTGACTTGACTGAGAAATACACAACATTGAGTCAATATTAAGAACACAAACAATGCCCCCCTCCCAAATAAACAGTATCTGTCCCTCCTGAAAAAAACAGATGCACCCCCTGCCCCAAAAAACAAATCCTCTTCCTACAAACTTTAAACCTAATCATGTAAACCAATAACCAGCAGTCCCAGCACCTTAGCAGTCCTTTTGTTGATGTTCTCACCATTGTATACAAACACATTTATTTTCAGAATCTTTATTTTAAGACTTCCCGGCTGGCACAAATGAAGCTAAGTAACTATTAAGTATTTGCCTCCATTCAGGATTTTTAATACTTGTAAATGCACCACCTATATTGCAAAAAACGTTTATCAACACTGTCACTCAATTTATCAATTATAACAGATTCTGAGATGTCGGGGGAAAAAAATATGGCGTTTAGCTTCCTATTCTGAGATTTCAAATCACAATTATGTGATTCAAATAAAGGTGACCCCAGCTTAACGGGGACACTCAAATACATGTGTTAAGTGTAAGTCAAAAAATTTTGGTTGGTTAAAAGAATTCAGTAGCATCGATTAAAATATTTTTTTTTAGTCCCTACTTTCAAGCTCTCCAATGGTTTGTTTCCTGGTCTCAGCAGAAAAACAAAAGCCAATCCCCTCCAGCTTCCCCTTTTTCATATCCCCACTGCCCCATGTTACTATCGCTCATCAACATAATTTTTTACATGGCACAGCTTAGAAATTGAGCTAGAGAAAGTAGATGATATTGTAATCTCATAATTCACGCTATAACAAAAAAAGTAACAGCTACCATTTTCAACACATTTGTAGCTAAATACTGCCTTAATTTCCATATTCACCAAACATTTACCCCTCTTAGATACTACGTTATACAACTTGGCCTAACATTTGGCTATCTATACATTATCCAGATGAAACAACGGACAGTTTTCAATTAATTTGCAGGTAAATACCTCAGCATGACACATTCTAAATATGTGGTCTGGCACAGACATCTTTATATTTATCCAGTAGAGTGACTGGAAACTGTCATGACTAATAGATAATTGCCCTGTCCTCACAGGGCAAAGAATGTCACTCCAGGTAGTGCTGATGGGGAGGTTTGTGACCCAGCCGCAGCCACATGGCTCTACAGCACTTCCATTCACACAGCAGATGTGCTGGCCTCTTTCAGACTAAAAATTTATATGTATTAGCATTGCTTATGTTTTATGCCTAACAAATTAGCACGAGCCCTGCCACAGCAAGAACAGTTTGCCACGTTATCGCTTTCACTAAAGAGAATGTTGAATCATGTTCTATGTCTAGCTGCTTGCACCTGGTATCCTACTATAAAAGGAGACTTTGGACTTCACCTATCCTTAATACAGAACTTGAAACTAAAGTATTAGAGAAAACATGCTTGCTACTGAGGCATGTAATTTCTTCCTTCCTCTTTCTTCTAAAATTATTCACATTACCTATTTGATCACAAAAAAAGTACAAGCAACCAAAGATTTGAGTCACACACAGAACATGGCAGATTCTTATCACAGGGATGCTTTTCTCTCTAAACAGTGAAATGTGTATTGTCCTCAATCAGACAGAAAATAACTTCTTGTTTCTGAATAACAAAACATGTATTTACCACAGGTGCTGTTTCAGCCATTTAAGAAATATTTTTATGCTTTGCTTTTGTCATTTTATCAATGCTCTGTGTTCAGTAGCATCCATGATCATACGAAACAGCAAAGTGATGGACCCAATTATCAGCACTTGATATTAATGTGCTCACATTCCATGGCCATGGCTTTATTATAAAAGCCATGAAACAGCAAATTTAAAACGTGGCAGAGTACCAGAAATTTTTTTTCTGTTTCCAATTCTAGAAACCACCTTTCTGATCCTGAATAGTAACCAGGCCCACAAAGTTTCTTCTCCTTCCACTAAGCTATGTTTTTGTACGTTCTCCTCTTCCCATGGTCTCCAAAAGGGCAACAGATGCTTCCTCCATCACTAGCTATACATGTTGAACTTGAAGATCAAAAATGTTATTTCCCCTCACTCCTACATGGTTATTTACACAGCTCTACCAACAAAGAGGAAAATGGGAAATCTTGGACACGGCATCAGCATCAT
Organism: Alca torda; assembly: GCA_008658365.1. Lineage (NCBI taxonomy): Eukaryota > Metazoa > Chordata > Aves > Charadriiformes > Alcidae > Alca > Alca torda. Next base: position 28,653,753 of record CM018086.1, on the reverse strand, counting down.
CATTACTTCAACAACCCCGTTCTGTTTGAGACAAAACGAGCTATAGTTATAATTCTTTTAATTACTGGGAAATGCCTGTTTATTCTAGCATGCCAAGCAGCATTGTCAACAGAGATGCCCCAGGTCACCTGTAACCAGAAGAATTTTAAAGAAAATTGCTCTGAAGGTAAAGGGGTAACAATTGATCATTTTACATTTGCAGGAAATAGCTACCATTTAAGTTCTTGAATAAAAATACATTAAAACTTTGGGGGGGGTTGTGCTTTAAATATGGTTCAAGCTAAAACAATTACAATGTGAAATGACACACTGGCAATTCCTGCAGTAAATGAAAGGGTCAGCTGTTCTACAAGGAGGCAGCAAACATTTAGCAAAGAAACACAAAATCCATAAAAAGTTTTTAACCCACAATTTTGTATCAATAGACAGAGATCTTACAAAGCAGAACACTGAGCCTTCTCGTACCATTATCCTTTCAGCTGAGCAACAGAACCAAGGCCTGACAAAAGTGACTTTGTATAATTTAACTGGGCTACAGCCACCAAACCCTGCTATCGCTGCCGCCCAGCGCGCTGACAGGAAATAGCTGCTGCCTTGAGCCTTGATCTACCCACGTGAAATGGAGCTCGTTGGCTGACCACAGACCGGCCTCTGTTCTCTTTGTAATTGTCAACATCTGCTCTGCAGATCTATGAATAATTTTATGACACACCAAAAAAAAAAAAAAAAAAAAAAAAATCCCCCCTACTGACTCCAAAGGTTGTTGGTTTTGGTTTTTTCTTTTTAAACGTGTAATCTGACACTGAGATTAAGAGAGAGTCTGTTTTGCTCATAGGTTAAGATTTACATTCTTCTGAAAGGTGCCATTAAAATGGAATTCATGGTAGGAAAAGCTAACATTGCTGTTACCTTCTAAATCAGGTGGCTGAATAAGTGTTGGCAATTGAGATAATACATCATTTTCAAATACTGTAAGTAAATGGGGCAACACTCCACTGGTATGGGCTCTGAGAGCCACCTGCAATTCCTCTGATTGCTTCATTCATGCCAAGTACAACAAACCTCAACTCAAACTTGTCCCTCCTGAAGAAGTCAGGATGCAGATATACCAATGGACACATTCAACGTGACTTGAGTTTCAGTTAAAAGAAGAAACGCATTTGAGGACAGAACAGCAGCACTGTTACTCGACAACTCAACTTTACACCTCTTTCAAGTGAGCCATCAGGGGTTCTAAGACTGTCAGGCATTTGGCAGTTTCCAATTTATTTTCATTTCACAATCACAGACTTATTTATATATTTATTTATTTTATATAAGAGTGCCAATATGAAATACATGGATAAAACTCTGGAGACATGGCCATGCTACAATTTTAGATTGTCACCACACCTTGCTCAAAAAGAAGAGAAGTAAAGCAAAAGGGAGATGCACAGACGCATTGCCATTGGCCTCTCTGCAGCACTCATTAGCGCTGCTACTCTTTGTGATCAGTAAAAGCAGAAGAGCGTAAACAGAAATAATTAAAGAACAAATCACAAGGGGAGTGAGTACTTGCCAGTATAATTCTGTTTTCCAGGACTGGGACATAATGTGACAAGGCTTTCTTGACTGACTGCTGTGCATAGCATAGGTAGACTGTTGGCTGCATGTGGGACAAAAAAAGAAGAAAAGAAATCCTTTCCCCTTTGGCTTATATACCCAGGAAATACACATAAGGAAAAGAACAATGAGAAGCATAAAGCTTAAAATAGCCCTTTTAGTGTCTTGCTGAAGCGTACACCATATTCAGGTCTACCGCAATGGCTTCTTTATTTCTCTTTCTTTCTTCTATTATAACAAAGCTGAGAATTTCCCTGCAATTTCCCAGATGTAAATGCTGTGACAGTAAGGTTGCTTCTTGCTAGCTCGGGTTCAGTATTACCTTTCTGGCCTGGCAGCGCTCTAAATGAAGCGTGTCAAAGTGTGTGAGCGCCTTTAGTTTAGCACTGCTTAGTAGAGGTCTGTAGACTATATTATAGAGTCTGGTTTCTCTCAGAAACATTAAAACCCGTTCAAATGCAATTGCCAACCTGATGACCAATTTACCTCCTATCCCTGAGACTTTGACTCAATAGATAGAGTGTTTCATGGATGCAGTACTGTTTTCTCCTGAATATGAAGATGATTATTAATCTGCTACTTTCCTCCACTCATGGGTGGTTACATTTAAATTTCTTTATTAGAAACTACTAAGTAATTTGCTCCTTGCAAAATGAATGGGCAATTAAGTATGTGGTGAACTTGTGGCTCTTTTGTGAAGTATCAGGGAAAGAGAAAATTATTTGGGGGAAGAGATGAAACTGAGAATGAAGTGAGAAAGTGAAAGCTGCTGAATGCTGTCACAGCTGTAACGACCAATTCCAAAGGTTTGCAGTGGTGAACAGCAAAAAGCTTTGTGATATTAAGCACAAACTTCAACCCTATTTTACTAGCTTTTAACAAAGAACATGGACATGACTTTCACTCTAGAGAATTCACAATTCTGTTGCAAAGGTGCTTTGTTGCCCTTAAAAAGGGCAGGGAATTACAGATGAAGGGAATAAAGAATGTGAACATTAGTTGAGGCGCACCAAGTAAGCCTAGTGAAGAAGGCTGGCTGTGCTAAAAGTATTTGTATAACATGCTGCAGCCTGACAGTGATTTAAAAAACATAACAAAACCAAACCAAACCCAAAATCCAACAAAAACAAAAAAAAAAGAAAAGATGTGCATCTTAAGAGTCACTGCTTAGAATTTGAACTTACATCAATCAACCACTTTGTCTTGTTATATACTTATACAGTAGATGACCTACGTATAGAGAGTACAAGGAAGATGAAAAAAATATTAGGAATGCATTACATTTATTTAAAACTCTTGCACTATAACATCAATCCAACAGGTGACACAAGGTATAAATATTTTCATGTTAGAAGTGGCTATGCTAGACACTTTAACATATTTTAGTAGAATCACAGCAGTGCAGCTCTCTAGTAGAGATGTGGCTATATTTGCATAAAAGTTGAAGGTAATTAAGATGTAACTATGAGCTAAACTGATACAAATCACTTTTATAACAAGTGAACCCACATAAGGGCTTTTAGTAGTATATTCTGGCATCAGATCCCCAATCAGGCAGATAAAACAAACTTTCTACAAGCTAAATTATAGACAGCACACTTAATTTGTCTTCAGTGGCAGAATAAACCCTCCAAAGTGATAAAGATTAAAACAATATTTTAAATAAAATTTTAACCATTCCTTAAACAGCGAGACCTTGTCTTAATTTGTCTTTACCACTTTATAAAATAATCATAATCCTGAGATTAATATGTTCATTAATATATTTATTTCATTCTGACATTATTAGGGTACAGGTATGCAAAATATTATTCAAAATGAAAGTAGTCCTCCTGCATGCTAAGAAATTATACACCTGAAAATAATAATTCCTGTTATTGTACAAACTTTCTGAACAACTATCTTTTACGTTCACAGGTATGCTTAATATTTACTCCAGTAAATCCACCACTAAGTACAAGAGCATCAGTGAATGGAAAATCTTGGAAAATAATTCAAATTGTTCTAATAAAAAAAAGTCTGGTGACATTTGCTTTTTCTGTTTCAGTAGCTCTGAAAAAAATCACTATAGTTTGCAGCAACTACTAAGCCATCATACTTTGATTACCAGCAGCATCAGAATTTTCAATTTCGTTAAGGTATTATGTTTATAAAATGCAGGGTATAAAACTGCTGGGTTTACATTTCTCCTTTGCTGCCTCTTCCTGCGCTGCGGGAGCAGTCATTGCAAGTGATGCAAAAGGTTAAATCCACCCACATCATAGAAACCAACTCATCCAGAGAGGTGGCAAAGGACCAACAGTTACACTAGAAGCCAGATGCAAGACCGTTTCCTTCCTTGTTGTACACCCCATGCACTGCAACCGCTCTGATTTCCGCTGGGGCCAGGGCTTGGCTGTCCCCCCCTAACCACAGAGCACATGCCTGCTCCACCTCCTCTCCAAGTCAGCAGGCCAGTTCTCAAAACGCGAGCTGCATACACAAGCACAGCTTCCACAGGAACCAGATACGCTAATCATCCTTCAGATCATGTAACTGCAATAAATGAATGGACAAATATCTAGTCTTTATGAAAAAGGACACACTGCTCACAGCTACAGTTGACCCAAGCTAACGTTCTGAAAAGCTCACTATTATTTTTTTTTTTAATTTGCATAACTTCAGCTCAAGAACTTCTAATCACAGTCTATTCGGCCAAGGCTGTACAAACAGAATAAAATCCCCATATTCCTGTTTGTCACACCTGCACTAAGAAAAAAAATACATTAAAATTGAATTAATCATTACATGTGGATTCTTATACTCAAAAGCTGTTAGACTGCACCAGAATCTGTTTTCTTTACAACAAAGAAAGCAAAAAAAAAAGCCTCAAACTTAACAGTATAAAAAATATATAGAGAGTTAATACTTATGAGAGGATATGGTGGGTGTAAATAGTTTATCATTCAGCTTCCTTAACTAGTCGAAAAATCAGAAAAGCGAGAACTACTGTAGAGACAAATGTCAAACATGGCAGGGTGAGGTCAGCATAAAAAAATATTAAGAAACAAAATCTTGACTGTGATAGATCAAACTGGCCTTTAGACCTACCGTCCAACATGGGAAATGATGCTTTCATACTCACACGCTCAGACGCACCAATTACTATGGAAATACTGAGCTCTCCTGAAAATCTGGCCCAGTACTTTTATTACTAAAAGCTGAGACCAAAAAAGGAAGTGATTTTCCAATAATAAATAGTATGCGCTTAACTCGTGCTCATAAACAATTTTTAAACAGTGAAAAACCATTCAGTGCCCAGTTGCACAAGACAATGCTTTTTCCTACATATAAGGCTATATTAGGGAGCTGCACTGCAGTAAAAATGTTTGAAATCAGTAATTTTTATTACACTAGAAGCCACAGTAAAAATATTTCCCTTTTTTGTGGAATCAGCACTTTGATTCTCAAATTCAAGAAAGAAAATTACAGGAAGTTAAGGGTGTATCTGCTCTGTGCACTCGCACATGGAAGACCAACTGAAAAATAAACATCACTAAATTAGTTGGAAACTTGTATTTGGAGTAGGCTTTTTGTTTTGAAAGGAAAAAAAAAAGTTACAGCTTCTTCAATACCTCACCTATCATTTTAAAATAAAACCTGTGTTTTATCCCTCATCTGTTAGACAAAAGTAAAGTTTCCTTACGCTATAAAAGGCAATGCGATAGAAGCCCTGAGTGAAGTTTAAAGGCTGATTATTTGTAAACCAGCATATCCACAGGATAAATATGGAAGATCAAACAAGAATAAATGGAGCATTCAGAAACTGGAAGTGATTAGTTGGTTCCATCCATGTTCCTAACTGCAGTCCTACATTAATAACCAACTCCGGATTTTATTTTATCCTCTTGCCCTATTTTTCAAAGTAATTTCCAGAAGTATTAAGGAGACATAAATGTCAATAATAGTTTGGAAAACAAATTATCCATTTCTGAAAATTTAATCCTCGATAGTTTTCCTTTACATTTGGTATTACCTGCCTATCTCTTAACATCAAACGTCTTCAGAAAAATGTTTTTTAGGATGCAAACATGTTGCATTCCATGTTGGTGTGACTGATGACTTAAAACAGAAGAAAACATCATCAGCTGCAACAAATCATAGCTCAAATCAGAGATAAACTGTTTTCTACCTGCTTAATTTCCATGTCCATCAAAATCATATTATGCTTTATCTGCCAGACAAGTATCCATCATGCTGTGAGACTGCATTAATCAAAAACTTTTTGGAATAAAGCCAAACTTATCGTCTTCCCAAGTTGCTTTTATACTAGATTATAATGTTTCTGTTCCATTTAAATAGTACTATGAACCACATTCAAGCCTTGTTTTAGCATGCAAATTATCAAACAAAACATGAAAAGGAAAAATCCAAGTTATTTAACACTCTTTCCTCTATGGTACGCCTTTAAACTCATGCGAAATTGCTAACACACAAAGCAAAATCTGTATACATTTCTGAACTACCGCAAACCTGGTTTTAAGTTCAAAAATATTTGACCCTGAGATGCCTTTACATAAAGCTCCACTAGGAAGTTCTAATTGTGCTTGGAGTTCACAGATGTGGGGAAGCCACTTCTCATTAAGCTTTCCAGAACCCCATGAACTCCTTTGACAGGCATTTTCAAACAGAAAGATAAATATTGACTAGCTTGTGAAACCTTGTTTCATGCTCCTCCAGAGGAGAAAAAAGGATCAACCACAAAAGGAAGCAGCCAATTGTTTTTCTTCTTACATGGTATATACTTAATCCCATACAAACGAGGAAAATCTACTGTAATTAACCAGTTTGTGACTTTGGTTCTTTTGCTCAGTAGAAAAACATCAGGACTTCACTATTAATGATGCATTTTTAGATAACGTGGGTGAAGGAAGAGGAAACAGTGACAAAAAGCCCAGGAAAGCGTTTAGTATCTTTTCATTGAATGACAACAAGTACAAGTGAGCTGTTAATAGTGGCAAAGCACTAGAGGGGCAGGGGGAATATCAATCACCCTTTGTTTAATCCATTCTTCAGCAAGAAAGACTTACCCTCTGTCCAGTTTTTGCCTTTACTAATACAACCAGACAACAGGCCTTGCATATATCCACTTTCAGTTTGCCACCTCAATTATTATTTCACTTCTGACACACCAACAACCAACCCTGGCACTTACAAAGGTGGAACTTGCTCTGTGAGTAGACAAAACAGATGCTCTGAGCCAGAGATACCCAATCTGTGGCCCACCTGGAAAATTCATCCTACCTGCAATCTACTCCTACCAGCTTTTTACCCGTAAGAAGCTGCCTATTGAGATACACTCAATATTGCATTGTCATCATCATGTATCAAATTTACGGAAAAGGTCCAGCCATCTTATCAGGTCCTTCAACAAGCTACATGCTCGACTCAACCAAAATGATGGATCTATTTCCAAATAGATGATTCCAAATTCCAAACAGATTCCAAATTCATCCGGATTTGTAGCATGAACTTTTATCGAATATTAATTAAACTCTAATATAGGAAGACTTAGTAAGTAGATAAGCATAGCTTTTAAACCTATTAGCTAAATTTAAAAGGCACCTGTAACAGCACAGAAAAGTGTATGTTACAGAACTCTAACATGTTAATTATTCTTCTACTATCAGGTGGTGCAGAGAGATAATTGGTAAGAACTACAAATCACCTGTGAAAAGTTCCAGATTTATCCAACGCAAAGACGTCTGAGATAATCTGCAAAGTACAGTCTGTATCAGGAAGCAATACAGACACATTACAGTGTACAACAGACATGCAGAATCACCATGTTTTGTTCAGACTTGTTATTTTTCTAAATTGGGACAGTCCAGTCTCACCAACCACAGAGCCCGCTCCTTTTTGCAAGAGTCTCCTCACATACCACTCTAGGCTCGCAGTCTGCTTTCTAACAACCATATGAAAGCGGAGAAGTCTCTTGTCTTTGGGGAAGAAAAAATGGCAGGTCAGATGGAATTATGCTTCAGGCTGAATATAATACTTCACAGGCTGTGAGACTAAAGTAACCTGAAGTAGTGATTTAATGACATGAATATGAACTCAGCTGTGCTACTTACAGTTAGCAGCAATCCTTAAAAACTACATGTATAAATATTTGTGTAATTAATCCAACCTTAAAATCATTCAGACATTTTTACTTATACAGCACAGTAAAATTTCCAGTGTGCAAGAAGAGCTACATGATCAAACTGCAATCACATTTCAGACGCAATTCAGACTCGGATATCCTGTAGGATTAGTTTTAATATACATTTTTTCCACTTACTCCAACATCAAAACAGTCAGTTCTCTTAATTTGTTTGCTCATTTTCTTCCTGTACCTGTGACTGTGCTCTGCATTTACTGAACAATTTAAATTATCCTTTTTTTTTTTCCTTTTTTTTTTTACTATTGGCCAGAGAGATATTAAGTCTACCAAAACACATATACAGGTATTTTAAGGTTTATATTAGTATACCTCTAATAGTATATTTTAATCATTCATCATTTTTGCAGGAGATAACCTTAAACAAGCAAATATTAAACCTTTTTAAAAGTAGTTTTCTCATTATTATGCTCTCTTTGTACTCTCGCACTCCCACCACACTCTCTGGGGTATATATTCTGAAATTTCACGCATACCATAAAGTATCTTTGGAATGTTACAGTATAATTGTTTAGAGAAACATTTAATGGATGAGTAAGCATCAAGAGGCCATAGCTAAGGGAAAAGAAAAGTTAAAATGCTAGAAGCATTTTGTATTGAATGATCTTCTCAGCATGAGGACAGAGGATGGACATTTGATCCAAAAATCTGGTATAGACTCAAGTGATATAAAACCAGCAGCCAGCACTGAGGCATATGAAGCCATCCAACCACCTAACAAAACATCTGCTACCACCCACCTCTTTCAAACTGGACTTCAGTCACTGTCTAGTAAAGCAATCAAATGCTATAGGATATTATTTGATTAATAACATGAATATTATGGTAGGGGATTACATGATCTTGGCAACTGGATTATTTTTTTTTTAATTGGTTACTTGGTTTCCCGATTTAGAGCACAAATAATTTGCATATGCATGATACAGAAATGCAACAGAAGTAACTGGAAAAAACGCTGGGCACTGAGTACAGAGACAGCTAAAAAAAGCTGAACATTCTTTCACTACAGGAAACTGCTGGAGACAATATGCTGTAAATTAAAGCCAATTTTCCTGAATTCCCTAAAGGACTGCTCCTCCCAGAGATTCTACAAATCCATTAGCAAAGGCCCATCATTATAGTTTCCTTATTTACTGAAGAAAGTTTAAAAAAAGCACATCCAAAATAAAATACAGGGTGCATTGGGGGCAGGGGAGTGGGACAAATAAGGCCTAACCTTACATAATTGATTCCTATCCTGAGTATTAGACAACAGCTAAGATGGTTCTTACTCCCAAATCATCCTCCCCCTCCTCCCCATACTTTCTTAAGTCCAGGAAAGCAAAATATTTACCTCCCTACCTGAATTTCTGATCCGAAGAATGGATATCAAAGCAGGAGAGGTGCCCTATGTTGACACGCACTGCTCTGGAAATCACGCAGTCCTTTTAGCACCACAGTTAGAAAAACCAAACTTCCTACAGGCTTCTGCCACAGCTGAAGCTTGTCTTATGATTGGGCACCTAAAATCTCTGTCCAAGTGGATTCTGCGGTGCTCAACAACATATGAATTGCAGCTGGAGCAGCACAATCTCTCCTAGCTTCATACTTCCACAGAATTTTCGGAAACCTAGTGTCTTTGGGGAACTTCTATTTCTGCACTAAATTTGGTAGAGAACAGGTAACAAGTTAAAAAAAATAAAATTAATTAGGAATGCACTATTAGTGTGATTCTATAAATCACATCTTGTTCTTAAACTCACGGACAAGTAGCACAAGTTCTGCTATGCAGCCTTCTAGTTCCAAACCAAATATATTTTCCAAAATTCCTCATCTATTTGTAAAATGTGTGAATCTAAATCATATGTAAAAATAATGGATTGCACATGCTGCTTGATCAAGGCTTTAAGAGATATTTGTAGGCACATAAGATTGCAAGGGATTTCCCAGGTCACCGTATTTGCATCCTACTATCAGAACCACTATATTAAATAATCTCTTCCAGAAGATATACATCCCCATCTTAAAATTAGTTTTCTTTTTGCATACCCCCCTTAAATAATCTCAGAATTAGGATATTTATTTTAATTTACAGCTTAATTCATTAAAGACCCACTTAGATGAAACACTTCAGATTGTGTAGCACAATTTTTTTACCTCCTAAGTTTTTCTTTCTCTTCTTTTCAACAACACAGTGATTCAGATGTTGCTGTCCAATAAATTCACTGTCTTAAATCCTTTTTTTTTTTTCTAATGTCATACTGAAAGGCAAATCCAAATATTCCATGGGTAACTTTTTCTGTAGCTACTTTCACTTGGTGAATTATAGGGAACCATAATACCATTGCTGATTTTCAAACAAGGTCTACAGATTACTTCTTGTGTTACAATGACCATACCAGAGCCCCTAAGTACGTCTTTGGGGGTTAGGATAATGGGGAACACAACAGAGTTTACAATGAAGTCTAACAAACAAGGGTATGTTAATCTTTTCAGCCACTTAAATCCAGGAAAATCAAAAGCAAATGTCTCCCTACCATAGCATCACAAAACCCAACCCCAAATACTTGCATCTTAATGCCTGCTGGGATGTTTTCTGCTAACCATCCATTAGATTTCTTATAATACTCAGTACACACATTCCTCCACAAGCTGGATTGATTTCTTCCACAGTTTAACTTGTTTTTGCCAAAGTCTCTTTTACTTCAGCATTGGCTGCCTGCCTAACGAAACAACCTTTCTTTATGCCAAAACTGTCATCTTCAGTTGCACAAGACGCATCTTACTTACAAACATGTATAATGTTTAATGCTTGAAGAACGGCTATTTTAAAACGATCTCTAGCAAAACTTAAACAGATACAGAAGCAGTCAGTACCTAACCTTAGGGGGGAAGGGAAATAATTCTAAAGAAGGATTTTTTTTCCTTTTGTATTTAAATACACCTTTTAAAAAAGAAACCCTAAACTAATTATTAGAACACTAAAGCATATGCATTTAACCACAGGCAGCTGTGAGAAATGTAAGGCTCACGCTGAACCTGAAGGTGAAAGCTTCATTCTTACTCAGTGTGAAGTCTTCATTATGCAATGATCACATGCACCATAAACTTGTCTCTTATTGAAAAGACTAGCCTTTAAGTATAAGAATCTGACAACCTTAGTAAGTTATCAAGAATTGCTAATGATTGAAAAAAAATCCATGTAAATAAACTTCTTGCTCAATTTTTCTGCTGTAATTTCAGTGACAGCTGAAACAAGAATACCTGTGTAAGAAGTTGTTCTTCAGTCAGATTATTGATCCAGCGAGTATACCGTTCAGTAGACTCCGGTGGCTCTCTTCTGACTTGGCAACCAATAATCTAAAGCAAAATGAGATAGATCACAGAGCGTAAACTGCTGTATACCCACATGGTAACAAAATCATAAAATAAGCATTCAAAACATGGGAACTCCAAGAATTATCTATACACTCCTTATTAGCCTCCTTCTATGTTTATAATATAACATAATATAACATAACATAATATAACATAACATAATATAACATAACATAATATAACATAACATAATATAACATAACATAATATAACATAACATAATATAACATAACATAATATAATATAACATAACATAATATAATATAACATAACATAACATAATAATATGTCACAGTTGCTCTGCTCAAATGTTAAATAGTTACAGACTTTCAAAGGTCTCTAGAAAACTAACATTGAGAAGTGTCTTCCCAATAGCTTCAGTCTTGGGAATATTTGAACCACTGTGGTTGAAACTGTCAAAGGAAAAGTCATCCAAAGGCAGACATCTAGAATACAAAATTTCAACCTAAATAGTTGAAGTTTGGCAAATGGAAATTTGAACTTGCATAACACCGGGCAATCCTACCAACAGCGCCGTCAACTATAACACCACACATTACTTGAAATTCATATGAAATAAGGAGAAAAAAAATAATCTGTATTCTGATTTGTCTCGTTCATGGTAGAACAATGTAGAGACCCCATTTTGATTTGTTCACTGAAGTACTATATACCCATTCGAGCAGCATTTTCTTCTCTAATACTGTTCTGTAGCTGTATGGGCTAAATATTAATTATAATATTCTGAACAGCTATTGGCATAATAAATAGCTTTCAATATGCATCAAAACCAGAGTATTAGAGGGATTTCATATTATCTGTAACTGCACAGACATATATTAATGCAGTTTCATACAAACACTAAACTGTTTGCTCTACCAATCTCTGGTTAGACAAGGAAGAAGCCAAGGAGAACCCTAGGAGTGCAGCTGTACACATTCATAAGGAATGTAGCCGTATATGCTGAGCACAGCAAGTTTAAATCTTACAGGTATCTCTATTTATAGAGCTTTAAAGCCCACACAGATGTAGGCAGTCAGGCTAGAATTCTGCACGTGCAGTTACGAATGCTTTTGATGTGGAAATAAAAACACCAGGAAGAGATATTGCTGGGGGATTGCTGGCAATGAAACACCACAATTTAGAGTATGATTAAATACAATCAAAATAACAAACATGAAAAAAAAAGAAATCACAATTTGCTTATCCTGTAAAACAAAACGTCTCTGAACTATGAATCTCCTCAGTGACAACTATGAATTACTATGGACAACTTCAATCCTTATCCTAACTTTCTCCTGAATCACTGCTAAGTAATACTAGGACATTTTCAGAAGGTTAACCCTAAATTCTTTTAAAATGAATATCAATTAGAAGAGTTCATAGGTAAGTTTTTAAAGGGGACACTCCACAGACATAAAAACTCCACAGAAGCTACATCAAATGTGCGTGTATTTTGTTCTGTGAGGATGATTTTTATTTTAGAATGGAACTATTTACAGAACTCTTGCTGGTATTCATTAACCAAGTCGGGCTATCTTCTCTTGCATAGCCTAGGATTTTATAACTTACAAAGACACTTTACAAATCTATGCATGAATGTCAGAATGGAAAAATTACACAGCACTTTTTTCTCAAAAGGTATTCTGTAAGAATACAATATGGAAACTTTGTTTCTTTATTCAAATAGTCACAGCCTAAGCTGAACAAATGCAGAATCACAAACAGCTTCCACGAGGCAAGAGATAAAAAGGAGAATCTCAAATTTGTTTTTCTGAAAACCTGGTTTTCAATTAGAGCCAAGTAGTAAGTGCAGTCATCTTTTTCTATATAATTTGAAATTTTAATGAGAAGCAGAGGACAGTTTCATATTTTTATATTAATTTCTGACCAGTCTTACCATTTTCATAAAAGCTGTTGATAGTTTAAGCAACCTAAAAAAAAAAAAAGTTGAATCCAGGTGCTCAGCTAAAGGATTGTAATTCCCCAAAGTCCAAAAAACAATTGGTTCATATCTCAACTCCTTATGCTTCCAGAGAAAACTGAACGGATTTGATCAATTATCTGTATATACACTCAAGGAGAGGTGAAGGCAGACAGAATAACTGTTATTAAATTGGATCCTGACAGCTCTTTTCTGTATCATACATCACTTTGTATAATTTCTAGAGTTTGACTTAGATTCTTAGCCAAAATTTCCTCCCATTTCCATGTAGCCATATACATAATTCCATTGCATGCTCCAAATGACTTCTCTGAATTTTGGCTTGTAACAATGATTCTGTACTTACTGTTCTGGTCTTAAAATACTTAAAATACTTTGAGCCTTTGGGAATTGAAAACACCATAATTAGGAAAAAAATACTCATCAAATAAACAAGTTATTTAGGAATTACTGTTATTGCAGTGATGTAAATTCAGAACAGAAAAAACAACGCCATAATTTGGGGCAGAATCCTTGGAAGTGTAATCTTCCAAACTCCTTCAGCAACTGACATGCCGAACAGTAAGACAGAGTGAGAGGATAACAATCTAGAGCCTTATATACAAACACACTAATCAAATAAAAAACTAGGGTTTTTTTAAAAAATATTTTTTGTACACAGCGATTTTGTTTTCTGCAGCAAACCTGATGTTTAGAACAACAGTAAAACCAGTATAAGATACTAATCTAGAAAAACAGCAGAAGGTAATAGGACCGGCCTCTGACTTTTAAGAGTCAGATGTTAGAGTTACTCAGTGTTTCCAGCATCAAGTTTCATTTTTTATTTAATCCAGTGAAAACTTATAATAATCATTAGGGCAACCCTTCTATTGTTGCAACTCAAAGTCCCTTTAGCAGCACACTAACCACCTAAAGGTTCATGGCATCCAGTCTAAATGTGGTTTTACTAGAATTGACGTCAAGGGGTTTGAACAAGAAGCTATCTCCACAGCAATGGATTTCACTTCCATGACTAAACAGGAGACAGTTGATGACTCTTGGTCCTTGAATGTTCAAAATAAGAGTCCAAAAACCTCCATTCTGCAATCACCAACAAAGATAAAAGTGTTATGTTGACCTACTCTAACATCAATGAACGCTAAAAAGGAAGAACATTTAAAGCAATGCTGAGAATTAACATGAGAAAGAAAAGCTGCTTGCTAGAAAAAAGGAAGACAATTCAAAATGTAACTTACAAAAACTAAATTTTCTGAGACTTCACATGCTTACTAATGTCCTCATTTCTCTAAATATTTAGTATATTGTACCTTCTCCCCCATACCTTTGGCTTTTCTTACTCTTTTCTAGTTTGAGCTCTAGAAGGCAGGCATTATTTATGAACAAAAATCACAACAACTACCTGACAATTCCTTTCTTTAAAAGCAAAGGAACAAAAAGCCACAGTTGGTGGCCTTTCCTAAGATTTCCATAGATGTACCAAACCCATCAGCAGGGCACATAAAAGCAAGGATCTCCCTCCTGCAGAAGATGGTATTGTAAAACATCATTTAACCGCATTCTTTAATTATAATGATATCACAGCAAAATGCACTGAACAATACAAATGCATGTTATTGGCAACAGCTGCATTTTGATCTTGCAACACAGCAGGAAAATAACTACAAATGCATAACAAAGTTAGCATTTTGTAAGAAGTGAAATGTTCACACTTCCCTCTACCCTCACACAACAGCGAAATGTTTTGCACAGCACGCAGGCTTCCTGCTTTCTTTTCATTTTCAGAACCAATATCACTCACGACCGCTTTTAGCATCATCTTAAGAGATACATTTTACAGACAAATCTTAAAATTGTTACTGTGCAATCAATTTGTAGATCCTCAGCCAAAAAGACTCCACACCTTTCTGCTCCTCAGCTGTACCATTCCTCTCCCAGTGGGACCCTGAGTCATGACTGGGATCCTTGACTTACATGGTTGCAAGATAAACATCACCAACATAGAGGAACTCAACCTGCGCCTTCGACACAGCTTCTGTAAAGCAGAGCTCATTTAAGCAGCTTCTTTCATCCAATCAAACTCAGGATTATTTAGAGTACAAACGGCTTCCTCTAGTTCCCCAGTGTAAGGTGTGGCATCAGAAGCAACTGCACACTGTTTCCCATTTCCTCCGGGTCTCACACAGCTTTTCTATTCACTTCACTGAAAATTTCCTTACAGTTTTTAAATGGAAGTGAAAGGTTTTTCACTGTTGCTTCTTTCATAAATTTTAAAATACTTTGATAAAATTCTTTCTGGCCTGTTTCACACCCATTCAGATTCCAGACGACAAGAAACTCTCCATGCTAGAAATGCTCTCTTAAAATATTTTGAGTATCCATTTCTATGCAAAAATGGAGTTCATCCAAGCTTCACCTTTTTGATCTAATTAGGCAAGTTTATTTTTATATTACAAATGCTAACTATATACTGGCATATACCTGTACCTAGATTAAACTATGTAGTATATACAACAAATGCAATACACTTCATATTCCAACTGGAAAGTTGCTGTAATGCGCTATTAATATTGTATAGGAAGCAGTAACATGAACTGTAAACAAAAAAAATGCTCTGGCTCATAGCAAAGGACTATGGCACGTCATGGACTAATCAGGAGAGAAAATCATGAGAATCCCTTCTGCTACAACATCAGATGAGATAATTCACTTTCTAGACAGACAATTACTTTATTTATGTATTAAATGTAACTTAATATCTTATTTAGCTATTTATTTAATTGCATTCAGCGTCGGCTTCTTGGGAGAGAAATAAAAAATAATTTTAAATCTATGGCAGCAAGAGACAGTAATGTGTAAGAATATTAAGAACACAAAATAGCGATCTGGTTTTACCTGAACTACCAACAAATGCATATGCTGAAAAAACATACAAGTAACTTTTAAAAACATAAACGGCTTTAAATGAGCTTTGTGGGGAGAAGTGGCCAAGTAGAAGCACATAGCTTATGGCCTGGTGGCCCTTCCTTCAGCTCCCACTTCACCGAAGGGCCAGGCCACTGGTATGTGCCGATCCTGTCCAGATGGTCTCAGACAGCTTGAGGTGGCAAAAGAGCATCGCTTCTCTATGCTTAGGCACCTGAATCTCTCTGCTCTACCACTTCACACAATCAGGAGCGGAGTTAATTGTATCTAAATAAGATTAGCAGAATCAAAGTCAAGGATATGTACTTTATGCCACTATATTTAAAATATTTTCAGGAGTTGAGCACTATAATACAAATATAACTATGCTACAATTAAAACAGTACAAATAAGAATATAAAAACAGGATAATGGGGTTCTCCGTGAAACTGATGCTCTAAATTGGTGACAGTACACTGGGTTAGCCATGATGTATGAAACACAAATCTAACAAGCACATTCAACTACTTGTTGATCAATACAGAGTTCAGAGTTATGATCCCGTTCCGAGGAACTAGGCAGGATTATCACACACGTTACAAAATTGTAATATAGTCATATAGTCACTGTTCTGTGAGTTATAAAATTGTTCCACTGAAATACAAGAATATTTCAGTCAAATATCTCTTGCGTTCAAAAATCAGCATTCTATAACCAACAGCAATATCAGCCACTCTCTTACATGCCAGAACTTGTTCCAACTTTTCACTAGCGTTTGTTTTTAAATGCAATATTCAGGTAGAGATGTTTCCTATTTTCATAATTTTAGGTTTTTCTGTTTTCCCTTGCACATATAAATGGAAAAGGAAGTGGGTGAGAGGAAGCAAAGATTAAATGAGCTGACAGTAATTAAAAACAACAGTTTCTGCAGATGTGGCGCTTTTTTTTTGCCCCCCCCCCCCCCCTTTTCTTTTTTTTAAATCACTACAACTTCCCCGGAACGAAGAATCTTTCTTATTCAGGAGAAAGCCTATGGGTCAGAACCGTCCTGTTGTACTAAAGAGGAAATGATGATGAAAAATTAATTGGTCTCCAATTTTAACCAATTTTTTCCATCTAGTTTTATAAAAACAGGAAATTAACAAAGACAGGCAAAAGCATAAACTATAAGGTAGCAGGCACCTAGCGCCTACTACATACATACGTGTGATTTCTTCATGTAATATATCTTCTCTTAAGGAACTTTGTTTTACGAAGTTTTTTTAATTAACCAACTAATAATGATATTGAAGCAGGTATTGAAAAAATACGTATTTTTAGCAAGGAGAAATCCACAGTTTTCTTGTCCTAAATAAATTGCTTTCCTCAAATGAAATGCAGCTTTCAAAGGTTAAGCACAAAACATTCTACACACTGAGAAAAAGTGTGCAGAGTTTCATGTTAGAAATATGACTGAATGACGTAAACCTCCTAGAATATAATGTAATTAGCTACTTAGTGAAGCTTTAATTAGAAGTATCATGACATCTGATCCTAGATATGTTCTATAAGAAAGACTACTCAGATAACAAGCCATTCTCTCTAATGCTCAATGCCTTTCTCCCCAACATGCCTGTTTATGAATGCCCACAGAGGGAAATTTCCTAAACTAAAAAAGCTATTAGGAGACATTTACCTCATCCTGAATGTTTAAGAAAAGTTTTTTGTTAATCATGCCTACATCTTGACGTATAAAGGAAAGGTAGATGTCACCTGTGCTGTCTCCAAACTCTACTTCTATTATTTTTGTTGTATTAATTTCCACACACACACACTCTCCTCAATTGATGTGACACTGCAAAGATGTCCTGAAATTCAAAGGAAAACCTGACAGGAGAGTCACAATTTTTCTCTCTGCATTGATTTCTTTGGTTTTCATCAATGTAATATTTTAAATATTATTTAGTTGTAAAAACTTTATGAAAGTTTTCATTTTCTTCCTGGGTACACACAGCCTCCCTCTTTATAAATACATATATTTATATATATATATTTGTCTGAAGGATCAGCAGAGCTTTAGGTACTGGTGCAGCACCTCTAGCTGTTACAAGTATGGATCAGCAGCATCACTAGTATGTTTTATTGGAAGTGCCAAGTAGAAATCTACCATGAAAAGAGCAATTGATTGAGACAGTCCAGGATTTCTTTTCAAGTACACTTGGGAAATAGTGCTTGTAGCATAATTTTTAATTGCATAGCCGTGGCTCAGCATTATCTCGTCAAATCACCCTTTTCTCACAGGAAACATGATTAACACAATCTTTCACAAGTCTTTATTTGTAATTTACTCAGAATAGCTAGAACCTTATTATGTTAACTAGCATGACTGTAAAACTAAGATTCAACCATATATAACCACAAAAACTAAAACATCTGCTTTAATCAATAAGAAATTTATATGGTACAGCAACAGCTAAACAGGCTAGATATTTATACCAACAATCAGCATTTTGGATTTTGAAAACAAGAATTTATACTGTTACAAATACTAAAAGATTTCATTTAAATTATATTGTGTTTTTCTAGAGGTCCAGGGCCTTTTATTTTTTAATGCAGCAGAAAGATGAAATGATTGAAGATACCAGTGGCTGTAAAAAGGATCTTGTGACCATCATGTCGTGCAATCAAAAAGGAAAAATACATGGAAGGAATGGTTTTATGTGGTTAAAATCTTTCCAAAATTATGTACTTGACGAAGAAGGTGGTAAAATGTATTTTCTCTCCCCCTCATTTCCAACCGAGGAAACAGTGTTCTACAAAACACGTGGCACCTATGATGTGATTTGCATTAGGTGTAAAGATACAAAACACACTCTAGTGTATTTAAAGCATTTTTTAAAAATTATAAAATATGTTGGATAGTGTTGACTCCCCAGAGAATCCTTTAGGTCAGATGAATACCCATTTCCACTGATGTTCTTATCTTGTGGCAATCCATTTTTAGGAACACCTGTTAAACCCTTCTACTTGGCACTGGTTCGAGTCCAAAGTCCACAATAGGATGTTACATGTTTATTTTCAGCACATAGAAAAAGAGTAATGAAAACCCAAGGAAGTCTGAATTTTGTTTAGAGAATTTATGTGAAAATCAAGAAGTCAAGGTGGTGTAATCAGAATGAGCACAGCTGAGTATCACACCACAGTTACATTTAAAAAGGATGTTTTCATGCATATGAAATCATGGAGTAGGAACATGACATTTTTAGAAAAACTTCAAGGAAGTATCACTGAAGAGATACTAGAGCAAGTCTGTAGACACTACAGCACATTAAATGAGTTTCAGAAGTCATTTCTGAAGGTAAATGAGTAATCCCCAGTATTTTGATAACTAGCTTAGGTAGGAAAAAGTCCCAGGCCTCAGAAGCCCTCATGCGAAATCTGCCATCCTGGGATAAACCAACATCCTGGCTCAACCTTTATAAAGATGTGAGTGCACATGTAATCCGAATTTGATGCAAATGAAGTAAACTCAGCCAGTCCTTTGCATAAAGCTTAAGAACAGTCAAAAAGCGCAATATGTTTGCATAATTTCTATTTTAAAACTAATTTCTGTTGTGTCTAGTTCCACAAAGTACGATTGGATTAATAGTAGTTGTCAGCACAGCAAAATACTTGAACACAAGGAGGAGGGGATCTTGATTTTCAAACATTTCATGCTTCAGACGTAGTTTTAAAAATGAAATATGCTGAAAGTCCACATTACAATCAGACATTCATGAATATCAAACTCTAGTAATAACAATCGTTTGATGGGGTTATTGGCATGTGGAGGCCATATTAAATACAAATTTAATTACAAAGTGGTGTAAGTTGGGATGTTTCTCATTTGGGATATTTGATTAAATATGTAACAGACTTAAACTGACATTGTGACTTTGAAAATGCACTGTGGTTTTTCAGAAATACCAAATTTAAAAGAATCTTTAAGGAAGCTGCCTAATAAAAAGCAAAGACACAGCTGAATTCCAGCAGATCTGGGAAAGGCCCAATTAGTGAAAACCATCATAAGAATAATACTCTCATTGTCAAACAAAGAATTTTCATATTCTTCAGTGCAGAAAAAGAAAAGGAATCATATTTCCTCCTCCTAAACATACTCCACTGTCACCACTTTAGAATAAAACCTTCACACAACTGCTGCTCTCATTTCTACCCTCCATACCAAAAGATGATTATTGAAATATTATAAATAACTTTTTAAACCCCCTAATGACAGTTTCCTGAAGTTATAAATATATATATATTTTTTTTTTTTGTAAGTATCTGTACTGGATAGCCTTAATTTAGAGTTACATTTTCCATAGGCTGGGGAAAAATGTTGAAGACTTGTAGTTTGTTTACAGTGTGGAGAATATGGGAACTGAGTATAAAGTATTGAAGTTCTAACAAGAATAGTTACACTAGTCCATGAAAATATTTCTCTGGACATTTTTTTCTCCTACATCAAAAATAAACTGATTTTGGACAATTGACAATTGTAGGTAATCTCCTCAGGGAAACAATCTCATTTTCCCCTCTGTCCATACCAAAGATGGGCCAGAGCCTCCTCAGATCTACTTAGTCCATTTAGTGAAGCAAATTCCTATCAACAGGGTTAAGCAAACAAATTTGACCTATTCATCTATCCTTCAAGACATGCCAGTATCCAGTTCATTTCTCTTTAATAGCTGTTATATGAATTAATGCTTATATTAAAGCTAAATTCTATAGGCACTGCTTGCTAGGACATGCCTGGGCAACACACACCCTGATCTCTCAAACATGCTGAGCAAGGGAGACAGAAGAAGAGCTGATGCAAATTAACTAAGGCAAAACAAAGATTACTTAAGTTCTACACAATGAAGATTTTAATCAAGTTCATGTCCAAAATAAACGCATTTCTTGCTAAGCTATATGCAAGAACTGGAAGACAAAACAATAAAAGGGAGATTGGTAAAACCTGGGCATCGGTAGCAGGCACAGAATGAGAGAAGATCACCAACAACCATTAACTTGTTGCACACAGGAAGGACAGAATTTAAATAGAGGGGCTTTTCTATCACATCAAACAGAGAGCTAATAGTTCAACATTATGTAGTTATGTTTAATGACAGTTTAGCAAAGCTTCACATATGCTTATTATCTCTTCACACCTGCAATATTACATACAAGATACTACTTACCTATTTTTTGCAGTCCAGACTAAAACACTGTCTAATTTAAAGAAAAGGTAATGAAATCCCTCAGGAATAAAGGCTCAGACTACAGAACACTGTTGTTGACCACTTCCTTAAAACAGCAGATGAGGAATAGCAAAGCCACTCTGGAAGAAAATTTGCATCTTCTCACTCCTAAATGAAGTCCTGATTCACTGCATCACACTACTTCAATCAACCAAGACTTGATCATAGAATCGTTTGGGTTGGAAGGGACCTTTAAAGGCCATCTAGTCCCACTCCCCTGCCATGAGCAGGGACATCTTCCACTAGGTCAGGTTGCTCTGAGCCCCGTTCAACCTGACCTTGAATATTCCCAGGGATGGGGCATCTACCACCTCTCTGGGCAACCTGGGCCAGTGTTTCACCACCCTCAGTGTAAAAAATTTCTTCCTTATATCTAGTCTGAATCTACCCTCTTTCAGCTAAAACCATTATCCCTTGTCCAATTGCAGCAGGCCCTGCTAAAAACTTTGTCCCCATCTTTCTTATAATTCCCTTTAGGTACTGAAAGGCCACTATAAGATCTCCCCAGAGCCTTCTCTTGTCCAGGCTGAACAACTCAACTCTGTCACCCTGTCGTCACAGCAGAGGAGCTCCAGCCCTCTGATCATCTTCGTGGCCCTCCTCTAGACCCGCTCCAACAGCTCCGTGCCCTTCTTATGTTGGGGGCCCAAGAGCTGGATACAGTACTCCAGGTGGGGTCTCACCAGAGCGGAGCAGAGGGGCAGAATCACCTCCCTCGCCCTGCTGGCCATACTGCTGGGGATGCAGCCCAGGATGTGGGTGGCTTTCTGGGTTGCGAGCACACACTGTTGACTCATATACAGCTTTTCACCCACCAGTACCCCCAAGTCCTTCTCAGCAGGGCTGCTCTCCATCCCTTCATCCCACAGCCTGTATTGATAGTGGGGGCTGCCCCCACTCAGGTGCAGGACCCTGCACTTGGCCTTGTTGCACCTCAAAAGCTCCTGAGGGTAAGTCTTTTACAGGCAGATACAACCTCAGCCTGCCCATGTTCCAGGCTGACGAGAAGCTGTAAAGCGGCTGTGAGAGCAGATACAAGCCCTGCTAATACTGTTGTAAGGCAGGAAATATTAGGTGGGGTTCAGCACTGCTCTAATCTCAGATACAGAGTTTTCAGCTGAAGCAAGCGTCTCTCTGCTAACACCCCCCACAAAGATATACTCTTAATATAGCACATACTTTTTTCACCATGTAACATCATACTGTGATCCAAATACGCTGAATAGTTCATGAACACATTTAGATTTCAGGTCACTTATTAATGAGTTTATTAAAGACTGGCAACTACACTAGAACAGCAAAATATCTAATAAACTGTTCCTTTGCATGGTTTCCAGTTAAAAAAAAAAAAGAGTACCAGGTGCAATTATATGAACATCCATACAAGTTTCTGAATTTCAATTAGTACTACGTAACAAAAGACTATTTTAAGAACAAGACATAGGTATAGGAGACATGCATCATCTCAATTTTGCCAGCTCTAGCCATACAAGCAAGGCTACCTTGTTCATTAGATAAAATAAATCCATGTGTAAGTGCAATGTAATTACCCGACTGCATAATAACAATTTTGACTCCCACAAGAAAGTACACAGAGGAAGCACAGCATGTAGTCTGAAAGGTAATCTGTTATTTTCAGGACTACTCTAACATTAGAGTAATAAGAAGATACAGCAAACAAAAGGCTTTAAGATCTTTCAGAGGTGACCAAACTCCAGTGGTATGTGGAATGTAAAATCACTACATGCTGAGGACTGCCAATATTCCCAAATTGCTACTGTTGACTGCCAATGTATAAGGTGACCTCCCTCTTTATTTTTCTTCCCATTTTTATTTTTTATCTATGCTCCCTTTCATCATGAAGTAGCCTGGCCTGGCACAGACGGATAAAACAATCTTCCGCCTTTATTCTAGACTTGTGATAATAAGCAGAAACAAACAAAAAAAACCCCACAAATGCGATATATTATGGCACAGTGGCTCAGTAAAAGGTTACACTGAAAAGTTTCTGTTGTACAAGCCAGTGTAGAGGGTGATGCTGCACTGGAATTCTGTCACAAGAGCTTCTACATGTGCAATTGCACACCTGAGATGAGATGGAAACAGTTCTTGGGATGTTTTTTCCACTAGTTGAGGACACAATATCTTAACTACTGAACAAAACGAATTACTTGGAACATGCTATTTACATGCAGTGCTCTTTTTGTATACAAAACAATCAGTGCACACTCTGACTTAAAGAGCTGCTCTGATATGCAAGACAGCATATGGAAATTGGCCCAGACTACCTAGGATTACCTCCCTCCCTTCAAGGACAAGAGCTAGATCTAAAATACAGAACTCACTGACAGATGATATAAGAACGTTTATTGATCTTTTTGCACTCGGAACAAAACAAAACTCAGTATTTGTTCAGCCATTCTCACAATACTGCTCTCTTGGATTAACTCATACAAACCCCCTGTCTCTTGCCAATATAAAAATAGTTGAAGCATTGTTGTTCTTTAGGTAATTTGAAGAAGAATCGGGTCTCATGATCATGACAGCCATGTAATCACTCAGAATACTCATCTTAAAAGCTCTTTTCCACATTAATATCTACTTCATGTACAACTAAAACTACTCATTTTAATTATACCTGTAAGAGAAGATCTACTCGTTTTATTGCATACACTTTCTGTTGCTGCTAAGAAAATCTTTACTTGCAATTTTAGACACTGATTTAATTGAATAAGGTGGAAGCTAAAAGGACTGACATAATAAATAATCAATAGCATCTGATCATTTTAGTCACAAAAAAGAGAAAGTGAAATGGTTCAAACTAGTGCTCAATAAGCAATAGGTAAAGAAAATGGGGAGGGGGGAAACCCAGTCTTCCTAAGATGTAATAGAAAAATGTAACAGGTTTAGGCAAGCAGAATGGCACAGCATACAGTAACTATACATAAACCTCATCTATTACACTAAAACTTTTAAAATCAAGAAATGTATGTGTCCAGACCAACAGAAAATTAAAAAAAAAAAAGAAGATTTAATTTCTAAATTTAGTTTGTGAGCTTCAGTGGGGTTGGTGGAGGGAGATACAACACTTTGGCCTAGAGTTGTGCCTTAAAGAAAGGATGAAGCTCAGCTATCTCAGTCATTTGTTCATTTCTCCAATTCATTTGCTGATTGCACAATATCTGTTTACAGCTTTCCCAGAGGCAGATGAACAGGTCTGTGAACTAGCAGTGTCATGCACTGTTCAAATTCACTCAATCCAATCAACTATCTTAGAGTCACATTAACTATCAAAGATATGCAGAATGTAGTCAGTTGGTTAACACATTGAGATAATGTAATAGGTTAAAATGGCCTTAGGCATTACAGCTCTTGATCTAAATCCAAGCTAAAGAATACGCCAAAATTTTGCTTTAGAGATGCAAAACAGCAAGAATTTCTCATTGAAGAAATGCAAATATTTATACTCAATGTTCGCTCACATGCCCAGGTATCCTACATGTTTGATAAAAAGGCTAGTTATTTTACGACAAAAAGAAAGGTGTTCATTCAGACACTGATACAGATTCTCCTCTTATTCAGCCAGTGAAAACAAAGGGAAATAACATTCATTATTTCTTTTGCCCACATTTTGATTCCAGCCATTGGGAAGATGCAAGATACTGCGAGGAAGAGCTTAGCTATTTTCTAAGCAATTCTGCAGAAAGAAAGAGATGTAAGAATTGGAAGCCACATGCTGTTCATATGCACAGTCGTATTGTGGGGGCACACACATACTCAAATTAAACAACAGTGAGAGGAAGAATAAAGTAACACCATGCCCAGCAGGCAAAATGGTGTCCAAAACCATTCAGCGTGGCTCTAAGATGAGAAGGTCAGCGGGTTTTGAGTGTGTGGATTGGGAAACAATGTTGAAACTGCACATTTCCTGGGCTACTCCAAACTCAAAAGCCTTCTTCAATAGAAGAATAGTACGTACACAAAGGTGTTCTTCTGGAGGAGATCCACAAGTATAACTAAATTAAGATATGAAGGCCTGCCTTTTTCAGAATTAAGGGAAACGTGTTCTTGAATCTTCCCACTCATTAGCTGCCAATGAAGCATACATGATTTGTGGTTGGTAAATAAACAACACCTGGCTTACTCTGAAGAAATGGGATAGATGCTGCTTCTAGGGATAAACAGAAAACTTAAGTGAGAAACTTCAGTAACAGTTGTTCATTCTCTAGTAACAAAGTCGTTCTTATCTGATTAGAGCATAAGCAATTTGAAGGCACGTTTGTATGCAGCGTAAGTTCACATGTGCACTGGACAATCAGTGCCAAAAGGTTGGTAGCTATTATATTATCAATAGACAGTATAATGTCCCTTCAAACTGCTAAAAGTTGGTATTCATATTGAGCTAGCAGAGCTAAAGAATTTGCAGTATAAATACGTAAAGTCTTAAAAACTCATGTCTTCTAGAATTGTCCTCATTATAGAATCCCTGTCAACATGACTTGGATATAATGTAAAATATTCACCAGAGGACAACATGATAGCGGTTCTAGAGAGCTGCATTTAATAAAATCATAATGCATTACTAATTTGTCTTCTGAGATCCAAAATCCTCCACTCTAAATGTTACTGATGAACAGTTCCATCTTACAAGGCTTTTAAAAAAAGGCTTCAAGATAAGAATAGCTTAAGAGAGTAGAGATTAATTTGCTCTTGCTCTTTAAAGCACAATGAAGTAGTTGCAGACTTTTCTTACCTGTAAATCTATAATAGTAACAACAGTACTCTGAAGCCTCCAATATTAGACCCCACTGGGAATTCTGTCTCTCAGTAACAACCAGCAAAGCTAGGATTAGAAACAAAATTTCGGGAAGTACACTGAGACTACATAAAGTCAAAAATCCAGGTTAGAAGAAACTGCAAAACAGTGGAAAGTCCAAGTCTGCAAATTAGAATTTCAGGAACAAACCAAAAAAGCTCACTGCTTCACAGGCATTTCTCAAGCTTCTGCTTTTTTTTTTTTATCCTCCACCTACTTTGGTTTATCATACTGACTGAAGCTAGGGTAAGAACTTCAAATACAGAACAGAACTTTATTCAAGCATCCTGAATCATCTTCCAAGGCCAGAAAATTGAATGGCATGATTATCCTGAGGACAGTAGAAAGATTATTCATTTAAGAACAACAGTCCAGGCTGACACTGGTCAGTACATTTGTGGCCAGAAGGTCAACTTTTCTTTTCTCAAAGTAACTCAAGTTGTGTCAGAACTTTTGGGGAGCTCTGGACCAAACCGATGCATTTGCTCACCAGGAACAGATGTTCCCATTTCTCCTTTCAGGCCTTTGAATTAGAGTTCCGTAAAATGTAACATTAACCCAGAATGTACACTTCACATGGCATTAAAAACATTTTTATACCTGTAAAATGTAAAAACACGTTCCATTAAATTAAAACACAGATTCATTTTTGCCTTCGTAGGGTTCAAGAACAAAGAAGGAAAATCCTTATACATAAAAGGCAACACAAGGCAAGAGGTAATAGAAACTAAAAACCAGAAGAAGTTTAAAGAAAAGAGAAAAAAAAAAGAAAACCAAGGTCATTGCCCAAAAAGGTATAAGGAAACCCTCCAATTCAGTAGAAAGTTGAGAGAAAATGCTGGCATGAGGCAGGCTCCAGCCAGATGTACTATCTCTATGCCATGAGGAGCACACGCATATCTACCATTTTTCTTAAGGTTTAAAATTCTCTCCATTCGCGTCTGAGAATTTTTACACTTTCCAAAATTGAAGATTTTAGGTACTAATATGTCAGATAACTGAGAGGTAGAAACCCTTATTTCCCATGCTAAATCACACTGACTTTGGCTAGTTTTATTTAACGAAGCGCAAAGCTCAAGTTAAGCTTAAGGCCAGTAATACCACACTAAAACAGGACCACAAGTTTAAGTTAGTTTAGGGCATGGGAAGAACAAGTTTGTGTTGCTTAGAATATATCATGAAGAAATGCCCTTCAGTCTACTGAGGCACTCATTATTACATATATGATTGTCATTTAATAGTTCATACTGAATGTTGTTAGGCACGCACTAAAGTATAATTAAATATAAACAAAACAGTTGAAGTGTTTTCTAAATAGACTACAAACTGTTCATTTGAAATTAGTCTAATTTAAAAAAAGTCTTAATATACAGATATAGAAGGCATATAAGTGAGAAATATGATAGCTCTTAGCACTGGTTTCCTTAAAACAAGCTTACTGGATCAACTTGCCTCTCCGTTTTTTTGGCATTTTACTACAGAATTACATTAACTGATTGATATCAGAACAAAAACAACTTTCGATGTATCATTTTATTATGTTGACAATGTGAATTAGATTAACTGCTACTCAGGTACTACTAAAACTATAATTTGATAAATTACATTGTAAGGATTATCAGATTTCATAAGAGACCTAATACAGGTGGTGTGATGAGCAGGTACATATCCCACCACTAAGCAGCAGGTTGCTTGGCAGACATTCCGCAGCTGAAAAAACAGCAATAATCTCTACTTTGAAGCAAGTGTGTTTCAGAGCCAAAGTTCAAAAGGTGTTTAATTCCCAGAGAGTGATAATCCTAAAACTGTCTATTTTGTTCTGAGACCTGCGGGAAATACCTTCTTGACAGATCAAGTCAATTGAACTTTCCTTTCCAGAAACCTCTTGCACATTGAAATGTCTCAGGAGAGAAAGTGTCAGAGATGTGAAAACAATAAGCCTATTTTTGCCAAGCATTACTGATATGAATACAAACTCAGTTTTCAAGTTTATAAAGGAGTATCTATGTCAATAACGTTGACAAATAAAGTAATTGCCATAACAAATTATTTATTATCTTCAGGGAAGTACAACATATATACAAACTGTCTCTAAAGGATACTGGCCCTAATCACAGAAATTTATTTAAAATCAAAATCATATAGATTATAAAACAAGTATCTTACAGAATGTTCTTGAGAGTTTATTTCACAAGAATAAAGAATGGCATTAAGAATGTTTTCTTTTGCAGGCAGGCAGAGGGAAAAATATCCATCTAACTGTAGGCCAATTTATTAATGATAAGAACCCATATATTCCTTACAGTTTACAGCTTCTTAAATATTAAAAACAGATAAACCATACCTGTAAGCTCATCCTTTGCAGCTTTTCACATTACTTAGGCTACAGTAAAAAAGGCATTCTTCTTTAGATTACATACATTAGTGAAACCTGTATACTTATTTGAAAAAGAGTATCATTGTCATAATGCCATTTGGTTTACTGAACAGAGAAAATAAACGGAAGAAAAGAAGTTCAATCAAAGCTACTATTCAGTGCAAGGATTAAAAATAAAGGAAAAGAATACACTGGTTATTGCTTTGCCTCCACCAGCCTTACTGTGAAATTTTCATATCCTTTTAAAGATGTATCCGGCACTCTGTAAAAGAAAAACACACAAATACGCATAAGAAAAAAGTACTCACACTGTTTGGGTGTTGAATGGCAGCTTCGTGCTGCAGTCTAACCCGCTGTGGCATCATCACATCATCCTGGAATAAATAGCACACTGTTACTGAACATAAAAAGCATCACAGTACAGTACTCAGACACACATTAGAATATGCTGCTAAATTAACATCATTTTACTGGCTTGCAGTCAGAAATACAAATGGAACAAATATTAAGGGACTTTACACTTTTAGGGGATTAAACTCAACCCTATTCAAATTGGAAGTGATCAAAACTACTACGTGACAACAGTTGTGATCTCAACATACATCTTATGGGCACTCACACATTTTACATTTCTAAAGAAATTCACCACCTCATTAACAACTCTAATAGCAGTCCTGGCAGTATGTGTGGACAAGGAACTAACCTTGATTAAAAGCCTGAGATGTGAGGCATTCTAGCAATACTATGAAACATTCTTTGTAGTCTGGCTGTACCTTGTTTCAGATAAGGAAAAGCCTTCTGTCTCTAGATTTACCAGTATGTGATATTTCATGAGCAAAAAAACTAGTATTTGTGAAATGATAAAATTCTAAGGTAAAAAAAAAAAAAAAAGGAAACAAAAATAAAAAAAACCCACGCTCATAAAATGACACCACCTAGATTTAAATTTAATGTTAATACTTCTTTCACCTGTAGCATAAAGGAATAATTTTGTTTACATACAAAAAGACAGGTTGCCTTGTAAAGAGTTAGTAACCTTGCTTTCCTTCCTCAAACAGACAGGAGATATTCTTTTCAAATTATATTATTTCCTGTTCAAAATTATATCCTTTCTAGACTACAGTTTTACAGTCTATTAAAATGCCCAACTGTAGCACAAATTTTCTTCCCTAAATTTAGTCTCCTGAGGTTTCTACCTATATACTTTTCCATTTTGGTGCCATATTTCTTCCCCTTTAAAGGATTAGTTCAGTCATTCTTAGATGCTGGTTAAAGCTAACACAGCCTATTTCTTCTCAGAATATTTCCAAATGACCCTACCTTATCAGGCAAACATAACTCAAAGGAGCCCTGAATTCCTGTTCTAAATCTATTTTTTTTAACAGTTCCTCACATTAAAATGACTTTAAAGAGATTCTTAAAGTCAAAAATCCAAATATTGAATTTCCAATGACTTTCACATTAAAACTTGCAGTCAAATCAATGGCAACAAAAATATATTAGCGGTTCAATAGCTAAAGCTTAGGGTTGAATGACTTTGATATAAAGGTGACGCTACAGTTTTATCAAAAACAACACAAGGATGAAAAAAGCTTTAGAAGTAGATCCAACTATTAAATACAATTCAAGGTTAAAGATAAAACAAATGAATAATAAAACTAACCCTTATCACATGCAAGTTTATAAAAGATGAAAGGAATACATTGTCAAAAGCATTTTTCTGTATTTTGTATTTAAGATATATTTAGTTATAAGCTTAAGAGTTACTGATTTTCAAAGCCAACAGACTGAAAAAAAACTCTTCTGATTTCTCAACCTCTGTGCATCAGTTACTTCAAAACCAAAATTATATTATCTACCATCTAATCCACTTTATCAATAAGGCACCAGAATTCAGGTACTGTATCAAGCAAATGTTCTAATAAAACGTTTACCTTATTTCCCATAAGAATCATAATCCTATTTCTTTATGCCAAATACAGAGCTGATTTTTGTAAATTAAAACCCGTTTTTCATATGAACAACAGGAGATCTATTTTAACTGAGCTTTGTTCACTCCTTTATGAATTACTTAGGATTCCTAGATGTCTTCTGGTTAAATCCCAAAAAAATGAGAATGCAAAAGAAATCTATCAAAAAGCAAGGAATTGCAATGCTTTGAACAATGTTACTATTATCTCTTATAAGATAGAACATACGCTATTGTGCTAAAAGATTCCACTGTTTATGATCCCGCGCAACAGAGATAAATTTAACAGAACTCATACATTCATAAAAACGAAAAATAATCTACTTGATTTAAAAAGGTTAAATCAGCGTGGAAAGTATTCAAACCAAATTCAAATATTCTATTCACCAAACAGGCCAATGTCATGTTTTTATAAGCAGACAACTTGACAGGAAAGGTCTAGTTCCCCCTAACAAAACACTATGTCATTTTGATGCTATTGGCAAAACTAACAAGTCTACAGATTCGGGTCTTAGGCTATCATCAAGATCATCAGTATTCTGTAAAATCCAGCTAAAGAGAGGGCCCTATAACCACAAAAACTTCGAAATGCCTTTTTTTATTAATACATCTTTGTTCTCTAATACTGGAAAGCTCTATGAACTCTGATCCTGAATGACCTGTAAATTATTATCTTTTTTTAAGAATTTTGTCTTTTTTTATTAACAGTTTTACACATATGATGTACTGCTGTATAGTTCTGTCCAGGTTCATGGAAGAAGAAAGGAGGGAAAAAAGAAAAAGAATCCCAAATAAAATAATAAAGCAATTAGGCAATGAAGAAGAGCAGCACAAGTTACAAATTACACCCCAGACAAAACTGAGTCACATCACTCATCTAGCTTTTTAGACTCAGGGTGGGTAACTATAAAAGCAAGCAAACTGCAAAATCCAACTTCAGTGCTTTACAGATTCTTTACTATTGATGACTGGACAGGTAACCACAAAGTGGAAACCGGAATATATTAATACAGAAATAATCTTAAGTAATGTGGTTGTACTCTAGGCCAGTGTTAAAAAAACAAATTAAATTCTCATGAGTAAAACCAAAGAGATTGTACCCCAAAATAAGAGCATACTGAATTTTTTTCAACTTCATAGGCCACTGATAAGAGTGAGACGCCAAACCATGCATTGTACTGGGGAAGAGTTTATGGAGTTTAAGAAACTATAGTATTAGACAACTACGATGTTAAAATATTTTATCTGGCTGTACATTATGTAATCATAAATTTTCTATCAAAACTGTTGTGTTTATGATATTGAATTCAGCAACTGTGTTGCCAGACTGTGATTTACAGTCAACAGAGTTTGGTCATCTTTTTTGCTTTAAAACTGAGAATAAAACGTCAGTAATTAGAAAAACAATCTCCAAATTATTTTTCACTCATGTCATGTCAGACCAAAAAAGAAAGTACGTATCTGAATGTAGCTGCTGTATCAAAAAGGGAAGTATATTTAGTTTGTTTCTGTCTCCTAGGTGTGAGTAGGGAAGATAACGAGGCTAGCAGTAAATTACATCGAATATATAATTTTAAAAAACAGAAGTTTCCACTGAAGTTCAATTTTCCCTGTTAACATGGAAGTCTCTACCGGTTGTCTCCTAGCAGATAGAAGGCAGACAGGATGAAGAGAGATTCCCCCACTGAAACAACGGACAAAAGAACAGATGCTAAATAAATGCACGCCTTCATTAAGCATATACTTGTGATAGAATAGCTAAATAAAAAAGAACCTGTAAGTAAATCTATTTTCATGTGACCCCACTCACCAAACTTAGTAGAAAAATTAAGAAAAATTTCAGGTAATAGCTGGGTTTACTGTCATTAAATATGCACATACACACAATGAAAACAAGGCCAAACAAACAGGTTAACAGCAATAAATAAAGCAACATAAATAGAAACCTACTTTAGACACTCAAAATAACACAGAATTTATAGGAATGCTGTTGATTACAAACATGCTTCCTGTTCTGCAGTGTCCATTCTGAGTAGGAAAACAATTTGCTGAAAGATGGGAGAATGAAAAGGACTTTATTTCAGATGAAAAGCCAGCAGGGATTTTTAAACAAGCCCAGATGTGTTTCTGCCAGTGGGGGGCTGTGATCTCCATCACCTTTCAGTCCGACAGGCACTCCGCCTGCTTGTGTTCCTATCAAATATATCCCTTCTGCAGAAAGCTGGCTTGCTCCTGTCAAGTTCCCCACCACTCACAGATGCTGCCAAATCAGAAAAGCTAGTTATACAACTATCAGCTGGGTTGTTTCCCTTCCAACCAGAGGCACAATTCTTTATAAAAACACACACAATTTATACTGAGCTTATTGTTTTGCTTTACTGTACTCACATGTTTAGCTGAAGGAAAACTAAATCAATAGGCTGAGTGTAAGAGTATTGCTCAGAGCTGTTGTTGTTTCCGTATGGGTTTCTTAAATCCATTTGGGTACATTCAAATGACAAGCATTCGCTGGCCTCTTCAACCAGGCCGTCTGGACCACACTGAACTCCACAGTGATAACTTCATCATTTTCCCTTAAAAGTGGGGGGTTTTGCACTTCAGAAAGTAAAACAAAACATACAACTTAATGTACAACACACATCTACTTTTTAAAACCAAGGGCAAGTTCACGTAAAACAACACACTAATTATAGCTCAGTATTGAAGTGCTTTCTTAAGCTCACATTACAGACTGAGCATCACATGCTTTTCCAAATTCCTTCATATTTGGCTGCTCAAAAAAAAAAAACCCAAACCCAAAAAAGAGCTGACACACTCCATCCTCACAGTAATAGCACCTTCTTTCCATTGCAGCTATTACATATAAAATACAACCTGTAGCAACACCCGGAGGAATGTCTGACTCACTGAGAAACAATATGGCATCTCCAAAGTCTTTCAATCCATCAAATGGTCAGTCATTTATCCTGCACCTGCTCAGACTATAGTGAAAGTCTTTTGTTGCTATTGTTGAGTTCAACCCCTTGAACCAGGGAAGTAAAAGGCCTGGGACCTCCAAAAACTGGCCTGTCAACAGCACTACCAAACCAAATACACTGATCCTAGGCAATTTTCTAGATGGCAGGTTTTTGAAGCCCCACACTACCAAACACATTAGAATCCTACACTCTAATGGCCACATGCACGTCACCTGAGCAGAACACACCCTAATGATCTGTCAGTACCTGCAAGATCATAGGAAAAAAATACTACTTTTCTGTTTCTACTTCTGAATTAAACCGAGAAGGAAGGTCACAACAAAGAAAACACTTCAAAGTTTAAGAAGCTGACTTTATTAAGCACCTTTCTTTTCTTAAGCATTGCAACAGAGGTCCACATGGGAGGATATACGTGGTGTTCTTATGCACCTGAATGACTAGTACCTTCCATCAATAGAAAACTAATTACAATCTCTTTGTGGAATCTTTTTATTGAGCATCACTATTAATTGATCAGGAAATTTTTGCTGCTGAAGCAGGTCCCACCTTGGTGCATTTGTTCAGCAAATGCAGACATCTGCCTTTCCATATCTAGCTTTTCTGTACTTACTGCAGATCACCTTGGATCTTTCTCACAATTAGATCACTGAAATAAAAAGTACATGAGCGTTTGCAGGAAAGGGAAGCAACACTTCTTTTCTTCATTTATGAATCAGAAAATTAACATTTCACATTCCAGATAGAGGCATTTAATATTTTTTTAATACATGCACTTCTTTACAGAACAATAAAAGGAATGATACCTTCAAGGACTCATAGTTTGATTTTTTTGGTGCTCATTAGTGATTCAGAAACACACACACCTCTTCTGGACAGAACAGGCTTCTGGTAATGGAGTTCATCACTACATCCACTTACCTGCTATTTGAGTAACAGCTTATTTCAGTTTTTAAATCAGAGGATCAAATTAGCAAGGAATAGTATGTTAAAATAACAGAAAGCAAAAACATAAAGTCTGATCACTGCTTCATTTCTTAAGCTACAGAGATGGTAATTTGAAAGAAAGGAATCACAGAATCCCAGGTTGAAAAGGACCTCAAGGATCATCTGGTCCAACCTTTCTTGCAAAAGCATGGTGCAGACAAGAAGGCCCAGCACCCTGTCCAGCTGAATCTTAAAAGGGTCCAACGCTGGGGAATTCACTGCTTCCCTGGGGAGATTCTTCCATTGGCTGATTGTTCTCATTGGGAAGAAGTTTCCTCTTGGGTCCAACTGGAATCTCCCAGGAGTAACTTGTACCCATTACACCCTGTCTTTTCCATGTGACTCCTTGTAAAAAGGGAGTCTCCATTTTCTTTGTAGCCACCCTTTAAATACTGGCATACGGTGATAAGGTCTCCCCTAAGCCTTCTTTTCTCAAGGCTGAACAAAACCAGGTCTCTCAGCTTTTCCTCCTATGGCAGGCTTCCCAGTCCTTGGATCATCTTGGTGACCCTTCCCTGGACCCTCTCTAGCCTGTCCACATCTTTTTTGCATAACGGGGATCAAACCTGAACACAGCATTCCAGGTATGGCCTGACAAGCGCCGAGTAGAGTGGGATAATGACTTCTTCATCTCTGCTGGTGATGTCCTTGTGCAACCCAGCATCCTGTTGGCCTGCTTTGCCACAGCAGCACACTGTTCACTCATATAGAGCTTTTTGTCCACCAGGACCCCCAGGTCCCTTTCCACAGAACTGCTCCCCAGCCAGGTAGATCCCAACCTCTGTTGCACTCCTGGATTATGTTTCATCATATTTTTAAAGTTTATTAGTACCTGTAGAGTAACGTATAATGGCAACTAACAAGAAATCCATCTTTCCAAAACCAGCAAGTTATGGAGACTGTAAAAACAAGCAGCTATGTTTACAACTGAAAGCTAGCTTGAAGGCTGGAGTCCCTGAAACATCTACCAAGACTGGCTAGCTAAGGTCCGACCACCTTCTTGCACGACCTTTATGAATACCCCCTCAATGAAGTGTTTTTGAACTTGAAACTCAAGAAAAGCGTGCAATTTCACAGCAATTAAGAATTAACATTCCCAACTTAAATCATACAAGCAAGTCTCACAAACGGAAAGGCACAGGTCAGCAGCTGCCAATTCAAACATGGGAATACTGATTCTGCTGGCCCACCCTCGCTTTTGGTGGATAAAACGTAACTGTTTCCCTATGTCATTTTCAACTATTAGCAACCAGTGACACCGTGGCATCATGGTTTAGAGTCACATCTTTGAACTGGCTAAGAATCTCAGAAATAGCGATACACTGCCAACAGAGCCTTTCAAAAGGCTAAAACAAGTGTGTCTGACTCAAGTGAATATGACTGGATTTGGAATATTGCAGGTCAAAAAAGGACACATTTTTATATTTCTTCTTTAACAGTCAGAAATCCTCCAACAACACATTGATTAAACCTGAAATAATGGGAAACTACACAGATTATTAGGATGAAATCAACGCATATTCCTTTTTAAAGAAATACAGTTTTATACAATACAGGCATGTTTAAGTGAACGTCAATGAAAATAGCAGTTCAAAGTGGAAAATGGAATTTTTAGTGTAAGAGTTTTGCTGTGCTACAACTGGGTAAATGATTATAACAAAGATGGTAACCACCCCAGAGAACTGCAAAACTAAAGTTACAATAAAAGGCAACTGGTAGATAAAGTCATAACTGCAGACAGTTGGAAGAGTAAAGCTAACAGTGAAACGTATTTGCATAATTTGTTAATTCTACTGTCATTATGACCAAGATTTTCTGAGACTACAAATGTTAAATATGAACAATTTGTTAAGTATCTTCAATTTTTCTATTTGTTTTCCTGGTGGGAAAAATGCCTCAGTAGCTTAGAGGTGAAATCTGTAACAACAACCACAGCAAAAAACACTCCATAATAGCTATTAGTCAAACAGCTGCCACTTCATACTAGAATAGGCTGATCAAATTCTGACAGTTCTGAGCTCTGTAACCTTTTTTTCCACATTTCTTCCCAATTTGTTGTCCTCACAAATCTGTGTTGAGAGACATAACACAAGCAGCTTGACTCCAGCTGGAATGGCAAGCAAAACAGTCTCTCTGGAGCCAGTACTTCCAAAGATGTTCCCAAATATGCTCGTACATTCATTTCACTCAAATAAGTGAAATGAATACACAAGAAGCCACGATGTATTTCTCCACCTATATGAAATGTATATAAACTACTGACCCAGCCCAATTTCTCTCCACATCCACCTACAGCAAACCTGAAATTATGGCTGCACTTCTGAAGGTCAATTCCCTGGCATTACTGCAGCACATTCCAAAAGGCTGATATCAACATTCCTTCCTAGAGAGCCTGATACTGGATTGGTGACTGAAATGAAGAAGGTAGGTGGCGTGTAGAAGCGGAGTTGTTAAACAGCTGGCAACATCTGTGTTTCAGCTATTATCACACGACATTTACTAACTACAGCCAAAATATTGAGCAATTTTTAGACTTGTAGCAGTTTCCACATTCATTTTATTTCCTCCGATCTGTTTTCAGCAAAAAATGGTAGTCACAAGGAGAGACAGTCGAAAATTCATTTAAGTAATGCCAATCATTTAATATTTCTTTGGTACCAAGATTAGGCTTCTGATAGTTCAGAATGCCTTCCATTTTGAAGCATCTAGCTCAATAGCAGGAATAGAGAAGCGTAGAAGATAAAACCTTGGTAGCTTTTTCCAAGCTTATCCACACTATAAGTCATAAAATTCACAGATCATTTCAAGTAGGTCTTAATTAGATTAAATATAAACTTATGCTAATGTTACTATTGCAGAAATCCAAAATCATCACCTGTTACATTCCTTAATAGATGTAATTTGTTTCCCTGATATTTTCTTATCCTGCACAACTAGTCAGCAAAAGGAAACAACACAGCAGTATGAAGATGCATACCATATAAACACCATAAGGTAAATAACAAATTAACAATTCTGAAGAGATCTCTATGAAAATGTTAATTAATTTAAAGAATTTAATTTTCTAGTTTACTGCTGTCGATTTACAAACAACTAGATCTGTCCAGATTGAAAAGAAAGACTATACAGATTTGAGACAGAAGATACGAAGCTCCACGGGACAAGAGAATAGCAGGTTAATTTCTCACTCGTGCATACATGCACTCAGCTCCAGTCAACATAAGTAAGTATGTAACTCATCCTACATACTCCCTAGAATGCCCCATGCAATGTGGTATCTGTCCAAGCCTGGAATACCTGAACTTGGCAAATCATAAGATCTAATTATTTTTTTTCATTTCAGATATGTAGACAGCCTCACTGGCTCACAATACAGGAGAGTTAAATCCATGGAATCATTCATATAAATTAAATGGCACTTGGGTTTGTGTCTACCTAAAGTAAAGCAAAAAGAACTGGACCCCAAGTTCATTTCTCAACAACACTGGCATTACTCCAATTACATCATGGCATAATTTATCATGTCCATACACTTTTTCAAAATCTGGTGAGTCTGGTGATCAAAAACAGAGCAGCTGGTTTTGTGCTCATACTTCCTCAAAATAATTTGTTTATGAAACAGACACTGACGCTCAGTGCTGGATATGAAATAATTATTTTTTAATGTCTGAGAAACTGACCTTAATTTGTATATGTGACTGTGAATTCTGTGTATTCAATGGATGTTCAAATTTTTTTTCTGAAATACCCATATATATCAGATATTGCATTTCAAAGCTTCACCCTCTATAAACTTATATACAAAGATTTACATGAAATACACTCTGTAAAACAAACACCCTAAACCAACAAACTGTTAAAGGGAAACTATGATAAATTCAAATAAACTCATTTAAAAAGCCACACTGTGTTGCTAAATACAGTAATATCTTGATAAAAGCAAGAATAAAGGCCAGGAAAGCCACCTGCAAGACTTAATTTCTTAAATGGTAACACAAGAAATTTCTGCTATGTTGCCTTGGGTCAGAAGAAACATACCAGCACTTAACCTACATTTCCAGCAGCCAGTTCATCCCAATACTACACTATACCATAGTTCAGTTCCAATTCAGAGGAAAGAATCAATCTTCAGGTGAAATTACATGAGATCAGTGAGCCTTAAAGGTCCTGCTCTTCTTGCCTGATCCTAGCCACATGGCACCATTCCTCAGATCAGCTATGCACATTTGTGAAACCCTTCACTGCATATTAAGCTGCATAAAGGCAGATAGTTATCTGTGGGTTAGTGAGCTGAATGGGTTCACAGAAGGTATCCAACAAAGGACAGGAAAAAAAAAAATCAGGATGGAAGGTGAGACCTCTCCTAATTTGCATTAAAAAACCATTAGATTAGCTCTTAGTTTCTCATCAATATAATTTTCTGAAGAATGTGGGAAAGAAAAATCCTGAAAACACCTAAATACCAACCTTGCCCAACCCTACTCACAATAGCTTGTGAAATCCGATAGGATCAAAGAATAGTGTAAGGCTGTAGGCTTTCTACAGGTTGGAAGACAACTTTACAGCTATAAGTAGTAACCAGCATGTTTGGCACCTAAACATCTTTAAACAGCTTGTCTTTAAGGCAAAACAACAGCTACATTAACAAAAGAATTTTATTGACAAAACTAAGTTAGACAAAAGGCATTAACTTACTGAATCCAGAAAGCAGAGATAGGTGCCTGAGCTCTGAATTACTGCTTGATTTTTAGCAAATCCCACTGTTGAGAAAATAAAGATAAAATTACGTGGTAGTTTTTACCTTTGTATTTTTTTAAATCTAACCACAGTCAGCAACAGATGAAAGGAAATATGAAAATCGGTATCAGCTAAAGTATGCAATTTTTCCATATTTAAAAGGAGGTAATTTGTAAATATTTAAGGGGTATGCCTATTTCAGTCTTCTCCAAGCGAGTTGTAGGTGTTAGAATTCTACCACCAAGTAGAATTAGACTACTTTTGCTAGCCCTCCACAAAGACATAATAAGTAATACGTATCTTGAAGAGCCCAGCTACCTAGTTTTCACATCCAGTACCTCAGATCATAGAATGGTTTGGGCTGGAAGGGACCTTTAACGGTCATCTAGTCCAACGCTCCTGCAATGAGCAGATGCTGAAAACCCTTGGCTGTATATACATATTCATCTCTTAGGTCATAACTAATAGTAACCAATCAGAAAAAGGCAAAGAAAGAACCAGAGATTGCTAGGCAACTTGTTCTTTCCACCAGGGGAGCAGGTCCTCAGAAGGATTCAAAAAAAAGTTCTGTTCCATTATGCTTCTTAAATATAAAGTATGCAAATACAAAAACTTCATGCACCATTTATGTAATGGCACATGTAATGTAGAGCCAAAGCAGAAGAATATATGCACAAGGAGCACAAACCTGGCTTATTTATACCATAACATGTTATATCATCTATGGAAGACCACACTGAAATATAAATTCAGTCAAATGATAACACTGACATATAAGGTCTTTTTGTTTCTGACCCACTGACACTTGCTGAATCTTTTACCAAGCCATTTTGGGAAGATGAACCAGCAGAAACTTTTTTGTCAGCTTACTTTCTGAAGTAGATGACAGTACTGGAGGGTCAAGCAAATGGCAGAGCCTAAAAAGAAGGCAGGGGAGCATGAATACACAGCCAAGGGTAAGGATGGGACTGCAGCAACCAGCAATGAGATGAACTCAGCCTACCACTGACATACATCAGCAAGGTAGGAGTGTTTACCTGGGATCATTTTTGTATGTAGACAAGGTCTACCTAAGAACATTCCAGTCTTTGAATTCTCCTGGGCAGCATTATAAGAAAAGACCATGCTATATCCAGTGTTATTCTGAAAAAGGCTATATGAATTTCATTTCGTCATACATGTAACATTTAAGCATTGTTTAAGTATTTATGGAACCAAGTCAGGGAATCCAGCACAAGATTGCCCTGACATGCAAACCAAATGATGTGAAGATGCGCAATACTGTGGTGGTTTTATTCTTTAATGGGAAAACTGGAAACAAAGCCAGAAAAGCTCACCATCAAGTGGAGCAGGATAATTTTAAAAAATTTTATCCCTAAAGTTCCTGATTTTGCATTTGAAAAAAGCAGACTTCTTGAATTATCTACTCTTTTTATGTAATACAGGTTTAAGTTTGCCCAGGAAACAAATTTAACTGGGCTTAAAGTTTCACTTAATTTTAAGGCACATGCTCCTTGGCTATTCTGCTGAGTTGTCCAAGTACAGAAAAAGACTTACGTCTGCGTTTTTTACTGCCTCAAAGGAACATTATGTCAACTACCAACAGAACACTACTAACAAAGGCTCTTCCTTATAACTGTGTTATGCTTTTCTTATGTATTTTGAGCATTTTAATCCTCACCTTAACTTCTCTTCATCATGGATTTCTTGGACCTATTATCTTACAGCATATTTACATATTACTTTTTCACACATATGAATATCTAATCTAATATCTAATCTCACATATACAGTTACTCTCATTCTCCTTCCTATTGGCAGTAAAAAAAAAGCAGCTGGCAAAGTCAGTAGCTACCACAACAGCAGAGCTGAATCCTGGCATGGGCCGTTTTAGTGGGAAACAACGGATGCAAGTTAGCAGGTCTAGACATGCCAAACAAGACAAACCCTAACACTGTGGAGGTCCCAACTAAAGCAAGAGGTAAAAGAACACGATGGAACAAAATTTGCCCAATATCAACCAAATCAATACTCTCCTAGATCATTACCAGCTGTAAAGCTGTCTGTAATTAGATTTCAATGCTTTCATTAGTATACCCCTATATTTCAACAACCTTCACTACAAAATAATGAAATACTAGGAATCAATAATGTAAAAAAGTGAAGGAGACTCAAAGGCAACTACAAGATGACAATTATATTACTCTATGAACTTTCAGAAATATTTCAGATCTCATTTTCAAATAAAACACTTAAAATAATGACATATTTAATATTTGTATGAGAAAAAGTTGGAAAATACTTCTTTCTAAGATTAAGACAGAAATCATTCTGAAGCTTTTCACATACCAGCTATTTTTTTAGAGGGGAGAGAAGAAAATACACGTTTTAAAAATTACTAATGAGAGAGACATAACTCCCCATAGAAGAAACTAGATATTAAAAATTGTTTCACAACAAATTCTACATGTTTGGCATGAGCAAAAAATTTTCTTTAATATTACTCTACTGAACAAAATCAAATGTTTGTGCCAGGTCTCTGAGTTTTGTAAGGCCTGCTTACTTGGTGAAAAGAGCCTGTTACCATGGTTACAGCCGTAAAAACTTAAGCCTCAGTGAGATATTAACATTCCTCACTCTTGGAAAGAAAAAGGTTTCCTTTTTTTAGGCAAGTGACCCTTTCTTTTTTTCTAGGTTCCCCCCCCCCTTTCTTTTACATGTTAGAAAAGAATCAGAAATAAATCCTAATCTTGTGTAAATAGTTGAAGATGTGAAGCCTGACTAGTACATTGTTTCTGTACTAAAGCATCTTCTTTTAAAGGAAAGACTCCTTACAGTTGTAACTAGTCCTTAACATAATAAAAGTAAATCACTGAAAGCAAACAAATACTATGGATTTCAAGTAACCTGCTTCTAAAATGTAACAACTGTGAAGAAAAGATGTCCTCATTTTAATGGTGACCTGAGAGTGACTTCCACATGAATAAGCTTGGTTTTGTTTTGGGGGTTTTTTTGTTGTTGGGTTTTTTTTTTTTTTGTTTGTTTTTTTTTTTTTAAGACTATGCATTTCATACTATTATTTAAAACAATGCTCACAGCTGCATCCCCCATCCCCAATTTATTAAAGATTTGTTCAGGTTTCAGCTATCTCAACGCTGACAAATGCATCCTAAAACAAAAACTAATCAGAGATATCTCTAATGGCACAATATACTCCCTGTAGTTCACAACTTGAACTTAGTTTAAATTTCAGTTTCCTAAAGTGCAAAGGTGAACTGACTTCAGAATTCTGAAAGGGGGGGAAAGAAGACAGATAAATTTCCAGGAATACAAGCAGTTCTTGACATTGCTCAAATCCAGCTTTATCAGTTGCCCAAAAGAGAAAAATTCCCTTTACAAACCTTGTCTGTCTTTTGTCATCACCAGCTCAATAATACTAATATTACGAGTTGCACTGTCAAAACAACACCAGTTCATGCTAGAGATACTAAAATACTAACAATATTTACAGTAACAGTTATGCTGTGTTACTTCAGTATTGCTAGGTCAGACAACTGTTTAAAAAACAGCTTTAAAGAAGGCTATAGTCAAAAGAAATGACAGTAAAAAATCCAGGGGTCTATACCAAGTTGCAGATTAATTCAGTGCACAAACTCCCATTTATTTGCATGTTTCAAGAAGGGGATGAAAACTAAGCCTTCCGAAACAGGACTAGGCTTTTTCCTAAGAAGATCATTTTTAGGAGACTGTAACAAGCCGAGGTTTCTTTCCAGTTACAAACAGGACATTATGTTAAAAAACAGGAACTGACCAGATTTTGTGTTACAGTGTTTCCAAACTATGCCTTTTAAGTGAGATACCTTGAAAGACACGAATTTGGAACCTGTTTGGTATCAATTCCTACCTGTTTACTCATTGTCACAAAATTCAGAATGATAGAAACATAAGTTATACAGCTCCCCTAGAAAATGTGAGCACACTGTTCTGCTTGCTTTGTTCTGTTGTTCTCCTTCAGAACACAGACGTGGTCTTCCAACTTCAATGCCATTCAACACCAGCTTCCTCAAAGAGCAATATCCTTTTATTTCTATTTTATATTCTAGCAAGCTTCTCTGCTAAAAAAACTTAAACATAAAAGAATCAAAACAAGCAAAATAAAAACTGCTAGAGAGATTTGTTTGTTATGTCCTCCGGTGGGTAAACGTAATTCATATTAGCATGTAAATCAATAGGGAATCACACCACACACCTATCTGGTAGCTCAGTAACTTTATTGTTTAAGCCCTTGTGTACTTAGGAGTTCAGTGAGAGTTTTTAGCTCATATCAAAACTGATCATCAAAGGGATATCAAAAATGTATTTCCTTCTGTTTCAGAGTCTATTCTACAAAACTGGAAGATATACGTTTACTTTTTAAATCTTTATGTAAGAAATTTTGGATTTCTTTTTTCTTAAAACCCATCTCCTGAAGATAAATCAGATATCAGAAAGCCACAGGAAAATTGTGAGCATTAACAACATTGTGTACACTACAATTAAACAAAATTCTTTTGCAGAGTAGAGCACAAGTGTTAAGCCAAGTTCTTCTTTCCTGGATGTATAAACAAATTCTACATAGACAAAACCAACAGGGCCAAATTCTAAATTGGAATGAGCTTTTGAATGGAGTCCTCAGGAAAACAATGTGTTTTTTTCCATTGCAATGCAAGTGGCTACAAAGACACTTTTCAAACTAAAAAACAGAAGATGCCTGTGACAACAACCTAACTCTCAAAAAATCACTATTAAGCCACATACCGCCTCGAGGCTGAGATGAATCATTACTACCAATGATTACTGGAACACCAGCATCTTCCAACTTGCTCTTCCATTTTTCAATTATTTCAGCTGAACCATCCTAGAAAAATAATGATACAGATGCAGCTATTTCAACTTATATGGTGAACCAAACACAGTCCAAAACAAAAATTCCTATCAGAGACAGTATTTATTTGGACAGTATTTTAAATAAGGTCTGAAACATACCTTACTGGCATCATTAAAAACTGATAGCTCCATGGTTTCTTTAAAATCTTGTTCCCAAACTGACTTCAAGCATTCATCTAACCAGCATTCGCTGTTGTGAACTGGCACAATGACAGACTACAAAAAACCAAACAAAAATCCAAATGTATGTCAGTAAGCACTATTTTTGTTTACTTACAGTATAAGAATATTCACTAAAAAGGGGAAGTGCCAGATCCTTCGGAAACTAACTTTCACAAAAAATGCATCTTAAAAATATAAAAGTAGGCAAAGATCTTTTATTTTTATTATAAATATCTGACTTGCTTTCTTCTCTATCAAACTTTTTCTTCTTTTTTTAAGTTCTACAAGATGGCTTTTGGTAGATCTTGGGTTTTTTTTGTTTCTCCAAGGAAACAAAAGAGACTACTGAACCAAAAATGCTAACAAAGCATCTATAACACCACACTAACCTGTTTCTAGTATTCCTGCATTTCTTACAACGCTCTTTACTTCTGTCTTCCATTAATGTATCTTACTCATCAATTTTTCTTTAAGCTTACCACCTAATTGGAGATGCTGTAGCCAGATTTTTAAATATGATTTTATCTAAAACCACTATTAACACACTAGAAGTTGACATGTGACATAGTTCCATAGCCTACCATTTCAACTGCAGGCTTTCCTATGATAGTGTCTATTGGTTTAACCACACACACACAAAGTACGAAAACTTATCTATCTGAAATATTTTTAAATTGGTTAGAAATCACAGATGAGGGATTTCTCTGTTCAGTTACTCACCCCTGT
Source organism: Alca torda (assembly GCA_008658365.1). Lineage (NCBI taxonomy): Eukaryota > Metazoa > Chordata > Aves > Charadriiformes > Alcidae > Alca > Alca torda. The sequence continues at coordinate 28,608,810 of CM018086.1, read as the reverse complement.
TCTAATTACCCCCAAAAAACCACCCCCCAATTCTTTCAGTAGCTCAAAAAAGAACACATTCCATTCACAGAATGTCAAGTCCTCAGAAATTAGCATAGTAACATACTGGCTATGTTTGTAAAGGGAGAGTCCAAACCCATACCTGTTAAGATCGCTTATAGGTGGGGAACTTAAGGCACAGAGCCTAAGTAACTTGTAAAAAGTCTCATGTGACATTTTAAGAAGTTCCTAGAAACAGAACTTAAACTCCTTATCACATGGTGTAACCATAAACACAGTCTGAAGAAACAGAGGATTAGTTCCTATTGTGAACGTGTGAGAATCTGACACGTGAGTACATGTACACTGTGTGAATACATACAAACCCACGCATTAGTAGGCAGATTTTGGGGACATTGAGCAGTGCATCTTTATTTTTTTATAGAGTATGATGTATGTAGGTATTACATACATAAGATTACCATACATAAGATGTATGGTACAACGATTAACAAATAAGAAACTTATTGTCTAACAACAAAATAAAAGAAACTATACTTGTCTAAAATGAATGAACATCCTGATTTTTGGCAGGATGGTGTAAGAGCGGAAATGGGTATTTAAAAGAAGTAGGAGGAAAGATACCTAAAACTTGAAGCAAAGCAGGTCTTTGACTTCTATTTTGGAGAGATAAATAAGTAAAATAAGGAGAAATAAAAATGTGAAATTGATTACCAAATAATTAAAAGATTAATTCAGCATTGTCTCAGATTAGTACTTTGAGACTAAAAAAATAAGCAAAAATCTGAGATTCTAAAGCAATATATTCAATTTACTCAGGATTTTAATATCCTTTATGTCTAGATGGCAATTAAAATATGACCCAATACATTCATACTAATCAATCTAACATATTCATTCAGAAAGAAAAGGGTTCTCCAATTCTTCAAATATAAACTAGCTACAGTTTTGCACATCCAGAAGCACCAATGATTTTCCAATTTGTATTCTAATTAACACAGTAAAAATTTGACTATGCCATCAGAAACTAGATTGACACTGGCTTGAAAACTGTAAAACTGGAATTTCTCTGCTTTTTTTCATAATGAACTCCTGTTTTAAGTCAGGACAGCAGCACAAAATATTGAGATTATGTTTGGACCTCTCTGCTTAGTTTGAACTGGAAACAGAAAAAAACAGTACTTTAACAGCAGCACATATAAAATAATCCATAAATACCTCATGGCACTAAAGTACTCTGAACTCAACATAGTAACTCATAATATATTAGTATGCTCCTAAACACATTACTGTGAGCAAGTTCTACTTCCACAGACCTATCACAACAGTGTTGAGCCAAAATAAAGCACAGAGCTGAATTGCTGATGAAACTTCTGTGTAAAACCTGAAAAATTAACAAATCCATACAAATAACTGTACACAGCAGTATGATTAAAATACCAGAGAACTGCTAACATTGTATACTAAAAATTCCTTAGGTTCTACCATTCTTATTCAGTTTACTGTTTCTCTGTGTTTACTTTTTTTTTTTTTTAAGCCAAAGATAAATTAAAAACACTGCAGAGCTAAACTTTCGTTTCTCCCTAGTTCATTTCTACATTTGTAGCCTGGCTTAAAAGTTGCAGTTAGTACTTGGCCTGAACCAGGCATTCATAAATTGGCCTTTGCCATCGTGTGACTGTATCAGAATACTCCTGTCTCCTTGGTTCATTTAAAGAGGGAAAAACATGAACCAGGGCACTATTTCACTTACAGGTGCAGATTCACAGTCAAAAAAACAGCTGGTAGTAACCTGATTAGACACTGTCTATTTCTTCTGTCCCAAAACAAGATCAACTACAGCTAAATCATTGCGGACAAACCATAATCTCCAGGGACAGAAACACCAACCTTGCTAAAGCAATCTCTAAAAGCAGGCATAAGGGAGACCTGGAATAGTTTTCCCAGTATCTGAAGCCCTTTTGCTGCAGTTTATGCCAACTACTACTTCCTGATCCCAGCACAGATTATTATTCTAGCTCTCTTTGCAGCAGCCTTTCATATATTTGAAGACTGTTACCGTAATAGTGAACTACAGAAATATACATGAAGCTCTTGCAAAGTAGTTTTGAGACAACACAGGGACATAAATTGCAAACAACTAGTGTACTTTAGTCATCACAAGATCACTTGAGTGACAACTGAGTCAGAATTATAATTTCATTAGGTGAGGCAGATTTATAGTAGAATCCAACAGAGGCTTAAGAGCCAAGTACAACAATTAAAACACAGAACTATGAATCAGATTTGGATTTGAGCATTGTGACACTACCTGCTTTTCCCTGAACTTCACACTTAGAATAAGACCTGAAGCTATTTTAGGTATTCTTAGTAATGCAGTTTTGCTATCACTAAGCTGAAGATAATGATTCCTGGCTTTGCGGCAAAAAGAATTTTGAGGTACGGCAAAAATGACAGAATGTGAAATGGTTAACAGGTAGTTCCATCCCCTTTCTTCTACATATGTATTACTCAGCCAAAATACTCCCTTCCTCCTTCAGCTAGACCACTGAAAAACAATACAACAATCACAAGATTGAAGAGAAGTAGAGAAATGTGAGGGTTTTTTTTTAAAAAAAGTGTCATAAAGCGTGCAACTGAATGTTTTGCATCCAAGGCATCTCTTGTTTCTGGCATTACCACCATTATCCTCCACAAAGAATATATATAATAAACAACTCCAAAACAAAAACTTATTTTCAGTTTCCACAAATTTCAGTTCAAGCAGACTCCTACCTGCCTCCATATCTGAAGGTGGAAAATAAATTTTAGACATCATTTTAATACTGCTGAAGATGTTATAGAAGTCAGAAACTGTTATTTTTAAATGAAGTTTTCGTATGACTCATTATTCTAAACCATTCAGAAACTCATGGCTGTTGGCAGAAACATACTAGTTTTGTCAAATCTCGCATATGGGATACTTTAAATAAACCCAGAGAGATTTTCAGGCCACAAACTTTGACCTGCCTTTATGAGCCAAAACTGTGTTGAAGCTATTCATCATTTTTACTTGCTCATTGATCTGTATGTTTGTGCTTTTCAGATGTTTGCCTCACTAAAGCTAAACCGTTGCCAAACTGCATCAGTTGTATGTGTATAAATTTGTAAAAGAAAAAGTAATTAAAAAAAAAAAAAGAAAAAAAAAAAGAAAAAAAAAAAGACACCGGGAGTGACAAAAGAATGAAGTACTGGAAGAAAATTTTAAAACTATCTCTTCAAACTACAGGGAACCAAACATGCCTGGCCTTCTCTGTAAGGACAACCAGCCCAAAGACAAGGAGAAAGTCCCTCATGAAAAGCCCCGCTGCTTCCCTCCATCGAGCCCCCCCAAAGCTCCCACACAGGCGGGACCTCGCTCCACCGCCTCTTCCTCCTCCTCTTCCTCCCCCTCCCGCCGAGCCACCCGGCCCGCACTCCCGCCCCACACGTACCACCTGAACGGCGGGGGTGCCGCCGGCCCTCCCCGCCTCCGCCATAGCCGCCCCTGGCCGAGGGGGGGGCCGCTCTCCCCGTAACGCCCTGAGGAAGCCGGGGCTCCCGGGCCGGGGGGGAGGGGGTGCTGCCCCTCTCCCTCCCCGCTTTTCACTACAGGAACTGCCCCGCTACCCTCCGCGGGGCCGAGGGGCCGCCCGCCTCCCCCAGCGCCCGGGCCCGCTCCCGACTGCTCCCCTCAGGGGGACCCCGGCGGGAGGAACAACGATAGAGCAGCGGCCAGAGAGGCCGGAAGCGGCGCCGCTGCCTTGCGCGACAGTCTGGGCGGGCGGCGAGCAGCGAGGCGCTGAGGAGAGGGAGGGCGGGGAGGCGGCTTCGCTGTCGGTGTGGCCGGAGGAAGCCGCGGGGCGAGCCGCAGGCCGCGTGGGCGGCTCGAGGAGGCTGCCCGGTGGCTTTTTGAAGTTTTAAAGCGTTGCTCCTCGCGGCCTGTGCGGTGTCACCGCCGGCGCTGCCCCCCCGGCTCGGGGTGCGCTGGTCAGGCCGGGGCAGGGCTGGAGGTCGTGTCTGTGGAGGCACAAATTTCTTAAATAAATGGTGCCTGCAGTTTCACCCCTGTTCTCTAATTACACTTTTTACTTATATCTCTCCAGTCAGCACTTTCCTTGATCAAAACTGGTCTGTTCAGTGCTACCAGTGCCTTTTTTAATAACCTTTAAAAATGGGAAAACATTTGTTGGTGGTAATGATATTGTTATTGATCATTTACTTACTGAAACTATGATTGTGCAACCACTTATTCCCGTGAAAGTATTCACAACTAAAAGGGATTGCAAGACCAGGCCCTGTACAACAAACTATTCAGAATTTTTAAAATTTGCACAAAGCGATCTTTGTTGAGCGAAATCCTGAGATTATCCCTTGTTTATCTGAAGAGCCTGTTAAACAGCTAGACAATTCAAGGAGCAAACAGAGCAGAGTTATCTTAAAATGTTTGTTGGCACACAAATCTGAGAACCGAGGAGGTGAGGAAGACAGCCAAGCAGTAATTCACCCTCGGAATCTATTTCAAATTATCTACACAGCTTCTCCCCATCCAGCCTGGGCTTAATCTCTCTGCGAACAGCACCGCTAAATATGATCATTTCTTTTTTTTTTTTCTGGCGACAAAGGCCGCAAGCACTTTTATGTTGCCTGCATGCCTCGCTTTATCTAAGAAAGTGTAGCAGAGTATTGCTTTACTCGCGCTGCACCAAACAAAAGTCCCAGTCAGGGACCGGTGCCTCATTATGCGAAACAAGTCCACAAAACGCAGAGCAAAGCCCATGTTTCCTTCCCCGAGGAAAACAGAGAACCAATCAAAACCACCAGAAATATTTTCAAAGTTATATTCTATAGCTGACCACACAGGGTAATTGAATACAAACAACTACTTAAAATGTGATTTTCATTTGGGGGGGGGAGGGGGGGGGGGATTTTGGACAGACTTTTAAAGGCCCACAAGCATGCAAAAACTATTCAGTGGGATCTCACTTCCACTGGGAGAGTCGTTACCTACTGGCTTTTGAAAATCTAGCAGGCATTTCTGCATTCTTGGGCAACTAAATAGTTTTCAAAATATAGCCCATTGTTTCAGTGCCTATTCCTCTTTCACGTGGGTCAGAATGGAAAGAGATCTCCTAACGCTGGCATGACAAACTCATTTAGAAGCAAGCAAAAATGGTTTTGTCCTAGTTGTACTTCCAATTGCTCTACTTTAAAGATTTTTTTCAGAGTGGTGGGAAATAGCACACAAAGCAGTTCTTACAGCTAAAAGCATTACAGAATCAAAGACATTTCTCATCATGCCAGTTTTTAGCCTTTATTTCTGATAAAACAACCTCTTGGGGATCCTTACTGTGAACCTAAAACTTGCAAATTCTGGAGGCTTTAGCTATCAAATAGAATTTCTCCTCATCTTGATGGAAAGGCATCGTATCTAGGAAGTTGTTTTGCTTTCGTTACATTTAACTGCCATTTCAAAAATGACACAGACTAGACGTAGTATGGACAACTTAGACATAGTGACTTATGAGGACAAATCTCAACTGATTTCACTGGGAGTTTAAAAAGAAAAAAAAAAAAAAGACTGCCTGTGTAGGGTATCGCTAGGATTATTTAGGCCAAGTAGTCTTGGGTTTAGTTTCTTTTAGTTCCTTCTTTTTGAAGAGATCAAACTGTAACTGGCGGGGGGGGGGGGGGGGGGGGGGGGGGGGTTAAAGAGTATCCTTATAAACAAATCTGTTGGTGTTGTGGAGCACACGGGCAACAATTTAGTTGTATCTTTATTGCAAAGACAGAATGAGTGAGTATAGTGTTTTATTCTAACACATTTGTCACTAAATTCACAAGCTTCAGTACTGAAATATTTCCAGAACACACCATGTTGAAAGGATCATTCAACAGAGCAGGTAAATATTCAGCTTAGAGCTAGTTTTGAAACCACTTCTATTCAAAGAATGCTTTGAGCTTCCAAAAACACTGGGTTATTTTCATGAAATGTCACAGTTAAGTGGCAAGAAGAGAGGGATGCAATATTTCTGTTTCCAGTACTATAGGACAGAATGGGACTTCTGAAGCTCCTCTAGTAGTCCTGCCGTCCTGAGGTGGGATCAACTTTGTCATTCCTGATAAATACCTCCCAGCCTGTTCTCAAAGGCCTTCCTCCGCAATAGGGGCTTCGTAACATCCTCAGCCAATTTATTGCAATCCTCACTTTCTTTGCCCTTAGAAAGAATTTCTTAGTATCTAACCTAGACCTTGCTGTGATTCCAAAGCCCCCTCCAATTTGGCAGGCTGAGATCTTTCCCCCCTAGCAAACAGATCCTGAACACCTGCCATCTCCCCAGTTTTAGAGCTGTTGAGCATGAGCCTATTGCCTAATTTTTCCCTTTGATACAGAAGCTTCTTGCTGTCTCTCTATCTACAGACTCAAGTCCTCAGCTCCCAAGGTATGGTTCCTCAGTTTAAATCCTCTGTTAGCACCAGGAGTTTAAGTATTTTCCCTTAGGCAAAAGTTATCCTCCTACCTTTCATTAATTCAGCACTTCGACCACATTTTAGGCCAGATGTGAAAAGTTCTGCTGCTGGGCTTTTTTTTTTTTTTTTTTTTTTTTAAATAAAACCTTAGCACCCCATCCTTCTCTTTTGCAGGCCTAAAAAAAGATACCCACTTCATAATCAAACAGACTGAGTCAATACAAACGAGGAGGCCAGTAACCCACCAAAGATAAGACTAGAATCTCTTCTAAAGGAGACGGCCCAACATCCCTTAAGCCTGTCTCTCTGCCCTGAGAGGCTCCCTCGGCCCCCTCCTTCAGGGGTCCTCTGATAGCCCTCTCCAGTGTTTTTATCCCCTGCAGCTGTGTGCCTTCTCAGCTGCTTTCTTGCTAATGCCTATGTTAACCCTTGCTTTGCCTGAGAGGCAAACTCCATTCCAAATCCACCCCGCACGCAGAAAACAAGTCATTCCTCTCCACAGCTGCAATTTATGTATTTGCGGATTGTTGTTACATTTCCTCCCCCATCCCACTGTCTTGTTTAGGTTATGCACATTTGATTCATTCAGTCCTTCCTCGCTGGCCGTGCTTTAGGCCTATGTTAATTCTCGTCGCTCTCTTCTGGACTCTCTCCGGGCACTTTGCATCTCGGCTGGAGAATGAGACCCTGCGCCAGAGCCAGCGTTCCCGCTGGGGCTGTAGCGGTGCTGGGCAGAGCAGGATTACTTCCCATGTCTTGCAAGCCATACTCATGTTTGCACAGCTTAGTGCAGTGTTTGCCTTTTTCACAATGGCTTGACACTGTTGACTCCTAATCAGCTTGTGATCTATTATATCCCCTAGATCTTTTTCTGCATGAGGGAAACAGTATTTTAGCAGTTTTATTCCAGTCAGCCACATGAGAAGATAATGACTGAAGTAGCGTGAGTGAGATTATCTGCTTTGTGCTTCAATACCAGAATTGTTTACTGATTTCCAATTAGTTACATGTGTACACCCTGTTAAGGGAGTTGCACAAGGGTTGCTAATGACTTCCTTTGCCCTTCAGAGCCTTTATTACTGGTGGGGACTAGTACCTAGGAGTTATTTGGGCCAAGTTCCCTGTGTACTCAAGACTTCAAATGCTCAGTTGAAATTGCAGGGCTAATTGCCCTGAAGAAAACATCTTATAATTTAGGTATGTTGAGTTTGAATAACCTCACTGAAAAAATGCTGTTGCTCTATAGAGAAGATCTGTTGTCTGATACATTTCTCTCTTTGAAACATTATGTGTCGTTATAAAGGATGTTGCTGTTGCTTGTTTCTTTTTTGTAAATGAGTCAGTCTGAAGAAGCCTGTGGTTGTTTTTATGAGTTGGCAAATGTCATAAATATTCTGTTAACAGAAGTACTAGGCTTAGGTACCTTTGCAGGAGCACTAGAATTCATTTCAGTACCAGTCCACACCTCCAAATGTACACTCTTCTTGACCATCACCAGTCATCCTGCTCCCTGTGCATTTTCCTTTCACGTCCTCTCATCGGTCTGCTGGGCCACACTGCAATTTTGTGCAGTTTCCCTCCTCTGCTTGGGCCGTTCTCTTAGCTGCTGTAGTTCAGGCTGTTGAGTACACCTTTATTTTTAATGCGTTTTTATGGACTAGGACTGCAGAAGGTAAGGCAGTGGCAAGGGAGTGTCACGGTTCTTCCACAGAATTGAAGAAAATCAGTGCAGGTTTTTCTTTGCCTAGGGCTTCAATAACTGAGCAATCTTATGCAAAGTTAGACTTTTATTTGGCAATCTTTTCTGAAAGGAATGTTGCTATATAATGCTATATTTTAAAAATACAATAAAAGAAACATCTTTAATTTTTAGCTGGTGAAATCTGCTGGAGGACTCAGTGATAGGCAACTGATTAAGGTCTAACCACCTCGGTTAATTCAGTTTGGTTTTGTTATTAAGTAACCAATCTGAAACCCCATAAAGTAATAATGGTAGTTTCCTTACTTACCCAAAAAGCTTTATAAGTAAGTTATTTGGGGGGAAAAAAGCCTTATTTACAAAAGATAGCAAGATTCAGATAATGGAAATAGATAAAAGTTAGCCTTGAAATCCCATTTTCCTAATCTTGACAAGTTCCTGTGTGCCACAAGTGATAACCCTTGAGAATCAAAGCTTCTACTTGAAGAAGAATAAACCTTTAGAAAGTTCAGTTTAAGTTCTTTGTTTTTCAAAACCATACCTCTGTTTGATCTTCTTGATGACTGAAGTGTTAAGCACTTACGAAATAAAGTTATGCTAGGCAGCTGAGGAAAGTAGGTGGAACTGTATATTTCCCAAAGATTCACTGGTAAATTCATACTGTCCGCAGTCAGAATTTTGTTGAACTTCAGTACCTTTGGGAGCTTAAACTTCTTTGTATATAAGTACAGGAAGCATCTGACATTTTAAGATGGGAAAGTGCTTAAAGAAATAAATCATATCCCTACAAAGGAATGTATACATAACAGGAACTGGGATGTGTATAATATACAGAGACCCACAAGACAATGTATTGGATGCACATCTTTATATGACATACAGACAGGAAGGGAAATGAGCAACATTTTGAATTATGAATTGGCCAAAGGGCTCTGAAGAAAAGATTACAAGAATTGTATATCTCTAGAGAATATAGCAGCATTTACTTAATACATCTTCATTAAAAATAGAATTCAATAGATTCTTTATATCTTTATACTCCCCTATAAAAGACATCTTGTTAGATCATATCTTATTGCATCTTTTTATATCATTCTTAAAATGATAACTACTCTGAAAAGTGGGTCTTCAAGTACAGTTTATTGGGACTAATTTCATTTCCGTTTTGTTTAATTTTCAAGCAAAGACTGTTTTTCCATTTTCCTGTAAATGCCAATTCTTCAGACTCACCCTGGGTTATGAGATTCAAAGTTCTTTCAGGTTCACGCATCTTCAGTAAAACAGATTTTACAGCTTCATTAAAGTTAATAATACTGCTGATAATACAAAGGCTAGTATAGTGAGCAGCTCCCTCCCTTACAGCTGTATTGGCTGTGTGTTGTAAAAGAGTAGTAAAGATGTAATTCTTGTCAGAAAATTGACCAGATGTGAGCAGAACAGAGACAGGAAACTGTTCTCTTTCAGTGAAAAGCCTTTGCTCTATTTTTATGTACTTTCTTTTCTGAATGTAACTCTTCTCAAGGCCAGGAAGGCCTTTGAGCAGCCTGACAAATATGCTGCTAACCTGGGGACCTCCAGCTCTGCGAGGAAAGAAGCCAACAAGCTGTGCAAACGGTATCTGGGATGGCTTGTTACTATCTTATCCAACAGTGCATGTGGCTCCTGGGCTGTGGGAGGGCTGGAGGCACAGCCCCATCGTGAGATCATCCATCAGATCCAGACTCATGATAGGGACATCCGCATGTTGGGCCACTGAGCCCAACTGGAGGACATGTAGGCCGCTGTGGGGAGCAGGAGGCGATGACACCCCCAGGCTCTCGGGACTGCACAGCACCACTGCTTCTCCCTGGCTTCAGGGGAGCTGAGAAGAAGCCGTGGCCCCAGGCAGCATTAGGGACTGTGGGGGCTGCCAGGACCAGGGCACATGAGAGGGAAAGGAAAGGAAGGTCCTTAGACCTCAGCAAATGTGGCTGTATAATATTCCTTTCAAAGGATATTATCGATTCACAGTAATTTTGTATGAATAAACTGACAATTTTGTCAAGCTGTGTTTTGGGGGTTTTTTTTAGGTAAGGTTATGACATCTTCTGTGACATAGCACTACAGATAGAATTTGGCTATCAAAACTGTTTTAGGAGTAGGTCTATGGGGAGACTACATTGTTGTGCTAGCAGGATATAAGAGATGACAGTAAATTATTTCATTGTGTAGAGGCTCCCTGGTAACATCATCCTGATGCCATTAGAGCCTGCAATAAACCACCATACACAAAAGACTCTGCTTCTCCCTCCCGGTGACAAAATCCTTACTCGTCTACTTCTGCTGAATACTCTTATTCTTTCCATAATCAACCCAGCTACTTAACTTCTATCTTAACTTTCCCTTCCCAAATAAGGTACTTCTTTTTTTCTGCTGCAAGAGAGAGAGATTTAATTTCACCATCTGGGAAGCCAAGATCCTCATTTTGACTTCAAGTGAAATCCACTAAAAATAGCATTTTGCTAACATTGCTTCTTGTGCTATGTCCAATACTCTGCCTATTGAGAGAGAGTTCAAGGATATATAGGTGTTCAGATGCATTGACAGCATTGGCCTAGAAGCAAGTATTTTAATACTGGGGTATCTGTGTTTGCATATGAGAAGTTTCATTTTGCTTTAAAACCTCCAACTGTATAAAGTTGCAATTTGTTAGTTGTTCTCATCTTGGGTTCTCAGATTATTTATGTACCCAACAACCCATGTGCCAGTTGTGGTTATTATGCATATAAACTTGAACTTTGACATTTCATACTGTTGTGGAACCTTGGTATGTGCATTCCTTTATCTTCCCACCATCCCTCCAGTTGCTCTTCATTATTGTCAGTGCTTATTAGTTAGAAAACTACATTCCATTTTGTTTGGGCCAATTAATTGGTTGGAGAGAGCAGCTCTTTTAGGATCCCCGCTAACTGTATCACCAGCCATCATCTACTGATTCATTAAATAAAACCTGAGCTCTGCTGCATTTTTCAAAGAAGCAAATTCTTGTTTCTCAGTTGACCAACTTGCAAAAACTCTTCAGACGTTTGTGTATTCCACTCTCTGATGACAATTACAGGGGAAAAGACATTGTGTAGCCAGTTAAATGAGAGCTGTTGTATGAATTATTGTCGTAACTACTTTAAATGCATTTTCATGTGTTTAGGATGCTGTCTTCCTAAACGCCAGGGAAGAAGAATACCAGCAGAGGAAACAGTCCTTGTGCTGCTTCAATATTGCGACTTGCAGTCTGTCTGAAAGCATAACAAAGACTTGATTGTGCAAGTGCCCAGCTGATCCAACAAGCAATGAATAAGTGAGCAATGGTCAACAGTGAAGGAGTGGATATCACAGAGGGCAATTCAAAAAGGTTATAGTGCTGTGAAGTGAGGGAGGCATGAAATGAAATAGAACTAGAGATACAAAGATAATCAACCATTTGGGTTAATTCTACTTTTTTTTTTTCCCCCTTGAAATGGTCCATCCTTTCTGGATAAAACAGAAAAAAGGAGATGACTGTAAACTGGTAAGAGATAAATCTTCCAGTACGGAAGAAAGTAATCTCATTCTTGCTGTCTAAAAGAAGGGTAATTTAAAAACAACATCTGATCTACGTGATGAATGAGATCTCCAGAATTCTGCATGGAAGACTTGTTAGCTAGCATGAGATGGGTCACTGTTAGGGGAAAGAAGTACAGACTGACAGATCTTTGTTTCTGTTCAAGCATTTGGGTCCATGTAAGGCCCAACCCCATCTTGTCAGTGTGGGACTCAGGAAGAGAAGAATGACGAAGTTTGATACATAACAAGAGACCTCCTCCCGTTCTTCCTGAGAGCACAAGTGTCTAGTGAAATCAACAGTAGGGAGGATTTCCTTTCCTTCAAAGTCTTACACTAGTTTTTTTACCCTTGAATGGATTTGATTGGATTTTCAGGCAGAATCCTGTCTGAGAAAGCATAAGATACCCAGACATATATATTACCAAGATAGCAAAGTTCAGATCTGATACTTACGTACTGCTTCAAGGACTTCTCCCAAAAGCATTAAAAGAAAGACAATTTGGATGACCACAGCATCTTCTAAAAATATTGAAATTTCTGCTGGCTTCATGGTGTTTCTGAGTAAGAAAACTTTATAATTTGCTAGTCATTACTTATCAGTTTTCATTAGATTTCACGGCTTGGCACTGTCTTTGGGACATTTCAGATTAAGATCTTTTAGCCTCAACAAGGCCCATTACCATACCTTTGAGCTTTAGTGGTGTTTTGTCTTTGCCACTGCTCTCGCAACAAGAAATTGGCAGAGCACCATGAATTTGTGTCAATTGATTTTCAGCGTTCCTCATCAACTAAATTCTGCATCATAATACAGAGAAATGACTTTCAGAAATCATGCAAGGAACTGAGTGGAGACTTTGACAGAGAACCTGACTTGCCTCTTCCTTAGTCCACTACTTAATCAGTGGAGCATTTCTGTGGTCAGATTTGTTGACACCTAAATGAGAGTGTAATCTGACCTAATAAAGCCACGATAGCCACAACATGCTTTGAACCAAAGGAAAGAAAAAGAAAAAATCAGAACCTCTTTCAGCAGATGTATTGTTTGTCATCTGGAAACTTTGCAAAATAGAAAGATTCTCAGCGTCAGCTCTCTTTGGAGGCGTTTTCTTGCTGCTGAGCTGGGTGCTAACAGGGACACGGGGATGCAGGGCCCTTCACCTTTCCTTCAGATACATCTGCCCTGCAAGTGCTGCCCCAAAGCAGCACAAAGCACCCTACTTCGTGGAGCAGCACAGATCTGATTTCATGATCTGATCCATTGTTTTTCCTTAAGCAAATATGTAATAATGTCGGAATTTATGGATTAGTTTTAGACAATCCCTGATCTGCTTTAATCAGAATTAGTGCTGTTCGCTGATCGAGTACTGTGCAGACAGATTGCGTATGTACAGAGAGCTCTTTTGGGGTTTTCTCTGTTAATGCTGCAATATTTGCTAAGGCGTCACTCAGTGAGTGAGTGAGTTTAGAGAAGAAATGAAAATTCATGTGCTGTTAATAACAACCGGGTAAACCTCGCTGCCCTTTTTCTAGTAAAACAGCCATTTTATTCGGGGTGTGGGGGGAGGAGGTTGAAGTTTGGCATATAAAAACTACCCCATGGGCCGAATCTGGCTCACAGGAGCCTGTCAGCCTTGCTCTAAAAAATCATTGTCATCAGCTCTGAGGTTGATCTGGACTCTGAAAAGACCTGCTGTTGAAAATTAAGTGTGAAATTTGCAAATGATTAAGTTGAATTATTTACCTTGTTAGTTCATCATGTCTGCAAAAATATTCTCTTCCCTTCTAGTAACCTAGCAACGAATACACAGTGCACAGTTATTTTTTCACAATTTGTAGGAGAGTTGCATTAAAATGCATGTCAGTGTCTTTATTTCATGTAGCAAACAACACTGCAAATGTTTGTTTATCCTGGCAAGGGCTGGATTTGTTCAGTGTAACTTGCATTAGTTTTGTCTAAGTTCTGCAGCAGAAAGGAAAATATATTCTTGTTTTCAGATCAGGCTTACAAATATTCTCTTTAGCTTTGTTTTCATTATGAGAAGTGGCTACTAATGGATTCGGGCCTGTGTTCTCTGGTATCGGATTCTCCCACCATGTATTGGAAACTTGGGAATACGTTTGAAGAACGTACTGATTGCAGGGACTGAGTCTACAGGTTGCAGAGTGCACGCAGGCTGGAGGAACTGGAGAAAATGAAAAACTAAGCCAGCCAAGAGGATATGCAGCAAGATAAATATCAGCTTCACCAGTGGCATAAATTACATTTGCTAAAACAGGAAATTAATGTTCATTAAATGGTAGAAATAAACAACTGGTCCTCTTGAAAAGTCCTCAGATTAAATGCTGGGTTTCTGAGTACTTTTTGGCAGACATTTTAAATACCTAGGTTATTGTGAAATGAAAAGAAAACACTAATTCTTGTGGATGAAATGCACCGGACTATCCCCAAAACAACAATATGCTGAGGCCTCTTTAGAGGTTTTTGTTTTTGACTTCAGCTTTATCCGGTCTCAGGCATGCAAGCATGAGTTAATGCCTGCAACCCAGAGGAGTCTCTAGGCTTAGGCACTAAATCCTCCGCCTGGGTCCCCAGGTCCTGAGACAGCTTTGCTGTGTGGGATGGCAAATGATCTGTGTTTCTTAGCCATCTTTTGTGCTTTGTGTTACCTTTTTGATCCTCTCAATAGGCTGCTTGGGTCCAGACATCATTCCCTTCACGGCTTTTCAGTTTGATGCGCAAAGACTAAAACGCAAATTCCTGTCTGCATGGGCTGGGTTGCTTAACAGTTTAAGGTGTTTGGAGGGGGGGAAATGGTGAGAGAAAAGCACAGGAACCATTGCTACCATCAGGCTGTGGCCCTTGGCTTGATGACAAACAAGATGTACGCTTTGGGAAAATGGTCCTTGGTATCCTAAAGCTATGGTTTTAGCGCTATCACAGAGCATAGATTTCATCCTTACTCCACCTTAGATTCCTTGGCCATGGTTACACCTCTCTCAGCCTCCCTAATCTGCCTGTATTTCAGCTAGCTGAGGTGCTGGAATTCGGAGTAGCGTAGCCAGGAGTGTAGTCTCCCTCTGCAGCCAGCGGAGAGGGCAGGCGCTGGCAGGAGGTGATTCAGCTCTTACCTGGGCTGAGTTACCTGGTCTTGCAGAGGGGCTTCGCGCCCCATTGCCTCGGGGGACACAGGGGAGGAGAGCACATCTGACCTCCCCACTGAAAGCCCTGTCTTAGTCCCGTGTCTCACCCTGCTCCATATCCATGAGGTGGAAATAATGACCATGAGGAGAAAGGGACATTTATTTGCCAGGGTAGAAATTTAAAAAATAAAGCATACACATTGGCCAAACTGCTGATTTGCCTTAAATGTGTAAGTATTCATGGTAAATGAACTTCATTGCCTTCAGAGGTAGCATCCCTGTTTCCACATTCCCCCGTGTAGTGAGAGCCGATAGGTGTAACTTTAAGTACAGCTACTGGTTTGGCCACATCACAAGTCTGGACACCTCCACTTTATTTCGTTATTTATTTTGGTGTAATGTCTTGTAATTAACTTGTCCAAATAATGATGTTTTTTTCTAGAGTTTTTTGGTTTATCAGACAATTAAGATTCTGAAAATACCTAAGTCTCACTTCTGTGCCTACAGTGAAATCCATTGATTCTGGCGGGCGCTGGTTGGGATCCCGAGGCAGCAGCGGGGTCGTGCGTGCGGCGGGAGCTGCCAGGTCAGTGGGTGGCTGTTTGTTTGGGAGCTGCCTGTGTGTCCGAGGGGACAGGGGCAGCTCCACTCCCCGCGCTCCCCTGCCCCCTCTTTCAACATTTCTGTCATGCTGCCTTGCTCTTTAAAATGCAATCTCTAAATTGACGCTGTTCCATCAGAAATCCTGTTCTCCTACAACTTGATTTCAGGCATGGACTTAACACTAGCTTCTTCTAGGAAAGATTTACTTATTTTTCTTTAAATGCATGTCATTTTCTGTGACATTCCACAGGCCAAAACTTTTCCATTTAAAACAAGAAAAGCAAGCTGTGAGTAGTAGCAATTTAGGAGTAACAGGAACTATGCTCAGATATTAGCACTAACAGAAGTAAGCAGGAGTAAGCAGAAGGGTGCGATTATGGATGAGTGTATTTTCATTACTAATTTTAATTTCATGAGAGCGAGTAACACGGTCTCCCCTCACCACACACAAAGATTTCCCACTGTCAATCAGCCACTGAACCTCTCACAGTGCTGTTATTCTTCTTGCCCCTGTCTGTTCACTGGATTTACCTTACAAATTCTATTTATTTCATATTGCTCCTGTACTAATTTTCTATTGTCCTCTCTGTGGCTTGTTTGAATTCTTACACCACTCTCTTCTCCCTCCTTGCTTTGCCCTGCATGCCGTTTAGCTATGGCTTTGCCTTTCCAGAGAATACCCTCCTCCTCCTCCTTCCCCCTCCTTTACAGTTTCAGATTTCCCTTCCTGGCAGCCGGCGAGGGGCTGCACACCAGGCACTATGGTTGGGTCTGCTCTGTAACCACAGGACCTGATTCACCTCCTGCAAGCTGAGTAGCGTGAAAATAAATCAGCTGAGAGGGAGCTGGTTGGGAGTTGCAAAACACGGGGACACATGGCGAAACCAACACATGGGGCTGGGTAGTGACCAGCAAGGCTTCTCCAGAAGTCTGCACTTCTCCCATATATATTCCCTTCGGGACAGCAATGCTGAGTGAGACCTTTCAACAGATTAGCTCTGCCACACTGTTTAAACCAGCTTCGCATGTTCAGCTGAGATGTGTTTAACCCAAAATCCTGCATCTTAAAGCGCTCCTGCCATGCCTTCCATCTGGGTCCCAACTTGGCAGAGGGTTTTGTCCTTAATACCTGTGATCTAAATGCAGCCATGCTTTGGAGAAAATGTAAATCCAGACCTAAGCTTGAGCCTGTCTCTAATCACTGCTTGATTTTTGTTTTATCCAGATCTGCAAATTTGAGTACTGAAGCAAATTAGTCATCTCTCCTTCAACAGGTTCTCCTCCTGCAGCTGCCTGTTCTCCAAGTGTTTTAAAATCACCGCTGTTTGGCCTGGGTTTGGAGCTGTCACAAGCAGATATTTAAAGTGAATTTAGAATCAAGTGTCTGAAGTGACTGTGTAGATCCTCATCTTTGAGTTGCTCCTTGAGGAACGTGATGGAGCTTTATGGGGGTTCAAGTGTTGGAGTGTACGAAGCTTTTTCCAGAACCTGTATCTCCAGTCCTGCCACATTAGGCCAGCGTAGTAACTTCGCGGCTTCTGTTTTCAGAGTAGTGGTGAACCCTTTGCTGCAGAGGATTTATGTTTCCTTTCGACACTATACAATATTTTCCTCTGAGATTTCAGTGAAGTTTTGCTCTTTCTGAATGGTAAATGCAAAAAAAATTACTGTTCAGAATGTTCTCCCTTGAAAAGATGTTTGCTTTTCACAGCTCAAACAGAAAACAGCTCAGTGCATCCAAAAGCTGCCTCACCCTTTGAGCGTGTTCCCAGATCTCAGCCAAGAGCACTACTATGGAATAGCTGTGAGTAGCCGGAAGAGCATTGTGGGGATTGAGATGCAAATGAGCAAACCCAACAGCCCCCTTCCCCGCAGAGGTTCCCTATCTCCTTCCTTCTGCCCCTCACTTTTGAACTGGGGGAGGCTTAACCTGGCCATGGCTCAGCACCCATGAATCCTGGCTCTGCAGCCAGAAACGATGGCTCGGCACCCACGACCCCGGGCTTTGCTCATTTGTAAGACTCATCAGCACTCATCAGCTTGGGTCGGATGAAGAACTGTATCAGCATCACCAAGGCACGGAGGACGGGAGGGGCTTTCAAAGCCCCCATGTTGCCATCAGTTTTCTGGGTCCCCAGAAATAAATGCTCTGCCTTTTCTGAGTTAAACGGGGGACAATGAAAGCCAGAGGTAGTAGCCACTGCAAATGCCACTGTTCCATATCTTAAAAGTTCCCAGTTCTCAGGCAGTTTCAAAAGTTCCAAAGTGTAACGTGAGCAGCTGCCTGGGCACTTGTTTGTTTTATCAACTGCAGAGAGTTAGAATATTGCAAAGGAAATCGGATACAGTAGGTTGGGGGGCATGCAGAGGGTTGCACATAAAAAACACACCCAGGAATAAAGCAATACGGTGTTTTCTCTGTATGCTTTTCTTTCCACTCTGAGGGAAGGAAGCAAAACATTCTAACAAAACCTCCTTCTAAAGAAATAATCAAGGCACTGAGCTCTAAAGCCCGTGTCACTGCACATGACCAGGAGAATAAGGCATTTTGCATTATTGCATGTTGTCATCACTTTGCTCAGTGTTGTCCCCGCATGCTAATTACATGTTTACAGGCATTGCATCATTTGACATAATTACTGTAATTATGTTAATACTTCATAATCAACAGAACAGTACCTGTAATTTACCAAACAAAAACGACATGAAAAGCTAAACCCACAAATGGAAAGGGATACACTGCAAAGGACTTAATCCTCGGTGCAGAGGCAGGCAGGAAGCACTCCGAACTGGAATATCCTGGTTTAGCCATCGGATCCTCCCAGACAGCACTGGGGCACTTCACAAGGTGTTTTAAAAGGTACTAATGAGGGTAACACACCAAACTGTGAACAGGGTGTAAATGTTTTAATACTGATCCATGAACTCTTACCTAGAAAAATCTGTGCAGTGCCCTTAACAAAGCTGCGTGACAGACATTTGGAAGAACAACAGGAGACTAAGAAACCCAGTGATGTGGAAATATTTTAACCCCTCTCCTATCTGCGGATGTGCAGTATCAATCTCGACCCCCTTGTTCTTCTTTGAAACAAATATGTGGCTCCTGGCATAACGGAGCACGGTCTGTGTGCAGCTGGATCCTCTCCTCCCCCCTCCCCACATCTTGGGTTTTTGCCCCCTTTATTTTTGGCCGGGTAGTTTGGGTGTTGGGCCGATTCACCCCCTGCAGTTCCCTCACATCTTGAAAGGCATTTCTTTGCCTCTGGGTTTTCGCAGAAGGGTCTCTGCCACCAACGGTTAAGCATCCAAAGTCAACTATGGGATAAACAGGGACATTAAACAAGACAAGGAGTTATCCAGAGTGGTCATTAATTGTTGGAGAGTTTTACAAATAAGATCGAGTCCCAAGTGCTTCCTAGTAAGTGAAGACACAAGGAGGTCCCAGCAAAATTATCAGCTTCCATCCATTTAGGAACTGTGCCCAGGTGGAAATGAGATGATCCTGCTGTGGGCAGAGCAACCGCTGCAGGGAGTGCACTGCTGGCACCCCACTGTGCCTGGGGACAGGCAGCGAGTCTCTGCTGTCACCTGCCCATGAGGGGTGCCCCCCCATGCAGAATCACAGAATGGTCTAGGTTGAAAGGGATCTTTAAGATCATTGACTCCGACCATCAACCTAATGCTGACAAAACCACCACTACCCACGTCCCTCAGCAGCACGTCCACACATCTTTTAGATACCTCCAGGGGTGGTGATTCTACCACTTCTCTGGGCAGCCTGTTCCAATGCTTGACAACCCTTTCAATGAAGAAATTTTTGCTAATATCCAATCTAAACCTCCCCTGGCGCAACTTGAGGCCGTTTCCTCTTGTCCTATCACCTGTTCCTTGGGAGAAGAGACTGACCCCCCCTGGCTACAGCCTCCTTTCAGGGAGTTGCAGAGAGCGAGAAGGTCTCCCCTCAGCCTCCTTTTCTCCAGGCTGAACACCCCCAGCTCCCTCAGCCGCTCCTCACAAGACTTGTGCTCCAGACACCTCACAAGCTCCGTTGCCCTTCTCTGGACTCGCTCCAGCACCTCAATGTCTGTCTTGCAGTGAGGGGCCCAAAACTGGACACAGCCCTCGAGGTGCAGCCTCACCGGTGCCGAGCACAGGCGACGGGCGCTGCCCCAGTGCTGTGCCCGGTGACTTGCCCGGCCAAACGAGCCTCTTGGCTGTCCCCGGGCCGGCCGGGGGCGCTCAGGGAAGGGGGGATGCGCGGAGAGCACCCGAGGCGGGGCGGGAGGAGGGCACCGCCGCAGGCCGGGACACCTGCAGGGGTCCGGGGACGCAGCGGTGGCCGCCCGCGGGGCCGGGCCGGCGGCGGTCCCCGATCCGGCGCCGCGTTTTGCTGGCGCAGCAAGTGCCGGCCCCGCCGGAGGAGGGAGGGAGGGAAGGGGGGAAGGAGGAGCCGGCTCTCGGCGGGCGGCGCGGGGAGGCAGGGCCGCTCCCCGCCCCTCAGCTGGGAGCCCGCAGCGAGCTGGTGCAAACTTCAGAGGCAGAGCCGGAGCGGCGCGCAGCCGGGCATGGGGTAGTCGCTCCGCTCCCCCACCATGTAGGCGAGCTCCCGGGCGCTGCGCCCATCGCTCCGCGCCGCCTGCACCGCACCGCACCGCACCGCGGGGGGGGGGACCATGCAGAGCCCCCCGGCCGCCGGGCTCCTGCCGCTGCTCCTGGGGCTGCGGCTGCTGCTGAGCGGCGGAGCCGCGGCTCAGTACTCCAGCGACCTGTGCAACTGGAAGGGGAGGTGAGGCGAGACCCCGCCGGGCTCCGGGGGAAGGGAGATGGGGGGGAAGCGGGAGCTGCCACGTCCATCCCCGCCACGTCCATCCCCGCCCCGTCGGGGGAAGAAGTTGGTGCCGAAAACAAAAGGGAGAGCTCTCCCGCTGCGATGCCCGGCCGGGGCTCGGGGAAGAGGGGGCGGCCCAAGGCGGAAAGCCGGGGCTCTGCCTCCATCCCCCCCCGGGGGCCGGCCCCTCTCGGCGGGCTCGCCGCGGAAAGCCGCGGGGCAGCGGCCCCCGGAGCGGGGGAGGGATGGAGGGGCCGGGGCGGGCTGGGCTCCCCTCTGCCCGGCTCGGGGGGCTGGGGAGGAGGAGGAGGGCGGTGCCATGTCCGCAGCGGAGAAGTTTCTCCCCGCGACCATCTTCTCCGCGGAGGCGGCCGCACCCGGGGAATGAGCTCCATCTCTCTGCCCCGGCGGGGACCGGCCCCGGGATGCGGTGCACCTGCAGAGAGCCGGGGCGGCCCTGCCCAGCGCTGGGGCTGGGCACCCCGCCCGGCTCTGCCCCGCCGTGCCCGGTCCGTCCCTCCGCGCTCGGCCGCGCCGCAGCCCCCGCCGTCGCTCCCGGGAAGTTTTCCGCACCTCGTCCCGCGGAGCTGGTGGCGGGGATGAGCTCCGGGAACTGGGGCTGGCGCAACGGCCTCCCTCCTCATCTATGCTAATTGCGCCTGTTGTGAAAGCTCTCCAGTTCTCAAGTGTTTATCTCCCAAATTATCTTTCCTTTAATTGCTTGTAATAAGTTTAACGTGTGTGGTTGGGTCTGTGACCTCCTCCACTGTTCCTAGTTTAAGAAAAGCAACTCTGCTACCAAGCAAGTGTTGCTGCGTCAGACTTTCTGTACTTGGAGAGTAAAACGCTTTGACTTGTAATATTCTGCTCAGATCTGACTTTCTTTAAAACAAATGTTTGGCCAGCTTGTGTCAGTAGGGTATTTTGGAGGAGGGAGAATTCAGACTGGGAAACAGATTGACTTTCAGCTTAATAATTTCTTATCTATTACTGTTTGAAACATGCAGATGCTTGTTTTTTTTTTTTTTTTTAACTTTTTTTGACTCTTGACAATTGATGCGCAGTTAATCCCAGTGAATCCACTTGAAGGCGATTCTGTTTGATAGGGACCAAACCTATTAGTTCTGTGGCAAACTTCTAATTGTATCATTTTGCTTTACCAACCTCCCCCCCGAAGCTGTACCTGCTTTCATCCCTAAGCATCCTAGCTGCATGTACATAGCTGGAATTTACCACGTGGCGCCACAGCATGTTTTTTAAAAGACCGGTGACAAACTCCTTGTAACCTTGTTCTGCTTGGTTCCTATTTTTGTCCTGTTTTCTTAGAGCAAGCAGTGACCACCCATGTGTCCTGAGCAGGGCTGGAATAAGCAATGCCTTGAGTATCAACTAAGGGGGTGATGCTTTTGGGGGGGGGAAGTGAAATATCATTTCCTGTAACTGAGTTTGGGGTGAACTGGTGATGCAAGCTTGGACTCACTTGCCTGTTGTTGCTCTGGTGAGCCAAAGTGGTGACAGCTTTGTGATGATGCCGTTGGAGGCTCAGGGAAGGAAGAGCTGCCTTCTTGCACGCACAGTTCGGTCTGGGTGGTTTCACTTGTGTGAGAGAGTCCTGGAGTCCGGGTGGACAGGAGTCTTGGGAGGAGATAAATAAACCAGGTTTGGCCTTACTGGTAGCAAACAGGGGCTGTCAGAAATGCTGGCGGTCCTAAGGCTGTTAAATATCATCTGCTTTGTCCTAAAAGACTAGCAGTTAAGAAGAAAGGTAATTTGATGTACCGGTAAATACCATCTAATTAAATATTTCAGTATGGATACCAAAAGCTATATGGGTCAGAAAGGACTTTTTATGTGGACTATAACGTTTTGAAGCCACGTAATGTTTTTTACCTTAAGTTTGAAAAACCTGTGAACTTGGATTCCAAACTGTAATCTTTCTTCCCATGCAGAAGTTCTAGGTTGTTTAGGCAGATATAAGAGGCTAGTGATCTCCTACAGTAAAACTGAAGGTGTTTTCTCACCTTTTTGTACATGCTAATATTAAAAGCAATGGTCTTAGAAGTACAATATTCTGAATGTGATTTTCTTTTTCCCATTAGCTTGTGGAGAGGTGCCCGTCTTATTTCCCTGAGTAGTATGAAGAGCTTCACTAGGATTCCTGTAGGAATTCCCCCCTCATGCTTCCAGGGAAATCTGATGCAATGCATAGCTTGACACCTGTAATTTAAGCCATAGCAGCATCTTAATAAATAGTTTGGCAGAGAGTTTCCAGGAAAGTTTTGTCCAGAAGAAAGCAGAAACTTCACTATGGTCTGTGTCTGGCTGTTGCTCTTGCTGTAACTTCAGGTTTTTGTGCTGCAATGACCTCTCGATGCTTTGGGCAAAAGTGCTCCAGTGACATGCTGGGAATATGCGAGTCTGGTGGTTTTGACTGTAGGAGCAAGAATTCAGCTCTGATGTGGCTGCTTAATGTCCTTCGATCTTGCCCTCTGCACTGGTGGATGCTCTGGGGAAGTCTCAATGCTCTCTAGCTTGTCACCCTTAATTAGATAGCCAAATTAGGAGCGACAGTTCCCTGGGTTCGCTGAGGGGTGCTGGGAGGACATAGGTGCTTCTAGGGCTCTTCGGAGGCTCGGTAGTAGAATAAAGTAAACAGTTAAAGTAGATAGTGGGAATATTCCTCCCGCTCCCTTTTTCTTTCCATAACACCTGTTGCATGTTGCAGCATCACAGCTTACTGCACCGACACTGTAACTGACCTTCTGGGGCAGACAGAGGGGGTGGCTGCAAACAGAGAGGGAGAAGAGTGAGGAGACAAATGCAGTGATTCAGGATGTCCTCATGGATCGGTATGAGGAAGTACTTGCAGTAGAAGTAAGCCCCAATAAACAGCACACATCTGAAAAGGAGGATGGATGGCTCATCCATCACTGTAACCATGAAACAGCTGCCTTATCTCCTTGTCATATACTTAAGAAAACAGAATTCAAATGAGCTTGGAAAAAAAAAAAAGGGCTCCCAGACCTCCATTATTTTGTGGACATGGTGTGTCTGATGACTGGCTAGTGAGAACTAAACATGGCATTAAACAGTCTCTCAACGTGGTGACATGTCATTTTGACAGAAAGCAAAGCGACAGGTTTTACTGGGTGATGGTGGTTGCTGTTAAGTAATGTGAGCATGTATTTTGAAATCTGCGTAACTTTTGAGTCATCCTTTATTATAAGGCTTAATGTGTACAGGTACTTGTGCTTGATGTATCTGTCTAATGGCATCACTCTTGCCTGTGGGATATAATTGGCTTTCAGAAGATAATTTCAGAATCCACCCTGTTTTTTGTTTGAACAGCATGAACGTTTGAACAAAATGAATGCTAAGGCTTTTTTTCTCTGGCAGAAGTTCACTGCCTCAGTGTTACTGGGATCATTTGCAACAGCAGTTTCACTGCATGAGTTCAGAGTTTTGCCCCTGGTATCTTCCTTCTGTTTAAGCACTCAGGCTTCAGGGTGGAATTTGCCAGTATTTAAGTCCTACAAAACCTTTGCAGCTTGTTTTGATGTCTTGAGTAGGAACAAGTGATGTGTGAGGGTAGTTTTTTTGCCCCTTTGCTGAGGGGTAAGCTTTACACTCTTTAATTTTACTTATTCGCTGCTTGCACATAAACAGACTTCTGTGTTTTCTG
Source organism: Alca torda (assembly GCA_008658365.1). Classification (NCBI taxonomy): domain Eukaryota; kingdom Metazoa; phylum Chordata; class Aves; order Charadriiformes; family Alcidae; genus Alca; species Alca torda. Next base: position 28,584,789 of record CM018086.1, on the reverse strand, counting down.
TTGAGTGGCATCATGCGCATGCTGTGGTGAAAAGTGATTTTGTGGACCAGATGTGGATTTACAGTCAACTTGAAATATCCCATTGAAAGTTAAGTTTCCTGCATGTGTTAAGTACTACCGAATTTGAGGGCAAGAGACTAAAGGTCAAAAACTTGTCCCTCTTTTCTCCTCATCTGTGTTCTTGATGTGGCTTTCAAAATTATTCAAAAGCACGTTTGCAGGCACTATTGTTATTAAATATGACTTTTTTTTTCTGAGCTTCCTCGTGTAACCTCTATCAAATGGGTCACACTGACACTCACAACAATGAGTCACATCAACAGTAAATGCAAACCATATGGGTGGTTTTTTTCCCTTCTTTTACATATGGCTTGTTGTTACTTTCTAAATGCTGACTTGAATTTAAACCCTGTTCAGCACCTGAATATATCTTTGGGGTGGGGAACTGTGTATTTGGAGGTTTCTGTTGAGAAACCAGAGCCTTGATGTCATTACTTGCACTATACTAAAATATGTTCTTTACCACAGATTTCCTGTGTAACCTCAGACGAGTCACTTAATCCTTTTCAATTTTTTTTCCCTGTCTCGGTTCATCTGCCTGCAAACGGGAATGTTATAAAGCTTCCCTAAAGTGCTGCGAAGCGGACCCGTGAGCTGCGTTGAAGGGTCTCATTTTGGGTGGTGCTCTACAGGTGCAGAATAAAAGATGCTTATGTTTGGGAACTAGGTACGCCAAGCAGCGTAGGAGGAGAACCAAGCTTGGTGGTGAAGTGATTTGCTCATACTCGCATAATAGGTTTGTGACTGGACAGGGACTGGGACCAAAGGATTTTTGCCTAATGGCCCCAATACTGTAACCAATAAACCAGGCTTCCCACAGCTTTTTCCTTTATCTGGAGTGCCTACAGCATGCAGTATCGTATCAGTGCCTTGAGTCAAGAACATGTGGGGTTGGTCCAGTTGGTCCATCAGTGACAGGCAGCGAGGGTTGTTTAGAGCTGTCCTCAGTTTAGGCTGTGGGCAAGCCAGTCACGAGGATTTACTAGTCATCCTGCTTAAGCACGGTGGTTTGCTCTCCTCTCCCTGGCAGTTGGCCCTGGGATCCCCACGTTGCTCTCCTGTCCCATCTCTGTGAACCCTCAAAATGGCTGTTGGGGTGTTAATTTTTTGCCATGGTGCTGGATGAGGACACAGGACTGATGTGCCCCAGCAATAGTAGCTGGCCACGTGTTCTCCTTTTTGCTGAACAGCCACTGCTGTGTGTCTGCTCGTAGCCCGTCAGAGCTGGGCTAAGCTAAGCTTAAACCTCATACTGGGGGGAAGTGGGGGAACATGGTACACGTACCGAAGGAAGCAGGGTAGTTCAGTGCCTCCCCAGCTATGAGTGGGGAGTGTAGTGTCTTCTCTCCTCTCCCTACCTCCCAGTTTGGAGATAGGGGCTGCCCAGCTGGGGCAGAGGGTATCAGTAGCACCCAGAGCATCCCTTTGCTCCAGTTCACAGGATGAGCTTGGCAACCCTCCCAGTTTCAGATCCATTGGGAATATAGACTTGGAAGGGGAACAAAGTGCTCGGCAAAAGGTGGAGTCCGATCCGCGAGGCTGGAGAACGTGCTGGTTTAAGCCACCAGGAAGGGAGTCCACGCGTACGTGTTCTACTTAGTATGCACCAAGTCATTTGCCACAGCTCAGCTGATGGGCAGTAACTGAGGCTGTAGTAATTTAATTGCTTTTGATCATGTGCTTATATCCTATTTAATTTTGAAGTCAATTACTAGTGGTTTGACTTTTTCTTTTGGGAAATTATTTAAAACTGTCCTGTAATATTAAGGTTGCAGTCTTGCAAGAGACAAGCGTTTCAGACTGCTGCTGAGCTGGATGGGCCAATACTCAACACTCATAGATTTCCTGCGTTTGCTGATGTGGGTCTTTGAAGGTTTGAGGTTATGACAGTCACATTACTAGCTCTGTCATTTCTCTAACTTTCTCTTTCTTTCTTCCCTCAGTGGCTTAACTCACGAGTCTCACAAGAAGGATGTTGAACAGGTCTACCTCCGCTGTTCTGAAGGGTCAATAGAGTGGATGTATCCCACGGGAGCACTCATAGTCAACCTGCGACCCAATACTTCACCTGCCTCTTACAAACATTTGACTGTTTGCATAAAGCCCTTCAAGGACTCTGCAGGAGCAAATATTTATTTGGAAAAAACTGGAGAACTGAAACTCTTGGTCCGAGATGGAGATCGCAGCCCCAGTAAAGTCTATTGCTTTGGCTATGATCAGGGGGGGCTGTTTATTGAGGCCACCCCTCAGCAGGACATTAGCAGGAAGATTACGGGCTTCCAGTACGAACTGATGAACAAGGGGATAGCAGCTGATTTGCACACAGTTTCTGGTGAGTTCTGGGATATTGGTCATATTTTCACATACTGAATTGGATGCATAACAGATGGCAGCGTGAGTGAGTGGGAAAGTGATTGGGTCTGAATTTCATGTGCTTTTAAGGACATGTTTTATAAACAGGCTATTGCGGAAGAATTGATTTTTTTTCTGCTTTTTTTAAAATTGTTGTTGTTGTTGTTTTTTGGAAGCTGGTAGCATAAGCTGAATTCCAAATGAGTTGTTAAAGTCTACGTTGTAAACGATTCTCCCCTTGCAGGCCTGGGGTGAGTCACAGGAGCTGGCTTTACCCGACAGTGAACGCCAGCGTGAGCTGGGCTTCCAAACCTTGCTGTAACAGTTTTCTAAATACTTTTTAACTCAGTTTTTAAGACCCCGCTGCATGTTTTGAATAGTAAACATTTAAACAAGGAGGAACTCCTTTTCCTTTTCTTTTTTTTCTCTCTCTGAACCTACTGCTACTTGCTGACCTAATTATTGCTTTTTTTTTAAAAAAACAAGGAAAATGGTGTGTTCCTTCCTCCGCCCTGCCTACTACACTCTCTTGAGCATTACTGTGCCATGCCAGCCCTCTTCAACACCATGACAATGCTTTTACAGTGCCGGTGTTGTCTTCTCTCTCAACCATTACGAAAAGCAAGTTTTGCAGGGAGGAATTTTACGCCAAGGAAAAGCTTGTAGGAAGGGGGAGTGGATAAACTTCCTGAAAGAGCTCACAAGCCTGCGAAGTCTGATACTAAATAGCAAGCTAAATACCATTTGGGAACAATAGTTCTAGGTGTAACCTAATTATGCTAATCAATTAGTTTGAGAAGAAGAAAAACCAGCATTTGTGGAGGATGACAGGGCAGAAGGGGAAGTTCGCTTTAGATAGGCGGTAACTGGTTCATGCATCTCCTCCATTCAGGATTGCCTCTAGCTTTTATCCCCAAAACCAGGGAGGGGAGCGTTCCAGAATAGCCTGAGGAACAGCAGATCTCAGGTAGTTTGTCCCAAATGACTAGGGAGGTTGCAAGGTTTAGGTATTTTAAGTGGAGGGGCCACGGTAGCTCTTTTGAAATGGTAGGGAGTGGAGGCAGCCCCGCAGCAGGGGAGAAGAGTCCTCCCAGCACACTTGAGATGATTCAAGTAAAACCCCATGTAAAGTGAGCCTAAGACGCCGTACGCGGGCTGTCTAGATTCTGCGGTAGAGATACCATATGCTTTGCCTGAGATGCTGCTTGATAAGCGGTGGTGTGGCTCATTAAACTGCAGCTGGATCTTCCAGGCATTGCATCCCTCGTCCCCCTTTGGGGTAAGTGCCTGCAGAACTTGAGTCCCCTCCTCTCCCCGCCCATGGCTCCCTCCCACAACAGGGCTCTGGATTCATATGTTTGTCTATCCGTGCATACTCGCCGCCCTACTAGCGTTTCGATGTTGGCACACCAATTCACATGTGGCATTTTTATTTTGTACAGATCCTAGCTGGGCTGAGATGAACAGGTCTGAGCTGAGCAAGACGGTAGCTGGCTGTGGGCTAATGCAGTAACCCCAATAACTGATAGATGGCGTGTTTGCCATTAAAACAAAAAGAACTATAAACACAAATATTCAAATATTGAAGTTGCCTGCTTTACTCTTGCTGTGTGTGCAACTTGTAGCTTAATATTGAGGGTTCTGCATTTTAAGCAGGCTTCTCTGCTTCTGCGTTGTACAAGTGCTGCAGATGAAGTGGGGCATCTGCCGCAGAGCTGTTTTCCCAGTAAGATCATTTCTGCAGAGATGAATATGCTGTGCTGAATGTTAGCTATGTAGTAAAATTCCATCGCATAAGACATTAAATACATTGTTTAATCAGTTATTTGGAGAATGTTCCCAGATTCAGTGCTTCTTTCTTTGACGGGCTGTGAGGATGGAGACACAGGCAGGCTAGTGAGAAGTCACTTAAACTTACCAAGAAGAGTCCAATACTTTTTTTTTTTCCCCCCCAAAAAAAAGTTGAAATTGCTTTTGCATGTAGGTAAAATAAGATGTGAGAAATACTGCTTATCCCCGCTGGTTTTAGTTTGTACATAGACACGGTTTCTGCCGAGCTTTGCTAAAATCAAGAGGACTCGCTGCTGGCATCCTTAACATCACAAGCCGGCACAAACTGCTGTGTTTTTAGAACGAAGTGCTCTTCATTCCACATAAAATCTTGGAGATTTTTAAAGCTGATGGGAGTTTTCTTCAGAGACTTTCAGAAGTCAAACTGAGGACTGAATCCAATTACAGCCTTCCTCTTTGATAGGCATATTAAATCACTTTTTCTGTGACTGCTGTATTCTCAGCTGTAACAGACACTGGTTGAATTTCAGTGCTGTCCTATAAAACAATGTGGTAGGCTATCTGCTTCACGCTCCAAGTGTCTTGTTTGGACAGAAGAAGCTTTTTAATAGTTCATCAGCAGAGCCTTCCAGGCAAACTAGGGATCTCTATTGTATTTTAAATTATTTCTCTTGCCTTTTTTTGGATCCCCAGACTCTGGGGAGGGTGCGGCGGGGGGTGAAAACACGATGAAAATGCCATACATGACTCTTTCCACTACTCAGTCAGATGAGCACTTTTATTCTCCTATAAATATCTATATGTCTGGGGAAACTGCCAAATAGCTGCCTTGTGAGGCTTCTATAGAGCAATATATTTGGGGCTCTTTGTAGTTCGTGGACCTCCTTTCTTCTGGAGCTGCTTCTTGTTTTTCCGTGAAACCTCCGAAGAAGTGGGCTTTACTGAGCTGTTTGTTTGGAAGGGAAGTCTGCGATCAATTCGCTGAAGTCACCGGTGGCTTCTTCATCGGAAGGAGGCTCAAGCCAGTGGCAAGTGCTGACCTTAAAGGAGCTGAAAACTGGATTTAAAGCTCTGCGTTTCTCTCCAAGCATGCTTCTGTCCCTTGGTCACAAACATGGCTTATGTTTTTGTGTTTTTTGGCTGTTGCACACTGGAAAAAAAACCCGAGCCCGCTCATCTCCGCGTTGCAGTTTGACGCAGTTGGGCAGAGCTGGCAGTAGGTGTGAAGGGGTGATGGAGCCGTGAGATGCTGCTGCAGATGGGGCTGAGATGAGCTGGCAGTAGTTGTGAAGAGGTGACGGAGCCGCGAGATGCTGCTGCAGATGGGGCTGAGATGTGCTGGCAGAGCTGGGCAGGGGAGGCTTGCGCATTTCCTGGCCTTGCTTAGCACTGCAGCGCTTCGTCTGAGGGTGAAGGACCGAAAAATCACAAATACTGCATTATTTTCTTACGACTGCGAGGTAGAGGAGATGACAATCATAAAAGACCCAGGTGTGGGGCTCAGTACTCCAGCCCTTTCCTTGTGCAATAACTACTCGCTAACAACTTCTCTCCACTTTGCTAAATGGTGTGTTTGTTTCCTGGTGATAATTATTGTACTCTGCCCTCGAGTTTACTCTCTCTTCCTAAGCTGGCATCCCAGCTCTGATTAAAGAGTGTAAGTCATCTGTTTAATACTTTAATGACCTGTTGTGTCCTCAGAGTCCTGACATTGCAGGGTGCATCAACAAATCAGCAATGCCTGGCAGGGTGCCTGTGGTTTAATTAGAAAACCTCAAGTTTTATTAGTTTACAATCATTCTTTCCCACTTAATCAGAGTCTAGCAAATAATTCAGTAGAAAACATACACAGGTTCTGAATTGGCCTTTCCCTTTTCTCGGGGAGGTTGAATGAGACAAGTGCAGCCTTAAAATTTTCCAGATTTTGGGGGTTTAACCCTTTTCTTGGCTCGGAGTCTGCAGTATCACATTCTCTTACAGCTTCCCTAACTGTGGGCAGATTGTGTAGTACACTGATGGGTTTTAATTCAGATGGCTGAAATTTGGCGTGGGATGGTTTTTACTGTGATAGTAACCAGCAAAAAAGCACGTTTCTGGGGGTCTGCAGTTTCTTAAGCTGGGAAGAGGAGGGAAGGCAAGGATGTGCTACAGCACTTGTCACCGCTTTCTGTGAGTAGTCCCTAAGAAGGGTCACCTTGACAATTCAGACATCTTGATGGGTGCGTTCTCCTCTTGATAGCCAAAGTGATAGGTGACTGAAAGAGCTTTTGATTTCAGATGAGGTTTTGGATTGCAGCCTTATATAATTCCCATCCACACTGATGGTCCATTAACTTCAGCCCAGCTTGCAGTAAGACTCTGAAGCCTTGGTGTTTGCCCGACTGAAGAGCTGAGGCACGGTGACATTTTGGCCCAAGGCCATTTGAGAAGCAGCAGAACTTGTTTAAGTTGTTGAATTCTGTTTATTCTAATCTGTTCTGCTTGTGCTGGAAGATAATGCTCTGGGTCTCTGCTCTGCTGCCTATACTGGCAAGCAGACGGAGGTTTTGGCAAAAGTGTTGTTTGGCCGCATAGTTCCTAGAAGTTTTCTGAAGGTGATGACCCACATGAGCTTCTCAGCTGTAGTGGAGTGTGTGCCTGGTCTAGGTCTGCCTTGCACTGCAGCCACCGGCTTGGATTCAATTCCTATGAAATGTGTGAAGGTCCCTTGAGAGCCATTGGCTTTTTAAGTTCTTCAGCTTCTGCTCAGCTAGTCTGAAACAAGAATCTGTAGGTTTGACCAAATGTTTTGGAGAGGAAAATCAATCCTCTTCCCCCCTCCCACCAAAAGACCTTTATTTTGTCACCTAAAGTCTGTTTCAAGAGTGTCGTATCCAAGCTCTGGATACAGCTTTGTGTAAGGTGTATATTTTGCTTTTCCCATTGCGCACTCATGGGGATGTCTGTAATTTGGTTGTTCAAGCTCAGGAGGTAAATTGAAAGCCCTTTTATTACCCACCTGCTTTTGTGTAGCAAAGAAGTCAAACTTTAACAAAAATGTCCCTTTATCTTGATGGCATCTACCCACTTACTGCAGGTTCTAGTAACTGTTTTATACATTTTCTTTATTACTGCTGGGTACCTGGCTGAGAATATTAATAGATAGGAGGTACAGTGCTCAAGTGGGTATCTGAAAAACAAGGCAAAACTGGATAAATCCAGTTAACTAATTAGGAACAGTATTCAGCTATTTCCTGTATGCTGTTAATTCACTGGCCTGAGAAAACAGATTGGAAATAAATAAAGCTCATAAGAATTTGGGCTATGCCAGTGTGTCTACTAACAAATGGCTTTTTGAAGCACCCCTCTTAACTTTAGGTCTCTAATGCAGTTTGGGTTTGTCAGAGGCGGGGCACCAGTCTGCCATATCTCTGCAGGCATTCTCCCAGACCGCTGCTGCCATCGCAGCTCGTGGGCTCCTCATCTCATGCTTTCCTCTGGCTGCTCCCAAATATCCCATTTTATGTTTCTTTCTTGGAGGCTGAATGCGCTGCTAAGCTTTGTAGCCTGAAGCGGCAGATGCGCTGGTGTGTTTTTCACTTGTCGGAGTGGAAACATCCCTGGGTTTTGTCCCAGAGCAGGAGGCTGCGGCTGGCATCCCCGCTCTCTGCCAAGGTACTCGCAGTGTGGAAATGGCGCTCGGGCCCCGCTGTGCTCGTCACCGCCGTTTGCAGAAGAGGTGATGGAAAGAGGCACTTGGAACACTTAAATTGAAAGTCCCCGCGACCTTTATGCTTAGCGCAGGTTCTGCTTGAGTCACTGTGACTGTCCGAGGTGGGACCACGCTGGGTGGCAGGGGTGGCAGCACCGCTGTGTGCTGCAGGGGTGGCAGGGGTCTGTCTTCCAAAACCCCCCATGAGATGAGAAAAATGGCTTGCTTTGTCTTCCCCGCCCCCCCCCCCCCCCCCATCCAGTTTTCTGCACAGGATAGACTCCTACTTCTTGGGTTAAGCTGTGTTAGGGTGGGGGGAAAAGCAAATCTGAGTGTGGTCCGGTTTGGTTTGCACAGAGCTGATATCCCACAGGATCCCTCCCAGCAGGATTTATGGGTGAAATCTGTAACGAGCAGCACAGCAAAGCCCAGGGGTCTGTTCTGGCAGACGGGGTTCACGGGGCCTGGGTGGCAGCAGGGAGGCTCTGCGCTGCCGCTGAAGGTTTGCTGCTGCTTTCTATGCTTTTTCTCTCTCTAAAAGGTCCATCCATAGCAAGTTTTAAGAGAAAACCACCAGAAAGCAGCCTTACAAGCAGCTCAAAATATACTTCAATTATTGGCCTTGTAAGGGACGATTCTGATGCTCCTGCTTTAGTGCATGTTATTTTCTGAATAGTTTTTTGTGTGCTCACCCGCCTTGCAGGAAGATTTTCATAGATTCATAGAATCATTTAGGTTGGAAAAGACCCTTGTGATCATGGAGTCCAACCATCAGCCCCACTCTACAAAGTTCTCCCCTACACCGTATCCCCTAACACCACATCTAAACGACTCTTAAACACATTTTCCGTAGTAACTTTCATGTCTTTTCCCAGAGCAAACGATGATACAAAACTAGATATAAAGTGGCTTTTTACAAAGGAGTAAACAGCATTCTCTCTATGTATTTGAAAAAGCACATTTTAAGCTAGTTTTTGAGGGCACATCACTGAACTGGGTGTTGTGGATCAACATTGAATTGATTAAGGCTGGCTGCTGCAGAACACAGCCTGGAGTGGGATTCATTTTGAGGAGCGAGAAACCTGCTGCAATTATTCGTGTGCCTAAAGTGGTGGGGTTTGCAGCAAGTGATTGACCGAGGGGGAAGAGTTTGAGAACAAAGTTTTTGGGTTTCTTCCTGCGTGAAATGATTTCAAAGCGCAGTTCTGATGCTCGGGGAATGCACACGCTCTTACGTGTTCTGTAATTGAGTGAGGGTGATGTTTTGGGGGTCTGAGCTTCAATAAGGTGAAAAAATTTGAACTGAGACGTGTTCACCTAAAAAAAAAAAACCCAACCCAAAATTGGAGGGGTGCCCTAATTTAATCTCTCCTTCCCCCAAGAAAAGGAGTTTGACAGCAGTCTCCTCTGGCCCTGCTTGCCCTTTGGTGTTGCCAGGACAGTGGTTGGTTTTGCAGCGGGCAGAGGAGGTGACAATGGAGCTGCAGTGATAAATACACAGCTGCAGGGGAGAGGGGGTAAGAAAATAGCTTATTTTTGCTAGACTGGCCACGAATGCCGTTAGCTTATTTCTCAACTCAGTGGGCAGTCAAAACCAATAAGCAGTCAGGTGTATTGTCCGGGCAGCTGGGGCTCTGCTTTGCTCTGACCTTTATGTACCGCGGAAGATGGTCCCACAAACAGATTTGCAATCCAACGGAGTTGCTTGGCAGTCTTTAATAATGCTCTGTGCTTGCTCTGCAAAACTGTTTAGTTTGCTAATTCCTGAGGCTGTAGTTAAAGAAGGGATGGGAGGGTGGGGGAACTGCATTCCTCTGCCTGGCCCCCCACCTTCCCCGAGGAATAAGAAACTCACTGAAACATGGGCCAAATTTTTCCAGTGTTAAGGCCTTGATTTGCAGGACAGAAAAATCTCTTTCGCCTTAATCTGTGGTAGAAGCCAGAAAATATACGCTGTGCTTGGAAGCTACCCTGGACCCAAAGCTGTGATGTACTGACTCGCCCTTGGGACGTTTAATATTAGGTCAAAAAAGCTGCTGCCGTATGACATGCAGCTTTGATCCAGCATTACCTTCGGCTGATGATTCAAACTTGTGGAAGGATTTTTTTGGTATGGGTTGTATGAGTCCCCCCTCAGGTATCTCTCTGCACCGCTCTGACTCCTGTTTGGGATTTGGGCATTGACTCCCGCAACAGGCAGAAACTCCAGTGTCCGACTCAATAGTGCTGGGATACGCGCACGGAGCCTGGCCTGGCCCTCCATTGCCTGAACTCCCCCGGGGATCGTTCCTGTTTGGATAGGATGCGCCTCTGCCCCAACAGAACTGTTAGCAGCTTTACACCAACTTTGTCTATGTATAAGTGGATGTGAGAAATTTAAGGCACAAAAAAAAAAAAAAAAGAAAAAAGCCCAGGCTTTTGTAGAACCAGCAAATGATCTCAATATGACAAAGAAATGTGTGCTGTTAAGTAAGAAAAGCTGTATATATCTTAAAGCTTTACCTGTTACAAATGGAAAACCTTAAGTAACTTTTTTTGGGGTTAACTGAACAATGTTGTAACACTGAACATCTCACTGTATGAGATGTAGCCCTTCCACAGTCCCCCTCAAGAACAGGCTGATCAAATAAACGTGGTTTTAAAATGAAAACTGGCCCTGTTCCTTCAGAGCACTCCCACATACCAAAAAGAATTTGATTTCTAGAAACGGGAAGGAGAAGGACCTGTGTGAATGTGAGTGCACATATGCTACTTTTTATTATTCTTATTCTTATTCTTTTTTTTAAACTCACTTAATCTTTGATCTGTCATTACTCCACTCTCAGGGTTTAACTTTAACCAGCCACTTGTTACTTAATTCTATTCCCCTGCTCCATAGGAGACATTAATGGACTGGGCCGAAGAGGAGGGTGCTGGGGAGGGAGGGCAGGCATTGTGTTCCTGGCAGGAATCCAGCCTGGCACTGGGTGCTGGCTCCAGCCTCTCCCATAGCCCTGGCCGGGGCAGAGGGAAGCTCCGGCAGCAGGGCCATGCTTCCCCAGGAGCACGGGAGTAAAAAAACACCTTACTTTTCCATTTTCTGCCTTGCGTGATGCGTGACATCTCAGATAAGTGCTTTGTTCGCGATCAGAAACAAAACCGAACAAAACATCAAAACTTTTTTTGTAACTATGTTTTCCTAGATCTGATCAGCACGTGCTTTTACCAGGCTTTGGAATGACATTTTCTTTAGAAGAAAAACGAAATGTTTTCGGAGTGAATTTTAGAGGGCATGAGCCAAGCCCTGAATCTTTGTGGGTTTTGAGTCAGTAGAAATATTTGCTGTGGTCCTCAGCTGCTGGGCGGTAGATGGGCAGCGTGGAGGTGTGATGCTACACCATGGTGGGCTCTTGTGGGGCAGCCAGGAGAGAGGTCCTGCCCCAGCTGCAAGGTCAGAGGAGCCCCTCAACCCTCTGGAGGCACCTCTGTCTTCCAGGGATTCATCCAGCCTCGCGTCTGCCCAGCGCTTCCCATTCCTGATCCCGCTTGGGCAGCAGCGGTAGGTTTGAGGAAGGAGAGAGGTGTTTTCTGTGAGATAAACAAATAGATATATTTTTTATGGCTTTATATTTGTGTCCTGTGCACATACGGCAGGAGAAATTCCCAGCAGCTACCTTGCTGCCTGCTTTTGTCTTTAATTGCAGTTAGGAAGGGGGAGAGAGAAAGCAAGGAAGTGGCAGATGATTACAAATGCTGCTTGCACAGAATCGAGGGCTAGTGCGGTTGCGGAGACACTTCTTGCTTGCTGGGCTCTCTCTTTTCCACTGCAATTCAGACAGAAGGAATTTAACTGAAAATCTGATCTGCTGAGTAGGGCTTTTTGGACATGATACATTGCAGGCTTGACAGTAACCGAGGATTTTTACAGTGCTGGTGATGCAATGGGTAAGTGTCGGAGCTCGGCTGGGAGTTGGCACTGGCCCTGTTGCCATTACGTCGCTGCCCACCCTGGCAGCGGGGCTGGCCGTGGGAGCCCAAAGCCCAGGGCTGGGATGGAGAGGCTGGAGAGGGTCGGGGCAGCGATGGAGGCTGAGCCACATACAGCAGGAGGGGAGGCAGGGAAGGGAGGGAGGTGTTTGGGACAGGTGTTATTGCTCCCGGATGGAGAGATAGGCAGCCCAGGGGAGGTGGGACAGAAAGAAGTGTCTCAAAGGTATGAAACTTCTCCTGCTTGCTCCTGGGTTGATGCAACTCATGCATGGACCTGGAGGTAGAGTTTAATAGTGTCTAATGCTTCTTGAATAAAAACTAGTTTGTGGTTTTTTTTCTCCCCTCCCTCCCCCTTTTTTTAAAAAAAAACAAATGGCTGTTTGTGTTTCTAGCTGACCTTTCAGCTCATTTGTTAGAATGGGTGCTGCAGCTTGGAACAGCGAAGAGGCATTGACTCTGCAATCCCAGAGGACCCTTACGTGCTCTGGAGATGCTGAGCCAAGTTTCATTTTGAAAGCTGTTGCAAATGGAGCTTTCCTAGTACCAAATCTCTTCCTCACGCTGTTTACATAAATAGTCTTCTTTGGTACTTAAGGACTTTAATACCCTCTTGGAAGACATTTCTGTGAAAAGATAAATTTCTGGTTTATGGTCTCTTGTCTTAACGTTTCTCAGAACACAAAGGTCATCTAATGGTGAGGTTTACAATATGCTTTTTTTATTCTTTCTTCACAGGAAGGAAGTGGTGTTAACCCAATTCTCTTGGCACAATCCATGCCACAGCATGTGAAAGTCTGCATTTCATTAAACTTATTTGCAGGTTTAAATTGTTCTTGGCCAGTGTCTATATTTTCCAGGCTACTTCTGGAAACGTACGTATGTGCAAGTTAAATTGAATGTTGGAAACGAGCAAAGGCAAGGAACTGGAGTTGATGCTTTCTTTTCTGAAGAGATGGAATCACCAATATCCCTGCATTACGTAAAGAAGTCAGGGGAGAATGTCCATTGCAGCATCACAATTTTGGTCCAGCTGCTGAATCACCATCTTGTCTTGTACCAAATCTTGGCTGTTTTGGCTGTAGAAGGAGGGAGTCTTTGAGTTTTGTATCTTTGCTCGTGATCCTTCTTCTCAGCTGCCTTTTGTGCCCAGCACAAGCTCAGATTAATTTACTAGCAAATATGAGGACGAATTCTTCCGCCTTCAGCAGAGCACTAAACTCTCTCAGTATGTTATTCGTAGCGTTCACCTTCTATTCATCGAAGAAGCGTGATCCCTTCGGATCCCATGTCCGAAGCTTATTGAGCCAAGGGGCTGGGAGTAGCGCGAGTCCAGCTCTGGTGTTTGCTCCCTGACTTGGCTTTTTCCTACTGACGTGCTGGAAAAAGTGCAGCGCTTGCAGAAAGCCCTGTAATCCTATCCCATCCAAAGACAGGAAAACCTTGTAAAATAAAGGAGTGGTGAGAGAGCTCCTCTGTGTGTTGTGACTGGGTGTCAGTAACTTCCAGCCCAGCTGTGGAGATGCTCTGTGTCATCTGGCCGCGTTTTCCCCTCTCTGCCTGGCCGCAGGTATTATGTTAAATGCAGGTGTGCTGGATGCGGCTCTGCTGGCCTGAGCTCCCAGCTAGCTTCTTCATTCTAAATTTGAGATGCACAGGCGTGCAGATGCGTTAATGTCATTTAGACGGTGTTTTGGTGTGGGGGTTGTGAGCGTTTTGAGGTTGAATGTTATTTTGGCTTGCCCAGGAAGAGCTTTCTGAGGGGGTGAGGAAAGGTGAAAGTGTATCTATAGAGGAGATGACTTGTCCAAGCCTGGTAGACCATAGTGCTTGTCAAATTCTTGTCCACCTCCAGTGCCAAGTAGCAGGTCTTTTTGTTTGGGATACGAGCTGTGAGAGGTTTGTTTCATGGCAGAAGTGTTGCCTCTTCAGAGAGAAAGCCTAGGCAAATTTAGGAAGAAATAATTACAAGGATTATTCTACTTTTTAATTAGTTAAAGCAGGATCAGGGCAAGATGTATTTGTTTTTTCTTGCATATATGATGTTTGCCCTTAAACTCTTTTGTCTCCCAGCTAAATCATGGATCTAGTAATCAGTTGAGACAGTCATTTCTGCTTAGGACTCAGAAAAATGACTGAGAAATGCACCATCATTGGAGAAACCACATCTCTATTTTTATAACCTGCTCTCGGAAGTCTGTACTCCGTGTTTCCAGGAAGGAGACTCATCCTATGATGCCCTTTCCAGTACGGTTACAATTGCAAAGCTGCCAGCAAGAATTTGAAGGGTGTGGGTGGTGTGTTTGGTTTTTTTCCATATGAACTAATGCTGATGTCAGGCTGAGACCTTTCATCTGGGAGAGGGGTCTGCTCTGGCCCCACACTGCACCGCTTGAGGTGCTGCAGTACGGGCTGGCTGAGCTTAAACCAACCTGGTCTGCACCAAGGACCCATTTTTGAATGTCTCCCGCTGAGCATGCAAGAGAAAAGACTGCTTGTTTTTATCAAAAGTTTTAAGCCTAGAACTAACAGAAAATAATGCTCCAACCCTGCCTGGGCCTCCTCAGTAGCTTTTGATACTTAAAAGGTCTGATTGCTCTTCAAAGGATTATTCAGAAATACTGACGTGTGGGTGATGCATGCCACGGAAACTGAAGCACAGATAAACCAGCTCTATGTTTCCCTCCCGCACCATCCACACCTCTACCACACCGCACGTGTACGCGAGCTTCTTAATAAAACCAAAGGGTATTCCTTGGTAAAGCGGTTTTCTGCAATTACTTTGTGTTAAACATTTTCACTTCTGCTTAAAGGGTGTCTCTTCCTGTGTGTGCTGCCGGAGCGGTGGTGTATGTTCAGCAGAGACGTAGGGTGGATGGAGAAGGTCTTTTGGGCTCAGTAAGCGGAGCTTTTGGACAGGGTGTAGAGACCTGCAGCCTGGTTCATCTAGTCTTCTCGATAGCTCTGAGGTTGTGGAGCGTGTTGAGAAAACTCAAGACAGAGAGAGGAGACTTCTCACTTCTGGTTTGGAAGCTGGTTTGGGGGTAAGGTAAGGTCAGTCAGAGCCATGGGTGGCTGTTGAAATACAAATGTTTCAAAAGAAGATCAGGCCCATTCATGTGGTTTCTGTGACGCCTGCAGCCAGAGCCAGTGCGTCTCACTTCAAATGTGTCCTGCAGTGAGCTGTCATCCTAAACCATGACGATGGCCCTTCAAATAACCCCCATCTCCTATTTTTGGAGGAGAGAAGGGTTGCGTGCAAATGTCGCAAAGCAAAGGAGGAAGGACTGGGGTTGTGTGTGTGTGTGTGTGTGTGTGTGTGTGTGTGTGTGTTCTGAGAGAGGACGGCAACACCTACCCACAGCTCTTGAGGCAGAGGAGACTCATGCTAAATTACAGCACTAAAGGTGCATGTAGATCCATCCCCAATATTGGAGGAGACCCTTTCTAGAGAACTCAACTCCCTGGTGCTGGCTGAGCTGGGGACCTTCTGGAGCTACTGACATCTCCTCAGGGCACGTCCCTCTCTCTTCCTGAGCATTTCTGCCTCCCCGTGGAGAGGACCAGCACCGTGTTTGACGAAGCTGTTGGCCAACAAGTGCAGTCTATTGTTAGTATCGCCACGTCCTCCTCGGTAACATCAGGTTCAGAGGGCAAATCGCTCAAAGCAGCTGGGACATGACTGCTGGCTTGTGAGGAATGATGTAATTACATCTCCCTCTGCGGGGAGGTGAATAGAGAGGCCTTTGGAGGCACTGGACTGGGGGGATGGAGGGAGAGGGCTGCCTCAGGTTACTTCAGGTCAGGATACTGTCAAAATCCATCAAAGGCATTCCCAGGAGAATTGGCAGCCGACGTGCACAATGCAGGCTTTATGCCACCGGCGGTGGAGTTGAGTTATAGGCATCTGGGCTTTAGAGGGCTTCAATAAAACGTTGCTTTTCTCTCTTCTTTTTTTTTTTTTTTACCCTTCCCCTGCTGCTGTATGAATTAAGGCTCTTTGGCTTATCGAGTTTAAAGGAATTAGAGCAGCTGACGTTGATATTGTTGTGGTTGCAAGTTCATAGACTTGCTTGTGGACACGAGAACCTGGGCAGCCCTCGAGACATCCCCAGGGAGTCGGGCATCCGGCAAACACAGCCGTCTTGTTTAGTAACCGGGACCGTTTCCCCAGAAAATGAACATCTTCACCTGCTGTGCAAGAGTGAAGTGCTTTTTTTTGTTTGTTTGTTTTCTTTTTTAAGTTATAAGGATGCTTCCCATTTTAGCTTGAGGTGTGTGTGTCGTTTTGACGTACAGATGGAGGAAAACACCTGCTCGATTTCAGAGTGAATGAGTGCCGAACTGCCGCTAAAATCACTAACTTGCGGCATAAACACACAGGTTCCTTAATGGCTGTGCTTCAAAAGAAAGCGTAGGCATTGCCTCCTCCTAAGGATTTTGTTTCTTTTATGAGATTACATAGGAACGAAGCTTTGGTGGTAGCCAGTGAATGTTATTTGCTTTTTAATGGCCCATTTACCTCGGCAGTAATCCTTCACGACTGGCTTTCCATCTGTGCTTGCATACCTTGTTTTTGCCACTTGCAGGATATATTTGATACTCTGTGAATGCAGATGTGGGAGTTGTTCCACAGACAAGGATTTCTGTTCTTCATATGTCTGGTATTGCAGTGATGGGTGGTGGTAACTGGCTGTTAAATAGGCTTGCATGCCACCAAACTGCTGTGAGTCAGCATGGATCTGAAGTAGGTTTTAAGTAATGATCTAGTGTGAGCAACGCTGAGCTCTTTTAATTTCCTTTTGCATTTAAAAAGGATGCAGGATTTTGCCTAGAGTCCACAATTAAAATGATTTGGTTCTGTGTAGACATGGAGATTTGCTCATTTGATTTATTATAGTGTCAGTCTATTTAAATGGAAGGAACCACTTTTAAAGTATTTTGGTTTTCATCTTTAATGCTGTTGCTTGTGTTGCACTCCTTTTGAGAACAAAAATGGCTTAGTCATTTTGGTTTTTTCAGTTTTCTGATGGGGTTGGACG